>CM060918.1:48833928-50102142 GCA_030737875.1 Allium sativum
GTGAGATGCAAACGTTCCACTACATTGTATTTACTTGATTTAGACAATATTATAATATCAAAGGAGTTTTGATATAAAGCTATCGTTCCTTTCAAAAGGGATTTTTGAAAGATAAGTCAAGTGTTTGGATTCTCATAAGGGAAAAACCCGTTCCGTGTTATACGGCGTGGTCTTATGAGATATCAATTAGTTTTCTGAAACTGTTTTAAACTGTTTACTCATACCAGTCCCATGACTGACCCGGAGTTTATTTGTTTTTGTTCTACCTAAACTCTTGGGTGCCTAAATTTGTACGGGCAGTCAAGTAGTTCAGGATTTTACTGATCTATCTAAAGGAGCTTGGAGCAGGAGGCTTCAGCGTTATCTTGTTATAGTGTTGTTCCGTTGTGTTGTAAGTGTTATACTCTGATAAAAATGTATGTTATACAGTTAAGATTTTGTATTTCAAAGATATGATATATTATATTTTGTTCCGCTGCGATGTGAGATTCTGTGTTGTTATTTCTTTTCTTCTTCTGTCTCTTTCTTCTAAAAACAAAATGTTTCATATTTTTGTGATATTTGGGTTGGACGTATGATGTATATAGTCAACTCTGATGTTACGGAAATCTGGGTCATTACAGTTACATACATTAATTATATAAATGAAATAGTTAATTAAATTATTAAAGCCCTAAATTACCCTCAAATTTGAATTTCACATCGTTCACCTTCACTGAAGCCTCACCGCGCCGCCTCTGCCTCCTCTGACGGCCGACCACCACAACTGGCCTCTCCCCGGCTCACCCACGCGCCACCACCCAGAAGGCTGTCGTCCAGTTCGCCTCCATTCGCCAGCAATCGCGAAAACCCCCAATTCTCTCTCGACCTCGATTTCCACACCGTCGCTGAGCAATAGGGTCGCGGACCCCACCAGAAAGGACCGCCTCGCCTCCAGCCACCGTCGCCCTTCAGACACCCCCCACCGGTCATCGCTTCCTACGTCGGCTAGAAGCCCTAATCCGTTGTGAGCTCGCCAAAAGACTACTACTCTATTCATCCTCGATTTTCATGCCCATCTGATCACTTTCAGACCAAACCATACAAAGAAAAGTTGTAGAGAACTCTCTCCTTTACAATTTCTTCAACTGGGCCATCGCCTTATTCTCGATCGTTTAGCCACAAACCCATATTTCCGAAATTGATTTTCTGCATTCAAACTCAAACTCCGGCGAATTCGTGCGACAATAGGCCATGGAATTTTTGTAGTAGGTAGAGATGGTTATTGATGCCATGGTCACATACGAACTCCGTTGGCGATGAAAATTTATATGCTGCTATATCTTGATGATACGGTTCCAACAAAACTGGTTTCGTCGAATTCCGAGTCCGTTTGCTTAAAAAGCCATGTCCTTGTCCTTATATGGCTGATCGTTTCACAATTAATTTCTCACGGTCACATACTAGCTCTAAAAATTACAAAAAAATTATTCTAACTTTTTTTTGACAATACAGTCCTAACAAACCTAATTTCGTCAAATTTGGAGACCGTTTAAAAAATGGCCATTTTCTGGTTGATCCAAATTGAATAAAACTAACAAAACACGATTTCTTTTGCCATACTCACATATTGATTCCAAAAATTATGAAAATTGGAATCTAAAAATAATTTGACATTCCGAATCCAACAAAAGTGGTTTCATCGAAAACGGAGGTAGTTTGAAAATTGGCTATTGTTTAGGGCTATATATTATATAAAATTCCATAGCAACTATTTTAAATTTTGAACTGGGCATAACTTTTAATTCCCGTAATGAAATTTCAATTTTTCAGCTTTGTTGGAAAGATATTGTTAAACAAATTCTAATATTTTTTGTTTCACTAAAATCTGATTTATTTTGAATCCTGTACATTCAATTGAATTTTGAAATCGAATTTTCAAACTACCACGCCATTTCTAACTCCTTTTAAAAATAAATTAAAAAATTTCGTTCTAACTTCAAATTAAATAAATTTTTCGTCGTTATTATTTAAAATAAATTATTTTAAATATCCAAATCCCTTAAAATTTCTAAAATAAATTTTTTAAATTGGTTCTGAATTTGCGGGTTGTTACAATCTCCCCCACTTAAAGTCTTTTCATCCTCGAAAAGGACGGAGCTGAAAGTCGTTTAACTAACCAACTCAACTTTCAATTCTAATATTTTAATTAGTTAAACTAATTTTCAAACGTCACAACCAATAATCAATTAGGTGATTAACTTTTCAAATATATATAATTTTTATATATAGTCAAAAATCACATTTCAGTGCAAATCACAGCAATTAACCCTATCTAGTTTGGGTTCTCACACCAGTCAATGGAAATATATAGATATGCCACTTTCGAATACTCGAACATAAATGCTGATGATGTCATGCTCATCATCAAAATCATGTTCGTGCAAAAACAACATGATTCTATATCTATCCAGTATATTTGAGACTTCGTACACACACTAGCTAGGCGTATATGCAAAATCTTCATATACTCAATTGTCCAAATTCAATATATAATAAATAATAAAATACGTTTAATAAGATTTAAATTTTCAAAACAAAATTTGTTTTCATTATTATTTTAAAAATAACACTCTTCGGACTCATACTAGGATACTACTGATCCCATCTCTAACGAGTCATTCTTATTGGATATTACTAATCCAACTTCTGATGAATTCTTTCATTCGGTTCTAATGTGTCTTGTTTTCGAGCTCTGTAAACCAAAGCTCTGATACCAAATGCGACGACCCAAACTTCCCAGTAAAAGAAAGCCCGGATTATTTTGAGAACACGACAAATCAGAACACAAACAGAAGAACATTTCATTGCTTATTACAACAATTAATATCAGTGTACAAGAATATTTCGGAGTATGAATAATTATACAACAGAAAATAATATCAATGAGTTAAATTACATTTTAAATAGTAGCGGAAAAATATTACAAAATATAACTGAAAGAAATACACGGACACAGAGCTTTCTGAATATCGCTTCAGCTGTAGACCAGGATCCTGTAAACATAATATCTGCAAAACCAAAACTACTAGCTGCCTGTGTGGAAATTATGGGCACCCAGAGTTTAGGTTAAAACAATAAACTCCAGGTCAGTCATGGGACTGGTATGAGAACTCAAAACAGTTGTTAATTTGATTTTAAAGTTAGGTAAACAAAGGGACCACGCCGTATAACACGGAATGGATTTACCCCCAAGAATACCAGTGCACAAAATAAACAGCGCAATGCTTTTTGGAAAAATGAAGCTATTATAAGACTCAGGTCCCATCACACAATGCAACGCAAGCCGGAGGATAGAGTTTTACGTTATAATAGCCAAATAAGCTTGGTACACGAAATTTCTCTTTTAATATTACTAGTGCATAATGTAGAAATCAATTTAGAAAGTAAATGTATCAATCATAGACGGCATGAGTGCCCCATCCCACTATGTCGCCATATATAGGTTAACAATTAAAACCGCAAGGCTCGTATTGGAAAGTTGGATTTCCATTATGATGGCTCCTGATTCGAAAGATCTATCACATAGTGCAATACTCCACGGCATACGTCCCAGCTAGAGAAAACACCGTAATGCACATCCGCACTTTTGGGAAATCAATTACCATCGCGGCTTACATCCCAACGAGAGAAAACACCGCTTACTCTACCCCTATATATGGGAATCGGGGGAAATGGCCCTATCCCTAATCTCTAGGTGTGTAGCGACCACACCCAGCACAACTCGACAGACCAAATCCATATATATATATATATATATATATATATATATATATACATATACATATACATATATAAAGTATATTGGTCAACCTACAAATCAAACAAATCGTTCACCATCATACCGAGGTGTGAGGGCCGCGAGGTAATGCTACACAAAGCTATGCTAATTAAAGCTATGCTTTGATCATCATCCACAAGGCTCTGGTTTCAACAAAATCCTTGATCCATGCATCTTAGCATGCCAAATTGTCAATCCATACCACACCATTGATTTCGGCCAATATATATAACCACTAAGCATATACGTCTAAGAGAAGTGCGTTAAGCAAGAGAATAAATTCTCCGCCCATAACATATATATATATATATATATATATATATATATATATATATAGCAGAGATCAAAGAATACAACATAAAGGAATACAACGTCAGACATATCATCCATTTACAAGTCTGTTCTGGGTCTGAACAAAACCGGAGGTACCTTATTCCTCGTCCGGTATGTCCTATACGGAAGAGAGGCCCTCGCATAGCCGAACAGTCAACAAGTACGTCCGGACGGCTATCACTGTAGCCCCATCAAGGTAGCTACTCCAATCATAGGCATTAGTAGCAATTCATCCATTCGATGTGAAGATCGTCGGCCTTGCGCCGTCTTCAATCTCTTCCACTATTAGTCGTCGTATCAATTATTCAAAATGGGTTAAACCCAATCTTTCTGAATAATTAGCGTACTTTATAAACAAGTGCTATAAAAACACATCTTATGCCTCATTCCAATTCAGAATATTCTTTTAATAAAATACTCACATTCTTAAGGAAAGGTTCCAATTAATTTTATCAAAGATAAATTCTTTTAAATTTTCTTTTTAATCTCAAAAATCATTGCTTAATGATTATTCAAGCTTAAGAATTAAACCTTATCTTTAACTGGGTTAAAGAACTAATGTCTTTTAAAAACTTCGTTTAGGATAAACCCAAATCTTCTCCCATTAACTATGGAATCTTCACAGAAATCATAACGGTATACACTCGATATAAATTCCCATATCAAACTAATAATATAAATGGAATAGAGGCAATGCCTTCTAAATTCCATATATAGTATCGGTCTTCATTCACAGGTGATCATCTCGATTATTACCAAATCGAATTCCATCCAATTCCAATTTAATATATTAAATTGGAAAACTTTATTTTGGAAAATTCCCATTAAATCTTAATAAAAGATTTATAAATTCCAAATTATTCTTCACGGTTAATTGGGTTAAAGAACAAATGTTATTTAAAACACCGTTCACGATAAACCCAAAAATCCCATTCTTTTATCCAATTCCAATTAAATATTAATTAATTGGTAAAAATTCCTAAATCTTAAATAAGAGATTTATTCTTTTCTAAATTGGGTTTAAGAACAGTGTTATTAAACACACCGTCCACGACAGACCCAAAATCCCATTTGATATTAAATATATGGTTCTGAATAGAAATTATATTGGCTTATATTCAATATCAAATTCTGAAACCAACAAATATCATATTGGAATAACGATATGTATATATCTTCCAAATTCCCATAACAATATCCGTATAATCACGGAATCCAATATCGAAATATCCCGAAGATAATTTCCATTCAAATCCATTCCAAATTATTCTTTAGAAAATTCTGGTTATTTTAAAACCATTTTCAAATCCAATTTATTTATTTCTAAAAATAATTAAATTATTATTCTAGTTAATAACCAGTTCATTAACAGTTCATTTCGATAAAAATATATTTTTATCTTTATAAAATTGGAATTTTTCATCAAAAATCTTTCCAAACCATTTATTATGATTTTACATAATTTTTCCATATTTTTAATAATTTTATTATTGCCCGTACAGTCGGTTTCCAACAACGACCACCAAATTGCATCCATAAGGACCTTTTTTGAAATTGATTTGGACATATCTCCAAATATAACCGTTAGATTTCAAATCTCTTATATTCATTGGAAAGCACTGTTCGATACGAACCCAACGGTTCCGGTTTTAGTAGAATCCAATGGTCGGATCTCTCGTTACGCTAATTTGAAGTTAATGGTCGAAATTTGCGAACAGTTGCTGCGCAGCGCGTTCTATCCAGGCCAATATATATTATATATATTATATATATATATTTCGTCGATTTCCTTTAAAACGTATTTATAAAATAATTATAATTTCATTTCAAAACGATTCCAACTTCATTTTCAATATCAAATAAAAATTGAATATTCTATGTCTTTATCATATTAAAATGATAACATTTTCAAAGTATTAGATTTTGAAATCACTTCTTTTCGATATTCATTTTACAATGAATAAAATCAATCGATAAACCCGTTCAGGTTAAAATGGCGTTGGCTACTTACTCGACTTCATATTTTTATATTTTTATGTCCATTCAAAGAAGGACATCAAAATCATAATTTTTATACTTCACTAACATGTTAAAGATCTCATTTTTAACATTCTAAATCATACTTTAACAAATGATTATTTTTAATTTCACTAACATGTTAAGGATTACATTTTTAATGTATAAAAATATAATTCAACAAATGATTATTTTATTAACATTTTAAAGATGACATTTTTGCTGTATAAACATGTAATTCAACAAACGATTATTTTAATTTTTGTACTTACAATAAAAATGTGAATTTTATTGTTAAAACATTTTATTTTAAAATATTCTTTATTTTGAAATGTTCTTTACATTGAAATGTTTCATTACATTAAAATGTTATATTTACATTAAAATGAACTATTACAAAGATGTTAGAATTGTTCTTTTCTATAAAAATGTTATTTTTTTTAATAATGTTTTTTTATATAAAAGTGGTTCTTTTTATAAATATTATTCTTTTGCATAAACATGTTCTTTTATATAAACATGGTTCTTTTACTTTGTTGACAATTCTATTTCAACAAAATGAATAAAAGTGTTCAACTTCATTTTGTTAACAATCCTATTTTAACAAAATGAATTAAAGTGACAACTTTATTTTATTTACAATAATCTAATTCAACAAAATTGACATTTTTGTTTTGACTATTTCATTTCAACAAAAAATGATATTTTGGTTTCAACTATTTTACTTCAACAAAAATGTAAGTTTTGGTTTCAACTATCTTATTTCAACGAAATGTAAATTTTGATTCTACAATGTCTTTTTAATAAAACATTATTTATTTCTAAATCGGAATGCGACTCAATCAGTTACCATATAATTTCGATTATATGTATTTCATACATCGCATGTGCACATAATAATGATGAATAATCAACAAACAGTCCATTCACAATCAGAGTGAAATTTACAACTGTGTGAGCATTATAATAAATAAATAACGCTCATCACGGGCTGTCAATCCATCGATTGACATACAACTAAATATTGGGACTAGTGTATGTCAAATGTCATCCCAATACCCATGTAGAGATTTCAAACAACAACTTATTTAAATAAATTATTGGTTAAGAAATTGAACCAATTTTCAGCGTTCAAATTATAAATGAAAATTTATAATCTAATTTCACTATCACATTAATATTAACATTTTTAATGCGCTAAACATTTCACATCACAAACAACATGCAATACAGTCAATTTAAATCGTCCATGGTTTGTGGACGAGAAAAGAAATCTAACAGGCAATGTATACAGTTTCTAATGATTAAACTGATAAAGATCTAAACTGGCAATCCTATATATTTTCCAATTATGAAAATAAATAAAAACTGTGCAAAAATTTTAGTGAGGAGTTCTCACCTTGATTTCCAATCCTTCGGTTTTTAACTGATGATTTTGGTACCGTTTGGATTTGAAATTTCCCCACATTCCAACTTGCTCTAAATTGAACGTAGTTAGTGTCGTTGCGAAGCTCTCGACTCCACGATCGCAACGGATCTGAAATCGTCAGGTTTCGACCTCGTATATGGAAGATATTGCGTTAAGTACATTGATTGAATAAATGAAATAATTAATTAAGTTATTAAAGCCCTAAATTACCCACAAATTTGAATTTCACGTCGTTCACCTTCACTAAAGCCTCACCACGCCGCCTCTGGCTCCTCTGACGGCCGACCACCACAACTGACCTCTCCTCGGCTCAGCCACGCGCCACCACCCTGAAGGCTGTCGTCCAGTTCGCCTCCATTCGCTAGCAATCGCGAAAACCCCTAATTCGCTCTCGACCTCGACTTCCACACCGTCGCTGAGCAATAGGGTCGTGGACCCCACCAGAAAGGACCGCCTTGCCTCCAGCCACCGTCGCCCTTCAGACATCCCCCACCGGTCATCGCTTCCTCTGTTGGCTAGAAGCTCTAATCCGTTGTGAGCTCACCAAAAAACTACCACTCTATTCATCCTCGATTTTCATGCCCATCCGTTCACTTTCAGACCAAACCATACAAAGAAAAGTTGTAGAAAACTCTCTCCTTTACAATTTCTTCAACTGGGCCATCGCCTGATTCTCGATCGTTTAGCCACAAAACCCATAATTCTGAAACTGATTTTCTGCATTCAAACTCAAATTCCGGCGAATTTGTGTGACAACAGGCCATAGAAATTTTGTGGTAGGTAGAGATTATTATGATCTTCAATACGCAGAAACGGTTTGGGTTGATTGTATATGGATTGAAAGATATAAATTATTTTGTTTCCAGGGGCTTATTTGCAAAAAATTGAGAGAAAAAGAGAGAGATGGCTATTGTCAATTTTTGAGGAACAAGAATAATGAGGTTTTGGGAAGGGGAAAAAGATATTATATAGCCGTGGGTTAAGATATATTATTTTATTATTAATTTTCTAGCTTTATTATTAGTTCTTTATTTCACGCTCTCTTTATTCGACAGTTATTGTTGCCATGGTCGCATATGAACTCCATTGGCGATGAAAATAGACATGCTGCTATATCTTGACGATACGGTTCCAACGAACTGGTTTCGTCGAAATCCGAGTCCGTTTGCTCAAAAAGCCATGTCCTTGTCCTTATATGGCTGATCGTTTCACAATTAATTTCTCACAGCCACATACTAGCTCTAAAAATTAAAAAAAATTATTCTAACTTTTTTTGACGATACAGTCCTAACAAACCTAATTTCATCGAATTTGGGGACCGTTTGAAAAATCGCCATTTTCTGGTCGATCCAAATTGACTGAAACTAACAAAACACGTTTTTATTTCCCACACTCACATATTGATTCCAAAAAATATGAAAATTGGAATCTAACAATAATTTGACATTCCGAATCCAACAAAAGTGGTTTCATCAAAAACGGAGGTAGTTTGAAAACTGGCTATTGTTTAGGGCTATATATTATATAAAATTCCATAGCAACTATTTTAAATTTTGAACTGGGCATAACTTTCAATTCCCGTTATGAAATTTCAATTTTTCAGCTTCGTTGGAAAGATATTGTTAAACAGATTCTAATATTTCTTGTTTCACTAAAATCTGATTTATTTTGAATCCTGTACATTCAATTGAATTTTGAAATCAAATTTTCAAACTACGACGCCATTTCTAACTCCTTTTAAAATTAAATTAAAAATTTTCGTTCTAACTTCAATTTAAATAATTTTTTCGTCGTTATTATTTAAAATAAATTATTTTAAATATCCAAATCCCTTCAAATTTCTAAAATAAATTTTTTTAATTGCTTCAGATTTTGCGGGTTGTTACAATCTCCCCCGCTTAAAATCTTTTCGTCCTCGAAAAGGGACGGAGCTGGAAGCCGTTTAACTAACCAACTCAACTTTCAATTCTAATATTTTAATTAGTTTAATTAATTATCAAACATCACAAACGGCAATCAATTAGGTGATTAACTTTTCAAATATATATAATTTTTATATATAGTCAAAAATCACATTTCAGTGCAAATCACAGCAATAAACCCTATCTAGTTTGGGTTCTCACACCAGTCAATGGAAATATATAGATATGCCACTTTGGAATACTCGATCATAAATGTTGATGATGTCATGCTCATCATCAAAATCATGTTCGGGCAACTACAACATGATTCTATATCTATCCAGTATATTTGAGACTTTGTACACACACTAGCTAGGCATATATGCAAAATCTTCATATACTCAATTATCCAAATTCAATATATAATAAATAATAAAATACGTTTAATAAGATTTAAATTTTCAAAACAAATTTGTTTTCATTATTATTTTAAAAATAACACTCTTTAGACTCATTCTAGGATACTACTGATCCCATCTCTAACGATCATTCTTATTGGATATTACTAATCCAATCTCTGATGAATTCTTTCATTCGGTTCTAATGTGTCTTGTTCTCGAACTCTGTAAACCAAAGCTCTGATACCAAATGTGATGAACCAAACTTCCCAGTAAAAGAAAGCCCGGATTGTTTTGAGAACACGACAAATCAGAACACAAACAAAAGAACATTTCATTGCTTATTACAACAATTAATATCAGAGTACAAGAATATTTCGGAGTATGAATAATTATACAACAGAAAATAATATCAAAGAGTTAAATTACAATTGAAATAGCAGTGGAAAAATATTAAAAAATACAACTGAAAGAAATACATGGACACAGAGCTTTCTGAATATCGCTTCAGCTGTAGACCAAGATCCTATGAACATAATATCTACAAAACCAAAACTACTAGCTGCCCGTGTGGAAATTATGGGCACCCAGAGTTTAGTTTAAAACAACAAACTCCATGTCAGTCAGGGGACTAGTATGAGAACTCAAAACAGTTGTTAATTTGATTTTAAAGTTAGGTAAACCAAGGGACCACGCCGTATAACACGGAATGGGTTTACCCCCAAGAATACCAGTGCATAAAATAAACAGCGTAATGCTTTTTGGAAAAATGTAGCTATTATAAGACTCAGGTCCCATCACACAATGCAACACAAGCTGGAGGATAGAGTTTTACGTCATAATAGCCAAATATGCTTGGCACGCGAAATTTCTCTTTTAATATTACTAGTGCATAGTATAGAAATCAATTTCGAAAGTAAATGTATCAATCATAGACGGCATGAGTGCCCCCACCCCACTATGTCGCCATATATAGGTTTACAATTAAAACCGCAAGGCTCCTATTTGAAAGTTGGATTTCCATTATGATGGCTCCTGATTCGAAAGATCTATCGCGAAGTACAATACTCCACGGTATATGTCCCAGCTAGAGAAAACACCGTAATGCACATCCGCACATTTGGGAAATCAAGTACCACCACGGCTTACGTCCCAACGAGAGAAAACACCGCTTACTCTACCCCTATATATGGGAATCGGGGGAAATGGCCCTATCCCTAATCTCAAGGTGTGGAGCGACCACACCCAGGACAACTCGACCGACCAAATCCATATATATATATATATATATATATAAAGTATATTGGTCAAACCTACAAATCAAACAAATCATTCACCATCATACCGAGGTGTGAGTCCCGCGAGGTAATGCTACACAAAGCTATGCTAATTAAAGCTATGCTTTGATCATCATCCACATGGCTCTGCTTTTCAACAAAAGCCTTGATCCGTCATCTTAGCATGCCAAATTTTCAATCCATACCATACCATTGATTTCTGCCAATATGTATAACCTCTAAGCATATAAGTCTCAAAGGAGTGTGTTAAGCAAGAGAATTAATTCTCCGCCACCAACAGATATGTATATATATATATACATATATATATAGCAAAGATCAAAGAATACAACATAAAGTAATACAACGTCAGACATATCATACATTTACAAGTCCGTTCTTGGTCTGAACAAAACCGGAGGTACCTTATTTCTCGTCCGGTATGTCCAATACGGAAGAGAGGCCCTCGTACAACCGAACAATGAACAAGTACGTGCGGACGGCTATCACTGTAGCCCCTTCAAGGTAGCTACTCCAATCATGGGCATCAGTAGCAATTCGTCCATTCGATGTGAAGATCGTCGGCCTTGCACCGTCTTCAATCTCTTCGACTATCAGTCGTCGTATTAATTATTCAAAATGGGTTAAACCTGGTCTTTCTGAATAATTGGCGTACTTTATAAACAAGTGCTATAAAAACACATCCTATGCCTCATTCCAATTCAGAATATTCTTTTAATAAAATACTCACATTCTTAAGGAAAGGTTCCCATTAATTTTATCAAAGATAAATTCTTTTAAATTTTCTTTTTAATCTCAAAAATCATTACATAATGATTATTCAAGCTTAAGAATTTAACCTTATCTTTAACTGGGTTAAAGAACTAATGTCTTTTAAAAACATCGTTCAGGATAAACCTAAATCTTCTCCCATTAACTATGGAGTATTCACAGAAATCATAACGGTATATACTCGATGTAAATTCCCATATCAAACTAATAATATAAATGGAATAGAGGCAATGCCTTTTAAATTCCATATATAGTATCGGTCTTCATTCACAGGAGATCATCTCGATTATTACCAAATCGAATTCCATCCAATTCCAATTTAATATATTAAATTGGAAAACTTTATTTTGGAAAATTCCCATTAAATCTTAATAAAAGATTTATAAATTTCAAATTATTCTTCACGGTTAATTGGGTTAAAGAACAAATGTTATTTAAAACACCGTTCACGATAAACCCAAAAATCCAATTCTTTTATCCAATTCCAGTTAAATATTAATTAATTGGTAAAAGTTTCCTAAATATTAAATAAGAGAGATTTATTCTTTTCTAAATTGGGTTTAAGAACAGTGTTATTAAACACACCGTCCACGACAGACCCAAAATCCCATTTGATATTAAATATAAGGTCCTGAATAGAAATTATATTGGCTTATATTCAATATCAAATTCTGAAACCAACAAATATCATATTGGAATAACGATATGTATATATATCTTCCAAATTCCCATAACAATATCTGTATAATCACATAATCCAATGTCGAAATATCCCGAAGATAATTTCCATTCAAATCCATTCCAAATTATTCTTTAGAAAATTCTGGTTATTTTAAAATCATTTTCAAATCCAATTTATTTATTTCTAAAATTAATTAAATTATTATTCTAGTTAATAACTAGTTCATTAACAGTTCATTTTGATAAAAATATATTTTTATCTTTATAAATTTGGAATTTTTCATCAAAAATCTTTCCAAACCATTTATTATGATTTTACATAATTTTTCCATATTTTTAATAATTTTATTATTGCCCGTACAGTCGGTTTCCAACGACGGCCACCGAACTGCATCCATAGGGACCTTTTCTGAAATTGATTTGGACATATCTCCAAATCTAACCATTAGATTTCAGATCTCTTATATTCATTGGAAAGCTCTTTTCGATACGAACCCAACGGTTCCGGCTTTAGGAGAATCCAATGGTCGGATCTCCTGTTACACTAATTTGAAGTTAATGGTCGAAATTCGCGAAAGGTCGCTGCGCGGCGCGTTCTATTCAGGCCATTATATGTATTATATATATATTTCATCGATTTCCTTTAAAACGTATTTATAAAATATTTATAATTTCATTTCAAAACGATTTCAACTTCATTTTCAATTTCAAATAAAAATTGAATATTCTATGTCTTTATCATATTAAAATGATAACATTTTCAAAGTATTAGATTTTGAAATCACTTCTTTTCGATATTCATTTTACAAGTAATAAAATCGATCAATAAACCCGTTCGGGTTAAAATGGTGTTGGCGACTTACTCGACTTCATATTTTTATATTTTTATGTCCATTCAAAGAAGGGTATCAAAATCATAATTTTTATACTTCACTAACATGTTAAAGATCTCATTTTTAACATTCTAAATCATACTTTAACAAATGATTATTTTTAATTTCACTAACATGTTAAGGATTACATTTTTAATGTATAAAAATATAATTCAACAAATGATTATTTTATTAACATTTTAAAGATGACATTTTTGCTGTATAAAAATGTAATTCAACAAACGATTATTTTATTTTCTGTACATACAATAAAAATGTGAATTTTATTATTAGAACATTTTATTTTAAAATATTCTTTATTTTGAAATGTTCTTTACATTGAAATGTTTCATTACATTAAAATGTTATATTTACATTAAAATGAACTATTACAAAGATGTTATAATTGTTCTTTTATATAAAAATGTTATTTTATTTAATAATGCTTTTTTATATAAAAGTGGTTCTTTTTATAAATATGATTCTTTTGCATAAACATGTTCTTTTATATAAACATGATTCTTTTACTTTGTTGACAATTCTATTTCAACAAAATGAATAAAACTGTTCAACTTCATTTTGTTAACAATCCTATTTTAACAAAATGAATTAAAGTGACAACTTTATTTTATTTCCAATAATCTAATTCAACAAAATTGACATTTTTGTTTTGATTATTTCATTTCAACAAAAAATGATATTTTGGTTTCAACTATTTTACTTCAACAAAAATGTAAATTTTGGTTTCAACTATCTTATTTCAACAAAATATAAATTTTGATTCTACAATGTCTTTTTAATAAAACATTATTTATTTCTAAATCGGAATGCGACTCAATCAGTTACCATATAATATCGATTATATGGATTTCATACATCGCATGTGCGCACAATAATGATGAATAATCAACAAACAATCCATTCACAATCAGAGTGAAATTTACAACTGTGTGAGCATTAAAATAAATAAATAATGCTCATCACAGGCTGTCAATCCATCGATTGACATACAACTAAATATTGAGACTAGTGTATGTCAAATATCATCCCAATACCCATGTGGGGATTTCAAACAACAGTTTATTTAAACAAATTATTGGTTAAGAAATCGAACCAGTTTTCAGCGTTCAAATTATAAATGAATATTTATAATCTGATTTCACTATCACATTAATATTAACATTTTTAATGCACTAAACATTTCACATCACAAACAACATGCAATACAGTCATTTTAAATCGTCCATGGTTTGTGGACGAGAAAAGAAATCTAACAGCCATTGTATACAATTTCTAATTATTAAATTGATAAAGATCTAAACTGGCAATCCTATATATTTTCCAATTATGAAAATAAATAAAAACTATGCAGAATTTTTAGTGAGGAGTTCTCACCTTGATTTCCAATCCGTCGGTTTTTAACTGACGATTTTGGTACCGTTTGGATTTGAAATTTCCCCAAATTCCAACTTGCTCTAAATTGAACGTAGTTAGTGTCGTTGAAAAGCTCTCGTCTCCACGATCGCAATAGTTCTGAAATCGTCAGGTTTAGACCTCGTATATGGAAGATATTGCGTTACATACATTGATTGTATAAATGAAATAAATAATTAAATTATTAAAGCCCTAAATTACCCTCAAATTTGAATTTCAAGTCATTCACCTTCACTAAAGCCTCACCGCGCCGCCTCTGGCACCTCTGACGGCCGACCACCACAACTGGCCTCCCCCCGGCTCAGCCACGCGCCACCACCCTAAAGGCTGTTGTCCAGTTCGCCTCCATTCGCCAGCAATCGCAAAAACCCACAATTCGCTCTCGACCTCGATTTCCACACCGTCACTGAGCAATAGGGTCGCGGACCCTACCAAAAAGGACCGCCTCGCCTCCAGCCACCGTTTCCCTTCAGACACCCACCCAACGGTCTTAGCTTCCTCCGTTGGCTAGAAGCCCTAATCCATTGTGAGCTCGCCAAAAAACTACTACTCTATTCATCCTCGATTTTCATGCCCATCCGATCACTTTCAGACCAAACCATACAAAGAAAAGTTGTAGAGAACTCTCTCCTTTACAATTTGTGACGATCCCAAAACCCCGTGACACGGTGTTAAGGATAATCATTGGAATATAACACATTAATCATCATTAGCAGATAACAGATAATAGCATAAACAAAAAATAGAATAATTTACACACATATGACAGCGGAATCATATAGATATCATCACATCAGAGAAGCACAGTACAGGATACAACTTAGTGCATAATGATACATAATCAGTCACCATCGCCTGAGGCGGAATCATACATAAAGAGTACACAAAAGGAATATCAGTCTACATCGCCAGTGGCGGAATCATAATATAGATACAATAATGGCGGAGAAAATCCAAGTCAGCACAGTGTAGTCAAGCCTCGCCATGAGCCAAAAGGTGCGTCAGAAACCTGTAACTAGGCTGCCCGTGTGAAAATGAGGGCACCCGAGTTTGCAAGGTGAAACAAACTACGAGTCAGTCATGGGACTGGTATGAGAAATCTACTCAACTTATTAACAGCAATAATAAGGCAAATCAAAGGACCACGCCACTTTCGCGGAACGGGTTTACTCCAATGAGTGCTAGTGCATGAAATAAAATAAATAATTAAATCAACGCAATGCTTTTTATAAATTGAAGCCATTATAAGACTTTGGTCCCATCACACAATGCAATGCAAGACGGAGGATCGAGTTTTTACCTTATAATGGCCAAAGATGCTTCATACGAATAAAACAAAGGTGTTCGATATTATTACTAGTGCATATATGTTTCAAAAGCAATTCAATCATAAATATCAATCCTAGGCGGCATAGCTACCATCTACTATGTCGCCATACTAGTAATACAATCACATCCGCATATTTCGTATTGGAAATTGGATTCCTTCATGAGTCGAGGCAAGGGGCAAGCTCCTCTCCGATTCGAGACACTCTAGCAAATGTCCCAGGACCCCACTATGATCCTTGGATCTTCAGGGCCGGTCCTCTCTTACTTTTGAGGATTAATAATTCCTGAACACACGTTTCCCGGTCCTTACAGACCTATATCGAGGCGCCTCGCATTCCAACAACCACACAGGTGAAAAGTATATATAATGTCAGGGCTGGTAGGTCACTGACACCACCTTAGCTAGAAAGAAACGTCGTGCTCTCCCTGCAGTCACTCTCCCGTTTTTGACTCATACCGAGGTGTGAGGCTCGCGAATTCACGTTATACACAAAGCTACGTCACACAGACCATGCTTTGATCATCAACCATAAGACTTTGCTTTGCAACAGAAGCCTTGATCATACGCCACTTAGGCGTGCCACACAGGCAATCTACTCCATGCGGCTGATTTCTGTCAATGTATAACCTCTGAACTCGTACGTCTCAGAGAAGGGCGTTAAGCAAGAGAATAAATTCCCCACCGCCAAACAGATATATATTTAACAGAGATCAATCAACACAGAACAAAGTCCAATGTCAGACACACAGTCCATTTACAAGTCCGTTCTGGGTCTGAACGAAACCGGAGGCACCAATTCCTCGCATATCCGTACAATCAACAGTATGTTTGGACGGCTACTACTTCAATTCCTTCATGGTAGCTACTCCAATCACGAGCATCAGTAGAGCCCATCCATCCAATGTGGAGATCGTCGGTCTTCAGCCGTCTTCGACTCTTCGACTTCTCAACGTCGATCGATTATTTGAAATGAGATAAACTCGGCCTTTTCAAATAACCGACGTATATTTAGATTTTCAAATCAATTAATCACGTGGTTGGACTATTCAACATTCACATTTCAGTTATTTAGTAATAATTTTCATGTCAAATACATTCAACCATCACATATCAAGCAAACACAACAAAATTGGTTTATTTCCACTCTATATCGTCTATAGTACTTTATAACGATATATCGCCATTTCTATTTAATTTAAAATGGCCATATTTAATTAAACGACGTTTCAGGTCGTGTCGATGCACTGGCGCTGCTTTTCATTAATTTTGTTTTACACATATATGAAAATCTAACCGTTGGATCTTCACAAATTTTACATCATTAGGAAGGTCATTTCAAAACGAATCCAACGGTTTCAGTTTTGGGAAAATCCGATGGTCGGATCTTCCACACTAGCCATTTGAAGTTACGGTTTCAATTTACGAACTGCAGCGTCGTTATTCGATTTAATTTAATTATATATATATATATATAATCGTTTCTGGCGCTGTTTTTCTTCAGTTTTGAATTAAACATTCCAGACAATCCAACCGTCGGATCTTCACAAAGTTGGTGCCGTTGGAAAGATATTTCCAAGGCGAACCCAACGGTTGAGGTTTCGGGAAAATCCAATGGTCGGATTTCCCGCCCTAGTCGTTTGAAATCACGTTTTCAAAACATGAACTGCACGGCCACGTTTCGTTTTAATTCTATTTATATTTATATATTTATATAAATATAGTTCATTCAAAAATTCCTATATCGTTTCTACTTCAATTATTTCACTAACGCCTTTAAATTTTGGAAAATTTCGCCATAACCACCTTTGTACGGGAGGGTCTGGGAAAATTCCCAAATAGCCACACGGGCGTCTCATATCAAAAAGAAAAAGAAAAAGCCAAGCGGCTAGCCAACAGGCTCATAAAATCATCACCCAAACAAAGCGGTAAATGTGTACCTATTTGTCGGGCACAAAATTCTATTTCTCTTATCTAGCCCCTTTTGCTTTAACCTGTTCAATAGATATGTATGTATGTATATACAATTTCTAACATTTATCATTTTCCATTCAATTTCATATTTGATTTGCTTTGGTTTAAAAACACCATTCATTCTAATGTTGCATGCATAGGCTAAATCATATCATTAGCTAGTTAATGTATATTTCAACTCATGCACGTTTATTTGAACAAGTGGCTATTTTTAACGCTTCACATTTCAAAGATGACAATTTTGGCGAACTAAAATAGATTTCAACACATGACTATTTTATTTAGTTCCTATGCATGTTAAAAATAATATTTCTACCACAAATATTTATTTCAACGTCCGCATATCTTTAGCATATCACACATATGATATAAATGATATTTTTATCACTTAACGTATTTATTCGACAAATATATGTTTCAACACTTTATAGTTTAAATAAATATGTAATTTTTATTGTTCGATCTTTTTATTCAACACATGAACTTTTCCATTACACACTCTTCTCAACAAATGAGTATTTCCACACATGGACATTTTATTTATGTTGTTCATATTAGAAAGATGGGATTTTTATTGTTGAAATTATTTATATAAGGCGAATATTTTTCATACTTCATATATATATAAAAATGTGATTTTTATTGTTTAAACACTTCACTCATTCACAAATGAATATAATTTTCACACAACACTTTTCAACACACAAACATTTCTACACATGGATATAGTTTCAATATATGACTTTAATTTCAACGCATGAAAATAATTCTAACTCACAAAGATTATTCAAAATTTCGGCAGCATAACGGCAGGGTAGTTAAACCCGGCACCGTCCCTAGTACGGCTCCTCGCTCTACCTTAAAACCTCGCGGTTTTTGACAATGGGGATTCATGCATCTAATTCGCACGCAGGCGGCATGTTTATTTTTATTTCCACAAATATTTCCAATTCATTTCAATCACCAATGGGTATTTTTCAACCACAACCAAACAATATCAACCACAAACAATTATTCAACCATTCGTATTTTTCATCCAATATTTCACACCAATTCACCACAATAAATATCGTCCATGGTTTGTGGACGAGGGGAGTATATATATATAATATAATATATATTTGCTATATTTCACTAGCATTTCAACACATATATCACTTATTCTATGCATGTAAAAATTCATACTTCACTTATATAGCTTACACTACGTATGTACATGAGGTATACAACACGTATGTAATTTATATTTCGCTTATATAAATTATACACGACATTTTCCATTCAATTTCACGTTAATTTAGATTTCTCACATTGGTTTTCTGAGCGCTAAAAATCGATACGATGTCAGAAAAATCCGCGGCTTCTTCTATTGGGTAGAGAGCTTCCTTGTGGTCTCGATGTTTCCTGTTTCATCGAATTTCGTCAACACACCAAAAAGATATGATTTTTCAAAGTGTAAAGATCAAAGAAAAACTCACTTTCACAAAGTTTCAAAACTAGGTTTACAGTTTTCGCGAAATCAGTGGCACGTGGGGACGATCGGGGAGTTGGACGTGGAAGAGGGAAGAGAGGGCTTCAAGTCGGTGGTGGTTTGGTGGCGTTCGGTGGCGTTCGGTGGCGTTCAGGGCGGCGGCGGGAAGTGCTCGACTTCCTGGCTTCGATACGGGCGGAGGAGGCGATTGTGGCGACGGCGGTGGTGTCGGATTTGAAGAGGAGGAGGAGGCGCGTCGAGGTAGGGGGGTGGCGCAGGCGGAAATCGCCTGTGGCGGCGGCGATTTGGGGGAGAAGGTAGGGAGCGGTTTCGCCATTGATCGGGGTGTTTTTTTTTTTTTTTTTTTTAAATTTATGAAAGGATAATTCTGATTGGCCGAGGATTATATTAAATTTTTAAATAGTGTTTTCTCAAACGAACTCCTTTTTAAACCCAACGACTATCGCCCCTAGCTAAATACCCCCATTCCGAACACAATGGGATATGTTTCGTAGGCCAATTCGACTGTTACAGTCAGTTATTTTTCAAATTAAAGTATAAAACATTTAATTTTTAACTCTGAACTCACATTTCAATTTGCCAGGGCCACAAACTGATTCGAAAAATTCCAGAAAAATAAATCTAGCTATGTTTTGACGCTACGGTCCCAACAAAACTAGTTTCGTCGAATTCTGAGGTCGTTTGAAAAATGGCCATTTTCTGGTCGATCCAATTTAACAGAAATCGGCCAAACACATTTTCTTTTGCCACGCTCACATACTAGCTTCAAAAATTATGAAATTTGAAACCTAGCAATAGTTTGACATCCCGGACCCAACAAAAGTGGTTTCGTCGAATTCCGAGGTCGTATGCAAAATATCAATTTTCCAGGGCTATATATTCTATATACGGACTCTTCTGAAAATTCATTCGGCCATAACTTTCAATTCCCGTTATGAAACTTCGATTTTTCAGATTCGTTAGAAAGGTATTGACTAACAGATTTAAATATTTTTGGTTTTGCTAAAATCCGTTATATTTTCCACCCTGCATAGTCGGTCAAAGTTTGAATTCAAAATTTCAAACTGACTCACTATTCCTAATTCACTATTTTATTGAAATATTCTATTTCAATTGTTCAAATTCCTTTGATATAACCAATTTAAAAATTTTAAATTGGCTCGTATTTTCTGGGTTATTACACAATTTCTTCAACTGGGCCATCGCCTAATTCTCGATCGTTTAGCCACAAAACACATGATTCCAAAACTGATTTTTTGCATTCAAACTCAAATTCCGGCGAATTTGTGCGACAATAGGCCATGGAATTTTTGTGGTAGGTAGAGATCAACATGATCTTCAGTACCTAGAAACGGTTTGGGTTGATTGTATATGGATGGAAAGATATAAATTATTTTGTTTCCAAGGGCTTATTTGCAAAAAAATTGAGAGAAAAAGAGAGATGGCTACTGTCAATTTTTGAGGAAGAAGAATAATGAGGGTTTGGGAAGGGGAAAAAGATATTATATAGCCGTGGGTTAAGATATATTATTTTATTATTAATTTTCTAGCTTTATTATAAATTCTTTATTTCACGCTCTCTTTATTCGACAGTTATTGATGCCATGGTCCCATACGAACTCCGTTGGCGATAAAAATTGACATGCTGTTATATCTTGCTGATACGGATCCAACAAAATTGGTTTCGTCGAATTCCGAGTCCGTTGGCTCAAAAAGCTATGTTCTTGTCCTTATATGGCTGATCGTTTCACAATTAATTTCTCAGGGCCACATACTAGCTCTAAAAATTACAAAAAAATTATTTTCAGCTTGGCTTTGGCGATACGGTCCTATCAAAGCTAATTTCATCGAATTTGGAGACCGTTTGAAAAATGGCCATTTTCTAGTCGATCCAAATTGACTGAAACTAACAAAGCACGTTTTCTTTTGCCACGCTCAAATATTGATTCCAAAAATTATGAAAATTGGAATCTAACAATAATTTGATATTCCAGATCCAACAAAAGTGGTTTCGTCGGAAACGGAGGTCATTTGTAAAATGGCTATTTTTTAGAGCTATATATTATATAAAATTCCATAGCGACTATTTTAAATTTTTAACTAAGCATAATTTTCAATTCTCATTATGAAATTTCAATTTTTCAGCTTCGTTGGAAAGATATTTTTAAACAGATTCTAATATTTCTTGTTTCACTAAAATCCCATTTATTTTGAATCATGTACATTCAATTGAAATTTGAAATCGAAATTTCAAACTACCACGCCATTTCTAACTCCTTTAATAATTAAATAAAAAAATTTATACTAACTTCGATTTAAATAAATTTTTCGATGTTATTATTTAAAATAAATTATTTTAAATATCCAAAATCCCTTAAAATTTCTAAAATAAATTTTTTAAATTGGTTCAGAATTTGCGGGTTGTTACATAAATTTTCATTCTATCAAGCCAACACTTCTTTTAACAACCCGAGAAATCAGAACCAATTTAAAAATTTTATTTTGGCAATTTTAATGAATTTTGAATATTTAAAATGATTTATTTTAAATAATAATGAATAAAAATTTATTTTGAATAGAATTAGAACGTATAAATTTATTTAAATCGAAATTAGAATATAAATATTTATTTTAATTATAAAAGGAATTGGAAATGGCGTGGTAGTTTGAAAATTCGATTTCAAATTTCAAATGAATGTGTAGGATTCAAAATAAACCGGATTTTAGTAAAACCAAAAATATTTGAATCTATTTGAAAATATATTCCCAATAAATCTGAAAAATCAAAATTTCATAGCCAGAATAAAAGGTTATGGCCAATTGAAAATTCAGAATAGTTGCTATGGAAATATAGCCCTTAAAAATAGCACTTTTGCAAACGACCTCCGTTTTTGACGAGACCACTTTTGTTGGATCTGAAATGTCAAATTATTGCCAAATTCCAATTTTCATAATTTTTTGGATCAATATGTGAGTGTCGCGAATTTAAACGTGTTCGGTAATTTCAGTTTGAATTTAATCGACTGGAAAATTACCATTTTTCAAACGGTCTCTAAATTCGACGAAATTAGTTTTGTTAGGACTATATCATCTACACATAGCCAAATTTGTTTTTCTAGAATTTTTGGAGTCAGTATGTGGCCCCAGTAAATTAAAATGTGCATTTGAGTTTATAATATAATGACTTATATTTTAAATTTAGTGGAAACTGGTCATAATAGCCGAACTGGGTTACAAAACATATCCCATTGTGTTCGGAATAGGGGTAATTAGCTAGGGGCGATAGTCGTTGGGTCTTGTTCGGGGTTCGAACGAACAACACATTTTTCTTAGAGAATTAATTTAATAAAAATAAAATATATATTCCTCCCCTTTCCCTTACCATTGTTCAACACAGAAAAAAAGAAAAAAAACGAAAATCGTTGTGCCCTAGCTCGTCGCTTCCTCCGATGGGTGTGACCCGCCACCAAACGCGCCGCCGTCGGCCTTCTACGACCTTCACCACCTCCAGCGATTCCTTTCCCCCTCTTCTCGTTCCTCTCTACGCTCTCTCCCCCTTCGATTTGAACCCCGCACCCAAACCCGACACCCTGGCCCCAACTGCCCGCCACCCAAAGGACCGCTAACCATCCTCCTGCGTCGCCTGCGCCACACCCGCGAGCCACCAGCGACAGACCCCCCTTTTTTTCTCCGCCAAATCAAATTCCTTAAACATTGTAAGTTCTTATGATTTTTTTATCCATTGAAAACTATGATTTTTATCATTGCCTATTGAAAACTATGATTTTTATTCAATGAAAGTTATGATTTTTAATCATATAATTATATAATTTTTATCTATGTGAATAACATATAAAAATTCGATTTTTATAAATGAAGTAGTGAAATAAAAATTCGATTTTTATATATAGTAGTATCGGTTAAAGAAGTGATTTTTATCATGAAAAGAAATGATTTTTATCATGAAGAAAGATAGGATTTTTAAAATGGAAAAGCTAAGATTTTTATAAATAGAAAAGCATGATTTTTAATATATAAAGATAGATTTTTATATATATATATATAAAGTTTAGATTTTTACGAATATAAAGATGAGATCTTTATAGATGTAGCGATATAAAAATACGATTTTTAATATATGAATGGCATAATAAAAAATAAGATTTTTATTATGAAGTTAGAGAAAGAAAGATATGATTTTTGCGTTATATGTAGCAATATAAAAACTTGATTTTTATATATGTACAATATTAAAAATGTGATCTTTATAATGTAAACATAGTTATCAAAATGTGATTTTTAAATATATGAAGCGTTGAAATAAAAATGCGATTTTTAAATATATAAACATCATATTAAAAATGTGATTTTTACTATGAACAGTGTGAAAACAGATTGCGATGGAATGGATTGGAAGCAGAACGAAATCCAAACCATCATCCGCTAAAGAATGATGGAGTGGATCTCAAATGTGAGAACTTCTCACTCTAATTTTATTTTCTAGTTAAAATATATACTAAGATGCAGACGGTGCTTAGCAGCACCCGACACCCGTCGTCCACAACCATGGACGACTTGTTTGATTTGACTGTGTTGTGAAAATAAATTGTGATGTGGAATAGAATAAAATATTCATGTGTTGAAATAAAATTTTATAGTTTAAAGTATAATTTTTAACGTGTATATGAATAAAATAAATATTCATTTACTAATCGGACGATTTTATTTATACACACATTTGACTGATATTGATTGGGACGATATATTTTACACATCGCCCAACTGCACAAATAATAATCAGTGTTTGTTGTTTGAAGACCCTACACGGGTATTGGGATGATATTGGACATACACTGATCCCAATATTTAGTTGTATGTCAATAGAAAGGTTGACAAGCTGTTGTAAGCGTTAATTATTCATATTTAACGCTTATGCAGTTGTGTAATGCACTCTGGTGATGGTTGATTGTGTTTGATTACTGTTTTGTACATGTGTATAAAACCCATATAAATAAAATTATATGTTAATTGGCTACGTCTGATTTCAGTTTAGAAAGAACGAACATTTTAAATTAAAGAATATTTCAAAATGATGAGTAACGAATATTTTATAATAACTAATATTTTAAAATAATATTCAGATGGATCAAAATATGATTTTGATGTCCGATTTTGGATGGACACAAAAATATTTAAATATATAAAGCCATGTTGATTAGATTAACGCCATTTTGACGTGAACGATATTTACATCGATCTTATTCATTTTTATAATGAATATCGAAAAGGAAGTGATTTCAAAACCTAATGTTTTGAAAATATTATCATTTATATATCGATGATATGTAATATTCAATTTTGATTTGAAATTGAATATAAAGTTGAAATTGATTTGTAAACGAATTTAAAATGATTTATAAAATACGTTTTAAAAGGAAATCGACGAAATATATATAATATATATATATATATTTAATGGTCCGAATAGAACGCGCCGCGGCAAATCGCGAATTTCGACCATTGACTTCGAATGGACATTACGGGAGATCCGGCCGTCGGATTCTCCTAAAACTGGAACCTTTGGGTTCGTATCGAAAAGAGCTTTCCAAAGAGTACAAGAGATTTGAAATCTAACAGTTGGATTTGGTATTTTGTCCAAATCAAATTTGGAAAAGGTCGTTGTAAGTGCAATTCGATGACCGTTTATGGAAATCGACTGTACGGCTTGATAAAATTATTAAAAATACTAATAATTTGTGTAAAATCATAATAAATGATTTGGAAAGAATTGGGATGAAAAATTCAATATTTGAAAAGATAAAAATATATTTTTATCGAAATGAACTAGTTATGAACTAGAATTATAAATCCAATATTTTTAAATAAATAAATTGGATTTGAAATGATTTTTAAAAATAACCAGGATTTCCAATATACGAATTGGAATGGATTTGAATCGAAATTATCTTCGGGATATTTCGATATTGGATTCCGTGATTATACGGATATTGTGGAGGAATTTGGAAGATATGTATATATCGTTATTCCCAGTACGATATTTGTTGATTTCAGAGTTTGATATTGAATATAAGCCGATATAATTTCTATTCAGAGCCTTGTATTTAATATTGAATTGGATTTTGGGTTTGTCGTGAACTGTTTTTTAAATGACACTGTTCTTAAACCCCTTGTGAAAAGAATAAAACTTTTAATTAAGATTATTAGAATTTCCAATTAATTAACATTTAATTGGAACTGAAAATGGAATGTGAATTGGGTTGATTATGAACTGTGTTTTTAACGACATTCGTTCTTTAACCCGATTTACAGTGAAATGTGATTTGGAATTTATAATTCTTTTTATTAAGATTTAATGGAAATTTTCCAAAGTAAAGTCTTCCAGTTTAATATATTAAATTGGAATTGAATGGAATTCGATTTGATAATAATCAATATGAGCTTCTGTGGAGGAAGACTATTAATACATATTAAAAAGACTTTTCCGTTATTTCATTTATATTATTAGTCGGATACGGAAATTGATATCGATTACATATTGATTTGTTTTTCCTTGAAGGTTCCATAATTAATGATATGTGATTTGGGTTTATCGTGAACTGTGTTTTAAAAGACATTAGTTCTTTAACCCAGTTAAAGGCAGGATTACATGTCTGTCATTGTATTTCGAAATGTATGATTGATCTCTGCTAAATATATATCTATTTGGTGGCGGAGAATTTATTCTCTTGCTTAACACCCTTCTCTGAGACGTACGAGCTCAGAGGTTATATATCGGCAGAAATCAATAGTACGATGTAGATCGTCGATGCGAAATGTTTGTGTTTCCAAAGTTAAATAATCATTAATATTGATTTTTGGGAAGATTGCAACAAAGTGGGGTTTTAATAAATCTTTAATAAGATTGGAATGGGAATTGATAATTTAAATTATCAAATTTGGGAGATGATCGAGAATGGAGTAGCACCAGTTTTGCTCCTAGCGATAGTTAAATCTTTAATTAGATTTTAACGTGGAATGGTAATTAAATTTAGCTATAACACCGTGGTGTTAGATATGGAGTATTACCAGTTTTGCTCCATGGGATGAATAGGTTGGGATTGTGAGATTAAACAAATGATTACTTCGGTATGGTGCGACTAATCCTGACTAGTTTGGAAAACCGTAAAATGGTTTGAATTGATATCCAAAGGATAATTAAGGAATAAATTTAAAGAATTTATCTCTGATAAAATTAATGGGAACCTTTCCTAAAGGATATGAATATTTAAATAAAAGAATATTCAGAATTGGAATGAGACATATGTTGAGTTTTTTATAACCCTTGTTTATTATATACGTGAGTTATTTGGAAAGGTCGGGTTTATACCTATTCTGAATAATTGATTCAACGGTAAGTCGACGATGAAGACGATGGTTGAAGACCGAAGGTCTTCACATCGTTTGGATGATTACTGATGCCTTGATTGGGTCGTACACCCAAGACGAGGTAATAGGTGGTGATCGTCCATACGTACTTGGAGGTCGACTGGATATGCGAGGACCTCTCTCCTATATCATACGGGATGAGGAATAAGGTGCCTCCTTTTTAGTTCAGACCCAGAATGAACTTGTAACTCGATGTGTGTTTGACATTGGATTTTATTCTATGTTGATTGATTTCTATTAAATATATATCTGTTTGGCGGCGGTGAATTTATTCTCTTGCTTAACGCCCTTCTCTGAGACGTACGAGCTCGGAGGTTATATATCAATAGACATCAGTCGCATGGCGTGAATTGCCTGTGTGACATGCTGAGATGCAAATGATCAAGTCTTCTGTTGAAAAGCAGAGTCTTGTGGTTGATGATCAAAGCACGACTTTAATATAGCATAGCTTTGTGTATAGCGTTAATTCGCGAGCCTCACACCTTGGTATGAGTCAAAAACGGGATAAGGGACCCAAGGAGAACATGACGTTTCTTTCTAGCTATGGGTGGTGTCAGGGTTTTGCACGCCCTGACATTGTTATATTTTTACCTATGTGGTTGTTGGATTGCGAGACGCCTCGGTTATAACGGTCTCTACAGAGCCGATGGATAAGTCCTATAGGACCGGGTAACGTGTGTTCAGGAATAATTAATCCTCAAACGTAAGGGAGGACAAGCCTTGGAGGATCCAAGGGTTTCCCATAGTGTATAGTCCCGAGACATTTGTTGGAGTGTCTCGAAGCGGGCAAGGAGTACATCCCTTGCCTTGACTCATGACGGAAATCCAATTTCCAATACGTGACATTTCGATTTTAATTGTAGAGCCTAGTATGGTGACATGATATATGGTACCCATGCCGTCTAGGATTAATACATTTATATTTGAAGTTGTTTTGACACTATGCACTTATAATAGTATAAAATGATTTGTTTTAAATGTACCAAGCTTGTTTGGCTACTTGTAATAACCCGAAATTCTGAGCCAGTTTAAAATTTTTATTTTGGCAATTTTAATGAATTTTGAATATTTAAAATGATATATTTTAAATAATAACGATGGGAAAATTTATTTTGTATAGAATTCGAACGTATTTATTTATATAGATCGTTGTTAGAATATAATTATTTTATTTTAAATAATAAAAGGAATTGAAAATGGTGCGCTAGTTCGATAATTCGATTTCAAAGTTCAAATGGATGAACAAGATTCAAAATAAATAGGGTTTTAGCGAAACCAAAAACTATAGAATCTAATTGAGAATATCTTTCCAAGGAATCCGAAAAATTAAAATTTCATAGCGGGAATCAAAAGATATGTCCAGTTGAAAATTCAGAATAGTCGCTATGGAATTCTGGCCCTTAGAAATGGAAATTTTGCAAACGACCTCGGATTTCGACGAAACCACTTTTGTTGGATCAGTGAAGACAAGTTATTGCTAGATTCCAATTTTCATAATTTTTCGATTCAATATGTGAGCGTGGCAAAGGAAAACGCGTTTGACCAGTTTCAGTTGATTTTAATCGACTGGAAAAAGGTCATTTTTCAAACGGTCTCGGAATTTGACGAAACTTGTTTTGTTAGGACCGTATCGTCAATGCGAAGCTAGAAAATATTTTTCGGGAATTTTTAGAGTCCGTATGTGGCCCCGGTAAATTGAAATGTGCGTTCAAACTCAATATATAGAGTTATATGTTGATTTTAACGAAAACTGATCGAAACGATCGAATCAGCTTACGATACATATCCCATTGTGTTCGGAATGAGGGTAATTAGCTAGGGACGATAGGCGGTGGGTTCGATTTCGAGTTCGAATTTTAATGTTGCTTTTTAGAAATAAATAAATTAAAATATATATTTTTATTTAAGCCCTTACCTTTCCCTTCTCTCTCCATTTCAGAAAAACGAGATTAAAAAAAAAAACGATCCTCCCTCCCCTCGTTGACCTGTCGCCCTTCCATCCTCCACCTACCGCCGCCGCAGATCGCCACCCCCCCCCCCCTCTTCATCACCTCCGATCCCCCTTCTTCCTCTCTCTCCTCTTCTTCGAACAAAAGCCGCCATTCCCCATTCAGGCCAACCCCAAATCAAACCACGCTGGGCCCGCCGCTCCCCTGCCGCCGACCTCCGCCCGTGCTTGGCCCCCTCCGACTCTCCACAGCTCCGACGCAAGCTCCGTCTGCTCGAGACCCCTTTTCGATTCATCCCTCCTCGTTCCGAGAAACCGCGACCCCCATAGTTCGAGAAACACGTTCCAGCACAGCCATCCACCTCCCTCTCGAACCGTGCACCCCTATAAGTTTTTTCCTCATCTATTTTATTTATTTCCTATGGAAATTAGTTTTTAAAATTATAAAATCAGTTTTTTTAGCGTAGTAATAAAAATATGAATTTTGTTTATATAAAAGAACATGAAGTTTATGGTATGAGAAAGGTTTGAATTTTTATAAAGAAAAAGGAGATTTGATTTTTAAATATATAAAAGATTTGATTTTTATATGAAAATTCTTTGAATAAAAATATAATCTTTATATGAAATGGTTCGATATA
This sequence comes from Allium sativum, assembly GCA_030737875.1. Classification (NCBI taxonomy): domain Eukaryota; kingdom Viridiplantae; phylum Streptophyta; class Magnoliopsida; order Asparagales; family Amaryllidaceae; genus Allium; species Allium sativum. The sequence continues at coordinate 48,863,710 of CM060918.1, forward strand.
AAAATAGGATTTTTATAAAATAGGAAGTATAAAAATATAATTTTTATATTATAGGAATAATAAAGATATGATTTTTATATAGTAAAGATTATAAAAATATAATTTTTATAAGGTATAGAAAATAAAAATTCGATTATTATTTGAGTAGCAAAGAAAAAAAATTTGATCTTTATATATGAAATAGAAATATAAAAATATAATTTTTATATAGAATAAAGCGTCAAAAAAAAATTATGAGGTAAAAATAAAAATATGATTTTTATTTATTGGGATGAAGCAATAAAAATATAATTTTTATTGTGAACACCGGGGCAAGGACTGCATTAGAATTTCAAACAGATCTAGACGGTTCAGCAGTACAAAAGCAAAGCACGACGGAGTGGAACCCTCTGTGAGAACTCCTCACTTTTAATTTTTCTAGTTAAAATATATGCTAGGATGCAGACGGTGTTTAGTAGCACCCGACACCCGTCGTCCACAGACCAAGGACGGCTTTTATGCTTGTTTGATTTTGATGTGTAGTTGATTGTCTGATGTGATGTTAAATGAAATAAAATATTTAGATAGTTAAAAATATTTTATAGTCGAAAATAAAATTTTTAACGTGTATTTAAAATGAAATAAATATAAACAAGTCAGACGATTTGTTTATATACACACATTTGACTGATATTGATTGGGACGATAAATTTTACACATCGCCCAACTGCACAAATAAAATCTGTGTTTGATAGTTTGAAACCCCACACGGGTATTGGGATGATATATGACGTACACTAATCCCAATAATTAGCTGTATGTCGATCGATTGATTGACAGACTATTGTAAACGTTAAATATTTATATTTGATGCTTATACAGTGTAGAATGCACTCTGGATGATGGTTGATTATTTATCGTTGTTATTTTATACATGGGTTGTAGAAAATCCATATAATTAACATTATATGGTAATTGATTGGGCCTCATTCCAGTTTTGAAAAAGAAATATTTGAAATGGAAATATTAGAAAAGAAATATTTGAAATAGAATATTTGAAAATAAAAATATATGAAGTCGTGTTGATTAGATTGACGCCATTTTGACGTGAACGATATTTATATCGATTTTATTCAAATTGAAATGAATATTAAAGCGAATTGAAATTCGAATTAAATTAAATTGATTTGAAATTCAAAATGAACTGAAATGATTTAAAATTCGAATAGAATTGAATTCGAGTTGAAATTCGAATAGAATTGAATTCGAATTGAAATTGAATAGAATTGAATTCGAATTGAAATGGAACAGAAATGAATTCGAATTGAAATTGAATAGAATTGAATTCGAATTGAAATTGAATATAATTGAATTCGAATTGAAATTAATTATAAATGAACTCAAATTGAAATTGAATTAATTAGAAATTCAAATTGAATTGAAAACGAATTGAAATTGGATTAAAAATCGATTTGGATTGAAATCAATTTGAAATGAATTTAAAACGAATTTATAAGAAAAAATTCAATTTTGATTTGAATTTGAAATGAAGTTGAAATCTTTTTGAAAACGAATTTAAAACGATTTATAAAATACGTTTTGAAAGGAAATCGACGAAATATATATAATATATTATATATATATATAATGGCCTGAATAAAACGCGCCTTGCTGCGGTAGTTCGTGAATTTCGACCATTGACTTCAAATGGATATTACGGGAGATCTGACCATCGAATTCTCCAAAAACCGGAACCGTTGGGTTCGTATCGAAAAGAGCTTTCTAATGGATATTAGAGATTTGAAATCTAACGGTTGGATTTGGAATTATGTCAAAATCAAATTTGGAAAAAGGTCGTTGTAAGTGCAGTTCGATGGCCGTTGATGGAAATCGACTGTACGGGCCTTGATAAAATTATTAAAAGTAGTAATAATTTGTGTAAAATCATAAGAAATGATTTGTGAAGAATTGGGATGAAAAACTCCATATTTGAAAAGGTAAAAAGAGATTTTTATCGAAATGAACTAATTTTGAATTTGAATAATAATTTATTTATTTTTAAATAAATAAAGTGGATTGGAAATGGTTTTGAAAATAACCAGAATTTCTAATACGTGAATTGGAATGATTTGAATCGAAATTGTCTTCGGAATATTTCAATGTTGGGTTTCGTGATTATACAGATATTGTTATGGAAATTTGAAAGATATATAAATATCGTTATTTCGAATACGATATTTGTTGGTCGTAGAATTTGATATTGAATATAAGCCGATATATTTTCTATTCAGAGCCTTGTATTTAATATCAAATGTGATTTGGGTTTGTCGTGAATGGTGTCTTCATTAACACTGTTCTTAAGCCTAGTTGAGAAAAAGATTAAATCTTTTTATTTTAGATTTAATGAAGTGTACCAATTAAATAATATTTAATTGGAATTGAATTGGTAATGATTTTTGGGTTTATCGTGAACAATGTTTTAAATAACACTTGTTCTTTAACCCGATAATTAATGGAATGTGATTTTGGGTTGTCGTGAAAGGTATCTTCAATAGTACTGTTCTTAGACCCAAAGGAGTTAAGAAAATCAGAAACTAACTGCAGATTAGTTAAGTTGAATGGTTTCTTGGGTATTGATCTGATGTTGGTTTCGACCTTCGGGGTTAATATTCAGGGAATTACTCACTTGCTAATTTACGGTTAGGGATTGATTGAAATGTGATGTGATTTTGGGTTTTATCATGAACCGTGTTTTAAATGACACCGATTCTTTAACCCAGTCAAAGATTAAAACTAAATGGAGTTTTAATGAATCTATAATTCGATTGAAAAGATCGAGAATGGAGTATCACCAGTTTTGCTCCAGGCGATAGTTAAATCTTTAATTAGATTTGAACGTAAAATGGTAATTGAATTCACCGATAACACCGTGGTGTTAGATATGAAGTATTACCAGTTTTGCTTCATGGGATGAATAGGTTGGGAATGGGAAATAAAATAAATGATAACTTCGGTGTGGTTCGCTAATCCCGACCAGTTTGAATTGATATTCAAAAGTAGATTAAAGAATAAATTTAAAGGATTTATCTTTGATAAAATTAATGGGAACCTTTCCCTAAGAATGCGAAATTTAGAAACTAACTGTCGGTTAGCTAAGCAGAATGGTTTTCTGGATATTGATCTGATGTTGGTTTCGGCCTTCGGGGTTAATATTAGGGAATTATTCTCTTGATTAATTTACAGTTAGTGACTGATGAATTGGAATGAGGTGTATGTTGTGTTTGTGTAACACGTATTTATTATATACGTGAGTTATTCAAAAAGACCGGGTTTATCCCATTCTGAATAACTGATACGACGATAAGTCGAAGATGAAGACGATGGTAGAAGACTGGAGGTCTTCACGTCGTTTGGATAATTACTGATAATCTTTATTGGGCCGTACACCCAAGATGAGGGAATCAGTTGGTAATCGTCCAGACATACTTGGAGATCGATGGATATGCATGGTACTAGGTGCCTCCGGTTTCGTTCAGACCCAGAACGAACTTGTAAATAGACTGTGTGTATGACATCGAATTTCATTCTGTGTGATTGATATCGATTGCATAGCGTGAATTGCCTGTGTGGTGTGCTAAGATGCAAATGATCAAGGCTTCTGTTGAAAAGCAAAGTCTTGTGGTTGATGATCAAAGCACGACCTTTGTGCTGTAGCTTTGTGTAGCGTGAATTCGCGAGCCTCACACCCCGGTTGTGAACCAGAAACAGGAGAGAACCTCAGGGAGGGCATGCGTTTCTTTCTAGCTAGAAGTGGCATCAGTGGTTTTACACGCCCTAATGAGTTCGACTTATGTGGTTGTTGGTTAGCGAGGCGCCTCGGATATATCGGTGACTATGTGAAGCCGATGGAGTCATTCGTTGGCTCATTTATGCCCCAAGGGGCGGGGAAACGTAGTGTTCAGGAATTTTAATCCACATCGGTGGACCGACCCTGTCGCTCCAAGGGACGATGCGTTCTGTTCCTGAGACTCGGGCTAGACAGTCTCGAATCGGTAAGGACTATCTTTTGCCTTGGTTCGCAGATGGAAATCCAATTTCCAATATGTGACTTAGCGGTTTTGATTGTAATCCTATATATGGCGACATAGTGGGATGGGGCGCTCATGCTGCTTATGACTGATATTTATGATTGTATATAAAATCAGAAACTAACTGGAAACGAGCTAAGATGGGTGGTTTCCTGGGTATTAGTCTGATGTCGGTTTCGGACTTCGGGGTTAATACTTAGGGAATCGTTCTCTTACTAATTTGCGGTTGGAGTCTGATTAAGAATCAAAAGATGAAATTTAGCGTATCAAGCATTCTTTGGCTATTATAAGGTAAAAACCCTATCCTCTGGCTTGCGTTTCATTGTGTGATGGAACCTGGGTCTTATAATACCTTCATTTTTCTTTATTTAGCATTGCGCTGTTTGTTTTATGCACTGGTATTCTTGGGAGGAAACCCGTTCCGTGTTATAAGGCGTGGTCCATTGATTTACCTAACTTTAAAATAAAGATTAATAACTGTTTTAGTTCTCACACCAGTCCCATGACTGATCTGGTGTTTATTGTTTTAACCTAAACTCTGGGTGCCCTAATTTGACACGGGCAACTAGTAGTTTTGGTTTTGCATATTTATATTCACAGGATCCTGATTTACAGCTGGAACGATATCCGGAAGGCTTTGTATCTGTGTATCATCTTCAGTTGTATTTTGTATTATTTTCCGCTACTATGTAATTTAAATCTCTGATATTTTCTGTGAAATATTTATTCATACTCTGTATATTCTTGTATTCTGATGGAATTGTTGTAATTAACAATGAAATGTTCTTCTATCTGCGTCCTTTTGTGTGTTGGTCTCAAAGTATCCGCTCTTCCCTAAATGGGGAAGTTACGGGTCTTTACACTACTATAAAGGAAAATCCTATCCTCCGGCTTGCGTTGCATTGTGTGATGGGACCTGGGTCTTATAATAGCTTCATTTTTCCAAAAAGCATTGCACTGTTTATTCTATGCACTAGTATTCTTGGGAGGAAACCCATTCTGTGTTATACGGCATGGTCCCTTGATTTACTCTCTTTTAAAGTAAAATTTTAAATAACTGTTTTAATTCTCACACCAGTCACATGACTACCTGGAGTTTATTGTTTTAACCTAAACTCTGGGTGCCTCTATTTCCCAAATGGCCAGCTAGTAGTTTTGGTTTTGTAGATTTACGTTCGCAGAATCCTGGTTTACAGCTGGAATGATTTTCGAAAAGCTATGTATCAGTTTATCTCTTTCAGTTGTGTTTTTTATTATTTTCTGCTGCATTGTAATTTGTAAATCTCTAATATTTATCAAATGTATATTATTTGTTCGTACTCTGTATATTCTTGTACTCTGATGCAAATTGTTGTAATAAGCAATGAAATGTTCTTCTGTCTATTTTCCGATGCGTGTTGTTCTCAACTCAATCCGAGCTTTCCTTCACGGGGAAGTTTGGGTTGCTTCATTTGGTATCGGAGCTTTGGTTTTACAGAGCTCGAGGACAAGGCACATTAGAACCAAACGAAAGAATTCATCAGAGATTGGATTAGCAATATCCAATAAGAATGACTCTTTAGAGATAAGATCTGTAGTATCCTGGAACGAGTGTGAAGAGTAGTGTTTTTAAAATTGAAATGAAAACGAATTTTGTTCTGAAGATTTAAATCATTTTATACGTATTTGAATATTTATTTTAAATTGTTTTGGACAATCTAATATATAAAGATTTTGTATATACGCCTTGCAAACATGTATTCGAAGTTTTAATATACTGGATAGATATAGAATCACACTCTAGTCGCTCGGGGATGATTCTGATAATGCTGCAGCGTTATCAGTATTTTTGTTTGAGTTTCGAAAGTGGGATATCTATATATTTCCAATTTACTAGTGTTAGAACCAAAACTAGATAGGGTGTTGTGAATTGGCATCAAAAACATGATTTTGTATATATGTGTCAAAATTATGAATTTGAAAAGCTAATCAACTAATTGATTGATGACTGTGTTGTGTGATTATTTGTTTAAACCAACATATGAAAAAAGGTAAATTTAGGCCAAATTGAACCAAATATTGAAACATATTGAAAATTGATTGAAATTGCATGCATGTACATATATATATATATATATATGTGTGTGTGTGTGTGTGTGTGTGTGAACAGGTCATAACAAGGAGGCTGAAGAAGAGGAATAAAATTGTATGCCCAACAAATAGGTACATGTTTATTGTATTTCTAAGGTATTGATGATTTTATGAGCCGATTGGCTTTTTCTTTTTCTTTTTGAGATGAGAGGGCCTGTGTGGAGGTTTGGGGATTTTCCTGGTGCTCCCCATACAAAGGAGGTTGTGGCGAAATTTTTCGAAAATTTAGGGTGTTAACCAAATTTTTGAAAAATTTGAAAATTCTTATAAACTGAAAAGTTAAAGAATGAACGCCTGAATGAAAGTTGAGTTGGTTAGTTAAACAACTTTCAGCTCTGTTCCTTTTCGAGGATGAAAAGATTTTAAGTGGGGGAGATTGTAACAACCCGGAAAACCAAAACCAATTTAAATTTTTTATTTTGGCAATTTTAATGAATTCTGAATATTTAAAATGATTTATTTTAAATAATAACGACTAAAAATTTATTTTATATAGAATTAGAATGTATAAATTTATTTAAATCGAAATTAGAATATAAATATTTATTTTAATTATAAAAGGAATTGGAAATGGGGCGGTAGTCTGAAAATTCGATTTCAAATTTCAAATGAATGTACAGGATTCAAAATAAACCAGATTTTAGTGAAATTAGAAATATTTGAATCGATTTAAAAATATCTTCCCAACGAATCTAAAAAATCAAAATTTCATAGTGGGAATAAAAAGTTATGCCCAATTGAAAATTCAGAATAGTCGCTATGGAAATATAGCCCTTAAAAGTAGCAATTTTGCAAATGACCTACGTTTTCAACGAGACCAATTTTGTCGGATCTGGAATGTCAAATTATTGCTAGATTCCAATTTTCATAATTTTTGGGAGCAATATGTGAGCATGGCGAATTTAAACATGTTTGTAATTTCTGTTTGAATTTAATTGACTGGAAAATGACCGTTTTTCAGACGATCTCCAAATTCGGCAAAATTAGTTTTGTTAGGACCATATCATTTAAACATAGCCAGATTTATTTTTCTAGAATTTTTGGAGTCAGTATGTGGCCCCGGTAAATTAAAATGTGCGTTTGAATTTAAAATATAATGATTTATATTTTAAATTGAGCGGAAACTGATCATAACAGCTGAATTGGATTACGAAACATATCCTATTGAGTTTTCAATGGGGGTAATTAGCTAGGGGCGATAGTCGTTGGGTCTCGTTTGGGGTTCGAACGAAAAACACATTTTTTTAGAGAATTAATTAAATTAAATATAAATTCCTCCCCTATCCCTTACCATCATTCAACATAGAAAAAAAATGAAAACCACTGTGCCTTAGCCCGTCGCTCCCTCCGATGGGTGTACCCCGCCTCCAAACGCGCCGCCGCCGGCCTTCCATGACCTTCACCACCTCCGGCGATTCCTTTCCCCCCTTCTCATTACTCTCTACGCTCTCTCCCCCTTCGATTTGAACCCTGCACTCAAACCCGATGTCGTGGCCCCAATCGCCCGCCACCCAGAGGACCGCCAACCATCCTTCCGCGTCTTCTGTGCCACCCCCTGCCACACCCGCGAACCACCTGCGACAGACCCCCCTTTTTTCTCCGCCAAATCAAATCCCTTAAACATTGTAAGTTCTTATGATTTTTTTATCCATTGAAAACTATGATTTTTGTCCATTGAAAACTATGATTTTTATCTATTGAAAACTATGATTTTTATTCCATGAAATTTATGATTTTTAATCATATAAAAATATGATTTTTATCTATGTGAATAGCGTATAAAAATTCGAGTTTTCTAAATGAAGTAGTGAAATAAAAGTTCGATTTTTATATATAGTAATAGCGGTTGAAGAAGTGATTTTTATCATGAAAAGAAATGATTTTTATCATGAAGAAAGATAGGATTTTTAAAATGGAAAAGCTAAGATTTTTAAAATAGAAAAGCATGATTTTTAATATATAACGATTAGATATATATATACATATATAAAGTTTTGATTTTTATGAATATAAAGATGAGATCTTTATAGACGTAGCGATATAAAACAAATATGATTTTTAATATATGAATGGCATATTAAAAATACGATCTTTATTATTAAGTTAGAGAAATAAAGATGTGATTTTTACGTTATATGTAGCGATATAAAAATTTGATTTTTATATTTGTATGGTATTAAAAATGTGATCTTTATAATGTAAACATCATTATCAAAATGTTATTTTTAAATACATGCAGCGTTGAAATAAAAATGCGATTTTTAAATATATAAACATCATATTAAAAATGTGATTTTTACTATGAACAGCGTGAAAACAGATTGCGATAGAATGGAGTGGAAGCAGAACGAAATCCAAACCATCGTCCACTAAAGAATGACGGAGTGGATCCCAAATGTGAGAACTTCTCACTTTAATTTTATTTTCTAGTTAAAATATATACTAGGATGCAGACGGTGCTTAGCAGCACCTGACACCCATCGTCCACAAACCATGGATGACTTATTTGATTTGACTGTGTTGTGAAAATAGATTGTGATGTGGAATAGGATAAAATATTCATGTGTTGAAATCAATATTTTATAGTTAAAAATATTATTTTTAACGTGTATATGAATAAAATAAATATTCATTTACAAATCGGACGATTTGTATTTATACACACATTTGACTGATATTGATTGGGGCGATATATTTTACACATCGCCCAACTGCACAAAAAATAATCAGTGTTTGTTGTTTGAAAACCCCACACGGGTATTGGGATGATATCAGACATACACTAATCCCAATATTTAGTTGTATGTCAATCGAAAGGTTGACAGGCTGTTGTAAGCGTTAATTATTCATATTTAACGCTTATGCAGTTGTGTTATGCACTCTGGATGATGGTTGATTGTGTTTGATTACTGTTGTGTACATGTGTGTATGAAACCCATATAAATAAAATTATATGGTAATTGGTTGTGTCTGATACCAATTCGGAAAGAACAAACATTTTAAATTAAAGAATATTTTTAAATGAAGAGTAACGAATATTTCAAAATAACAAATATTTTAAAATAATATTCAAATAGATCAAAATATGATTTTGATGTCCAATTTTTTATGGACATGAAAATATTTAAATATATAAGTCCGTGTTGATTAGATTAACGCCATTTTGACGTTAACGGTATTTTATATCGATTTTATTCATTTTTATAATGAATATCGAAAAGGTAGTGATTTCAAAATCTAATGTTATGAAAATATTATCATTTATATACCGATGATATGGAATATTCAATTTTGATTTGAAATTGAACATGAAGTTGAAATCATTTTGAAAACGAATTTAAAACGATTTATAAAATACGTTTTAATAGGAAATTGGCGAAATATATATAATATATATTATATATATAATATATATATTATATACATTTAATGGCCTGAATAGAACACGCTGCGCCGCCGCAGTTCGCGAATTTCGACCATTGACTTTGAGTGGACATTACGGGAGATCCGACGTCGGATTCTCTTAAAACCGGAACCGTTGGGTTTGTATCGAAAAGAGCTTTCCAATTAATACAAGATATTTGAAATCTAATGGTTGGATTTGGAATTATGTCCATATCAAATTTGGAAAAGGTCATTGTAAGTGCAAATAAAAATATATTTTTATCGAAATGAACTAGTTATGAACTAGAATTATAAATCCAATATTTATAAATAAATAAATTGGATTTGAAATGGTTTTTAAAAAAAAATAACCAGGATTTCCAATATATGAATTAGAATGGATTTGAATTGAAATTATCTTCGGGATATTTCGATATTTGGTTCCGTGATTATACAGATATTGTGGAGGAATTTGGAAGATATATATATCGTTATTCCCAATACGATATTTGTTGATTTCAGAATTTGATATTGAATATAAGTCGATATAATTTCTATTCGGAGCCTTGTATTTAATATTGAATTGGATTTCGGGTTTGTCGTGAACTGTGTTTTAAATGACATTGTTCTTAAACCCCTTGTGAAAAGAATAAATCTTTTAATTAAGATTATTAGAGTTTCCAATTAATTAGCATTTAATTGGAATTGAAAATGGAATGTGTATTGGGTTTGTTGTGAACTATGTTTTTAACGACATTCGTTCTTTTACCCGATTTACAGCGAAATGTGATTTGGAATTTATAAAACTTTTTATTAAGATTTAATGGAAATTTTCCAAAGTAAAGTTTTCCAGTTTAATATATTAAATTGGAATTGAATGGAATTCGATTTGATAATAATTGAAATGAGCTTCTGTGGAGGAAGACTATTAATACATATGGAATTTAAAAAGGCTTTGCCGTTATTCCATTTATATTATTAGTCAGATACGGAAATTGATATCGATTATATACTGATTCGTTTTTCCGTGAAGATTCCATAATTAATGATATGTGATTTGGGTTTATCGTGAACTGTGTTTTAAAAGACATTAGTTCTTTAACCCAGTTAAAGGCAGGATTACATGTCTGTCATTGTATTTCGAAATGTATGATTGATCTCTGCTAAATATATATCTATTTGGTGGCGGAGAATTTATTCTCTTGCTTAACACCCTTCTTTGAGATGTACGAGCTGAGAGGTTATATATCGGTAGAAATCAATGGTACGGTGTAGATTGTCGATGCGACATGTTTGTGTTTCCAAAGTTAAATAATCATTAATATTGATTTTAGGAAGATTAAAACTAAGTGGGGTTTTAATAAATTTTTAATTAGATTGAAATGGGATTTGATAATTTAAATTATCAAATTTGGGAGATGATTGAGAAAGGAGTATCACTAGTTTAGTGATAGTTAAATCTTTAATTAGATTTGAACGTGGAATGGTAATTAAATTTACCAATAACACCATGGTGTTAGATATGGAGTATTAACAGTTTTGCTCCGTGGGATGAATAGGTTGGGATTGGGAGATTAAACAAATGATTACTTCAGTAAGGTGCGCTAATCCCGACTAGTTTGGAAAACTGTAACATGCTTTGAATTGTTATCCAAAGGAAGATTAAAGAATAAATTTAAAGAACTTATCTTTAATAAAATTAATGGGAACCTTTCCCAAAGGATATGGATATTTAAAAAAAAGAATATTCAGAATTGGAATGAGGCGTATGTTGTGTTTTTATAACACTTGTTTATTATATACGTGAGTTATTCCGAAAGGCCGGGTTTATACCCATTCTGAATAACTGATTCAACGATAAGTCGACGATGAAGACGGTGGTTGAAGACCGGCGGTCTTCACATCAGTTGGATGATTACTGATGTCTTGATTGGGCCGTACACCCAAGACGAGGTAATAAGTGGTGATCGTCCAGACGTACTTGGAGATCAACTGGATATGTGAGGACCTTTCTCCTGTATTGGACATACGGGACGAGGAATAAGGTGCCTCCGGTTTCGTTCAGACCCATAACGAACTTGTAAATGGATGTGTGTCTGACATTGGATTTTATTCTGTGTTGATTGATTTGTACTAAATATATATCTATTTGGCGGTGGAGAATTTATTCTCTTGCTTAACGCCCTTCTATGAGACGTACGAGCTCAGAGGTTATACATCGATAGACATCAGTCGCATGGCGTGAATTGCCTGTGTGGCATGCTGAGATGCGAATGATCAAGGCTTTTATTGAAAAGAAGAGTCTTATGGTTGATGATCAAAGCACGACTTTAATATAGCATAGCTTTGTGTATAGTGTTAATTCGCGAGCCTCGCACCTCGGTATGAGTCAAAAACGGGATAAGGGACCCAAGGAGAACGTGATGTTTCTTTCTTGCAATGGGTGGTGTCAGGGTTTTGAACACCCTGAAATTGTTATATTTTTACCTATGTTGCTGTCGGATTGCGAGGTGCCTCGGTTATATCGGTCTCTACGGAGTCGATGGATAGGTCCTATAGGACCGGGAAACATGTGTTCAAGAATAATTAATCCTCAAACGTAAGGGAGGACCGACCATGGAGGATCCAGAGGTTTCCCAGAGTGTGTAGTCCCGAGACATTTGCTGGATTGTCTCGAAGCGGGCTAGGAGTACATCCCTTGCCTTGACTCATGACGGAAATCCAATTTCCAATACGTGACATTTCGATTTTAATTGTAGAGCCTAGTATGGAAACATGATATATGGTACCCATGCCGTCTAGGATTGATACATATATATTTGAAGTTGTTTTGACACTATACACTTATAATAGTATCAAATGATTTGTTTTAAACATACCAAGCATGTTTGGCTATTATAAGGGAAAACCCTATCCTCCCGCTTGTGTTGCATTATGTGATGGGACCTGGGTCTTGTAATAGCTTCATTTTTCCAAAAAGCATTGCGTTGTTTATTCTATGCACTAGTATTCTTGGGAGGAAACCCATTCCATGTTTTACGGTGTAGTCCCTTGATTTACTCAAAGTAAAGTTTTAAATAACCATTTTAGTTCTCACACTAGTCACATGATTGACCTGGAGATTGTTTTAACATAAACTCTGGGTGCCCTTATTTTCAACACGGGCAGCTTGTAGTTTTGGTTTTGCAGATTTATATTCACAGGATCCTGGTTTACAGCTGGAATGATATTCGGAAAGATCTGTATCTGTTTTTCTCTTTCAGTTGTGTTTTGTTTTATTTTCCGCTGTGTTGTAATTTGTAAATTTCTGATATTTATCAAATGTATATTATTTGTTCATACTTTATATATTCTTGTACTCTGATGCAAATTGTTGTAATAAGCAATGAAATGTTTTTCTGTCTGTGTTCCGATGTGTGTTGTTCACAATTCAATCCGGGCTTTCCTTCATGGAAAAGTTTGGGTTGCTTTACTTCTATTACAACTTGCCTCTAAAAAAGTCTTGTTGTTAACACCAACACCTGGAGAGAAAGCTCCGGAGAGAAGTTCATTGATTTTGTACATTTCTTCTTCCTCTATGTCATTCTCATTACCTAACCTCGTATCCTCCTCGTTCCAATCGGCAACAACATCAAATTTATTAGCAATATGGTTGCTAGCATGTACCGCATTCTTTCCTTCATCTATTCTTGGTTTAACTTGAGTGATAAAAGAAATCTTCTTCTTAATAACTTTCCTATAAGAAGATTTACCCTAAACTGAGTTCCATAAACCTTAGGAACACTCACAGGATCGATCGAAGTAGTTTTTCAGGAACAATTATAACTGGTTTAACATAGCCTTTGGATATTGAAACTGCATTAGATTTAGCATTGGTATTCACAATTTCTCAGTTACATGCCCAAAAACCTTGCACTTACTGAAAATATCAGATTGCCATAGGTAAGAAACAAAAATGATCTACTCAGAACCGTCTAACAACTTAACATGAAATTCAGTGGGAATACGTCCTTAGAAGTAACCTCTACCATAGACTTCGCGAATTCTAGTCTTTCTAATTTTTTAGTAGGCACATCCATACAAAGAAATTTTCTGACCCTCTATGCCAACAAACTTACGCATAGTCTGGACTACGCATACAAAGTTATATTCATAAGTTTGATTCAAATTGGAACTGACTTAATATTATTACTTATATCACCTATTCCCACATCCCAAGGCCTCACAATGAATATCTTTTTGTGTATAATCACTAGGTCAGATCGAATAATTCTATCCCTATCTTCAACATTGGAAAGAAGGAAGAAAAGTACCTTATTAGTAGATTTCACTTTGATGCTTCCCGAAGGCTGGCAGATTCTTTTGAGTTGGGTTATCAGGATATGTATAATAACGGTTTTTTCTAGGAAATACCCCATGAGGTAGTCGTTCCACTCCTCATTTGCAACATTAATGGCTTCCTATGGAGGAAGCATCGATTTCCCGGAGAACTTGAGATGGAAGTTTGGCGGCGAGAAGAGTCTCGCGTTTCTTGGCTTAGCTTCGAAGAGGGTGGACCGTTTATTTTTGGAAGTGTCAGTGTTTGGATTAGGTTTAGGTTGGGGAGGAGGAAAAACATAGGGGATGTTAGGGGCTGGAGGAGGGTTTGGAGTTGGAGGATTTGGTGGCAGAAGGATCAATCTTGGAAGAAGCCAGTGGCTATTGATTTGAGTGGGAGAGAGGCAAGAGGATAGGTTTGGGTGAAAGGAAAAATATGAGGGGCTCGAGGTTGCCATTTTTGAATCTGATTTAAGTTTGTTTGGATGGTTTGAATTGATCCTAAATTTTATTTTGTCCAAAATTTAATTTAATTTCTCTCTACGCCTTCATACGGCCCTTCCGCCATTGCTTATGCCAAAGAAAAAGGCTAGGATTCCCTACTGTTCCTATAACCTCAGTTCTATCCTCTCTATTTTAGATTTATACAGATTCAAGTTTTGAAATTTATTTTATATATATAAGATTCTGATTTATTAGATTCTTATATATATATATATATATATGTTAACAGAAGGATTTGAGCATGAATGAGAAGGCTAGATCCAAATTTGATTCCACACATATCTTGTTATTCTTACTCCCAAATCACCGTGAGTGGAAACCCTATAAGTTACTATTTTCTGTCTTTTGTAGTTTAGATTTTGAATATTATGCCTATATGGGATTTGGATTAAAAGAAAATAAAATACTATAAACCCTCCAAATCCTATTTGTTTATCACTGAAATGGTTAATCAAAAGTATTATATTTGAATTTGTGTTAATTTGGGTGTTGTGAAACTCTTAATTTTAGGGTCTGATTCACATAATTCTTCTTTTATTGTTTACATACGTTTATGTGCAAAAGGGTAAGATTTATGTATTGTAAAGCAATAGGTTTAAAGTCCATTCTAAATGGATTATTCGAATGTATTATATAAAATATATTATAAACTTAAGTTTTTTTGTACACAATACATATTAAAAAGTGAAGCAACGCCAAAAGCAAGGTTTTTTCAGATGTAATTAGATTTATTGCACCTTGCCTATATATTTATTATTTAAATAACTATTCAAACTTAGTTTGCAAGTTTTATTCATATGTGTTGTTATTTCCCTTTTCATCATTATATGAGAATATGCATGTTGGACCATGTTAATTGATAGGGAAATCACTTGTATACCTTAATTGCGATTGTTAGGATTGACATTTCAAACGTGATTAGGTCATTATTCTTGTGTGCTTAATTCAAGCCTATTTATTTATGTATAGTTGTAGCGTAATTAAACGTAATATTAATGCGTATTAAGTGTGCACAAAATATGTTTAAATTAGGAAATAGAATTTAAATGTCCCTAAAAGGAATTTGTATGCATGTTAATATCAAGAAAAAAATTATACTTACATATACATAGGAAATCAGGAACATAAATCCCTAAGTATATACCTATGTAGACTTAAAGAAATAAAAAGTAACCTAACCTCTTTGGTCCATCAAAATTAGGTTTCATAAAGTTTTTGCTTAACTTCATCTAGTGGCAAAAAACAATTTTTTCTTTCCTCCTTCAGCTTTGAAAATTTTATATTTTATTGATATTTAAGATAGTGTACATATTTTTTTTCATAGATGGAGAGCCTATGGATATTTAGAATTAGAAGTGAAAATAAATATTGATGCCCATATGAACAACAATAAACTAAATAAATAATAAATTTTAATGGTAGATAGATGCATTTTCCTACGTGCTAAATAGCAACACACTAAAATTTTCATGCGAAATATCTAAACATTAAAATTGCAAGTTTGAAATAAAAATTCAACATGTAAACAAAATGTAAAAGGAAATTATTGTCATGTCTAATGTTTTACTTTAATAGAATGATGAATTATTTTTAAGCGTTACATGGTTTTATACATGGACATGTAAAAATTGCAACTTAGCATTTGCACTTAAATATGCATAGCCGACTAGTAAACAAGATACTATATATAACAATTGATTACAAATTAACTTAACTATATGATTCAACTTGATGTTGATTTACAATTTTGGATAACGTAAAATTAAGGCGTATGAAAATATACATGAACAATATGATTAATTTGAACTTTTAAAGTTGTTAAAAACTATAAATACATTAAGTTGTAAAAAAATGTAAATTACAACAAAACAGATATGCATAATTGATAATTTCATATCTAACAAAATACCCAAAAACTAAGTAAATTAAACACAAATTGTTTTTCAATTAAATAAGAACACTCAATAGGTTTAAAAGATTAATTCAATATGTACAAGTACATAAATTTTATCAGGTTTACACACCATGATTGCAAAAAAATAAACATGAGAGTTGTACCAGAAACGTCTTTTCTTTTGTAACACCATGATTTGAGAAAAAAAATTCTCAGATCTCTAAGGTTTACAACCAATGCTTGTAAGAGTTGAATAAAAAATTGTGTTTTACTTTATTTTATGTTTTTCATTTGATTTGATTTCGGTTATGTATGATTACGAGGGAAGAAAAATGGATGAATGAAGGAAATGAAGTGTATTTTCTATAACTGGAATGATGAAACCTTTCCCATTCTTTTCATGAATACTTGCCTAATTAATTCCTTAATTTCTACTCACTTAAACCCCTCCATCTCCACATAATATGGTTGGTTAAAATTTCCATTAAGTGGTAAAATTTTATTAAATCAATTCATGTAAGCATCTTTTTGAACCCATTTAAAGTTGCAACGATATCATATATCGATAGGCGCTATTTTATATATATATATATATGTGCACTCAAACAATCAAAAACTATACTTAAACTTCAAATAAATTAAACAATAGTCAATATTTCTCAAATATTTGTTAATTAGTCAAGTTACAACATTTAATGATTAGTCGTATGGTTATCAAAGAATTCACAAATATGGTTGTGTGACTTAAGGATGAAAATTCAGTCAATGGTTGATTTTGAACAATTCAAATATTAATGTCCCATGTTATCTGAGCTATCAACGTGACAATTTGACCAAATTCACCAAAATCATATTTAATAATTTCTTATGTGATACCATTTAGTAATGATTATTTATACCATTTCTCTTCATCAATGTCATACCAAATTAAGACTTACAAAATGTGGTTTTAGTCAAAATTTCATTATCATTCACATTCTACTTGACTGGTCCATTAATGAAGTCCTTTGGTTCAGTAGTCACATTTATTATGAATTTTACTACTCCAGTGACATATTTTGATTTTGAGTTAACAATAATTGACTGAGTACTACATACAATTGAGAAGATAAATTCTCTATTGAACTGTTTTCGTTTGCAATGCTTCGACTAGATCCAACTGTAGTTGTGTGATGAATTACCTTGCCATGATTTAACTATATTCAAAGTGGAGTATTCACATTGAAGTTCAACAATATTCCCAAGTCAAGAGAATGATGTAACATCGTCATTCTAAAATGTCTTGTTTAACATAGTTGTTGATAACCAATAGGAAAGCCTTAGATGGGTGACAACACAATTATTTAATCATTACTAATACATCACCCTTCGATTCCCCGTCAGTCATAGTGATTTCCCTTTTTATCTAACTGTAACCCTCGAATGAGTCATTCCATATTTATCCAATAAATACTAACAACCCCTTGGTGCTTATAATAGTCAAGAGTAGTATATTGTTTGACATTTGGAGAGCGTTATGCACTTCATTCTGAATGGATACATCGATATCCTTCTTTGAAAGATCCAGGTCGAGAATATTTATAAAAAAAAATCATTTTTTTTTGTGATTAAGTACTCATGATTGTAACTATCTACATTAGAATATTGTCAATACACGATTGTATTACAATGTTAGATTTTTGTCAATACATGATTGTATTACAATGTTAGATCTTTTATCAATATATGATTGTATTACAATGTTATATCTTTTGTCAATACACGATGTATTATAAATAGACAGTAGCAACAATCAATGTTAATCAATAATGCCACAATTGTTAAGTCAAACTGTGATTACAACAACAACAGTAAGCGAGATCGATTGTGCACTAGATTGGAGCGACACAGAACCGTCACCCATAGGCTAAAAGATGAATATTTCAGTAATGTCCGAGTCCAGAAATGATTTTGTTTCCTTGAAACAATATTGTCTCCGTATTCACCGATTGACATAATCACTAAAAGAAAATGTTGTTTTAGTGACATAACTATTGTGACGGAAAAATCCATTGCAAAATTGTGTCGGATTTGAGAAGGATCTAAGTTGAATTTTTAAGTTCTTTTTCAAATATAATTTTCTATTGACCAACATATTTTTTTTGTGGCGTAACATGAATTTCTAACAAACGTGTGGTAAATCAGTCATGGAATTGCCACAAATATGGAAATCATAGCTAAAATTTTACTTGAAAAAAAGGAAAATTAATATCAAATGTTGTTTGTCACAGATCATGGAAAATCCATCGCAAATATGCTATGGAGTTGTCATTGGTAGTTAAAAAGTCACTAAATTTTATGTTAAAATTAAATTAAATATTGTTGCAACAAGAAGTCACAACCCCATAGCAATTTGTATGTAGATTTACCATGGATTTGTGATGTAATAAAGATAAATATTGTTAACAATTATTTTATATTTTATAATAATTGCTACTAGCATTTAATATTGAATAATTACTATTAATATTTAGTACTTAATTTAATACTTGATAATTAGTAATTAATGTTCATAAAGTTCAAAAAGTAAAAAGATATAAGTTTTAAAGTAATTTAAAATTTATAAGATATTTTAAATTGAGGATTTTAGGGAGAAGGACAATTTTTGCATGTTTTTTGGCCAAAAGTATGTAAAGTTTGTTATTTGGCCAAAAGTCCACTTGTTAGTGCAAAGGTGGATTTAGGGGGGCCCGCCGCATTTTCCATTTTGCATAAAAAGTGAACTTTTGGCCAAATTCCAAACTTTGCAATCTTTTGGCCAAAAAATATGCAAAGTTTGGCATTTTCCCTATTTTCCAATTTTTTAAATTTTAGGAAATTTATAAATATTTTAAAGCTTTAAGCCTACGTGTGAGGCAAAATATTATTATGCACATATTTAAAGAATTAATTTTGTAGAGTTCTTTTAACATACGCAGGTTGCATTTTAGCTCCAATGTAAAAAGGGCAAATTTTCAATATAGGCTAGTTTTTGAAACTAATGGCATAAATAGGCTAGTTTCAAAACTATTTGCAAATATAGGCTAGTTTTGGCCACCTCAGCGATGAGCTGGCTAACTTTTTACGAAAAAAAAACGAGGCACACTTGCCAAGTGCGCTAGTTTAAATTTACATTGGCGCACTTGCCAAGTGAGCTAGTACAAATTTACACTGGCCCACTTAGCAAGTGCACCAGTACAAATTTACACTAGCGCGCTTGGTAACGCCAGTTTATATTTAATCATTTATGATAGTTAATAATTACAAATTAGTAGTTAGTCATTAAAATTAATAACCAATAATAGTTTACATATAATAATTAACTATTGTTAATTATTAACTACTAGTAAATAATATTTAATGAATAATATCGATTATTTGATAATTAACATTTACTATTGAATAATTAAGAAGTAACAGTTAATAATTGATACTTAGCAATTAAGACTAATATTTAATATTTACCATTTAACAATTAATTTTTTATAGTTAACAATTACCATTAAATAATAACTTTTAATAATTACTTTAAAAAATAACTAAAATGTAGTATTAATATCTAATATTGGTTTTTTTTTAAATTAATAAATGCTACTAAATAGCTAACTATTAATAATCAATATTTGATACTTAATATTTAATAATTAATTTTCAAATGCTATTAAATTATTATCATTAACAAACTAATAGTTGATTGTTCTTTGAAATTAATATTTAATACATAATATAATTTATAATTAGTAATAATAAATAATATTTATATTAATAATTACCAATTACGAAAAAATTATAATTAATAAATAATATATAATTACAATTACTAATTAATAAATAATACTAATAATCACAAATAAATATATAGCAAATAATATTTGTAATTACTAACTATGATAAATGATTAAATATACATTGGTGTACTTGACAAGTGCGCCGATGTAAATTTGTACTAGCTCACTTGCCAAGTGCGCCAGTGTAAATTTGTACTGGCTCACTTGGCAAGTTCGCCAATGTAAATCTATACTGGTGCTCTTGACAAGTGCGCCCCATATTTTTTTATAAAAGAAGTTGGACAGCTCATTGATGAGCTGGCCAAAACTAGTCTATGTTTGCAAATAGTTTTGAAGCTAGCCTATTTATGCCATTAGTTCCAATAACTAGCCTATTTTGAAAAAATTTCCCTGTAAAAAATTTGGCTCGCTCCAATGTAAAAAATATGGGTCCAAACTAAATTTCGCCGCCTCATGCCCCAAAATTTGTAGCATTCTTATATCCCATTTTTCTGGGCATTGTTATTGACACTCCAAATATTGTTAAGGAGGGATCAATTATTTTTTTCTTTAAGAATTCTTAAGGGAAGTACGAATGAGCAAAGTAGCCCCTTAACAAATAAATGTAATTTTACCTTATTACCCATTTAGCCCCTTAACAAATAAAGGTAAGTCTACCTTAACAAATATTGCAAGTGCCATAGTAATTTTTTTACAATTCGCATATATCAATTTTTTTAAACCCTAAAAGCTTTTTTGGAGGAATATTATCGAATTATTATTTTTGTTGACATAAATATGTCGAGTTTTATAATTACTGAGGCAATGCATTGAAATGATTATTAACTTTGGACATACCACAGTCAAATACATATATAATTGATTACATTCTACATTCAGTGTAGTGGTGACGAACTGCTTATTTTAATTTGGTTTCCCATATCGAATAACTATTTTTCTTAATCTAATTTAAAGGGGCAGTCCAGGAAAATTGAGTAGTGTGAAATAATATGTTTGTGTAGCCCCTTACCAATTTTTCAAAGAGTGGAGTGTTTTTAAAAAATGACCCGCTCCCCCTTCCCTTAACAATAGTTGGAGTGTCAATAACAACACACTTTTTCCTTCATTTTATCTATGTTTTCTTAGCCAAACTCTCACGTTTCTGAAATTTCCCACTAAACCCTAGAATGAAGTTTCCAATCGAAATTTACCTCCATGTTTTCTAAGAAATCCTTCGATTCACTCAAGGTATATGGCTCTTTCGATCACTTTCCTCTCAATTCCATCCATTTCTTTGATTCGACGTATTTGCTTTTGTTAGTGCTCTCTGTGTTTCTCGAGGAGGACATTCTGTGTATTTAAAGGAATAAGGATTTATTTTCGACCTAATGAGAAGCTTTAGTGGATTGATCTAAACATTTTGCGATGGATCTAAACATTTTGTGATGGATCTAGCACCTAATGAATTGGGAGAGTAATATCCATCACAAATCCGTGGTAAAATATTGTTTTGTGATGGATTTGGGATGGAATTTCCCATCACTAAAATAACATTTTCTAGTAGTGAATAGCAATTTGTTTCCTAGGATAAAACGGACCAACCACACAGCGTGGTGCCAACAAATGGAGCTCTGACGAACTGAAGTGAAGTATAGAAACTAGAAAAGAGGTGTACTCTGAAAAAGAGATAGCAAGTTGAGAAGAATAACTAATGTGTATTCTGTCTCATTTAGGGCCATGTATTTATAAGCTGGAGGAGATGCCTATCTGAACTTTATTGACCTTTGGAAAGGTTGCGACCCTTTAACCAAGCGGTGCATGAATGTCCATATGCATTTAAAATGAAAGGGTTGTATCCATTCAATTGAATGGACAACCCAGATCAAAAATGATCAAAATATCTCTTTTTAGCGCTACATGCTAAAACTGCAATCAGCAGCCTATTTAACCATGAGACCCCAAGAGTCCCAAGGCACAAAGCCCAAATTTTGACACTAATATAATATCGTGTGATAGACCCTAAAGGTTCCAAGGCACTAAGCCCTATTTTTGACATCAATATAATATTGTGTCATAGACCCCTAGAGTCCCACAGCACTAAGCCTAAATTTGTATTGTGTCTTGGCATAGTCACACTATGTTTACAAGCCCTCTTCTCCTTTATTTGTATAAGCCCATAGAGAAGTGGGTATTCGTATTTCATAATGTGGGACTTAGGTTTGCTTTCCTCTCTTCTTCCAAAATTCCCCTTTCTCTTTCTCATTCATTTCCAACAACCCCCCACATGAATGAGCAGCCGTTCTTAGTATCACGAATCATTTATCCCATCGGTTAAAGTAGCATATAGGCCTTGAACTTTCCTAGTGATTACCTATTTGAATCACAGGCGAATCGGTAAACATAGACTGCCCTTGAACTGTAAGCCTTTTGTGAATACCAAAGTAGATAACACATGATAAATGTAACAACCCGTATTTCTGATAACCTGTTATATCGTAAATCGAGGCAGAATTTAATTTTTAAATCTGAATCAAGGGAAATGGACTATGCCATTCCATTCGTCTCGGAAAAATACGCGAAATAGAGTCCGAGTTTTCGAAAATCGGAGTCCGTATGACCCGGTTAAGGCCCAAAGAAGTTTTCGGGAAATTTGAATTTCGAAACATGAAGAAATGGGGCCAGGCGATAAAACTCCCACCCAGCCAAGTCGACTTGGCTGTTGACAGGACTGTCGACTTGCCTATCGACATGCCTGTCGACTTGGCTGTCGACTTGCCCTGTCGGCTGATTCTGGCCTGGGTGCACCTGGTTGAGTTTTGGGCTGGGTTGGAGGGCTTGGGATGAAATCTGACGGACCTAATCTAACCTAGGGTTAATCTAAGGGTCTAAAACACATCCTAATCCTATAAATAAGCCCCTAACCTAACCCTAAATCATCATTATTCATTCAAGTAACTAAACTATGGCAAAATCATTCCTCTCATGGCCTCCACTCTCTTCATAAAAATTCCTAAGTTATTTCTGTGAGAGATTTTCAATGCATACAAGTGTTTTCAAGCTTGTATGAGCATTATTAGCTTGCATTCAAGTCAAGTTACAATCTTTACATCATAAAGCAAGGGTTTTTATTGATTTGGAGCTTCATATTTGGCTTTTATGATTGCATAAGGGCTTTGTCATATTTTTGTGTCTTCATAAGCATTGTAAGCCCTATTCTACTTTCATACTTAAACTCTAAAGTTAAATGTACGATATGCAAGTTTGATATGTTATGATATGCAAGTTTATGATGTTATGTTATGCAAGTATGCCATGTTATGATATGCAAGTTTGATATGCAAGTTTGTCATATGATATGCAAGTTATGTTATGCAAGTTTGATATGCAAGTTTGTCATATGATATGCAAGTTATGTTATGCAAGTTTGATATGCAAGTTTGTCATATGATATGCAAGCTATGTTATGCAAGTTTGGGTTGATCATTTTGTTCATGTTATCATGTTATGCAAGCTTATCTTGGGTTTATGAACATAAAGCTTCAAGCTTTATGCTAAAGGTTGCATTTTGGCAACATGTAAGTTATCATATCTCTTATGATAACTTGCATGTGAGGCTAAATGCGAACTTATGGCCGTTTCTACAAGTCATTTATCACCATGTATCACCAATATGCTAAGTTTGGTTTTATGCATGCTTTTGAGGCCTAAAAATGTAATATGCAAGCATATGAACACATGTACATTTCATATGCCACCATGTTGAACTTGTGGCTTCAACACCTTTATGTCATGATTATGCCAAGTTCCCTCTTTCTATCCTTTATGCGCTATTGCGATATGTAAGCGATGGGATTGCGTTTGGGGTTGGGTAAACTTAAAAGACATAAAAACATAAGATTGGGAATTTACCTATTAAGTTAGGTCTACCCATTGGGAATTTACCTATTAAGTTAGGCCTACCCAAATTCTTGAAAAAACGTGTAATATGTTTTGGAAACATAATGGACATGACACTTAGAAAATATAAGTGTGGCCAAGTCGAGGTTGGGTTGAGTTTGTAGCATAAATCTACCCGAACCAACCGGCTTAACTAGTGGCTACAAACAATAGGACCCAATGTGAGAAGTTGGTCAAGTTGTGCTTGAACCCGAGGTTAAACTAGGTTGTGGTGTAAAGCTACCCGGACCCGCCCGGCTTAACTAGTAACCACAACGAGGTCTAATGTGAGAGGTTAAGGTGCATTAAATTAATTAATGCTACATGATAAGGTTAAGTAAATTTGATTTATGACACTTAACCAATTTGACATGAATGGGTAGGTTAAGTGAATCCGGGCTTGATTTCTTAATGACACTTAACCGTAAAATACGACTAGTGGTTAGGGTTAAGTTAATCTATGCTTAACCAATCTGAACTCGGTAATTTAACGGGGTTAAGTTGAACTATACTTAACCAATCCAACTCAGTAATTTAATAAGGCTGAGAACCGATTTGATACCTGGTCTGGATAGACTAACTTGATTGATAAATTAAACGAACCTGTTTTGCGGATCTGTAGGACCCACACCAAGTTAGGCAAGTTTGTAAATCTGCTATCTGATCCGTTAGTCTGAAAATTGATCGTCTGAACTTTGTATGTCCGAACTCTGTTAATAAGTTAATCTGAATCTGATAGTCTGGGGACACAAGGGGGAATACTTGTGTCATTTATTGTTTGGGACCCATATTAGTCAGTAACCCTTTCTGGTATCAAAACTTTGACCCAACTGTAGGTAGGGTCCGGGCACGCTTACTGAACTAATTATAAGTGGTTCATTCTGATAATGGCGATAGGTGTTGATGGTGCGTTCCAACTGGGTCATGTGCGTGCATGGATCCCGGTCTGCTTCTGAGGATGTAAGACGCCGTGACATCTGTAAATATGCCTGTGCCAATTGGTTGCCTCTTTAGGGAGTGATACACCCTATCGTGGGGCCGACATAGGGTATTTATGTATTAGGGAGCCAATCACTTGGGAAGGATTTAGGGTACACTTAGCTCTGTCTGATTCTGTTGGTACCGTCTGTTTTGTTGGGTGGTAACACCCGTCTGTGTCTGCGTGGTACCGTCTGTTTTGTTAGGCCCACTACTAGTGTACACCTGATTGTAGTATTCCGTTTCTGTACTCTATTCTATTAGGGTGGTAAAAGCCCATTTTTCCCGAACTTTATCTATGGACCATTCTGTTCCGTCCTGTTTCGACGTAGACATTAGGGTAACACCTAATCCTGTTATACTAGTATTGGTACTAAGAAGTTGGATCTTGACTTAGGCCAACACCTGATATTGGGCCAAGTTTAGGCTAAGGGATAAATTCTTGTTTATACATGACTTGTTAGAATGCTGGTACACCTGTGGTGAAAAACTTCACCTTGATTATGTGATGACCCCTTTGAACTATCTGTTAGATATTCACCATGCTAGTATGTAATTATCCTTATGTTCATCCCTGCTTCTCATGCCAGTTAACTTTATCAGTTTACATTGATTGTAGTAGGGCTTACTCAGTCTTTTTGACTGACATGTTTTCTTCCGTTCCCCCCCCTCCCCCAGGTTCTCAGGGTGGGAATATTGGAGCTTAGCTTGGCTTTCTAATCGCTTGCTTGTGGGATTTTAGCTCATGTATGGTCTTAACATGAAGCTAGCTATGGTTATCACTTATTTTGGGGATAGTACTTATGTATTTCAGTTTTTCAGTTGATGTTGTTTTTATCTAGACTTGTGTATTTTGAAAGTTAACATTATGTTGTACCAGACTTGTTTTGAAATAGTTTGAAATCTTCCGCTGTTTTATTTATCTTATTTACTCTGTTTACATATATACATATGTTCTTGTTCTGCCTTGATATATCATTATGCATGTTTACCTGATTCAAACGCCCCTCCAAAGTCAGAGTGCTTGCAAGAGCCACCCTGGCGGAGGTGGGGTGTTACATTTGGTATCAGAGCATATGGTTTACGAGAAGGAACAAAAAGGTTTTTAGAAAACTTTTGGAAAACTATTTTCAAAACCAAGTATAAAGTATTTTCCAAAGAAAAGTCTAGTTTATTTTAAAAGGCTATTCCCCAAAAAGCCATTAGCACAATCCTTAGTGATCTATTCTTAGTTTCCTCGTTCTGAATCTATCTTTTCCTTCGTTTCAGTATGACAGATAACTTTGTTATCCCAGAGGGAGTGCAAGTTCCTGTTTGGTATAGGAGACTTATGGAGGCTAGGGCGACCGAAGCCGGCCCCGCAAATGTTACTCCTCCTCCGGTAGTTAATGTTCCTCCTCCTCCTGTCGCTGAGGTTCCTCCTCCTCCTCCCCCTCAGCACCCTCCAGTAGAGTTCACGAAGATTTGCAAGGACTTCAAAGCAATGGGTGGCAAGAACTTTCTAGGTACCGAGACTTTTGTAGAGACCCGGAATTGGTTGAAAGAGACCGAGGATTTATTCGCTATCTTTGGATTAGATGATCAGAGAAAGATCTTGTTGGCGGTTTGGCTTATGAAGGATGAAGCCGCTGATTGGTGGGAAGTCACCAATGGTACTAGACCCGTTGAGACTTGGGCCGATTTCAGGACAAGATTCGGGCTTAAGTTTCTGTCTTCTGCTGAAGAGAATTTGCAAATGGAGAGGTTTATTGCTTTGAAGCAAGGAGACATGTCTGTCAAAGAATATGTGAACAAGTTCAATCAGTTAGCTCGTTTTGGCTTGGATATGGTGAGTACTACTCAGAAGAAGGCTCTTCGTTTTGCTAGAGGATTGAATGAGCCGTTACAGGAGTTAGCTATGTCTCATGTGCCCATGGGGGCCACGTTTGAGAGTTTGGTAGATATGGCCCTACTCAATGAAGAGAACAAGAGTGCAAAGAAGGAGGTCAAGGTGAATGAGTCTCAAAAAAAGAAAACGGGGCCCAAAAAGGAAATGCAAAAGAAGGAGGAGAAGTCTGAAGATAAGAAGGAAAAGAAGTGCTTTACTTGTGGAAGCTCAACTCATCTAAACAAGGATTACAGAAAGAGGAAGGGCACTTGCTTTAACTGTGGAGAGATGGGACACTTCACTAGGGACTGCCCGAAGAAGAAAGGGACTACATCGGAAGGAACGGTGAATACTCGCATGGCGAGTGAATAGATTAGGGCTAGAATAATTTGTCTGTAGGATGTTTAATTTTCCTTGTCTGATTTTCAGTTTGAAACTCTTTTTCTGGTATTTTGACTCTGTAATGGAAACTCGGTACTTTAATGCTAGTCTTGCTTCTGATCTGGTAATAGTCTCAAACTCCCTGAGAGTTATAACTCATCTGTTTGTGATAAATTGGGGTTTGAGAGTATCTGTGTTGGGCATGAGGGTGACTATGACGAATACATTCTGGGTTTCTACCATGCTTAGTTTCCTAAGAATCATTTGAGAAAAATCTGATCCGTACTAGTAGTCTGTAAGTATATGTACCAAGTTTTTGTTTTATCTGTACTCGCTTCCATCACTCGACTGTATCTTGTTGAGATAGGAATCCTATGGATGTAAACATGTGTTTGAGACATGTTATGTTTGATGGTTGCAAGTGGATGAAAGTGGTTGCTAGTGGTTGCTCGTGGATGCATAAACACACACTAGGCACTAGATCGGCTTGAAATACACTCTCATATTGCATATGGACGTGTGTACATTTTAAATTCTTATGGTTGCAAGATGGTTAATTCGGCACATGGATGTTGCATATGGATGAATGTTTGTGCACACATATAGTATTATATGATTAGGACTATTTGCATACATAATGGATTCATTTCACTAACATATTTGCATTGAGGATCTTTGCATTAGATAAGAACATATACACACACCTTTTGCATATGTTCATACCGCATTAGAATCTTTAAGGACAATGATTGCTCGTGAATGATGATTTGAGTAGATGGATGATGGATGGTAGGATGCGTTCTTCCTAACTTGAAGATTTCGAGGACGAAATCCTTTAAGGAGGGGAGAATGTAACAACCCGTATTTCTGATAACCTGTTATATCGTAAATCGAGGCAGAATTTAATTTATAAATCTGAATCAAGGGAAATGGACTATGCCATTGCATTCGTCTCGGAAAAATATGCGAAATAGAGTCCGAGTTTTCGAAAATTGGAGTCCGTATGACCCGGTTAAGGCCCAAAGAAGTTTTTGGGAAATTTGAATTTCGAAACATGCAGAAATGGGGTCAGGCAGGAAAACTCCCGCCCACCCAAGTCGACTTGGCTGTCGACAGGGCTGTCGACTTGCCTGTCGACATGCCTGTCGACTTGGCAGTCGACACGGCTGTCGACTTGCCCTGTCGGCTGATTCTGGCCTGGGTGCACCTGGTTGAGTTTTGGGCTGGGTTGGAGGGCTTGGGATGAAATCTGACGGACCTAATCTAACCTAGGGTTAATCTAAGGGTCTAAAACACATCCTAATCCTATAAATAAGCCCCTAACCTAACCCTAAATCATCATTATTCATTCAAGTAACTAAACCATGGCAAAATCATTCCTCTCATGGCCTCCACTCTCTTCATAAAAATTCCTAAGTTATTTCTGTGAGAGATTTTCAATGCATACAAGTGTTTTCAAGCTTGTATGAGCATTATTAGCTTGCATTCAAGTCAAGTTACAATCTTTACATCATAAAGCAAGGGTTTTTATTGATTTGGAGATTCATATTTGGGTTTTATGATTGCATAAGGGCTTTGTCATATTTTTGTGTCTTCATAAGCATTGTAAGCCCTATTCTACTTTCATACTTAAACTCTAAAGTTAAATGTACGATATGCAAGTTTGATATGTTATGATATGCAAGTTTATGATGTTATGTTATGCAAGTATGCCATGTTATGATATGCAAGTTTGATATGCAAGTTTGTCATATGATATGCAAGTTATGTTATGCAAGTTTGATATGCAAGTTTGTCATATGATATGCAAGTTATGTTATGCAAGTTTGATATGCAAGTTTGTCATATGATATGCAAGTTATGTTATGCAAGTTTAGGTTGATCATTTTGTTCATGTTATCATGTTATGCAAGCTTATCTTGGGTTTATGAACATAAAGCTTCAAGCTTTATGCTAAAGGTTGCATTTTGGCAACATGTAAGTTATCATATCTCTTATGATAACTTGCATATGAGGCTAAATGCGAACTTATGGCCATTTCTACATGTCATTTATCACCATGTATCACCAATATGCTAAGTTTCGTTTTATGCATGCTTTTGAGGCCTAAAAATGTAATATGCAAGCATATGAACACATGTACATTTCATATGCCACCATGTTGAACTTGTGGCTTCAACACCTTTATGTCATGATTATGCCAAGTTCCCTCTTTCTATCCTTTATGCGCTATTGCGATATGTAAGCGATGGGATTGCGTTTGGGGTTGGGTAAACTTAAAAGACATAAAAACATAAGATTGGGAATTTACCTATTAAGTTAGGTCTACCCATTGGGAATTTACCTATTAAGTTAGGCCTACCCAAATTCTTGAAAAAACGTGTAATATGTTTTGGAAACATAATGGACATGACACTTAGAAAATATAAGTGTGGCCAACTCGAGGTTGGGTTGAGTTTGTAGCATAAATCTACCCGGAACCAACCGGCTTAACTAGTGGCTACAAACAATAGGACCCAATGTGAGAAGTTGGTCAAGTTGTGCTTGAACCCGAGGTTAGACTAGGTTGTGGTGTAAAGCTACCCGGACCCGCCCGGCTTAACTAGTAACCACAACGAGGTCTAATGTGAGAGGTTAAGGTGCATTAAATTAATTAATGCTACATGATAAGGTTAAGTAAATTTGATTTATGACACTTAACCAATTTGACATGAATGGGTAGGTTAAGTGAATCCGGGCTTGATTTCTTAATGACACTTAACCGTAAAATACGACTAGTGGTTAGGGTTAAGTTAATCTATGCTTAACCAATCTGAACTCGGTAATTTAACGGGGTTAAGTTGAACTATACTTAACCAATCCAACTCAGTAATTTGATAAGGCTGAGAACCGATTTGATACCTGGTCTGGATAGACTAACTTGATTGATAAATTAAACGAACCTGTTTTGCGGATCTGTAGGACCCACACCAAGTTAGGCAAGTTTGTAAATCTGTTATCTGATCCGTTAGTCTGAAAATTGATCGTTTGAACTTTGTATGTCCGAACTCTGTTAATAAGTTAATCTGAATCTGATAGTCTGGGGACACAAGGGGGAATACTTGTGTCATTTATTGTTTGGGACCCATATTAGTCAGTAACCCTTTCTGGTATCAAAACTTTGACCCAACTGTAGGTAGGGTCCGGGCACGCTTACTGAACTAATTATAAGTGGTTCATTCTGATAATGGCGATAGGTGTTGATGGTGCGTTCCAACCGGGTCATGTGCGTGCATGGATCCCGGTCTGCTTCTGAGGATGTAAGACGCCGTGACATCTGTAAATATGCCTGTGCCAATTGGTTGCCACTTTAGGGAGTGATACACCCTATCGTGGGGCCGACATAGGTATTTATGTATTAGGGAGCCGATCCCTTGGGTAGGATTTAGGGTACACTTAGCTCTGTCTGATTCTGTTGGTACCGTCTGTTTTGTTGGGTGGTAACACCCGTCTGTGTCTGCGTGGTACCGTCTGTTTTGTTAGGCCCACTACTAGTGTACACCTGATTGTAGTATTCCGTTTCTGTACTCTGTTCTGTTAGGGTGGTAAAGCCCATTTTTCCCAAACTTTATCTATGGACCATTCTGTTCCGTCCTATTTCGACGTAGACATTAGGGTAACACCTAATCCTGTTATACTAGTATTGGTACTAAGAAGTTGGATCTTGACTTAGTCCAACACCTGATATTGGGCCAAGTTTAGGCTAAGGGATAAATTCTTGTTTATACATGACTTGTTAGAATGCTGGTACACCTGTGGTGAAAAACTTCACCTTGATTATGTGATGACCCCTTTGAACTATCTGTTAGATATTCACCATGCTAGTATGTAATTATCCTTATGTTCATCCCTGGTTCTCATGCCAGTTAACTTTATCAGTTTACATTGATTGTAGTAGGGCTTACTCAGTCTTTTTGACTGACATGTTTTCTTCCGTTCCCCCCCCCCCCCCCAGGTTCTCTGGGTGGGAATATTGGAGCTTAGCTTGGCTTTCTGATCGCTTGCTTGTGGGATTTTAGCTCATGTATGGTCTTGACATGAAGCTAGCTATGTTTATCACTTATTTTGGGGATAGTACTTATGTATTTCAGTTTTTCAGTTGATGTTGTTTTTATCTAGACTTGTGTATTTTGAAAGTTAACATTATGTTGTACCAGACTTGTTTTGAAATAGTTTGAAATCTTCCGCTGTTTTATTTATCTTATTTACTCTGTTTACATATATACATATGTTCTTGTTCTGCCTTGATATATCATTATGCATGTTTACCTGATTCAAACGCCCCTCCAAAGTCAGAGTGCTTGCAAGAGCCACCCTGGCGGAGGTGGGGTGTTACATTTGGTATCAGAGCATATGGTTTACGAGAAGGAACAAAAAGGTTTTTAGAAAACTTTTGGAAAACTATTTTCAAAACCAAGTATAAAGTATTTTCCAAAGAAAAGTCTAGTTTATTTTAAAAGGCTATTCCCCAAAAAGCCATTAGCACAATCCTTAGTGATCTATTCTTAGTTTACTCGTTCTGAATCTATCTTTTCCTTCGTTTCAGTATGAAAGATAACTTTGTTATCCCAGAGGGAGTGCAAGTTCCTGTTTGGTATAGGAGACTTATGGAGGCTAGGGCGACCGAAGCCGGCCCCGCAAATGTTACTCCTCCTCCGGTAGTTAATGTTCCTCCTCCTCCTGTCGCTGAGGTTCCTCCTCCTCCTCCCCCTCAGCACCCTCCAGTAGAGTTCACAAAGATTTGCAAGGACTTCAAAGCAATGGGTGGTAAGAACTTTCTAGGTACCGAGACTTTTGTAGAGACCCGGAATTGGTTGAAAGAGACCGAGGATTTATTCGCTATCTTTGGATTAGATGATCAGAGAAAGATCTTGTTGGCGGTTTGGCTTATGAAGGATGAAGCCGCTGATTGGTGGGAAGTCACCAATGGTACTAGACCCGTTGAGACTTGGGCCGATTTCAGGACAAGATTCGGGCTTAAGTTTCTGTCTTCTGCTGAAGAGAATTTGCAAATGGAGAGGTTTATTGCTTTGAAGCAAGGAGACATGTCTGACAAAGAATATGTGAACAAGTTCAATCAGTTAGCTCATTTTGGCTTGGATATGGTGAGTACTACTCAGAAGAAGGCTCTTCGTTTTGCTAGAGGATTGAATGAGCCGTTACAGGAGTTGGCTATGTCTCATGTGCCTATGGGGGCCACGTTTGAGAGTTTGGTAGATATGGCCCTACTCAATGAAGAGAACAAGATTGCAAAGAAGGAGGTCAAGGTGAATGAGTCTCAAAAAATAAAACGGGGCCCAAAAAGGAAATGCAAAAGAAGGAGGAGAAGTCTAAAGATAAGAAGGAAAAGAAGTGCTTTACTTGTGGAAGCTCAACTCATCTAAACAAGAATTACAGAAAGAGGAAGGGCACTTGCTTTAACTGTGGAGAGATGGGACACTTCACTAGGGACTGCCCGAAGAAGAAAGGGACTACATTGGAAGGAACGGTGAATACTCGCATGGCGAGTGAATAGATTAGGGCTAGAATAATTTGTCTGTAGGATGTTTAATTTTCCTTGTCTGATTTTCAGTTTGAAACTCTTTTTCTGGTATTTTGACTCTGTAATGGAAACTCGGTACTTTAATGCTAGTCTTGCTTCTGATCTGGTAATAGTCTCAAACTCCCTGAGAGTTATAACTCATCTGTTTGTGATAAATTGGGGTTTGAGAGTATCTGTGTTGGGCATGAGGGTGACTATGACGAATACATTCTGGGTTTCTACCATGCTTAGTTTCCTAAGAATCATTTGAGAAAAATCTGATCTGTACTAGTAGTCTGTAAGTATATGTACCAAGTTTTTGTTTTATCTGTACTCGCTTCCATCACTCGACTGTATCTTGTTGAGATAGGAATCCTATGGATGTAAACATGTGTTTGAGACATGTTATGTTTGATGGTTGCAAGTGGATGAAAGTGGTTGCTAGTGGTTGCTCGTGGATGCATAAACACACACTAGGCACTAGATCGGCTTGAAATACACTCTCATATTGCATATGGACGTGTGTACATTTTCAATTCTTATGGTTGCAAGATGGTTAATTCGGCACATGGATGTTGCATATGGATGAATGTTTGTGCACACATATAGTATTATATGATTAGGACTATTTGCATACATAATGGATTCATTTCACTAACATACTTTGCATTGAGGATCTTTGCATTAGATAAGAACATATACACACACCTTTTGCATATGTTCATACCGCATTAGAAACTTTAAGGACAATGATTGCTCGTGAATGATGATTTGAGTAGATGGATGATGGATGGTAGGATGCGTTCTTCCTAACTTGAAGATTTCGAGGACGAAATCCTTTAAGGAGGGGAGAATGTAACAACCCGTATTTCTGATAACCTGTTATATCGTAAATCGAGGCAGAATTTAATTTATAAATCTGAATCAAGGGAAATGGACTATTCCATCGCGTTCGTCTCGGAAAAATACGCGAAATAGAGTCCGAGTTTTCGAAAATTGGAGTCTGTATTACCCGGTTAAGGCCCAAAGAAGTTTTTGGGAAATTTGAATTTCGAAACATGCAGAAATGGGGCCAGGCGGGAAAACTCCCGCCTACCCAAGTCGACTTGGCTGTCGACAGGGCTGTCGACTTGCCTGTCGACATGCCTGTCGACTTGGCAGTCGACAGGGCTGTCGACTTGCCCTGTCGGCTGATTCTGGCCTGGGTGCACCTGGTTGAGTTTTGGGCTGGGTTGGAGGGCTTGGGATGAAATCTGACGGACCTAATCTAACCTAGGGTTAATCTAAGGGTCTAAAACACATCCTAATCCTATAAATAAGCCCCTAACCTAACCCTAAATCATCATTATTCATTCAAGTAACTAAACTATGGCAAAATCATTCCTCCCATGGCCTCCACTCTCTTCATAAAAATTCCTAAGTTATTTCTGTGAGAGATTTTCAATGCATACAAGTGTTTTCAAGCTTGTATGAGCATTATTAGCTTGCATTCAAGTCAAGTTACAATCTTTACATCATAAAGCAAGGGTTTTTAATGATTTGGAGCTTCATATTTGGGTTTTATGATTGCATAAGCGCTTTGTCATATTTTTGTGTCTTCATAAGCATTGTAAGCCCTATTCTACTTTCATACTTAAACTCTAAAGTTAAATGTACGATATGCAAGTTTGATATGTTATGATATGCAAGTTTATGATGTTATGTTATGCAAGTATGCCATGTTATGATATGCAAGTTTGATATGCAAGTTTGTCATATGATATGCAAGTTATGTTATGCAAGTTTGATATGCAAGTTTGTCTTATGATATGCAAGTTATGTTATGCAAGTTTGATATGCAAGTTTGTCATATGATATGCAAGTTATGTTATGCAAGTTTGGGTTGATCATTTTGTTCATGTTATCATGTTATGCAAGCTTATCTTGGGTTTATGAACATAAAGCTTCAAGCTTTATGTTAAAGGTTGCATTTTGGCAACATGTAAGTTATCATATCTCTTATGATAACTTGCATGTGAGGCTAAATGCGAACATATGGCCATTTCTACATGTCATTTATCACCATGTATCACCAATATGCTAAGTTTGGTTTTATGCATACTTTTGAGGCCTAAAAATGTAATATGCAAGCATATGAACACATGTACATTTCATATGCCACCATGTTGAACTGGTGGCTTCAACACCTTTATGTCATGATTATGCCAAGTTCCCTCTTTCTATCCTTTATGCGCTATTGCGATATGTAAGCGATGGGATTGCGTTTGGGGTTGGGTAAACTTAAAAGACATAAAAACATAAGATTGGTAATTTACCTATTAAGTTAGGTCTACCCATTGGGAATTTACCTATTAAGTTAGGCCTACCCAAATTCTTGAAAAAACGTGTAATATGTTTTGGAAACATAATGGACATGACACTTAGAAAATATAAGTGTGGCCAACTCGAGGTTGGGTTGAGTTTGTAGCATAAATCTACCCGGAACCAACCGGCTTAACTAGTGGCTACAAACAATAGGACCCAATGTGAGAAGTTGGTCAAGTTGTGCTTGAACCCGAGGTTAGACTAGGTTGTGGTGTAAAGCTACCCGGACCCGCCCGGCTTAACTAGTAACCACAACGAGGTCTAATGTGAGAGGTTAAGGTGCATTAAATTAATTAATGCTACATGATAAGGTTAAGTAAATTTGATTTATGACACTTAACCAATTTGACATGAATGGGTAGGTTAAGTGAATCCGGGCTTGATTTCTTAATGACACTTAACCGTAAAATACGACTTGTGGTTAGGGTTAAGTTAATCTACACTTAACCAATCTGAACTCGGTAATTTAACGGGGTTAAGTTGAACTATACTTAACCAATCCAACTCAGTAATTTGATAAGGCTGAGAACCGATTTGATACCTGGTCTGGACAGACTAACTTGATTGATAAATTAAACGAACCTGTTTTGCGGATCTGTAGGACCCACACCAAGTTAGGCAAGTTTGTAAATCTGTTATCTGATCCACTAGTCTGAAAATTGATCGTCTGAACTTTGTTTGTCCGAACTCTATTAATAAGTTAATCTGAATCTGATAGTCTGGGGACATAAGGGGGAATACTTGTGTCATTTATTGTTTGGGACCCATATTAGTCAGTAACCCTTTCTGGTATCAAAACTTTGACCCAACTGTAGGTAGGGTTCGGGCACGCTTCTGAACTAATTATAAGTGGTTCATTCTGATAATGGCGATGGGTGTTGATGGTGCGTTCCAACCGGGTCATGTGCGTGCATGGATCCCGGTCTGCTTCTGAGGATGTAAGACGCCATGACATTTGTAAATATGCCTGTGCCAATTGGTTGCCACTTTAGGGAGTGATACACCCTATCGTGGGGCCGACATAGGGTATTTATGTATTAGGGAGCCGATCGCTTGGGTAGGATTTAGGGTACACTTAGCTCTGTCTGATTCTGTTGGTACCGTCTGTTTTGTTGGGTGGTAACACCCGTCTGTGTCTGCGTGGTACCGTCTATTTTGTTAGGCCCACTACTAGTGTACACCTAATTGTAGTATTCCGTTTCTGTACTCTGTTCTGTTAGGGTGGTAAAAGCCCATTTTTCCTGAACTTTATCTATGGACCATTCTGTTCCGTCCTGTTTCGACGTAGACATTAGGGTAACACCTAATCTTGTTATACTAGTATTGGTACTAAGAAGTTGGATCTTGACTTAGGCCAACACCTGATATTGGGCCAAGTTTAGGCTAAGGGATAAATTCTTGCTTATACATGACTTGTTAGAATGCTGGTACACCTGTGGTGAAAAACTTCACCTTGATTATGTGATGACCCCTTTGAACTATCTGTTAGATATTCACCATGCTAGTATGTAATTATCCTTATGTTCATCCCTGCTTCTCATGCCAGTTAACTTTATCAGTTTACATTGATTGTAGTAGGGCTTACTCAGTCTTTTTGACTGACCTGTTTTCTTTCGCCTCTTTTCTTCCGTTCCCCCCCCCCCCCCCCCCAGGTTCTTAGGGTGGGAATATTGGAGCTTAGCTTGGCTTTCTGATCGCTTGCTTGTGGGATTTTAGCTCATGTACGGTCTTGACATGAAGCTAGCTATGGTTATCACTTATTTTGGGGATAGTACTTATGTATTTCAGTTTTTCAGTTGATGTTGTTTTTATCTAGACTTGTGTATTTGGAAAGTTAACATTATGTTGTACCAAACTTGTTTTGAAATAGTTTGAAATCTTCCGCTGTTTTATTTATCTTATTTACTCTGTTTACATATATATATATATATGTTCTTGTTCTGCCTTGATATATCATTATGCATGTTTACCTGATTCAAACGCCCCTCCAAAGTCAGAGTGCTTGCAAGAGCCACCCTGGCGGAGGTGGGGTGTTACAATAAATGTTTCTTATAATCCTTCGTTCTCTGTATGTGTTCGTTTTTGCCTTGAACACCTGCTTGGTCTCATAAGTACTTAGAGAATTTGGACACATAATTCTCTTCGAAGCGGCGCCTTCGCACTTACGTAGGTGATTTGTAAAGGGTATTATCTAATCCTCAAATACGGACATCATTAAAAGTATTAATACTTATCCTTATTCGACATATAATGCACTGACTTATCATAGGAATGGTAATAGTGCCACCAAGTTTCTCTTAAACTTCGTTGTCTCTTTGAAACTTGATCTTAGGATCTCGAGTAAACTAGGCAAGGTTTCCATTTTAGAAAAACCTTTATTCTATAGGCCTTAGCATCATTCCCATCGATAAGGTTTGAACTCTCTCTGTAGGCAAGCCTTTTGTGAGTGGATCCGCTAAGTTTTCTTTAGATCGAATGTAATATATTATGATAACCCCATTAGAGACAAGTTTTCCTATTGTTTCATGTCTACGACGAATTTGCCTAGATTTACCATTATATAGTGTACTATTAACTCTTCCAATAGCTGATTGACTATCACAATGTATACATATTGGAGGCGTATGCTTGCTCCAATTAGGAATGTCTTTCAGGAAGCTTCGAATCCATTCTGCTTCTTCAGCAGTCTTATCTAGTGCAATAAACTCTTATTCCATTATAGAACTTGCGATACAAGTCTGCTTGGATGATTTCCATGAAATTGCTCAATTTCCTAATGTGAATACATATCCACTTGTAGACTTTGTCATGTGATCCAATGATCCAATTTGCGTCATTGTATCCTTCCGCCATTGAAGGATAGTCTGTATAGAATAGAACATAGCTCTGCGTATACTTTAGATTTCCTTGGACTCTGATTATCGCTTTCCAATGATATTTACCATGATTTCTGATAAATCTACTTAGTTTGCTTACAACATATGTGATATCAGGCCTAGTACAGTTCATAACATACATGATACTTTCTAGTATACGGGAGTATTCTAACTGGTAGATACCATAACCAGTGTTCTTTACCCGGTTTTGGCTCGTATCTACTGGTGATTTTGCAATAGTTACATTATATTGCTTGAATTTTTCAAGTATTTTGGTGATGTGATGCGATTGGGATAATGCATATCACTATGGTGTTATCAGATTTTTTTACACCAAATATCGCATCAGCCAGTCCTAGGTCTTTCATATCGAATGTAGAGGACAATATATCCTTTGTTGATGTTATTATGGTCTTGTTATTGCCTAGGATCAACAGGTCATCAACATACATACCAACAATGACATATCCAATATGTGTATGTTTTATGTACACACATTTATCTGATTCATTAATCATGAATGTGTTTGATAACGTAGTTTTATCAAACTTCTCATGCCCCTATTTTGGAGCTTGCTTAAGGCCATAAAGAGATTTTAACAATCTACAAACTTTATTCTCATTTTATGAGCTCAAAGATCCTTCTGGTTGTTTCATATAGATTTCTTCCTCTAGTTCATCGTTCAAGAATGCAGTATTAACATCCATTTGATATATTTCTAAGTCATGTATGGATGCAATAAGCATATTTATTGATGTTTATCCATGTTATTGGTGAATATGTATTAAAACAGTCCATATCTTCCTTATATCTAAATCCTTGGACTACCAGACGAGCTTTGTACTTGTCTATTGAACCATCAGGTTTAAATTTTTTTTAAATATCCATTTATTACCTAAGGTCTAATATCCTTGAGGCAAATCAACCAATTTCCATGTATGATAGGAAAAAATGGATTCAATCTTATTGTTAATCGCCTCTTTTCAATAAGAGGCATCGCTGGAAGACATAAATTGTTTGTATGTCAATGGATCATCTTCTAACATAAAGGTATAGAAGTCCGATCCAAAGGCTTTTTAAGCTTCTTAACTTTTACTTTTTCTTGGTTCTTCCACCTGCCGCTCAGCACTACATTGCTGAGTGTTAATTTGTTCAACATCCTGAAGAGAATTAGGAAATTCATCTTCCTAGGTCTCTTAGGTGTATGATTTTCAGTACCCTATTTCAAGGGGAATATTTGTTCGAAAAATCTAGTATTTCTCGACTCAATGATGGTATTTTCATGAATATCATCACTTTCAGATTTGTGTACCAAAAATCGATATACGACAATGTTTTGTGCATATCCAATGAATACAAAATCAACTGTTTTTGGTTCAATTTGACCTTCTTTGGTTTTGGTACCTCTACCTTGGCAAGACACCACTACACTTTTAAGTATTTGTAGGATAATGGTCTATTTTCCCAAAGTTCATGAGGAGATTTAGAAGTTTTTTTAGGGTATTTTATTTAAAATATGATTTTCCTAAAGAATAGCTTCTCCCAAAAAGTTATCTGGCAAGCCAGAATAGAGTATTCATCGTTTCTATAAGAGTTCTATTTTTCCGTTTGGCTATACCGTTGGATTGAGGTGAATATAGTGCTGTAGTTTGGTGTAAAATGCCATGTTCAACGCAAAATTCTTCAAAAGGGAATACATAATCTTCTCCTCTATCACTTCTTAAAGCTTTGATTTTCTTGTTGAGTTAATTCTCAATATCTGCTTTGTACTGTTTAAACACATAAATGTATTATATCTAGCGGTTCTGTTTCTCGTTCAACATGATGAAACGAGGTTCTTGTCAATTTTGCTTCTGCACAAATTTAACATTTATAATTGGTGTCTAAGTTACACTTAGGTATAAATTCTAGATTAATCAATTTCTACAATGTATCAAATTTAACATGCCCTAATCTAGAATGGCACATTAAGGAAGAGTTAGCAATATAAACAGAAGATTCATTTTTATTCATATCGGTGTGTGGTACAATAGTGGTTACATTTTCTTCAAACGAACCATCACACACATATCCTCTTCCTACATACACTCCATTCTCAGCTTCAAGGATTAATTTGAATCCATGTTTGCTGAGCAATGATCCTAAAATCAGGTTCTTATGAATTTCTAGAACATAGAGAACATCAAACTTAGTTCCTATCCAGAAGTTAGTTTCAACACAACCTTTTATTTGCCATCAATCTTTGATGCAGATGAATTGTCCATGAAAAGTAGTTTATCGTCGATTGTAGTTTCATAGGTTGTAAAATTCACTTATTGGCACATATGTGTTGAGTGACTCTTGTGTCTACAAATCATTCATTAGACAAGGTTGCATTTTGATATTACTGCACATAAATCCATATCAGCAATGCCTTTGTAACATCCCGTATTTCTGTCAATATTAATGTTCACAAATTAAAGAATAACTAATCTTAGATGTGAGAATTAAGGGAAAAGGGTTGCGCCATTGTGTTCGTCTCGGAATTCTGGTTGAGATAGAGTCCGAGTTTGCACGAATTGGACTTCATATGAAGAAGTTATGGCCATCGGAAGTTTTAGAAAATTCAAAACAGATTTAGAAAATTCAAAATTTCAGAGTCAGATGGGCTAGGCGGGAAAATTCCTGCCAGGGCCAGGTCGACCATAGGGTCGGCCTGGGGGTCGACCTACCCTGACCAGGTCGACCATAGGGTCGACCTGCCCCCCCCCCCCCCGGGTTGATTTGATTAGTGACCTGTTTCTGACTGTGTCCTGACTCATTAGGGTTTCTGATCTGCTCTGATTGGCTGGGATTAATTCTGGGTTGATCGGACGGCCTAAACTAATTCCAAACTCTATAAAAAGACATGTAGACTCAAACCCTAAAATCAAATTAAAATTAGAGCCATGGCCTCCATGCCATCACCTTGCAACTCAGAATAGCCGCCACCAATTAGAGAGGAAGAAAGCTAATCAAATTCAATTCAATTCGACTCTAACAACGAATCTACTTCAAGGGAAAGCTAATACAACTTCAGAACTCAGAATTCAGAACTCAAGAACTTCTTTGAGTTGTGAGTTCGATTTCTTTAATAAAATAATTAGCAATTTAATTGGATTGAGTTATGATGCGGATTATATGGCTATGTTGTGAATTATTGACTGCATATCATCTATGTTGTAAACTTGTGATGTTATCATTTATGTTGTAAATTCTATGATGTTATCATCTATGTAGTAAAGTTATGATGTTATCATCCATGTTGTAATTCTATGATTGGCTTATGTATAATCAATTCATAGTGATGTTCATATGCTAGTTTGGTTATGTTGATTCATATGATAAATCTTATGTAAGTATGCAAGTTTAGTTGTTGATTTAGATATAAATCATATGCGATTTAGTGAAAATTTTATATGTTTCATGACACCTATTTTATGTGTAAATTGGATCAAAAGTTAGGCTATGACATGTGTGAGTTATATGCTAAATTCTACATGCTAATTTACATGTTTTGATGTAAGATTACACCATCGTTTATGTTGCATAAACCACATTTGCAAGTATATACATATAAATGTTGTTTTGGAGTATGAATCATGCCTATGCAAGTTTACCCCTTATAGTTAGATCCATGACATACATGGTTTATGCAAGTTGTGGCTACTACCTAAACAAGTTTACACCTTTAGATTTGGATCTATGACACATGTAGTTTTATGCAGGTTTGTGACTTTGGCCTATGCAAGTTTTAGATGTAGAACCTCATTCACACATGCCAGTTCACCCCTTATGTTTAGATCTAGTTTTATTTCTATGTATGTTGTGATGTTTTCTCTTTATTCCATAAGTTAGAATATTCGAGTCTAACGTATATTTTACGTTAAACGAATGAACGTACAACGTGGGGTAATGGGATAATATTAAAAGATTTAATATTGAGAATTGGCATAAATGCCTTAAATGGCATAAAATAAATTTGTGATAAAAATTGGTATGATTTTGCATACCATAAATAGATGGACATAATTGAGTCAATTATGGCCATAGTTAAATTTGGAATTAATTGATAATTTGAATAGGGAAATTAATTCAAATTGGGGAATGATTAATTAGGTGTATTTAATCGTCTAAGACACGAGGTTAGGCTCTTTTGTGGTGTAAGAACTGCCTGGACCCGCCTGGCAAATCCAGCTGCCACAAATGCCAGTCTAATGTGGGAGGTCTTAGGCATAAATTAAATACGTAACAATTGTAAAGACACGAGGTTAGGCTCGTTTGTGGTGTAAGACAGCCCGGAACCGCCAGGCAAATCCAGCTTCCACAAATGCCAGTCTAATGTGGGAGGTCTTTATGAGGTTACGGTCTTAATGAATTAAGAAACACTTAACCAGATAAACATGTAGTGGGACATGAGGGGGTTAAGTGGGTGCCTTGGGTGGCATGTGGAATCTAGTGGGTGCCTTGGGTGGCATTTGAAATACGATTAGAAACACTTAACCAAAATTGAAACATGTAAGTGAACATGAATAAGAAAAGGGTTAAGTGGGATGTACTAGAGGGGACCAAGCTTAGGTGGATAGCTTGTGTCAAGTAATGGGGGCCCGTTTCAACCAGTAACCCATACGTATCTTTGTGGGCTCGACCCAAGTCGAGGATGGGACACGCATACTGGGCTTGACTGTAAGAGGCCAAAACGGGTTAGCGGTAGCAACGCAAGTCCAACGGGTTCATATGCGTGTGTGGACCTGGGCTGGTAGGTAAGACGTTGTTGCATCGTGTAGGTATAAGCCGTGCACTATTGATGGTATCGGGTTGCCACTTTGTGGAGTGATACACCCCACTGTGGGGCCAGCACGGGTATTTACGAGTTAGGGAGCCGATCGAATGGGGGTAGTGGGTACACCTCGTGGAGATAGGGGCAGGAGGCCCCTATGAAGGCAACTAGGGGTGCACGAAACTACCATAATCATTATTAATTTTTGTAGGCGGGATCAACCTTTAGAGTGACTAGTAGTGGTGCAGTATAGTAACTATCTTATAGTGGTTTAGGTGCGCCTTTAACGTTATCTTTGTTCATCTTATTTCCTTGTTTACTCTATCAAACCCAATTGTTCACAGTCATTTCCTTATTTTCCAACTTATGTCTTAGCCAAGTTATTTTGGTAATTATATTGTTAAAGTTATCACACTCGCCAGACTTTATGTCTGACCCCTTTGTTTCCACCTTTTTTCTTCCTTCCCTCCCCAGGTGCTCAGGTTGGAACTAGCACCAGTGAAGCTTGATTTTGGACAGCTGTATCTCTTGCTTTTAGAAGTTGCTTGGATCGTTGAAGTAAATTTCAGCCTCTCTTATTTATGGCTATTTTGTGCTGAGGTTATGTCTTTCAATTTATGTACTTTGATTTGGTCAAGATGGATACTATGTACTTTGACTCTGGTTTTTGATGATGTAATCAAACTTATGTGTTTACCACTGCAATGAATAAAGTTTTAAAATTTTAAGTACTGTTTATATCTGTCTTGTTGGTTAGTTTCTGTTCTATACTCACTTAAAATGCTCCATAGAAGTTAATGCAATCCCTTTGTGAGTGACATTAATGGACGTGGGGTGTTACACATGGTATCAGAGTTGAAGGTTTCCATAACAGATATGAATTTTGAAAAAGATGTTTTTAAACCACTTTTATAAAGAAATACCTTCAAAAGTATGTTTTAAGGAAAGTATTTTCAAGAGAAAAGCTTATTTTAGAAAGCATAACCCCAAGAGCCATATATCTTTCCTTCGGTTCTTTTGTATTGAATCTTTCCTTTTTCATTTCAGTATGTCTGGAATTCCCGAGATACCCAAAGGGATACCGATACCAGGATGGTTTAGGAGGTATTTGGGGACTAGGGCCGCCACCGCAGGTCCAGTAAATGCTCCTCCTCCTCCTCCCCCTCCTCCTCCTCCTCGTGTCGATACTTTCGCAAAGATATGTCAGGACTTTCGGGAAATGGGTGGAAAACCTTTTCACGGGACGGAGACATTTGTTGAAGCTCGTAATTGGCTAAACAAGGTGGAAGAATTGTTTGGGATCTTTGAGTTGGAAGATGGAAGAAAAGTCCAGTTAGCCGCCTGGCTAATGAAGGATGAAGCCTCGTTTGGTGGGAGGTCACTAATGGAGAGCGTCCAGTTGATACATGGCCAGATTTCTAGCAGAGGTTTGAAGCAAAGTTTCTCTCACGGGCTGAAGGGAATTAATAAATGGAAAGATTTTTGGCATTGAAACAAGGGAATCTATCGGTGAAAGAATACATCAACAAGTTCAATCAGTTGGCGAGATTTGGCTTGGACTTGGTGAATACACCAGAAAAGAAGGCACTAAGATTTGTTAAGGGTTTAAACGAGCCGCTTCATAGGTTAGCTATGACCCACATCCCTATGGGGGCTACATTTAAGAGGCTAGTTGACATGGCGCTTATGCATGAAGAGGAGAAGGGCGCCAATGCTAATAAGGCACCCGAGAAGAAAGGGGATCGAAAGAAACCGCAACAGCAACAACAGAACAAGAAAGGTGGTAAAGGCAACAATGGTAAGGGAAAGAAAAGATGCTTTAACTGTGGGACCCCAGGCCATCTAATCAAAGATTGTAGGAAGAAGAAGAAGACTGGTTGTTTCCACTGTGGCGAAGCGGGACATCTGATTAAGGACTGCCTAAGGAAAGGGTAGAG
Source organism: Allium sativum (assembly GCA_030737875.1). Classification (NCBI taxonomy): domain Eukaryota; kingdom Viridiplantae; phylum Streptophyta; class Magnoliopsida; order Asparagales; family Amaryllidaceae; genus Allium; species Allium sativum. The sequence continues at coordinate 48,908,488 of CM060918.1, forward strand.
GGCAGGGTCTACCTCGGGAGGACAGGTGCAGGCAAAGGGGCAAGTTCAGGCTCTCGTGGTCCCACCGCTGTAAGAACGAGGTAGAGCAATTTCCGTTGAAAGTTTAGTTTTTCTGTTTGATCATCATGTCCGTACTTTATTCGATTCTGGCGCATCACATTTGTTTATCTCTACATCATTAGTTGAAACACTGCACCTAAATACTAGTCTAGTTACAGATCCCTTAGTAGTCTCAAATCCTATTGGTGGTTCGGCTCATCTTTCTATGATCTGTCGGGATTTTAGAGTTTGGGCGTTGAGTTTGAATGCAACGCCTTTGTTCTTGGCTTCATGGGCTACGGCTTGATTCTAGGTATGGATTGGCTAACTAGATATGGGGCCATCCTAGATTGTGAAAGAAGGGTAGTTAGATTGTTGACTCGTTGTGGAAAGACCCTTGATATTTCTTGTGACCCTAGAGGTCCAGTAATGCTTAGCTACCTAGAATCCCTTGACGCATCCAATGATGATTTACATTCTGTTCGTATAGTCCGTGAATATGTTTATGTCTTCGATGAGGTATGGGGTTTACCCCCAAAATGTGAGATATACTTTCAAATATATCTAGTAGATAATGCAAAGCCAGTTGCATTGCAGTGCGGCATATGGCTCCAAGAGAGAGAAGAGAACTCAGTAAGCAAGTGAAGGAATTGCTTGAGAAGGGGTTCATCAGACATAGTATATCGAAGTGGGGTGCTCCAGTAGTATTTGCCACGAAGGCAGATGGGTCCCTTAGACTTTGTGTGGACTATAGAGAACTTAATAAGCTTACTAAGAAGAATAGACACCCACTGCCAAGGATTGACTATCTCTTCGATCAGTTAGTTGGCGCCTCAGTGTTTTCGCAGTTGGACTTAGCCACGGGTTTCCATTAGTTGAGAGTGGCTAAGGTTAGCATAGACAAGACTGCCTTTAGGACTCCAGACGGCTTCTTCGAGTGGCTTGTGATGCCCTTCGGTTTGACAAACGCCCCAGCATACTTTGTTGACTTGATGAGTAAGGTGCTTAGGGAGTACCTTAATAAATTCGTGGTAGTCTTTGTGGATGACATCTTGATTTTTTCTAAGAGCGAGGAAGAGCATGCCCTACATCTTAGGGAAGTGTTAGAGACCCTTCGAGCGCATAGCCTTAAAGCTAAATTTTCCAAATATCACTTTTGGAGGAAGGAAGTGTGATTCTTAGGGCACGTGGTTTCCAAAGAAGGGATAGCTGTGGATCCCACGAAGGTAGTGGCCATCCAAGATTGGAAGGTCCCTAAAAATGAGTTTCTTAGTGTTGGCTGGCTAATATAGGAAGTTTATTAAAGACTTCGCAAAGATATCAGTCCCATTAACACACTTGACGAAGAAGAACCTAGTTTTCACATGGGACGTAGATTGTGATGATGCGTTCCAACGTTTAAAGAGAGCTTTGACCACAGCCCCAGTCTTAGTATTGCCAGATGGGAGTAAGCCATTTACCGCTTATACCGATGCTTGTGGAACAAGACTAGGCGCAGTCTTAATGCAAGAGGGAAGGGTAATAGCCTATGATGGAACGCAGTTGAGAGTGCATGAGAGAAATTACCCTACCCATGGCCTAGAGTTGGCTGTTATTGTTTTCACGCTTAAGTCTTGGCGCCATTATCTTCTTGGCGAGAAATTTGAATTGTTCACTGACCACAAGTCGCTAAAATACTTGTTTTCTCAGAAGGACTTAAACTTAAGGCTGCAAAGGTGGATGGAATTCTTAGCATCCTACGATTTCGAGATAGCATATACACCTGGCAAGGATAATGTGGTGGCAGATGCCTTAAGTAGAAAAAGGTTGTCCTTGAGTCCGTTTTTTGTTGAGCGGCGAAGCTTAGAGTTCATCTCTACGTTTGAATTTAGACCTTCCATTGACTTTGTACCTGGTTTGCTAGCATCCTTAGAGGTCCGACCTACGCTTTTGGGACGGATTGGTGAGGCACAGCGAGATGACCCACAGTTGGTTGAGTTAGTAGAGAAGCTCAAAAGGGGGGAGTCATCGAGCCATCTCCGTACGTATACCCTAGATGATAAGGGTTGGTTGCATAGGGACGGTAGACTTTGTGTACCACGGGACGAGAATTTGAGGAAGACCATTATTGATGATGCACATCGTTCGAAGATGACCATCCATCCAGGCAGGGACAAGATGTACATGGACATGAGACGAGTTTACTTTTGGGTCGGCATGAAGAGGGATGTGGCTGAGTTTGTCGCTATATGCTTGGTGTTCCAAAAAGTAAAATTAGAGCAAAAGAAACCCGGTGGGTTGCTTCACCCATTGGAGGTCCCACAACCGAAGTGAGAAAGTGTCTCGATGGACTTTATTGATGGGTTACCGAGATCGAGGAAGGGTAATACGGGAATTTGGGTCGTGGTAGACGGACTTACTAAGAGCGCCCATTTCATTCCTGTGAAGAGTAAGAGGAATGCTCCATTGTTAGCCTCCGTATAAATTCGAGAGATAGTTCGTTTGCATGGTGTTCCTTCTAGCATAGTGAGCAACCGCGATCCTATCTTTACTAGCGAATTTTGGAAGAACTTGCAAGAGGCGGTAGGGACTCGGTTATGGTTGAGCACTGCATACCATCCTCAGAAGGATGGCCAGACCGAGAGGGTGAATCGTATTCTAGAGGACCTATTGAGGTTGTGTGTCTTAGACTTCGGAGGTACATGGGAGGAACATCTTCCGTTGGTGGAGTTCGTATATAATAACAGCTTTCAGTCTAGCATTGGCATGGAACCGTTCGAGGCTCTTTATGGACGGCCGCGTCATTCGCCTACATGTTGGTGGGAATCTATAGATAAGATCTTGCTTGGACCTGATATGATTAGAGAGACTTCGGAAAAGATCGATTTGACTCGAAGGAGGATGAAGACGGTGCAAAATAGGCAGAAATCTTATGCGGACAAGAGGAGGACAGATCTTGAGTTTGATATTGGGGACATGGTCTTTGTCAAGGTGTCTCCATTACGGAATGTAGTTTGCTTTGGGTCCATTGGGAAGTTAGCACCAAGGTTCATAGGGCCGTTTCCTATTAGGGAGAGGATTGGACAGATGGCGTATAGAGCGGAGTTGCCCAAGAGACTTAGTGGTGTACATGACGTATTCCATGTATCACATATGAGGAAGTGCTTGCACGAGACCACGGAAGTGGTGGAGACGAGCTTGCTTAGAGAGGTGGAGATAGAGCGCGATGTGACGATTCGACGAGCCCCTACGTGCATTCTTGGGTCGGAGATTAAGAAGTTGAGGAATCGAGAGGTCAATCTAGTCAAAGTGCAATGGGGAGATAATGAGAACGACGCTACTTGGGAGACGGAAGAGAAGATGCATTCATTGTACCCTTTTCTTTTCGAGGGTATGTCTTTTAATTTCTCCTTTATCGCTTAGCTTGTACTTATCTTATCTTTAGTATGTCCTCTCGCTAGTATCTTTGACCTTTAGATAGGATTGTTATATGGTTGAAACATGTGTTTGAGACATGTTATGTATGATGGATGCATGTGGATGCAAGTGGTTGCTCGTGGATGCATATACACACACTTTAGGCACTAGATCGGCTCAGTCACTTCATATTGCATATTGCATATAAATGTGTGTGCATATTTAAATTAATGGATGAATAATGGTTGTGTTATCATATGGATGCTGCATTTTGGTGAATGGTTGTGCATACATGTAGAAATAGTATGTATCGATAGGATTCTTTCACATACATAATGGACGCATGGCACTATCATGGTTTGCATTAAGGAGGTCAACTGAATCAGTAGACCGCCTGATTTTGCATTAGATAAGGAACATATACACACACTTCTTGCATATGTTCATACAACATTATAGATTTTATAAGGACAATAGATGCCTGTGTTTGATGGTTGTTTGGATGTTAGGATATGCATTCTCCTTAACTTGGAGATTTCGGGGGCGAAATCCTTTAAGGAGGGGAGAATATAACACCCCATATTTCTATCAATATTAATTTTCACAAATTAAAGAATAACTAATCTCAGATGTGAGAATTAAGGGAAACGGGTTGCGTCATTGTGTTCGTCTTGGAATTCTGGTTGAGATAGAGTCCGAGTTTGCGTGAATTGGACTTCGTATGAAGAAGTTATAGCCATCGGAAGTTTCAGAAAATTCAAAACAGGTTTCGAAAATTAAAAATTTCAGAGTCAGATGGGCTAGGCGGGAAAATTCCCGCCAAGGCCAGGTTGACCATAGGGTCGAACCTGCGGGTCGACTACCCTGACCAGATCGACCATAGGGTCGACCTGGGGGTCGACCTGCCCCCCTCGGGAAGATTTGATTAGTGACCTGTTTCTGACTATTTGATGACTCATTAGGGTTTCTGATCTGCTCTGATTGGCTGGGATTAATTCTGGTTTGATCGGACGACCTAAACTAATTCTAAACTCTATAAAAAGACATGTAGACTCAAACCCTAAAATCAAATTAAAATTAATGCCATGGCTTCCATGTCGTCGCCTTGCAACTCAGAATAGCCGCCACCAATTAGAGAGGAAGAAAGCTAATCAAATTCAATTCAATTCAACTCTAACAACGAACCTACTTCAAGGGAAAGCTAATACAACTTCAGAACTCAGAATTCAGAACTCAAGACCTTCTTTGATTTGTGAGTTCGATTTCTTTAATAAAATAATTAGCAATTTAATTGGATTGAGTTATGATGTGGAATATATGGCTATGTTGTGAATTATTGACCGCATGTTATCATCTATGTTGTAAAATAGTGATGTTATCATTTATGTTGTAAATTCTATGATGCTATCATCTACATTGTAAAGTTGTGATGTTATCATCCATGTTGTAATTCTATGATTGGCTCATGTATAATCAATTCATAATGATGTTCATATGCTAGTTTGGTTATGCTGATTCGTATGATAAATCATATGTAAGTATGCAAGTTTAGGTGTTGATTTAGATATAAATCATATGCGAGTTAGTGAAAATTTTATATGTTTCATGACACCTATTTTATGTGTAAATTGGATCAAAAGTTAGGCTATGACATGTGTGAGTTATATGCTAAATTCTACATGCTAGTTTACATGTTTAGATGTAAGATTACACCATCGTTTATGTTGCATAAATCACATTTGCAAGTATATACGTATATATGTTGTTTTGGAGTATGAATCATGCCTATGCAAGTTTACCCCTTATAGTTAGATCCATGACATACATGGTTTATGCAAGTTGTGGCTACTACCTAAACAAGTTTACACCTTTAGATTTGGATCTATGACACATGTAGTTTTATGCAAGTTTGTAATTTTGGCCTATGCAAGTTTTAGATGTAGAACCTCATTCACACGTGCAAGTTCACCTCTTATGTTTAGATCTAGTTTTATTTCTATGTATGTTGTGATGTTTTCTCTTTATTCCATAAGTTAGACTATTCGAGTCTGTGACGGCCCGCCCCGCACCAGCCTGCATTTCCTTCGAAAGTGCGCTGTACACATGCCCGACTAGCACGGGACGGTCGTCAGGAGAAAGGAAAGAAGAGAATGAACTAATCAAGGAACCTGTAGAATGTCTCACAGCGCATGGGATAAAATATAATAATAACATACTTGAATTAAAACAGGCGAGACAGTGCATAAGCTGATAACTAAAATCAACATCAATCATCAGAGCAGCGGAAATCCATATACAACTTATTACAATTTTCCAAATTTACTGTCTCTAAACAAAAGAAAGCTAAAGTAGAAGATACACCAACAATGCCCAAGCAGTGATCTTCAACAACACAGGGAGAATATTATGTATATAGTACGTGGAAGCCTCCTGCTCGTCTCCGGATCATCTACCCGTGCATCACCAGCTAACCTGTCTCTAGTCTGCTCGTGTGAGCACCCAGAGTAATAAGAAGAGACATAAAACTCTGGGTCAGACATAAAGCCTGGTATGAGCGATAAACATCTAACAGAGTAATAACAAGTATACTAAACCATACCTGAACCTGGACCTGCAACCAAAGAGTTAGTACCACATACCGTACAATACTCCAAGGTGCCATAATAAATAGTGTAAGAATACGGGGGTGGGGTGTGCATGTCACAATGATAGCAAACAAATCATCCATAGCAACCATCCTCACATATCTCACTCAGTGCGTAAAGCGTACGATATCTACCACTTTGGAACACTAGACAAACTGAGGTAACGACGAATCCCGACTTGTAGAAACCCTGCTGTGACCAAGCCAAACACTTGGAGTCATGACCAAACATTTCAATGACCCACTTCATTGGTCATAGCCCTTGGTTCTACCGATGCCATAATGGCCCTGAATCCGTCTTCGTACCTCCTACCATAGTGGTTCAAAGCTATAGACATCGATAACTCCTTGGCACGCGTCCCGCAGCAAAGCCCAACCATGAAGTGAACTCGTTGATTCCCATCTGAATCCTGAGCTCTAACTTCTCATTTGGACTTCCTTTGCATCTCGGGTTTTGGTCATCATCTTCATCCTGTTCGTAGCTTCCCGGTTCGGTTCGCAGTCACCAGCTCGTAGTCATCAACCTCGGATCGGTTCGGATCATCCTTCACGCTCGGGTCGGATCGTGGAGGCCTTCCTGGTTCGGATCGGGGTCTTCAACCATCAGCGGATCGGGTCGCACCATCGGATCGCGCCTCGTCAGCTCGTGGCGGCCCCCTCCAGTGCATAACTCCGGTTCGGGTGGTCTCGTGGTGCTCGGTTCGGTTCGAAAGTGACTACACGGGTCGGGTCGGAGTCTCCAAGTCGCATCGCCATCACTGGTTCGGGTCGCACTTTCTGGTCACGAGGGATTCGGATCGTGCAAGCGGGTCGGATCGTGGCATGGTGCTGCGATTCAAGATCTCCTTTGGTCATCATCTCGTGGAGGGGGTTCGGGTAGTATAGCCTCCATCGATTCGTGCTCACCATCTTTCAGCGGATCGGGTCGGGGTCCTTACATCGGTTCGGTTCGGGTCTCCCTTATCCGATCCGATCCGGTTAGATACCCTGCAGTTTTCTGCAACTTTCCAGCAACTGTTTATACGCCTCTCGACGGCGTTTTCGACCAATCTAACTATTGGAATCAATCACAAAGCATACCAAAGAGTCATAGCAACATATAACAACAACCACAAGCAACAAACAACAATTTAAATGAATCAAAATGGATCAAAAGTGGCCAAAATCTCACATTTTCCTATAATCCCTCTTAATCATGTTTAAGCATACGATTAGCAAAACACATCGAAATTAACCCAAATTTCTAACAGAGCCTTAAAACATTATTTTAGAATTTTAAGAATTTTTCCAGAATTTATTTACGTATAAATTCGCTAATCTCCACTAATTACCCTTAATTAACTGTAATTAGTGTCAAAACGATGCTATCACTCACCTTTGCCACAACTAGAACCCCAAAACTGAAATATTCTCTGATTTGGCGCAGTTCCCAATCTTACACAGCAGCTCCACCTCGGTTTTTGTGCTAATACTCCTTGATTCGATGTTTGCTAAGCCTAATCTTCAATTAGAAAGTGAGTTTTGGGTGTTTTAGAGAGATTTAGAGAGTGGAGGCCATGGCTAGGTCAAGAGGAATGAAAGTGGCGGCTGGAAAATGTCTAAAGAAATGTTTTCTAACCCTAATCAGCACCTATATACCCCTAAACCCGAAATTCCCCTTGGGCCTAGCTGCTAATCACCCGTTTAAGCCCAATTTAAGCTGTTTTTCACCATCTGAAACTTGTTTCAGCCATATCTCCCAAACGGTGAGTCCGTTTGGCTAATGTGACCACTCTACGGAAAGAGAAACAATCATCCGGAGCCAATGGAAGTGGTTTCAGGTCAAAATTCCTTTCCAGTCAAAAGTTATGGCCAAAACAGTGATAACTAGGGGTAAAATGGTCATTTAAAAATCGGGAAAAATCATGAACATGGGAAATGACCCCAATAATCGTCCCCCAAAGTTACATGACCATACGACTTCGTATGAGAAAGAAATAAATATTCTACGATCCTATGATGCGTAGAATGCGGGTCGTTACACTCTCCCCCCCTTAAGAAATTTCGTCCCCGAAATTCCTTAACCCAAAACATACCAAGGATCACGCATGCCTAACAACCACATACATCAATCAAACATGCAAAACAAGCAAAACAAACCTATCCTAGCATGCGGAAAACTAAATCGAAGTCAAAATCTTACCAGGCAAAGAGTTCTGGGTGCGACTTCCTAATGTTCTCCTTTGTCTCCCAAGTACAATCATTCTCGTCCTCGCTCCACTGTACCTTGACTAACTTCACCGCCTTCCTTCGAAGTTGCTTCATGTCGTGCTCGACAATACGGGCCGGCTTGCGGTTCCCAACCGCCTCGGGTTCTACTTCGAATTCCTCTAACTGATCAGGTGAAATAGTCATATCTGAGTCGTGAACGAACTTCCTTAGTTGGGAAACATGAAATACGTTGTGAACTCCCGCCATCTTCTCTGGTAAGTCAATTCTATATGCCAAATTCCCGACTAGTTCAAGAACAGGGAATGGGCCAACGAATCTTGGTGCCAACTTGCCTCTCCTGCCAAATCGTATTACGCTCTTCAACGGAGAAATCTTGACAAACACCAAGTCGCCAACGGAGAATTTTAAGTCCCTTCTCCTCTTATCAGCATAACTCTTCTGTCTATCTTGGGCAGCCTTCATTCGTTGTTGAATGGTCTTGATTTTATCTGAGGTTTCCCTCACCACATCTGGTCCGAGCATAAACTTCTCGCCAGTCTCTATCCAACATGATGGTGAGTTGCACGGTCTTCCGTACAAAGCTTCAAACGGAGCCATGCCGATACTGGATTGGTAGCTATTATTATATGCAAACTTTACTAGATGCAAATGGTCATCCCATGATCCACCAAAATCCAATATACATGCTCTCAAGAGATCTTCCAAAATACGATTCACCCTCTCCGTCTGACCGTCGGTCTGAGGATGATATGCGGTACTGAGATGTATCTCTGACCCTAGAGCCTCTTGTAAGCTCTTCCAAAACCCACTAGTGAACAACGGGTCTCGGTCGCTCACAATGCTTTTAGGTACTCCATGAAATCTCACTACCCACTTCATATACAATTCTGCTAACTTAGCTGCCGTTCTGGTCGATTTGACTGGTATAAACCTTGCACTTTTAGTCAGTCGATCTACAATTACCCAAATGCTGTCATATCCCGATCTAGTCCTTGGTAAACCATCGATGAAATCCATCGAGACTTGCTCCCATTTCCATTCGGGAATTTCTAAGGGCTGTAACAACCCACTAGGCTTCTTTTGCTCGGCTTTAACTAGCTGGCAATTCATGCACTTGGATATAAACTTCCCAACGTCTCTTTTCATCCCTTCCCAGTAGTAGGTCTGCTTCATATCTCGATACATCTTATTACCACCGGGGTGTATAGTCAGCTTTGAGTGATGACATTCTCTAAGCACTTCATCCCTCAATCCATTGACATTGGGTACAACAAGCTTTCCATTCTTTCTAAGCCATCTATCTCGATCAAGCCCATACTTGTTCATCTCCTCATCGATACCCATCTCTAACTTGGAGATGATTTCCAATAGGTTAGGATCGTCCCTCTGACTAGAGCCGATCCGCTCAATCAAAGTGGGTCTGATCGTCAAACTTGCTAACATTGCTGGATCCAATTCGCACTTTGGTCTGAAATCAAACCCCGCGATAAACTCCAGTTGCTTCCATTCAAGGAACATAGCCCCTAAGCTGGCATGTCTTCTACTCAATGCATCGGCCACCGCATTGCCCTTTCCCGGTGTGTATGCGATGTCAAAATCATAGGAAGCTAAGAACTCTAACCATCTCTGCTGACGGAGATTCTGATCTTTCTGAGAGAAGAGATACTTTAACGACTTATGATTTGTAAACAACTCAAATCTTTCTCCCAAGAGATAGTGTCTCCACATCTTTAACGCGAACACGATTGCTGCCAATTCTAAATCATGGGTAGGGTATCTTCTCTCGTGCGGTTTCAATTGCCGACTTGCGTAAGCTACAACCCTACCGCCTTGCATCAATACAGCACCCAGTCCGGTACCACAGGCATCCGTGTATACTGTCATCTCTTCATCCCCCTTAAGAATGACTAACACTGGTGCGCTTGTCAACTTGTCCTTTAGACTCTTAAATGCATTCTCGCACCTTTCATCCCAGACAAAAGCTTGATTCTTCTTGGTCAACTGGGTCAATGGTGCTGCTATCTTGGAGAAACCTTGGATAAACTTACGATAATATCCCGCTAACCCCAAGAAACTTCTTACATCTGTTGCATTCTTGGGCGTAGGCCAATCCTGTACCGTGGCCACCTTTGCTAGGTCCACGGCAATACCATTCTCTGATACAACATGGCCCAAGAACCTCACTTCCCTCTTCCAGAAGTGACACTTAGAAAACTTTGCTTTCAATTGGTGTTTTCTCAACACCTCCATTGCTACTCTTAAATGTTCCTTGTGTTCTTCCTCTGTCTTCGAATAGACCAAAATATCATCAACGAACACAAGGACAAACTTATTCAACTGATCTCTGAATACCCTATTCATAAGATCCACAAAATATGCTGGGGCATTGGTCAGCCCGAATGGCATGACCAACCACTCATAAAACCCAGACGGCGTCCGAAATGCCGTTTTAGCTATACTCTCAGCTTCCACTCTAAGCTGATGAAAACCTGTCGCGAGATCCAACTGAGAAAATACTCTCGCGCCACTCAACTGATCAAACAAATCATCTATCCGCGGTAGAGGATACTTGTTCTTCCTCGTCACTTTATTCAACTCGCGGTAGTCTACACACAAACGAAGGGAACCATCCGCCTTGGTAGCAAACACAACTGGTGCTCCCCATTCAGAAACACTCCTTCTGATAAATCCCTTCTTCAAAAGATCGCTGACTTACACCTCGAGCTCTCGCTGCTCTCTTGGTGCCATACGATGAAGTGGCATCACTATAGGCCTGGCATCTTTTACCAAATCAATACGAAACTCAATCTCTCGGTGTGGTGGAAGTCCGGTCACTTCTTCGAAAACATCCGGATACTGGCCAACCACGGGCAAACCTGACAACTCACTATGCGGAATGTCGAGGGAGTTTAGAAAACTAGCCAATACCCCCTCACTGGGTAGACCACAAAACACTATCCTCCGCCCATCATCCGCTCTAGCTGTCACCAACAAGCCCTCACAGTCTACCACCACCCCGTATCTTTGGAGCCAATCTACTCCCAAAATAATGCCAAACCCAGTGAAGCCCAAAACAAAGTAATCACAAACAAACATGCATCCATGACTCGATAAGACCACATTGCGACAAATCATGCTAAGGCTAGTCGAACCAACAATCGGGTTCGTCACTACTAAAGGTCTATCGACAATCTCGGGCTCCAATCCCAACCTATCTACCAGGTCACTAGATATGATAGAACTGGAAGCTCCGGTATCAAACAAAACTCTAACAGGAACATCATAAACAGAAAGCATACCTTGAATGACGACATTCTTTCCCTTCTCCGCTGCTGTTGGGGCATTCGACGAAGAAGGAATAGCATTAAGAGCATATGCTTTCACCATTTGCTTTTCCTTAGGGGGCTGTGGGCACTTGTCCTTGTGATGTCCCAATTGGCCACAGTTGAAGCACTTCCTATCCGCTGGCTTGGCCCGACAATTACTAGCATAATGGCCCCTCTTACCACAGCTGAAGCACTCCACATCTTGCTTATTCTTTTTCTTCTGGCCGTCCTTAGCCTGATTCTGCTTTCTCTTATTCTGAGAACCACCTTTGCCTCCACCACTAGCTTGTGGCTTTGGCTCATCTGCGGATGCAACCTCAGTCTTCGACTTAGGGTAGAGACTTTCTGACCTTAACGCTTTCCCCACAATCGATTCAAACGTCTCATCGATGTGGTTAATAAGTTTTTCCCCCAAATACTGATCCAAACCAGTTATGAATTTCTCATTCTTTTTCTCGGCAGTATCAATAAGAGATAACCCATATTTCGACAAAGTGTCAAATTCAACAATATACTCCGAGACAGCCCTGCCATTCTGCTTGAGCTCCAAGAATTTCTTAAACGGCATTGACTTCTGAGCAGCTGGAATAAACTTCTCGCTAAAGCGAGCTTTAAACTGCTCCCAAGTAATCTGATCTTCGGGAGTAGCTGCCTTTATAGCATTCCACCAATTCATTGCCCGCCCTTGCAGTTGACGGGACGCTAGCTTCCTCTTCATCGCATCCTCGATACCCAAATCCTCGAAGATACGTTCGCAACTATCCAACCAATCCTGAACATCTGTGGCCGACTCCGTTCCGTGGAACGGCTTCCCACCAAGACTAGTATAATCCTTATTCAACTTGGCGAAGTCGACTCTTGGCGCCTGCACTATTGGACCACCACCATTCCCACCATTGGGAGCTGCCCTCTGTACATCTCTAAGCATCTCTCTCATGAGGTCAGTAAACATCGTCCTCATGTCAGCAGCATTCCCATTGTTGGCTCCCCTACCAGCACCTCTAGTATATCGGCTCATCGTCAATCTAAAAAAGGAAACGATTAACGACTCCATAGTGGTGCTAGTGCAGTACGACTTCATCCTTATACTAGTAATAGTATATATATATAGCTTTTGAAAACCAAAATAATCACAAATACACTCTCTTGTATACGTATACTATCTCTCCCTAGGTTAACTACGCAACCTAGAGCTCTGATACCAAGTGTGACGGCCCGCCCCGCACCAGCCTGCATTTCCTTCGAAAGTGCGCTGTACACATGCCCGACTAGCACGGGACGGTCGTCAGGAGAAAGGAAAGAAGAGAATGAACTAATCAAGGAACCTGTAGAATGTCTCACAGCGCATGGGATAAAATATAATAATAACATACTTGACATAAAACAGGCGAGACAGTGCATAAGCTGATAACTAAAATCAACATCAATCATCAGAGCAGCGGAAATCCATATACAGCTTATTACAATTTTCCAAATTTACTGTCTCTAAACAAAAGAAAGCTAAAGTAGAAGATACACCAACAATGCCCAAGCAGTGATCTTCAACAACACAGGGAGAATATTATGTATATAGTACGTGGAAGCCTCCTGCTCGTCTCCGGATCATCTACCCGTGCATCACCAGCTAACCTGTCTCTAGTCTGCTCGTGTGAGCACCCAGAGTAATAAGAAGAGACATAAAACTCTGGGTCAGACATAAAGCCTGGTATGAGCGATAAACATCTAACAGAGTAATAACAGGTATACTAAACCATACCTGAACCTGGACCTGCAACCAAAGAGTTAGTACCACATACCGTACAATACTCCAAGGTGCCATAATAAATAGTGTAAGAATACGGGGGTGGGGTGTGCATGTCACAATGATAGCAAACAAATCATCCATAGCAACCATCCTCACATATCTCACTCAGTGCGTAAAGCGTACGATATCTACCACTTTGGAACACTAGACAAACTGAGGTAACGACGAATCCCGACTTGTAGAAACCCTGTTGTGACCAAGCCAAACACTTGGAGTCATGACCAAACATTTCAATGACCCACTTCATTGGTCATAGCCCTTGGTTCTACCGATGCCATAATGGCCCTGAATCCGTCTTCGTACCTCCTACCATAGTGGTTCAAAGCTATAGACATCGATAACTCCTTGGCACGCGTCCCGCAGCAAAGCCCAACCATGAAGTGAACTCGTTGATTCCCATCTGAATCCTGAGCTCTAACTTCTCATTTGGACTTCTTTTGCATCTCGGGTTTTGGTCATCATCTTCATCCTGTTCGTAGCTTCCCGGTTCGGTTCGCAGTCACCAGCTCGTAGTCATCAACCTCGGATCGGTTCGGATCATCCTTCACGCTCGGGTCGGATCGTGGAGGCCTTCCTGGTTCGGATCGGGGTCTTCAACCATCAGCGGATCGGGTCGCACCATCGGATCGCGCCTCGTCAGCTCGTGGAGGCCCCCTCCAGTGCATAACTCCGGTTCGGGTGGTCTCGTGGTGCTCGGTTCGGTTCGAAAGTGACTACATGGGTCGGGTCGGAGTCTCCAAGTCGCATCGCCATCACTGGTTCGGGTCGCACTTTCTGGTCATGAGGGATTCGGATCGTGCAAGCGGGTCGGATCGTGGCATGGTGCTGCGATTCAAGATCTCCTTTGGTCATCATCTCGTGGAGGGGGTTCGGGTAGTATAGCCTCCATCGATTCGTGCTCACCATCTTTCAGCGGATCGGGTCGGGGTCCTTACATCGGTTCGGTTCGGGTCTCCCTTATCCGATCCGATCCGGTTAGATACCCTGCAGTTTTCTGCAACTTTCCAGCAACTGTTTATACGCCTCTCGACGGCGTTTTCGACCAATCTAACTATTGGAATCAATCACAAAGCATACCAAAGAGTCATAGCAACATATAACAGCAACCACAAGCAACAAACAACAATTTAAATGAATCAAAATGGATCAAAAGTGGCCAAAATCTCACATTTTCCTATAATCCCTCTTAATCATGTTTAAGCATACGATTAGCAAAACACATCGAAATTAACCCAAATTTCTAACAGAGCCTTAAAACATTATTTTAGAATTTTAAGAATTTTTCCAGAATTTATTTACGTATAAATTCGCTAATCTCCACTAATTACCCTTAATTAACTGTAATTAGTGTCAAAACGATGCTATCACTCACCTTTGCCACAACTAGAACCCCAAAACTGAAATATTCTCTGATTTGGCGTGTTCCCAATCTTACACAGCAGCTCCACCTCGGTTATTGTGCTAATACTCCTTGATTCGATGTTTGCTAAGCCTAATCTTCAATTAGAAAGTGATTTTTGGGTGTTTTAGAGAGATTTAGAGAGTGGAGGCCATGGCTAGGTCAAGAGGAATGAAAGTGGCGGCTGGAAAATGTCTAAAGAAATGTTTTCTAACCCTAATCAGCACCTATATACCCCTAAACCCGAAATTCCCCTTGGGCCTAGCTGCTAATCACCCGTTTAAGCCCAATTTAAGCTGTTTTTCACCATCTGAAACTTGTTTCAGCCATATCTCCCAAACGGTGAGTCCGTTTGGCTAATGTGACCACTCTACGGAAAGAGAAACCATCATCCGGAGCCAATGGAAGTGGTTTCAGGTCAAAATTCCTTTCCAGTCAAAAGTTATGGCCAAAACAGTGATAACTAGGGGTAAAATGGTCATTTAAAAATCGGGAAAAATCATGAACATGGGAAATGACCCCAATAGTCGTCCCCCAAAGTTACATGACCATACGACTTCGTATGAGAAAGAAATAAATATTCTACGATCCTATGATGCGTAGAATGCGGGTCGTTACAGAGTCTAACGTATATTTTACGTTAAATGAACGAACGTACAATGTGGGGTAATGGGATAATATTAAAAGATTTAATATTGAGAATTTTCATAAATGCCTTAAATGGCATAAAATAAATTTGTGATGAAAATTGGTATGATTTTGCATACCATAAATAGATGGACATAATTGAGTCAATTATGGCCATAGTTAAATTTGGAATTAATTGATAATTTGAATAGGGAAATTAATTCAAATTGGGGAATGATTAATTAGGTGTAATTAATCGTCTAAGACACGTGGTTAGGCTCTTTTGTGGTGTAAGACTGCCTGGACCCGCCCGACAAATCCAGCTGCCACAAATGCCAGTCTAATATGAGAGGTCTTAGGCATAAATTAAATACATAACAATTGTAAAGACACGAGGTTAGTCTCGTTTATGGTTTAAGACTGCCCGGACCCACCCGGCAAATCCAGCTACCACGAATGCCAGTCTAATGTGGGAGGTCTTTATGAGGTTACAGTCTTAATGAATTAAGAAACACTTAACTAAATAAACATGTAGTAGGACATGAGGGGGTTAAGTGGGTGCCTTGGGTGGCATGTGGAATCTAGTGGGTGCCTTGGGTGGCATTTGAAATACGATTAGAAACACTTAACCAAAATTGAAACATGTAAGTGAACATGAATAAGAAAAGGGTTAAGTGGGATGTACTAGAGGGGACCAAGCTTAGGTGGATAGCTTGTGTCAAGTAATGGGGGCCCGTTTCAAACAGTAACCCATACGTATCTTTGTGGGCTCGACCCAAGTCGAGGACGGGACACGCATACTGGGCTTGACTGTAAGAGGCCCAAACGGGTTAGCGGTGGCAACGCAAGTCCAACCACTTCATATGCGTATGTGTACCCGGGCTGGAAGGTAAGACGTTGTTGCATCGTGTAGGTATTAGTCGTGTACTATTGGTGGTATCGGGTTGCCACTTTGGGGAGTGATACACCCCACTGTGGGGCCAGCACGGGTATCTACGAGTTTGGGAGCCGATCGAATGGGGGTAGTGGGTACACCTAGTGGAGATAGGGGCAGACGGCATCTATGAAGGTAACTAGAGGTGCACGAAACTACCATAATCATTATTAAGTTTTTTAGGCGGGATCAACCTTTAGAGTGACTAGTGGTGGTGCAGTACAATAATTATCTTATAGTGGTTTAGGTGCGCCTTTAACGTTATCTTTGTTCATCTTATTTCCTTGTTTACTCTGTCAAACCCAATTGTTCATAATCATTTCCTTATTTTCCAACTTATGCCTTAGCCTAGTTATTTTGGTAATTATATTGTTAAAGTTATCGCACTTGCCAGACTTTATGTTTGTCCCCCTTTGTTTCCACCTTTTTTCTTCCTTCCCACCCCCTCCCCCCAGGTGCTCAGGTTGGAACTAGCACCGGTGGAGCTTGATTTTGGACAGCTGTATCTCTTGCTTTTAGAAGTTGCTTGGATCGCTGAAGTAAAGTTCAGCCTCTCTTATTTATGGCTATTTTGTGCTGGGGTTATGTCTATCAATGTATGTACTTTGATTTGGTCAAGATGGATACTATGTACTTTGACTCTGATTTTTGATGATGTAATCAAACTTATGTGTTTACCGCTGCAATGAATGAAGTTTTAAATTTTTAAGTTCTGTTTATATATGTCTTGTTGTTAAGTTTTTGTTCTATACTCACTTAAAACGCTCCATAGAAGTTAATGCATTCCCTTTTTGAGTGACACTAATGGTCATGGGGTGTTACAGCCTTTTTGTAATTTCATCCAATTTTGCTTTTAATCTTTTAAGATATTTTTAGTCAGAAATTTGGCGAGCCCCAACGTGGTTTGATAAAACAACATTTTCTATTGTCAAAGCTTAAAATTAATGTCGTTGAGTTTTTCTGGCCTTTCTCCATGAGATAGAGCCATTGTTGGAAGCACTGACGAAAGCAAAGCATTGGGTACCGTCTGTATCGATGCAAAATTATTGTTGCTACTATCCAACATCATTCTTGTCGTTTGCAACAATCCATATTGTTTTAAGATCTTTAGAATATTGTCAATACACGATTATATTACAATGTTAGATCTTTTGTCAATCGATTGTATTACAATATTATATCGTTTGTCAATACATGATGTATTACAAATAGACAATAGCAACAATTAGTGTTACTTAATAATGCCATAATTGTCAAGTCAAACTGTGATTACAACAACGACAGTATGCGAGACCGAATGTGCACTAGATTGTAAAGGTACAGAACCGTCACCCATTGACTAGAAGATGAATATTTCAATAATGTTCGAGTCCAGTAATGATTCTGTTTCCTTGAAACAATATGGTCGCCATATGAACCAATTAACATAATAGCAATTTGTTTACTAGGATAAAACGAATCAACACCTTATCATGGTGCCAGCAAACGGAGCTCTAACGAACTGAAGTAAAGTATAGAAACTAGAATAGAGGTGTACTCTGAAGAAGAGGTAGCAAATTGAGAAATATAACAAATGTGCATTCTATCTCGTTTTGGGCCATGTATTTATAAGATGGAGGAGATGCTTATCTGAACATTAATGACCTTTGGAAAAGTTGCTACCCTTTAACCAAGCGGTGCATGAATGTGCGTACGCATTTAAAATGGAACGGTTGTATCCACTCAGTTGAATGGACATGCCAGATCAAAAATGGTCAAAATAACTAGTTTCATCGCAACATGCTAAATCTACAATCAGCAACCTATTTAACCATGAGACCCCAAGAGTCCCAAGGCACAAAGCCGAAATTTTGACACTAATATAATATCGTGTCATAGACCCCAAGAGTCCCAAGGCACTAAGCCCTATTTTTGACGTCAATATAATATTGTGTCATGGAACCCTAGAGTCCTACAGCAATAAGCCCAAAATTTGACATCAATATAATATTGTCTCTTGGCTTAGCCACACTATGTTTACAATCCCTCTTCCCCTTTATTCATATAAGCCTATAGAGAAGTGGGTATTCATATTTCTGGAATTTAGGCTATCTTTCCTCTCTTGTTCCAAAATTCCTCTTTCTCTTGCTCATTCATTTCCAACAATCCATCACATGAATGAGCAGTCGTTCTTAGTTTCACAAATCATTTATCGCATTGGTTAAAGTAGCACATGAGCCTTGAACTTTCCAAGTGATTTCCTATTTGAATCACAGGCGACATAGACTGCCCTTGAACTGTATGCCTTTTGTGTAATACAAAGTAGATAACACACAATAAATGTTTCTTATAATCTTTCGTTCTCTGTATGTGTTCGTTTTTGCCTTGAACACCTGCCTGGTCTCATAAGTGCTTAGAGAATTTGTCCTCATAATTCTCTTTGAAGTGGCGAGTTCGCACTTACGTAGGTGATTCTGTAAAGGGTATTATCTAATTCCTCAAATAAAGACATCAATAAAAGTATTAATACTTATCCTTATTCAACATATAATCCACTGACTTATCATAAGAATGGTTAGTGTATAACAGTGCCATCAAGTTTCTCTTAAACTTCGTTGTCCTTTTGAACCTAGACCTTGGGATCTCCAGTAAACTAGGTGGGGTTTCAATTTTAGAAAAACCTTTAGTCTATAGGCCTTATCCCCATTCCCATCGATTAGGTTTGAACTCTCTCTCTCTAGGCAAGCCTTTTGTAAGTGGATCCACTAGGTTTTCTTTAGATCGAATGTAATCTATTATGATAACCCCGTAAGAGAGAAGTTTTCTTATCGTTTTATGTCTACGACGAATATTCCTAGATTTACCATTGTATAGTGTACTATTAGCTCTTCTAATAGCTGATTGACTACCACAATGTATACATATTGGAGGCATATGTTTGCTCCAATTAGGAATGTCTTCTAGGAAGCTTCAAATCTATTCTACTTCTTCAGCAGTCTTATCTAGTGCAAAAACTCCGATACCATCGTAGATCTAGCGATACAAGTCTGCTGGATGATTTCCATGAAATTGCTCAATTTCATAATGTGAACACATATCCACTTGTAGACTTTGTATCATGTGACCAGTGATCCAATTTGCGTCACTGTATCCTTCCACTATTGAAGGATTGTTTGTACAGTATAAACGATAGCTCTGCGTGTACTTTAGATATCCAAGAACTCTGGTTATCACTTTCCAATGATGTTTACTAGGATTTCTGGTAAATTTACTTAGTTTTCTTACAACATATGCTCTATCAGGCCTAGTACAGTTCATAACATACATGATACTTTCTAGCATATGGAAGTATTCTAACTGGTAGATACCATCACCAGTGTTCTTTACCCAATTATTGGTGATTTTGCAATAGTTACATTATATTACTTGAATTTTTCAAGTATTTTGGTGATGTAATGCGATTGGGATAATGCATATCCCTATGGTGTTCCCAGAATTTTTTACATCCAATATCACATAAGCCAGTCCTTGGTCTTTCATATCGAATCTAGAGGATAACATATCATTTGTAGATGTTATTATGGTCTTGTTATTGCCTCAGATCAACATGACATCAACATAGAGACCAATAATGACATATCCAATATGTGTGTGTTTTATGTACACACATTTATCTGATTCATTTATCATGAGTCCATTTGATAACGTAGTTTTATCAAACTTCTCATGCCCCTGTTTTGGAGCTTGCTTAAGGCCATATAGAGATTTTGCCTATCAGAAAACTTTATTCTCATCTTTTGAGCTCATAGATCCTTCAGGTTATTTAATATAGATTTCTTCCTCTAGTTCACCGTTGAAGAATGCAGTACTAACATCCATTTGATGTATTTCTAAGTCATGTATGGATAAAATAAGCATTCTTATTGAAGATTATCTATGTTACTGGTGAACATGTAACAAAACAGTCCATGTCTTCCTTATATCTAAATCTTTGGACTAACAGACGAGCTTCATACTTGTCTATTGAACCATCAGGTTCCAATTTCTTTTTAAATATCCATTTATTACCTTAGGTCTTACATCATTGAGGCAAATCAAACAATTCCCATGTATGATTGGGCAAAATGGATTCAATCTTATTGTTAATCGCCTATTTTCAATAAGGGGAATCGCTGGAAGACATA
This sequence comes from Allium sativum, assembly GCA_030737875.1. Lineage (NCBI taxonomy): Eukaryota > Viridiplantae > Streptophyta > Magnoliopsida > Asparagales > Amaryllidaceae > Allium > Allium sativum. The sequence continues at coordinate 48,929,031 of CM060918.1, forward strand.
ATTGTTTGTATGTCAATGGACTATCTTCTAACATAAAGGTATAGAAGTCTGGTCCAAAGGTTTTTTAAGGTTCTTGACCTTTTACTTTTTCTTGGTTCTTCCACTTGCCGCTCAGCACTACGATGCTGAATGTTAATTTGTTCAACATCCTCAAGAGAATTAGGAACTTCATCTTCCCTTGGTCTCTTAGGTGTATGATTTTCAGTACCCTGTTTCAAGGGGAATATATGTCCTAAAAATCCATATTTCTCGACTCAATGATGGTATTTTCATGAATATCATCCATTTCAGATTTGTGTACCAAAAATCGATATGCGATACCATTTTATGCATATCCAATGAATACGCAATCAACTATTTTTGGTTCAATTTGATCTTCTTTGGTTTTGGTACCTCTACCTTGGCAAGAAACTCCCACACTTTTAAGTATTTGTAGGATGATGGTCTATCTTCCCAAAGTTCATGAGGAGATTTAGAAGTTTTCTTTCAGGGTATTTTATTTAAAATATGATTTTCTGAAAGAATAGCTTTTCACAAAAAGTTATTTGGCAAGCTAGAATAAAGTATTCGTCATTTCTTTAGGCTATACTATTGGATTGTGGGGAATATGGTGATGTAGTTTGGAGTAAAATGCCATGTTCAGTGCAAAATTCTTCAAAAGGGAATACATATTCTCCTCCTCTATCACCTCTTAAAGCTTTGATTTTCTTGGTGAGTTGATTTTCAACATCCGCTTTGCATTGTTTAAACACATACATTTGTATGTATTATTTCCAGCGGTTCTGTTTCTTGTTCAACATGATGAAATGAGGTTTTTGTCAATTTTGCTTTTGCATAAATTTGACATTTATAATTGGTGTCTAAGTTAGACTTTGGTATAAATTCTAGATTAATCAATTTCTACAATGTATCAAATTTTACATGCCCCAATCTAGAATGCCACATGTAGGAAGTATTAACAATATAAACAGAAGATTCACTTTTATTCATATCCGTGTGTGGTACAATAGTGGTTACATTTTCTTCAAACGAACCATCACACACATATCCTCTTCCTACGTACACTTCATTCTCTTCTTTAAAGATTAATTTGAATCCATATTTCCTGAGCAATTATCCTAAAATCAGATTCATACGAATTTTTAGAACATAGAGAACATCATTTAAACTTAGTTCCTTTCCAGAAGTTAGTTTCAACACAACCTTTTCTTTGCCATCGATCTTTGATGCAGATGAATTGCCCATGAAAAGCTGTTTATTGTCGGTTGCAGTTTCATAGGATGTAAAATCCACTTATTGGCACATATGTGTTGAGTGACTCCTATGTCTACAAATCATTCATTAGACAAGGTTGCATTTTGATATTACTGCACATAAATCCATATCAGCAATGCCTTTTTGAAATTTCAGCCAAATTTGCTTTTATTCTTTTAAGAATATTTTAAGTCAGAATTTTGGCGAGCCCCAATGTTGTTAGATAAAATAATATTTTCTATTGTCAAAGCCTAAAATTAATGTCGTTGAACTTTTCTAGCCTTTCTCCATGAGATAGAGCCATTATTGGACGCACTGGCGAAAGAAGAGTGTTGGTCACCGTCCATGTCGATGAAAAATTATTGTTGCTATTATGCGACATCATTGTTGTCATCTGCAACAATCCATATTGTTTTAAGATCGTTAGAATATTGTCAATACACGATTGTATTACAATGTTAGATATTTTGTCAGTACATGGTCGTATTACAATGTTAGATCTTTTTTCAATACACGATGTACTACAAATAGGCAGTAGCAACAATCAGTTTTACTCAATAATGCCACAATTGTCAAGTCAAACTGTGAATACAACGACAGTAAGCGATATTGATTGTGCACTAGATTGGAGCGGTACAGAACCATCACCCATAGACTTGGAGATGAATATTTCAGTAATGTCCAAGTTCAGAAATGATTCTGTTTCATTGAAACAATATTGTCGCTGTATGCACCGATTGTCATAATAGCAATTTGTTTCCCAGGATAAAACAGACCGACCCCGTAGTGTAGTGCCAGCAAACGGAGCTCTGACGAACTAAAGTAAAGTATAAAACTAGAATAGAGGTGTACTCTGAAGAAAAGTTAGCAAATTGAGAAGAATAACTAATGTGTATTCTGTCTCGTTTTGGGCCATGTATTTATAGGCTGGAGGAGATGCCTATCTGAACATTAATGACCTTTGGAAATGTTGCGACCCTTTAACCAAGCGGTGCGTGAATTTGCGTGCGCATTTAAAATGAAACTGTTGTATCCAGTCAATTGAATGGACATGCCAGATCAAAAATGATCAAAATAACTCGTTTCAGCGCAATATGCTAAAGCTGCAAATAACACCCTATATAGGCATGAGGACCCAAGAGCCCAAGGAACAACGCCCAAATTTTGACACTAATAAAATATTGTGTTATAGACCCCAAGAGTCCCAAGGCACTAAGCACTATTTTTGACATCAATGTAATATTGTGTCATGGACTTGCAGAGTACCACAACATAAGCCCAAATTTGACATTAATATAATATTGTCTCTTGGCTTAGCAACACTATGTTTACAATCTGTCTCTTCTTTTAATTATATAAGCCTATAGAAAAGTGGGTATTCATATTTTATAATGTGGGACTTAGGTTTGCTTTCCTCTCTTCTTCCAAAATTTCTCTTTCTCTTGCTCATTCATTTCTAACACTATCTACAACTATAATAACATAACATTTTATTTAAGCATATTCTTAAATATAGTTTGAAATAATTGCTTAACTAATTATATTTCCCTATAGGCATACCACCAACTCTTTAATCTTTCACTTGCATTTGGGGCTAATTATGGAATCGTAGTCTCATTCCTTTAACTAGTTTAATCAGAATTGACCGAGGTCCCTTTGTAAATGGATATGTTTTGCTGTCTTAGTTTTCTACTCTTTCAATCAACTCTGTGCTATGCTCATGGGATCAATTCTTCTGTACCCAACTCCGGTGTTCCCGTGTGCCCGACAAATCACCATCACACATCAATCATGCATATTATTAATAATCTAATGAACGGGTCCTACAATCCACTCAAAACCATTAGATTTTGCGCAAATCAATGGATAAGATTGATCCGACACATGGGAACACCGGAGTTGGGTACAGAAGAATTCATCCCTATGCTCATAAAGCATCTTAATCATGTGGAAACTTTCAGAGTATGTTTTATAACCTCTAACAAAGCTCTAGGTTTTTTCACGATCCTTATCATGGTGTTTTTTCGTAAAACAAAGTCATGGGATTATCAACATTTGAAATCATCCTTAACTCAATTATAAATTTTTTTAATCTCTATCTCTCTCTCAACAATATTACTCAAGGCGACATACTTAACATTTTGTTTAAATTTAAAATAATCTTTATTTTTGAACAATCCCAATTTTAAACACTTTAACTAAGGTTTGAACATGAATTTAGTGTTGACATGTGATAATACATCTAACTTATAAAGTTTAATTCTAAATACTCCTTCATAAAATGTTGTTTTTATACACAATTCTCTAGTATTTCATAAATACCTAATAGCATATGTGATAATTCATGTTGCTGATTCATAATGAATTTATCTTATATGCTCTACATCAAATATTTTAGTATGATGTTTATGATATCATCCTGGACATCCCCTGAACTCCTTTTGGTTAATCATAAAAATGTCTTTTCAAATCCTATGTTAGGATTTAAACAACCAACTAAAATGATTTTAACATGGATACATCATTAACAGAAGTACTCTAGTCCTTATGTAGTCTTTTCTTACAAACGAGTGTGTTGTTGAGTGTCATTTCTCCTGATCAGGCAGCATTTCTCTTGAGTAGAAGAATTCTCGATTATGTTCTCTCTCATGAACTCCTATGCTGGTATAAAACAACCCATATTTCTCATCGCATCATGTTGAAATTCGATATAATGATGAAGGACTTTGACATGATACAATAGGATGCTATTGTATTTATCATGGGGTGTATGATCTATCTGAGGAATTTCATTGCTTGGGTGTATGAGTGCATGTCAACTGTTAGGTTTTCCACCAATCTAAATTGTTCTAATGTTAGATTTTTTGGTAGAAAACATGGGATAAGGAAAGACGATCCAATATCTTCAATATATTAATGGAGCTCTTAGCCCAAATTTTTAGTGACCCTCTGAGGAAAAATCCTTTAAGTTGCTTCCAAAATGTTAAACTCCACAAGTAACATCCCTTATGTTTACTGACCACTTGGAGGTCTTTTGCGAAGCTGACATAGAAAATATTAACACTGTTCTTGGTGGCATGACAGGTTCTATGTAGTGACATGCCTAAAAGTTAGTCTTATAAAGTCTAACATGTTGTTGGCTAGAGATAGTTCATCAGAGAAGTAAGCTACACTGCTACTGGCATTATAGGTAATGAAGATACCGTGTCATATCTAGTTCATCAGGATAAGGAAAGGCTTACTATATATACTCTCGTATATTAGAACAAAGCTTCCTTTATAAAACGCATATCCATTTTTTGAATAACACTAATAGCCTATGGGTCAAATGGTCGATTAACCAGGTGACTAAGGGATAAAGAATCTGGATTGTGCAATTCCCTTTGAACTTTAGTTGGAGTTCGTGAAACATTTTCAAATTAAGGAAAACAATGTTATTAGAGGTGAAGGATGAAATAACAGTTATAGGTTATGTGAGTTTTTGGAATGATCCATGGCTTAGAGCAACTCCAATTGTGCTTTATTATTACAAATATGTAATATTCATGTTGGGGATTTTTGTTGTTTGAGGTTATTTGATGATGAATATTGTCAAACTTCATACTTTAAGGATTTGCATAGCAAATTCTTTCAGACAATATTTCAATCCACTAGATACAAACGAATTATCATACTATTGACTTTCAGGATTCAGTAAAGCCTTGGAATAGCGAAATCGAATTCAAAGTTTATACGGCTTTAATTCGATCAAGAACACTTTAGAATATATAATATGATGATGCAATTTAAGAACAGAATGAAGAGAGTAAGTAGAAACAGTTCTTCAATGGCACTCAAACATTACAAATTCAAAAAATTGAAATGCCTTAACAATGCGACAGTTGAAGAACTTGGGAGGAATAAGAACTTAAAAGTAATTCGAAACATTTCCGACTGTTTCTATTTATAGACCGTGAATTATCGTGACCGTTTGCAATGGTTACAACCATTAAAATTTAAAGGTTGCACTATTTCATTCGTAACACTTCCGAAGCATCGCACCCTTTCATGTTTGCACCGTTCTGAATTTGAATTTTGGCGCCATCATAAAATTCCGCCCAGATTTAAATATTTGGGTCCGTAATGGGCTAGAAACCCAGCCCATTACTGTTTAATAGTTTGATCCAAAAATGTTATCATTGGATCCGGACCTAAAACCCGCACCCGGCCCGACCCGATTCGATCGGACGGACGGCAGCGGTGGCACGCGCGTGTGTGGTGGAGATGCATGGTCTTCCTCATCACAACAGAGCAAACATTTTGGTGCCCCAAGGCCCCAACATGCTAATGAGAATGCTATTGATATAGTGGCATGCCCTTACACATTCTACAATTGGGACTAATCACGTTTCTTCTTCCTTCTTTCTTACTTCTCTATGAAACAAAACCCATATCCTAAAATATGATTTGAAAATTTATAACAATATCACCTAATTTTCAAAATAAAGAAAACAAATAAAGTGGATGGCTGGATCACTGATGTGACTTCCTACATACCCAAGTGGGATCAAGCCTATGTGGTTCTAAAATCAAGTTTTGCATTATCGTGGAAACAACGCATAAATAAAATGTATCTTTTGGATTTGAACCATTACTTAGAGTAAACCATTCAATGTTCTATCAAGATTCTATGGTGAATGAATCTTGAACCGAGTATCCCTTAATGATAAAAACAATGCAATCACACATGTTGATTTCCTTAGTTTGAGTGTTCTGTATTACTCAGCACGTTAATGACCTTGTGCTTTAATCCTGGTTCATGAATCTACTTTAGAAAGCGATCTTACTTTCCTTGGAAACAACCTGATTTCCATACTCATATAGGTAAGTCTCTTAAGGTGTTTCTGCGATACACCTATTAAGTTTTCTAGACTTATTAATGATATTATCCATCCTTTGTCTTGTAGAATCTAACACTAAATATTGCGGGATTATTGATTTAGTGTTCCATAATCATTCTCTTAACTTGTTGGTACCTATTGAACTTTTCTATCCTTTTCAATACACAATTTGGGTTTCTGTTAAGGATGACCAATCTTCATTCACAGACCTTAGTCCCATTTATTTTGACTATATAGAAACCATAGCCTTTGGAAGACCTTTTGTAAGTGGGTCAGCCAAGTTTTTCTTTGTTTCTATGTAGTCAACAGTTATAACTTCATTTTTCAGTAACTGTCTTACCATCTGATGTCTTAGACTTACATGTCCTGACTTACCATTATATGTCTTATTAGAGACATAATATATTGTTACTTGATTATCACAGTTAATCAAAACTGCTGGAGATGGCTTCTTCCATAATGAGATATCCATTAATAAATTCCTAGGCCATTCCACTTCCTTGCATGCATCTTCTAATGCAATCATTTCTGACAACATAGTCGAATCAAATACATATGTCTGTTTCTCGGAAGCCAAAGACACGGTAGCGCCTCCTAATGTAAATATTCATCCAGTCGTAGACTTGGATTTGGATTCTACATTGTTCCAAGTTGCATCACTATATCCTTATATTACAGCATGATGTCCTTTATAAGATAAACCATAGTTAATGGTTCCTTTCAAATAAGCTAAAACTCTGGAAATGCTTTCCAGTGTTTGAAACCTGGGTTACTTGTAAATCGACACAATACACTTATAGCATGTACGATGTCGGGTCTAGTGTGCAACGCATAACATAAATAAGGCTCCCAATAACACTAGAATACTAAAATTGAGAAATGGTATGTCCAGTGTTCTTTTCTAATGTGATACTTGGATCTAAAGGAGTTGGTACTGGTTTTCCATCATAATGACCATACTTCTTTAGGAACTTCTCAATGTAATGAGATTAGGTTAGTAATAACTCCCCTGCTTTCCTAATGATTTTAATTCCTAAAATTACATCAGCCACTCCTAGATATTTTATACCAAATTTAGAATATAGAAACTTCTTAGTTTCATTCACACATGATATATTACAACCAATTATTTACATGTCATTAATGTATAAACATATTATAACATAACCATTGTTATCCGATTTTCTATAAATACATTTATCTACATCATTAACAATGAATCCAAATGGCAATGCAGCTTTATCAAACTTCTCATGCCATTGCATGGGAGCTTGCTTCAAGCCATAAAGAGATTTGACTTATTTACAAACTTTCTTTTCTTGGCCTGGGGTTATAAAACCATCAGGTTGTTCCATATATATTTCTTTTTCTAAATCTCCATTTAGAAAAGCTGTCATTACATCCATTTGATGCATGACCAAATTATGAATCGATGCAAGTGCTATTAAACAGCATATGGAAGATATGCGAGCATCTGGAGCATATGTATCAAAATAATCTACTCCTTGTCTTTGCTTATATCCCTTAGCAACTAATCTGTCTTTGAACTTACCAATAGATCCATTTATATTCAACTTTTTCTTGAATATCCATTTACATCCTACAGGTTTAGCACCAGAAGGTAAATCAGTTAAATCCCAAATCTGGTTTAACATTATGGAATTCATTTCATCATTGATAGCTTCTTTCCAAAAATTAGAATCTCTTGAACTCATAGCCTCAGAATAATTTTTAGGATCATCATCGACGTTCATTACATATCCTATCACATTAAGGACTTCGTCCTTATTGTTGTGATGACCGCCCATAACCCGGGCACTAAACAAGAAGAATAATGCGCTGAAAGGTGAGCCAGGCAGCTATGGACGATCATCAGGGTAGGTAAACAACATCGAAACCTGTCGTAGAACTTACATTGCAAGGATAAAATACAATAGAACATATACAACAGGTAATAGCAGTGAAGCATCATATAGCGAACTTTTCAAACTTTCATAACATCCTGAAAGATTATCCCGACATCAAAGGAAATATCAAGTATGTACATAAGGCCTCACTACAAAACTCATAGAGTAACTCAAACAGTGGAACAGAAATACTATATAGCACTAAAACTAATAAGCCAGCCTCCCGCTTGCCTTCACACAGCAGCATCGTCCACACAAATCACCTGTCACTTGCTACTTACCCATCCACAACCGGATGAACAACCCAAGGTAATAAGAGGAAACATACAACCTTTAGTCAGACAACACTCTTACTGAGCGATAAAACAGCTAGCAAACTTCATCAATAAAGTATATGAGCATGGACAGATAAACATACTAACCTACCCATAACACCAGAGAAGAACTCAACCTTTTATTCCCCACATCGGACAGTGATAGCCTTTATGATGAACAATTCAACCATTCATCTATGGAAAACAAAACATCCATTCAACCATGGTAAAGCACTCATAATATCCAGATTATATATATATATATCTCATGTAGACAATCCTAATCAAATTCAACGTCCCTCAAGCACAAGCCCCAGAGGCCTAAACCAATATCAGACAAGCACCTAAGGAACATCTCCTTCGATGTTGGACAATCTACATGAGATGGTTCAAACAAGGCAACTAATCAACATGACAGACTCTGGATACCGCCGCCAATCCTATTTCGAAACCCTCGTTAATCGTATAATGGCCAACCTTGCCATATGTCAAGGGATAATGGTAACCCCAATTCTAGCATAAACTCCATACTCCTTTCAATAATATGTATGTGTGTCTAACCTTGGCAACCAGTCTTTTGGGTGTCCCTTTCGTACCGCTACTTTGAGCCTGCTAGAACTTACGACAACAATAATCTCTCAGCCTTCTCATTTCTAGTCATCCAATCTGATGACTTTTCATAGCCCAAGCAACCTTCTCGAGCAACCATTATCCACCAACTCATAACCTTTGAGTTATTACCTCATTCGAAGTTCAACACTGATCAACGAACAACTTTCAACACTTCGAACCTTCCTACATGAACTCACTTCAAAGTTACACAGTCACCGAGCCAAATTACATCACTGCGTTGCGGCTAGGGTTCAGAGGGTTGCCCCCCGAAAAATATATTTTTTCAAGCTCTTTTCTTCAAATCCGGGTCATACCCAAAAATATAAATTTTTAGAAAATGACCTTGTGCGACCGACCACCAAGCTCTGCACGACTGACCCCTTATGCTCGACCCTCCCTTGGTGACCGGCCCCTTTGTGCTTGACCCGAACACATCCATGGCTCGACCTGATGCCTAATCGACCCAACTAGACCGACCAGAACCATCTTTACACGATCCCTTTGGCTCGACCACATATGTGCTTGACAAACCCTGGCATGCTTGACTAGCCACACTTTTCTTGGCTCGCTCCACCAACCCTTTTTCCTCCAGGCTCGCTCACTCGACTGACCCTGTTCATTCCCAAGCTCGCTCGCTCGCTCGACCGACCCTGTTCATCCTCAGACTCGCTCGACCGTTCCCCTTCTGCCTTGTTCCCCAAGAAAATCAACCCACGTGCAACCCAAAATTTGCACTTCTCCAATGCAATTCCAATCAAAACTTTGCCAATCGACACAATCGACGAAACCAACACAACCATTCCATTCAACACAATCATAAACATGTTAGGGAACCACTAACATCACCAATTTGGCAATTTCATCAATAATTATGTGAAATTCACCAAAATCACTATAAATGCAAATATAAACAAAGCTATGGATCTAACTTGCATAATCACATGTAATAGCATAGAAATAACATAGAATCATGGATTTAAACTTAAAAATGAGATCATAGGGTGATTCAATTGAAAATGAACTTATGATGGTATAAATCTATGGTTAAACACCTGAATTTAATGAAAAACATGAACAAACACTCATATACTTCATTGAATCCATGTGAGAGATGTAAACCATTCACTGATTCTCCCAAGCAAGCTAAAATCAATGTAATAAGATTCTGGACAGCAAGCAATTCAAACCAAACCCCTTGATCCGATGAATTCCTGCTTCAATTGATGTAGATCTAGCCTTTAATGATGTAGAACTATGATTTCCCTCCTTGATTTTGATTTTTAATGGTTGAAAGGTGCTAGAGAAAGAAGGAGCTCAAGGCCACCTAATGAGAGAATGGGGAAGTAAACTATTTCTCATACCTCTCACCTTTATTTTTAGTTTCCATCAGCCCACTACTTGGGCCTTCTCAGATCATCCGAATGTGGCTCAAAATCCTAAATAGCCAACTGAAAAACCTTAAAACAGCGTTTCCTCCCAAACTGCTGAGCCAAATATCTAATGTAACCTCTCTACGGAACGACAATCATCAATTCCTTTCCAATGGCACAGGTCTCACCCTCTAATTCGACCTAAGTTAAAAATTATGCTCTGTACAAGACTAACAGGGGCAACATGGTCACAAATAAAATCAGTAGTTATTGTGGACATCTCTCAGATACCCATAAGCAACATATTAAAAGATGAGAATGGTCAAACCCTCATGGAATAAAATAAAAATATTTTACGATCTTCTGGTATGTAAAATGCGCGTTGTTACAATTGCTTTCTACGAGATATGTTACGAAGTCAGGACCATAGTCCTTCTCTGTTCTCGCTCTTTTACTTCTTTTGTGTTCAGTACTATTATCTGGTACCAACACTTCCTTGCTGTTTTGAGTAGGTGCATATTCATCATTATTGATATCATTAGTCTCAGTTGGTTCTGGACTAGATAAAGTCAATGGATTCTCAATAGTTTGATTTTCAAACAATTCTACATCTACAGATTCTATAACTTCTAAACTATCAAGAATAAGAAACCTATAAGTTATACTATTAAAAGATATTTTATGAAAACACACTTAAATGGCCTATTTCCAACTAGGGTCATTTGGTGTTAGGTTTTTTAACATATGCTAAGCAACCCCAAACTTTAAGTCTAGTAAGATTAGGATTTCTATTAAACTGTAATTCATAAGGGGAAATATTTTTCTTCTTAAGTGTTACTCTATTTAAAATGTAAAATGTTCATAACATAGCATCACCCCAATGGTTATAAGATTAACTAAAACTTATGAGCATGGCATTAACCATTTCTACTAAAGTTCTATTTTTCCTCTCACCAACACCATCTTGTTGTGGTGCATATGGGGCGGTACTGCAACACCCCGTAATTCTGTTAATATTAATATTTACAAATTAAAGAATAACTAATCTCAGACGTGAGAATTGTAGGAATCGGGTTGCGCCATTGTGTTCATCTCAGAATTCTAGTGGAGATAGAGTCTGAGTTTGCGGGAAACGAGTACCGGATGAAAAAGTTATGGACGAACGAAGTTTTGGGGCAAAGAAAGAATAAAAATAAAAATAAATAAATGCACTGGCGCACTTGGGAAGTGCGCCAGTACATATTTACACTGGCGCACCTGCCAAGTGCGCCCAGGCAGAGGATGGAGCCTGCACAGCTTTCTGGTTCAGGCTGACCCGTGTTGTTGAGTCCATTCCGACTCCTTGCTGAGTCATTAGGGCTGACTCATCACCCTATCATAATTAAATGGTTTTGATTACCCCTTAGAACATCCGACGGCTTAAATTAATTTATAACTCTATAAAAAGACCCCTATACACAAACCCTAAATCAGAAAATAAACAAAGACCATGGTCGTCATGCTGATATTTTGAGACCTAGAGCAGCCGCCATCAAATTAAAGATAAAGAACACCAACCAAATCAGAACTACCCAACCCTAACAGCGATTCTTCATCAAAAGAGAGCTAATTCGGCTCTCTTTCTTCTATAATTGTGAGTATGATAGTCTTAACAAGATTATTATCATTTTAATTAGGTTAAGTCATGAATGGATTGTGAGTAGATGATGTGAATTGTCATATGCTATCATGTATGTTATTAATCCTATGCTATGTGGTGATGATATATTATATGTTGTAAATCATGCTATGATGATGTTATGTATGTTGAAAGTTTCTATGCTAAGTGGCGATGAATCATACATGTAAAAAAGCCATGATGTTACTATCTATGCTAGTTAGTTCATATTAATTAAATCATCATGTTTGGGCTATGTTGATCAATATGACAAGTTACATATGTTGATTAGAAAAGTTATGAACATATGCCATGAGATCTATTATGACATCTAGAAATATGCTATGACATATGTGAAATTCTATTCTAGTTTACACCATCATTATGTTGCCTATAAACCCCATATGAAAGTCTATGTATAGATTTGGGCTATGATCACATCATGTGAATTGTGACATTTAACAAGTTGACACCTTTTGATCCTTAACATGCGTAGTTTATGCAAGTTTCACCCCTATTATGATTAGATTTATTTTTATTGTCTATATGTTGTGGTAATTTGTCCTTGTGCTATGCGTTAGACTATTCAAGTCTAGCATATATTATGCATTGAATAAGCGAACGTATAAACGTAACGTAGGGGTAATATTAAGGATTTAATAATAAGATGTTGGTCGCAATTGATATGATTTTGCATACCATGAGTGGATGACTATAATTGAGTCAATTATGGACATCAATAAAAGTGGACTAAATTAATAATTTGGATAGGGAATTATTAAAACTGGGGTAAAAGATTGAAAGTTGTCAATCAATGCTTAGGACACGAGGTTGGACTCGTTTGTGACGTAAACCTGCCCGGAACCGCCCGACAAATCCAATGGTCACAAATGTCAGCCTAATGTGAGAGATCCTAGGCCTAAACTAAAGCATAATAGTTGAAAAGACACGAGGTTAGACTCTTTTATGGTGTAAGACTGCCCGGAATGAATTAAGAAATACTTAACCAGATAAACATGTAAGGTGGGACATGAGGGTTAAGTAGGTGCCTTGGGTGGCATGAGGAATCAAGGGGGTGCACTTAGTGGCATGTGAAATACGATTAGTAAGACTTAACCAAACACACATGTAAATGAACATGACTAAGAGGGTTAAGTGGGATATATTAATGACGAGCTTAGGTGGGTAGCTTGTGGGGGCCCATTTCAAGCTATATCCCAAACGTATCTTTGTGGGCTCGACCCAAGTCGAGGACGGGACACGCATACTGGGCTTGACTATAAGAGGCCAAAACGGGGAGCGGTGGCAACGCAAGTCCAACGGGTTTCATATGCGTGTGTGGACCCGGGCTGGTAGGTAAGACGTTGTTGCATCGTGTAGGTATAAGCCGTGCATTCTCAGTTGTATCGGGTTGCCACTTTAGGGGAGTGATACACCCCCCTGTGGGGCCAGCTCGGGTATCTACGAGTAGGGAGCCGATCGAAAGTGGGTAGTGGGGTACACCTAATGGAGATAGGGGCAGACGGCACCTATGTAGTCAGTTAAGAGTACACGAAGTTACTTATAAAATTTCTAAGAGGGTAGTGGGGTACACCTAGTGGAGATAGGGGCAGACGACACCTATGTAGTCAGCTAGGGGTACGTAAGGCTATTTATAAAGTTTCTGTGTGAAGCAAGTGGGATCAAACAATAGGGTGACTGGTGCGGTGCAGTGTAGTAATGTGTGGTGTAGTATAGTAATTATTCGTTAGTAATTTGGTATGCCTCTACCGTTATCTTTAACGTTATCTTAAACGCTATCTTTATCTTCCTAATAGTTCATAGACATTTACTTGTCTTCCAGCTTATGCCTTAGTCTAGTTATTTTGATAATAGTATTGTTAGAATTATCATACTCGCCAGACTTTATGTCTGACCCCCTCCATTTCTATCCTTTTCCCCCTCCAGGTCCTCAGGTTGGACCCAGTTCTAGTGGAGTTTGATTGGATTGCTCGTCTCTCTTTGGAAAGCTTGGACCGTTGAAGTAAAGTCCAGCTTGTTATCTTCTTTAATGGCTATTTGTGTAATGGTATTATGTATTTTGTTTTTATGAAGATGGATAATGTACTTGACTCTGATTAATGGTTTTGTGACGTAATAAACATGTTTCCGCTGCAATAAAATGAAGCTTTAGTTTTCAAGTACTACTTATTATCTGTCTTGTTGTAATTTTTCTGTTCTATATTCACTTATAACCTCCATTGAAGTTAATTTATTCCCTTTGTGAGTGACATTAATGGACGTGGGGTGTTACACGTGGTATCAGATCTTAAGGTTACCAGAACAGATAAAAATACTCTAGAAAAATAATTATTTTTGGAAAGAAATGTTTTCAAAAACATGTTTTAATGAGAAATTTAATGAGGAAGTTTTTTTGAAAAACATAATCCCCAAATAGCCATCTTTCGAATTCCCCATTTTGAATCTTCCCTTTTTCGTTTCAGCATGGCTGAAGATCTTAATCTACCGGACGGTGTAACGATACCAGGATGGTATAGGAGGCTATTGGAGGCTAGGGCCGCTGCAGGTCCAGCCAATGTTCCTCCACCACCAGTTGCACCCGTTCCTCCTCCTCCTCGCGTAGATACTTTTGCAAAGACGTGCAAGGAATTCAAGGCTATGGGTGGAAAACCATTTCAAGGGTCAGAAACGTTTGTGGAAGCTAGAGATTGGCTTAAGGAGGTGGAAGAATTGCTAGAAATCTTTGAAGTAGAAGAAGGGAAGAAGGTTCGATTAGCAGCTTGGCTAATGAAGGGAGAGGCCTCGTTTTGGTGGGAGGTCACTAGTGGGGAGCGTCCTGTTGACTCTTGGGCGGATTTCAGACGTAGGTTCGAGGCGAAGTTTCTCTCAAGGGCGGAAGAAAATCTATATATGGAAAGGTTCTTGACATTGAAGCAAGGAAGCTCATCAGTGAAAGAATATGTCAACAAATTTAATCAGTTATCAAGGTTTGGCTCAGACTTAGTGAACACGCCGGAGAAGAAGGCTCTGAGGTTCGTTAATGGATTGAATGAACCATTGCATGGGTTGGCTGTGACCCACATCCCTATGGGGGCCACCTTTGAGAAGCTAGTAGACATGGCACTCATGCACGAGGAGAAAGGCACTAAAGATGATAAGGCACCCGAGAAGAAAGGGGATCAAAATAAGGGTGGAAAAGGCAAAAATGCTAAGGGGAAGAAGAAATGTTTTAACTGTAGGACCCCAGGCCATCTCAGCAAGGATTGCCGAAAGAAAAAGAAGACTGGTTGTTTCCATTGTGGTGATGCGGGACATCTAGTGAAGGACTGCCCAAAGAAGGGGAAGAGGACAGGGGCTACCTCGGGAGGACAGGTGCAGGCTCTTATAGCACCAGGGCAGGCAAAGGGACAAGTTCAGGCTCTTGCGGTCCCACCGCTGCAAGAACGAGGTAGAACCATTTCTGTTGAAAGCTTAGTTTTTCTGTTTGATCATCCTGTCCGTACCTTATTCGATTCGGGCGCATCGCATTCGTTTATCTCTACATCATTAGTTGAAACACTGCACCTAGATACTAGTATTATTACTGATCCCTTAGTAGTCTCAAATCCTATTGGTGGTTCGGCTCATCTTTCTATGATTTGTCGGGATTTGAGAGTGTTTATCTTGGGCGTTGAGTTTGAATGCAATGCCTTTGTCCTTGGTTTCACGGGCTGTAGTTTGATTCTAAGGGTGAATTGGCTAGCCAAGCGGGGTGCCATTCTAGACTGTGAAAGGAGGGTAGTTAGACTATTGATTCGTTGTAGAAAAACCCTCATATTTCTTGCGACCCTAGGGGTTCAGTGATGCTTAGCTGCCTAGAATCTTCTGACGCATCTAACGATGATTAGGAACATGTTTGTGTGGTCCGTGAGTATGGAGACATCGTTGATAAAGCGCGGGGTTTACCCATAGGCGCGGAATAAGTTTTCGTATGTGCTTAATAGATTAATTAAAGCCCGTTATGTAATCAGCGGTAGTTTTGGAGCAAGACTGGCAAGGACGGCCAGAGTCGGTCAAGTGCTCAATTGATTGACCATCTTACTAGTATCATCTCACGTAGGTCGTCTGAATTCGAAGGAGGTATCCCTTGGTTGTTTGTCTAATATTGGTTTAGGCCTTTGGGGCTTGCACTTGGGGGATGTCGAATTCGACTAGGATGGTCTGCATGAGAGATGGATAGTTGTGACGATTTTACATGGGATAATATCCTGGTTTTCTCTAGAAGCAGAGAAGAGAATGCCCTATGTCTTAGGGAAAGCTTAGGGACCCTACAAGTGCACTAGCTTAAAGCTAATTTCTCCAAGATACCATTTTTGGAGGAAGGAAGTGAGGAATTTAGGGCACGTGGTCTCTAGGGAAGGGAGATATGTTTAGATGGATGGAGTTCTTAGCATCCTGCGACTTCGAGATAGCATATACCCCTGGCAAGGGTAACGTGGTGGCGGATGCCTTAAGTAGAAAAAGGTTATCCTTAAGTCCTTTGTTTATGGAGCGGCGAAGCTTAGAATTCATTTCGATGTTTGACTTTAGACCTTCCGTTGACTTCGTACCCGGTTTGCTAGCATCCTTAGAGGTCAGACCTACGCTTTTGGGACGGATTGGCGAGGCACAGCGAGACGACCCGCAGTTGGTTGAGTTAGTAGAAAAGCTCAAAGGAGGGGAGTCATCAAGCCATCTCCGTAGGTATAACCTAGATGATAAGGGTTGGTTACGTAGGGACGGTAGACTTTGTGTACCAAAAGACGATGACCTAAGGAAGACTATTCTTGACGAAGCACATCGTTCGAAGATGACCATTCATCTCGGCTGGGACAAGATGTACATGGACATGAGACGAGTTTACTTTTGGGCCGGTATGAAGAGGGACGTAGCCGAGTATGTCGCTAGATGCTTGGTGTGCCAACAGGTAAAAGCGGAGCAAAAGAAACCCGGTGGGTTACTTCAGCCATTGGAGGTTCCACTATGGAAGTGGGAAAGCGTCTCGATGGACTTTATTGACGGATTACCGAGATCGAGAAAGGGTAATACGGGGATCTGGGTTATAGTAGATAGACTTACTAAGAGCGCCCATTTCATTCCCGTGAAGAGTAAGAGGACTGCTCCATGGTTAGCTTCTGTATACGTTCGAGAGATAGTTCATTTGCACGGTGTTCCTTCTAGCATAGTGAGCGACCGCGATCCTGTTTTCACTAGCGAATTTTGGAGAAGCTTACAAGAGGCGGTAGGGACTCAGTTATGTTTGAGCATCGCATATCATCCTCAGACGGACGGCCAGACCGAGAGGGTGAATCGCATTCTAGAGGATCTTTTGAGGCAATGTATCCTAGACTTTGGGGGTACATGGGAAGAGCATCTTCCACTGGTGGAGTTCGCATATAATAACAGCTTTCAGTCTAGCATTGGTATGGCACCATTCGAATCTCTTTATGGACGGCCGTGTCGTTCGCCTACATGTTGGTGGGAATCTACCGATAAGATCTTACTTGGGCCCGATATGATTAGAGAGACTTTGGAGAAGATCGACTTGATTCGAAGGAGGATGAAAGCAGCGCAAGATAGGAAGAAATCATATGCGGATAAGAGAAGGACGGATCTTGAATTTGAGGTTGGGGACATGGTCTTTGTCAAAGTGTCTCCATTACGAAACGTTGTTCGCTTTGGGTCCATTGGGAAATTAGCACCAAGGTTCGTAGGACCGTTTCCTGTTAAGGAGAAGATTGGGCAAATGGCGTATAGAGTGGAGTTGCTTGAGAGACTTAGTGGTGTACACGACGTATTCCATGTGTCACATTTGAGGAAGTGCTTGCACGAGACCGCAGAAGTGGTAGAGCCGAGCTTGCTTAGGGAGGTGGAGATCGAGTGTGACGCGACGATTCGACGAGCTCCTACGCGCATTCTTGGGTCGGAGATTAAGAAGCTGAGAAATCGAGAGCTCAGACTAGTCAAAGTACAATGGGGAGATGACGAGAGCAACACTACTTGGGTGACGGAAGAGAAGATGCGTTCGTTGTACCCTTTTTCTTTTTGAGGGTATGTCCTTTAATTTGTCCTTTATCGCTTATCTTGTACTTATCTTACCTTTAGAGTATCCTCTCGTTAGTATTCTTGACCTTTAGACAGGATAATCCTATGGTTGAAACATGTGTTTGAGACATGTTATGTATGATGGATGCAAAGTAGATGCAAGTGTTTGCTAGTGGTTGCTCGTGGACGCATATACACACACTATTAGGCACTAGATCGGCTCAGTTACTTCATACTGCATATTGCATATAAATGGTTGTATTTAGTAAAATGGATGTATAATGGTTGTGCTATCATACGGATACCGCTTTTTTGTGAACGGTTGTGCACGCATGTAGAAATAATATGTAGCATTAGGGAACTTTTGCATACATAATGGACGCATGGCACTATCATGGTTTGCATTAAAGGAGGTCAACTGAATCAGTGGACCGCCTGATTTTGCATTAGATAGGGACATTTACACACACTGTGCATTTAAACATGAGAGCATTAGAAGTCTATAAAGACAATGGATGCTTGTGTTTGATGGTTGAGTAGATGGTTGTTTGGATGTTAGGATATACATTCTTCTTAACTTGAAGATTTCGGGGACGAAATCCTTTAAGGAGGGGAGAATGTAACACCCCGTAATTCTGTTAATATTAATATTTACAAATTAAAGAATAACTAATCTCAGACATGAGAATTGTGGGAAACGGGTTGCGCCATTGTGTTCATCTCGGAATTCAAGTGGAGATAGAGTCCGAGTTTGCGGGAAACAAGTTCCGGATGAAAAAGTTATGGACGAACGAAGTTTGGGGGCAAAGAAAATAAAAATAAAAAAATAAATGCACTGGCGCATTTGGGAAGTGCGCCAGTACATATTTACACTGGCACACCTGCCAAGTGCGCCCAGGCCGAGGTTGGAGCCTGCACAGTTTTCTGGTTCAGGCTGACCCGTGTTGTTGAGTCCATTCCGACTCCTTGCTGAGTCATTAGGGCTGACTCATCACCCTATCATAATTAAATGGTTTTGATTAGCCCTAAGAACATCCGACAGCTTAAATTAATTTATAACTCTATAAAAAGACCCCTATACACAAACCCTAAATCAGAAAATAAACAAAGACCATGGCCGTCATGCTGATATTTTGAGACCTAGAGCAGCCGCCATCAAATTAAAGATAAAGAACAACAACCAAATCAGAACTACCCAACCCTAACAGCGATTCTTCATCAAAAGAGCGCTAATTCGAATCTCTTTCTTCTATAATTGTGAGTATGATAGTCTTAACAAGATTACTATCATTTTAATTAGGTTAAGTCATGAATGGATTGTGAGTAGATGATGTGAATTGTCATATGCTATCATGTATGTTATTAATCCTATGCTATGTGGTGATGATATACTATATGTTGTAAATCATGCTATGATGATGTTATGTATGTTGAAAGTTTCTATGCTAAGTGGCGATGAATCATACATGTAAAAAAGCCATGATGTTACTATCTATGCTAGTTAGTTCATATTAATTAAATCATCATGTTTGGGCTTTGTTGATCAATATGACAAGTTACATATGTTGATTAGAAAAGTTATGAACATATTCCATGACATCTATTATGATATCTAGAATTATGCTATGACATATGTGAAATTCTATGCTAGTTTACACCATCATTATGTTGCCTATAAACCCCATATGCAAGTTTATGTATAGATTTGGGCTATGATCACATCATGTGAATTGTGACATTTAACAAGTTGACACCTTTTGATCCTTAACATGCGTAGTTTATGCAAGTTTCACCCCTATTATGATTAGATTTATTTTTATTGTCTATATGTTGTGGTAATTTGTCCTTATGCTATGCGTTAGACTATTCAAGTCTAGCCTATATTATGCGTTGAATAAGCGAACGTACAAACGTAAGGTAGGGGTAATATTAAGGATTTAATAATAAGATGTTGGTTGCAATTGATATGATTTTGCATACCATGAGTGGATGACCATAATTGAGTCAATCATGGACATCAAGAAAAGTGGACTAAATTAATAATTTGGATAGGGAATTATTAAAACTGGGGTAAAAGATTGAAAGTTGTCAATCAATGCTTAGGACAGGAGGTTGGACTCGTTTGTGACGTAAACCTGCCCGGAACCGCCCGGCAAATCCAGTGGTCACAAATGTTAGCCTAATGTGAGAGGTCCTAGGCCTAAACTAAAGCATAACAGTTGTAAAGACACGAGGTTAGACTCTTTTATGGTGTAAGACTGCCCGGACCCGCCCGGCAAATCCAGCTGCCATAAATGCAAGTCTAATGTGAGAGGTCTTTATGAGGTTATGGCCTGAATGAATTAAGAAATACTTAACCAGATAAACATGTAAGGTGGGGCATGGGGGTTAAGTAGGTGCCTTGGGTGGCATGAGGAATCTAGGGGGTGCCCTTAGTGGCATGTGAAATACGATTAGTAAGACTTAACCAAACACACATGTAAATGAACATGACTAAGAGGGTTAAGTGGGATATATTAATGACAAGCTTAGGTGGGTAACTTGTGGGGGCCCATTTCAAGCAGTATCCCAAACGTATCTTTGTGGGCTCGACCCAAGTCAAGGACGGGACACGCATACTGGGCTTGACTATAAAAGGCCAAAACGGGGAGCAGTGGCAACGCAAGTCCAACGGGTTTCATATGCGTGTGTGGACCCGGGCTGGTAGGTAAGATGTTGTTACAGTGATACACCCCACTGTGGGGCCAGCACGGGTATCTATGAGTAGGGAGCCGATCGAAAGTGGGTAGTGGGGTACACCTAGTGGAGATAGGGGCAGAAGGCACCTATGTAGTCAGCTAGGAGTACACGAAGTTACTTATAAAATTTCTAAGAGGGTAGTGGGGTAAACCTAGTGGAGATAGGGGCAGACGGCACCTATGTAGTCAGCTAGGGGTACGTAAGGCTATTTATAAAGTTTCTGTGTGAAGCAAGTGGGATCAAACAATAGGGTGACTGGTGTGGTGCAGTGTAGTAATGTGCGGTGCAGTATAGTAATTATTCGTTAGTAATTAGGTATGCCTCTACCGTTATCTTTAACGTTATCTTAAACGCTATCGTTATCTTCCTAATAGTTCATAGACATTTACTTGTCTTCCAGCTTATGCCTTAGTCTAGTTATTTTGATAATAGTATTGTTAGAATTATCATACTCGCCAGACTTTATGTCTGACCCCCTCCATTTCTATCCTTTTCCCCCTCCAGTTCCTCAGGTTGGACCCAGTTCTAGTGGAGTTTGATTGGATTGCTCATCTCTCTTTGGAAAGCTTGGACCGTTGAAGTAAAGCCCAGCTTGTTATCTTCTTTAATGGCTATTTGTGTAATGGGATTATGTATTTTTTTTATGAAGATGGATAATGTACTTGACTCTGATTAATGGTTTTGTGATGTAATAAACATGTTTCCGCTGCAATAAGATGAAGCTTTAGTTTTCAAGTACTACTTATTATCTGTCTTGTTGTAATTTTTATGTTCTATATTCACTTATAACCTCCATGGAAGTTAATGTATTCCCTTTGTGAGTGACATTAATGGACGTGTTGTGTTACAGGTACACTAGTGAATTATACCATTTTGTTTTCAAATAAAATAAATTCATTTGAAAAATATTCACCACCACGATCTGAATGTAACACTTTAATTTTAACTCCTAATTGTGTTTTGACTTCCGCTTTGTAAATTTTGAATTTATCAAAGGCCTCATCTTTAGATTTCATTAGATATACAAATGCATATCTAGTATAATCATCGATAAATGTTATATAATATTGGTTACCACCATAGGTGATATGACTTTTTAAGTCACCCACATCACAATATACAAAATCAAGCAAACCAGTTTTCCTTTCTACAAATTTAAAGGATTTCCGATGTATTTTTTCTTGAACACATATTTCGCATTTAGAGATGGAATCGAAATCACAATCAGAAATTAATCCTAATTTATGCATAATTATAAGAGATTTATAATTAACATGTCATAATCTACCATGCCATAAATTAAGAAAAACAACAATATAAGCAGAATATTTATTCATTAGATTCAACTTAATCATTCCGTTACAAGAATAACCCTATCCAATAAATTTGTTGTTCTTGGACAACACTAACTTATTAGACTCATACACCATCTTGAATCCTCCTTTGTTAAGAAGGTATCTAGAAACCAAATTCTTACACATATCGGGTACATGAAATACATGGACTAATGTAAGAATTTTCCAAGTGGGGAATGTAAGTTCAATTGTGCCTTTTCCCAGAGCTTTGCTTGCAACTTTGTTTGCGCCGGTAACTTCGTTGGATTCTCCATTATTCTCTTCGTAACTCTTATACAGATTATGGTCTTTGCAAACATGAATGGTTGCTCCAGTATCGAGCCACCAATCATTAACAATGCCACTAACGGAGTTCACCTCTTATACGACATCCACAAGCTTTTCTTCAACCACATTAGCTTTTTTTTGTTTCTTCCGAAGACGACAGTTTCGGGCATAGTGGCTGGGTTTGTTAGTAACAGGCACTCTTCTTTTTGTTCTTGGAATTATTATTCTTCTTAAAGTGTGTCTCGTTCTTAGGCTTCAATTTATCAGTAATTTCAACATTATTTTCCTTAGCCTGAGACTCAGTTTGCGGATTATCAACTAGTTCGCGTTTACGAGAATCCTCTTCAATACGAAGATGAAATTATAAACCGTCTAAATCATAATTTGTTTCCGCATGTTTCAATTTTTCTTATAATCATTCCAAGAATTTGGGAGCCTCGAAATAATAATTCCAAGAGCAAAGGATTCAGGGAGATCAATACCGGCATCTTTAAGTTGATTCACCAACAGTAGTATTTCACTTACTTGTCCAACTATGGACTTGTTGATGACTATTTTGAAATCCATAGAATCAGAAATAAGAAATTTTTTATTACTTGCCCCGGATATTTGATACTTGCTCTCCAAAGCAGTCCAGAGTTCGTTTGCAGTTTCCAAGGTCCTATGAGCGTTGTAGACTGGAGTAGACAATGCATTCAAAATGTGCCCTCTGCATAGAAAATCATCCTCTTTGCGCTTTGCACGTTTTGCTTTCAGGGCGGCATCCTCGTCAGGTGTTTCCCATTATATATCTTCCAAATCGCCTTCCAAGATATTGAACAATTTCACGGTGATCGAGAAGAACTTCATGGTCTCTTGCCAACGAGTGAAGTTTTCACCATCAAAATGCTCCAATTTAGTCAAATGCTGATTCATAACTTGCAGTGCACATAAACCATCCATGGTTGAAGATTTTGTTTGAAAATTTGTTGGGGATTTTTGTGATTTGAGGCTAGTTGGTGATAAATATTGTCATACTTCAGACTTTAAGGATTTGCGTACCAAATTCTTTCAGACAATAGTTCAATCCACCAGGTACAACGAATTATCGAACTATTGACTTTCAGGATTCAATAAAGCCTTGGAACAGCGAAATCGGATTCAAAGTTTGTACGACTTTGATCCGATCAAGAACACTCTAGAATATGTAATCTGATGTTGCAATTTAATAACAAAATGAAAGGAGTAAATAGAAACAATTCTGCAACGGCACTCAGACGTTACAAATTCGGAAATTTGCAACGCCTTAAATGTGTGGCAATGGAAGAACTTGAGAGGAAGAAGAAGAAGAACTTAAATGTAATTCGAAACAATTCTGACTATTGCTATTTATAGGCCGTGAACTGTCGCGACAATTTGCAAAGTTATAGCCGTTTTAAATTTAAACGTCGCGATGTTTCGTTTGTAACACTTCAGAAGCTTCGCACCCTTTTGTGTTTACACCATTCTGAATTCGAATTTTGTGAACGCCTAGATTTAAATATTTGGGTCCGTTATGGGCTAGAAACCTAGCCCATTACTGTTTAGTAGTTTGATCCAAAAAATATTATCATTGGACCCGGACCCAAAACCCGCAACCCGCACACGTACTCGGCCCGACCCGATTAGGTTTGGTCGGACGGACGGAGCCGCACGCGTGTGTGGTGGAGATGCATGGTCTCCCTCCTCACAACAAAGCAAACATTTGGGTTCTCATAGGCCCTAACATGCTAATGAGAATGCTACTGACATAGTGGCTTACCCTTACACATTCTACAATGTGGGACTAATCACATTTCTTCTTTCTTCTTTCTTACTTCTCTTCAAAACAAAAACCATACCCCAAAATATGATTTGAAAATTTACAACAACTCGCACTCAGAATGGCTTCCAACAGGATGCAGATTTCTGAATCAATCCAAAATTTAGCGTTTTTGGTTTCAAAAATGTAACTAGAAGAGGCGCTACTTGAACAGACGCCCGAGATGGAGTGCCTGTTCAACTAGTGCCTATATGTTAAAAAAAGCTTCAGGCGCCTGTTTAATAGGCTTTTGAGCTTAGGTGCATTTTCAATAGGCGTTTGAAGTTTTTTATTTTTTGACCAGACCCCTTTGAGCTTGAGGCGCCGGTTGAACAGGTGCCTAAACTAAAACTGTTGGGGAGAAACCCGATTATATATCGTAATTGGGGTATTTGTAATTTTGAATACTCTTTTCTGTTGGAGATGCTCTTACACATGGATGCATTTCTAGTAAAAACTAAAGTCCATGAAGAATATGCAATCAAGAGTTAATAGTAATGTTTCTGTGGTTACATTATGCATGGTAGTGCATGCAGGCATCCGAACACTTCAAGTTACAACACATAACTTCTATGTAATCGAATTAGTTTTTTTTATGTTTTCAGTTTGCTCTGTATATCTCAATCCATTGGATGAGCATAGGAACCAAGTTCTTTATTAGAAGCATTTATAAAGTTTGAACACGAGTTATAATTTGCTAAGCTGTGGATGACATTTGAGTTTATGGAGAAGGGATAGTAGGTCTATAAAAAATTTAATGCTCTGGAAAGTGCCGCAAAATGCCATTTTCACAAAGTGAAACACGTCTAGAGGATTTCTAGTAGATATGTAATGACCCAACTTTTCGGCTCTTATAAATCATCCCTAATACATCCTTTATATTCATGTTTCTCAAATCAAGTGCCACAAAGACTGATAATTAGAGGAAAAAAGGAGATAGAAGATTAAAAGAAAGAAGATACAAAATAAATTATCACAACGCAACGAATAATCTGTAATATATACAATGATCTATACAAAAAGAGAAAAACTATTAATCATAAATCACAATGAACCAGCCTGAATATTTATAATAACATCTCCTTACAATTACTGATACATACAACACATATAGTGGAATGATAAAAGAATACTAGCTTAAGTTTCATTATAAACTCCTCTTTTGTAGCTCCAAAGCAATCCAAGTCCAATTTGAAAATATACTCGATCCGATCTGAGCATTATAACAAAATGACACCTAGATCAGGCAATACAACTGCGTGAGATAACCCAACATGTACGTGACATACATCAATACAATCCGAGGTCATAAGCATGTCCATAACAGTTATCCCCACAATAACATCCAATCATATATTAAAAGAAGTATGGTTGTATAATAGATAATGTTTAGGGTATAGAATATAAATAAATCAAATAACTGGAATGGTTACATTAGTTACATTCGACAACTATTAAGTGTAGAAACAAAACCGCTAAGACACGTTCGCATTTTGAATTTTCCATGGAGATCTCTTCGGATCAAGCCGGATCCAAAATCCATGCACAAGGATCAAAAGTTACCTACTGAGCATCGTATATTTCTAGAAAAAATGTACCATAAGAAAAGCACGACTAGCCCACGCATGAAAACACCACTGTGCACCACATGGAATGAAATATATTTTAAAATTACAACTTGCAACATCTACAAGCATACTGTAGATAAGGAGTCAACATATCCTGTTGTGGGTTAGCTAAACCCCAGATCACGCAACCTGCTCTGTTTTTATCCATATCTGATGTTGGGGTTTCATTTGAAATCTTCGCATGAGTCTTCATTACCGGAACATAACAAGAATTCCCAATTGGAATCCCACATCACAATAGATCTCCAAATCATACAGAGATTCCTTAATAAACCTTGGAATCACACATTGATCTCAATACATAAATAAATCTTGGAATCACACATTGATTCCTCAATAGATCTCAGAATCACTACATGTGTTCGAACATCTCAACAAATCTTGTTAACTACCAAAAACTCGTTCAAGCATTGTGTCGAACATAATATGTGCAGGTAACTATATCATACAAATTGGCAAGGTCGCTCACTCAAGAGCACCACCATCTGGTCGCTTAAGAAGCAACTTCGACCTGCTCGGTCAAACAGCAGTTTTAGCCTTGTCAATCGAGCAGAAAATTCCATTTTGGTCGCTCTTGTCTTAGCAATTCATCATGGTCAGCAACTTGTCGGTCATCGAACACTTGGTTGATCAGCAAGTGGTTGGTCGGCTCAGGTGGGTCGAGCAGAGAGCATCTGGTCACGCATGCTTTCCCTATGCCACTCGTACAACAATGTCGGAAGTAGCTCGCACATCTCCGGAGAAAGGGTCGCTCATTTAACTTGTGTAAAGAAGTCGAGCGGAGCATCATTTGGGGTTCGAAATAGCCATTCCAGCAGGGTCGAGCGTTTTCATCGTTAAGGTGGTCGAGCAACTATCAAGCTTATCGATCGAGCATCCTACAGTGGGCTGAGCATCACCATGAAGATGTCGGGTCGAGAAGCATCATCTGAGAAGAAGTCAAGCAACTATACTCAAGCATCAGGAGTCATGCATCTTGTTGGCTTGATGGACAAATATAAGAGAAGAGATGGCATTCCTTTAATAATTATTCTCCTTTCAGAATAAGACAAGGCCTACATACATAAATAAAGTAGGAAGACACGTGCATTACATAGTGGTTGGTCACATGTTCTATAAAAGCTCGCTCGTGCATGTGAGAAAGAAAGGCCGCTCGTCCCAATGACACAGTAGCTCGATCGTCCATGCTGATCGCTGGCGCATATAGTTGTTGATAGCTGTGTACAGCTAGATCCAGCTGTCCAATGGCAGTCCTGTAAATATGTGTACGAGCGACCCTTACCATATACACCATAATTACGACTTTGCCACCTCATCCAAACTTCTCTTATAAATACCCCATTTCACCAAACTTTAAGTGACGGATTCCTCTACCACAAAAGGCTGCCCAAATCATTTCTCCACCATTCTTAAGCACTCTAAGCTCTCTCCAAACTCCATTAATGGCTGCCAAAGCTCACTTCATCTTCCTCCATCACCAAGTGGACCAAGTCTCCTCCTTCCTCCATTAGATATCGATTTAAGTTCTCTCCATCCATCTCCAAACCGAGATCCATCATTTCCATCATCTCAAGCCCCATTCAAGTTCTCTCCCATCGCCATAAATCATCCTCGAAGCTTCGATTCACATCTCAATTGCCATGGAATCTTCGTTGATCCTCTAAGTGCTTAAACCGTTAAGCATACACTATCACGCTCATCACATTCGAAGGATCCAACCACTTCCATAGCGGTCTTGAGAGAATCAAGTAATCATTGTAAAAAGGGAGAACAAGTCAAAATGAGATGTATGAGATGACGAACTTTGTAAATCTCTCCATGATAATGAAATGGCTTCCAAAGTGGACGTAGATCTACTCTAGATCGAACCACTATAAAAATATTTGTGCATTGACTTACTTTTTCCTTCTTATTTTGCGATTGTGCTCCCTTTTAATTTCTGACCATATTGGTGATGTACAATTTATGTACCTTTACAGTTGACCCATTTTTGGTTTAAACATTTTGGCGCCCATCGTAGGGCCGCATTTGCGTTCCACTCCAATTCAAGAGCTTTGCATTGAAGTTCTAAGCCTACTTCTACCATAGATTCTACGAGTCTAAGATCTAGCCCAGTCGACGAGCCCTCTTCTAAATTCAAATCTATGTCCGAGATAATGGCTAAGTAAAAAAAGATTGCAAGTAAAACCGTTGGAGCACCCAATGACGTTGCTAACAATGAAGCTACGCCACTAACTAAATATTTCGAAGTTGGCGAAAACTCAATAAGTGGAGCCAAAGTGACTAGAGCCGAATTAGATGCCGTCATCACTAACTTGAGCCAACGAATGGAAGCCTCCAACAAAGATCTAATCGATGCGAGTAAAACGTTAATGGATGCTAATCAAGCTTTAATGGATAAAATAAGTGCTCTCCTAAACGCTCAAGCGAATCCTGTTCCTCCTACGAAGATCCGTGTCAACCTCAAAGAGAATGCAAATTCATCAACCTCCGATCATCACCACAATAACAACTTGGAAGGGCTTGTTGACTAAAGCAGTGCCAATATCGAAGACTCAAGGTTGAAGGCCAAAAACCATTCTGATCGGAATAATCGATGAGTTTCAAATCCCGTTACGAGAGCACCTTCCCATGGTGGAAGTAAAGGACCTAGATCCTCTAATCACGATCGCTCGCCACGACGAGCATCCGGAAAAGAGACTGAACTCCGCTCTTCGAAGCGGCACAATTCAAAGGAATATATCACGGATATGGTAAATCAAATCATGGAAGATAGCATGGCTCGCAAGGATAGTGAAAGGGAATGGGACTTCTCCCTCAGCAAAAATCCATTCACAAAGAGGATCCGCAAAGCAGAATTCCGCAAAAAGTTCGCTCATCCTACTCTACCTCCGTAGAACGGAACTTCTGATCCGAATCACTTCCTATACAAGTTCGAATGGCATACGAGTGTAGCCAGGGCGATGGACGAGATCAAATGCTTATGCTTCCCTCTCTATCTTAAAGGCATCGCCTCATTATGGCTCACGAAATTGCCACCCAAATCCATCGACCGATTCGATGATTTGACTTTGAAATTCAAAGAGCAGTTCAGGCTGCAAGCTACGAAGGCTAAGGACGTTATTTCTCTTACGTCAATGAAGAAGGATCCAGGAGAATCTGTCAAAGCTTTCCTTAAAAAATTTAATCATGCTGCATCTGAAGTAGGAAATCCCGATCCCCGCATGATCTTAATGTCTCTAATCGGCGCCATAGATGAGAAGAGCGAATTTGGTGCATGGATTAAAATGAAAGTGATTAACGCGCTTGAGAAATTCTGTTAAAAGGCCGAGGGGTACATGAGAGTCGACAATAATCAGAAGAGTAATCAGGGGCAGAAGCGTGCCAGTGATGGGAACGATAACAAGGCTACTAAGAAGTCTCGCCTTTTCAACTCATCATAGCTAATGCACTTGAATGACACTCCTAAAATTATCTATCTTACAACAAAGAATTCTAAAGAGTATGCAGAGCCAAATCCGATGGGGATAAGCAAAAAAGAAGCAAACTCGGGGAAATTTTGCAGATTTCACAACCAGCCTGGTCATAACACCAATGAGTGTTGACACCTGAAGAACCTCATCGAGGAGTTAATCAGGAAGAATATGCTGCAACAGTATGTAAAGAATCGGCAGATCATGAATCCTTTTGCAACTCCTCAAGGGCTAGGGGCATCAAATAATCAGTCTGGTCCAAGCAACAGAGCTCCTGCTCAAATCGACCCATGGACGATTATCAACTAAGGATCAATGGTTGGTGCTCTAATTTCAATGGCTCAGAATAAGCAATCAACATCGCCACTGCTTTACTTCATGCTCTATTTCTTCTTTAGTTCATGCTTTACTTCATGTTTTACTTTCTGTTATATTTAAAACTTCTTGTAAACAGTCTGTAATAATCTGCAAGTGATGTACTGAATATTAGCTCTACGACGAAGAGCATATCTGTCTGAATGAATTTCTTGCTTGCAAAATTATATGTCAAATCAAAACTTACTTAAAGAATGATTTCATATTGCAGGACATCTATCTTGCGCTTGTTCCTATAACATCGTGACCCCAACAACGCTAGTTCAAGTGCCAAAAGATATAAACAACAAAATGTACAAATGCAAAATAGAAAAGCACTGACTTGAAAAGTGAATTTTGAAAAGTCATAAAGATCCAAAGAACTAACAAGCGCTACGACAAAAAAATACGATAGCTGTAACTTTCGTTGAAGGGGCACTTCCCCAAGTAAGAGGTTCAAAGCCTCATTTCCTAAACCGGAATAGCCTGCCAAGTCAAGCATCCAACAAAGGTACTGATAGTTGCCCCGTGAAATGATATAACAGCCACCCAATCCATTTGCGTAGCATCTAAAATATCATATGAGAAGAATTAAATCCATTTGCGTAGCATCTGAAACATCAGATGTGAAGAATGAAAACCATTTGCGTAGAATCTGAAACATCAGATGAGAAGAATGAAATCCATTTGCATAGCATCTGACATATCAGATGTGAAGAATGAAATCCATTTGCGTAGCATCTGACATATCATATGTGAAAATTGATAAATCCATTTGCGTAGCATCTGAATATATCAGACGTGAAGAATGATAAATCCATTTGCGTACCATATAAAAATATCAGATGTGAAGAATGATAAATCCATTTGCGTACCATCTAAAAATATCAGCTGTGAAGAATGATAAATCCATTTGCGTAGCATCTGAGATATCAGATGTGAAATATAAAAATCCAAAGACCTCCCCGAGCGAGGGGCACTAAATCTAAAGTCCTCCCCTAGCGGGGACACAATCATTAAATCCCAAATCCTCCCCAAGCAGGGGCACAAAACCCAAAGTCCTCCCCTAACGGGGGCACAAACATATGTCCTTCCCAAGCAGGGCACAATGATATAAAAACTTCTCTGATTAGAAGTCTTAAACCAGTCGGCTTTAGCCGATTAGTTGATCTTAAGCGTTATCGAATCAAATTTTTGTGTTTTGCATGAATAATGTTCGACGAGTTATAAACCGTTTAATGAAACAAATCCAGTGCCAACACTTTATTCAACTTGGAATATAATTCGCTCTAAGTCATTTTAACTATTCCACTATCGATATGGACGGTCGATGGTGAGTATAAATCCAAAATCGTACAAGTGCTTGTTTTCATTATCGAACAGGTAGCATCGAAACATGATTTTCCATAGCAAACAAAAAGCTACAACTGAATCACAATACAAGTTCGATACGAAGCATGAATTTCTCGCAAGTAAAAAATACAAGTTTCGAGGGGCAAATATTAACTTCCAAAAACCCGTTCAAGCATTGTGTCGAGGAGAATATGTGCAGTTAACTATATTGTACACATTGGCAAGGTCGCTCACTTAAGAGCACCACCACCTAGTCGCTCGAGAAGCAACTTCCACCTGGTCGATCAAGTCGCGATTTCAGCCTTGTCAGTCGAATAGCAGCTTCCATTTTGGTCGTGATTGTCTCAGCAATTCATCATGGTCAGCAAATGGTCGGTCATCCAACGCTCGGTTAATCAACAAGTGGTCGGTCAGCTCAGGTGTGCTGAGCAAAGAGCGTCTGGTCGCACATGCTTTCCCTATGCCGCTCGTACAATAATGTTGGAAGACACTCGCATATTTCCGGAGAAAGGGTCGCTCATTTAACTTATGTAAAGAAGTCGAGCGAAGCATCATCTGGGGGGTCGAACAAGCCATTCCAGTAGGGTCGAGCGTTGTCATCCTTAAGGTGGTCAAGCAACCATCAAGCCTAACGGTCGAGCATCCTACAGTGGGTTGAGCATCACCATGAAGTTGCTGGGTCGAGCAGCATCATCTGAGAAGGAGTGAAGCAACTATGCTCGAGCGTCAGGAGTCGTGCATCTTGTTGGCATGATGAACAAATATAAGAGAAGAGATGGCATTCCTATAATAATTCTTCTTCTTTTAGAATAAGACAAGGAAGGTATACATAAATAAAGTAGGAAGACACATGCATTACATAGTGGTCGGTCACATGTTCTATAAAAGCTCGCTCGTACGTGTAAGAAACAAAGGCCGCTTGTCCCAACGATACAGTAGCTCGATCGTCCATGCTAATCGCTCGCGCATACAGTTGTTGACAGCTGTGTACAGTTATAACCACCTGTCCAATGGCAGTCCTGTAAATATGTGTACGAGTGACCCGTACCCTGTATACCATAATTACGACTTTGCCACCTAGTCCAAACTTCTCTTATAAATACCCCATTTCACCACACTTCAAGGGACGAATTCCTCTACCCCAAAGAGCTGCCCAAATCACTTCTCTACCATTCTTAAGCACTCTACTCTCTCTCTCCGAACTCCATTAATGGCCGCCAAACCTCACTTCATCTTCCTCCATCACCAAGTGGACCAAATCTCCTCCTTCCTCCATTAGATATCGATTCAAGTTCTCTCCATCCATCTCCAAACCGAGATCCATCATTTTCATCATCTCAAGCCCCGTTCAAGTTCTCTCCCATTGCCATTAATCATCCTCGAAGCTTCGATTCACATCTTAATCGCCATGGAATCTTCGTTGTTCCTCTAAGTGCTTAAACCGTGAAGCATACACTATCATGCTCATCACATTCGAAGGATCCAACCACTTCTATAGTGGTCTAGAGAGAATCAAGTCATTAAAGAGAGGAAAATCATTGTAAAAAGAGAGAATGAGTCAAAATGAGATGTATGAGATGATGAACTTTATAAATCTCTCCATGATAATGAAATGGCTTCCAAAGTTGACATAGATCTACTCTAGATTGAACAACTATAAAAATCCTTGTGCATTGACTTACTTTTTCCCACTTATTTTGCGATTGTGGCTCCCTTTTAATTTCTAACCATATTGGTAAAGTAAAATTTATGTACCTTTGGTGTCGAACCAGTTTTGGTTTGAATAGATCTTAAGTCCTCACATAGACTTCACTTCACAGCCGCTTCCATAACACATAACCCATATACTAGTTTTGAAGTAATTTTCGATAAGTAGAATATTTACTAATCCCGGTCACCTCCAGACCAATTGCTAGATTTAAGGACAAGTAATATAGTCAATTAGTTGACTATCTAGTTGCAATATAGGCAATTGTATATGGAAACAACCTCGCTTAGTTTCCATAACAAATGACTAAGCATCCAAAATACTACCAAGTCACAAAGCACGATAAAATAGTCAAAGCACGATTAACTCATATAAACCGCTTCTAATCTCTTTCCCATTTAATTAATATTTCATTAATCAAAACTCCCTTTCTTAGTAAAACTTCTTTTATCTAATAAAACTTCTTTTGTCTAATAAGACTTCACTTATTAATCAATAACTACTACTTGATTAATATTCCTTTATATACTTGTGTATAAATTCAATTTATACATATACAAGTTGTATATATGTTTTCTACTATTTGCCTATTCCTTTATAATCTTCATTATTTCAAAATTTATTCATATACTTATCCCTTCGGTATAAGTATATCCGCAATTCATTTGCAAAATTTTCTTTCTTTATAATATAATCAAAGACATTAAAATTGTTGTTTATTAAGAACCTCTTCTCTTTTATAAGTTAAAACATCTTCTCTTTAATCATTATCCTAAAAGTTCCAATACTTGTTTCTATCTTTAAAATCACATTATTAAAGATCTAAGTATATCCAAACTCGTTAAATTGTATATTTATAGTTTAACTATATTCTAGGGTTTAAAAACAAGTGTTGCTAAGACACTGTTTATAGCAAACCCAAAACAATTCCTTTATAATTTCTTTAAACGTTTGTTTAAATATTCAAATACAATTACTTCATCTATATAATCTGATAGGTTAAAGACGAATATAATTAACACATTATCACGGCAAACCCAAAACCATTTATATACTAATCCTTATTATTAAAATACTCGTTTCAACATTTAAATATCGATAGATATTCAACAAGGTGTAATACTCATGATTTCTAAATCATTTATTATAATAGGTTTGTTATACTCCAATATCATTTCCAAATCTTAGAAAACATGCTTAATTCATTTCAATATATATATATATATGTATGTGTGTGTGTGTATAGTAAAATAACTTGAATAGGTTTTAAGTACAAAGGGTGAAATGTATATATAGTAAAATAATTTAAAATTAGATTTTAAGTAAAAGAATAAAAATACTGTTTTATATTTCAAAACCATTCACTTCTAATTTACCAGTTCCCATTCCATTCGTATGATTTCCTAATTTACTTTGGTTATGCCAAACACACCAAAATGTGTGAAACGGACAAACTCAATATATTATATAATATATTCATTTCATCACAAACATATAACAACGTTACATGTATAGCCAATGGGTTATATAATTAGGTTTAAAGTCAATCAATTCATTTAACATCATATTAATATAAATACTATAACAATCACGTTGAGGAGTCCTGTTGGATCCCTCCAACCTGTTCCCCTGCTTCACAACTCATATATCAGCACATATACATGTAATACCATTCAACTAAGCTAATTCATATAAGATAAATCATCCTTTACAAAGTAGGTAATATCAAAGGTCATTTGCTCCAGGGGCGTATATACAACCGCAAGCCAATTGGTTAAGAAGTAAATCATCTAAACAACCAATTGTACACATAAATATGTAAATAACAACCAGTACTATTATATGGTACAATAGTATATCAAAAAGCGTGAGCTAAACTCACCATCCATTCTAAACGACGATTTTACATTGTTTATATCTAATTTCAGACAAGCATTTGAAATTAGACAAAATTCCAGACTATCCAGAATTCCTCCAATCTACTACGTATGTGTGGTATTCTTCAATATGAATCCAACAAAATTGAGGATATGCCAATTGGATTTCTTATGAACTAGAAGTTGCATTAACAAGTTAACACTTGAATCAAAAACATCATTAGCTCAATTCATTTTATTTTAAGCTCTTACTTCTCACGCCTCACTTCGATCGCACCAATTTATGAATACATCGTGATGAAGCTGATAGACATATGAAGTAATTGGATCTAAAATCACTAAATTCCATTGAGTATTTTGCTCGAATCAACTGACTGAAGGAAACAATGGATGTAGACTGCTTATTTGTTATAGAAGATTGAAAAAATGATGTAGATTATAGTTAAGGTTATTTACATTGATATTTTGATTATTGTATTCACATTTAATCCCATCAATCATATTAAGCTCGCATGATCCCACATTCCGATTGCCATGAAAATTGACATTATGCTATATTTCAATATTCGGGACTCGATGAAACTAGTTTTGTCAAATTCCAAGATCATTTGAAAACACACTATTTTACATGTTAATTAAACCGAGTTAATACCAGTTAATTTCCATACACTTCAATTCTTCGGTGATAAATTATTATCATTTCTATTCAGTAGAATTTTACATAAGCTACAAAATCTATTTAATTCCATATTCACTTATTCAAGTAATTTCAACATACAAATTACTCTTTTATCGTTCAGTTATATTAAACAACGTATGTTTTGAATTCAGGTTATTCAACTCTAATTTAGTCACCTTCGTATTTAAATAAATTATATGTTATAGAATGGAAAATTTAGGTTATTACAAAGTATTTGCTCTATATATCGTAGTGATATGCTGAATCCAGTAAGCATTTATATTTGAATGTAGGGTCATTAAAAATTTGTCGAATAGTTTCATTACTAGAATAGGTTGTGTAAGAATATATAAAATGATGATGATAACTGGGATAATCTGCATTCAACTACTAGATATGGTGGCTGGCAAGCAAGGGTATTAAAATGTATTTTGAAAATGATTAATCGCCTAGTTTGGCTTGAAAGGAATGTCAGAGTATTTAATTCGACTAAATAGAAAAACTATGATTCAGCTGATACATCTAATTGATGAGCTTAAGCTTAATCTTCTTCATACTAGATTTGTTTTTGATTCAGGTGATCTCTTGTGCTTTGGATGAAGTGGTGAAGTATGAGTTCCTCGATGTGTCTTTTTTCCTTTTGTTTTGTTTTCTCCTCTACATTTCTACACTATGTTTCTTTGTTGTTCTTGTTTTTGTTTGTACCTCTTTGTGCGGCAATAAAATGATATGAGACCATTTAATCCCATCCATGTTGCCAAAAATGGTTCCCTACAGTTTGACTAAAATTAACCCTTTAATTTCCCTAGAAAAAATTTCTCAACATCGATACTTGCTGAACAATACTTCTATACTAGTTCTTGGACCTAAACCAAGAACTGCTTATTCGACAAACCTCTTACTAACTTTGATACATATTTGTTTTTCTAAGTAGATGGCATATTTTAAATTATTATTTAGAATTTCTGTTTCATTATACATATATACCAAAAACTAAATTCACATCGAGCGAAATTTTTAAGAATAAAATCCAACTTAACTAAGTTACATTAATAGACGATTTTGTTACATTAATTTCAAAAATGAAATTTACAATGTTATATAATCAATGTAACTTACCATATTTTAACAACGTTGGTCTCATACTGTTTTCGAAGACACTTTTTGCAGTTGATAAATCATATATCTTTGATTACAACGATTTTAGTAATGCATCTGGAATCCATTTTAGATGTGTGCATCATGATAGATGATATATTCAAAATTCCTAACGGCTAATAAACAGGTAAGAAATTCTTTTCTTGACACTGATATGAACTTACGTTTTTTTAATGTACGTGAATTATTATTTGAACTTCTAAGTGCCATTTCTACTTAGCCTTACTTAATTTAGTTTCACTCATGTTATTAATTTTGTCTTCGGAAAATATCCAAATAAATGTTACTTTTAGTTATTTTTGAAAGAAAATTTTTCATTATCAGGTTAACATTTATTAAAACACTGGTTACTTCTCAATATAATAGAACAAACGTTTGAAATAGACATTTGTATCATTTATGAACTACCTTAATGTATAAACAAAATTGATTTACTTTTGTATTTAAAATAATTTAGGTTTATAACATAAAATATTCAACTAATGTTGGTTGATCCAAACTAAATTGGAGTGATCCACAGAAGATCCCTTACGAACAAGTAAGAAGTGTTGTTTCTTGACTCATACAACCCACCAATTCATATAGCTTCTAATAGTGGAGATAAAATGATAGGTGACACTTACTCCCTAAAGTAGGTCTTACGAGAACATGACGTGCTTTGAACTGAAACAGGTCCGGACTATAAGAATGGACTCCAAGATGCGTTCAATGAATGGTCTGATCATTCCTTTGAGTAGTGACTAAGAACAAGTATGTCGATTTCGAATAGTTATGATGCTTTATCAAACTCCAACGGTATAAATATACAATTCCATCTTTCTTAAGAGATGGTCAGGTTGAATCCAACCATCATAACTGCACTTTTTTTGAATTTTCATTGAACACCTATATTTTGTCATTAAAGAAATTAAATATTAGTCGTTGGCTCCTGTTTACACCTGAGTGTTAGCAAGAAATTGTCAATTTGGAGTTGCGTACGCACTCACATTCTCGTACATCTTTTTGTACGATACATTTGGAATTTTTTGTAAATGAAGTATAGAAATGTAAATGTATGTATACGCTTATACATGTTAGTGTCCAGAGTTTGATTATACTTAAGTGTCGAATGTACATTTGGGAATTAAATAATTAATTTTACATTAGTGAATGCACTTTCGATACTCGACTTGTGATCGCATTGTAGATCGAATACTTAGATGTTAACATGTATAGTCACAAGTGTGTGTAAGTTGAAATAGTCATGCCGATTCCTTTTCTTTCTTTCCCTCTAACATTTATTTAAATCAATGAGATAAGGGAACCATATCGACTCCTTTGTACGGAACGGTACCGAACCCATACTTAGATAATTGTTTTGTATATTGTCAAGTAACGAGATCGAATACTCCTCCTTTAAAAAAGGATCTACCCTCCTTCCTCCTTTCTTTTTGCATTTGAGCCAACTTCGGTCCTTCGAACAGTTTTGACATCCCATTGAACCTTGGATACCACATGACCCTTTCTTCGCACCGTCGTTGACCACCAACCATCATTATCTTTCCGATTTTGATCATTGCTATCACCGTACGATGGGTTTCTCTGTTATACTTATTAATATGAAAAAGGTCCAAGGTTATATGGGGATGGAGTAGTGCGAGGCCAGTTGTGGTAGAAAGGGACATGAGCGATGGTCATTGACGAATAAGTCGACATCCCAAATGGTTGTTTGGTAGCGATTAGAAGTGAGGAAGGACAAAGAAGAAGGAGAAATCAAGTTGAAAAGAAAGGAAGAAGGGAGAAAGGATGGATTAGATTTCACATTCGAATTTAGGAAGGGGTCAGATCCATAGATTTTAGAGAAAACATGGATTAAATCATGGTTTATTGGTGTTCTAGAACAAGGGATTGGATCGGCTGCTATGGTGATTACTTAGAGCTAGATCTGATTGGATTTGTACATGACTGGAAAGAAAATTATGAACTATGAGTTGAGATTGGCAAAATGACAAATTGATTGATTTAAATTAATTTAGCACTCGAATTAATGAGTCTTCGCAAACTTGCTTTTATTGGAAATCATTTATGAATTCTAACTTGGCGAGTCCACGATTCTCGATCACTTGAACATAAGACAACCTTGAATATTGACTTGGATCGATAGCTTATACACATACATAATATAAAGCATAAAACTGGACTGTGGATACATGTCTGAACTATTGATCACAAAATCCGTTTTCTGATATGAACTCTAATGAACCATGATTTGGTCTGAATGCTCGGAAGATAGTTAGCGATAACAGTCTCTCCAGTTATAAACTAGATCTTGTAACCACATTCTGAAGTGTTTATTTTGACTGCGTGAGCACGCACAATATCAGAGGTTCCACATTAGTTTAAACTAACACGGGCGTGGGGGCCACATGTTAATTGAGCTAATAGTGGTTGTTTGCAAGTATAGTAAATTATGGAAACTAGAAGTTCGAGATGATTCTAAGGCTTGCAAGATGAGAGTTCCAGATCAATTCTAGAATCCAACCATTCAACAGATGAGACAATACCTTCATCTAGCAACCATTTGACTTTCAAAGATTCAGCCCATCCTAGCAAGCAACACAACCTAAGGGGCTCAATCAGAAAGAGCAGCTCAAAGAGTAGCCACCAATAGCTCAGCCCGACGGTGAACTAACTCTTGAGGAAGGACAACTGCAAGAAAAAGCTGGCCTATTAAGGGTCAGAGTAGAAGAAATCAATCTAGAAGGCATTCCACCAATGCCGAATACACTAGAGGATGCAGTAGTTTTGGAGCATCCTATAGATTTAATTTGGTCCCATCCAAGATTGATGGGCGATGATGTAATAGACAACATTTTATGTACCGGAGGATCGTTAAATATTTTTATTTTATTCTCTTAGGGTTGGATCATTCTCATTTTTTAATTTTTTGTTTATGGGGATGTGAGACATGCCCATAATTTTTACCGATTTCGTTTGTGACCATTTTCCCCTATCAGTCTTGAAAAGAGCATAACTTTTGACTCAATTTGAATCAGGTGGTGAGACCTGTGCCAGTGGAAAGGAAAAGATTATTGCCTTTCCGCAGAGTGGCTATAATAAAGATTTGGCTTAGCGGTTTGGGAGGAATCATTGTTTTAAGGTTTTTCAGTTGGTTGTTTAGGTTTGGAGAGCCACAATGGGCTAATTTGGGAAGGCCCATTGGTGAGCTTGTGGAAGGGTATATATAGAGGTGGGACGTATGAGTGTTTGATCATGTTTTACATTAAATTCAAGTGTTTTACTATAGATCAATACCAATATGAGCTCATTTTCCTATGGAGCACCTTATGATCCAGTTTTACAACTTTAACCGATAAATTCCATGTTATTTCTTATGTTTAAATAAGTTAGATCTATAAATTTTGTTCATATGCTAATTCATCTTGATTTTGGGGTGATTTGCATAATTTAGTGGAAAATTGTTGTCTCCATATTGTTAGTGAATTCATGTCATGTTTTTGGTCATATTTGGTGAATTGGTTGAGTAGGTTTTGTCAATTCATGATTTGGCGAATTTTTGTCAACATCGGAGTGGAATTGGAAGTTGTAGGTTTTGGGTCACACATATGGGGTCGGTCGCGCACTCCTGTTCGGTCGCAAAACTCTGTCTTGGGGAACAAGTCAGAAAGTGGCTTGATCGATCTTATTTTTCCTGGTCGGTCGGTCTCTTTTCTGGCCAACTGTAGTACGATGTCGTACAACGGTGTATAGGGTGAAGTACAAGTTTTGGGTCAGTCATTCATACGGATGCTGGTCGGTCGGTCCTGGCCTGGTCGTTCAGTAATAAAGTTGGGGCGATAAAGAGGTGGGTCGAGCGAGTCTGGGGTTGGTCTCATTTCCGGTCAGTCGCCCCTAGTTGAATGGATCGGTTGGTCGTACAGATGAGAAGTTAGGGAATTGAGGTGGATGTTGGTTGGTTGAGCGAGCCTGGACGGTCGTTCATATACCCTGGTCGATCATGATTATGGCGGCGCTTTATACGCTGTGGCGAATGGCTTATGTGCTATGCTTTGTTTTCTCTAGCAAATTGATGTGATGTTATGGATTGTTTCAGACATTATGATTGATCCTTCTTTGGTTGGAGGTTGGCGATAACTTCGAGGAGAAATCAAGGTGGAATATTCGAAGCGTTGAACGTGTTCGTTGATCGGTGTAGAACAACGAAGAGGGTGGCAACTCATAGGTCGTGAGTTATTAAATAATGGTTACTTGAGAAGGTTTCTTGAGCTATGAAAAGTCATCGGATTTGATGTCTAGAGATGAGGAGGCCAATAGATTATCGTGGTCATAAGTTCTATCATGCTCAAAGCAGGGGTATGATGGGGGCACCCGCAAGACCAGTTGTAGGTAGAGTACCTTGGGTATCGTTGAAAGGCCTAGTTGTCAAGGTTAGACATACATACATATCGTTGAAAGGCGTCTGGAGTTTATGCTAGAACTAGGGTTACCATTAGCCCTTAACATATGGCAAGGTTGACCATCATACGATTAACGATGGTTTCAGAGTAGGATTGGTTGTGATAGCCAGAGTCAGTCATGGATGATTGTTCTTCAGTTTATACCACCTCATGTAGGTTATCCAACGTCGAAGGAGATATTTCTTGGATGCTTGTCTGATTTTGGTTTAGGCCTCTAAGGCTTGTGCTTGAGAGGTGTTGAATTCGATTAGGATGGTTTACATAAGATGCATATACTCTGGATGTTATGAGTGCTTTGCCATGACTGAATGGATGTTTTGGTTTTGATGAATGTATGGT
The DNA here is from genome assembly GCA_030737875.1 of Allium sativum. Classification (NCBI taxonomy): domain Eukaryota; kingdom Viridiplantae; phylum Streptophyta; class Magnoliopsida; order Asparagales; family Amaryllidaceae; genus Allium; species Allium sativum. Next base: position 48,970,294 of record CM060918.1, read on the forward strand.
TGAAATATTATTGTAAAGGCTATCACTGTCCAATGTGGGGAAGACAGAATTGTGTTCTTCACTAGTGTTGTAGGTAGATAGTATGTGTATCTGTCCATTCTCATATATTTTATTGTTGAAGTTTGTTAGATTCTTTATCGCTCACTAAGAATGTTGTTTGACTCAAGGTTTTATGTTTGCTCTTATTATCTTGGGTTGTTCATCATGTTGTGGATAGGCAGAATAAGTAGCAGGTGACACGTGATTAGTGAGTACGATGCTGTTGTGCGAAGGGGAGCAGGAGGCTCGTTCCGCTGTTTGAGTTGCTCTATGAGTGTTGTAGTGAGGCCTTATATACACACTTGATATTTCCTATGATGTTGGGATAATCTTTCAAGATGTTATGAAAGTTTGAAAAGTTTGCTATATGATGCTTCTGTACTATTACCTGTTGTATATGTTCGATTATATTTTATCCTTGCGCTGTGAGTTTTACGAAAGGTTCTGATGATCTTATTCACTTATGATGATCGACCACAACTGCATGGCACACCTTTCAGTGCATTTTTCATCTTGTTTATTGAGGGGGTTGTGGGCGGTCGTCACATTTGGTATCAGAGCTCTGGTTAACGATTTTAACCCAAGTTCGAAGACGTAATTATGTATGAGAGACTTACTTGTAGATTTCAGTTGGATGCTTGCTATATATATTATTATATATAGTAGCAGCACGTGTTCTCTTTTAGCAGTTTTCTTGGAAGAAGCTAATTTTATTAATTGTTGATTTAGAATGAGTAAACGACCATCAAGGGACACTACTAGGGGAGCTAATACTGGAAGGGGAAATGGCAATGGACTAGACTACCATAACATGTTTGAAGCTATGATGGAGGCATTCATGCGAAGGGTGCCCGCTACAATGGCAGCTACAGCAGACTTAGGTGTTCAGTTGCCTAGGGTTGTGGATTTTGCAAAGCTGTGCAAGGACTTTACATCTCTAGGAGGAAAACCGTTCAAAAGAACTGAGCCAGCTGAAGAGGTTCAAAGGTGGATGGATTCTTGTGTTCGTATCTTTGGATACTTGAGTTTGGATGGTACAACCAAGAGGAAGCTTGCATTAAGGCAACTACAAGGCAGGGCCATGGAATGGTGGAATTCAGTGACTCTTGAGACTTCAGAGGAAGAAATTTCATGGGAGCAATTTCAGGCTAAGTTTAAAGAAAAATTTATCTCCATTTCTCAGAAGTCAGCTCTGTTCAAGAAGTTCGTGGAGCTGAAACATAATGGTCATTCTGTGCTTGATTATGTTTCTGAGCCTTGTCCAAATACGCTCGTTCATACATTGATGCACCTTATCAGAAGAATGAGAATTTTGTTGTGGGTCTGGATACCTATATTGGAAGGTCGTTGGTGGATCATCTTGATGATTCATTTAAGAAGATTGTGGAAAAAGCTATTCACCATGAGAGATTGTTTCCTAAGGAAGCAAATGTTGTCACTGCAACCAAAGAAGTTTAGAACCATAGCAAGGTGGTAATAATAAAAAGAGGAATCAACAACATCAAAAAGGAAAGAATGGCCAAAAGAATCCTAAGAGTGAGGTAGTTTGCTTTAACTGCCAACAGAAAGGCCATTTCGTGGGTGAGTGCAAGAAACCCAAAGCAGAGAAGAAGTGCTTCAAGTGTGGGAAGCCTAGGCATGAAAAGAAAGATTGTCCAGAATCAGCTAAGGGAATCAGGTTGGGAAGGCATATGCTTTGGAAGTCGTGCCAACTTCTTCAAGGTCTCCTACTGCAGAGGAGAAGGGAAAGAGTGTCATCGTCCATGGTACTCTTTTTGTTCGAGGTTTTCTAGTTTGAGTTTTGTCTGATACTGAAGCATCACATTCTTTCATTTGCAATGAGCTTTTGTGCCACTTAAGTTTGGAACCCGAAATTTGTGATAGACCATTGATCATGACTAATCCAGTTGGGGGTCGTCCATTCTTTGCATGATATGTCGTGGTTTGGTGTTGTCGAGTCATGGTTGCTCCTTTGTGTGTGATTGCTTTGTTCTTAACTTCACTGGGTTTAGGATCATCCTGGGCATGGATTGGCTCAAGAGGTATGTGGCAATAGTGAATTACGAGAAGCTAGAGATAAGAGTCGGGGATGTGGAAGGTCGAAAGGTGTTGATTATATGTAAGCGCAAAGAGGGTGTCTTCGTGAGTTATCTATATTTGCTTGGGATTCCATAGGAAGACTTATCATCCGTGTTGATCGCTAATAAGTACGAGGATGTCTTTGACGAGGTCCAATGGTTACCGCTGCATTGTGAGATCGATTTGGTCGAGGGTGCTAGACCAATCGTTATGCCTCTTAGGCGGATGGTGCCTAAGGAACAACGAGAGTTGGAGGTGCAAGTTCATGACCTTCTGGGTAAGGGATTCATTCGGAGAAGTGTATCAGAATGGGGCACACAGGTCGTGTTTGCAACCAAGGAAGATGGCTCGTTAAGATTATGTGTGGATTATCGTGAGCTGAACAAGGTGATTAAAAAGAACAAGTATCCATTGCTAAGGACTGATGACTTGTTCGTCAGCTTCACGAAGCCAAAGTATTTTCTTAGATGGATTTGGCAACGGGATTTCACCAATTGAGGGTGGCGAAGGATAGTGTGCCGAAGAATGCATTTAGGACACCATCTGGGTTCTTCGAATGGCTGGTGATGCCATTTGGGTTGACTAATGCGCCAGCGTATTTCATAGAACTTATGAATAGAGTTTTTAGAGATCAGTTGAACAAGTTTGTGGTTATGTTCATAGATGATATTCTGGTTTACTCACGGAATGAGGGAGAACACAAGACCCACTTGAGAGTAGTGTTAGGAATCTTGTGAAAGCATCAGCTGAGAGCTAATTTGTCAAAGTGTCACTTCTGGAAGAATGAAGTGAGGTTCTGAGGTCATGTAGTTTCCGGAAATGGGATACCGGTTGACCCCGCTAAAGTGGCATCAATCCAGGATTGGGATAGACCTAGGAATGTGATGGATATTCAGAGTTTCCAAGGGTTAGCAGGATATTACCGATGGTTTATCAAGCATTTCTCCAAGATAGTTACACCATTGATAGGATTGACAAACAAGAACCAAGTGTTCACATGGGATGCGAAGTGTGAACAAGCGTTCAGAATCTTGAAAGAGAGATTAACGAGCGCTCCTGTGTTGACCATTCCAAGTGGAAATAAAGAGATGATTGTGTATACAGATGCATGTGGTACTGGGCTTGTAGCAGTACTGATGTAGATGGATAAGGTTGTGGACTGCGTGAGTCAGCAGCTAAAGCCGCACAAGAAGAATTACCCAACTCATGATTCAGAGTTGGCAGCAATTGTGTTTGCTCTGAATATGTGTAGACATTACTTATTAGCAGTGCAGTTCGAGTTGTTTACGGATCACAAGTCGTTGAAGTATATTTTCTCCCAAAAAGATTTGAATCTACAACAGAAAAGGTGGCTAGAGTTTCTAGCGTCATATGACTATGGTATCGCCTATACTCCTCGCAAGGGTAACGCAGTCGCAGATGCACGAGTAGGAGACATGCAAGTTTGCGATATGTTACCATAATGAAAGAGCATAGAGTATTTGGCAAGATTTGATTTCAGGCCTAGATGTAAGTTGGAACCTGAAATTTTGGCAAGCTTATCGATAAGACCAACTCTCATCGAAAGGATTAGCGAGAGCCAAAACCGAGATGTGAAGCTTGTCGTGTTTATCAAGAAACTGGAATTAGAGAATAAAGAGTTCAAGGTTGATCGAGAAGGTTGGCTTCAAAAGCAAGGGTAATTAGTTGTTCCCGATATTGACAAATTTAGAGATGAGGTTCTGAGAGAATGTCATCACTCGAAGTTGACGATTCATCCTAGTGGCAATAAGATGTATCAGGACATGAAGTGAGTCTACTTCTAGGAGGGGATGAAGTGGGATATTGGAAAGTTCATTTCCAAGTGTATGAACTGTCAGTTAGTGAAAGTTGAACAGAAGACACCCAGTGGTTTGCTTCAACCATTGGAAGTTCCTACATGAAAGTGGGAGCAGATATAGACAAATTTTATCGATGGACTACCTAGAACCAAGGCAAGAAACGAAGGAATTTGGGTCATTGTGGATCGCTTGATAAAAAGTGCAAGGTTCATTCCTGTCAAGTTGACTAGGATGACATCGAAATCGGTTGAACTTTATGTGAAGTGGATAGTTTGATTCCATGGTATCCTAAAGAGTATAGTAAGTGATCGAGATCCATTATTCATGAGTGGATTCTGGAAAATTTTATAAGAAGCTTTGGGAACCGAGTTTTGGTTAAGTACGGCTTACCATCCCCAAATTGATGGTCAAACCAAGAGGGTTAACCGAGTTTTGGAAGATCTCCTAAGAGCTTGTGTGTTAGATTTTGGGGGATCATGGGAAGACCAACTACATCTAGTTGAGTTTGCATATAATAATAGCTATCAGTCTAGCATTGGGATAACATCACACGAGGCGTTGTATGGGAGGCCGTGCAATTATCCAGCATTCTGGTTAGAAACCAGAGAAAAGTTGGTGCTTGGGCCAGGGATGATTAGAGAGACCTCGGATTTTATCGGGATCATACGGCAACGAATGAAGGCGGCCGAAGACCGTCAGAAAAATTATGCTGATAAACGTTGAAAAGATTTGGAATTCGACATTGGCGATAGGGTTTCACGAAGATTTCTCTATTGTGTTGGATACAACAAGTTGTACGATTTTTGTTGGATGACAACAAATATATGATATTATTTTAATGTGCTTGTAATTGTACTATTTTATATTACGCTGTTTCACAAAAATAAATATTTATTGAATAATATATAGTTATACACAATTGAATATATTCACAGTATATCTATTCAAAAAATATGAAATAGTACAACATTCTAACTCCACTATTGTATATTCACAATTATAATATTTTACATGAAATTGTACTACTGAATTAATTTGAATACGATAGACAATTTGATTTCAAAACAATAAAATAATATTTATTTCAATCAAATTTGTCTATTACAAATATAAGTACAATTTTCTAATTCTGTACATTCGTTCCTCACTACAACGCTCCAACACTCATATACAGTTTACAGACTCATATACATTTGCTAACACTATTGCGTACACTCACTGGCTCAATACTTGCCTTTTGTATTCTTGTCTTCACAGCACTTCACAGTTAGTCCAGCCACCATTGCCTACCTATCACATATAGAAAAACACACACAGTAGACTGCAATAGAAATAAAACTGAACACATGCAAATATAAATTTATTTTAAATTTTATTTGCCTAAGAATTTCGGTGTTTTCTCATCATTTTTCTGACTCGGTCTTATATGCAAATATTATTTTGAATGGATGCATATACACACGTGTATAAATATACACGTGTGCACTGCCTCGCTAATCAAAGTGCAACTGAGGAGCAGCCACATGGACCAACTCAACCTAGTGCATGTAAAAATGAATATATTTCAGCATTGTTTTCAAACATGGTCGAGCACACAGCAAATGGTGCAGCAGCATACATGCAAAATGAAACAACTCAAAGTGGTCGTGCAAACATGAATGACTCATCTCAAAAACAAAGGTGATTCATATTCACAAATGGAAACAGTGAAGCAATGTGTTGATACCGAAAATTAGTATAACAACCAAAATGGTATTTCTAAACACGTTACCTAATAAGAGGCGAGATGCTTAGAAAGCACGTCACCTTTTCCGAGGCAGGGCGTTAGAAAACCTTTAGAGTTATGTGAGGCCATATCTAACATTCAAAAGCATCAAAATACCAAAATAAGGAAAGAAGACAAGAATTTTATAGTGGTTCGACTCTTAATCAAGTCTACGTCCACTTTGAAGATGGGATTTCATTAATAACCAAAAGATTACAACATTTGCTCCATTATACATTCATACAAGCTCCTTTGACATGCATTTGTCCTTACAACTGATTGAAAGAATGGATGAAAGCTTGAAATATTTTATGCCAATCCCTCCATGGAAGCCATGGATGAAAGCTCCTTAGATCTTTGGGTGAATGATCAAGAAGAAATGAAGAAGTGCGTGAAATGCTTATGCTTGTTCCTCCATGAAAGCTATGCTCCACATGCTCCAATGTTCCATAGACTTATGATTGATGATTGAGAAGAGATGTAGGAATGCTTGGAGAAATCCTGAAAGCAATTAGGTAGCACCTCCTTGTAGTTCCAGGAAAAGTCCCCCTCAAATGGTGGAGGTAGGGTGCTATTTATAGATGATGGAGTGGCTGAAATCTTCAATTCAGGGTTCTGGTCGGTTTTTTCAGATATTTACGAGAATGTCATTGCCAGTTGTCAACAGCTGTCATGCTTCTTTATGCGTTTTAACCGACCAGGGGCCATCTTTTAGAAGAAAAGACGACCAGGAAGCAGAAGAACGACCAGGTGGCTGCATGGATGAGGCGGACCGACCCGGAATTTTGGACGTGGAGCAAACTGACCATGAAACTTTGAAGCTAGCTGGTGCGATTAGAGGCTAGCGGGCGACCAAGTTTGGAACGACCAGCTTTCTTTAGCTTTTGGAGCGACCAGGTGGCTTCTGGATCTGGAGCGATCAGGTCAGCGTATAAAAGAGAGCGACCAGGTGCCTTTTGTCTTTAGGGCGACCATAAGGCTTTCCACTTTTGGAGCGACCCGTGGTTTTGGATATTTGGAGCGACCAGAAGTCTCTATCCTCAGGAACAATCAGAATCCTTAGGACGATCAGAATCCTTCTACATTCTAGGACGACCAAGGTTCTTCTACTCTTTGGAGCGGCCGGGTGCCTTCTGTACTTTGGTGCGACCAGAAGGCTTTGGATCTTTGGAGCGACCAGGACCTTGTTTGCCATGACCGATCCCTCTTAAGTATTACGGAACTGACCCCTAATTTAGATATCCAAAAGGACCCGTACACATTTGTTGATAATAAACCGATCAGGTGGATAACATTTTGCCCCTCGGGGTTTCATAATTTTTGAGAAAAATATGGACTTCGAAGTATTTGAGGATCGGTTTGATTCAACTATGGGTCAGTCTTGGATGCAATTCCCAAGGGTCGGCTTTGTTTTTGGCTCGAGAGGTCGGTTTTTGCGAAATGACTGGTCGTCCTATATATAATCCTCCGGACCCTTCGTGTTCCTCACTTTTTCTACTCCAGGAATTTTTTGCATTTTAATGGCGGTGCTTCTCTGAAGGAAATTCTTCACTCCCAATCTCGTTCTACCGGTTCAATTCAGGAATTCAATTCAATCTCGACTACAATCGCTTGTCTCGATTCTCTGCCACTTATTCGAAGTTCGATCGTTCAAAGCCTGGAAGTTCGATCCCAATTTTCTTTTGAAGCCTTGAATCCTGATCCATCCCTCTTCGTTTACTCGATCCGATTGCAGGTAATATCTCTATTTCTCTATTAATTCGAGAACGATGAATGTTGGCTCTTTGGCTTTGGCTAAAGTCTTTGAGATTGAACTGTATTAGAACCAGTATTGATGTATGATTGCAATTTGTAGTAGAATTCTTGAATCCGAAATCGATTGAGCATTGATACGTTAATCAGTAATGTAGTATTCAATTTTGAGTTTGTCGATGACAACCTTTGAAATGAGAATCCTTGTGGTTTTCTTTTGCTGTGGTGACGATCACAATGTGCTTGTGTATATGTCTGAATGATCTTCCTCTTAAGTCATTATTTTGTGATAATTTCATGATGCATTCACATTTTTGATGCTTTCTTCCGGCTATGCGACCAGCACGGTTGGTTTTAGAACAGTTAAGTGATCGGTTTGAGATGAGCAGGCCCCCTTTTGACCGACTAGAATAGTCTTATTTATTGAATTAACTTCACTTGATAGGACCGACACAGATAGATTTGAATTTCGATCCAATAGAAACCAATCTTGCGCGACCAGAATTGGATTAAATTTTGACTGATTTTTAAGCGATCAGTATTTTCTGTGTTGAAAGCGACCAGGATTCGACCAACTTCAGTGTGATCAAATGTTCCTGGTTCAGATTGATTAGAGATTTACCTTTTCTGGCATGATTGGATCCTTACCATTTTAGAGCGGCCAAGGTTCGACCGATTCAGAGCGACCAGGTGCTTTTCTCAGTTTTGAGCGACGGGGGCTTGACTGGTTCAGAGCGACCAGGTACCTTCCCCAGTTTTGAGCGATCGTGGCTCGACTCGTCCAGGGCGACCGGGTGCTTTTTCCAGTTTTGAGCGACCGGAGCTTGACTGATTTAGAGCGGCCAGGTGCTCATCGGTTTGGAACGTCCAGGTGCTTTGCCTTTTTAGTGCGACCAGGGCCTAACCATTTTTAGAGCGACCAGACCCTGGCCATTTCTAAGCGACCCGACCCTGGCCATTTCTGAGCGACCGGAGTTTTGCTGGATTTTAGGGCGACCAGGTTTTTAGCTAGTCAAGGCCGACCCTGTTTTGAGCTTTAATTTATATTCTTGTAGTTTGTTTTTCCAACATACTTGTTTGTGTAGAAATGATGACCAGACGAAAATCTCGCCATTTTGTTGAGGGAACTTCTCCAACTAGAGAAGTTGGGACCTCTGATCAAAATATTGAAACTTCTTCCGCTGCTACCACTGAGATGAATGTTGATCAGAACTCCCCAATCATTCGATGTCTTTCTTACACACCTGCTGATAATTGTGTGCCAAAACTTGACGTTGATGTATATCATAGAATATGCAAACAATTTAGCCTTTCCGAAGATGAAGTCAAATTCCCCGGAAAGAGACGATTTATCTGATCGCCCCCCCGTTGGATACGTAACAGTTTGTAAGGGGATGTTACAGAGTGGAGCGATCCCTCCCTTCAATCCTTACTTAGAAATGATTCTGAAAAATTTGGCTATCGCTCCTTATCAATTGGCTCCCAATGGCTACTTTATTGTTACATGCTTATATGTGCTGTTTGTGTGAGTTTTAAAGCGCGAGCCCACCTTCAAGGATATATGCTCGTTATACTCTTTTAAGAGACGAAAGAAGGAGCGTCCCTTCTTTATCTTCATGGAAAGCAGGAAATCCAGGGTTATAACCGTCTTGTTTGAGAGTATCAAAGGATTTCCCGACCAATTTTTCTATGTGCGGTGTCCCGACAACTTTTTCGGTCGATGGGCCGAAGGAGGTAAATGTTTATAGGAATTCTATTTTACCTCCGATGATCTTGTATTGATTTTACTTTTTCTCACAGAGACTCCTTCTGATCAAGACACAGACATTAATGAACCTCTGCTGGAATCATTGTTATCCGTGAGCGAAACTGAAAGAAGTAGACAGTTTTTTATTTGCGAAGAGTTCCTTCGACAATACAAGCTGCTTCCCCCATCCCGTACCCTGACGGCGAAAAGAACGGCTAAGAAATACTTGACAAAATGTGCACAAGCCGGCAGTGGTAGTGGTAGTAAAAAGCCTTCGAGTTCCCTCAAGGAACATAAAGATTCTTCTAAAAAACAGACCGATATCTTGACGATTTCGGAGAGAGCCACAGAGGCCGTTTCTGAAAAACAAGCTGTCATCCCGGAAATCCGGGAGAAAACTACGGGGGATCAGCCTTGTAACAACCCGAAAATCTGGGCCAGTTTAAAAGTTTTATTTTGGAAATTTTAGCGAATTTTGATTATTTAAAATAGATTATTTTAAATAATATCGACGAGAAAATTATTTTGAATAGAATTTGACGTATATATTTATATACGTCGTCGTTAGAATATAAATAATTATATATAATTATAAAAGGAATTGAAAATGGCGCGGTAGTTCGATAATTTGATTTCAAACTTCAATTGAATGTACCGGGTGCAAAACAATCCAGATTTTAGTGAAACCAAAAACATTAGGATCTAATTGATGATACCTTTCCAACGAATCCGAAAAATCAAAATTTCATAGCGGGAATCAAAAGATATGTCCAGTTGAAAATTCTGAATAGTCGCTATGGAATTCAGGCCCTTTAAAATAGACATTTTGCAAATGACCTCGGATTTTGACGAAACCACTTTTGTTGGGTCCGTGATGTTAAATTATTGCTAGATTCCAAACTTCATAATTTTTCGAATCAATATGTGAGCGTGGCAAAGGAAAATGCGTTTGACCAGTTTCAGTTGATTTTAATCGACTGGAAATTGGCCATTTTTCTAACGGTCTCAGAATTCGACGAATCTAGTTTTGTTAGGACTGTATCGTCAATACGAAGCTAGAAAATATTTTTCGAGAATTTTTAGAGTTAGTATGTGACCCCGGTAATTTGAAATGTACGTTTAAAATTCAATATAGTGATTTAAATGTAAATTAAACGGAAACTGATCGAAACGATCAAATCAGCTTGCGATACATATCCCATTGTGTTCGGAATGGGGGTAAAACGCTATGGACGACAGGCGGTGGGCCTCGTTTAGAGGTCGTATGTGAAAGTCAACTTTTTGAAAAATAAAATAATTAAATTAATTAAAAAATTAAATCTCCCTTTACCTTCTGCCCCCCCCCCCCCTCTTTATTTCAAAATTGATTTTCATAAAGTAAAAAAAAAAAAAGGGAGACGACGGAAAGGGGGGAGGAACCCTGTCACGCCGCCGCCCTCCCCTTAAACCGCCGCCACCTCGCTCGAGACCCCCCCCCCCCCCCACCTTTCCAGCGGCGCCGCGAGCCACCCAAAACCCCCCTTCGCCTGCTACATCGAGCCCCCCCATCGCGCCAGCAACCGCCGCCTCCCCCTTCGAAACCCCAAGCCGCCAGTCCTCCCCTCCGACCACTCCAGCCCCGCGCCCCTCCTTGAGCCGCCACAGCCGCCGTTTCCTTCCCCCCTTTTTTGAATGGTAAATTTTATTTTATTTACTTTATTTTATTTATGTAATGTAATTAAAAATACGATTTTTAACTGAAATAACCTTGTTTTAAAGGTGTTCGATCTATAAATATAAAGCGCTGAATTTATTCTCAGTTTTAGAATTACAAAGATCGGATTTTTGACATGGTAAAGATTAGATTTTGAAAAGATGATATTTTTAGATATTAAAAGATGATATTTTTAGATATTAAAAGATGATATTTTTAGATAGGAAAAGGCGATATTTTGAGATAAGTAGAGATGTAAAAATATGATTTTTACATCGTAGTAAAAATATGATTTTTATATATTGAACATCGTAGTAAAAATTCGATTTTTATATATTGAATAGCGAAATAAAATGTGACTTTTATTTTAAAGACATCAAAATATAAAAATGTGATTTATATATATATAGTGACTACGGGCAATGAAGATGACGAAGATGGGATAACGATGAAGATTTCTATCAATGAAGTGTCGTGAAGTTGGATAGCTATTGGTGAGAACTTCTCACTCTTCAACTTCTTTTTCTAGTTATATATATATATACTAGGATGCAGACGGTGCTTAGTAGCACCCGACACAATCGTCCACAGACCATGGACTTGTTTGTTTGGTTGCATAAAGTAGTTAGATGATTTGGGTTGAATTGAATTATTTGGTGAATTGAATGGATTTGATTGATGTGTGAATGGCGTGGGCCTTCACTAGACCGGGGATAAGGCTAGGCCTCGTCCCGTTTCTAGTATCGTGCCGTTATGCCGCCGAAATTTTCTAAAATAAAAAGTGTTAGTTAAAAATAGTAAAGTATTGAAATAAATATTTTTGACGTTAAAAATATAAATTTCAATGTGAATGTGAATAAATAAATATTCATTTACAAATCAGACGATTTGTTTATATACACTGATTTGACTGAAATTGATTGGGATGATAAATTTTACACATCACCCAACTGCACAAATAATATTCAGTGCTTGTTGATTTGAAACCCCACACGGGTGTTGGGATGATGTTTGGCGTACACTAATCCCAATTATTTAATTATTGTCGATCGATTGGTCGACAGACTGTGTAAGCGTCGATTATTTATATTTGATGCTTATGCAGTTGTGTGGTGCACTTTGGATGATGGTTGATTGTTTATCAATGCTATTATATACATGTGTTGTATGGAATCCATATAATTAACGTTATATGGTGATTGATTGGGCCTCATTCCAATCGGGAAAATAATGAATATTATAAAAGAAAATTCATGTGTTGAATATAAAAATAGTCATGTGTTGACGATGATTATGGGTTGAAACTATTCATGTGTTGAGTGAAATATTTTAAATAATAAAAATTACATCTTTATCATATTTACGATTAGAATCTACTTTACGGTGGAGTCTAATTAAAATCAAACGATAGATACCATAGTTTTATAAAATATTTTACATAACAAAAATAGTGATGTGTTGACAGTACTCATGTGTTGAGATTAGTCGTGAGTTGAAAGAAATATAGATTCATGTGTTGAATGGGATAAATATTCATTTGTTGGATAGAATAAAGAAGTTTTGAAAATATAAAGCCGTGTTGATTAGAGATGCGTTATTTTGATGCGAACGATATTTATATCGATTTTATTCGTTGTATAATGAATATTGAAAAGTGATTTCAAAATTAAATATTTTGAAATGAAATTCAAATTGAATTAGATTAAAATTCGAATTGAATAGGAAGCGAATTTGAATTCGAATAAAATAGAAATGAATTCAAATTGAATTAAATTGAAATTGAAATTTAAAACGAACTGAAATTGAATTGAAATCAATTTGAAACGAATTCGAATTGAATCAAATAGAAGGTAAATTCGAATTGAGTTGAATTGAATTGAAATGAATTTGAATTTGAATTGAACAGAAATGAACTCAAATTGAATTGAAATCAAATCGATTTGAAATTGAAGATGAAGTTGAAATTGTTTTGAAACGAATGTAGAACTATTTATAAAATTCGTTTTAAAAGGAAATCGACGAAATATATATAATATATATATATATATTATATATATATAATGGCCTGAATAGAACGCGCCGCGCCGCGGTAGTTCGTGAATTTCGACCATTTATTTCAAACAGACATTGCGGGAGATCCGACCGTCGGATTCTCCTAAAACCGGAACCGTTGGGTTCGTATCGAAAAGAGCTTTCCAATGAATATTAGAAATTTGAAATCTAACAGTTGGATTTGGAATTATGTCCAAATCAATTTCAGAAAAGGGTCGCTGTAAGTGCAGTTCGATGGCCGTTGATGGAAATCGACTGTACGGGCCTTGATAAAATTATTAAAAATATCTATAATTTTTGTAAAATCATAAGAAATGATTTGGGAAAAATTGGGCTGAAGAATTCCACATTGGAAAGGATAAAAATAGATTTTTATCGAAATGAACTAGTTTTGAACTAGAATTAAAATCAATTTATTTTTTTAAATAAATAAACTGAATTTGAAGTGATTTTAAAAATAATCAATATTCCCAATACGTGGATTGGACTGGAGTTGAATCGAAATTATCTACGGGATATTTCGATGTTGGATTTCATGACTATACAGATATTCTTATGGGAATTTGAAAGATATATTTTATATCGTTATTTCCAATACGATATTTGTTGGTTTCAGAATTTGATATTGAATATAAGCCGATATATTTTCTATTCAAAGCCTTGTATTTAATATCAAATGTGATTTGGGTTTATCGTGGATCGTGTTTTAGATGACATTGGTGCTTTAACCCAGTTAAAGGCAAGATATCGATTTTTGAGAAGATTAAAACTAAGTGAATTTTTAATGAATCTTTAATTAGATTAAAATGTGAATTGATAATTTAAATTATCAAATCTGAAAAGTGATCGAGAGTGGAGTATCACCAGTTTTGCTCCAAAGCGATAGTCAAATCTTTAATTAGATTTGAACGTGAAATGGTAATTAATTTTACCGATAACACCGTGGTGTTAGATATGGAGTATTACCAGTTTTGCTCCATGGGATATATAGGTTGGGATTGGGAAATAAAATAAATAATTACTTCGGTGTGGTTCGCTAATCCCGACTAGTTTGGAAAACCGTAAAATGGTTTGAAATGATATCCAAAGGAAGATTAAAGAATAAATTTAGAAGAATTTATATTGGATAAAATTAATGGGAACATTTCCCTAAGAATGTGATTTTGTGAATAAAAGAATATTCTGAATTGGAATGAGGCGTTTGTTGTGTTTGTGTAACATTCGTTTATTATATACGTGGGTTATTCAGAAAAGCCGGGTTTATACCCATTCTGAATAACCGACTCGACGAGATGTCGAAGATGAAGACGGTGGTTGAAGACCGGAAGTCTTCACATCGTTTGGGTGATTACTGATGATCTTGATTGGGCTGTACACCCAGGATGAGGGAATCAGTTGGTGATCGTCCAGACGTACTTGGATATGGATGGATATGCGAGGAAAGTGCCTCCGGTTTCGTTCAAACCCAGAACGAACTTGTAAATGGATTGTGTGTCTGACATTGGATTTTATTCTGTGTTGATTGATCTCTATTAAATACACATCTGTTTGGCGGTGGAGAATTTATTCTCTTGCTTAACGCCCTTCTCTGAGACGTACGAGCTCAGAGGTTGTATATCGATGGACATCAGTCGCATGGAGTGAATTGCCAATGTGGCATGCGTAAGTGGCAATTGATCAAGGCTTCTGTTGAAAAGCAAAGTCTTGTGGTTGATGATCAAAGCACGGCCTGTGTGGCGTAGCTTTGTGTATAACGTGAATTCGCGAGCCTCACACCTCGGTATGAGTCAAAAACGGGATAGTGACTGCAGGGAGAGCACGACGTTTCTTTCTAGCTAAGGTGGTGTCAGTGACCTACCAGCCCTGACATTTATATACTTTTCACCTGTGTGGTTGTTGGATACGAGGCGCCTCGGATATAGGTCTGTAAGGACCGGGAAACGTGTGTTCAGGAATTGCCAATCCTCAAAAGTAAGAGAGGACCGGCCCTGAAGATCCAAGGATCATAGTGGGGTCCTGAGACATTTGCTAGAGTGTCTCGAACGCGGAGAGGAGCTTGCCCCTTGCCTCGGCTCATGACGGAAATCCAATTTCCAATACATGTATTGCGGTTTTAATTGTAGAACTAGTATGGCAACATGATATATGGTACCCATGTCGCCTATGATTGATATTTATGATTGAAATTGTTTTGACACTATACACACCTATGATAGTATCAAATGATTTGTTTTAAACGTATCAAGCATTATTTGGCTATTATAAGGGAAAACCCTATCCTCCGGCTTGCGTTGCATTGTGTGATGGGACCTGGGTCTTATAATAGCTTCATTTTTTCAAAAAGCATTGCGTTGTTTTGTTATATGCACTAGTATTCTTGGGAGGAAACCTGTTCCGTGTTATACGACGTGGTCCCTTGAATTACTATCTTGAAAGTAAAGTTTTAAATAACTGTTTTAGTTCTCACACCAGTCACATGACTGACCTAGAGTTTATTGTTTTAACCTAAACTCTGGGTGCCCCTATTTTCCACACAGGCAGCTAGTAGTTTTGGTTTTGCAGATTTATATTCACAGGGTCCTGATTTACAGCTGGAACGATGCTCGGAAAGCTCTGTATCCGTGTATCACTTTCAGTTGTGTTTTGTATATTTTTCCGCTGCTATGTAATTTATTGTAATCTCTAATATTGGTTGAAAGTAATTTATTCATTTATACTCTGTATATTCTTGTATCTGATGGAATTGTTGTAATAACAATGAAATGTTCTTCTGTATGCGTTCTATTTTGTCTTGTCCTCAATTCTATCCGTGCTTTCCTTCACGGGGAAGTTCGGATCGTGTCAGTTTGGTATCAGAGCTTTGGTTTACAGAGCTCAAGAACAAGACACATTAGAACCATACGAAAGAATTCATCAGATATTGGATTAGTAATTTCCAATTAGAATGACTCGTTAGAGATATGATCAGTAGTATCCTAGAACGAGTGTGAAGAGTATATTTTTCAAATGAAAGCAATTTTGTTTTAAAATTTAAATCTCTTTAAACGTATTTGAATATTTATTTATTTTGAATTCGGACAATCGATTATATATAGATTTCGCGTATACGCGTCATGAACGTATAGTCGAAGTTTTAATATACTGGGTAGATATAGAATCACATTCTAGACATCCATAGTTGATTTTGATGATGGTGCATCATCACCAGTATTCATATTCGAATTTCGAAGGTGTGATTTCTATATATTTCCATTAGACTGGTGTGAGAACCAAAACTTATATAGCTAGAACACATTGTTGTGAATTGACATCAAAAACATGATTTTCTGTATATGTATCAAAATTATGAATTTGAAACTCTAATTCACTAATTGATTGCTGTTTGTGTTGTTTGTTTATTTATTTGATAATTTTGAACCATTTAGCCTAATTGAACCAAATATTGAATTGTATTGAAAATTGGTTGCATTTGCTTGCATATACATATACTTACATTGAACAGGTCATAGCAAGGAGGCTAGAGCAGAGAATAAAATTTGTTTGCCCGACAAATAGGTACATGTTTACTACATAATTTACTGTTTTGTTTGGGTGATGATGATTTTATGAGCCTATTGGCTAGCCGCTTGGCTTTTTCTTTTTCTTTTTGAGATTAGAAGGACCGGGGAAGCTATTTGAAATTCCCCGATGCTCCCGGTGCAGGGGAGGTTATGGCGAAATTTTTCGAAAATTTAGGGTGTTAGCCAAATTTTTGAAAAATTTGAAAATTCTCAGAAACTGAAAAGTTGGAGAATGGAAGCCAGATCGAATGTAGAGATTATTAATCAAACCACTTTCGACTTTGTTCCTTTTCGGGGACGAAAAGTTTTAAGTGGGGGAGATTGTAACAACCCGAAAATCTGGGCCAGTTTAAAATTTTTATTTTGGAAATTTTAGCGAATTTTGATTATTTAAAATAGATTATTTTAAATAATATCGACGAGAAATTTATTTTGAATAGAATTCGACGTATATATTTATATACGTCGTCGTTAGAATATAAATAATTATATATAATTATAAAAGGAATTGAAAATGGCGCGGTAGTTCGATAATTCGATTTCAAACTTCAATTGAATGTACCGGGTGCAAAACAATCCGGATTTTAGTGAAACCAAAAACATTAGGATCTAATTGATGATACCTTTCCAACGAATCCAAAAAATCAAAATTTCATAGCAGGAATCAAAAGATATGTCCAGTTGAAAATTCTGAATAGTCGCTATGGAATTCAGGCCCTTAAAAATAGACATTTTGCAAATGACCTCGGATTTCGACGAAACCACTTTTGTTGGGTCCGTGATGTTAAATTATTGCTAGATTCCAAATTTCATAATTTTTCGAATCAATATGTGAGCGTGGCAAAGGAAAATGCGTTTGACCAGTTTCAGTTGATTTTAATCGACTGGAAATTGGCCATTTTTCTAACTGTCTCAGAATTCGACGAAACTAGTTTTGTTAGGACCGTATCGTCAATACGAAGCTAGATAATATTTTTCGAGAATTTTTAGAGTTAGTATGTGACCCCGGTAATTTGAAATGTACGTTTAAAATTCAATATAGTGATTTAAATGTAAATTAAACGGAAACTGATCGAAACGATCAAATCAGCTTGCGATACATATCCCTTTGTGTTCGGAATGGGGGTAAAACGCTATGGACGACAGGCGGTGGGCCTCGTTTAGAGGTCGTATGTGAAAGTCAACTTTTTGAAAAATAAAATAATTAAATTTATTAAAAAATTAAATCTCTCCCTTTACCTTCTGGCCCCCCCTCTTTATTTCAAAATCGATTTTCATAAAGTAAAAAAAAAAAGGGAGACGACGGAAAGGGGGGAGGAACCCTGTCACGCCGCCGCCCTCCCCTTAAACCGCCGCCACCTCGCTCGAGACCCCCCCCCTCCTTTCCAGCGGTGCCGCGAGCCACCCAAAACCCCCCTTCGCCTGCGACATCGAGCCCCCCCATCGCGCCAGCAACCGCCGCCTCCCCCTTCGAAACCCCAAGCCGCCAGTCCTCCCCTCCGACCACTCCAGCCCCGCGCCCCTCCTTGAGCCTCCACAGCCGCCGTTTCCTTCCCCCTTTTTTTGAACGGTAAATTTTATTTTATTATATTTACTTTATTTATGTAATGTAATTAAAAATACGATTTTTAACTGAAATAACCTTGTTTTAAAGGTGTTAGATCTATAAATATAAAGCGCTGAATTTATTCTCAGTTTTAGAATTACATAGATCGGATTTTTGACATGGTAAAGATTAGATTTTGAAAAGATGATATTTTTAGATATTAAAAGATGATATTTTTAGATATTAAAAGACGATATTTTTAGATAGGAAAAGGCGATATTTTGAGATAAGTAGAGATGTAAAAATATGATTTTTACATCGTAGTAAAAATATGATTTTTATATATTGAACATTGTAGTAAAAATTCGATTTTTATATATTGAATAGCGAAATAAAATGTGAATTTATTTTAAAGACATCAAAATATAAAAATGTGATTTTTATATATATAGTGACTACGGGCAACGAAGATGACGAAGATGGGATAACGATGAAGATTTCTATCAATGAAGTGTCGTGAAGTTGGATAGCTATTGGTGAGAACTTCTCACTCTTCAACTTCTTTTTCTAGTTATATATATATATACTAGGATGCAGACGGTGCTTAGTAGCACCCGACACAATCGTCTACAGACCATGGACTTGTTTGTTTGGTTGCATAAAGTAGTTAGATGATTTGGGTTGAATTGAATTATTTGGTGAATTGAATGGATTTGATTGATGTGTGAATGGCGTGGGCCTTCACTAGACCGGGGATAAGGCTAGGCCTCGTCCCGTTTCTAGTATCGTGCCGTTATGCCATCGAAATTTTCTAAAATAAAAAGTGTTAGTTAAAAATAGTAAAGTGTTGAAATAAATATTTTTGACGTTAAAAATATAAATTTTAACGTGAATGTGAATAAATAAATATTCATTTACAAATCAGACGATTTGTTTATATACACTAATTTGACTGAAATTGATTGGGATGATAAATTTTACACATCACCCAACTGCACAAATAATATTCAGTGTTTGTTGATTTGAAACCCCACACGGGTGTTGGGATGATGTTTGGCGTACACTAATCCCAATTATTTAATTATTGTCGATCGATTGGTCGACAGACTGTGTAAGCGTCGATTATTTATATTTGATGCTTATGCAGTTGTGTGGTGCACTTTGGATGATGGTTGATTGTTTATCAATGCTATTATATACATGTGTTGTATGGAATCCATATAATTAACGTTATATGGTGATTGATTGGGCCTCATTCCAATCGGGAAAATAATGAATATTATAAAAGAAAATTCATGTGTTGAATATAAAAATAGTCATGTGTTGACGATGATTATGGGTTGAAACTATTCATGTGTTGAGTGAAATATTTTAAATAATAAAAATTACATCTTTATCATATTTACGATTAGAATCTACTTTACGGTGGAGTCTAATTAAAATCAAACGATAGATACCATAGTTTTATAAAATATTTTACATAACAAAAGTAGTGATGTGTTGACAGTACTCATGTGTTGAGATTAGTCGTGTGTTGAAAGAAATATAGATTCATGTGTTGAATGGGATAAATATTCATTTGTTGGATAGAATAAAGAAGTTTTGAAAATATAAAGCCGTGTTGATTAGAGATGCGTTATTTTGACGCGAACGATATTTATATCGATTTTATTCGTTGTATAATGAATATTGAAAAGTGATTTCAAAATTAAATATTTTGAAATGAAATTCAAATTGAATTAGATTAAAATTCGAATTGAATAGGAAGCGAATTTGAATTCGAATAAAATAGAAATGAATTCAAATTGAATTAAATTGAAATTGAAATTTAAAACGAACTGAAATTGAATTGAAATCAATTTGAAACGAATTCGAATTGAATCAAATAGAAGGTAAATTCGAATTGAATTAAATTGAAATGAATTTGAATTTGAATTGAATTGAAATGAACTCGAATTGAATTGAAATCAAATCGATTTGAAATTGAAGATGAAGTTGAAATTGTTTTGAAACGAATGTAGAACTATTTATAAAATTCGTTTTAAAAGGAAATCGACGAACTATATATAATATATATATATATATATATATAATATATATATATTATATATATATATATATATATATATATATAATGGCCTGAATAGAACGCACCGCGCCGCGGCAGTTCGTGAATTTCGACCATTTATTTCAAACGGGCATTGCGGGAGATCCGACCGTCGGATTCTCCTAAAACCAGAACCGTTGGGTTCGTATCGAAAAGAGCTTTCCAATGAATATTAGAAATTTGAAATCTAACGGTTGGATTTGGAATTATGTCCAAATCAATTTCAGAAAAGGGTCGCTGTAAGTGCAGTTCGATGGCCGTTGATGGAAATCGACTGTACGGGCCTTGATAAAATTATTAAAAATATCTATAATTTGTGTAGAATCATTAGAAATGATTTGGGAAAAATTGGGCTGAAGAATTCCACATTGGAAAGGATAAAAATAGATTTTTATCGAAATGAACTAGTTTTGAACTAGAATTAAAATCAATTTTTTTTTTAAATAAATAAATTGAATTTGAAGTGATTTTAAAAATAATCAATATTCCCAATACGTGGATTGGACCGGAGTTGAATCGAAATTATCTACGGGATATTTCGATGTTGGATTTCGTGACTATACAGATATTCTTATGGGAATTTGAAAGATATATTTTATATCGTTATTTCCAATACGATATTTGTTGGTTTCAGAATTTGATATTGAATATAAGCCGATATATTTTCTATTCAAACCTTGTATTTAATATCAAATGTGATTTGGGTTTATCGTGGATCGTGTTTTAGATGACATTGGTGCTTTAACCCAGTTAAAGGCAAGATATCGATTTTTGAGAAGATTAAAACTAAGTGAAGTTTTAATGAATCTTTAATTAGATTAAAATGTGAATTGATAATTTAAATTATCAAATCTGAAAAGTGATCGAGAGTGGAGTATCACCAGTTTTGCTCCAAAGCGATAGTCAAATCTTTAATTAGATTTGAACGTGAAATGGTAATTAATTTTACCGATAACACCGTGGTGTTAGATATGGAGTATTACCAGTTTTGCTCCATGGGAGATATAGGTTGGGATTGGGAAATAAAATAAATAATTACTTCGGTGTGGTTCGCTAATCCCGACTAGTTTGGAAAACCGTAAAATGGTTTGAAATGATATCCAAAGGAAGATTAAAGAATAAATTTAGAAGAATTTATCTTGGATAAAATTAATGGGAACATTTCCCTAAGAATGTGATTTTGTGAATAAAAGAATATTCTGAATTGGAATGAGGCATTTGTTGTGTTTGTGTAACATTCGTTTATTATATACGTGGGTTATTCAGAAAGGTCGGGTTTATACCCATTCTGAATAACCGATTCGACGAGATGTCGAAGATGAAGACGGTGGTTGAAGACCGTAAGTCTTCACATCGTTTGGGTGATTACTGATGATCTTGATTGGGCTGTACACCCAGGATGAGGGAATCAGTTGGTGATCGTCCAGACGTACTTGGAGATGGATGGATATGCGAGGAAAGTGCCTCCGGTTTCGTTCAGACCCAGAACGAACTTGTAAATGGATTGTGTGTCTGACATTGGATTTTATTCTGTGTTGATTGATCTCTATTAAATATACATCTGTTTGGCGGCGGAGAATTTATTCTCTTGCTTAACGCCCTTCTCTGAGACGTACGAGCTCAGAGGTTGTATATCGATGGACATCAGTCGCATGGAGTGAATTGCCAATGTGGCATGCGTAAGTGGCAATTGATCAAGGCTTCTGTTGAAAAGCAAAGTCTTGTGGTTGATGATCAAAGCACGGCTGTGTGGCGTAGCTTTGTGTATAACGTGAATTCGCGAGCCTCACACCTCGGTATGAGTCAAAAACGGGATAGTGACTGCAGGGAGAGCACGACGTTTCTTTCTAGCTAAGGTGGTGTCAGTGACCTACCAGCCCTGACATTTATATACTTTTCACCTGTGTGGTTGTTGGATACGAGGCGCCTCAGATATAGGTCTGTAAGGACCGGGAAACTTGTGTTCAGGAATTGCCAATCCTCAAAAGTAAGAGAGGACCGGCCCTGAAGATCCAAGGATCATAGTGGGGTCCTGAGACATTTGCTAGAGTGTCTCGAACGCGGAGAGGAGCTTGCCCCTTGCCTCGGCTCATGACGGAAATCCAATTTCCAATACGTGTATTGCGGTTTTAATTGTAGAACTAGTATGGCGACATGATATATGTTGCCCATGTCGCCTATGATTGATATTTATGATTGAAATTGTTTTGACACTATACACACCTATGATAGTATCAAATGATTTGTTTTAAACGTATCAAGCATTATTTGGCTATTATAAGGGAAAACCCTATCCTCCGGCTTGCGTTGCATTGTGTGATGGGACCTGGGTCTTATAATAGCTTCATTTTTTCAAAAAGCATTGCGTTGTTTTGTTATATGCACTAGTATTCTTGGGAGGAAACCCGTTCCGTGTTATACGGCGTGGTCCCTTGAATTACTATCTTGAAAGTAAAGTTTTAAATAACTGTTTTAGTTCTCACACCAGTCACATGACTGACCTGGAGTTTATTGTTTTAACCTAAACTCTGGGTGCCCCTATTTTCCACACGGGCAGCTAGTAGTTTTGGTTTTGCAGATTTATATTCACAGGGTCCTGATTTACAGCTGGAACGATGCTCGAAAGCTCTGTATCCGTGTATCACTTTCAGTTGTGTTTTGTATATTTTTCCGCTGCTATGTAATTTATTGTAATCTCTAATGTTGGTTGAATGTAATTTATTCATTTATACTCTGTATATTCTTGTATCTGATGGAATTGTTGTAATAACAATGAAATGTTCTTCTGTATGCGTTCTATTTTGTCTTGTCCTCAATTCTATCCGTGCTTTCCTTCACGGGGAAGTTCGGGTCGTGTCAAGCCTCCCTCAAACACTGAAGAAGAACTTGTTCAACGTGAGGGTAAGCAACTCGCGGTAGGAGAAACTACCTTAAATGTTGAACAGAACATTGGATATGTTCTTGAGGATCCGACTATGGCAAGTACTCAAGATAGAGACTCCGTGGGTACTTTTGGCGAACTTCCTGATCTAGAGTCTGCGCGATACCTTAGCAAAGATGATACCCCTGTTTCAGGTTTCACAGTTCCTAATGTTCAATCTGATCCCAACATTCCGGAGATTCCTGGACCAGTTCCAGATACGAGAATAAACTTAGTATCGGAGTCTAACACAGGCTTATTAGGCATGTTTTTGTTTTTGCTTTTAGGACTAAGCTTGCTTTCAGAGTTGCACTTTTAACTTCTTACTCTATATCTTGCTTTACTTCCATGTTCTCAAGTGCTAAATGAATTCATTGTTATTTTTCTTTTTAGGAATGAAGTCATCATTCATTGACGATTTCCGGAAAAGGAGGCAAAGTTCTGATACACTTGCTCGGCCAAAGAAAAAAATTAAGCAAGCTCCTCCTCAACCCCAAAAATCACATGGTCAACATCCCACTTCTTCTCATCCTTCTTATGAACAGCTTCCAGAGCAAAGAGCCTGGCTTGATGATTATGAACAATCGGCGGAGGAGGAGGCAAGGCAGAAAAGGGAGGAGCCTCAAAGGAGAAGACGAAGGAGTGGAGATGACCCTCTTACGGAGATCCCCCAGAAGCGTGCCCCAGGATACGTTCCTCCTTATCCAACCCAGGCCGAGCTTCAAGCTATCATGTCAAGGCCGCGTAAAATACTTGATGTGGAAAGGGAACTTGGATGCCCCAGCCCCCCTCTTAGTCTTAGATTTGGAGATTGGGATTTGAGGGGTTTGAACTTTGATGTGGATGTCCATCCCACGGATAGACGGGACATGACAGAGATGGTGGCGAAAGCTCGGGGAATCCTGGATGATATTGGCAAAACCGTTGATCAGCGCCTCAAAGCATGGGAACAATTTTGTTATGATTTTCAGAATCTTAACACCAAACGGATTGAAAGCATTAAAACCCTAGAGGACGAAAAGGCTCAACTTATCCAAGTTGTGAAAGCTCAGGATACGAAGATTTCTGTTTTAGAACGGGGCTCCAGGGCTAACGAGCTAGAATCCGAGATTGGAAAGCTTCGCAAGGAGCTCGAAGCTGCCAAGAATACAGAGGTCGAGCTTCATAAGCGGGCTGACGATGCTGTAAAAGCACAAGAAGAAGCTGAAGCTCAGCTGGCTTTGAGCAGAAGGACTGTGTCTGTTCGTGAATCTGAAATCGCCTCTCTTCGCAATAAGCTTGAAGTCGAAACCGCCAAGTCCTCCTCCTTAGAAAAAGAGAAGCAAGAAGCTCTGAACCAAGCCCGCAGAATTAAGGAAGAAGACGAAGCAACCTTCCTAGAATTCTATGTATGCAGTGTTATGTATGGGGGAAGCCTCCGCTTCCTAGGAGAAGGCTATGGAGATACGCTTGCTCGTGTTTGGGAAGAGGTTTTGAAGCGTTACAAAGATTCTGATGACTACCAAATCCAACTTGAGTTGCTGGATGAAGATGATCGAGAGGCCTTAGCTAAAGGCAGAAATTCTCTTGGGATCCATCGGGGGGAATCATCCGGGGTTAAGTCTTCACGTATATTTATTGAGGGTACTTTCACCAAATTAACTGATGGTGCCATAATCTCAAGCCCTGTATTCCATGCAGATGTTGCAATTCCTCCCTCTGCAGCTGGAGGAGACAGTGATTTGGAGGAAACAATAAACCTCGAGGATTATGAAATCAGCACACATCCTTCTGCTCCAGGTAGAGATGATATGGATGAAGTGATACTAGATTTAGATTACTTTTTTGCTTCTTCGGAGTATTCTAAGCTCATGAGTTGCTATAGTTATGCAACGAATTCGCTTTCACCATCACCTCCTGTTGGCGGGTATACTGCTATGGTGATGGATGCCGTTGAAACTGACTTGCCATTATTCAATACATGCTTACTTGCTGGTGTTTCCAAAGGACTAACATTCTCCCAAACAGGTTCGCAGGAGGAGAGAATTGATGCTATCGAAACCCTTGACCGAGATATTAGTAAGCTCCGTGAGGAAGAAGAGCATGATTCTGAGGCAACTATCGACGACATCATTGTTGATTCAGGTAAAGAGGATGCTTCTCCTTCTAAGCGGAAACATCATAAGCGTGCTATCAAGAAGAAGAAGACCGTTGATTCGCCAACTCTTAGGGGTCCTTCATTGAGATCTGGAGACCCAAAGAAATAGTGGCTTGGATTCTTGCTTTGCATTTATCAATCTTTCATTCAGACCGGATGTATATGCGGGTGCCGGCCCTCGCTTATGACTTGAATAATTTGGACTTAATAATGTTGTGACTTGATTCTGTGTTTGAATGTGGTGTGGTAATGCTTTGTGTTTCTGCATTCTAAATCTTGTCCTTACTTTCTTCTGCATATTATGGGTTATACATCATGCTCACACACCACACTTTGCACATTTTGCTCATTTATGAATTTCCCACTTATAAACGGTTGAGATGATCCTTTGGTATGTGAGATATCAAGGAGCTGCCTTTTGTTTTGTGTCGTGATATGTGATATGCCCCCGTACCAATGGATTGTTTCAACCTTTATACATCGAAGGTGGATATTTGGAAGTTTTTAATTCTTTATACGAACTTTGCATGCTATGTTTGGAATTCTCCATCCTTTGCGTCCTAATGCATTAGATATTCGAGAAATGTTTGAATGCCTTTTGAAGGGTTTCCTTGTCAAAGACTCAGTAATATCGTAGTCAAGTTTTATCTGACTTTGATTTATTGACTGAGCACCCCTGGAGAAGACTCAGTTTATTATTTGACTGAGAATCCTCGGAGAGGGTTTGGGTTAAGAAACTCGGTTATAATGCAATCAGATTTTTTTCGACTTTGGGTTATTTGACCGAGCACCCCTGGAGAAGACTCAGTTTATTATTCGACTGAGAATCCTCGGAGAGCGTTTGGGTTAAGAGACTCGGTTATAACGCAATCAGATTTTGTCTGACTTTGGGTTATTTGCCCGAGCACCCCTGGAGAAGACTCGGTTTATTATTCGATTGAGAATCCTCGGAGAGGGTTTGGGTTAAGAAACTCGGTTATAACGCAATCAGATTTTGTCCGACTTTGGGTTATTTGGCCGAGCACCCCTGGAGAAGACTTAGTTTATTATTCGACTGAGAATCCTCGGAGAGGGTTTGGGTTAAGAGACTCGGTTATAACGCAATCAGATTTTGTCTGACTTTGGGTTATTTGGCCGAGCACCCCTGGAGAAGACTCAGTTTATTATTCGACTGAGAATCCTCGGAGAGGGTTTGGGTTAAATTTGCGCCTGCTTTTGGACCATATTTCTTCAGTAAAGCTATGGCGAGTTTTATGTCGGAAAACAGGATGACGGAGGTATCGTATCCTGTAACCATAGCTGTGCATCTTTTGGATATATGATCAAAGACATGCGAATATAAAGCTTAGACAGAATCAGAAGTGCTGCTGGATTTATACTCATGTAATTTCATACAAAGTATTTACTATATTCATAGAAAAATACAAAAGAATATGAGTTAGAAAATCATTTGAAATAGCGACGAAGGTGATCACTGTTCCAGGCCCTTGGGAGTTCTACTCCATCTGTAGTTTTGAGTTTAAAGGTACCGTCAAGAAGCTTTTGATTGACAATAAACGGCCCTTCCCAATTGGGGCCAAAGACTCCTGTTGCGGTCATGATCTTTTTTAACACTAAGTCTCCTTCTTCGAATGTTCTATGCCTGACCTTCTGGTTGAAGTGTCAGGCTATTCTTCTTTGATGGGAGACCATTCTAAGCTCTGCTTCGGTTCTTCTTTCCTCAAGTAGATCGAGAGCTTCAAGTTGCAGCTTTTCATTCTCTCCTTGGCTAAAGTGTATTCTGCGGTGAGTAGGAACTTCCAATTCCGCAGGTATCATTGCTTCCGAGCCAAATGCCAAAGAGAATGGAGTATGCCCTGTTGCATTTTTATGGGTTGTACGATAAGCCCATAGTGCCAGTGGCAATTCTTCAATCCAGTTGCCCTTAGCTTTCTCGAGACGCTTTTTAATGGTGGACTTCAGGATTTTGTTGACTGCCTCAACTTGCCCGTTGGCCTCCGGGTGGGCAACTGCTGCAAAGCTTTTCTGAATATGATATTTGTTGCAGAAATCCTTGAATTCATCACTTTCAAATTGCGTGCCATTGTCGGTGATAATTTTCTGTGGAACCCCAAACCTGCATATGATATTTTTCAACACAAAGTTGATTACCTTCTTCGATGTGATAGTTGCCAATGGTTCAGCTTCAGCCCATTTGGTAAAGTAATCCACGGCCACTGTAGCATATTTGAAGCTCGATTTTGCGGTAGGTAGTGCTCCAATCAAGTCTATGCCCCAAACAGCGAATGGCCAAGGACTCAACATCTATGTCAACTCAGTTGACGGGGCTCTTGGAATTTTTGCAAATTTCTGGCACCGGTCGCATTTCTTAGTGAATGTCATTGAGTCGAAGTTCACATCGGGCCAAAAATAACCATATCGAAGGACCTTTTTGGCAAGAGTCTGTCCACCAACATGACCTCCACAATCTCCTTCATGTAGCTCCGCCAAAATCGCTTTAGATTCCTCCTTTGTTACACACCGTAGTAATGGCGTTGAATATCCTCTCCTGTATAAATGACCATCTTGGACGAGATATAGGCGAGACTTTCGGAGCAGTTTTCTGCGATCCTTTGGTTTCTCAGGAAGTGTTCCGTGAAGTATATAGTTTTTTATAGGGGTCATCCACGAGTCGGGCTCGTTGGTTGCTTCCATAACCCAGTCTATATCGGATTCCTCAATGCTGGAACTAGATAATACTTCCACAGGAACTAGATCGAAGATTTGAGGATCTCCGATGCTAGCCGGCTTTGATAAGGAATCTGCCTTCCAATTTTCTCTGCGGGGAATATGGGAGATAGAATAATATTCCAAGTTGTCGAGAAGTTCTTTGGCTTTAAGCAGATATGTCGGAAGCCTTCCCATCTTAGTTTGGAATTCACCTTTGATTTGAGAAACCATTAGCTGTGAATCGCTGAATATTAGTAGACTTTTCAAGCTTAATTCTTTTGCAACCCGCAATCCTCCAAGTAACGCTTCATATTTAGCCTCGTTGTTGGTATTGGGGAATTCGAATCGCAGAGCACAGCATACATGTCGTCCTTCTGGGGTTTCGAATACTATCCCTGCCCCAGCACAATATTCATTCTTAGCGCCATCAACAAAAAGTTTCCACCTAACGGCCAATTCGTTAATTTCCTCCATTTCCTCTCCCCTGTTAGTGAATTCAGCGATAAAGTCGGCCAGAGCTTGCCCATTTATTGCTTTTCTGGGGTAGTAAGTGATATCATATTGGCTGAGTTCAATATTCCATTTCAGGAGTCTCCCTGAAGTTTCTGGACGGAACAATACCTGTTTCAAGGGTTGGTCGGTAAGGACTTTAGTAGAGTGGGATTGGAAATAGGGTCTGAGCTTTTGTGATGCGATGAGCAAGGCATATGCAAGCTTTTCTATCCTTGGATAGTTCATCTCTGCCCCAGTAAACCTTTTGCTAATTTAGTATACTGGCCACTGGACTTTGTCTTCCTCCCTAACGAGTGTTGCGCTCAACGCATGGGATGACACTGCAAGGTATAAGAGCAAGCTTTCTCCATCCCTAGGCTTCGATAGCATCGGAGGGGATTCCATGTGCTTGATGAGATCTTCAAATGCTTGCTGGCATTCGGGAATCCACTGGAAGCTTTTCTTTTCCTTTTTTAATGCATCAAATAGGGGAATGCACCTATCCGTTGCCCTTGAGATGAAGCGGCTTAATGCTGCTACCTTGCCATTTAAGCACTGGAGTTCTTTCTTAGTCCGTGGAGCTTGCATTTCTCGTAAAGCAATCACTTGTGCTGGGTTTGCTTCAATGCCTCGAGCATTTACCATGAAACCAAGAAATTTTCCTGATGCTACGCCGAACGAGCACTTAAGTGGATTGAGCTTCATGCCGTATCTCCTCAGGATTTGGAACATTTCATCAAGATCCTCTATATGATTCTTTGCCTCTTTGGATTTTACCAGCATGTCATCAACATAAACCTCCATAGTCTTTCCAATTTGAGTTTTGAACATCGCGTTCACCAAGCGTTGGTAGGTGGCACCTGCATTTTTCAAACCAAACGGCATTACCTTATAACAATATAAACCACGATCAGTTATGAAACTGGTACTATCCTGGTCTGGCTCGTGCATCATAATCTGATTGTATCCAGAATATGCATCCATGAAAGACAATAGTTCATGCCCCGCTGTTGCATCAACAAGTTGATCAATTCGAGGTAGGGGGAAACTATCTTTTGGGCAAGCCTTATTCAAGTCAGAATAATCAACACACACTCGCCATTTGCCGTTTGATTTTTTCACAAGGACCGGATTGGACACCCAATTAGGATAGGTGGATTCTCGAATGAAATTATTCTTCAATAGCCTATCCACTTCATCTTTCAAAGCTTCAGACCTTTCTGGGCCCTGCATCCGTCTTTTCTGCTTCACCGGGCGCACGTTGGGGTCAATATTCAGCTTATGCACTATTACGTCTGGAGGTATCCTGCACATATCTGAGTGACTCCAAGCGAAGACATCCAAATTTGCTTTCAAAAAACTAATCAATTCCTTTTGCAGCATACGGTCCAATTGGGAGCCTATCTTTATTAGCTTATCTGTATCACTATCATGGATTTCTATGGAAATGGTAGCTTCAGCTGGTGCTACCTTTTCATCCCCTGCACTGATTTTTCGTGGGTCCATATCTTCCTGCATGTCGTTATATGCTCCAGCGCAGGGGGAGGTCATTAATTGCTATAAAGGAGCTTCATGGATGCAGAGAGGAGTCTCCGCATCCTTCTGAACTTCGTATTTCCGAGCTTCAATCAGTTCTGCCATATAGCATTCTCTCGATTCCTGAGGATCCCCTTTGATAACTCCCACCCCATTTGTGGTCGGGAACTTCATCATCAAACTCCAAGGAGCAAGACCTATCGTGAAGTCGGCAAGTGTTGGCCTTCCCAAGAATGCATTATACCCTGAAGGTGATTCAATTATAACGAAAGATTGTATCATGGAGACTTGCCTCTCTCCCTCTCCTAGCTCTACAAGGAGATCAATCACACCTATTGGCTGAGTTGGTACGCCAGTGAACCCGTGTATTTTGTCTTTGCTAGCTCGCACATTATCCATGGATAGACCCATTTTAGAGAAAGTATTGTAAAACAGAACGTTCACGGATGCTCCGTTATCAATCAACACCTTCTGTACTATTGCTGGACCCAAGCCAATAGTGATCACCATTGGGTCAACAGTTGGAACCAACATTCCGTCGGAATCCCGATGCCGGAAGATAACATCTTCGTAGGATGTTTTATGCATTTTTCGACGAAGAGAATTATTGCAAACCTCAAAACCGTCTCCTTTTAGAACGCTTCTTGGTTCATTAGTATACCTGATCATATCCTCCTAAGTATCCCCTGCAGGATGAGGACCACCACTAATCGTATTGATTATTGGTCGGGAGTCACTTGCAGGTGTTCTTCCATCTTGAGTCGGACGAGTTTGTTTTCCCTGAGTAGGCTCGGCATCTGTTGACCGCTTTACGTACTCTTGGAGGCGATTCTTCCTTATTAATTCTTCAACCAGATTCCTTAAATGTCGACACTCATTCGTGTCATGGCCTGGTCGATTATGGAATCGACAAAACCTTCCAGAGTTCGCAGCTTCTTCGGACACCTTTACTGGCTTTGGGCTCGGATAGCTCTCTGCATCCTTCGTTGCCATATATATGTGCTCGATTGTATCATTCAACGGAGTAAAATCCGTTGGCTTGAAGAAACGTCGTTTCTTGGAATCCTTATCATTTCTAGCATCATTACTGCTTCCTCTCTTTTGACCTTCCCCAAAATTTTCTTGACTATTCTTTTTGGGAGCTTCCTTCCTTTCCGGGACCACCTTAGCTTTGACATTGCCAATGGAATAGATAGGATCATCTTCAAGACACATGTATTCCTCGGCTTTGTCATAAAATTTCTCTAGCATCTAAGGTTTCTTTCTTTTTAGCCACCTTTCGAACTCAGACAGCTTATCAATGCCCCCCTTTAAGGCCATTAGAATTAGCCTTGGCTCGTGGGTCCCTACTTCTGCAGCAGTAGCATTAAAACGATTCAAGAAAGACCTTATCGTTTCACCAGGAGCTTGTTCTAGTTCATTGAGGGACATGATATCTCTGACCTTTGTTGTTTGGAGGCGGAACTGGTCTTGGAAGCATCTTGCCAATGTGGCAAAGTTATCAATAGATCTGGGAGGCAACTTTGTGAACCATAATGACGCAACCCCCTCCAAATACATCGGGAAGTACAAGCACTTAAGCTCGTCAGTTGCTTGTGCCCCATCCATGTGTTGATCGTATCGGAACAAGAACACATTAGGGTCACCTGTCCCATTATAAGCTTAGATGGTGGGCGGTTTGAACTTTCGCGGGAAGGTCGTTTTCTTGATTCTTTCGGTAAGGGGGGTTTTAGATGGCGCGAATTCCCATTCTGCTTCATTGTCGTTTCGGTGCTTGTCCTCCTTCATGATCTATCGGACCATCTTCAGAAGGCGATCCTTCTCATCGAGGCTTTCTGCGGGGCGAACGCCTATGTCTTGGCCGGAGGCTTGCCTTCGCAAACCTTCACGGTTGCGACTTAGGGGCCCTGGCCTTTCTCGATTGGAAAGTGCCCCTTTGGCAGCATCAGCAACTCGACAAGAAGTAGCTTCTCCATTATGGTTCCAAGCGGCTTGCTTTGGATTATCGGGCTTTCCTTTACCAGGATTAGAGATTTCTTGAAAAGATTTTTCTCGATTTGGACTAGAAGAAGAAGAACCAGCATCCTCTGCACGAATGGGCTTAGAGGCCACCTTTGCCGTAGCGACCTGAAGAGCAAAGAGCGAATCAAGTTTTGTCAACATGGCTTTGTTAGCTATCTCTAGTTGTTGCGTCAATCCAGCGACAGCTTGATCAAGCTCGCCCCTTGTAACATTCATGCCTCTATTTGATGTTTCGCCTACTTCAAATTGGTTGATCATGGGGGTTTCCTCCCGATTTCTTTCATTAGATGTCCTAGTTCTCGCTTCCTTGCTCACTTTTGGCGGCATTATTTCAGAAAGCAACTTGAACTTTGAGGAGAGTTCATCGGAAGGTCCAAATCGCAAGCTGGAGCGAGCTATTTTAAGGCTTAGCTATAAGATCTCAAGATCTTCGTATTATATTTGATGCCAGAAAGTAGATCTGGCCCCACGGTGGGCGCCTAATTGTTGATACCGAAAATTAGTATAATAACCAAAATGGTATTTCTAAACACGTTACCTAATCAGAGGCGAGATGCTTAGAAAGCACGTCACCTTTTCAGAGGCGGGACGTTAGAAAACCTTTAGAGTTATGTGAGGCCATATCTAACATTCAAAAGCATCAAAATACCAAAATAAGGAAAGAAGACAAGAATTTTATAGTGGTTCGACTCTTAATCAAGTCTATGTCCACTTTGAAGATGGGATTTCATTAATAACCAAAAGATTACAACATTTTCTCCATTATACATTCATACAAGCTCCTTTGACATGCATTTGTCCTTACAACCGATTGAAAGAATGGATGAAAGCTTGAAGTATTTTATGCCAATCCCTCCATGGAAGCCATGGATGAAAGCTCCTTAGATCTTTGGGTGAATGATCAAGAAGAAATGAAGAAGTGCGTGAAATGCTTATGCTTGTTCCTCCATGAAAGCTATGCTCCACATGCTCCAATGTTCCATAGACTTATGATTGATGATTGAGAAGATATGTAGGAATGCTTGGAGAAATCCCGAAAGCAATTAGGCAGCACCTCCTTGTAGTTCCAGGAAAAGTCCCCCTCAAATGGTGGAGGTAGGGTGCTATTTATAGATGATGGAGTGGCTGAAATCTTCAATTCAGGGTTCTGGTCGGTTTTTTCAGATATTTACGAGAATGCCACTGCCAGTTGTCAACAGCTGTCATGCTTCTTTATGCGTTTTAACCGACCAGGGGCCATCTTTTAGAATAAAAGACGACCAGGAAGCAGAAGAACGACCAGGTGGCTGCATGGATGAGGCAGACCGACCAGGAATTTTGGACGTGGAGCAAACTTACCATGAAACTTTGAAGCTAGCTGGTGCGATCAGAGGCTAGCGGGCGACCAAGTTTGGAACGACCAGCTTTCTTTAGCTTTTGGAGTGACCAGGTGGCTTCTGGATCTGGAGCGATCGGGTCAGCGTATAAAAGAGAGCGACCAGGTGCCTTTTGTCTTTAGGGCGACCATAAGGCTTTCCACTTTTAGAGCGACCCGTGGTTTTGGATATTTGGAGCGACCAGAAGTCTCTATCCTCAGGAACAATCAGAATCCTTAGGACGATCAGAATCCTTCTACATTCTAGGACGACCAAGGTTCTTCTACTCTTTGGAGCGACCGGGTGCCTTCTGTACTTTGGTGCGACCAGAAGGCTTTGGATCTTTGGAGCGACCAGGACCTTGTTTGCTATGACCGATCCCTCTTAAGTATTACGGAACTGACCCCTAATTTAGATATCCAAAAGGACCCGTACACATTTGTTGATAATAAACCGATCAGGTGGATAACACAATGAATACAAGTCGAGCAAATAGGCCGAGCACAAGACATAGCCAGTTTTATTTTCAAGTGCTAAATGCAACAACTCAAGTCAACAAGTGCGATAGAGTAGCCGAGTATACCACAAACCCACAAGTAAGAGGTCAAGCCAGTATAGACACTCAACATGACAAGTTTCTCGGACAAAATGGTGTTTACGTACGAAAACAGCAAGTACAGGAGCTTGCATAGCTAAGATATGGTCAAATATACAAAGCAAGACAGTTCAAACATCAAGTACATCAATGCAACAAAGAGGCGGTTTAGCAGGAACAATGTGAGGTCAAATATTCAATGGTGGTCAACATATAAAACATTGCAACTCAACGTAAAGACACTGGTGACATAGCATAAGCATAAGGAAGCATAATATGTAAGAAAATCATGAATGTTCAAGCCAAGATTCAGCGACACTAACAGGTCATACAAGTTAAGATAGACAAGTCCAAGCAAGTAGAAAGATACAAAGATGGTTAGAAGTACATGTTAGTATAGTACAACAGTGTTAACAAGATATCAGGCCAGTTGGTTTTTCAAGTTCATGATTCATACGAACAACACAATGCCAATGTTCAAGTCATACAAATGAAGCACTGGAAAAATGCTAATACAACAGTATTCATTGATGAAGCAACTGCAATTGCCAAAACATGAAGGAACAGCAGTATACAAGAGCAATGCGTCTAAGATTCAAGTATACATATATAGCAACAAAAAGAGAGTAATGAACAAGGCATGATCAAGCATTATATCTGTTCTTATCAAAATCAAAGCATCAGTTCGAGGTGGAGGCGAATCAAGTATAATATCAGCTAAGCATTAGTCCAAGGTCGAGGCATTTCAAGAGTAATATCAGCTCTTAAGCAACATCATGTATGAAGAACTATAGAGTGTAAAAATTCAAGGACCAAAATTTTGTTCATATCAGATTGTTTTTATAGCAACTATTCTTATCAAATTATTGATACAGTGGAGCAGTAGATTAAAGTCAAGTACGAGACAGATTTTTAAAAAAAGAAATCATTTTTTAATGGTGTCGAAGGTATCAACATAAAGTTCTTGAAATCCAAGTATCAATACACTTACTTTTCTAAAGAAGACGAATTCAAAGTCAGAAAACCTCATGCAAAAAAATTCTAGAACAGTTTGAAGATTTCAAACTCCAAAAATTCAAGGCCTCGCAAAAAGGAATTTTCCTGTGAAATCGCAAGAACAATTCAAAGCTGAGGATTTCAAAAAGCCCAAAAATCTCATATATATCATTCAAAATCATATATGAAATCAGAGCACAAATTTAGGATTTTTTAGTCCTATAAACACAACCATCATCATTGGCTTTTAATTGATCCAAGTTCAAACAAAATAAAGTATAAAATCGAATAGCAAAATCATACCAAAAATAGAGGAAACTAGGATCCAAATCATAGTCCATAAATTCAATCGAAGAAGATGCAAGCCGCCAAAGATTGAAGCCAAAAAGACTCGAGCGGCAGAGAATTGAATTTCATCAACCAAGCATCGCGATTTAGGGATTTAAGAAAAACCATAGTTTTTTATAGCTGCCATTTTTTCAGAGACAAAGGGATCGGGTTTAACATATGATGGAGCAAAAATATACAACGTACTGGCCATGTTTTATAAAGAGAAAAGGAGTTAGTTTTTAAATTAGAATTAGGGTTTTTATTATTTTTTAAAGGTTTTTTAACTGTTTGTTTTAATTTCAATTTGTAATCGAATCTAGAGTATTCTACTTTGTCTCTAAAACTAGGGAGACAAATTACGGGGAAATCTAATTTCGGGGATAGAAGTCAGCGCAGGGTTTTGAGCGTAGGATTAGTGCAACTAGAGCGAGATTGTGAGTCTTTTTGTGTAGCTCCTAGTAGAAACTAGGGATAAGATTTGAGCGTAGGATTAGGACAAATAGGCTAGGAATTGTCGCGAGTTTACAGGTGTTATAAGCGTTGTAATTTTTGACTAATACCTAGTAGAAACCTTAGGTAATGCAGTAGTAGGCAGAGTTTTGCCGAAGCTAGGTATATCTGTGTGTTACTTATTTTCCGCATTCACTCTGATTATTATCTGTGTTTTATATTAGTTAATTACTTAGTAAAAACTGCAATAAACATTATTCACCCACTCTAGGGTTAGTTTAGATCCTACAAGCGGTATCAGAGTAGGTATTTTTTATTTTAAATAACTCTAGAGTCATGGATTTCCCTAATGGTGAGTTTTCTAGTTGTTAATCTAGCGAGAATTTTTCTAGTATAACGCCAACTATTTTTGATGGAATAGAAACTTTAAATTGGAAATTAAAAATGGAATTTTATTTAAAATCTGTTAACACTAGATGTAGGGATATTATTAAAAATTGGTATGATATATTAGATAAGAATGATAATATAATTAATTCTCGTGCTACTCACATTTTATATTCTTATATTAATGACGATCAGTATAACCATATCTCTCATTTTTTAACTGCATAGGAAATCTGGAAAATCTCGATGTCTAGTATGGAAGAGAGGACAACAATATCTTAAACCCCCCGAAAGTCAACTCAACTTCAGAATTATGCTTGATTGGATTTACAGAACATGGATCAGACAATGATAGTGATAAAGACTCAACAGATGATGAGCACGGTGAATTTCCTTTTGAAAAGTTAATTCTTCTTTGTGATAAATTAACTAAAACTGTTCGGAGTCTCAAACTGACAAATAAAAATTTAAAATCTAAAATTTTGAGTTAAGCAATAAAATTCATGATTTGGAATTAGAACTTAAAAATGCTAAAAAGATTGAAAACTTGAATTCAAAAAATGTTTAGATTTGGAAAATGATTTAGTTCATCTCAATGAAAAGTTTCAGAAGCTTGAAAAGGGAATTGTGTTTTTAAAAATAAATGAGATTGAACTAAAAACAAAAAAACCATTTTTTTTGCAAAAGGGACTGGATAGGCTTAAAAAGGTTAAAAATTCCAAACATGAAACTTTAGAGAAAGAGAGTTTTTTGAAAACCAAATTGATTTTAAATGAGCTTGAAATTGAAACCGATAAAATTTAAAATTTCAAATGCGATAAATGCACGACTTTTCAAAAAGAATTGTTTGAAATAAAAGAATATTTCAAAACTCTTGAAAACGAAAACGTGATTTTAAAAAATAATGAATATGAAATTAATTGTATCAATCACGATTTGGAAAAAGAAACTGAAAAATTCAAGGATTTTGAAAAACTTGAAATTGAAAAGCATAAACAATTTGAAAATGAGATTTTTGAGTCCAATGCAAAAATTAAAATGCTAAAAAACGAAAATATGGTTTTGAAACAAAATGATTCTGAAAAGAGAAAGATCACTATAAATAGTTGTTCAATTTTAGTGAAAGAAAATAGTGATCTTAAATCTAAAATTCAATGACTTGAATCAATATTGGGTAAATTCTCTAAAGGAGAAAAATCTTTAAATATGTTGCTAAAAAACCAATTTTTTGTTAAGAATAAGAAAAGACTCGGTTTTGATAAATTTGATAAAATTGAAAAGTGTGATTTCAATGATTTTAAAAATCCTTCACGCCGCTTTGGAAAAATTGATCCAGTTGAAAAGCTAAATTTTAATGATTTTGAAAATCCTACAAATATCTTTGAAAAAGGTCAAATTGGAATTTTGAATTATAATAATTTCAAAGGGTTTTTAAATCATAAACAAAATGAAAACTCGTTTAAGAATAATTTAGTCAAACATGTTTGGATCCCAAAAGATAATAAAATGAATTCGATCAAAATTAAACGAATTTGGGTTCCTAAAGGCACTTTAGTGGATGGTACTGGACTGTTATATAAACGGATTTGGGCACCAAAATATGTAAACGAAGTTAAGAGTGGTAAAACAACTTTTGTTAGACCACTCGATCCTATAAACTTTCAGGTACCGAGGAGAGGTTAAGGAACAACTGTGGTTAAGAGAGATAAAATTCAAATTGTTTCATATTATTGAATTATTCAAGTGTTCCTTAACCATAGTATTCCGAGTTGGAGATTCATTGGTTCACATCGATAAAGGTAAGTCAGGTCTGATCTCTAAATTCATGATTTTTATTTTCTTTTCTTTTTTATTTTCTTTTATGCTGATTTGTATCGACACTTCCATAATATTTTTGACATGTCTTAAACATTGTTAATCGAAAATTTAAATTTTATGATGTTCTGAAAAGCTAATGAAATTTCACACATCTTTGTTGTCTTGAGTGTCTTCTAATTCACTTTGGAAAATATTGAAAAACAGTATTCAATACAGCACATTACTTGAAAGTTATGATTGATTAGTTGTGAAAATTTCATTTTTTTACTTTGCTTGACTGTCTTGAGGTTGAAATCATTTTTGATCGATTATTGAATTCCATGGATTATAATATTCGAATTTGAAACTTGAAAATAATTTTTAAGTGATTTCAAATAATTTGATTTTGAATTGAACCATTGATTGTCCCTTGTGCATGTTAAGATACACTGAAAAAAATCTCTTGTGACTCTTGCTTCGAAAATGATTTTATGCTACTCTGATAAAGGAAATTGATTTAATTCGTTTGAATATCTTTGTGATTGGACAATGGGTTGGAAAATCATTAAATATTTTTACTTTTAAATCTTCTCCCAGTAGAGTATTTAAGTTTTAGGCCAGTCTCGGTTATGGGAGAACACAGAAGGAGAAGATTTTTGTTATGAATGAATAGCTAGGTCAAGGGTATTATTTATTGTGGCGCCAAGGGATCTCAGAACATCAGATTTGTTAATTTAATCTAGTCCAAACATGTCATACATTCAAAAATAGTCGTCAGATCCCAGTATCAACAACTCAGAATGCATGAAATAATTTTTAAAACAAAGTCAGCTCGTGCCTGGATGATCTCTCGTCCAGGTTGTTTTGCAGGTCAATCGGACCCCTTGGTGGTCGACCTATGGTTCGACCCGTATAGGCAAATATACATACATACATACATACATACTTACACACATATATATATATATATATTTGTGAGTGTGTGTGTCTCTGTGTGTGTGTGTGCATGAGTATGTATATTCTTTTTTCCTCCTTTGTGATTTCTACAATATTGTTTCTTTAATAATTTTTTCTCATGAACTTAGATTTCATCAAGTTATTTATGAAAATTGCTCAAAAAATTGCCAAATATCTAACGGTACGATTCCCTAGTCAAATTATGAAAATTTCACAAAATTAATTTATTATTTATTTAATTATTAACACTTAAATTTTGAGTTGTTACATTATCCTCTCCTAAAAGGATTTCATCCCTGAAACCTTCAAGGACAGAAGAATGAAACAAGCAATGACATTTAAGGTCTACAACATTTACTCAACCATCATCATTGCATCCATTGTCCTTAACTTTTTCCAATGCAATTTATGTTATTATGCAATAGTGTGGTGTAATTGCCTCTAATTAATGCAAAAGACTAGGTGGTCTACTAATTCAGTCGACCTCTTTTTTATGCAAATTATGTCTGTGCCATGCATCCAAATGTATGAAACAATCCTAATGATAATTGTTAATTTTATATGGACGCTATACTCATCATTTATATGTAACAACCATATGATAACCATTAACTTATAATAACCATGGAAATAAAATTGCATATACATCAATATCATATGCTCAGTATCTCAGTTTGTCGATCTCTAATAATGCCTAATGTGTGTACATGTGTATATTTTCATCCACCAGCAAACACTTGCAACCATTTTCTTCCATCACACATAACATGTTCTAATAACATGTTTGCATTCAATCCTACTATTCATAGGTTTCACCCCCAAGATCTACTATATTAAAGGATACTAAATTAAAGAACCTGATTTATGGAACAATTTAAGATGGAATAATTCAAAATGTGTCATCAAATAGACAAGAGGTATAAATATAATCCTCAGCTTCCTAAGTTATGTATTATATACAATCTCCCTACTGCACCTAGCTAAGAGAACTTCTTTGTTTCTTAGCCGCTTGATGTAATTTCAAATAATCTTAGTAGGAATGCGGCAAATTGAAGCCCCTCTCTCCTTTTTTTTACTTCCTTTAGTTGGCTAAGCTCGACTATCTCCGTTGAATCATGTAACCGTTTTCTTCAGTATGAAACATGGGAAACATCGTGAACTCAAGCGATCCTCTCTATTAGTTAATCTGATATGTCGTTGTCCCTAACCTTGCAACAGTGGGGACGGTCCTACAAATCTAGGGGCTAGTTTCCCAACTGATCCAATCCTCACCACATTTCTTAACTATAACACCTTGATAAAGAACAAATCTTCTACCTTGAACTCGGGTTTCTATTTTCGCTATAAGATTTTTTCCTATCTTGGGCCACATTCATTTTCTTCTTAATCAAATCAATCATTTTTGAAGTTCCTCTAACCTTATTAGGCCATAGTAGCAGTTGATCAGTGTCTATTACTAACATGAAGGTGATCTTCACGGTCTTCTGTAGATAGCCTCAGAAGGCCTCATCCAAATGTGAACTTGAAAACTATTGTTATAACCGAATTCCACAAAAGTTAGGTGCTCTTCCCGAGTCCCTCTGAAATCAAGGATGCTCTTTTCTTACACAATGCATTCGCAACATTCCCCTTACTGGGGGTACAAGATATCTCGTAATCATAGAATGTTAGGAACTCCATCCGACACTTCTATCATAAATTTAAATCCTTTTGCAAAAATAGGTATTTCAACAACTTGTGATATGTACAAGCTCGACGCTCTTTCCAAGTGGGTAATGTAATTATAACTTGAGCGCAAATACATTAACAGCCAACTGCAAGTCGTAGGTGGAGTAGTTCCTTTTGTGGGTATTCAACTGTTCGATCCCATAGTTTACTTTCCTCTTATCTTACGTAATACCACCTCTAGGCTAGTATCGCATACATCCGTGTAAACAGTGAAAGGATTATCTCCCTCAGGGAACGCTAACGTTAGTGCACTAATAAGGGCCTTCTCGAGTTTCATGAAGGGATCCTCACAGTCATCCTACATGAATGCTGAATTTACTTATTAAGGTAAGTAGGTGGGGATAAATCCATGCAAAATCTTTAATGAACTTTCTGATAATACTCTACTAAACCAAGAAAGCATCTTACTTCAGTAGCATTCTTAGGCATTTTCTAATCTCCTATCACAATTACCTTGTGAGTTGCACAACTAACCCTTCTGTTGAGCCAATATGCTCTAAGAAACCCTCCTCATCTTGGTTAAACTAGAACGTTGAAAATTTAGACTTTAACCGATGCAGTAGAAGAACGCAGAGAACCTCCTCAAGGTGTAGATCATGCTCCTCTTCACTCTAAGGGAACAAAAGAAAATCATTTACGAACACCACAACAAATCTGTTGAGAACATCCCAAAAGAATAAACTTATTAATTCTACGAAGTATTTCGGGGAATTAGTCTACCCAAATGGCATGGCCGACCACTCGAAGAACCCATCTGGTATACTGAAGGTCGTCATGCTGTCATCTGCTATCCTAAGCTGATGAAAACTAGTGGCTTGGTCTAAATAAGAGAATAATGAATCACCAACTAATCAGTAAAATAAATCATCGGTCCATGGTAGTGGGTAATAGTTCTTCTTCATGAGCTTATTTAGTTCTCGGTAGTCAACATAAAGTTTGATGGAACTGTCCGCCTAAGTGGAAAAGATGGTCGACGCCCCCACTCAGAGATACTCCGTCGAATGAAGCCCTTCTCTAAAATCTCACCTACTTTCTTACTCAACTCATTTCTCTCCCTTAAAGCCATATGCCTCACGAGCAATGCCACATGCTTGGCATTATCACAAATATAGATCTGAAAATCGATCTCTTGCTTAAAAGCTATCCACCTAAACTCCTCAAACATGTCTGTGAAATCTCTAACTATAGGAACTGAATTGATATCACTCTAGAGATGAATCAAGGGAATATAGGAAGCTTAACATGCCACTATGTGTTGTAAGAAGTATCAAGACACCGCCCCTATATGTCCCTAGCCTGACGACTCTTCCCTCGTTGTCAAGTATAGCCCGGTAAGTGGCTAATCAATCCTTACCTAACATCATCCTATACAAGGAATCCCAGTATATAGGCTTCGCAATCAAGCTCTGCCACTAGTATCATAATTTTCAAACTCCTATAATCATTGATAAATGCGCTAATCCTTCTGTGGGGGTCTGAAGCAACTATGTATTCTGAAACTAAAGAAGTTTCTAAGTGCAAATAATCGGCAATTGAACTGGCAATAAAAGAATGTGATGGTCCTAAATCAAAGATGGTATGAATAGAAAAATCTAAAAGGGAAATCCATCATTCTACTGCAACTTTCCTAACTTGGTCCGGTTTGCAACTAGAAGGAGCTGCATCGTAGACCGGATCCTGAGCCGCCTGTGCACTAGTCCTATGTGCTCTTCCAACCCTCTATAAACAGGCTCTACTGAGATGTCCTTGCTACCCACAATTATAACACTTCCCCTTCATCGAAACCTTCTTGCATTCCTTGGCATAATAATAAGGAAATCCAAAATTATAACACCTAACATCCTTCTTAATCTGACCCTTTTGGAATCCTCTACCATTCTTCTTATTATTTCCCTTTTTATTTTTCCACAACTGTTTCGTCGTGTCTACAACTTGAGGATCTTCCTCAACATCTTCTTTAGAAACCTCAAACATCAGAGCTGTCTCAATAAGGGACTTAAATATCGCTCCTGTTAGTATGTGTGTCAGCACCATCCACTAGAGAGGCCGACTCAATCCTTTGGCAAATTTGAAAGCCTTCTTGTGAGGCATATTGACTAAATCAATTGCAAATTAGATCGTTAAATTGATTTATGTTCTCTTTTATTAAAATATCTCCTTGCTTCACTGAGTGAACTTCCCTAATTGCACTCCCTCCTCGGCCTATGACATGAACCTTTGCTCAAATCTCTCTTTAAATCCAATCCAACCCAGCTCTCCCACCTTTGCCTCCACGATCAGCCACCAGTACGAAGCCTTATCCTTCAGCTACCAAGTGGCAAACTGAACTCTCTCGTAGACACCAAGTCTCATCTATCTAAAAATATGCTTAACTACGCATAATTCTCCGTACTAGAAAAAGATTTACCGCAAAAGATTTGCGAAGCCTTTGCAAAGTTTAGAGAATTAGTCACCACTGGTGGGTTAGCAGGAACTCCAACCAAGGGTGCTGGATTATGCACTGGCTCTTACGCCTCTTTTGGTGCTACAACATAAAGGTACAGAAAGAACCAAGCAGGGATCTGGACGCCGTCAAGATGATTTGGAGCCTCTTCCATTTCGTGTAAAGAAAAGATAGGAGTTTTTAGGCTTGAAAGAATCAAAGGAAGGCTTAACTGGACATGAAAGGATTTTGTAAAACCTTGTTTTCGAAAGAAATTAAAAATCTATTTTCTTAAAAAATATTTTTTACTTTTTAAATATTTTTTAGGAATCTTGTAACCTTATGCTTTAATACCAAATGAAACACGCTGCACCTATTGGCATTCTTATAACAGGCCATACCAAGAGATGTAGACCATTTTGAGGTATAAAGAAACAAATCATAGAGACTAAGACACACAAAACATGAAAAATAATTTTAAAACACAAAGGAAAAATTTAAACAAACATAAATTGATATTTCGAAACCTATAGTTTATTTCCATCATAGTACATAAAGTCCAACCACCACATTCTAAAAATAAAACCTTAGTCTCATAAATCAGAGTACAATAAAATTAATAATCTCCCACGATGTCAACTATACAACCTAAGAGAACTGAAAAAGATACCAAAATAAAAATAAATCTAAACAGAAATGAATGTTTGAAATGCACCTAAAATCTAAGCTGTCGGCAACAATCAAATTTGTAAGCCTATGAGGGAGGAAAGGAAGAAAGAGGGGTAGGTCAAACATAAAGTCTAATGAATGAAGTAGTTACTATTATGATCAAGCATGATAAAGGAAATAGACATAGTAATAGTTATAGTATCATCAGGAAATATATACGTGCAAAACATAAAAATGATTTTTGAGAAAATTAGATTATTCGTCTAGTTCACGCATAATGATTGATTATTTGCACTGTTACTACTATTATGAAAACCTAATTTGGATAATTTTTCCTAATTCTACCCATCGATCAGCTTTTCTTATCTTCCAACTCTTAGCGTGATAGTCCGCTACCTCATAGCATTATAGCATGCCACTGTGAACTTGTCCATCATGAAACAA
Organism: Allium sativum; assembly: GCA_030737875.1. Taxonomy (NCBI): domain Eukaryota; kingdom Viridiplantae; phylum Streptophyta; class Magnoliopsida; order Asparagales; family Amaryllidaceae; genus Allium; species Allium sativum. The sequence continues at coordinate 49,014,400 of CM060918.1, forward strand.
TGTCAACATGAATAACAATCCGTCAATCCACCAATAAAAGGCACAAAATAGCGCATGGGCGCACTAGTCGCCAGTTGGTTCCATATGCACAAAGATCACTAACTACCATGACAATTGTCCTGACTATTTGACAAGTTATATAACACAATTTAGTACAAGCATGCCCGGTCTCAATGATAGATCATGTGATCATCAATCCTTGACTTGAAAGGGAATGCTACTTGTACGAGTCCTAACAACCAATATTCTAATTGCACTCCTACTACATACTCAGTCCTAGACCTAAGTTTTATATATTAACCCAATCCTTGATCTATCTTTTATTTATTAACTTAATCTAAGATCTATGTTTCTTTTCTTGGACCAATCCCAAATATGAGCCCACCCTGTTGACTCAGTCCTTAACTTGAGCCTATGTTATTTTAACTTTACCAACAAGTTTATGATATCATAATAGATTTATTATTTTTCTTTCTGGTTCATTTTATTATGATGTTCCAACTTTTCTGTTTCATAAAAAGCTTTACATGTTTTCATATTTCTTTCGAACTATAACGCTTATCGTAATTTATTACAAATTCCAACAATTTTCCAGTTCATTCTGATCCCTTTTTTATCATAGACATGTTTATACACATGTTTCCTATAAATTTAGTTATTTAATCCATATTCATGAAGTTTGAATTCTTTACACTGTTTCATAAAAGTGGATTAAATCTACGTCCTAAAAAGTAACATTGTTGGTTAAATAGCCTTTAACAACAAATGTAAATAATTGCAAAAAATTATAAATAAATGAAATGAAATAATTGTAGGAAGAAGTTGGAGAAGAAACTAATAGAAATATACTTGAAAACTATAAGAAAGTGATAATAAATACACTTGTAGATAATACCTTAAAGATATAAGAAAATCGCAAGGAAAACAACCAAATAAACAAGAAAACTACAAATATTAAGAATCTTATTTCTTTAGATTACTTAAAAATATGAATAATTACAATACTTACTTGTAGTTCTTAGCTCTTATGCGCGTGGCCTTCCCATATCGTGTCCCTAATCTAATTATAAATATTTTATTTTTAAATCTTCTCCCAAGAGAATATTTATGATCTAGGTCTATATCAGTTTAGAAAGAACTCAAAGGGAGAGATTTGTGTTGTGAATGAATAGCTAGGCCTAGGATCTTATTTCTAGTTGAGCTAAGGTCTAGGGTCTTATTTATAGTTGAGCTAGGGATCTCAAACTATTAGAATTGTTGATTTAATATGGTTCAGACATGTTATACTTTCAAAAATAGCTGTCAGATCTCAGCATCAACGACCCAAAATGAAATCTAAAATAAAATCGGTTTGTACCTGCATGATTTCTCATCTAGGTTGTTTTGTGAGTCGACTCTGCTCTCTTTGTGGTCGATCTACAGGTCACCCGACCAAAGCATGGTCGACACTTACGGTGCTTTTTTTCTTTCTTTGTCCTTTGTGATTTCTGCAATATTCTTTTTTAATTACGTTGTCTTATGAACTCAAATTTCAACAAATTATATATGCAAATTGCTCATAAAATTGCAATGAACACAATGGTGCTACTTCTGTTGCCAAATTCAAAAAATCATATAAACTTATTTTATTATTTAATTAATTTGTTAACTAATTATTATACTTAATTTTGGGTTGTTACATACATTCCTTATGTTGAGAATTTGGGTTGTGAGGCGACCATAGAAGATATTAGATATTTATATCCTTTCAAGCACCATAATATATCCCCATCACTCATGTGTTTACAAGCTCGACCTAATGGTCAAATAATCCATAGGGCATGGAACAAATTGATCAATTTCAAGCACCATTGATTCTATGTGCATTGTCCACCAGGGATCATAAGGAGTTGGATAGAAGTTCATTAGTGTGTTAACACCCACTTGTAATATTTCGAATTAATCTAGTCATTAGCTCTAGACTAACATGAAATTTTAATTATATAGGAAATTCTCCGAGATCGTCTGGTTAAGAGTACTTGGATAGGGTTCGAACCTTAAGAGATGTAGGAGTAGACTTTCAAAATGTACAAACTATAGTCTTAGACTATCTCCTTCACACTTTGGATTTATTGCATGAGGAACGTTTAATCAATTGTGGAGATTATGAGGAGATAGTCATTGAAGAAGGTGGATTTTGAGGAGAAAAAGTCAATATCCCCTATCGTACATCTAGAATTACCCTTATTCGAGGAGGAAACTATTGGAGCTTAAGAGGAGGCTAAGGTGAAGATCTTGCCGGTGGGAAAGCGCTTGAAAGAGGAGAAGATTTGCCACCTAATTCAATTTGTTCTCTATTAACAGGAATGAGGATAGGAAAAGTTACAAAGTTGAAATCTGCAATGGCAAAAATTGAGGCAACCGTTGTTATGGAAATTGAAGGGCAATTAAGAGATTTGGAAGATATACCACTAGAAACACCATTCTATGGTTTTGGTGAAGTTAATGTTGAGAGTTTTCATTCGAACTTTATTAGCTTAGATACCTTTATGTGGTGAGGAGATAACTCCTTTAAGCAAGCTAAAAACTAGTCTGTTAAGGGGGACACTGTAATGACCCGCATTGGCAGGGGTATTATGATTAATTTATTTAATTATATTAATGGTGATATAGTGAATTAAATGGCCGTGGAATTAAACAATGATGACTATTTAATTAAAATAATTAAATAATATATTTAATTCTGAAATAATCAGGATTAGCGGAAGTGACGATATGGTGTGAACCGGATCATCTGTGATATTTAATTCAGCATGGAATTGAATTTGAATAACGAATATATTCAATCTTCGACAGTTGAACGTATAGTTTATAATATAATTATAAACGAGCTCGAAATGGCGCTGCAGTTCGTAAATTGGCGATTCGAACTTCAACTGAATGTACAGGATTCGTTTTAAGCCGGATTTCCTGTGAAACAAGAAACGTGTGGAGCTGGTGGAGTATATCTTTCTAGTGGAAGAGAAAAATCGAGATTTTCTCATGTAGATTTTGAGATATGTCCAAATCAAATTTTACAAAAGTCGCTGTGGAATTCCTTTATAATTTATAAAGGAATTATTTATATTTTAAAAAGGAAATTCAATATAAATCGAATATCGGGTTGAACCAGAAGTGAATATCAAGTTAGAAATTCATATAGAAATATTCTAGAGCTGTATGGTATTCTATGTAAACATATATACGATAATATTTATTTTTAAATAATATATTTAAATATATTTATATATTTAAATGAGTCATCTAGAGCTTTAAAAATAGCCACTTTTGCAAATGAAGTCGAAATTCAATGAAACTAATTTTGTTGGATCCGCAATGTCTAATAGTTGTTAGATTTCCAGTTTCGTGATTTTTAGAGTCACTGTGTGGCCGTACGGATTTTTAGAGTGAAAATAGTCAGTATTTTGACAGTTAAAAATACGCTGTGTGAGCAAACGGAGTCGGAATTCGACGAAACCAGTTTTGTTGGGACTGTAATGTTAAACTCTAGTGGCATGTCAATTTTCGGTGATTTTTAGGTATCGTATGTAATCACTGGGATTTTTAGAAGGCAGATACAAGAAGAAAATCATTAAAATAAAATATAAAATCAATTCAAAAATATATTCCCCTATTTTTCTGGTCATAAGAAATCCACGCACTCACACCTCTCAACCACAATTCTTACCAACCCCCAACACAGGTATATATAAACCCGTATAAACCAATAGCCAAAAAGTTGAACAAAGAAAATCATAAGAAATAAAAATACAATTCAATAAATCCTAAATCATGTGTGATTGAAATCGGCATGGATTGCTCTTCACGTTCATGACCGATTTGGGTGGCTCGACGCATATTGTTACCGCAAGTTCATAGCAGTGAGTTTTAGGGTTCCGATTTTTGGATTTGTGAAGCATTTATCTTGGATTTTGAGCACAGATTCGGGTTTCTCGTGGTGTTTAACATCTTCCGTGACTCCCTGGTGGAATTCGATCATCAGAAAGGACGCATGCTCTCCACGGTCTTTCCGACGCGAACCAGGTTTGTTGCCATCGAGTTCTTCAAGTATGGCATGGGTGGAAAGAGGATGTGAAGAGGCAAATTTTGGTGATTTTTATTGTATTTTTTAATGGAAGAAAGGAGCGGTGTGAGGGAGAAATGAGTAGTGGAGGTTCGGTAGTTTTCCCGGAACGTGTAATTGGATTTGGGGAAGAAGATAGTGCGGTCGGGTTTTGTTATAAGGGATGATGGGCTGGGTTGTATGAGGTAAGCCCAACTACTTCATTTTGTTTAAATTAGAATTTAAAATATATGTGTGTTAACTTATAAATTACATATCTTACCCGTACGATATCAGAATTGGACGAAACAAGATCCGACAGGATCGTATGGACGGTGGCTACCACATGAAGCTGACTGGGAGTGAATCCGAGCTCGTTACAATTTAAAGCAAAATAAATTGTCCGTCTGAATCAAGCGACAATTATCGTTAATTAACGATGATAGTCCAATGTGAATAAATCTCACTAACTCTAAACAGTTTATAATTTCATGTTGTATTTTTAGAACTGTTAAATATTGGCTGATTGACTGTGTGTTGATTGTTTGATTGAACTATTAGTCAGTTAGTTGAATTTCTATATTGATTCTGTTTAACAGAATATATCATATGGAACTAAAAGTGATGTTATATTATATTGTTTAACATCTGTGATGCAGGGAGACTGGTTGGAGGAATCCGACTGGATTCCTCAACATTTATTTACTGTTTTCATATATTGTGATATATGATGTGATGTATATCTGTTATGGATTATGTGTGTTAGAATGATGTTGATCATTGTTATTCGATATTTTAAATATCATAAAAGACCCTGGGGTGTAAAAAGAATTATTTCAATGTATATTGAAATAAAGGGATTTTATAAAATCAACATATTTTATAAAAGGAAATATTTTGAAAGTAAATAAAAGGGAAAAATGTTTTTAAAACGAATAGAGTTTTAAAAAAGGGAAATCATTTGTAAAGTGAAGAACTGTTACTAAAAGTAAATCTTTATCAATGAATAGTTTAATCGAGTTAAAAGGAGTTAATCGATGTTAGTTTAATCGGAAGGACTTAATCGATGTTAGTTAAATCAAAAGGAGTTAATCGATGTTAGTTTAATCGGAAGGAGTTAATCGATGTTAGTTTAATCGGAAGGAGTTAATCGATGTTAGTTAAATCAAAAGGAGTTAATCGAATATAGTTTATTCGAATAGAATAGTAAAATGAGTTAATCGAATATAGTTTATTCGAATAGAATAGTAAAAGGAGTTAATTGAATATAGTTTATTCGAATAGTAAAAGGAGTTAACGGAATATATAATTTCTTTAAATAGAATTAAAAGAGTTATCGAATATAGTTTATTTGATAGGAGTTAAGTGAATAGAGTTAGAGTTAAATCAAAAGAGTTAAGTGAATAGAATAAATTGAATAGAGTTATCGAATATGCCTTATCGAAGGAAAGAATTATCGAATAGAAAAGATTTTAAAGAGAGTTACGTAAGGAAGTTTGTTAAAGAATTAGAAGGGTGAACTTTGTCTATTTCAAAGTTAGAAACGTTGTTCAGTTAAGGTCTGAGAGGAAGTATTACCCCAACTTGATTGACTTCATTTTTAACTAAGGAATGATTAAGGTTCGATAGAAAAGGATGGTTAAGTGAATTTAGTAATTAAAGGAAATGGTTTGAGTTGGCATCGCGATGGTTTGATTAAACATCTGTCTAAGTCCAATGAAGAAGCTTTGGAAATGTTTTCCAAATAAGAAACCAGAAATGTTTTCTAATAAATAAAACAAGAAATGGAAATGTTTTCCATTATTAATAACGTATATTTTCCAAATTTAGAGAATAAGAAATATTGAATAAAGGAAACAGGAGATAAGTAAATTAATGAAATAAAGAGATAAATGTTGAATGATGTTTGATTAATATAAATTTCCATTTGGAAATAATATCATTGTTTGCACACTTGTTTTTATTCGATAGTTAAATAATAGACTATCGAAGTTTTGACCATTTTAACATTGTTAATATGGAGAGACCGGTTGGATTATTATCCAAAGAACCACTCTGTATTGGCATAAGCGTTGCGAATCATATATGCCAAAGGAAATTGAAGACGGAGTTATGCAAGGGCTATCCTGTTTACAGAATAGTTCCTTCGGTTCATCCTGTTCCTGGATGACTTGTATGGACGAATGTCTAACAGAGTATTTCCAGACGATCACGTATATTGATTTCTCCAATCTTACCAAGAGTGAAAGCGGAGAAGGAAACTTCTTTTAGCTAACACATAATGTATGGTTGAGGACGTCAATCGGTGATTCGATGGATTTGACGATGTGGCATTCAAAGTGAATCTGGTGTGATGATAAAGCATAGCTTCTAGCCTCATCATCCGGTAAATGACAGAAATCGGGCAGGCAACATGGTTAAGTCGGTTGCACCGAAGTAGGGTGTATAATCACCTGATCTAGAGTTTCATTTACTTCTAAAAATCTATTGTTGATGCTGTCCCATTCGGGAAACGGTTGCTGATCCCAACCGTTGGTGATATACATTCGATACACTCAAGCGAAATGAGCGGTCGGTCATGTGTGGCCGGGTTTCAAGATGTTCTTGTTGAACCCAGTGTATTCCTCTCTAGAGGTACACAAGCGAAAGGTGGTTCCATACCTTGTCATAGTTGGAAATCCATTACCCAATACGTGCTTGCGGTTTTGATTGTATACTATATATGTAGAACGTGAGATGAAAGCGTTTCTGCTAGATGATTATTATATTATGATTGATAGACATTATTATAATATCAAAAGGATTTTGATATAAAGATAATTTGGATTCTCATAAGGGAAGAACCCGTTCCGTTATACGGCGTGGTCTTATGAGATATCGTTTACCTGTTTGAACTTTTTTAAACTGTTTTACTCACACCAATCCCATGACTGACGCGGAGTTTATTTTGTTGTTTTCCCTAAACTCTTGGGTGCCTAAATTTGTACGGGCAACCAAGTAGTCGGGATTTACAGATACACTGTAAGAGCTTGGAGCAGGAGGCTTCAGGATCATATAGCTATAGTTATTTCCGCTGTGCTGTAAGTGCTGTACTTTGGTAATGATATATATATTCAAGTGCAGAGTTATATTTCAATGTTATGTTATATATTATATGTTATTCGTTCCGCTGTGAGATTCGTGTTACTCTGATGTTGTGTTCTTCTTCTTCTTCAATTCTAAGTTTCTATCTTATCTATTCTCACCCTCTAATTTCTTTCACTAATGACCGGTATTTTTTCGACGTTTGGTTAGTCATCATCGTGTTTATGGCGATAACCAAAGTCGTCAAAAACCCGAGTCATTACAGTTGGTATCAGAGCTTAAGTTAAGTGAATTACTTGGCTCTGTGGCGTGACTAGGTAGAGATAGGGTTAGTAATACCCTAGATTGAGTTGAGTGTATATATACGAGAGAGCGTATTTGTTATTGATATAAAGAAAAATTGTTTTATTTTGTGGTGATTTATTGGTTGAGTTGGTTATGATTTCTGGTTGATCAGTTTGATCCACTGTATCGGTAGGAGTTTATAAACACTCGAATACGATGGGTCGACACGATATGTTTTGAAAAGGGGGTAAATTAAAATAAGTTTACCCAAGGTATATCTTGATATAGAGAAGATATATATATATATATATATATCAAAATTATAATATAGTGGATATATTGGTTGTTATTATAATCGAGTAAGATTATAAATTAAATGGTTATGTAAATAACCAATCAGAATTCATATAAGTGAAATACGTGAAATCAGATGAGTTAAAACTGAATTTTTAACCAGAAATTGAATTAAAATTCTGGAAAATTGGATAAGTGTTTGTAAATGGATTTGGATTAAAAATAAGGAAAATTTAAGATCCTGGGAGATTTTAAATTGTTTTACAAAAAGTGCGAATTATATTTTGAAATGTATTTCAAAGTGGAAATGTTTAGAAATGGTTATATAGTATTGAACTCACTTCGATCACTGGAAAATAGATCCTGATGAAGACAGCTGCATCATCAGTATTCATTTTCGAGTTATAAGTGAAGAATTACTACCAGAGATACTATTTTGAATTTGTTTTGGGAAAGACAAGTTGTGTTGGATTTCAAAATAGGATTTATAATATAGAATTTGAATTTTTAAATAGATTTGAAATATTAACATGTTTTAAAAGAAATAAAACGAGAAGTTCCTTTATAAACGAAGTTTATAAATAGTTCTTTTATAAACGAAGTTCATAAATGAAGTGAAGAGAATTATCATTGGATGATTCAGAAATAAAAATACAAGTGTGAAATTGAAAGGGAAATTTATTTTCAAAAGGTAGAAATATCGATTTCAAAAGGAATTGAAATTGAGACTTATGTAAAGAATGAATAAAGAAAGTTTGAAAGTAATTTGAATAAAGGAAGTTCAAACATAGAATGTAAATAAGAAAATTCAAAGGGGATTTGAATATAGAAAATTCAAAGGGGATTTGAATATAGAAAATTCAAAGGGGATTTGTGTAATAACCCGGAAAATCTGGGCCAGTTTAAAATTTTTATTTTGGCAATTTTAGCGAATTTTGATTATTTAAAATGAATTATTTTAAATAATATCGTCGAGAAATTTATTTTGAATGGAATTCGAACGTATATATTATACGCGTCGTCGTTAGAATATAAATATTTATATATAATTATAAATAGAATTGAAAATGGCGCGGTAGTTCGATAATTCGATTTCAAACTTGAATTGAATGTACCGGGTGCAAAATGAACCGGATTTTAGTGAAACCAAAAACATTAGGATCTATTTGTGAATATCTTTGCAACGAATCCGAAAAATCAAAATTTGATAGTGGGAGTCAAAAGATATGTCCAGTTGAAAATTCTGAATAGTCGCTATGGAATTCAGGCCCTTAAAAATGGAAATTTTGCAAACGACCTCGGATTTCGACGAAACCACTTTTGTTGGATCCGGGATGTAAAGTTATTGCTAGATTCCAAATTTCATAATTTTTCGAATTAATATGTGAGCGTGGCAAAGGAAAACGCGTTTGACCATTTTAGTTGAATTTAATCGACTGGAAAATGGCCATTTTTCAAACGGTCTCAGAATTTGACGAAATTAGTTTTGTTAGGACCGTATCGTCGATACGAAGCTAGAAATAATTTTTCTGGAATTTTCGATGTCAGTATGTGACCCCGGTAATTTAAAATGTGCGTTAAAATTAAATATATACTGATTTATAATTTAAAACTGACGAAAACCTATCGTAACAGTCGAATGGTGTTACGAAACATATCCCATTGTATTCAGAATGGTGGTAATTAGCTAGAGGCGGCAGTCGTTGGGTTTGATTTCGTGTTTGAATGGAAAGTCAACCTTGTTGGAATTAAGAATAGAATAAAATAATAAATAAATTATAAATTCTCCTTTTAACCCCCCCTTCCACGTTGGATTTCAGTTAGAAATAAAATAAAATAAAACCCTAATCACCTAAATCGCGAATCGCGATCTGCACCTCCCCGCAGTCGCCGCCTCCGGCGTGCATGCCTCCAGCCACCACTCCATCCACCTCCCCCCAGTCGCGATCCCCTTCCTCCTTTCCCCCTCTGCTAAGAACCGTTAGCCTCCCCCTGTAAACCCTAAACCCGTCGAAGCAACCACCGCACCACCTTCTCGCCCCGCCTCCACCAGACCGCCGCCTCCAGGAAGGAGCTCCGACCCTCCAACCTCTGAGCGCGACCTCCCCTGTCCACCACTATACTCCGGCGCGAACCAACCACCCCATTCGATTCCAACAGTGAGTATTCTATTTTAATTTATTTTTGTTTTTTTATAGCATTTAAAAACTGAATTTTGAAAAGGATTTAAACTGTTTTTTTTAGCATTTAAAAACTGAATTTTGAAAAGGATTTAAAATGTTTTTTTATAGCATTTAAAAACTGAATTTTGAAAAGGATTTAAACTGTTTTTTTTATATAGCATTTAAAAACTGAATTTTGAAAAGGATTTAAACTGTTTTTTTATAGCATTTAAAAACTGAATTTTGAAAAGGATTTAAAACAGATTTTTGAAAGGCTTTAAAACTGATTTTAATTAGCGAAAGATTAGATTTTTAAAAGGCGAAATCTTTGTATGGTGAAGAGCGAAGTGAAAATTTGATTTTGATTATATAGAATAATAAAAATATGATTTTTATATATTGAACTTCGAAATAAAAATTCGATTTTTATATATTGAATAGCGAAGTAAAAATTCGATTTTTATATATTGAATAGCGAAGTAAAAATTCGATTTTTACATAGGTAGTGAAAGCAGACAACGAAGGTAGCAAAAGGGCGAGATCGATGAGGATTTCTCTAAAAGAAGAGTCAAGATGTTTGGATAGCTTTCTGTGAGAATTTCTCACCTTTCAATTTATTTTTCTAGTTATATATATATATATACTAGGATGCAGACGGTGTTTAGTAGCACCCGACACAATCGTCCACAGACCATGGACTTGTTTGTTTGGTTGCATAGATTAGTTGGATATTAGAATTGAAATTGAGTTGTTTGGGTGAATTGAATGAATTTGATTGATGTGTGAATGGCGTGGGCCTTCACTAGACCGGGGATAAGGCTAGGCCTCGTCCCGTTTCTAGTATCGTGCCGTTATGCCGCCGAAATTTTCTAAAATAAGTTAGAAAAATAAAGATATCATTTTATTGAATAAATGAATTGAATAGAAATTCATAGGTTGAAATAAAATGTTTTATCGTTAAAAATATAATTTTTAACGGGAATGTGAATAAATAAAATATTCATTTACAAACCGAACGGTTTTTTTATGTACACCTATTTGAAGGACATTGATTGGGTCGATAAATTTTACACATCGCCCAACTGCACAACTAAAATCTGTGTTTGATTGTTTGAAAACCTCACACGGGTGTTAGGATGAAATATGAATTTCACTCATCCTGATTGATTAAACATGCCGATCAATTGATTGACAGGCTGTTACAAGCGTTAGATACCAATATTTGATGCTTATACAGTGTAGTGCACTTTGGTTGATGGTTGATTATTTTTCAATGCTATTATACATGTGTTGTATGAAAATCCATATAATTAACCTTATATGGTGATTGATTGGGCCTCATTCCAATTTAGAAAATAAAGAATAATATAAAATAAAAATTCATGTGTTGACTGTACTCATCCGTTGAGATTAGTCATGTGTTGAACGAAATATTTTAATAATAAAGTTTACATCTTTATCAATATAAAATAAAGGTTCATGTGTTGACAGTTTCATCCATTGAGATTGGTCATGTGTTGAACGAAATATTTTAATAATAAAGTTTACATCTTTATAATATAAAATAAAGGTTCATGTGTTGACAGTTTCATCCATTGAGATTGGTCATGTGTTGAACGAAATATTTTAATAATAAAGTTTACATCTTTATCAATATAAAATAAAGGTTCATGTGTTGACAGTTTCATCCATTGAGATTGGTCATGTGTTGAACGAAATATTTTAGTAATAAAATTTACATCTTTATAATATAAAATAAAGGTTCACGTGTTGACAGTTTCATCCATTGAGATTGGTCATGTGTTGAACGAAATATTTTAGTAATAAAATTTACATCTTTATAATATAAAATAAAGGTTCATGTGTTGACAGTACTCATCCATTGAGATTGGTCATGTGTTGAACGAAATATTTTGATAATAACAACTATTTTGAAAAAGAAATATTTGAAATAGAATATTTGAAAATAGAAATTTATGAAGCCGTGTTGATTAGATTGACGCCATTTTGACGTGAACGATATTTATATCGATTTTATTCGATTTCGAAATGAATTGAATATATAACGATTTCGAAATGAATTGAATAAATAACGATTTCGAAATGAATTGAATATATAACGATTTCGAAATGAATTGAATATATAACGATTTCGAAATGAATTGAATATATAACGATTTCGAAATGAATTGAATATATAACGATTTCGAAACGAATTGAATATATAACGATTTCGAAATGAATTGAATATATAACGATTTCGAAATGAATTGAATATATAACGATTGCGAAATGAATTGAATATATAACGATTTCGAAATGAATTGAATATATAACGATTTCGAAATGAATTGAATATATAACGATTTCGAAATGAATTGAATATATAACGATTTCGAAATGAATTGAATATATAACGATTTCGAAATGAATTAAATATATAACGAATTGAAATGAATTCAAATTGAATTGAAATTTGAATTGAATAGAAATGAATTTTTAAAACGAATTTATAAAGAAGAATTCAATTTTGATTTGAATTGAAAAGGAAGTTGAAATTGCTTTTGAAACGAATTTTAAAACTATTTATATAATTCGTTTTAAATAGAAATCGACGAAATATATATTATATATATTATATAATTGCCTGAATAGAATGCGCCGCGCCGCGGCAGTTCGTGAATTTCGACCATTTATTTCAAACGGACATTATGGGAGATCCGACCGTCGGATTCTCCTAAAACTGGAACCGTTGGGTTCGTATCGAAAAGAGCTTTCTAACGAATATTAGAAATTTGAAATCTAACGGTTGGATTTGGAGTTATGTCCAAATCAAATTTGAAAAAGGTCGCTGTAAGTGCAGTTCGATGGCCGTTGATGGAAATCGACTGTACGGGCCTTGATAAAATTATTAAAAATAGTAATAATTTGTGTAAAATCATAAGAAATGATTTAGAAAGAATTGGGATGAAAAACTCCATATTTGAAAAGATAAAAATAGATTTTTATCGGAATGAACTAGTTTTGAACTAGAATTATAATTCTATTTATTTTTAAATAAATAAATTGAATTCGAAAAGGGTTTTAAAAATAACCAGAATTTCCAATGATTGCATTGGAGTGGATTTGAATCGAAATTGTCTTCGGAATATTTCGATGTTGGATTTCGTGATTATACAACTGTTGTTATGGAAATTTGAAAGATATAGATATATATATCGTTATTTCCAATACGATATTTGTTAGTCGTAGAATTTGATATTGAATATAAGCCGGTATATTTTCTATTCAGAGCCTTGTATTGAATATCAAATGTGATTTGGGTTTGTCGTGAATGGTGTCTTCACTAACACTGTTCTTAAACCCAGTGGAGAAAAGATTAAATCTTTTTATTTAGATTTAATGAAATGTACCAATTAAATAATATTTAATTGGAATCGAGTCGATATTGATTTTTGGGTTTATCGTGAACAGTTTTTTAAATAACACTCGTTCTTTAACCCGATAATTAATGAATGTGATTTTGGGTTTATCGTGAACCGTGTTTTAAATGACACTGATTCTTTAACCCAGTCGAAGATTAAAACTAAGTGGAGTTTTAATGAATCTTTAATTAGATTGAAATGATCGAAAATGGAGTATCACCAGTTTTGCTCCAGGCGATAGTTAAATCTTTAATTAGATTTGAACGTGAAATGGTAATTGAATTTACCGATAACACCGTGGTGTTAGATATGAAGTATGACCAGTTTTACTTCATGGGATGAATAGGTTGGGATTGGGAAATTAAAACAATTGATTACTTCGGTAAGGTTCGTTAATCCCGACTAGTTTTGAATTGATATTCAAAAGTAGATTAAAGAATAAATTCAAGGAATTTATCTTTGATAAAATTAATGGGAATCTTTCCCTATGAATGTGAAATTTAGAAACTAACTGTTGGTTAGCCAAGCAGAATGGTTTTCTGGATATTGATCTGATGTTGGTTTCGGCCTTCGGGGTTAATATTTGGGGAACTATTCTCTTGATTAATTTGCGGTTAGTGACTGATGAATTGGAATGAGGCGTATGTTGTGTTTGTGTAGCACTTTTATAAAATATACGCGAGTTATTCGGAAAGACCAGGTTTATCCCATTCTGAATAACTGATACGACGATAAGTCGAAGATGAAGACGGTGGTCGAAGACCGGAGGTCTTCACGTCGTTTGGGTGATTACTGATGATCTTGATTGGGCTGTACACCCAAGAAGATGGAAACAGTTGGTGATCGTCCAGACGTACTTGGAGATCGATGGATATGCGGGGTACTAGGTGCCTCCGGTTTCGTTCAGACCCAGAATGGACTTGTAAATGGACTGTGTGTCTGACATTGGATTTTAGTCCGTGTGATTGATCTCTATTAAATATATATCTGTTTGGCGGCGGAGAATTTATTCTCTTGCTTAACGCCCTTCTCTGAGACGTACGAGCTCAGGGGTTATATATTGATGGATATCAAACGCATGGAGTGAATTGCCTGTGTGGCATGCCTAAGTGGCAATTGATCGAGGCTTCTGTTGAAAAGCAAAGTCTTGTGGTGATGATCAAAGCACAGCCTTTGTGGCGTAGCTTTGTGTAACGTTTACTTCGCGAGTTTCACACCCGGTATGAATCAAAAACGGGAGACGGACCTCAGGGAGGGCATGCGTTTCTTCCTAGTTAGAAGTGGCGTCAGTGGTTTTACACGCCCTGACGAGTTTGACTTATGTGGTTGTTGCTATTGCGAGGCGCCTCGGATTGATCGGTCGTTCTCGAACCGATGGAGTCATTTAGTTGGCTCATTTACGCCCCAAAGGGCGGGGAAACGTAGTGTTCAGGCATAATAATCCACATCGGTGGACCGGCCCTGTCGCTCCATGGGGCAGTTGCAGCTGTTCCTGAGGCTCGGACTAGGCAGTCTCGAATCGGTTGAGGACTATCTTTTGCCTCGGTTCATAGACGGAAATCCAATTTCCAAATACGTGACTTTGCGGTTTTATTTGTAAACCTATATATGGCGACATGATATATGGTACCCATGCCGCCTATGATTGATACTTATGATTTGAAGTTGTTTTATACACTATGCACTTATTATAGTATCAATAATTTGTTTTAAAACGTATCAAGCATTCTTTGGCTGTTATAAGGGAAAACCCTATCCCCCGTCTTGCGTTGCATTGTGTGATAGGACCTGGGTCTTATAACAGCTTCATTTTTCTTTATTTAGCATTGCGCTGTTTGGTTTATGCACTGGTATTCTTGGGAGGAAACCCGTTCCGTGTTATACGGCGTGGTCCCTTGATTTACCTAACTTTAAAAATAAAGATTAACTGTTTTCGTTCTCACACCAGTCCCATGACTGACCCGGAGTTTATTGTTTTGACCTAAACTCTGAGTGCCCCTATTTTGACACGGGCAGCTAGTAGTTTTGGTTTTGCAGATTTATATTCAGAGGATCCTGGTTTACAGCTGGAACGATATCCGGAAAGCTTTGTATCCGTATATCTACTTCTAGTTGTGTATGGTATTATTTTCCGCTGTTATGTATTTAAATGTAATTTAAATCT
Organism: Allium sativum; assembly: GCA_030737875.1. Lineage (NCBI taxonomy): Eukaryota > Viridiplantae > Streptophyta > Magnoliopsida > Asparagales > Amaryllidaceae > Allium > Allium sativum. The sequence continues at coordinate 49,029,895 of CM060918.1, forward strand.
CTGATATTTCTGTGTAATATTCATTTATACTCTGTATATTCTTGTAATCTGATGCATTGTTGTAATAACAATGAAATGTTCTTCTGTTTGCGTTCTGTTGTGGCTTGTTCTCGAACTATCCGACACTTTCCTTTACGGGGAAGTTACGGGTTTTCACATTTGGTATCAGAGCTTTGGTTTACAAAGCTCAGAGAACAAGGCACATTAGAACCATATGAAAGAATTCATCAGATATCGGATTAGTAATATCCAATGGGAATGACTCGTTAGAGATAGGATCAGTAGTATCCTAGAACGAGTGTGAAGAGTATATTTTTAAAAATGAAAACAATTTTGGTTTTGAAGATTTAAATCAATTATTCGTATTTGATTATCTATTTATATTGATGTGGACAATCCAGTATATATAGATTTTGCGTACACGTCTGATCCGCGTGTATTCGAAATTTTAATATACTGGATAGATATAGAATTACACTCTAATCGCCCGGAGATGATTTTGATGATGGAGCTCCATCATTAGAATTTATGTTCGAGTGACGAAAGTGGGCTTTCTATATATTTCCTATTGACTGGTGTGAGAACCAAAATTAGATAGGGCCTATTGTTGTGATTTGGCATCAAAAATCTGATTTTTGACTATATATCAAAGTTATGCATTTGAAACTGTAATCAACTAATTGATTGATGTTTGTGTTGTTTGTTTATTTGTTTGCTAATTTTTAGCCATTTAGCCTAACTGAATCACATATTGAATTATATTGAAAATTGGTTGCATTTGCTTGCATATACATATATATCATTGAACAGGTCATAGCAAGGAGGCTAGAGCAGAGAATAAAATTTGTTTGCCCGACAAATAGGTACATGTTTACTACATAATTTCCTGTTTTGTTTGGGTGATGATGATTTTGTGAGCCTATTGGCTAGCCGCTTGGCTTTTTCTTTTTCTTTTTGAGATCTAAAGGACCGGGGAAGCTATTTGAAATTCCCCGATGCTCCCGGTGCAGGGGAGGTTATGGCGAAATTTTTCAAAAATTTAGGGTGTTAGCCAAATTTTTGAAATTTTGAAAATTCTCAGAAACTGAAAAGTTGGAGAATGGAAGCCGGATCGAACGTAGAGTTAAATAATCAAACCACTTTCGACTTTGTTCCTTTTCGGGGATGAAAAGTTTTAAGTGGGGGAGATTGTAATAACCCGGAAAATCTGGGCCAGTTTAAAATTTTTATTTTGGCAATTTTAGCGAATTTTGATTATTTAAAATGAATTATTTTAAATAATATCATCGAGAAATTTATTTTGAATGGAATTCGAACGTATATATTATACGCGTCGTCGTTAGAATATAAATATTTATATATAATTATAAATAGAATTGAAAATGGCGCGGTAGTTCGATAATTCGATTTCAAACTTGAATTGAATGTACCGGGTGCAAAATGAACCGGATTTTAGTGAAACCAAAAACATTAGGATCTATTTGTGAATATCTTTCCAACGAATCCGAAAAATCAAAATTTGATAGTGGGAGTCAAAAGATATGTCCAGTTGAAAATTCTGAATAGTCGCTATGGAATTCAGGCCCTTAAAAATGGAAATTTTGCAAACGACCTCGGATTTCGACGAAACCACTTTTGTTGGATCCGGGATGTAAAGTTATTGCTAGATTCCAAATTTCATAATTTTTCGAATTAATATGTGAGCGTGGCAAAGGAAAACGCGTTTGACCATTTTAGTTAAATTTAATCGACTGGAAAATGGCCATTTTTCAAACGGTCTCAGAATTTGACGAAATTAGTTTTGTTAGGACCGTATCGTCGATACGAAGCTAGAAATAATTTTTCTGGAATTTTCGATGTCAGTATGTGACCCCGGTAATTTAAAATGTGCGTTAAAATTAAATATATACTGATTTATAATTTAAAACTGACGAAAACCTATCGTAATAGTCGAATGGTGTTACGAAACATATCCCATTGTGTTCAGAATGGTGGTAATTAGCTAGAGGCGGCAGTCGTTGGGTTTGATTTCGTATTTGAATGGAAAGTCAACCTTGTTGGAATTAAGAATAGAATAAAATAATAAATAAATTATAAATTCTCCTTTTAACCCCCCCTTCCACGTTGGATTTCAGTTAGAAATAAAATAATAAAAAAAAACCTAATCACCTAAATCGCGAATCGCGATCTGCACCTCCCCGCAGTCGCCGCCTCCGGCGTGCATGCCTCCAGCCACCACTCCATCCACCTCCCCCAGTCGCGATCCCCTTCCTCCTTTCCCCCTCTGCTAAGAACCGTTAGCCTCCCCCTGTAAACCCTAAACCCGTCGAAGCAACCACCGCACCACCTTCTCGCCCCGCCTCCACCAGACCGCCGCCTCCACCAGACCGCCGCCTCCAGGAAGGAGCTCCGACCCTCCAACCTCTGAGCGCGACCTCCCCTGTCCACCACTACACTCCGGCGCGAACCAACCACCCCATTCGATTCCAACAGCGAGTATTCTATTTTAATTTATTTTTGTTTTTTTTTTATAGCATTTAAAAACTGAATTTTGAAAAGGATTTAAACTGTTTTTTTATAGCATTTAAAAACTGAATTTTGAAAAGGATTTAAACTGTTTTTTTATAGCATTTAAAAACTGAATTTTGAAAAGGATTTAAACTGTTTTTTTTATATAGCATTTAAAAACTGAATTTTGAAAAGGATTTAAACTGTTTTTTTATAGCATTTAAAAACTGAATTTTGAAAAGGATTTAAAACAGATTTTTGAAAGGCTTTAAAACTGATTTTAATTAGCGAAAGATTAGATTTTTAAAAGGCGCAATCTTTGTATGGTGAAGAGCGAAGTGAAAATTTGATTTTGATTATATAGAATAATAAAAATATGATTTTTATATATTGAACTTCGAAATAAAAATTCGATTTTTATATATTGAATAGCGAAGTAAAAATTCGATTTTTATATATTGAATAGCGAAGTAAAAATTCGATTTTTACATAGGTAGTGAAAGCAGACAACGAAGGTAGCAAAAGGGCGAGATCGATGAGGATTTCTCTAAAAGAAGAGTCAAGATGTTTGGATAGCTTTCTGTGAGAATTTCTCACCTTTCAATTTATTTTTCTAGTTATATATATATATACTAGGATGCAGACGGTGTTTAGTAGCACCCGACACAATCGTCCACAGACCATGGACTTGTTTGTTTGGTTGCATAGATTAGTTGGATATTTGAATTGAAATTGAGTTGTTTGGGTGAATTGAATGAATTTGATTGATGTGTGAATGGCGTGGGCCTTCACTAGACCGGGGATAAGGCTAGGCCTCGTCCCGTTTCGAGTATCGTGCCGTTATGCCGCCGAAATTTTCTAAAATAAGTTAGAAAAATAAAGATATCATTTTATTGAATAAATGAATTGAATAGAAATTCATAGGTTGAAATAAAATGTTTTATCGTTAAAAATATAATTTTTAACGGGAATGTGAATAAATAAAATATTCATTTACAAACCGAACGGTTTGTTTATGTACACCTATTTGAAGGACATTGATTGGGTCGATAAATTTTACACATCGCCCAACTGCACAACTAAAATCTGTGTTTGATTGTTTGAAAACCCCACACGGGTGTTAGGATGAAATATGAATTTCACTCATCCTGATTGATTAAACATGTCGATCGATTGATTGACAGGCTGTTACAAGCGTTAGATACCAATATTTGATGCTTATACTGTGTAGTGCACTTTGGTTGATGGTTGATTATTTTTCAATGCTATTATACATGTGTTGTATGAAAATCCATATAATTAACCTTATATGGTGATTGATTGGGCCTCATTCCAATTTAGAAAATAAAGAATAATATAAAATAAAAGTTCATGTGTTGACTGTACTCATCCGTTGAGATTAGTCATGTGTTGAACGAAATATTTTAATAATAAAGTTTACATCTTTATCAATATAAAATAAAGTTTCATGTGTTGACAGTTTCATCCATTGAGATTGGTCATGTGTTGAACGAAATATTTTAATAATAAAGTTTACATCTTTATAATATAAAATAAAGGTTCATGTGTTGACAGTTTCATCCATTGAGATTGGTCATGTGTTGAACGAAATATTTTAATAATAAAGTTTACATCTTTATCAATATAAAATAAAGGTTCATGTGTTGACAGTTTCATCCATTGAGATTGGTCATGTGTTGAACGAAATATTTTAGTAATAAAATTTACATCTTTATAATATAAAATAAAGGTTCATGTGTTGACAGTTTCATCCATTGAGATTGGTCATGTGTTGAACGAAATATTTTAGTAATAAAATTTACATCTTTATAATATAAAATAAAGGTTCATGTGTTGACAGTACTCATCCATTGAGATTGGTCATGTGTTGAACGAAATATTTTGATAATAACAACTATTTTGAAAAAGAAATATTTGAAATAGAATATTTGAAAATATAAATTTATGAAGCCATGTTGATTAGATTGACGCCATTTTGACGTGAACGATATTTATATCGATTTTATTCGATTTCGAAATGAATTGAATATATAACGATTTCGAAATGAATTGAATATATAACGATTTCGAAATGAATTGAATATATAACGATTTCGAAATGAATTGAATATATAACGATTTCGAAACGAATTGAATATATAACGATTTCGAAATGAATTGAATATATAACGATTTCGAAATGAATTGAATATATAACGATTTCGAAATGAATTGAATAAATAACGATTTCGAAATGAATTGAATATATAACGATTTCGAAATGAATTGAATATATAACGATTTCGAAATGAATTGAATATATAACGATTTCGAAATGAATTGAATATATAACGATTTCGAAATGAATTGAATATATAACGAATTGAAATGAATTCAAATTGAATTGAAATTTGAATTGAATAGAAATGAATTTTTAAAACGAATTTATAAAGATGAATTCAATTTTGATTTGAATTGAAAAGGAAGTTGAAATTGCTTTTGAAACGAATTTTAAAGCTATTTATATAATTCGTTTTAAATAGAAATCGACGAAATATATATTATATATATTATATATATAATATAATGGCCTGAATAGAACGCGCCGCGCCGCGGCAGTTCGTGAATTTCGACCATTTATTTCAAACGGACATTACGGGAGATCCGACCGTCGGATTCTCCTAAAACCGGAACCGTTGGGTTCGTATCGAAAAGAGCTTTCTAACGAATATTAGAAATTTGAAATCTAACGGTTGGATTTGGAGTTATGTCCAAATCAAATTTGAAAAAGGTCGCTGTAAGTGCAGTTCGATGGCCGTTGATGGAAATCGACTGTACGGGCCTTGATAAAATTATTAAAAATAGTAATAATTTGTGTAAAATCATAAGAAATGATTTAGAAAGAATTGGGATGAAAAACTCCATATTTGAAAAGATAAAAATAGATTTTTATCGGAATGAACTAGTTTTGAACTAGAATTATAATTCTATTTATTTTTAAATAAATAAATTGAATTCGAAAAGGGTTTTAAAAATAACCAGAATTTCCAATGATTGCATTGGAGTGGATTTGAATCGAAATTGTCTTCGGAATATTTCGATGTTGGATTTCGTGATTATACAACTGTTGTTATGGAAATTTGAAAGATATAGATATATATATCGTTATTTCCAATACGATATTTGTTAGTCGTAGAATTTGATATTGAATATAAGCCGGTATATTTTCTATTCAGAGCCTTGTATTGAATATCAAATGTGATTTGGGTTTGTCGTGAATGGTGTCTTCACTAACACTGTTCTTAAACCCAGTGGAGAAAAGATTAAATCTTTTTATTTAGATTTAATGAAATGTACCAATTAAATAATATTTAATTGGAATCGAGTCGATATTGATTTTTGGGTTTATCGTGAATAGTGTTTTAAATAACACTCGTTCTTTAACCCGATAATTAATGAATGTGATTTTGGGTTTATCGTGAACCGTGTTTTAAATGACACTGATTCTTTAACCCAGTCGAAGATTAAAACTAAGTGGAGTTTTAATGAATCTTTAATTAGATTGAAATGATCGAAAATGGAGTATCACCAGTTTTGCTCCAGGCGATAGTTAAATCTTTAATTAGATTTGAACGTGAAATGGTAATTGAATTTACCGATAACACCGTGGTGTTAGATATGAAGTATGACCAGTTTTACTTCATGGGATGAATAGGTTGGGATTGGGAAATTAAAACAAATGATTACTTCGGTAAGGTCCGTTAATCCCGACTAGTTTTGAATTGATATTCAAAAGTAGATTAAAGAATAAATTCAAGGAATTTATCTTTGATAAAATTAATGGGAATCTTTCCCTATGAATGTGAAATTTAGAAACTAACTGTCGGTTAGCCAAGCAGATTGGTTTTCTGGATATTGATCTGATGTTGGTTTCGGCCTTCGGGGTTAATATTTGGGGAACTATTCTCTTGATTAATTTGCGGTTAGTGACTGATGAATTGGAATGAGGCGTATGTTGTGTTTGTGTAGCACTTTTATAAAATATACGCGAGTTATTCGGAAAGACCGGGTTTATCCCATTCTGAATAACTGATACGACGATAAGTCGAAGATGAAGACGGTGGTCGAAGACCGGAGGTCTTCACGTCGTTTGGGTGATTACTGATGATCTTGATTGGGATGTACACCCAAGAAGATGGAAACAGTTGGTGATCGTCCAGACGTACTTGGAGATCGATGGATATGCGGGGTACTAGGTGCCTCCGGTTTCGTTCAGACCCAGAACAGACTTGTAAATGGACTGTGTGTCTGACATTGGATTTTAGTCCGTGTGATTGATCTCTATTAAATATATATCTGTTTGGCGGCGGAGAATTTATTCTCTTGCTTAACGCCCTTCTCTGAGACGTACGAGCTCAGGGGTTATATATTGATGGATATCAAACGCATGGAGTGAATTGCCTGTGTGGCATGCCTAAGTGGCAATTGATCGAGGCTTCTGTTGAAAAGCAAAGTCTTGTGGTGATGATCAAAGCACGGCCTTTGTGGCGTAGCTTTGTGTAACGTTTACTTCGCGAGTTTCACACCCGGTATGAATCAAAAACGGGAGACGGACCTCAGGGAGGGCATGCGTTTCTTCCTAGTTAGAAGTGGCGTCAGTGGTTTTACACGCCCTGACGAGTTTGACTTATGTGGTTGTTGCTGTTGCGAGGCGCCTCGGATTGATCGGTCGTTCTCGAACCGATGGAGTCATTTAGTTGGCTCATTTACGCCCCAAAGGGCGGGGAAACGTAGTGTTCAGGCATAATAATCCACATCGGTGGACCGGCCCTGTCGCTCCATGGGGCAGTTGCGGCTGTTCCTGAGGCTCGGACTAGGCAGTCTCGAATCGGTTGAGGACTATCTTTTGCCTCGGTTCATAGACGGAAATCCAATTTCCAAATACGTGACTTTGCGGTTTTATTTGTAAACCTATATATGGCGACATGATATATGGTACCCAAACCGCCTATGATTGATACTTATGATTTGAAGTTGTTTTATACACTATGCACTTATTATAGTATCAATAATTTGTTTTAAAACGTATCAAGCATTCTTTGGCTGTTATAAGGGAAAACCCTATCCCCCGGCTTGCGTTGCATTGTGTGATAGGACCTGGGTCTTATAACAGCTTCATTTTTCTTTATTAAGCATTGCGCTGTTTGGTTTATGCACTGGTATTCTTGGGAGGAAACCCGTTCCGTGTTATACGGCGTGGTCCCTTGATTTACCTAACTTTAAAAATAAAGATTAACTGTTTTCGTTCTCACACCAGTCCCATGACTGACCTGGAGTTTATTGTTTTGACCTAAACTCTGGGTGCCCCTATTTTGACACGGGCAGCTAGTAGTTTTGGTTTTGCAGATTTATATTCAGAGGATCCTGGTTTACAGCTGGAACGATATCCGGAAAGCTTTGTATCCGTATATCTACTTCTAGTTGTGTATGGTATTATTTTCCGCTGCTATGTATTTAAATGTAATTTAAATCTCTGATATTTCTGTGTAATATTCATTTATACTCTGTATATTCTTGTAATCTGATGCATTGTTGTAATAACAATGAAATGTTCTTCTGTTTGCGTTCTGTTGTGGCTTGTTCTCGAACTATCCGACACTTTCCTTTACGGGGAAGTTACGGGTTTTCACAATTTGAATATAGAAATTCAAATGAGATTTGAATAAAGAAGATTTAAATAATGGAAAATTGAATATAGAATTCAAATAGATTGAAATGGAATTTGAAAATTGAATTTCAAAATAGAATTTGAAATAGGAATTCGAATATAGAAGATTCAAATAGAATTGAAATGAAATTCAAATATAGAATTTGAATAACGAAATTGAAATGAAATTCAAATATAGAATTTGAATAAGCGATTTGAAATGAAATTCAAATATAGAATTGGAATAAGAGAATTGAAATGGAATTTGAATATAGGAAATTCAAATAGAATTGAAATGAAATTCAATTAGTTGATAAACAAGTTAAACTTATATTTGAACATGTATATTCAAATAAAAAGGTGAAATAGGTAAACCAGTTAATTAGACATTAGTAAATGGATCTAGAATTGAACTTGAACTTTAGATAAGTAAAGGGGACCGGTAAATTTATATTTGAAATCGAATATGAAACCTGAGTTTGAAAAAGTAGAATTTGATTAGTTTATAAGTAAGTTAAATTGTATTTGAACATGTCATGTTCAAATATAAAAGTGAAATAGAGTAAAGAGTTAATTAACAAATTAATTAACGAATTGAGTTAAAATGATCAGGTATAGTTAAATAGATTGGGCAGGTATAAATATACATGAGATAGGTATGAAGGTATGAAGGTATATAAAATAGAATGCTCGACGAAAGGTATGTATTTAATTCATATATGAGATTTTATGCACCGTATCGGCAAGCCGCTTGGCTTTTTCTTTTTCTTTTGGATTGGTGAGGGCCATGGGAAGCTATTTGAAATATCCCGATGCTCCTTGTACAATGGAGGTTATGGAAAATTTTTACGGGAATTTAAGGAGTTCGAATATTTTTAAGATAATTGATAGTTAGAAATCAACGTATCGATATATATAGAAGTCGATAAGGAAACGAACTTAGAAATAGAATAGTAAAAACAAAAAGGGAAGACTAAGAATAAAATCTAGTAAGAATGGAAAGAGAAAGTGTATATGTGTTTAAAAATGAATAAGTAGTTGTATGGTATTGATTATTCGAGTAAGTAGTCATATCTGTTTTGACGTTATAAATGTTATTCAGTCAAGGTCTGAGAGGTAGTTATACCCCCAACTTGATTGATTTCATTATTAACAAATAAATTGAAAGATTTCAGGCTCGAAGATCAATGTTGAATAAGAGTTAGTTGAATATAGTATTTGGGTTGTCGTAACGATGTTTTACACAACATCTGTTTTAACCCAAATAAGTGTAAGCTTGGAAATATAATAAAGAATATTTCCTAAATATAAAAATAAACGAGATCGGAAAAGAGATAAGTAATTGGAATATTTTCCAATTATAAATAACATATATTTTCTAAAGTTTAGAAAATAAAGGAAGGCGATATTCGGAAATATTTTCCAAATAACATAAAAGGCCAATATGGTTATTGAAAATATTTGGTTAACAAATATTGATAAAGAAATAGAGAAGTGATCTAATTAATGGAATATTAATTAAGGGCTCAGTGACATGTTCAAAAGGAAAATTTTGATTTTTGAAAAGAGTAAACTGTTTAAAAACTCCTAGGGAAAGACTGTTTGAATTAAAAACAAATTTAACATAAATTTGTGGAAGCAAATTTGAATTAAAGTAAAGCTAGTAAAGTGGTAACTGAGGTTGAATTAGAATGATGTCAAGACAAATTGGATTGTGAGATTCAAATTTGAAGTGTAATGGGATAATCAAGTTAAGAGTTGGGAATCGAGAAGAAACTCGAGTTAAAATGATATTTGGCTCGGGTATAAGCAAATGGTTGAGTTGTGGATAAAAGCAGATTGGAATTTGATTGGGATAACATTGGTATATGCTGAGTTGATAGCATATGGAAGTGATAGAGTTGATATGCCGACAAAAGGTACAAGTTTATATTTCTATTGGATATAAGATTTATGAGCCGAATTGGCAAGCCACTTGGCTGTTTGATTTTCTTTTGAGTTAGAGCTGGCCCAGAGAGGAGTTGGAGTTTGACCGATTAACCAGTACAAAGGAGGTGCTAGCGAATTTTTTTGAAAAGTTAAGGCATTAGAAAATTTTCAGAATTTTTGAAAATTTTCGTTGATAAGAATTAATTAATATTTAATTGAAATTAAATTGGTTTAGTTGAAACTGAAGTTATGAAGTGAACAAATATGTTCTAACCAGCCGATAGGGTCGTTCTCTACCTTAGCAATTTCGAGGACGAAATTATTTTAAGTGGGGAAGATTGTAATGACCCGCATTGGCAGGGGTATTATGATTAATTTATTTAATTATATCAATGGTGATATAGTGAATTAAATGGTCGTGGAATTAAATAATGATGAATATTTAATTAAAATAATAAATTAAATAATATATTTAATTCTGAAATAATCAGGATTAGCCGAAATGACGATATGGTGTGAACCGAATCATCTGTGATATTTAATTCAGCTTGGAATTGAATTTGAATAACGAATATATTCAATCGTCGACAGTTGAACGTATAGTTTATAATATAATTATAAACGAGCTCGAAATGGCGCTGCAGTTCGTAAATTGGTGATTCGAACTTCAACTGAATGTACATGATTCGTTTTAAGCCGGATTTCTGTGAAACAAGAAACGTGTGGAGCTGGTGGAGTATATCTTTCTAGTGGAAGAGAAAAATCGGGATTTCGTCGTGTAGATTTTGAGATATGTCCAAATCAAATTTTAGAAAAGTCGCTGTGGAATTCCTTTATAATTTATAAAGGAATTATTTATATTTTAAAAAGGAAATTCAATATAAATCGAATATCGGGTTGAACTAGAAGTGAATATCGAGTTAGAAATTCATATAGGAATATTCTAGAGCTGTATGGTATTCCACTGTGAATATATATACGATAATATTTATTTTTAAATATTATATTTAAATATATTTATATATTTAAATGGGTCATCCAGAGCTTTAAAAATAGCCACTTTTGCAAATGAAGTCGGAATTCAATGAAACTAATTTTGTTGGATCCGCAATGTCTAATAGTTGTTAGATTTCCAGTTTCGTGATTTTTAGAGTCACTGTGTGGTCGTACGGATTTTTAGAGTGAAAACAATCAGTATTTTGGCAGTTAAAAATACGCTGTGTGAGCAAACGGAGTCGGAATTTGATGAAACCAGTTTCGTTGGGACCGTAATGTTAAATTCTAGTGGCATGTCAATTTTCGTGATTTTTAGGTATCGTATGTAATCACTGGGATTTTTAGAAGGCAGATACAAGAAGAAAATCATTAAAATAAAATATAAAATCAATTCAAAAATATATTCCCCTATTTTTCTGGTCACAAGCAATCCACGCACTCACACCTCTCAACCACAATTCTTACCAACCCCCAACACAGGTATATATAAACCCGTATAAACCAACAGCCAAAAAGTTGAACAAAGAAAATCATAAGAAATAAAATACAATTCAATAAACCGTGAAACATGTGTGATTGAAATCGACAAGGATTGCTCTTCACGTTTATGACCGATTTGGGTGGATCGACGCATATTGTTACCGCAAGTTCATAGCAGTGAGTTTTAGGGTTCCAATTTTTGGATTTATGAAGCATTTATCTTGGATTTTGAGCATAGATTCGGGTTTCTGGTGGTGTTTAACTTCTTCCGTGACTCCCTGGTGGAATTTGATCATCAGAAAGGATGAGGGCTCTCTATAGTCTTTCCGACGCGAACCAGGTTTGTTGCCATCGAGTTCTTCAAGTATGGCATGGGTGGAAAGAGGATGAGAAGAGGCAAATTTTGGTGATTTTTATTGTATTTTTTAATGGAAGAAAGGAGCGGTGTGAGGGAGAAACGAGTAGTGGAGGTTCGGTAGTTTTCCTGGAACGTGTAATTGTATTTGGGGAAGAAGATAGTGCAGTCGGGTTTTGCTATAAGGGATGATGGGCTGGGTTGTATGAGGTAAAGCCCAACTACTTCATTTAGTTTAAATTAGAATTTAAAATATATGTGTGCTAACTTATAAATTACATATCTTACCCGTACGATATCAGAATTGGACGAAACAAGATCCGACAGGATCGTATGGACGGTGGCTACCTCATGAAGCTGACTGGGAGTGAATCCGAGCTCGTTACAATTTATAGCAAAATAAATTGTCTGTCTGAATCAAGCGACAATTATCATTAATTAACGATGATAGTCCAATGTGAGTAAATCTCACTAACACTAAACAGTTTATAATTTCATGGTGCATTTTTAGAACTGTTAAATGTTGGCTGATTGACTGTGTGTTGATTGTTTGATAGAACTACTAGTCAGTTAGTTGAATTTCTATATTGATTCTGTTTAACAGAATATATCATATGGAACTGAAAGTGATGTCATATTATATTGTTTAACATCTGTGATGCAGGGAGACAGGTTGGAGGAATCCGACTGGATTCCTCAACATTTATTTATTGTTTTCATATATTGTGATATATGATGTGATGTATATCTGTTATGGATTATGTGTGTTAGAATGATTTTGATCATTGCTATTCGATATTTTAAATATCATAAAAGACCCTGGGATGTAAAAAGAATTATTTCAATGTATATTGAAATAAAGGGATTTTATAAAAGGAAATATTTCGAAAGTAAATAAAAGGGAAAAATGTTTTTAAAACGAATAGAGTTTTATAAAAGGGAAATCATTTGTGAAGTGAAGAACTGTTACTAAAAGTAAATCTTTATCAATGAATAGTTTAATCGAGTTAAAAGGAGTTAATCGATGTTAGTTTAATCGGAAGGAGTTAATCGATGTTAGTTAAATCAAAAGGAGTTAATCGATGTTAGTTTAATCGGAAGGAGTTAATCGATGTTAGTTTACTCGGAAGGAGTTAATCGATGTTTGTTAAATCAAAAGGAGTTAATCGAATATATTTTATTCGAATAGAATAGTAAAATGAGTTAATCGAATATAGTTTATTCGAATAGAATAGTAAAAGGAGTTAATTGAATATAGTTTATTCGAATAGTAAAAGGAGTTAACCGAATATATAATTTCTTTAAATAGAATTAAAAGAGTTATCGAATATAGTTTATTCGATAGGAGTTAAGTAAATAGATTTAGAGTTAAATCAAAAGAGTTAAGTGAATAGAATAAATTGAATAGAGTTATCGAATATACCTTATCGGAGGAAAGAATTATCGAATAGAAAAGATTTGAAAGAGAGTAACGTAAGGAAGTTTGTTAAAGAATTAGAAGGGTGAACGTTGTCTATTTCAAGGTTAGAAACGTTGTTCAGTTAAGGTCTGGGAGGTAGTATTACCCCAACTTGATTGACTTCATTTTTAACTAAGGAATGGTTAAGGTTCGATAGTAAAGGATGGTTTAAGTGAATTTAGTAATTAAAGGAAATGTTTTGAGTTGGCATCGCGATGGTTTAGTTAAACATCTATCTAAGTCCAATGAAGAAGCTTTGGAAATGTTTTCCAAATAAGAAACCAGAAATGTTTTCTAATAAAGAAAACAAGAAATGGAAATGTTTTCCATTGTTAATAACGTATATTTTCCAAATTTAGAAAATAAGAAATATTGAATATACGGAAACAGGAGATAAGTAAATTAATGAAATAAAGAGATAAATGTTGAATGATGTTTGATCAATATAAATTTCCATCTTGAAATAATATCGTTGTTTGCACACTTGTTTTTATTCGATAGTTAAATCACAGACTATTGAAGTTTTGACCATTTTAGCGTTGTTAATATGGAGAGACCGGTTGGATTATTATCTAAAGAACCACTCTTTATTGGCATAAGCGTTGCGAATCATATACGCCAAAGGAAATTGAAGACGGAGTTATGCAAGGGCTATCCTGTTTACAGAATAGTGCCTTCGGTTCATCCTGTTCCTGGATGACTTGTATGGACGGATGTCTGACAGAGTATTTCCAGACGATCACGTATATTGATTTCTCCAATCGTACCAAGAGTGAAAGCGAAGAACGAAACTTCTTTTAGCTAAAACATAATGTATGGCTGAGGACGTCAATCGGTGATTCGACGGATTTGACGATGTGGCATTCAAAGTGAATCTGGTGTGATGATAAAGCATAGCTTCTAGCCTCATCATCCGATAAATGACAGAAATCGGGCAGGCAGCATGGCTAAGTTGGTCGCACCGAAGTAGGGTGTATAATCACCTGATCTAGAGTTTCATTTACTTCTAAAAATCTATTGTTGATGCTGTCCCATTCGGGAAACGGTTGCTGATCCCAACCGTTGGTGAGATACATTCGATACACTCAAGCGAAATGAGCGGTCGGTCATGTGTGCCCGAGTTGCAAGATGTTCTTGTTGAACCCATTGTATTCCTCTATAGAGGTACACGAGCGAAAGGTGGTTCCATACCTTGTCATAGTTGGAAATCCATTACCCAATACGTGCTTGCGGTTTTGATTGTATACTATATATGTAGAACGTGAGATGAAAGCGTTTCTGCTAGATGATTATTATATTATGATTGATAGACATTATTATAATATCAAAAGGTTTTTGATATAAAGATAATTTGGATTCTCATAAGGGAAAAACCTGTTCCGTTATACGGCGTGGTCTTATGAGATATCGTTTACCTGTTTGAACTATTTTAAACTGTTTTACTCACACCAGTCCTATGACTGACTGGAGTTTATTTTGTTGTTTTCCCTAAAATCTTGGGTGCCTAAATTTGTACGGGCATCCAAGTAGTCGGGATTTACAGATACACTGGAAGAGCTTGGAGCAGGAGGCTTCAGGATCATATAGCTATAGTTATTTCCGCTGTGCTGTAAGTGCTGTACTTTGATAATGATATGTATATTCAAGTACAGAGTTATATTTCAAAGTTATGTTATATATTATATGTTATTCGTTCCGCTGTGAGATTCGTGTTACTCTGATGTTGTGTTCTTCTTCTTCTTCTATTCTAAGTTTCTATCTTATCTATTCTCACCCTCTAATTTCTTTCACTAATGACCGGTATTTTTTCGACGTTTGGTTAGTCATCATCGTGTTTATGGCGATAACCAAAGTCGTCAAAAACCCGGGTCATTACAGGCACTATGATGCATACTGATAAATATTGCAGGACATAACACTTACTTATGTATTGATTGACTATCCCTAAATCTAGTTTTTCTTTATGCCAGCACAATTGTTCGAGAAAGGGATAAAGATAGAGAATTGGACCAAGGGAATAAAGAAAAAGATAAGGATATAAGGCCAAGAACGCCTCCATACAGGGAAATGTGACATGGTTGGAATTTTATTGGCGATGCACAAGGATGCAAATCATGTTGTAAGTGTGCATATAACTATGTAAATGGCCGCCGTCTAAGAAACACTTATCCTCCTCGATCTCAATCTTGATCTCCACCAGTTGGAGTTATGCCAAGTGAACTTGATAAAAGGCCTGATTCTACAAGTACGGGCCGATCTACTCTGCCCTCTCCTCCTCCTTGTCCCAATAGAAATGTGCCCTGCCACTTTCTCCTAGAGATACAAGCAAATATATGTCTAGAAGAGGCTCACCGGTAGTGAGGGAGTCAGGATGAGGGGATAAGAAAAATAAGAAGGAAGTTGAAAAAAAAAACCCGAGCTTGGGCTAATATCGACTATTTTGGAACATAAAGAATAACTTAAGGATTCATTTTGAAGGTTATATTTTACTGAGATTGTGTTTGTGCCAAAAAGGCAGCAGATCACAAGGTTTATCGATAAAGAAACTTATGATTGGGTGGTCGATGTTTATAACTAATACAAGTTCGTAATAGGTTATGCCGAAATTATACCTGATCTGTTAAAGAGAAAGAATTCAGAGATAAGCAATCTTATGCTCCAGACCGAAAGAGATCAGGATAAAAGGACAGTGGAAGCCGAAATAGATGACATGAAATAGACTAAAAGCGACCAATAAAAGTTTTCTGATATGGCAGAGACAATAAATATAGAAGAGGACATATTCAAGGATGTGTTGGCCTTTCACTCCTTCAGGATAGTAAGGGTTGAGAAAGATAACAGATCTCTTACAAAGGAGATTGATTGGTTGAAGAAAGAGCTCGTTGAAACCAAAAAATTGAAAAAAATCGAAGAGCTCAAAAAGAGGAAAGAGGTTAACCAGGCCAAACTAGATGTTGCACATAAGGCTAAGGCATTGGTAGAGGAATCAAGTAAGGTTGTACAGGAGCAAGCCAACGAAGGGAGAAATAGATTTGAATCCCAACTTAAGGAGCTTAAAGCTGAAGCTCAAGAGGACAGACTATAAGTAAAGAGAATATCGATTATGTTATTCTAGGGTTTTACGCCAAGGTTATTCGCTATTATGATCTCACATAGAAAAGTAATTATAAAAGGATCTTTACTTAGACATTGGAGAAATTTCTGGATTATTAGGATACTACTTTAGATGTTAGGGAGGTTGATGAAGGAGCATTGGAGACCCAATACTTGAGGGAAAATGAGCTTTAAATTTTAGAAGAAGGAAGACACCGAATGAACGATAATGTTCAAGTAGATGTAGCAGTCTAGGATGCTCTAGTAAAGAGGAAAGAAATATTGACTAAGTGTGTTGTCATTTCTCATATTGTTGGATCGATGGACTAATCATCGAGTCATGAGAGTGCTTCCCAGACCTCAATAATCATGGCTGCAACCACAACAGACCCTTCTCATCAAGCCGTAACCGACCCGGGTTACGACCCATAGAATCCCGGTTTGGGCTACGTAACATTCTTGTCGCCAAACTCCGGCACGACTTCCGTAGAGTGAATAGAACATAAGACACAATGTATATTTACTCTCTCTCCGACTATTGCGAAGATGATTAAGGCTTGCGAAGAATCTGTTTGGCTTACCGTTGAATTGTCGGAGAACAAAAGAAGACTAGTCTTGCTTTGTCACCATGCTAAAGTATACATAGAATCTAGCTTCCTGCTTCGTTCCCAATGATCCCAACTTCTCATTCCCCTGGGTGAAGCCTAGGTAAAGGATATTTATTTTGATAAGGAGGCTTATAGGGAGCTCATGATTATAGAATTCGAGGACGTTGTTTCGCCAATAGATTTGGAGAAAAAGGAGGTTTACCCCAGTGGAGGAGATAATTTGGAACAAATGCTTGGAAAGATGGGTCAACTACAAGCTGCCAGGGAGAAAGCAAATCTAGGACAACACCTATTACTACAATTATTGGTAAGAACAGTGGGCCAAGCATTTAGGATATGGCAGATCAACAAGCCCAGCACGCAATCAAAAAGGAGAAATTTAGGTGAAGATGAAGGAAAAGGAAGAAACTGAGAAGGCACAGGCAATAAGAGATGTAGTTGAATTCAATACTATGCCTTTAAAGGTGATTCTTCCCAGGGCTGCCGAAGATGAGATTATAGAGACATCAGATGATATCGAGAAGTTATCAGATCTGGATCCAACAAAGGGATTTGAGATAGAACCATGACCCTGGTGAACCTGAACAGAGGAAAAGATAGGTGCTGGAGAAAGCAAAAGGAACTAAAAGAGGAAAAGGAGTGATAATAAAGCAAAAAGCCAAGGAAAATTTTTGCTAAAAAGAAGAAAGGTGATTCTTTGAAATGACCTCTTAGTTGTCCAGGGTAATTACCACTTTTTGCTGGATGTTGTGCGAGTCACTTTTGGATAAACGATAACACTGATATAGATATCGTTGCTTGTAAATAAAAGTTTATTTATTTTTTCTTAGGTGAAATCTTATTGGTCGACGCTTTCCTATGGAATAGAAAAGCGTAAATTTATTATAATAACTGCAAGCTCACAGATTGTGTAGTATACAGGTCAAACACAGGGAGGAAAAATTATTTATATAACTCCTTGGGTGAGCTAGATGAAATTTAGGGGTTGGGTTGAAAAACAATAAAGGTTGAAACTGCAATTCGATTCAGAACAAATCTAATTGAACCGATGATCAAATCACAATTATCAATTAAAACAGAAAAACAATAAAACTATTATTGAATTGAATACAAACCTGAATCTAATCAAATCTATTTTTAATCTAATATGAACTAGAAAAGAAAATAAAAAGCAGAAATTAAAATTGCAGAAATAAAAAAACTAATAGAGAATAAAATTAGGATTACCGTTGAATCTAATCAGATGGTCGATCACTAATAAAAAAGACAAATAGTGTTCTACAAATCTAATTGTGTAGACAACACTAATTTCTAAGAAAATAAAATTGTAGAAAAATAAAAGAAAAGCTTTATTAATGGAGAAGAACAAAATACAAAATGATAAACAACCTTTTACAATGAATACAATACGTATTTATAGGAGATGTAGACTCCTATCAATCAACATAATTGGCCTAAAAGTAAATCTCTGTAAATAAGTTTTTTATAAATAAAAGTGATATGATATAATGGTTGAGATATTCCTTGAAGATCTTTCTCCTTGATTATTGACATGTGGCAACTTGATTGGATTTTCTTTGGCAATAATTCATTCAAATCTTTTTTTATATAGAAGTTGAAAATGAATGATTTAATTTGAGAAGAATATGCCTATTCCTTAAAATCTTTATTAGTGCATACAGTATATATATACATATGAATATATATATATATATGTATATATATATAACACATATCACTATTCCTTATATTCTTCAGAGCAAAGAATGTAGTGTGGGTATAAATCCATGCTCCCTTCTTCAGCAAAAATAGGGTTTGTCAAGGATCAAACTCAGGCCACTCTGCACAAATTTCCAAGCCTTTACCAGTATGCTATAGCTTCCTTTGTGATTAAAAACCAGTTGATATGGGAAAGTAGTTTTTTTTCTTATCAGGTGGTCTTTAATTGAATGAAGGGGACAATTATTGAAACTATAAAAACACACGAAATAATACCCAAACTAATATTTATTTATTTACAAAATATAAGATATAAGAGCATAAAATAGACACATTTCTATGCTAATCAAATACCGCCACACTTATTTTTTACTCGTCCTCGAGTAAAAAAATGAAAAAATAAACTAGATAGGTCACACTTTCGTAGGAAACACGATTGCATTAAGTGCATGCAATAAGCCGTTAAACCTCTAGGTGTCCCTAGTAGAACGAGGGGTGTCTTTTAAGGGTTTTTAGAGGATACTACCCACATAATCCAAATGTAGTATGTTACGGTTCTAATGCAACTATATGAATGAAACAAACATATGCAAATGAAAATAAAAATTAAAACATGACTTATTTCAGTAAAGTGGATCAACAAACTAAGTTAACAATTTCTACTCTGTTGATTTTATTTTAGATACCTCAACTTATTACAAATTTTCAACATAGTTCAAGTTTTCAATATTAAACTCTAGTTTGGCCAGCTGGTTCGGTTAATAACATAGTGCTGCCACGAAATAAATTCTTAGTTTGCTTGTTATAGTTCACAAAGTGGTATTCTAATTTCCTTGTGTATGACTAGTCAAATCAATAAGGTCAAGAAGTGCTTGGGATTCATCGCTTATTCTCTATCTCTATAAAAATTGAAATGTATGATTAATTACGTATAACTAACTTAAAAGTCCAAGGTATACCACCCATGCACTGCCTCACGAATTGATGGAGAGTTGCGAAAGAGCTTGGCGGATTATGCAGACCGACGCTGACTTTGTCAACAAGATGTCGGCAATCCTTAGGTGTCTACACATAAAATGAGACCAAGATATACTGACGCTGACTTTGTCAACAACACGTCAAATAAAGCTTGGCGGGTTCGCACACCTACGCTAGATTTACAAGCAATGTTGGATACCCTTGGATTATTATTATTATTGAAAATATAAGAATAAGAGAGATTATGCGAATTCAACTTAACACAACTTAGTTTTAAAGACTCAAAAAGCAAATATAAGTATTTTAAGTCCTCCACTCATTAAACAAAGACTATGATTTAGAATAAACTTCATGGCCATCACCTAAGAATCTCCATATGTACCAGTTACACTATGATTGCTTGTAACTCAACTTTTCATTATATTTCTTATTTGATCCTTGTTGAGAGAAAAAAATACCATCAACTGACTAACAATTGTTGACTTATTTTATGGTATCAACCTAAATTAGTCATAAAAAAAATTGACATGTTACTATGAACTAAAATGCAAGATGGTCCTATATAAAAAGAAAGAATTTTTTTTGAAGAAAAATAAAAGGATGTAATGCAAATTCCTTCCCCCACACTTGATCTAAACAATGTCCACACTGTAAACATGTTTCCTAAATGTGAAAGATAACACCCAAAGATGGATGAGATATAAAATTATTTGTAAAATTAAATGCAATCTAACTATATGTAAGAATGGATCATTTGTACAATGATATATATATTTGCGACGCATGCAATGCAAAGAATGCCACAAACTTTTTCCTCACACCTGGTTCTAGCTCGATGAATCCCATTCCCACTATGTCTAGGCATGTTTTCTAATAAGCAAAGGTTTTTGAAAACCATCTCATCGTTATACCTAGATTTATAGTCCAGTATATAAATGTCCAGTGTCATCCTAACTCGAAGTTTTCAAACAGAAATGATGTTTCCAGGATGATTCATGTGTTTCACAAATTTATTAGTGTAATTGTCCAAAAATTTGTGATCGTATATAAACTCATTTGCAATTGTGAAATTTAAATTCTGAGTGTTGTTCAATACCATGTGATCACATTTCTTAATTATGTCAGCTGACAAAGTATTTTCGACACTGACAATCTTAAGCTTGTTTGAAACCGCAAAATTTAAAATTTTAACCTTGGATTGGTGACTTGATTCTATTTCATCCTCATTTGGCAACTCATCCTCATACAATCCAAAAAATTCATGTTCATTAAAATCCTTCTCCAATTTTGAGTTTTTGAAAAATTCAACATTTTTATTTTCTTCACTTTCTAAAATTTCAAGTTCGTTGCAACATGAAAGAGAAAGATCAAAATCTAAGCTTAAATCTTTTTCTTGAAAAGAGTTAAATTCCGAATCATTTATTGAATTTTGAACAACATCATTTAGATTATTATTCTCAATTTCCAAAGTTGTTGTTTGAAAATTTTCACTATTAGTAAAGAATGGATTATTTTCTGATTCATCGCATGTTTTTATTTGATTTTGTTGCTCGAGTTATCCTTTAAAAGATGTCATCAAACAAAGAAGTTCGTCAAGTAGTCTATCATGCCTTTCTACCCTCTCTCTACGAATGTTAAGATGATATTCTTCAAAATCGTTGATTTGAGAGCTCTCGTTTTAATTGGATTTCTTGATTCTAAAAATTATAGTCCACATCAATTTCACAGTCAATATTACTTTCAATCTGGTGGTTATTTGAATTTTTAGAAAAATGACAATGATATTGGAAATCAGTTTGATTATAAAAATTATGTTTGTAACCAAAACTATTGAAATTTAAGGGAAAATTGCAACTTTGGTTATTTTCAAGATGTTGATATGGGCTATAACTTTGAGAATTTTGGTTTGCAACCCCATATTGATGTAGATCAAAGCTAATTGGGATTCAAAGCTATCTTGATGTGGATGTGGCCCACAATCAAAATTATTGAAATTTGAATTGAAATCACAATTTCGATCATTTCTATGATTTTGAAAATGTTCGTCAGTTGGAAAATTTTGAAATTTGTTCGCATTGGGCTCACGAAATTTCAGAAAATTTCGCCTCATGGGTTGCAAATCATACTCATACTCTTCCAGAGGATGTCTACTCAGGTTATTATCACACAATTCTCTAAGGGTTTTTTTTGAATCAAACATTCTAATGAATCCAAGACAAGACAGAAAATATTCTCACTTCAAAATAGTACTAAGTTGTGCTTTATTAATTAATAGACTCAATTAGAATGGGGAAGAGGGTCTTATGGCCATTTACGTATAGTATAAATGCTAAGGAATATGACCATTATTTTACGGTAGTATGCAACCTCTTTTGCTAATAGTTCAATAAACTAAACTATTATATATCCGCAATCCAATTATACGAGACAATCAACTTCACAAAGCGCCACTTTTCAATTATATTATTTTATATGAGCTCATATTTTTATAGAATCATCGTTTAATGAATTTTAAAGTGGAAAACCAATGAGAGTGATGACAACAGTTATGGAAATTTCAGCCAATCACAACAATCAGATAATCATACTACAAAAATTAAAAATTGTACAAGCAAGCCACTGCCCCTGTAGAAAATTTTGACAAGCAATTTCTATATTTTTAAGCAACTGCAACACCTGCAGAGTTTAGAATTTTTTTTTACAGTGGGGTATGGCAGTCCATCCAGAAAATTTAAGTAGGACTAGCGATTCAAATATCAGTGTTTGCAATTGTTTGACCTCTGAATTCTTTGTCGCTTACTTGAATATGTCCTTTCACTTTGCTTTCGATTTGTTTTTGAAATTTCACTTATGCTTTTTTTTTTTGAAAAACTAAACAAAAGAAAGAAAAAAGTAAACAAAAACAATTAGAAAAAGAAAAAAAAACTAAAATCAAAGCTAGGACAAGAAAAAGGAAAAAAATAGTAATAATAAAAAAACCTAAGCTTAATTAAAACAACAACTAAATAGTATCATAAGCCATACACTCACTCAAAACATAAAAAGAGGTACTCCTACCACCCGAAATAGATAAGAACCCAAGAACCATAAATTTGCCGCACCCAACTTTCCAGATTTGCAAAATGAAATGCATTCCTATAAGTCCACGGTTTCACTTTTTGTTTCAGTCCAATTAACATCCCAATCGCGCTATGAACTGCTTCGAAATAGTCTGATTCAAATCGGTGTAGGGCGCGGCTTGCAAGGGTTTGCGATTTGCAGTGACGAAGGTGATGTTTTGCTTCAAGTATTTAATGGGTTTCAGGATTCGAACTTCCATTTATTTTTTGAATTGCGATTTTGTGGTCGAATCAATGTGTCAGAGTCGAATTGGGTTTCGAAGTGATGGTTTTTGAATGTTGAGTTTTGGTGGTTCTGGAATTTTTGAATCAGGAACTGGGTTTTGGATATGGCTTTGCAGGAGGCAGCTCATGGAAGGGCTGGGTTTTTGATGAAGTGATTCAGGGGGTGTTCGGCGATTGTAGGATTTATGATGAATTTTGGAGTGTCAACAATTTGATTTGGGGTTTTTTAATTTCAAGTACGGAGGTTTGGAATTTTTTTTTTGTGGAACAGGTGATGACGTTTTGGGTTTGGGATGAAGTGTCTGTGGCTGTAAGGGGGTTGTATGGTATGGTGGAGAAACATGACGTGTGGTTGATGGCTTGGTATTGGTAGGAACAGCGATAATTGACGATGGTTGTATGGGAAGATGTATTGAATGATTTCAGGGGGTTTGTATGTTGTGAAGTTTGGTGGAGATGACGATGTTGTGATGGTGTGGATGAGCGTTGAACATGGATAGGAATTTGCATCAGTGATGATTGTTTTGGCTATGAAGATTTGTGACAGGGGTGATAGTCTGAGGCTGTTAGGTATGATGACTTGCAAGTGTTTCAAACGGGATGGTTATGGTAAAACTATGGCAAAATGCATGAAGGTGGTTAATGCATGAGAAGATGACAGGGATCAGTTTTGGAGTGGGTATCAGTTTTTGGGTTGGTGCGCAGTTCTATGAATTGTTGCATGAGGCTTGTGTTGATGAAATGATTAGGGATTGTTTTGTGGGGTGAATAATGGATGGTGTAGAGATTGGGTGAAAATTCTGTGATGATGGTCTGCGACGGTGTTGCCATGTTGATTGCGAATTGTGATTGGGGATGTTACAGAGTCTAGTGGCAAGTGCATAGTTGGGAAGAGGAGTTATGACAAGGGTTTGAGGAGGTAGCAATTTGCAATGTGAAGATGGTGACTGTAGACAGATGGATCTTGAAATTAGTGGATGAAAATGTAGAAGGATTGTTGCTAGCTATGTTGTTTTGAGAGTGGGCAGAAGAGTTTGTTTGGTGCAGGAAGAAGATGTTGATTGGAAATGGGCTTATTATGGTATGGGATCGGCTGACACTTCAGAGAATAAGGCACAAAAGAAATAAAAAAAAAACTTGTTGAAAAAGGTATGTAAGAATTGGAGAGAAGATTAAAAAAAGATAGAAACGGAAAGGAATTAAGAAAAAACGACAAATTTTTTTCATTGTCTTAGAGATTGTGATATCAACAAGTGAACCAAATCAACTAATAAAGATTTTTTTAATCTTTAAACAAAAGGAAAAAAACAAAATAAAATAAAAATTAACACGAATTTGAAATTAAATAAATAATAAAATTTATTTCTTACTTGCCTGGCAACGGCACCAAAAACTTAATCGACGCTTTCCTATGGAATAGAAAAGTGTGAATTTATTATAATAACTACAAGCACATAGATTGTGTAGTATGCAGGTCGAATACAGGGAGGAAAAATTAAATCAAATTATTTATATAATTTCTTAGGCGAGCTAGACGAAATTTAGTAGTTGGATTGAAAAATAACAAAGATTGAAACTGTTTTCGATTCAGAACAAATCTAATTGAACCGACGATCAAATCACAGTTATCAATTAAAACAGAAAAACAATAAAACTATTATTGAATTGAATACAGACCTGAATCTAATGAAATTATATTTAATTCAATATGACCTAGAAAAGCAAATAAAAAGCAGAAATTAAAATTGCAGAAACAAAATAACAAACAGAGAATGAAATTAGGATTACCGTTCAATCTTATCAGACGGTCAATCACTAATGAAAAATAAATGAAAAAGACAAATAGTGTTCTACCAAATCTAATTGTGTTGACAACACTAATTGCTAAGAAAATAAAATTGTAGAAAAATAAAAGAAAAGCTTTATTAATGGAGAAGAACAGAATACAAAATAATGAACAACCTTTTACAATGAATAGAACAGGTATATATAGGAGATGTAATCTCCTATCAATCAACATAATTGGGCTAAGAGTAAATCTCTTGAAAATTCTGCTTACAAATCAAAGAGATATGATATAATGATTGAGATATTCCTTGAAGATCATCTTCCTTGATTATTAACATGTGGCAGCTTGCTTGGATTTTTTTTGGCTATAATTCATTCAAATCTTCTTTTATATGGAAGTTGAAAATGAATGACTTGAATTGGGAAGAATATGCCTATTCCTTAAATTCTTTATTAGTGCATGCATTATATATATACATTCAAATACATACATACATATACATACATACATACATACATACATATATATATATGTATATATATATATATATATAACATATCACTATTCCATATATTCTTCAAAGCAAAGAAGGCGGTGTGTGTATAATTCCATGCTCCCTTCTTCAGCAAAAATAAAGCTTGCCAAGGATCGAACTCAGACCACTTTGTACAAATTTCCAAGCCTTTACCAGTGTGCTATAGCTTCCTTTGTGATTGAAAATTTGTTGATATGGGAAAGTATCTTTTTTCTTATCAAGTGGTCTTTAATTGAGTTAAGGAGACAATAATTGAACCTATGAAAACACACGAAAAAAATACCCAAAGTAATATTTATTTATTTACAAAAGATAAGATATAAGAGCATAAAATAAACACATTTCTGTGCTAATAAGTTATTCAAGTGCTCGATAGTTTTGTACACTTTTTATAATAAATCAAAATTTTAAAGAATATTAATTAATTAAAATTTTGATCAAGTGAAGAACAATTTGAAAAATAATAGGAATTGGGCAACGAGGTTAGTGCCGTTAGGTTCGTTATGATTTTCTGGTTTAGATAGACTTTTGTTTGCGTAAATCAGACTTGAAACGAATAAGTTATGGCCAATTGAAGTTTAAATTCAAATTATAATTTAAAACAAAATGGATAAATATAATTAATTATACTTAATCAATGTTAAAGATGGGACAACCCAGTCCCAAAATGGGTTGTCCCATGGGTTAACCCATTCATTATGTTGGTCGACCCATGTGTCGACCGACCTAGGAGGTGGGTCGACCTACGTACTAGCTATGCATGTTTTCGTGCCTGACACAAAATGGAAGCTTTGAGACTTTTTTTATCCGACGTTTAAGGATGAAAACCTAATTATCTGAAGACCCAAAAATCCTACCTCGTCTAAAAAGAAACAATACTCATTCCCCACAATTCTCATTCTTCATTTTCTCTGCCTCGACTTCACTTTTCTTCTCCAAAAACAATATATAAGTTGTTCGCATACAAATTGAAGTAGTTTTTATTCATAGATTTTGGGGATTTTTTACCAACGCCTTTGGATTAGCATTTTTAGGTGAGATTTCAGCGATTTCTAGATTTATTTTAAGCTAACGATAAATCTATAAAATTATAGTCGTGGTTATTTCAAATCTGGATTACTCACAATTCTTGGATCCATATTATTATAGTTCGATTATAAATTCGATCGTGTATATTATCCCTTTCATCTATTTCTGCAAATTATATTCAGATTTCTATAAGCTGTTATTCCGAATCTCTTTATCCTTTCTTTATTTCTTGATTTTGTAGTTGCACCAAATATTTGCCTTAAAAGGGGCATATGAATATGATTAAAACATGCATGGACCTGTAAGCCTAATAATTTGCATTAGATTATCTCTCTTTTTCTTTGTTTTTCGCTTGGAATAGGGAATAAAATTAACTGAATAAAAATAATCAAAATTGAGGCTTAATATGAATGTGTTGAAAACTGGAATTAGGAAACGAATAATTGGATTAAGATAAATTAGACTGTACAAATGTAAATTTAACAGATTTTGATAGAAACGGACTGTAATTAGAAAAATTGCATAATTATGATAATTCGGAATCATAAACACACATAGTTTATTTGCAATATGACTTGGAATATTTGGAAGGGACAGTTTGGTTTGGTATATGTATATTGATTGACAGTGTTTTGGTAAATTACGTGCCTACTACCCCTCGTTGTTAGGCATTAATATGAACTTATTAGTTTACAATGTGTGGGTAAATTAGAGGCCTAATATATTTATTTTGTTTTGGGGGGAAAATCAAGCGTAGGGGGTTTGAGCTAAATTATTTTTTTGGATTCATTGCATGTAGCATAACCATTCATCATTTTTGATCTCAATATGAGGCAATGGCACACATCACATTAAGTTGTGGATGTAACTCTGTCCAATTGCAGAGTGCGAATGCGTTTTGGCGAGTTAATATGCATGCACTGGTTCGATTAGGGGACATAAGCCATTTTGAAATCTATGGATAAGGTTGTCTTTTTGCTAATGGGCTACGACTTGATAAATCCAAACCCATAATGGGCATAGGTTATTCACGATTCGTCGAAGCCGATCATTTGGGTAGTATTAGGATCACTTCATAAGTTCGTTTCTATTTGTAGAAGTGCAAAACTGTCACTAATATCGAATCATGTGAATGAGAACATTTACATCTTTCTATGTCATTTATAATATCTTTTTTGTTTTTTTCACTTTTAGGTGTGCACAGAAACTTACCTATTTTTATGACACTAGAACTATTGTTTTATCTATTTTTCCTTCGTTATCAGTTGTGCTTGCAATCACTACAGCTCACCAGACTTTTTGTCTGACTTATTTCTCCTTTTCTTCTTTCCTTTTCTCCCCCTCAGGCTCTCAGAGAGGAAGTGCTTAGCTTGAATTGTTTAGTTGATCTTATCTTGGAAGACACTTGCATAAATGTATTGTTTTCTTTCCATGGTTTGCTTATACTTTTTAGCTATTTGAGGATACTATTGTTTTTTGTATTTGATATTTCTGTTACGATTGAGATTTAAGACATGGAATTTTATGACAATTTGGTTTGCTTGAAATAATGGGAACGGTTTTGTTATTTTAATAAAAATTGTCTTTTTCTTCCCTTGCGAATTATTATATGTCTTATGAAATCTTTGTCTTGGTGATGTTTATTGTCTTTATACCTACAATGCTCCATATTTCCTAACGGGATTCCACATTATGATAAGGTTAAGGAGTGTGGGGTGCCACATTTGGTATAAGAGCCTAAGGTTACAAGATCAATTTTGTTTTAAAATAAAACCTTTTGAAAGAAAAGTTATTTTTCAAAACCAACGGTTTTTTCAAAAATAAAATGTATCCCTCTAGTCAAGTTTTGACATTCCTTTGATTCCTTCAAATTCTAAATATCTATCCTTTCTTTTGCACAACATGTCAGGAGCCCCTAATTTTTCTTAGGGCGTTCCTATTCCCGGTTGGTTCTGCAGATATTTAGAAGCTACGAAGCCAACTGAGGGACAAGAACATGCGCAGGCTCCAGCGCCTGCTATGATGATTCCTCCTAACCTACCTGTAGCCACAAATGTTTCTAAGCTTTTTAAGGACTTCTCTAACTTAGGATGCAAGACTTATTCGGGTACAGAGATGCTCGAGGAGGCACGCACTTGAATAAGAAAGACAAGAGAAACAAGTTGGAAATCCTCAAAAAGGAAAAATCAAGATTGAGATCAAGTGCCATGGGTGTGAACACTAGGACACTTCATTAGGGATTGTAGGAAGTTGAAAGGAAAGTGTTTTACTTGTGGGTGGCCAGGACATCTGATTAAGGCATGTCCATAGAGTATTGAACATGGTACGGGTACACTAGCAGCTCAGATGCATGTTTTGAAGGAAACACCAACTAGTAGCGTCCTGGATAGAGGTAGGAAAGTCTGCGTTGAAGGTTTGATCTCTATCTCTGATTTTATTTTTTTCATTCTTTTCAATTCGTAAGCTTCTCATTCGTTCATTTCAAGTACTTTGGTTAATAGTTTGCACTTAGTAACTCACTAGTTACTGATCCTATAGTAGTTTCAAACCCTATAGTTGGTTCGGTGAGCTCATTTATGATTTGTAAGGGTTTGAAAATTTGGATTTTAGGCGTTGAGTTGATCGTGATTCCTATGTGTTGGGATTTTTGGGGTATGGGATGATCTTAAGGGTTGATTGGTTAGCCATGTACAGGGATGTACTCGAGTGCAAGAGGAAGGTCGTTCATTGGATGACACATAGTGGTAAAACCCTAGAGATTTCTTGCGAACCGTGAGGGTCAGTCATGTTGAGTTTTCTTTAATCTCTAGATTCTTTTTTTGATGTCTCTTATGTACCAATTATCTATGAGTATTCAGATGTATTTGAAGAAGTTAGAGGATTGCCACCTAAGCGAGGGACTGACTTCTTGATTTATCTTAGTAAGAACGCGAAGCGTGTAGCACTACCTGTTAGGCATGTGGCTCCGCGGGAACGGAAATAATTGAGTAAGCAAGTGGGTGAGCTTTTGGAAAATGGTCTTATTAAATGGAGTTTTAAGTAGGGAGCAGAAGTTATCTTCGCCACTAGGGCTGATGGTTCCCTCCATTTATGCATGGATTACGAGAATTGAACAAGCTTACAAAAAAGAATCATTACCCAATCCCTCAGATAGATGTTTTTTTGACTTGTTGGTAGGCGCGTCTGTATTCCCTCAATTGAACTTGTTGACTTGTTGGTAGGCGCGTCTGTTTCCATCAATTACGCATGTATGAGGACAACATCGATAAGGCGATGTTTCAAACCCATGATGGCTTCTTCGAGTGGTTGGTTATGCCTATTAGACTAATCAACGCACCATCACATTTCATGACTTGATGAGTAGGGTATTTATAAATGTTCTGAATAAATTTATGGTGCTTTCTATGGATGATATCCTTGTATTCTCGAGGAATGAGGATGAGTGTGTTTCACATTTAAGAGAGTTTTTGTACTCTCCGAGTTCATCGTTTGAAGGCAAATTTCTTCGATGTCAATTTTGTAGGAAAGAGGTGCAGTTCTTAAGGAATATGGTCTCTAAGGATAAGTTGGCAGTTGATCCCGCCAAGATTATGGCGGTACAGGATTAGAGGACCCTCAACAACGCGACTGAGGTGAGGAGATTTCTCGACTTAGCAGATTACCACAGGAAGTTCATTAAGGAATTTGCACGAATCTCGGCACTATTAACCTATGAGGATGTCTTTCGGAGACTAAAGAATTCTCTCACCAGTGCACAAGTTTTGACGGTATCTAATGGATTTAAGATGTTCACAGTATATACCGACACTTGTGGGACTTGTCTAGGTGCGGTATTGATGCAAGAGGGTAGAGTAGTGTGTTACAATAGCAAACAACTAAGGGTTCATGAAAGAAATTACCGTATGCTCGATTTGGAGTTGGCTACCATAGTATTTACACTTATGTCTTGGATACACTACCTACTTGGAGAGAGGTTCGAGCTCTTTACATACCATAAGTCACTCATGTATCCGTTATCTTAGAGGGAACTCAATTTGAGGCAACAAAGGTGGATGAGATACTTAGCATCATAAAATTTCGAAATATCTTATACCCTTGGTATTAGCTTGTTTTGTGACCAGTCTACCCAAAGCTTAAGTTCTCATGGTTGGATGAAAAAAAGGCTTTATACACTCACAAGCTCACAATAAGGACCCCGACTCATGAATAGGAACTCATGACCCAAGGACTCGTGAAAGGGACTCGGGGTTCACGGCTCAAAGCAGTCCACTCGCTATCCTTCCATTCGAGCTTGCCCCCTCTTTACATTAGAACACTTTGTCTTTGGACAAGGATATCAGATCAAATGCACATGAACTGATCCATTTGTATTTAAACAGCTGGTACCACATTGATAGCAGATCGGCTCGCATAAGGTCCCACCCCGACCCACTCGCACATAAGAAGACAGCAAGTCCAAGGTAATATCGCAAGCTCGGATAGGGAAACAACAACCCGTCCCACATGCATCCCGGAACTTATCAAAGAATGGCTTCCTCATTAATTCAGATCGAGCAAGGGGGACTCGAACCTGTCCACTTATAGCTCTAACTACACCTGAATGTGTTCCGATTTTTTAGGCAACAGAATCACACCACTTTCCTACATTTTCAGATATGGTTGCACCTTGCAACACACTTTTTTTCCCACTTACTCACTGCATTTTCGGGCCCTACTTTATGAATGCCACGTAGCCCTTAAATACTATCACGTAGTCCATGTAGAACCAGTCCACTGCACTCCCACAAATTCGATCTGCTAGCCATGTTATGGCCAGGTTCTTTGCGACTTAATAGGGGCCAATCCTTATATATACCCAACCGAAATGGCGTACAAAAGGGAGGTTTTGGCAACTTTCAAGTCTCGAATGCAACTGTATCTCTGACTATTACAGTCCAACCCGGTTTGAAGTCCATGATTTTTGAGTGTCATTCATTAAGTCCTGAGAGAAAATCACATGTATTCGAATGATCGAGTGATAATAACTATTTATATTATGATTTCCTAATGAATCAAGGAACTATAAAGTGGATGTAGGCTTGTTAACACCGAACCACTATAAATCTCGTGCGTTGATTAATTTTTCTTGCTTTTAGTTTATGATTCCTCATTATTCTCTGCAAAACATGATCAATTGGGTGTTAGCGCCGTTTTTTGGTCTAACACCTGGCAAGGGTACTGTAGTGGCAGATGCTTTGAGAAGACAAAGAGTGACATTGAGTCCTTTATTTGTTGAGTGGTGGAGTTTGGAATATATAGCCGCATTCGATTTTCAACCATCTACAGAGTTCACCCCACGATTATTGGCATCTTTGGAGGTGTGACACACTTTGCTTGAGTAGACTAGGGAGAGCCAGAAAGAGGATTTTGAGCTTTCTAATATTTTGAATAGATTGAGTAGATGAGAGGATTCTAGACACCTTCTTATGTATATTGTGGATTGTAGAGGCTGGCTTCGATGAGATAGTATGTTATGTGTACCTCGCACGAATGGTTTGATGAGCACGGTATTAACTGAGGTTCATCACTCTCGGATGACTATTGTTACACCCTATATTTCTTCACAAGACCCATATGAGGATTTTATTAAGAATTATGAAGAGTACAAGTATAAATTAACATCATAAAGGCTAAATTTCACAAGACAACAATAAACAAACATGGGGAAACTTCAACTTTTACTTAAAAACAAAATAAGCAGTGCCATTACATCATAACTCATAAAACCACAACTGTCTTAACAACAACAAACCAGAGTAACAAAAATAAAATTATCCTCGTCATCATCAATTATAGAAAATAGATAAACCATGGAAAAATACATGTAAGCATAAATAACAAGGCAGATGATAATCTCCAAAGGACTGAGCTGGGTCAAAGCTCTCTCAAGTGTTAGGTCCTCCACTCTTAGAACCTAGGGGGAAGAGAAAATAGAACTAGTCAGACATAAAGCCTAGTGAGTTTAGTAATTACTAGCATGAGTGAAAAAAAGCAAATCTAGACAAGATTAAAAATTGAAGCTCAACATAGTGTTGATACACAAGATTTTGATTAATGACAACATAGAAATAGAGATCATTGAAGAGCTGAATTCACATTTATCAAAGTGGAAATCAATAAAGATCATAGTGAAGATCAATGGAAATCATGACATGGAGCTAAGATTATATATATGTAGGTATGGAGTCGTGTTAGATTTATGTTAAAATCTATCCTCAAAGTATAACACGAATGCACAAAACAATTTAGAAATTGAAATTAGCTGGGGCTGAAATTTGTATATTTGAAGAATTGAAAAGTCACAGAAAAAGCCCAAACGGTCCAGGCTTCGACCGGGAAAGAGTGCAGAGTGATATAGACTGTGGACCGAGGTTCTCTGGTCCACAGCAAGAAAACGGTCGACCGCCCAAAAAGGACCTGTCGACCGGTCCTGCTGTTTTTTTCACATAACGGCTATTTTTTTTTCAAATACCTGTCGACCTGTTAATTTCGACCTGTCGACCTTTTTTCTTGCTGTAATTTTTCTGAAAGGATGCTTCTTTTTGTGAAGAGATTTCTATTCAATTTCAAGAGAAATGGACACAACTCTTTATAGAAACTCTTCATGAAGGAACGCAACTATTCTACACTATAAATAGACTTGAAATCATACTTTCAAATCACCGAATCTTCTTCTATTTTCTGATCTTAACTCTATACTCTCTTGCATTCTAAAAGCTCTCTCAAATAGTCAATACTTGTTGAATCCTTGAATCAGTTTTATATCATTTGATTCAACAAGCAATCTTTCTTCCACCAATTGCTACAATTTATAAATTATGATTATACCCAATTCTACCCATCAATCGGCTCCTATACCATAGTTGTAATAATCTGTACACACTATGGCCCCGGGTTTATCAAACCCGACTCATCAACTCTAAGGACATAGTGAACATCACTGGCATCACAATGTCTTATCTTGCCTAATCGGTGTGATGTACGCTCACCGCACCGCCGGAATGCACCCGTACTCATCACTTTTGGACCTCTTACTACCTAGTTCAATATAAGCATGCCTTCGCCTCCTCGTGAGACCTCGGTATAGTCATAAAAAGGAATATTGACTCATATGGATCTCCAAACAAAATATGCAAATCGACAAAAGTCACCCTTCGACTTATTCCCCAATTTTAATCATTTTAATCGGTCTCTTATTTTCTCTAATCAGTCAATGCTTATTGTTGGAACGGACTAATACTATAAGCCTCCTATTTTCCCAAATCAGTCGTCGCCGTCTGTAACACCCCACCTCCGCTAGGATCACTCACAAAGGGAATGCACTACCTTAAGTGTAGCATTATCTAGGTAAACATACACAGAAATATTAGAAGACAGAACATATAAAACAGCGGAAAAACCAAATTTCATTGCTTTAAAATCTAGAAAGGTCTAAAGCCTTTTACATCAAAATGCCATTAAATCCATTACATCGAAATCTGTCTTGCAATAGTAAAGAAGAATAAAACCATAGTCATAAATCATTCCCCAAGTAAAACAGTAAAGCAGCCATAGCCAAGAAAGGTCCAAGCCATATATGATGATCTTGAAGCAGAAAGAAGTCCAAACTAAGTAGTAGTGTTTCCTCCCTGAGAACCTGGGGGGGGGGGAACGGAAGAAAAAGAGGCGAAAGAAAATAGGTCAGTCATAACGACTGGTAAGTCCTAGTGACTTTCAGCATAGAAACAAGTAAAGATAACATGACATGTATAAACTGAAAGTAAACATAAGGATGATGACAAGATAGGCAAGTTAAACTAAGATAACAAGATAAACTACGTATAGCATCGCATGTTTAACATTCTCGGCACCGGTACTAGTATAACAAAATTAGGTTTTATCCTAATGCCCAACAGAAACGGAAACTGAAACAGGGTGATATTTACAGAAATAGCAATGGGCTTTTACCTCCCTAACAGAAACAGAAACAGAAATGGGCCTTTACCACCTGTACTAGTAACCCAACCCGTGTCATGTATTAACTATGAAATGATCCCTAGCCCAATATCATGAATTGACCCATTACTTGGTCCCATGAAACGATCTATTAATCGGTCGGCTCCCTACAAGTTCTAGCTTGTCATGTGTCTGTGTCATACGGCCCTATCACAAATGTAGTTACCTGTGCTAGGTCCACCATAGGGTGTATCAAGCCCTAGGGTGCCAACCACCGACACGAATCAAGCACGCACAGTGTGAACCTACTGGTGCCCAATGCCTGCCTTTTTAACTCCTGACTACGTGCACGACCATAGTCCACCTGAACCTATAATGGCGCACCAACTCAGCCGTCGTTCTGGTCGCTTACAATCAGCCCAGTAATCATGCCCCACCCTGCCTAGTTCCAGGGTACCATGATACATCTAGTGGGTTACTGCTGAAAAGGACCGCGTAACTAGGGTTTTCGTCCAGTGGGTTAGGTGTTGTCATTTAAATTCGAGACTTAACCCCATCAGTCTAGCATGTCAAGTTGGTTAAGTGTTGTCATTCAAGTTCGTGACTTAACCCGCCTACGTGTCATGTCAAATTGGCTAAGTGTTGTCATTCAAGTTCATGACTTAGCCCTACGAATCATGTGTCAAGTTGGTTAAGTATATTCAAGCGGTTCATGACTCAACCCGATCAAATCATAATGTCAAATTGGTTAAGTATATTCAAGTAGTTCATGAATTAACCCTATCAAGTGGCATTAATTCATTAATGCACCCCAACCTCTCACATCGGACCTGTTGTTGTGGTCACTGGATATGCCGAGCGGTTCCGGGCAGAATTACACCACAACTCAGTCTGACCTCGGGTTTTCAAGTGTGATATGACCAACTACCCACATTGGATCTTATTGTTTGCAGTAACTGGATTTGCCGGGCGGTTCCGAGCAAAATTACACTGCAAACTCAACCCAACCTCGAGTTGGCCAATTTAAAGTTCATTCTAGTGTCATGTCCATGTTCAAGATTCATGTCAAGTTCGTGTCAAGCTTCAAGGATAAGTTTCATGCCCACATCCAGATTCAAGTTATAACAATGTTCATGTTTCAAGTTTTGCCTTTTATCAAGTTCATAATTCATGTTCATAACCAATTCATGTTTTTCCTAATCTACCCAAGTCGTATTCCCATCGCATATAAACATGAATCGATCTATACTACTAATAAATCCAAATCTCGAGATAAAGGGAATAACATCAAAACTATGATAGGCAAAAGGGACGAGCATAAAGCGATAAAAGGGATTACAAGACTAGCATGATATAACTTGAGATAATTGGTTACAACATCACTAGCATATAGGGTTTCAAATCTAGCAAGATAAGGTGATAGTCATGATAAAAGTTGATATAAAAGAATAGGCATGCAAAAGCAAAATACAAGGATAGTGGATCCAATGGTTTTAGTGTACATAATAGCAAATGAACTAAGCAAGTCACACCCTAGGTATGAGATCCAACAACTACAAATTTGGTGTACAACATGGTTTTCAACTATGGGCATGAACTATAATATCTTAGGCAACTAACCCCAATAGTCATAGTCATGGTCATAGGCAGAAATCTCATAATCAAGAACCATAAGCAATCAATCGCAATAGTCGTGGATAATTATCCAAAATAGCTCTAGGCAAATAGTCATAGGGAATTAACAGTAATAGTTTCAAAGTCATGGTCATAGATAATAGCCTTATGTTCATAATCATAGGTAATAATTCTCATAGTCAAGAGTCATGATTAGCCACAATTGTCCTTGTCATAGTCATAGGCAATAGTCTTATGTTCACAGTCATAGGCATAGGCATAGTCTTATGTTCACAGTCATAGGCATAGTCTTATGTTCACAATCATAGTCCTTGGCCATTAACAATCGTTTCAACGTCATAGGCATGTTAAAGTTATAGGCATGAAAGAGTTTGATTTACAACATGAATAGGCCCAAAGCAATATTCACAAAAGTCAAGATCCAAGATGAACAAGAATAGATATGAATCAATTATCATACATAGATCCAGTTCCAATTTACAACATGGAAATTAAGTTTACAGCTTTTATTTAAAAGTAACTTGAACTTACAGATCGTAGTCTAAGAAAGATGTAGAAGTCAAGTTTAGAAATATTTTGTTGAATTGCTGAATCGTTGAATCTTGCTTTGATCATAGAAGAAAATCCCCAAATATGCAATTCCTAGCCGTAGTCTTCAAGAAATAATCTTCTCGTTTTAATTTAATTTATCTTAATTTAATTTAGAAGAAGAAGAAGCCATGATCATCAAGAGTTTGAGCAGAATAAGGTTAGAGAAGAATGGTGTAATGAGAATGAGGCTAGGAGGCTGTTTATATAGGATAAGGCTGACGAATTTGGACAGAAAACGAGGTCAAATACATCAGGATGCATCTGGTTCAAAAAGTGGGCTCGGGAGGCAGGTCGACCCCAAGGTCGACACTATAGCCGACCTGGTCCCTGGGAGGTCGACACTATGATCGACCCCCAGGTCGACCTGGTCCATTGGCGGGAATTTTCCCGCCCAGCCTGTTCTGGGGTTTGAATTCGAATTTCGAATTCGAATTTCGAGCTGTTCTTGATTCTGAAAATTTCTGAACTTCAGAGGGTCATATCTCCCTCATACGGACTCCGATTCTCTCAAACTCGGACTCGTTTCCAAGAAGAATTTCAAGACGAACACAATGGCACAACCCGTTTCCCCTGATTCTTATTTAACATTTAATTCTGCATTGATTTATGGTTTTAACACATTATTAAAATTGGGTTGTTACATTCTCCCCTCCTTAAAGGATTTCGTCCCCGAAATCTTCAGGTTAAGAAGAATGCATCCTATCATCCAATCAACCATCTACTCAACCATCATCCACAAGCAACCATTGTCCTTAAAAGATTTCTAATGCTGTATGAACATATGCAAGAAGTGTGTGTATATGTTCCTTGTCTAATGCAAATGATCAGGCCTGATTGATCTTCTTAATGCAAAATATGTTTAGTGCCATGAGTCTAACATGTATGCAAATAGTCCTAGTCACATAAACACTATATGTGTGCACAAACATCTATCCATATGCAACATCCACATGATAACATATTCAATTTCATTCATAAAAACACTCATGCATATGCAATATGAAAGGTGACGGAGCCGATCTAGTGTCTAAGGTGCGTGTATATGCATCGACGAGCAACCACTTGCAACCACTTGCAACCATCAATCATAACACGTTTCAAACACATGTTTACACCCAATTGTTCCTACCTAAAGATATAGTTGAACGATAGAAGCAAGTAAAAAATTTGTGCCCATTAGGCAATGTCAAAACTGGAAATCTATGTCACGTATATACTGATTAGGAGAAGAACTCCCTAAGCACTAGCCCGAAGACCGAAATCTACATCAGGCTGACACCCAAAGAATTACTCAACCCAACAGACACCCTCAAGCCCCAACATGTATTACTAACAAATGATACCTATGGGGTTTTGCAACAGAAATAGGATTGAGAATAGGACCGAGAGGTTATACTTAAAAGATAGCATACAAGTAAGCTCTACAGGAAAAGAGGGATCAAGGATATACTCTTAAAGAGATATGATGCGCGTGTCTAGTCTTCAATCTTCTAAGTCGCATTTCCTTGAGCTTAACTCCATTGTTCTTTGACCGTCTTTAGCTTCACAATTTCATAGCTTCTTAATTCCTATTTCCAAAATATGAGTTGGAACTCATTTCACTGTCGCCCCTCGTTCCACTTTCACTTATTCTTTTTCAAGTATACTCAGCTTAAACATAACTGCGTACTCATGGTTTCATGCAACCTCTCCAAAATTCACTAGTGAATCTTGGACCTCATTCACTTACTAGAAGGTATTCCACATAAATGAATTATCTCTTGAAAATAAACAAATGCCAACCATGTTGCCAAGTGTACTTACTAAGGTGATTTTCTATGACTCATGCATAAGCAAAATGAACCATCCGCCTTAGTGGCGAACACTACTCGAGCAAATTGATAAATGTATCAAGAGATTCTTGGTAACCAAGCATGGCAGAACCCTAAGTGTTACACTAGACTTCGAGGGTATACCGAGGCAAGTGAAGAGTCTAACTACCCTCTTTTCATACTCGAGAATGGTATCATTTTAGGATAACCACTCCATCCCTAGAAACAACCCATAGCCCAAAAACATAAGCATTACTTCTAAACTCAACACTTAGCATAGACATTCTCAAATCCGAACAAGTCATGAATAAATGAGCCGATTTCCCAACAGGATTTGAGACAAAAAATGGGATCCTCTACTACGCTAGTACTAAGGTGCAGAGACTCAACTATCGAAGCAGAATTAAAAGGATGCGCTGAACAAAAACAAAGTTCTAACGGGATGATAGAAAGGAAAAACTAAACCTTTAACAGGAACGTTACCACCTCTCTTAGGTATGCTAGTAGTGAGAGCATACAATTGCCCTCTCGACGATCTTGTCCTTGTCCTTGTCCTCTAATACTTAACTACATGTCCCTTTTTACCATAATAAAGATACTCTCTCTTGTCGTGGGTTTTAGTATTCTTTCACTTTGGCCTCCTTCCTTTCACCTTTTCCTCCTTCGTGGATTATGCCATATCAACAAGTTTCTCATCCTTAGGCTTGTGTTCTTTTATCCTCGTTCTTGCTATCCTTGTATAGTTTGTTGGCCGTTTTTCTCGAAAGCTACCTTCATCACACTACAACCCTACAAAGCTTGAAATAAGATTAGTCGCAGATGGAACTACTGCGGCTACAGATGGATGTTGGGCAATTATTTGCCCTCCTACATGCGTTGTATGCCTACAAACTATGGTGAAAAATAAAGAGAGAAGAGACTCAACGAGAGAATCAAAAGAGAGTGCATATGGCTTTGGGGAAAATGCCTTTCGTAAAACAAAACTTTTCTTACAAAAATGCTTCTTTGTAAATGTTTTGAAAATAATTTGAGAAGGTTTTTAAAAGCTTTTGCCTAGTCTGGTAACCTTCTGCTCTGATACCAAATGTAACACCCCACCTCCGCTAGGGTCACTCACAAAGGGAATGCACTAGCTTTAGTGGAGCATTATCTAGGTAAATATACACAGAAATATTACAAGACAGAACATATAAAACAGCGGAAGAACCAAATTTCATTGCTTTAAAATCTAGAAAGGTCTAAAGCCTTTTACATCAAAATGCCATTAAATCCATTACATCGAAATCTGTCTTGCAATAGTAAAGAAGCATAAAACAATAGTCATAAATCATTCCCTAAGTAAAACAGTAAAGCAGCCATTGCCAAGAAAGGTCCAAGCCATATATGATGATCTTGAAGCAGAAAGAAGTCTAAACTAAGTAGTTGTGTTTCCCCCCGAGAACCTGGGGGGGAGGAAGAAAAAGAGGCGAAAGAAAACGGGTCAGTCATAACGACTGGTAAGTCCTAGTGACTTTCAGCATAGAAACAAGTAAACATAACATGACATGTATAAACTGAAATTAAACATAAGGATGTTGAAAAGATAGGCAAGTTAAACTAAGATAACAAGATAAACTATGCTAACCAGATAAACTACGTATATCATCGCATGTTTAACATTCTCGGCACCAATACTAGTATAACAAAATAAGGTCTTATCCTAATGTCCAAACAAAAACGGAAACTGAAACAGGGTGATATTTACAGAAATAGCAATGGGCTTTTACCTCTCTAACAGAAACAGAAACAGAAATGGGCCTTTACCACTTGTACTAGTAACCCAACCCGTGTCATGTATTAACTATGAAATGATCCCTAGCCCAATATCATGAAATGACCCATTACTTGGTCCCATGAAACGATCTATTAATCAATCGGCTCCCTACAAGTTCTAGCTTGTCATGTGTCTGTGTCATACGGCCCTATCACGAATGTAGTTAACTGTGCTAGGTCCACCATAGGGTGTATCAAGCCCTAGGGTGCCAACCACCGACACGAATCAAGCACACACAGTGTAAACCTACTGGTGCCCAATGCCTGCTTTTTCAACTCCGGACTACGTGCACGAGCATAGTCCGCCTGAACCTATAATGGCGTACAAACTCAGCCGTCATTCTGGTCGCTTACAACCAGCCTAGTAATCGTGCCCCACCCTGCCTTGTTCCAGGGTACCGTGATACATCTAGTGGATTATTGCTGAAAAGGACCGTGTAACTAGGGTTGCCGTCCAGTAGGTAAAGTGTTGTCATTTAAATTCGAGACTTAACCCATCTTTCTAGCATGTCAAGTTGATTAAGTGTTGTCATTCAAGTTCGTGACTTAACCCGCCTATGTGTCATGTCAAATTAGCTAAGTGTTGTCGTTCAAGTTCATGACTTAGCCCTACGAATCATGTGTCAAGTTGGTTAAGTATATTCAAGCGGTTCATGACTCAACCCTATCAAATCATCGTGTCAAATTGGTTCAGTATATTCAAGCGGTTCATGACTTAACCCAATCAAGTGGCATTAATTCATTATTGCACCCCAACCTCTCACATCAGACTTGTTATTGTGGTCACTGGATATACCGGGCGATTCCGGGCAGAATTACACCACAACTCAGTCTGACCTCGGGTTTTCAAGTGCTATATGACCAATTACCCACAATGGATCTTATTGTTTGCAGTAACTGGATTTGCCGGGCGGTTCCGAGTAGAATTACACTGCAAACTGAACCCAACCTCGAGTTGGCCATTTTCAAGTTCATTCTAGTATCATGTCCATGTTCAAGATTCATGTCAAGTTCGTGTCAAGCTTCAAGGATAAGTTTCATGCCCACATCCAGATTCAAGTTATAACAATGTTCATGTTTCAAAATTTTCCTTTTATCAAGTCCATAATTCATGTTCATAACCAATTCATGTTTTGCCTAATCTACCCAAATCGTATTCCCATCGCACTTAAACGTGAATCAATCTATACTACAAATAAATCCAAATCCCGAGATAAAGGGAATAACATCGAAATTATGATAGGCAAAAGGGACGAGCGTAAAGCGATAAAAGGGATTACAAGACTAGCATGATATA
This sequence comes from Allium sativum, assembly GCA_030737875.1. Lineage (NCBI taxonomy): Eukaryota > Viridiplantae > Streptophyta > Magnoliopsida > Asparagales > Amaryllidaceae > Allium > Allium sativum. Next base: position 49,071,544 of record CM060918.1, read on the forward strand.
ACTTGAGATAATTGGTTACAACATCACTAGCATATAGGGTTTCAAATCTAGCAAAATAAGGCGATAGTCATGATAAAAGTTGATATAAAAGAATAGGCATGCAAAAGCAAGCCAAATACAAGGATAATGGATCCAATGGTTTTAGTGTACATGATAGCGAATGAACTAAGCAAGTCGCACCCTAGGTATGAGATCCAACAACTGCAAATTCGGTGTACAACATGGGTTTCAACTATGGGCATGAACTATAATAGTCTTAGGCAACTAACCCCAATTGTCATAGTCATGGTCATAGGCAGAAATCTCATAATCAAGAACCATAAGTGATCAATCGCAATAGTCATGGATAATTATCCAAATTAGTTCTAGGCAAATAGTCATAGGGAATTAACAGTAATAGTTTCAAAGTCATGGTCATAGATAATAGCCTTATGTTCATAATCATAGGTAATAATTCTCATAGTCAAGAGTCATGATTAGCCACAATTATCCTTGTCATAGTCATAGGCAATAGTCTTATGTTCACCGTCATAGGCATAGGCATAGTCTTATGTTCACAGTCATAGGCATAGTCTTATGTTCAGAATCATAGTCCTTGGCCATTAACAATCGTTTCAACGTCATAGGCATGTTAAAGTTATAGGCATGAAAGAGTTTGATTTACAACATGAATAGGCCCAAAGCAATGTTCACGAAAGTCAGGATCCAATATGAACAAGAATAGATATGAATCAATTATCATACATTTATCCAGTTCCAATTTACAACATGGATATCAAGTTTATAGCTTTTATCTAAAAGTAACTTAAACTTATAGATCGTGGTCTAAGAAAGATGCAGAAGTCAAGTATAGAAATTTGTCATTGAATTGCTGAATCGTTGAATCTTGCTTTGATCGTAGAAGAAAATCCCCAAATATACAATTCCTAGCCTTAGTGTTCAAGAAATAATCTTCTCGTTTTAATTTAATTTATCTTAATTTAATTTGGAAGAAGAAGAAGCCATGATCATCAAGAGTTTGAGCAGCATAAGGTTAGAAAAGAATGGTGTAAAGAGAATGAGGCTTGGAGGCTGTTTATATAGGATTAGGCAGGCGAATCTGGACAGAAAACGAGGTCAAATACACCAGGATGCATCTGGTTCAAAAAGTGGGTTCGGGAGGCAGGTTGACCCCCAGGTCGACACTATGGTCGACCTGGTCCCTAGGGGATCGACACTATGGTCGAACCCCAGGTTGACCTGGTGCATGGGCAGGAATTTTCCCGCCCAACCTGTTCTGGGTTTGAATTCGAATTTCGAATTCGAATTTCGAGTTGTTTTTTATTCTGAAAATTCCTGAAACTTCGGAGGGTCATATCTCCCTCTTACGGACTCCGATTCTCGCAAACTCGGACTCGTTTCCAAGCAGAATTTCAAGACGAACACAATGTCGCAACCCATTTCCCCTGATTCTTATTTTAAAATTTAATTCTGCCTTGATTTATGGTTTTAAAACATTATTAAAATTCGGGTTGTTACACCGTCGGAATGAAATCCAGCTACACCTGCTTATTAACTATGTAATTAAACTTAATGCAAACCTTAAGTTTATTAATAAGCCCACATTCCTTCATGTAACTTTTCTTTCATTTTATAGGTTGTATGTAAAATTTAATTTACATGTTGTAAATAAACATATCTTTTATTTGATTTAATTGCACAACCGAACTGCCGGCATTTGCATCTATCCAAATAATATTTATTCGGCTGTCAAAGTTATTGTTTCAATTTGCTTTTTTCTTGCACAATTTCAATTTCGCCCAATTCATCCTTTTTATACATATTTCTTATTATTATATAATTGTGCTGTAATTGTCCAATCACATGTTTTAACTTAATTTGCATACAAAAAGAAGGAATGAAAGGTTTAGGCTCAAAAAGGCCTAAACTCAAAATCAAAAATAAAAAAGAAAATGGCCTAGGCTCTCGCATGGCCTAGGCGCAGATAGAAAGAAGTAGATCTAAGATAAAAATAGTGCTGATAAAGAACTGAAATAAAATTACATACGAAGAACATAGGTATAGACAACTAAATAAAACTACAGTAATAGATTTACTAAAAATAAACAGAAGGAGAATAGAAGTAAAGTAAAATTTAGACAGAAAAGAGAACAAAAATATATAACTTATTATATTGTCAAGAAGAAACTTCAAATTTTAAAATCTTGCAACTACTGAATATAATCATAAATTCCAAGCAATCCAAATCAAGCTCCGATAGATAATCTCTAGTTATGAATATCCACCAAATATATATGTAGAATCAAGCCTCAGTACTCCATCAAAAATTTGTTTGAGAAGAGGGTTATTTGATAGGGAGGCGGAGGAAAAGAGTAGTGAGATTTGGTTAGGTCTTGAAGGCTATTTATAATAGATTTAGGGTATTTCGATGCGTTAGATTTTAGGTTCACTTTTCAAGCAATTAGAACTCAAAACTCTTTGGAAGTACGCACCACAAAGCCAGCTTGAATCAGTGGAAAAGGGGCGCACTTGAGTGCGCACGCTGCCAGGATTGGCCGACCTATATACCAGGTGGGTCAACCCAGTTAGGCGCTAGTTCACCCCAACTATGCGTAATTTGCGCTGATTTTAATTCTGATTATTTCGAAAGTTGCTATCTTCTAAATTTCAATATTCAAACTTGTTTTCTTTTATATTTTCTCCATTTTAAGCCCGATTTTAATAAACAAAAAGTCTATCTTAGCCAAAACTTTGCAACGAACTCAATGGCACGAACCCCGTAGCCCATTTCCAAATATTTTCTGATTAATATTTACTTTGTTAATCTTCTAAATTAATTTTCTATATTAAATACTCTTCTCACTCCTTAAAGGATTTCGTCCTCGAGATTTCCAAGATTAGAAGAATGTCATAAATATTACCATCCATTATCTACATCCATCTACTCAACCATCAACCACTGGCATCCATTGTTCTTAGATTCTAATGCTTTTTATGAACATATGCAGGAGGTGTAATGTATATGTCCCTAACCTAATGCAAAAATTAGGCGATACACTGATTCAGTTAACCTCCTTAATGCAATTTCATGTCTGTGTTATTCATCCAATATGTATGCAATGGAATCCTAATAATAATACATATAATTCTATATGCGAGCACAATCATTCACCAAAATGCGTCATCTAAGTGATGATTCAACCATTTCCATCCATTTTAAAAATAAAAAATGCACATACATCCATATGCAAGTATGTAAGTGTTCTATTTTTTCGATCTCTAACTAGTGCCTAGTTTGCGTATATACATCCACTAGCAAACAATTTCATCCAAATGTAACACCCCACATTTCTTAATGAGACCTATATGAGGATTTTATTAAGAAATATGAAGAGTATAGGTATAAAGTAACATCACATAGGCTAAAATTCACAAGATAGCAATAAACAAACACAACAGAACTTCAATTTTTACGTAAAAGGAAAATAAGCAGTGCCATTATATCATAAGTCATAAAACCACAGCTATCTCATCAACAACAAATCAGAATAACAAAATAAAACGTATCCTCCTCATCAACAGGTATAGGAAATAGATAAAACGTGGAAAAATACATGTAAGCACAAATAACAAGGTAGATGATAATTTCTAAAGGACTGAGCTGGGTCAAAGTTCTCTCAAGTGCAAGGTTCTCCGCCTTGAGAACCACAGAGGGATGGAAGGAAGAAGAGAAAAAAGTTAATCAGAAATAAAGCCTGGTGAGTTCAGTAATTACTAACATGAGTGAAAAAGATTGAATTTAGTCAGGATAATAAATTGAAGCTCAAAATAGTAATTAAGAACAGAAGTGTATTTCTACAAGATATTTGATTGTTAAATCATTCAATTTTCTGTACCAATTGCTACAATTTATAAATTAGGATTATACCTAATTCTAACCATCAATTGGCTCCTAAACCACAGTTGTGATGCCTATGACGACTACAGCCCCGGATTTATCAGACCCAACCCATCAGCTCTAAGAACGCACCGAATATTGCTGGCGTTACATCGTCTTATTTTCCCTAATCGGTGCGATGCACACTCACCGCGCTGCCGGAACGCTTCTGTACCCACCATGTTTGGACCTCTTACTACCTAGTTCAATATAAGCGTGCCTTCGCCTCCTCATAAGACCTCGGTGTAGTGATAAAAAAATACTGACTGATACGGATCCCCAACCAAAATGTACAATTCAACATAAGTCACCCCTAGACTTAAGCCCTCATTTTAATCATTTTAATTAGTCTCTTATTTTTCCTAATCAGTCTATTCTTATTGCTAGAATGGACCAATAATACGAGTTTCTTATTTTCTCTAATCAGCCATCGCTGTAGGAATGGACTCCAACTACATCTACTTATTAATTATATAAATAAACTAAATGCCAATCTTAAGTTTATTAACAAGCCCACTTTCCTTCATGTAACTTTTCTGTCATTTTATACGTTGTATGTAAACTTTAATCTAAAGGTTGTAAATAAACATCTCTTTTGTTTAATTTAATTATACAACTCAACCTCCGTCATTTGATTCAATTATCAAAATTATTGTTTCAATTTGCTTTTTTCTTGCACAATTTCAATTTAGCCCAATTCGTCCTTTTTATACTTATTATTATTATCCAATTGCGCTATTGTTGTCAATCATATGTTTTAACCCAATTTGCGCACAAATAGGAAAGAATGAATGGTTTAGACTCAAAAAGGCCTAAACTCAATGACAAAAATAAAAAAGGAAATGGCTTAAGCTCTTGCATGGCCTAGGCTTGGATATATAGAAATATATCTGAAATAAAAATAGGCTTGATAAAGAACTAATATAAAATTACATACGAAGAACAAAGGTATAGACAACTGAATAAAACTACAGCAATGGATCTACTGAAATAAACAGAAGGAAGATAAAAGAAGAGTCAAATATAGACAGAAAATATAATAGAGATCTACAACTTATTATATTATCATGAAGAAACCTCAAATTTTGCAGTTACTAAAATATATTTACAAATTCTAAGCAGTCTAATCAAATTTAACCAAAAGTCTATCTTAGAAAGAATTTCGCAATGGACTCAATAGCGCAACCCCTGTTGCCTATTTCCTAATATTTTTAATTAATAATTACTTTATTTTTTTAATTTAGTTTGGTACATTAATTTTTGTTGTTGTTACAACTATCCATCTGGGCAATGATAAGAATTATCGTGATATGAGGCAAGTGTTTTATTAGGCTAGAATGAAGAAGTGTGTAGCTGAGTATGTAGCTAGATGTGTGACTTTCCAAAGAGTTAAGGAAGAGAAAAAGAAGCCCGGTTGTTTACTTTCAGCCTTTGGATATACCATTTTGGAAATGAGAAAGCGTTTCTATGGATTTTGTAGATGGGTTGCCTAGATCGAGGAATAGAAACACTAGAATTTGGGTCATTATTGATCGACTGACTAAGAACGCCCATTTCCTTCCAGTTCAGCGTAAGAGGACGACTGAATGGTTGGCTTCTTTATATATTCGCGAGACCGTTAGACTCTATGGTATTCCTCTGAGCATTGTGTGTGAAAGATATCTGATTTACCCTAGCGAGATTTGGACGAGTCTGCACGAAGCTTTGGGAATGCAACTCGGGTTGAGTACTACTTATCACCCTCAGACGGATGGACAGATTGAGAGGGTGAATAGGATTTTGGATGACTTACTAAGGATGTGTATTTTAGACTTCAGAGGGACATGGGAGGATCAATTACCCCTGGTGGGCTTCATGTATAATAATAGCTTCCTGTCTAATATTGGCATGGCACCCTTTGAGGCCTTGTATGGGGGGCCTTGTAGATCTCTAACATGTTGGTGGGATTTAACTGATAGACATGGGCCGAAAATGATTAGGGAAACCTCTAATAAGGTTGATTTGATTAGAAAGAAAACGAAGGAAGCACGAGACAGGAAAAAGTCATATGTGGATAAGAAAAGGATCAACTTAGAGTTTGCTATTGAAGATTTGTTCTTCATCAAAATTTCGGCACTAAGGAAAGTGGTGAAGTTTGGCTCCACGGGTAAGCTGGCAATGACGTTTGTTGGACCATTCCATGTTGCATAGAGGATTAGGCTGATGGCTCAAAGAGTTCGACTACCAAAGAGACTACCAGGTGTTCATGACGTGTTCCATGTATCACAATTGCGAAAGTGCCTACACGACTTAGTAGTGGTAGTGGAACCCAACGCATTAGAAGAAGTAGAGATCGAGAGGGAGGCATCCATCCGATGGTCACCTTGCCAGATCTTAGATTTTGAGACCAACAAGCTAAGAAACAAAGAAGTAAAATTGATCAAGGTGCAGTTGGGAGATAGTGATGGTAAGGACACTTGGGACCCCAAGGAAAAGATGCGTATTTCTTAACCCTATCTGTTGTAATGTACGTTCCAATCTTCTTTTTCCATCTCTAATTCTTCGGTTGTACTTTTCAAATTCTTTTGAACTTGATCTTAGTATAAACCTGTAGATGATAGAATATGGTTGAAAACATGTCATAGAAACGTGTTATGTTTGATATTTGCAAATGGATGCAAGTGTTTGCAATTGGATGCAAGTGTTTGCAAGTGGATGCAGTGGATGTATATGTACACACTAGGTACTATGATCGGTTGAATATGATACTTGCATAACCATATGGATGTATGTGCATTTTTATTTCGATGGTTGTAATATACGGATATCATCATATGGTTATTTCATATGGAAGTTGTTTGATGCATGCATGTAGAATTATCGGTTATCTTTAGGATTTTTGCATACATTTGGATGCATGGCACAAACATAATTGCATAAAAAGGAGGTCAACTGAATTAGTAGACCGCCTAATCTTTTGCATTGGTTACGGTCATATACACTACATTATTGCACAAGTACATAAATTTCATTAGATAAATTAAGGACAGTGGTCGCCAGTGGATTATGGATGTATATTGTAATGTAGAAAACACTCATACCTTAGAGATTTCAGGGACGAAATTCTTTAAGGAAGGGAGAATATAAAAACCCAAAATTTAATGAATAATAATTAATTAACAATTTGATCAATTAAAGAACAACGTGAAAAATAATAGGATGGACAACGGGGTTTGTGTCGTTAGGTCCGGTATGATTTTCTGGTTCAAATAGACTTTTGGTTTACGTACAACGAACTTAAAACTAATAAGTTATGACCAATTGAAGTTTGAAATTCAAATCAAAATTTAAAACAAAACAAAACAGATAAATATAATTAATCACACTTAATCAGCGTTAAAGCTAAGATGACCTATAGGTCGACGCGTGCCATATGTGGGTCGACCCCTATGTCGACCCACCTGAGGGACGAGACAAACCACGTACTGGTCAGGCATGATTTCGTGCCTGGCACAAAACCGAAAGATAAGGAAGCTTCAAGACTTTGTTTTATCTTACGTTTGACGATGAAAACCAATTATCTGATGGCCTAAAACCCCCACCTCATTTATACATAAAATATACTTCTCCTCCATTCCCCACAATACTCACTCTTCATTTTTGTCCACCACTTAACTTTTCTTTTCCAAAATAAAAATAAGTTGTTCGCGCACAAATTGGAGCAATTTTTATTCATATATTTTTGTTATTTTCTATCGGGTCCTTTGGATTAGCATTTTTAGATGATATTTCGGTGATTTCTAGATTTCTTTTAAGCTAAGGATAAATCTATAAAATAGTAGGTGTGATTGTTTCAAATCTGGATTACTCACAATTCTTATATCCAGATTATTACAGTTAGATTTCAGATTCAGTCATTTTTATTATCCCTTCTATCTATTTTTACAAATTAGATTCATATTTTTGTAAGCTATTATTCCGAATCTCTTTCTCTTTTCTGTATTTCTAGATTTTTCAGTTTGATTTCATTTTTCCTTTGTTTTACACTCGGGTTGGGGTATAAAATTAATTGAATAAAAATAATCAAAATTGAAGCTTAATATGAATGTGTTGAAAACTATAATTAAGAAAGGAATAATTGGATTAAGACAAATTGGACTGTACAATTGCCTATTTAACATATTTTGACAGAAATGAATTGTTGTTAGAAAGATTGCATAATTATGATAATTTAAAATCATAATAAACAAAAATAGTTAATTTGCAATATAACTTAGAATATTTGTAAGGGACGGTTAGGCTTAGTATGTGCATATTGATTTACTATGTGTAGGTAAATCACGAGCCTAGTTATCCTTTTTTTCAGGCATTAATATGAACATATTAATTTACAGTATGTGGGTAAATTAGGATCCTAATATATTGATTTTGTTTTGGGGGCCAAATCATGGGTTGGGGATTTGAGCCAGGTTATTCGTTATAATCCATTCCATGCGGCATACTTTTTTATCATTTTCGATCTTAATATGGGGAAAGGGCATGCATTATGTGACGACCCGCCTCAAACTAGCCGACATTTACCCAAAACGCGTCGTACCAATGCCCAACTAGCGCGGGACCGTCATCATGGAAAAGGGTTTTGAAACTATGAATCACCAAGAACCTGTAGTATATCTCACAACGCATGGAATAAAATATAATAGTTGATATAACACCGACAAGACAGTACATAAGCTGAACCTAAACCATAACCATCAGAGTAGCAGAATCCAAAATACAATATATGATCCAAATCATTATTACAACTTCAAAATACTTTCTCTACAAAGGAAATAAAGATTGGGCACTAGTAATTCCCAAAGCAGTGACCATCAACAACATAGGGAGAATTTATATAGTACGTGGAAGCCTCCTGCTCGTCTCCGAACAGCTACTCGCGCATCACCACCTATCCTGCCTCTAGTCTGCTCGTTTAGGAGCACCCAGAGTAATAAGAAGAGACATGTATGAGAGATAGTAGCAAAGTAAAGCAGTAACAGGTATAAATAATCATACCTGAACTTAGATTTACAACCAAAGAGTTAGCACAACAAGATGTACAATACTCTAAGGTAAACAGTAACATAGAGTGTAAAATGGGACTGTGTGTCATGGTGATAGCAAACAACAAACATAGCAATCATCCTCGCATCTATCACTCAGTGCGTAAAGCATATGATATCCATCGCCTTGATCACCAAATCTATTGGGGCCATGATTGCAACTCCGTACGACTATTGCTATGACCACACTTCCTTGGTCTATAGTCAATAACCCTACCCAATCCACACATCTCAGGCTCTAGGTTAAGGGTCAACCAGTCCACACTTCCCTGGCTCTTGTTCGCCTACATGCCCCCTCTCTTCAATAGTGAACCAAAGTTATAGATATCGATAACCCCTTTGCACATATCCTACAGCAAAGCCCAACTCTAGAAGTTAGCTCGTCGGTTCCCATCTGGATCCTGAGTAATAACTTCTCATTTGGACTTCCTTTGCATCTCAGGTTTTGGTTAAATTGTAGTTAATCTTCAAAAGATTCACAATTGTCATTGTGTGGCAGCAGTTTGAATCAGGTTCGGTTTGTAGTCATCATCTTGGTTCGGGTCGTAGTCGTGGTCCTCGTCAGGGTCGGTTCATGACCCCGTTGGCTCATGATCCCCTCCCTCCCCCACCCCCCACCCCGTTTGTGACCACCCCCCAGCTCGTGACCACCCGCCGGCTCGTGACTAACCCTTCGGCTCGTGACCATCCTTCCCGGCTCGTGACCACCACTCCCAGCTCGTGAGTCCTCATATTAGAGCGGTTCATGACCATCATCTTGGAGTGGTTCGTGACCGTCATCTTGGAGCAGTTCGTGACCATTATCTTGGAGTGGTTCATGACCATGATCTTGGAGCAGTTCGTGACCATGATCTTAGAGCGGTTTGTGAGGCATATGCCCCTCAGAAACCGATTTTCTACAGTTTTTCCAGCATAATTTCATTAAACGATGGCGTTTTCAATCATTCTAACCTTACTATGAAGTCACAAAACATACTAAACAATAGTAGTAACATATAGAATCAACCAAAAACACTAATATTTTCATATGATAATTTAGATCAAACATACCCAAAAAGCATAATTTCCCCCTAAATCCCCTTAAGCATGTTTTAAACACAGGATTAGCAAACTTAATCCAAATTAATCCAAATTTTCACCAGTGACATAAAACAATATTTTAGAATTTTCACATATCTTTCCAGATTTTTATAATGCATAATTTCACTAATTATCACTAATCACCCCTAATTAGCCGTAATTATTGAATAAAAGTGCAAATCACTCGCCTTAGCCACAAATGAGTCTTAGATCTAAAACTATGACTGGTATGGCATGAATCCCAATGTATAGCAGCAGCTCTATCTCTGATTTGATGCTAATTTCTCTTGATTTGATGTAGTTTTGGTTAATTAGCGATTAGGAAGCGATTAGAATGAGATTTGGAGGATGGAGGCCATTACTAGGGTTAATGAAATGTTTGTGGCGGCTGAAAAGGTGAAAAGGAATGTTTCTTCAAACCCTTTCAGCCCTCCCATAAACCTAATCCTGAAATAGGCTGTGGGCTTAGTTGTTAATCACCCGGTTAAGCCCACTTATGCTGTTTTTCATCTTCTAAACCTTATTTTAGCCATATCTCCCACATGGTAAGTCCGTTTGTTTAACGTGACCACTTTATGGAAAGGTAAACCATCATATGAATCCAATGTAAGTGGTTTCAGGTAAAAACTCCTTACCAATCAAAAGTTATAGGCAAAACAAGATTCGCCAGGAGCAAAACGGTCATTTAAAATTCGGTAAAAATCGTGAATATGGGAATGACTAATATTCATTTCCTAAAGTCACACGACCATACGACTTCGTATGTGAATGAAATAAATATTCTACGATCCTCCGATGTGTAGAATGCGGGTCGTTGCACATTACGTTATGGGAGCAGGTCTGTCCAATTAGAGGGTGTGAGTGCATTTCAGCTATTCAACGTGCGTGCACAGGTTCGATCTGGGGACATAAGCCATTTTGATAAATGTGAATAAGGTTATGAATTTTTGCTGATAGGTTACGGCCTGATAAACCCAAACCCATAGTGGGCATAAATTATCCACAATTCGTTGTAGCTAATCATTTGGGTTATATTAGGGAATCTCTTCCTAATTTTGTCTCTATTTATAGAAGTGCAAAACAATCATCACTATCGAATCCTGTGAATAAGAACACTTAAATATTTTTGTGTAATTTGTGATAACCCTATTTTATTTTGTTCTCTTTTAGGTGTGCACAAACGCTTACCTTTTTTATGACACTAGAACTACTTTTTTTATCTATTTTTCCTTCGCTTATCAGTCGTGCTAGTAATCAATGCAGCTCACCACACTTTTTTCTGACCTATTTTTCATTTTCTTCCCTTTTCTTCTCCCTAGGCTCCCATGGAGGAAGTGCATAGCTTGGGCTGCTTAGGTTGATCTTATCTTGGAAGACTCTTACAAAGATGTATTGTTTTCTTTCCACGGTTTGCTTGTACTTTTTGGCTATTTGGGGATGCTATTGTTTTTTTATTCTTATAGTTCTATTATGACTGATGTAACACCCCGAAAATTCTATAACTGTGAAATTAACAAATTAAAGTATAATTAATTTGAAATCAAAGAACTAAGGGAAATGGGATACGCCATTGCGTTCGTATCGGAAAAATACGCGAAATAGAGTCCGAGTTTTCGAAAAAAGGAGTCCGTATGAAGAAGATATGGCCTTCGGAAGTTTTTGAATTAAATTTAAAATTCAAACAGAATAAAATAATTAAAAATCGGGCCCAATGGGCCAGGGCGGATAAACACCCGCCTAGGCCACCCAGGTCGACTGGGCTGTCGACCTGGGCTACCCATGTCGACAGGGCTGTCGACAGCCCTGTCGACAGGGGTGTCGACCTGGTCGAGCCCAGCCAACCTGGCTGGCCAGGTCTGTGTTTGGCCGATTTTCTGTGGTCTGCTTTGTCATTAGGGCTAGGTGGCAAATTTTAATTGGTCTCTCTATCGAATGAATGGCTACGATCAATCCAGGCAACATCAATGGTCCTAATCAGTTCCTAACCTCTATATAAACAACCCTAGACTAAACCCTAATCTATTCATTCAAAAATAAGATCATAGCCGCCATGTTGCTGAGGAACGACAAAGAGTAGCCGCCAACTAGAGAGAGAATTAGGAGGAAAGTTCTAAAGCCTAAAGCAATTCAAGCAACCTAAGCAAATAAATTCAACAAAGGAATTTGCGTCTTCAATTCCTAAATTAGAGAATTCGCCGCAACGATTGTAAGTAGAGTATTACTTTGGTATGAATAAACAATTGTGTTGGTTTGTATGCTTGAATTGTGGCAATAAAGTTATTCATATTTGTGCGTTCTTATCAATTTGAAATATTATATACGTTTGGATATTCTTGAATTATGTTATTCATGTTATAAAGAACTACATGCGGTAGTTCTATGCAAGTATACGTTTGGAATATTTCGCAAACTATGTAATCCATGTTGAAGCTACATGTATGTAGTTGATTTAAATTTATGCAAGTTTGGGGTTTTGTTTCTATGCCACCATGATGTATATTTTTGTGCATAAATCATGTTGTAAGTAATTGGAACAAGTTTGGTTATTATCCATATGAAATTATGTTGAGAATTTGGCATTATGTATTAAGCCATGCTTTTGTACTAGAAAACCTATTTGCAAATTTATGAATATGGCTAGGCTATGAATGATATTTGGCATAATTGAAAACCATGATTAGGTCTATCTTGTTTACAAGAATTATATGATGACATATGTGGTACATGGCTAGGTTAGGTTCAAAAGGTCCCTTTTTGTAAGTTTACATGACTAAAATAAGAATCATGATTTCATGTTAGAAATATTTATGCCATGGTTATGTGAACAAATTTAACTATACTTATGCCATGCTTATGTTTGATATTATGCCATGCTTATGTTTGACATTATGCCATGTTTATGCTAGAAATATTTATGCCATGCTTATGTTTGACATTGTGCCATGCTTATGCTAGAAATATTTATGCCATGCTTATGTTTGACATTATGCCTAAAATAAAAATATAGGTTCATGTGTCAATAATGATATCTCAATTACAAGTTCACATGCTTTGATTCATGTCGCCTATGCTTTATGACCAAAGTATATATGCAAGTACACCAGTTTCTATTTTTGTATTTCCAACGTCATATTGCAAGTTCATGCGCTCACCTTACCCTCTTTGTGTATGTAATCACGCTGTAAGCCTCCCCTTTCGCATGGCTAAAATTGGGCTTTAAAAGGCTAAGCCCAATATATATATATAAAATACGGACGCGTAAAACGGGGGAAAATAACGTTGGGTTAAAATTACTAATGAATGGAAATATAAAATAGAAGGGCTCAAATTCAAGTATGGGTTGGGCCCATGATTGGTGTAACCTTTACACCATTAACTTAATAATGGGCCGCAAATATTTACATATAAGAAATAAAGAAGAATGACAAGATATGTAAATGTAGAACATACGATGTGTTTAACCCGAGGTTGTATTGAGTTGTGATGTAAACCTGCACGGAACCGCCCGGCTGTCCAGTAGTCACAACAATACCTATCCAATGTGGGAGGTTAAACATGGAGCCCAGCAAGGACCCGAGGTTAGACTGAGTTGTGGCGTAAGACTGCCCGGAACCAACCGGCAACAGGCAGCCACAACAATACCTGTCTAATGTGAGAGGTCAGGGCCTTAATAAGACAATTAAGGCAGAGTCAGGATTGATAGGATTAAGTGAACTAAAGACTTAATCAAAATGGAACTTTCTAAACAAAACGGACTGGTGGGGGTTAGGTTAGAAAACACTTAACCAACTTAGCATGTTGGCTAGAGATAGAAAACCTAGTAACGGGGGACCCTTTTCAGCAGTAACCCTAGAAGGTGTATCAGGATACCCTGAAACTAGGCAGGGTGGGGCACGATTACTGGGCTGATTGTAAGAGGTCAAATCGACGGCGGTGGTGTAGCAGTGTAGGTTCTAACGGGGTGCGGGCGTGCACACACTCCGGCGCAGAAAAATAAGGCACTGGACACCAGTAGCATACCTGTGCACTCTAGGATTGTGTCGGGTTGCCACTATGGGACTTGATACTCCCCATGGTGGGACCAGCATAGGTAACTACAACATCGGGGGCCGTAAGACACATGTAACTATGCGAGTAGGAGCCGATCATCATAGAATGGATCACATCACCCTGATTTTGGGGTGCCAGTTGGAAACTAGTTTATATGGGTTCAGAGATTAACATGGGGTACGATAGTATATTCGACCCTAGACAACTTAACCAAGTTTATAGTGCTTGTCCACTTCTTGTTTATACTTATCATACCCAGTTCTTTATTCATAGACAAAATAGTACTAGACTTACTCAGGCTTTATGTCTGACTCTGCTTTTCTTTCGTCTTCTTTTCTTCCGTTCCCCCCCCCCCAGGTCCACAGGGAGGGAACATAGCAGCTTGACCAACCTTAACATCCAGCCTGAAGAAGAGAAATGTATTGCTTGGACTTTCCTGTTTTGAACTATGGCTTTGGACAATCCACTATGGGGACTTTTGCAGTTTATCTATGCTTTATTTATGCTTCTTTAAATAATGTACTCAAGACAGATTATGAAAGTGTTATGTTATGTTTTTGGAAAGGATGTAGTTGTAACACGTATTTGACTTTATGAAATAAAGTTTTTTGTTCTTCCGCTGTTTACAAATATGTGTTCTTATATCTGTCTTGTATATCTGTGACTTGTACTTATAAACCTCCACCAAAATTATGGCATTCCCTTTGAGAGTGACCCTAACAGAGGTGGGGTGTTTCACTTGGTATCAGAGCATAGGTTTACCAGATAAGATAAAAAGTTTTGAAAAATTATTTTCAAAAAGAGAATTTAAAGAAGCATTTTTAAAAAGGAAAATATTATTTTAAAAAGGCAAAGTCCCCACAAAGCCATAGGTACTATCTCTTATCCTTCGTTTTGAATCTATCCTTTTTGTTTCAGCATGTCCCAAGATCTTAACTTGCCGGAAGGGGTGCCAATACCTGGTTGGTTTAGACGGTTCTTAGAAGCAAGAGCCACTCAGCCAGGTCCTACCATTCCTCCTCCCCCAGCGGAAGGAAATCATCCAGCTGCAGCAGCACCTTTTCCTCCACCTCCTCCTCGGGGAAACACATTCGCTAAGATATGCAAAGATTTTAAAGCTATGGGAGGAAGGGATTTCCATGGAACTGAGTCCTTCGTAGCAGCTAGAAATTGGCTAAAAGAAACGGAAGACCTATTCATCATCTTTGAGGTAGAAGATAGACAAAAAGTACAGTTGGCAGTGTGGCTATTGAAGGGCGAGGCTTCCTACTGGTGGGAAGTCACTAATGCTGAAAGACCAGTGGAGACATGGGAGGACTTTAGGGCAAGGTTTGAGACCAAATTTCTCTCAGATGCGGAAAGAAGTTTGCAGTTGGAAAAATTCTTATTTCTTAAGCAAGGGGACAAGACAGTCAGAGAGTATGTGAATCAGTTCGACGAGCTGGCTAGGTTTGGGCTTGACCTAGTCAATACCCCGCACAAGAAGGCTCTTCGGTTCGTTAAAGGGTTGAATGAGCCATTACACAGTTTGGCCATGACCCATATACCCATGGGGGCCACGTATGAAAGATTGGTGCAAATGGCATTGCTGAATGAAGAGGATAAGGGCAAGAAGAAAGAGGGTTTGCAGCCTAAGAAGACAGACTTTAAAAAAGGCGGGGAAGGCAACAAAGAGAAGAGGACGTGTAATTTCTGTGGCAAAGTGGGGCACTTAGTAAAGGACTGCCGGAAAAAGAAGGCCAAGGAGAATGGTGGGTGCTTTTCTTGCGGTGAGACGGGCCATAGGGCTAAGGACTGCCCAAAGAAACGGGGACAGGGGCAGAGGGCTGGATCCACCCCAGGGGCACAGGTTCATGTGCTGGAAGCGCCAGCTCTGCAACAGCGAGGTATAAATACTTCTGTAGAAAGTGTAGTTTATCTTTATGATCACCCCGTTCGCACTTTATTTGATTCTGGCGCATCACACTCCTTTATCTCGTCTGCTTTAGTAGAATCTCTGCACCTAAAAACTAGTATGGTAGAGGACCCCTTAATTGTTTCAAACCCAATTGGGGGCCCAGCTCATTTGTCTATGATCTGTGTGGGATTGAAAATTTCTATTCTAAGTGTAGAATTTCAATGTAGTGCCTTTGTTTTGGGCTTTTCGGGTTATAGTTTGATTTTGGGTATGGATTGGCTATCCAGTAATGGGGCCATCCTTGATTGTGAGAAAAGGGTTGTTAGGCTCCTAACCCAGCTCGGTAATACTTTGGAAATTTCTTGTAATCCCTCGTATGCGGTTATGCTTAGTTATCTTGAATCGCTAGATGCCTCTGTTGAAAATTTGCAATAAGTTAGACTGGTCCGGGAATATCCGGATGTCTTCGAAGAGGTGAAGGGCTTGCCTCCGAAGCGGGAAATAGACTTCCGCATATATCTTGTAAATAATGCAAAGCCCGTTGCGTTGCCCGTTAGACATATGGCTCCACGGGAAAGGAAAGAGCTCAGTAAACAGATTAAAGAGCTTCTAGAAAAGGGGTTCATTAGGAGGAGCATTTCAGAATAGGGCTCTCCAGTAGTGTTCGCCACTAAGGCTGAAGGTTCATTTTGCTGATGCATGAGTTGTAAAGAATCACCTTAGTAAGTACATTTGGCAACATAGTTGACATTTGTTTATTTTCAAGAGATAATTCATCTATGTGGAATACCTTCTAGTAAGTGAACAAGATCCAAGATTCACTAATGAATTTTGCAGAGCTTGCATGGAACCATGAGTACGCAGTTAGGCTTGAGCCAAGTATACTAGAAGGAGAATAAGTGAAAGAGGAACGAGAAATAGGTTCCAACTCATATTTTGGAAACAAGAATTAAGAAGCTACGAAATTGTGAAGTTAAAGACGGACAAAGCATAATGGAGTTAAGCTCAAGAAATGCGGCTTAGAAGATTGAAGGCTAGATTCGTGCATCGTATCTCTTCTTAAGAATATATCCTTGATCCCTCTCTTCCTGTAAAGCTCACTTGCATGCTATCTTTTGTGTATATCCTCTCGGTCCTATTCTTAATCCAATTTCTATTGCAAACCCCATAGGGAATATGACTCATCTGTTAGTAACACATGTTGGGGCTCGAGGGTTTTCGTTGATTTTACTAAAGTTTTTGGGCTTTATAGGATTCGGGTTGGTCTTAGGAAGGGACTCCCTTGTGACCTAAAAGGAGTCCATCATGCTTAGTTTCCTAGAATCATATATGGTGGTTGGGTTGAGTAATTCTTTGGGTGTCAGTCTGATGTTGATTTCGGTCTTCGGGGCTGATGCTTAGAGAGTTCTTCTCCTAATCAATATATATGTGGCATAGGTTTTCAGTTTTGACATTGCCTAATGGGCACCAAGTTTTACTTCGACTATACCTTTAGATAGGAACACTTGGGAAAATTCCCTATAGATTAGAGCTACCCGAGAAGTTGGCTGGAGTCCACAACGTTTTTCACGTTTCACATCTCCGAAAATGTCTGCATGAGTCTACTGAAGTGGTAGAGCCAAACATCCTCGAAGAGGCCGAAGTGGAACGCGAAGCAACCATAAGAAAAGTTCCAACCCGCATCTTAGGAACGGAAATAAAGAAGCTACGCAACCGCGAAGTCAAGCTCGTCAAAGTTCAGTGGAGCGACGCCGAGGGAGACGCGACTTGGGAAACTGAAGCTAGAATACGTACAGCCTACCCTTTTCTGTTCGAGGGTACATCCTTGATCTTTCCTTTTCCTTAAGTTGCGCTTTTATCTATCTTTTTAGGTATCTTTCCTCAACCTTATCTTTTAGGTAGAATCTTTTTGGATGAAAACATGTAGTTGAAACATGTTATGGATGATGGTTGCGAGTGGTTGCAAGTGATTGCTAGTGGTTGCTCGTGGTTGCATATACACACACAATCTAGGTTTTAGATCGGCTCAGTCACTTCATATTACATATGCATATATGTTTGCATTCATATGTGGTTGAATTTTTATGTGTTGTCATGTGGATGTTGCATTTGTATTGAATGATTGTGCACTCATGTAGAATCAAGAATAGGAAAATTTGCATACATGATGGATTCATGGCACTTACATAATCCGCATTAAGGAGGTCAACTGAATCAGTAGACCGCCTGATTTTGCATTAGATAAGTTCATGTACACACACACTTCGCATATGATCATGAAGCATTAGAAGTCTTTTAAGGACAATGGATGCTCGTGTTTGATGGATGAGTAGATGGATGATTGGATGTTAGGATATACATTCCTCCTAGCTTGAAGATTTCGGGGACGAAATCCTTTTAAGTGGGGGAGAATGTAACACCCCGAAAATTCTATAATTGTGAAATTAACAAATTAAAGTATAATTAATTTGAAATCAAAGAACTAAGGGAAACGGGATACGCCATTGCGTTTGTCTCGGAAAAATACGCGAAATAGAGTCCGAGTTTTCGAAAAACGGAGTCCGTATGAAGAAGATATGGCCTTCGGAAGTTTTTGAATTAAATTTAAAATTCAAACAGAATAAAATAATTAAAAATCGGGCCCAATGGGCCAGGGCGGATAAACACCCGCCTAGGCCACCCAGGTCGACTGGGCTGTCGACCTGGGCTACCCATGTCGACAGGGCTGTCGACAGCCCTGTCGACAGGGGTGTCGACCTGGTCGAGCCCAGCCAACCTGGCTGGCCAGGTCTGTGTTTGGCCGATTTTCTGTGGTCTGCTTTGTCATTAGGGCTAGGTGGCAAATTTTAATTGGTCTCTCTATCGAATGAATGGCTACGATCAATCCAGGCAACATCAATGGTCCTAATCAGTTCCTAACCTCTATATAAACAACCCTAGACTAAACCATAATCTATTCATTCAAAAATAAGATCATAGCCGCCATGTTGCTGAGGAACGACAAAGAGTAGCCGCCAACTAGAGAGAGAATTAGGAGGAAAGTTCTAAAGCCTAAAGCAATTCAAGCAACCTAAGCAAATAAATTCAACAAAGGAATTTGCGTCTTCAATTCCTAAATTAGAGAATTCGCCGCAACGATTGTAAGTAGAGTATTACTTTGGTATGAATAAACAATTGTGTTGGTTTGTATGCTTGAATTGTGGCAATAAAGTTATTCATATTTGTGCGTTCTTATCAATTTGAAATATTATATACGTTTGGATATTCTTGAATTATGTTATTCATGTTATAAAGAACTACATGCGGTAGTTCTATGCAAGTATACGTTTGGAATATTTCGCAAACTATGTAATCCATGTTGAAGCTACATGTATGTAGTTGATTTAAATTTATGCAAGTTTGGGGTTTTGCTTCTATGCCACCATGATGTATATTTTTGTGCATAAATCATGTTGTAAGTAATTGGAACAAGTTTGGTTATTATCCATATGAAATTATGTTGAGAATTTGGCATTATGTATTAAGCCATGCTTTTGTACTAGAAAACCTATTTGCAAATTTATGAATATGGCTAGGCTATGAATGATATTTGGCATAATTGAAAACCATGATTAGGTCTATCTTGTTTACAAGAATTATATGATGACATATGTGGTACATGGCTAGGTTAGGTTCAAAAGGTCCCTTTTTGTAAGTTTACATGACTAAAATAAGAATCATGATTTCATGTTAGAAATATTTATGCCATGGTTATGTGAACAAATTTAACTATACTTATGCCATGCTTATGTTTGATATTATGCCATGCTTATGTTTGACATTATGCCATGTTTATGCTAGAAATATTTATGCCATGCTTATGTTTGACATTATGCCATGCTTATGCTAGAAATATTTATGCCATGCTTATGTTTGACATTATGCCTAAAATAAAAATATAGGTTCATGTGTCAATAATGATATCTCAATTACAAGTTCACATGCTTTGATTCATGTCGCCTATGCTTTATGACCAAAGTATATATGCAAGTACACCAGTTTCTATTTTTGTATTTCCAACGTCATATTGCAAGTTCATGCGCTCACCTTACCCTCTTTGTGTATGTAATCACGCTGTAAGCCTCCCCTTTCGCATGGCTAAAATTGGGCTTTAAAAGGCTAAGCCCAATATATATATAAAATACGGACGCGTAAAACAGGGGAAAATAACGTTGGGTTAAAATTACTAATGAATGGAAATATAAAATAGAAGGGCCCAAATTCAAGTATGGGTTGGGCCCATGATTGGTGTAACCTTTACACCATTAACTTAATAATGGGCCGCAAATATTTACATATAAGAAATAAAGAAGAATGACAAGATATGTAAATGTAGAACATACGATGTGTTTAACCCGAGGTTGGATTGAGTTGTGATGTAAACCTGCACGGAACCGCCCGGCTGTCCAGTAGTCACAACAATACCTATCCAATGTGGGAGGTTAAACATGGAGCCTAGCAAGGACCCGAGGTTAGACTGAGTTGTGGCGTAAGACTGCCCGGAACCAACCGGCAACAGGCAGCCACAACAATACCTGTCTAATGTGAGAGGTCAGGGCCTTAATAAGACAATTAAGGCTGAGTCAGGATTGATAGGATTAAGTGAACTAAAGACTTAATCAAAATGGAACTTTCTAAACAAAACGGACTGGTGGGGGTTAGGTTAGAAAACACTTAACCAACTTAGCATGTTGGCTAGAGATAGAAAACCTAGTAACGGGGGACCCTTTTCAGCAGTAACCCTAGAAGGTGTATCAGGATACCCTGAAACTAGGCAGGGTGGGGCACGATTACTGGGATGATTGTAAGAGGTCAAATCGACGGCGGTGGTGTAGCAGTGTAGGTTCTAACGGGGTGCGGGCGTGCACACACTCCGGCGCAGAAAAATAAGGCACTGGACACCAGTAGCATACCTGTGCACTCTAGGATTGTGTCGGGTTGCCACTATGGGACTTGATACTCCCCATGGTGGGACCAGCATAGGTAACTACAACATCGGGGGCCGTAAGACACATGTAACTATGCGAGTAGGAGCCGATCATCATAGAATGGATCACATCACCCTGATTTTGGGGTGCCAGTTGGAAACTAGTTTATATGGGTTCAGAGATTAACATGGGGTATGATAGTATATTCGACCCTAGACAACTTAACCAAGTTTATAGTGCTTTCCCACTTCTTGTTTATACTTATCATACCCAGTTCTTTATTCATAGACAAAATAGTACTAGACTTACTCAGGCTTTATGTCTGACTCTGCTTTTCTTTCGTCTTCTTTTCTTCCGTTCCCCCCCCCCCCCCCAGGTCCACAGGGAGGGAACATAGCAGCTTGACCAACCTTAACATCCAGCCTGAAGAAGAGAAATGTATTGCTTGGACTTTCCTGTTTTGAACTATGGCTTTGGACAATCCACTATGGGGACTTTTGCAGTTTATCTATGCTTTATTTGTGCTTCTTTAAATAATGTACTCAAGACAGATTATGAAAGTGTTATGTTATGTTTTTGGAAAGGATGTAGTTGTAACACGTATTTGACTTTATGAAATAAAGTTTGTTGTTCTTCCGCTGTTTACAAATATGTGTTCTTATATCTTTCTTGTATATCTGTGACTTGTACTTATAAACCTCCACCAAAATTAGGGCATTCCCTTTGAGAGTGACCCTAACAGAGGTGGGGTGTTTCAACTGATATTTGAGACATGGCATTTTATGAAAATTTGGTTTGACTGAAATAATGAGAATGAATATCTTATTTTCATAAAAAAATTCTTTTCTTCTACTGTGAATTCATTACTTTATGTCTCTTGAAATCTTAGTCTCTGAGATGTTTATTGTCTTCATACTTACAACACTCTATATTTCTTATTAGGATTATACATTATGACATATGGGGTGTGGGGTGTCATACTTTCCATTGACTATACTGGCACATGGTAACCCATCACCACACTTAAGCTTGAGTAAGTCGTTTAGAACTTCACTCACGTGATTTCCTTTCGGTCGTGAACCCTCATCATGTGGTGTTATTCCTCTCTTGAGACTTCCTTTCAACCGTTAGTCTCAAGTTTGTGGAATTCAAGGTGAGGGTCTCCAGATCAGAACCTTTATTCGGAAGTTGGCCCTAAGTCTTGAGGAGCTCAAATTAGGGGGTTTCACTCTTTGGATGTCTGGTCATTGGTCCCAAGTTGTATAAAACCTGGCGTTATGAAGCCTTTCTCCTGGGATCTCCATTCGGTCATCAATCTCAACTCATTACGAAGCTCGGAGTTAGGTGTCGTGGTCATCTCTTTATATTGACCTGTCATTGGTTCTGTTTTGAGTGATGGACGTCCTTAGTTCATACTTTATACCCTTTCGTCATTTCACTTTGGTTAAAATCGAGGGAGTCATTTTTTTGCTAGTTTATACTCAAATATAAGATCTAAACATTGGAGTTGTCCAAGTGGAGAACCAATATCTCATTCATTTAGGCTGGAGTGGTCGCCCTCAAGTCCGAGGACTATGGTTTGGTGGTCGGGAGCTCAAGTCATGAGTAGTGCAAGTTGTTTATACTCGGCCTCGTCTTTTATTTTAGGATTGAGTTGTTTTGTGGGTGATCGGAGCATCCCATTTGGTTGGAGTCCATTGATGAGATTAAACTAGCGAATCAATGCCAAACTCTAAGGTATAGCATGCCGTGTTGTGGTCGCCAATGAAAGTCGATCGTATCATAACTAGAATAATGTGCATAATGAAGAGTTAACCGAAATGTGATTCCACAAATAAATGGAGGGATCACATTTGACTCTAGTCTTATTTTATGTTATAGGTTAGAGGTTGAGTCAATTGGTAGAATCATTGGTATGCCTGAGCATAAGTAATTCGTATCATATAGGTTTATCTGGCAATAGGAAAGAAGCAAGTCAACAGAAGTACTCCTAGGTGTACCGAAGCACAAGTAGGGTGTATTAGCACGTTGAACTTGTACCACTTTACCTAAGTATAGGAGGTAAAGGGGAATGCCAAGAAACTTCATGGCACTTATTGTGTAGTACTCCGTCGGTCCGCGGATGTATCACGAAGGTTTATTTTGACAACTCCACATTTCAAACAAAGTTTTGTCTAGGTCAGTCATGTCAAAAACTCAAACATCATATGGAAATAAGGTTTACAATCAAATTGTTTACTGAAATAAAACAAGCAATGAAGTCTATTTTGACTTGAAATTCAAAGGAAATGAAAAATGCAGCGTCGGATGTTTGATTCGTTTATTCATGTTTCAAGTTTTTCGAGCTAGAAATCGATTCCTGGGGATGTAGTCCCTCCATTTTGTTCTTGGAGAGCTTGGATAACTCCAAAACTTCATTTGGAGGAGGTTGTTTGTACTGCTCTGGATAAGCTTCTCGGTAGCATCCCTTAAGCAAATGTAGTCGTTAGTATCATAGCCGTACATTTTGTGATAATTTCAATATTTTCCATATTCTTTTTTCTTGTCTGTCAGTTCTTTAGGACTCTTCTTGGAGAATTGCAGGTCCCAAGATAGATGTTTTTGGGGGATTATTAAGCGGAGTGTAGTTATTATATAATTGGAATCTTAATCAATTTTTGGAATCTTTCTTCATATCATAACTGCCTCCATTGTTTTTTCCTTGAGTATGTTTGCTTGGATCATCAGGATCAGCCGTACCTGAACTCTTTTCTACTTGTTTCAGTGCAACTTCTCTTAGAGCATTATTTAGTTATTTCTGATAATGAAGACTACTACAGGCTCTGTTCCTGCTAGTTTCTTCTTGGAATAGATATTAGCTAACTTTCTCATAGGATCTCTCCAAAGATTGTACAGTCTTTCGATTCGGCCAATTCTCGAATTTAGTTCCAAGATGAATTCCCTTCACAAGTTGCAAGTGAATAACATTCGATTGCGGGCCATCGACCAACACAATAACATTTTCTAACCTTATAAGGAAGCTTTTCATTGATACTCTAGCTCCTTGGAATATGTTGGATATAGTTAAGACATCCTTTGTTCTAGTGGTGTGCATCTTGAATTGCTCCACCTATTTTCTGGCCAATTAGTCAAATAGTGGTATGGATCTCGGTGGGAATCGAGAGAATCATAGCAGTGCCACACCTTCAAGGAATACAGGAAAGCATTTGCACCTCACCGCGTCAATGACAAGATCTGAATCTATGTGCGAATCACATTGATCAAGGAATTTTCGTAGATCAGTGTTCCTTGAGTAATCCACAAGTGTGTCATGCTAAATCAACGAGGCCATTTTGCATTCAGTACAACATCGGTGAAGGGGTTATGCCTTGAACTGGCTTCCCAACCGTAACTGAAGTATCCTTATGAGTCCTGAAGGGGTTATGCCTTGTACTGGCTTCCCAACCATAATTGAAGTATCCTTATGGGTCCTGCATGACCTATAGATCTTGGAATTGAGGTTATTAGATGGGATCTCTAGGGGATTCCAGCTACTATGACCCAACTCCAGAGTATAATGATAGCGATGCCTCCTTGGTGGATGATCAGTATCGTCAAGTTGCATAACATTATTGGGTTGATTTCACGAATGTTGAGAAGGGACTACTTAGTTCGGGTTAGTTATTGGATGTCAAAAGACCAATTTTAGATTATTGGGGCGAGAGGAGGCCTGGTTAAGGGGTTCAGTTCCGATCCTACGATATGAGATTAGTTTCAAACTAGGAACGATCAAGCTGATTCACTCCCTTAGTGATGGCAGTTTCTATGCCATCTTGAGGTATCCTTCTTCTTTGGCTTTGGTCAGTACGGTAAGAGTCAGACGAAGAATTTTCGAAAACATAGTAGTTAGGAGCTTGAGCACCCCTCCTGAGCTCAAGGCGATCAATATCCCTTTAAATGGATTGTTATATCCATTGCATCAGTTCAAGGTTCTGCCTGATTTGTTGGTTGAGCTGACTTTGGGTCTCTTCCAGTTTCATTATGAGACAGTGCACCTAGGTGTTAGTAACCAAAGTGTTAGGATTGGGTGAAGTGGCCACAACGACTATGGCAAGAGCATTAGGATCAACATTATCGGAAGACTTCCGCTGGATCAATGCCACTTGTTGGTCAGTGTCGGAAGGTCCTATGGCTTAAGGTATGTTTTTCTTTACCATCACTTCAAGCTTTGTAGGTAGATTTCAATGAGACCAGAAAACTGAGTTTTCTATTCTTTGTGAAAGCACCAAAATATTGATACAAACAATGAGTTCAAAGAAAAGTTAAACTGTGAATAAATGGAAAACAAGGAATAAAATAATAGAAATACACTAGTAAAGAGGCACAATGTTTTATATTAGTTTAGGGTTGATTGGCCTACGTCCACTTTGAATGTCTTATCACTTTATTTTTTAATTGCAGGAGTTCAATAGCTCGGGTCGGTAAGACTTCGAACAATATGGTGCAGAGTTAACAAGTGCGCAAAAGACCCATTTTTCATTTAGACAACAGGTATATATATGTAGGTAGGTTGAAATAATTGGAGGACCATTGTAAAGGGAGTTTAGGATGCCTAAAGTCAAAAATTACTAAGTGGGGGATCGGTCCCGGTCCCTCTATAAGGGCCAATACCGATCCATAAATATTTCCCTATGGGAACTGCGATTCTCTAGTGGGTTTTGCTTGATATGTTGAGTTGTCTTCGGGCATTTGGTCGGGTTTTTTTCTAGTAGTTTGTGAGTTATGATCATTTGATTGTTGAAATAGTCTAATTCTGCCAGTTCATCTTGGAGTTGTACCGATCACCTATGTAGGTTTTGCCTACCCTCATTGGATTGGTTCTTGGGAACTGGTCTTATGACTTGTAATGATTGTTGTAGGTGCTACCCGTATTTGATCTCTAGGCATTAAGGGCATGGTTCTGAGTCACCGGCCTTGATAATTTTCAAGTCTGTCAAGCTGAATAACTTCTGATAGCCGAGCCAAAAGTTCAGGTAGCAAGATTATATTTTTTTTTTCATTCCATATTATATTTTCTACTTCCATTTTATATGCAATGTTCTTATCATTAATACATAACTTGCATACCAAATATACGTGTTCATTTCTATATCAATTTAATTAATTAAGCGAATCCTTTTAGTGATATTAGACTTCGAATTACATACATTTATTTGTAACTCTTTTATGTCTTCCACTAAACTGGTGCATTACCTTAAATTTTTGAGGTCATCGTGGGTAATAAATAATTCATAGTCATATGATTAATGAATTATTCCACAAGGATATAAGTTGGTCAATAATTATAAATAATTCTAATTATTTTATCATTTCTATATTTTTTTAATGTTGTATTCTTATTATAAATACGATTAGTATACATGTATACTTTATAATGAATATTCATAATATTCATATCTAAATAAAACCACGTCTAATTTTTGTTAATAATGAGAGAAACAATTTTTTCAAAAATTAAATTCAGTATATTTACGAAAATAATTTTTGTAACTTGATGCATCAATTAGGTAGTGTTATATGACATGCTTTTATTATTTCAATAGTTAATATAATAACAACATATGAAATATTAAACTTCTCTTAATAACTTATTATGGAACTTCATATCATGTATTGTAACTAGTTTACAATTGACTGTTTTACATCAATATATTGAACTCAAAGAGATAACTTGTAACAACCCAGAATTTTGGAACCAATTTAAAATTTTTATTTTAGACATTTTAATCGAATTTTAATGTTTAAAATGATTTATTTCAAATAATAACAATTAAAAATTTATTTAAATCAAAGATTGAATGAATATATTTATTTTAATTTTAAAGGGAATTAGAAATAGCGCGGTAGTTTGAAAATTTGAGTTTCAACTTTGACTGAGTGTACTTGATGCAAAATAAACCGGATTTTAGTGAAACCAAAAATATTAGAATTTTTTTAATAATATCGTCTTTCCAATGAATCTGAAAAATTGAAATTTCATAGCGGGAATCAAAAGTTATAGTCAGTTGAAAATTCAGAATAGTCGTTATAGAATTTAATATAATATATAGCCCGTATAAATAGCCATTTTGCAAACGACCTCCTTTTTCGACGAAACCACTTTTGTTGGATACGGAATGTCAAATTATTGCTAGATTCCAATTTTCATAATTTTTGGAATTTATATATGAGTGTGGCAAAAGAAAATGTGTTTTGTCAATTTTAGTCAATTTTGATTGACCAGAAAATAGCCATTTTTCAAACGGTCTCCAAATTCGACAACGACCATATCATCAAAACATAAGTAGAAATATTTTTTCTGGAACTTTTTTGTGTCCGTATGTGGCCCCGATAAATTTAAATGTACGATCACATTAAATAAATAAATAATTTAATGAAAACAAACTGAAGACGATTGATTGGGCTGACGGGACCTAGCCCATTGTGTCCGGAACTAGGGTATTTGCATAGGGACAACTTTCGTTGGGTTGAAATGGGAGCTACTGAGACTTAACGGGTTTATTTGCAAAACTAGAGAATTTAATATTATTTTATTATAAATACTAACCTAAGTCAAAACTCTAAACCCTAATTCAAACCTACAGCCGCCGCCATTCCTTTTGATGGCCGGAAAGCTCTAATATCCTCCTCCCAATTTCGCAAGAATTATTCAATGAAATTCAAAACATAAAATAGGAAAATCGAAGAGCTTTGAGTGCTCTATAAATTGAGTGGCTATGATCGAAAATTATGATCTGAATCCCTCGATTTCTTCGTGTAAGCTGCCAGCGTTCAGAGGCGTTTTGCGGGATGGTTGGGCCTGCGAGTTTGATGATGGTCATGGCGTGGGGAGAGGAAGCCAAGGTAGAGGACGTGGTACCCTTTGATTTGGGTCTGGTGGCACTTAGGGTGATCGGCGGTGGGAATTTGATCGGAGCAAATTGGGTTCATGACTTATAGTGGGATTACGGGAAGAAGGAAGGGGCCGTCCTTATTTGATTAACAAATGTAATTAAATTAATTTTTTAATATTAATGTTCTTTTAATTATTCAGAATTTAAAATACTATAACTCTTTCGTACGAGGTCCGTTTTACGAACCGTCAGAAGCATTGGAATCGCCTTTCCAAGATCTACAACATGGGACTGACTAGATCTGAAATGGACAGATCAGATTTTGGACAAATTTCAAATCTTAATTATACAGGATTTAAAGCATGGTGAGAATTCTATTTTATTTCTTCTTCTTAAATAAATTAAAATTAATCATGATCGTATTATCACCAATCAGCTATTAATTACTATTTGTTATGATACGTGACCTGTTTTGTGATCGATGAGTTATGTAGATCTGTTAATTTGGTGATATAGTGTTGTGATAAAATGGTTAAAACATATAGATCATCTTTGTTGTGATAAAATGAGTGAAATAAAAAGATATATAATTTTTGTTTAAAATGAGATATATAATTTTTGTTTAAAAATAAAATATCAATTTTTGTCGTTTTGTTGAACTAGAGTTTTCAACAAAAGTAAAATGTCAATTTTTATACATTTTGTTGAACTAGAGTTTTCAACAAAAGTGAAATATCAATTTCTACCATTTTTTTAAATTAGAATAATAATAGATAAATGTCCATGTTTTAATAAAAACATGCCTACAAAAAAAATTACATTTTAATGTAATATAAGAAACTTGGAAAAAAGATAGAAAAAAAAAACTACATTTTTTTAATGTAGCATTATTTTCAATAAAAAGAGTAGAATTATAAGATATGTTTTCATCATCATTTTAGTTAAAATAAAAAGAGTAGAATTAAAAGGTATATTTTTATTGTCATTTTAGTTACAATAAAAAAAGCAGAATTAAATGATATGTTTTTATTTTCATTTTGGTCGCAATAAAAGATTGGTTATTAAAGAACATATTTTTACCATATTTTTGTTGCAATAAAAAAGTAAGTATTAAAGATCATGTTATTATTTTCACTTTGTTTAAATAAAAAGAAGTAACATGAAAGATTATATTTTTATTGATCATTGTTTTCAATAAAAAGATTGAACAATAAAAATTACATTTTTATGAATTAGATAAGAGTAAAAACAAAAATGACATTTTTGTTAAGGAGATTTGAGTTATAAAAGTTGAAACCTAATTTGTCACTTTTATTGAGTTATAATAGTTGAGACCAAATTTGTCACTTTTATCGAGTTATAATAGTTGAAACCAAATTTGTCACTTTGGTCAAATGTAAAAGTTAAAACCAAATTTGTCACTTTTGTTAAATGTAATAGTTGAAACCAAATTTGTCACTTTTATCGAGTTAAAATAGTTGAAACTAAATTTGTCACTTTTATCAAATGTAATAGTTAAAATCAAATTTGTCACTTTTGTCAAATGTAATAGTTGAAACAAAATTGGCCTTTTTCTCAAAATATAATTGTTGAAACAAAAATGAACATTTTGACAAATTAGAATAGTTGAATTAAAAATATACATTTTTTTAAAATATACATTTTTGTCAAAATATACATTTTTGTCAAAATATACATTTTTGTCAAATAGTTTAGTAAAAAACAAAAATTACATTTTTGTTAAATAAGATTAGAGTTAAAAAAAAATTCATTTTTGTTAAATAAAATTTGAGGTATAACAAAAATTATATTTTTGTTAAATAAATTTGAGTTACAACAAAAATTACATTTTGTTAAATAAATTTGAGTTATGGCAAAATTTACATCTTTGTTAAATAGATTTGAGTTATAACAAAAATGACATTTTTGGTCAAATAGACTTGGGTTTGAGCAAAAATATTAATTTTGTCAAACTAGAATTGTCAACATAAATGCCACAATCACGTGTAATCATTTTGTTAAACTAGGTTTTGTTAACAAAATGAAATTTATCACTTTTAATCATTTTGTTGAAATAGAATTGTCAACAAAATGAATATATCACTTTTTATGCATTTTTTGGAAATAAAATTTATATGCAAATATAAGAATCATTTTTATTTGCAAAACATATATTAGAATGTGTATGTAAATTAAAGAATTATTTTTATTGTCAAAACATACATTAGACTTTGTATGTAAATTAAAGTGACATTTTATTGTTAATTTATACAATTGAATTTGTAGGCAAATCAAAGTGACATTTGTATTGTCAAATTATACATTAGAATTTATCTACAGAGTAAAGAGGCATTTCTTATGTTATGATTTGAAACTATACATACAAATAAAACAATTTCTTTTTATTTGTTAAAATTAAAAGTAGAAATTGCATACAAATAAGGGAAAATGAAAATTATCTTTTTATTTGTCATCAGCAATAATGTCATGTAAATAAATTACATTTTATTAGACATTAGAAACATGTAAGGAAATTATGCGAGTAAAATACATTTTTACTCGGCATTAGGAATATAATAACATGTTTTGTGCATTATCATCAGCATGTTAGTGGGAATTAAAATTGGTTAAATTCATTAATGAATAATTTATTTAGATGAACTGTTGTTGGCTGAAAACCCCACACGGGTATTGGGATGATATTTGACATACACTAGTCCCAATATTTAGTTGTATGTCAATCAATAGATTGACAGGCTACGATGAGCATTATTTATTTATTTTAATGCTCACACAGTTGTGAAATTTCACTTTGGATGTGGATGGATTGTTTAATGATTATTTATCATTATTGCCGTATACATGCGATGTATGAAATCCATATAACCGAAATTATATGGTAACTGATTGAGTCACATTTCGATTCAGAGTATCTTTTAAATAAAGAATATTTTAAAATAAAGAGCATTGTAATATAAAGAATATTTTTACATAAAGAATCTTTTTATATAAAGAATATTTTTAATAACGAATATTTTAAAATAATATTCAACGAAGAATAAAATGATGATTTCTATGTCCGTTTTTGGATGGACACAAAAGATAAAAATATATTTTTATCGAAATGAACTAGTTATTAACTAGAATAAATCTTTTAAATTAAGATTTAATGAAGCCTTCCAATTAATTAAAATTTAATTAGAATTAAATAAAAGAATTAGATTTTGGGTTGTCGTGGATGGTGTCTTAAATAACACTGTTCTTAAACCCCGTATGAAAAGAATAAATCTTTTAATTTAGATTATTAGAGTTTCCAATTATATTTAGTGATTGGAATAAAATGATATGTGAATTAGGCTTATTGTGAACTGGGTTTTAAACGACATTTGTTCTTTAGCCCAATTAACAGAAAAATATGATTTAGAATTTATAAATCTTTTTATTAAGATTTAAAAAGAAATTTTCCAAAGTCAAGTTTTTCCAATTTAATATATTAAATTAGAATTGAGTGGAAATTTGATTTGATAATAATTGAGATAGGCTTCTGCAAAAGAGGACTGTTACTATTTATGGAATTTAAAAGGCTTTGCCGTTATTCCATTTATATTATTAGTCTGATACAAAAATTTATATCGATTATATATATTGATTTGATTTCTGTGAAAATTCCATATTTAATGGAAGTTGATTTTGGGTTTATCGTGAACAGTGTTTTAAATGACATTGGTTCTTTAACCCAGTTAAATACAAGATTAAGTTCTTAAAAGTTGAATAACCATAAAGTAATGATTTTTGATATTAAAATCAAATTTGAGTTTTAATGGATCTTTAGAAAAACAAAGATTAAAGAATAAATTTAAAAGAATTTATCTTTGATAAAATTAATGAAAACCTTTCCCTAATAATATGAATATTTTATAAAAAGAATATTCTAAATTGGAATGAGGCGTACGATGTGTACTTATAGCACTTGATTTTTGATTACAAAATACGCGAGTTATTCGGAAAGACCAGGTTTAACCCATTCTGAATAATTACTACGACGATTAAGGTCAAAAACTTTGAAGACCGTGATTGAAGACCGGCGATTGAAGACCAGGTTTAACCCTGAACTGGGTCGCTCCTAGGAAAGGATTAAAGTGGTAGGTGTCCGGATGTACTTGTTGATCGTCCGGATATGCGAGAACCTCTCTTCCGTATTGGACATACGGGACGAGGAATAAGGTGTCTCCGGTTTCGTTCAGACCCAGAACAGACTTGTAAATGGATATGTGTCTGACATTGGATTTCATTCCATGTAAATTGATCTCTATTTAATATATATATCTTTTGGTGGCGAAGAATTTATTGTCTTGCTTAACACCCTTCTCTGAGATGCACGAGCTCAGAGGTTATATATTGGTAGTTATCGATCGCTTGGCATGAATTGTCAATGTGGCAAGCCATGATGCAAATGATGAAGGCTTTTATTGAAAAGCTGAGCCTTGTGGTTGATTGTAACGACGTAGCTTTTTGACTGCTCCAAGTCGGTAATTAAACCAACTCGAACCGTTCAAAATGACAGAATGTTATTGCTTATGTAGTTGAAATACAAATCATCACAGAATCACAGACACATAACACATAATATCTCACAGCGAAAGTAAAATTTATGCAATGATACAAAATCTTTAAGCTTACATAATCAGAGTACAGGATAAATATAGAAACAACAAAAGACTAAGAACCTTGCTAATACATGAATAGATGATCGAATTGTGGTAACTACATGAGTGATACGTATGACTGGATCTTCAACAAATCCCATTCTCTAGTAGATAGATTTCCAAGCTGTAATACTCAATTTGACCCGGCATTTTGCAAGGAATAAAACACAAAATACACGAGTCAGGACTAACAGTCTTGTATAAGTGAATTAACTTAAGTGACATGTCAACATGGAATGCATCATTAACTTAAAGGATGTTTGGGATTCATATCCTTTAAGGATCCGTTAGACTAATACGTATATATATTAGTACGCTATTATAATATTGTCTATTCAGTAAATTAAATATAATGAAAATAGTGTAAGTGGGATTACCATATTACCCTTACGCCGTTTATAAGCATCACAGTCTATACAGTACCGTAAATTCACCGCACTGGTGGTATCAGAGGGAACTCCATAGAAAGCAACGCTAAATCAAAACCGTAAGGGGATTGTATAGGATAAATATGACAAGGCACTCGAGGCAATACCCAGGGTAGGATTCTACCAGTTGCACTCCGGGACCGATGGTAACGCATAGCAGCCACTACCGCCCCTCGGAACGCACTCCCATAATCAAAGGGCACACCCAAATTAATCACAATAGTCATAGAGATGTTGTCAAAGAAGCATGTCCGTTCAGATGTGCTATCTCAATTAGTAACGGTATAGCTCCTGTTTTAGTCATTTTAATTATGACCCGAAGGTCAAGGCCAATCCATCATCGTTCTCTTTCTTCAAATCCAGTAATCGCCTCCATACCATCCTACTTCATTCTGGAATCTCCTCCACGTACACAGTTGTTAAAGTGGTGTCGGCATTGGCAGAGAGTATGACATCTACCGACTCCGGTCTCTTTAACACCCGATCGTTTACTTTTTTCACACCGTGGTCCTCAGATTTAAAATTATATTTCTAAGCATCGCAAATTGATTTATTTCAAATATTGCCCAAAAATCGATTTATCAAATAATTCAATATTGACTTGGTTGAGATTTCAAATCCAACATTTAAAAATATTCCTTGTCACAAATCCCAATTTCTTGAAATCTTTATTTTTAATCACTTATCGACACCATACGAGTCAGGATTTCACTTTTACTCGAAATATCATTATCACTAGAAATCTTCATTTTAATTCTTCAGATTCAGTAGCTCAGATTGGACATGAATTATTCAAATATATAAAATATACTTAAAATAGTAAAGTTTAAAATAGGGTAATATATTACATTTGAAAACAATATATATATATATATATGCTTATGAAAATAATTGTAAAATGACATAAAATCAATAGTATGAAATCTTTAACTACTGAAATGGTCATGAGTTATATATTGAAAATATGCTTGGAAAAGATATATAGTACTTTGGTATATAAATAGTCACAAAATAGTTGTAAATAGTTATAAAGATTATATAGTTAAAATAGTTTAAGTTTATTTGTTAAAGGAAAATAGTTTGAAAACTAGGTAGTATGTAAATCTACTTTTATGAAAATATAATTTGATTCAAATAACATGATATAATACGATCCAATCCATATTTCCAATACTAAAATCAATTCCTCAAATTCAAATTTCATCTCAAAACGAGAATATTTCCAAATCGTTATTCCAAGTTGGATTTAACTACGATTCCGAGTTTAGTCAATAACTAAAATTCCAAAATCACCTCAACGATTTATCACTGAGTCGTTATTTAAATCACTATTTATTAAATTCAAATCTTACTATCATTCCATTCAAAATCCTACATCATATTCTTTCCCTTTAAGGAAATTCTAATGTAACATTCACCGTAAGTTCATACAATTAATCAAATCAATTCCCAATAAGTCGAAGTAAGATTTTGGTAAACCTTAAGGCGAACTCATTATTTAGGAAACCAAACAATTTTAAATTTCTACAAATGTATATGGAATGGATTTCATAAAAATCTTGTTTACCTCAATCCAAAATTTTAAATATAAATCTTTACAACCACTTCGAACGCTTTTCTAAAACAACATTGCTTAATTTCCCAAATTAAGTTATTTCAAAGGAAATAGTCTTTCTAAACCTTCCTTTATACAATATTAAATTTGCATTAGATCCTTTCAGGTTAAATTTTACAAATTTTACTACATCTATCTTTATAAAAATGGAAATGCGGAAAACTTAAAAACCCAAATCCTTTAGCTAAAATATTTTATTTAATTAGGCCTTTTAGCTAACGTAAATCCATATGTTAAGAAAAAGAATCAAACACATTAAAACACTTATTTAAAACAACATGATTTTAAATTTAAAATATCATAATTTAAAACGAGATAAAAAAATTTAGTTTGAGAGAATTTTGCAACATTTTCTTTATTCAAAAAAAAAAACATTTCAAAATCTATTGATAAGATCGATACGTACTTGCAACCATTTAAAATAGATTTTTACTCACCACGGCGTCCATATAAAATTTTCTATCGTATGGTCAAGTGATACAGATATATATCATTTCAATCTGTTCTTTAAAATATTCGAATCCCGGGTGGATATCATTTCAATCCGCATCCCAAATTGATCCGAATATATAGTTATCCGGGTATGTATTATTTCAACCCATACTGGTTTTCTAATCTATAGGAACATGAATGGTGAGAACAATAAGCATAACATATTACATCACATCCATATTGTGTCATATGAGATAACGGTGTGTGTTCCATGTGACAATCACGAAGCAAACAATTTCTAGAGCAACCTAACATTTCATTCAACATCTCAATTATTTAATTCACTTAATCATAAGTTAGTCGCGCGTGTGAAAACTCACCTTCCGTGGCAAAGAAAATGAAAATGTAATCGACAACAAATCTGAAGCGAACGCGATATTCAACATGGTGACTTCAAATCAATTTACGTACACATACACGTATGTATATGTGTACATAGATTTTAATTTTCTCCCAAGCACGACGAGGCCCGATTTGGCTACGAATCCTACCAAAATTTCCAATGAATACCAAATCAAACCCAACCATATTATATTTCTATACATTTGTTCTATAATTTATTTGCTAACCAAATAAGGTAAAGAAATATACCTACTTCAGCCTGGATTTTTCACAACCAGCAAAGCGATAAGGAGCTAACCGAAAGTACAACCCAACAGTGCCTCCAAACTAGCTAGTTGACTTTCAGGCATTTCCCCGAGCACTTGGAGTACTCATTTTGATAAGTATATTTGGCAGCAAGAATGCATCCTTTCTCCTTTGTTCTATGCTGGCCTTAGGTTACAGGGTGCTAAACCTTCAAGTGTGCTTGTCAGAGAAGCAAGGAAGTCACCACACTTTTTTCCCAATTTGCAGATCTGTGCTAGCCTACACTTAAACAAGGGTGGGGGGAGTTTAGTGGATGGCTCACGGTTGTTTTTCGACACATGCAGATCAATGAAGGCAACAGAGAGGAGGTTCTGATGACGAGAAAGCAAGCATGCATGCGGCAAGGAAGCAACCGATCGTTCGAAAATTCACGGCATCAAAGTTGTGAGGAGCAGGAAAGAAGCGTGATGATGGTGGCGCAGAGGTACGTGGTGGCGAATCATTGAGGATCGGCGAACGATATGGTGGCCGAGGGTAGCCATAGCGGATTTCCCTTTTCGACTTTTATTCTCTGGTTTCATTTGTTTGAAACTTGAGTTTTGTTTTGTTTTTCTCACAGGGAAAAGGTTTTAGAAGAAGGGTGTTCGGTCCAGAAGAAGAGGGCTAAACGTGGCACCGTATTTCACGAGATTGGACAGATGTCCGAACTAACAGAGAACGGTTTACAAACGTTCAAAATTTCCAATTTCAATTGAATTTTATCATTAATAAGATATATATACGAATCTGAATGCGTGTTAACATACAATAAGAGAGTACATATGAGAAGCCAAGCGCTATGTACATAACCAACGTTCTCCGTTTTTTTTTCTTTTTCCCTTTTTGTTTTGTGAGGACCGATTTAAAAGAAAAAAGAAGAGGAAGGGAAGACATCAGGAAGCAGTACACGTGTAATCACCCTTCTGCAATTCCACAACGTGTTGTTTCCTCTCTGAATTGAACATGTTGAAAACTTTCGGATGCATTGACTGATCCAGTTAACTATTATTACTGTTATTTGCCATACCACGGTTGAATAATTTTCCAAGTATGTTAAAGTTCAAACACGGTCAAGAAACGAACAAAGTTCAGTTCAATAACGTTGTCTTCCTTGCACATTTTTGATTTGAAATTATTTATTTGAGATAACAAATGTTATTCCTCTGCTATGTCTTATTAGATGTATCTCACAATTGATTTACATATTTAAATTCAACTTTTAATATTCAACATTGAATACCATTCATCGGTTGTTACGATAGTATCGACCGTTTACATTGATTTACTCTATGTAACGTATTCCAATATTCAAGTCTTAACTTTTTTTTCTAATTTATCGAATATAACCTGTCGCTTACAATGTATTTTTAAAACGACACATGCATTCCAATATGAAATTTAAATCCGCGCTTGCGGCTTAAGTTATGCTTTCTTGTTCAAAATACTATTTTAATTATTACTAGTTTGTTTCATTTTGCCCCACTTAGCACTTTTCATCCCAAAAAACGAAACGTCGCGTAGACTTATGCCTATTTGAAAACTACGCAAATTTGTTTAATTAGTTTAAAACTTGTTTGGAAGAAAACTAAGTTATAAAATTTAAAACTTAAAAACTTTTCTAACACCTATATTTTATGGAAATTTCAGCAACATCTCCCATGCATGGTTCGCTCGAGAAAATTTTCCCATACGCAAAAACAACAAAAATACAAAATATACATCTCATCTACACAATGAGGTATCCCGATATAGGGGAAACAAAACAAAATCAACCATAATACGATATGTAAACCCAGATACATACCTTATTTAGAGTTTTTAAAGAATATTTGTTTATTTTCTTAGCATTTTGCGCAAAAGCGAGCTCCATCAAACAACGTGCCCTTGCACCTAATAAGACACTCGACAGATAACGAGAATTAAACATATATAGTTAAAGCTGAATGTATGGGACAATGAACAATATACGTCATAACTTACTTAGCATTTGTAAAAAATGAAATGAAACATAATAATGTACATAACCACATGCAAAATATGACATAAATTAAATAGCATTTGTCAATATGTGAATGATACCAAGATGCATATAATTTTATTAATAAGCAATATGTAGTTCATTTTTATTATACCTTCATTTGACATTTTTTTTATAACCATGTTCAGTTTTCTTTTTATGTACGTCTTACTTACATGAAATCTATTACTTCCAAGTAGAAAATACATGACATATCACACAATGCGAACGGTTTCAAACGATTTCCAAGAATCCAATGTTGACGTTCTAATATAGGATTAATGCAAGTTATATGACGCACGAGCTAAATCTGGTTTGGTTATTTTATGTTTATCTCACTCACGTGCATATTTTTTCATTACACTTGCATTCAATTTTATTCGTTTCCATCTTTTGTCATTTTTTTTTCACTTTAAATTCTTTATTTGTCGTGTTTGATAACAACAAACATGAAATTTTAATGCTACATACTCCATTTTCCTCGTATTTGATTTATTTTCATTTTAGTTTCAGCTGCTTAAATTTTCTTTTTCAAGTAAGATTTATATATACAAAATACATTTCACCATAAGTGACGGTTTGTTGAATTACAATGAATACACAGTAATTCATTTTATAAAGTTTTAAATGAAGAAAATAGTCCTCTCCCGCCACTCGGAACTTTAGTTCCAATTGCAAATTTAATTGTGTACTAATCCAAAGGCTAAGAATCTAAATGGTACACATGACTTATTAGCAAATCATCTTTCCATCAATGTTCAAAATCCTAATTCCCTTAAATTTCATAAGTTTTGCATATATAATAAACACTAGTTTAGATTTCATTTTCATATAGGGAAAATCTTAAAATTCTATAGACACTCATCCACTAGCATTTTACTTTATTAGTTCCAAATCAACTTTCTCATCATTAAATTTCTTACTTACATATTTACAAAGTAAGGGTTAAGTATTAATTTGACGTCTCAACTAGAATTATACGTCTTCCTCACTTTTGAAACTTGAAAATAAACCTTGGTGATATTACAGCCACTACCAAATTCATTTTCAAATGACTACGGTGCGAATCTATATTTATCTAGTACACAAAGGATTAGCACACATGTTAGCTAGGCGTATGTCCCAAAAATCTTCACGTGCTCAATAGTTCAATTTTGACGTCAAATAGAATATTCGAACTCTTCTCTTTAAAATAAAGGTATACACAAAATTTTCAAATATGCATCGAAATAGTACATTTCAAAGAACATATCTAATTATAAAAATTTCAAGCAGGAAAATTATATACTCCCTACTCAATTGGTTTGTCATATTTGGTAGCAATCATTTATTTATACTATTCTCAAAATTCTCAATAGCGAATCATAGAGGATTTCATTTCTAGAAAATTAAATTTTCAAGCACATTTTGTTTTGCAAATCTAAATTTAGTGTTTGCTTACTGTATAAATTACAAGTCACTATTCCTATCAAACGATTTTTTTTCCGTCGATGCTCAATTTAATATATCTGCTTAAACAACAATTTATATTAACAACTTTTAACTCAGAATAGAATTTGAAATCTCAACCTATTATACTTATCATCTTATTATCTTAGAATTTTACTAAGTCATTTTATTTCCTATTTTTTTAAATTTACAAGCTTTACTTATTTACATAACTTTATAAGTTCATGATTGCTTAATTATTGAAATCTTCCTTAATATAAAGTCATTAATCCTCATATTACCCATTGCTATTGGATTCCGATATGATTTATTCAATACAACCAAATATTCAACACTTTAGTTATTATTCAAGTTTTATTTTAAATTCTCATGCCTTAATTTAACTCGATTTTGAGATAAGTCCAAATATATGTTAGGGGTTGATCGAATGGACGATTCAAATCAATATCACAGATAGGTTAGACGAATCAAGGGGAATTCAGGATGTAAAAGAGACAAACTTTAAAATTTCCTAAGATAGAACAAACAAGATCGAGACTCAGATTTAAGAATGCCTAATCTAAAAGGAATCTATCAAAAGGAAGGAAATATTTTAAAAGGAAGTTAAAATTCACAAATTATTTTCAAATATAGAAAATCCCTTAAAAACACAAAAAGTCATTTTAAAATATATTGTTTTTCTTTCAAAAATACGCTCTTCTCGGTTATGAATCTAAGAAGATTTCACTCATTCTATAGTATTTCTGCTCCACCTCTAATGAGTGTTTCAACCTCATAAGCTAAGCTTTGTATAACCAAAGCTCTGATACCAACTGTAATGACCAAGCTTTTTGACCGCACCCAGTCGGTAATTAAACCAACTCGAACCATTCAAAATGACAAATTGTTATTGCTTATGTAGATGAAATATAAATCATCACAAAATCACAAACACAGAACACATAATATCTCACAGCGGAAGTAAAATTTATGCAATGATACAAAATCTTTAAGCTTACATAATCAGAGTACAAAATAAATGTAGAAACATTGGAAGACTAAGAACCTCGCTAATACATGAATAGCTGACTGAAGTGCGGTAACTACATGAGTGATAGTAGATGTATGACTGGATCTTCAACAAATCCCAAGCTCTCGTAGATAGATTTCCAAGCTGTAATACTCGTTCTGGCCTAGCATTTTGCAAGGAATAAAACACAAAATACACGAGTCAGGACTAATAGTCTCATATAAGTGAATTAACTTAAGTGACATGTCAACATGGAATACATCATCAACTCAAAGGATGATTGGGATTCATATCCTTTAAGGATCCGTTAGACTAATACGTATATATAATAGTACGCTATTATAATAGTGTCTATTCAGTAAAGTAAATATAATAAAAATAGCGTAAGCGGGATTACCATATTACCACTATGCCGTTTATAGGCATCACAGTCTATACAGTACTGTGAATTCACCGCACTGGTATTATCAGAGGGCACTCCATAGAAGGCAACGCTAAATCAAAACCGTATGTGTAAGAACCCGTAACTTCCCCGTGAAGGAAAGAGCGGATACTTTGAGAACAGGACAAAATAGAACGCATACGGAAGAACATTTCATTGCTATTACAACAATTCCATCAGATACAAGAATATACAGAGTATAAATGAATAAATTACATTCCACAAAATTTTAGAGATTACAATAAATTACATAGCAACGGAAAATAATACAAAAGCACAACTAGAAGTGATACACGGATACAGAGCTTTCCGAGCATCGTTCCAGCTGTAAATCAGGATCCTGTGAATATAAATCTGCAAAACCAAAACTACTAGCTGCCCGTGCAGAAAATAAGGGCACCCAGAGTTTAGGTTAAAACAATAAACTCCAGGTCAGTCATGTGACTGGTGTGAGAACTAAAACAGTTATTAATATTGGTTTTAAAGTTAGGTAAATCAAGGGACCACGCCGTATAACACGGAACGGGTTTCCTCCCAAGAATACCAGTGCATAGAACAAACAGCGAAATGCTAAATAAAGAAAAATGAAGCTGTTATAAGACCCAGGTCCCATCACACAATGCAACGCAAGCCGGAGGATAGGGTTTTTACCTTATAACAGCCAAAGCATGCTTGATACGTTTAAAACACATTATTTGATACTATTATAAATATATAGTGTCAAAACAATTTCAATCATAAATATCAATCATAGGCGGCATAGCTACCATCTACTATGTCGCCATACTAGTTCTACAATTAAAACCGCAATACACGTATTGGAAATTGGATTCCGTCATGAGCCGAGGCAAGGGGCAAGCTCCTCTCCGCGTTCGAGACACTCTAGCAAATGCCTCCGGACCCCACTATGATCCTTGGAATCGGCTGGGCCGGTCCTCTCTTACTTTTGAGGATTGGCAATTCCTGAACACACGTTTCCCGGTCCTTACAGACCTATATCCGAGGCGCCTCGTATCCAACAACCACACAGGTGAAAAGTATATAAATGTCAGGGCTGGTAGGTCACTCACACCACCCTAGCTAGAAAGAAACGTCGTGCTCTCCCAGCGGTCCATCTCCCGTTTTTGACTCATACCGAGGTGTGAGGCTCGCGAATTCATGTTATACACAAAGCTACGCCACACAGGCCGTGCTTTGATCATCAACCACAAGACTTTGCTTTTCAACAGAAGCCTTGATCAATTGCCACTTACGCATGCCACATTGGCAATTCACTCCATGCGACTGATGTCCATCGATATACAACCTCTGAGCTCGTACGTCTCAGAGAAGGGCGTTAAGCAAGAGAATAAATTCTCCGCCGCCAAACAGATGTATATTTAATAGAGATCAATCAACACAAAATAAAATCCAATGTCAGACACACAATCCATTTACAAGTTCGTTCTGGGTCTGAACGAAACCGGAGGCACTTTCCTCGCATATCCATCCATCTCCAAGTACGTCTGGACGATCACCAACTGATTCCCTCATCCTGGGTGTACAGCCCAATCAAGATCATCAGTAATCACCCAAACGATGTGAAGACTTCCGGTCTTCAACCACCGTCTTCATCTTCGACATCTCGTCGAATCGGTTATTCAGAATGGGTATAACCCGGCCTTTCTGAATAACCCACGTATATAATAAACGAATGTTACACAAACACCACAAACGCCTCATTCCAATTCAAAATATTCTTTTATTCACAAAATCACATTCTTAGGGAAAGGTTC
Source organism: Allium sativum (assembly GCA_030737875.1). Lineage (NCBI taxonomy): Eukaryota > Viridiplantae > Streptophyta > Magnoliopsida > Asparagales > Amaryllidaceae > Allium > Allium sativum. The sequence continues at coordinate 49,113,988 of CM060918.1, forward strand.
CCATTAATTTTATCAAAGATAAATTCTTCTAAATTTATTCTTTAATCTTCCTTTGGATATCATTTCAAACTAGTCGGGATTAACGAACCACACCGAAGTAATTATTTAGTTTATTTCCCAATCCCAACCTATATATCCCATGGAGCAAAACTGGTGATACTCCATATCTAACACCACGGTGTTATCGGTAAAATTAATTACCATTTCACGTTCAAATCTAATTAAAGATTTAACTATCGCTTTGGAGCAAAACTGGTGGTACTCCATTCTCGATCACCTTTCAAATTTGATAATTTAAATTATCAATTCACATTTTTAATCTAATTAAAGATTCATTAAAACTCCACTTAGTTTTAATCTTTTCAAAAATCAACATCTTGCCTTTAACTGGGTTAAAGAACCAATGTCATCTAAAACACGATCCACGATAAACCCAAATCACATTTGATATTCAATACAAGGCCCTGAATAGAAAATATATCGGCTTATATTCAATATCAAATTCTGAAACCAACAAATATCGTATTGGAAATAACGATATAAAATATCTTTCAAATCCCCATAACAATATTTGTATAGTCACGAAATCCAACATCGAAATATCCCGAAGATAATTTCGATTCAACTCCAGTCCAATTCACGTATTGGAAATATCGATTATTTTCAAAATCACTTTCAAATTCAATTTATTTATTTCAAAAATAAATTGATTTTAATTCTAGTTCAAAACTAGTTCATTTCGATAAAAATCTATTTTTATCATCTAATGTGGAATTTTCCAGCCCAATTCTTTCCAATTCACATATTATGATTTTACACAAATTATTAATATTTTTAATAATTTTATCAAGGCCCGTACAGTCGATTTCCATCAACGGCTATCGAACTGCACTTACAGCGACCTTTTTCAAATTTGATTTGGACATAATTCCAAATCCAACCGTTAGATTTCAAATTTATAATATTCATTGGAAAGCTCTTTTCGATACGAACCCAACGGTTCCGGTTTTAGGAGAATCCGACAATCGGATCTCCCGCAATGTCCGTTTGAAATAAATGGTCGAAATTCATGAACTGCCGCGGCGCGGCGCGTTCTATTCAGGCCATTATATATATATATATAATATATAATATATATTTTGTCGATTTCTATTTAAAACGTATTTTATAAATCGTTTTAAATTCGTTTTCAAAACCCTTTCAACAATACATTCAATTTCAAATCGATTTGATTTCAATTCAATTCGAGTTCATTTCAATCCAATTCAAATTCAAATTCGTTTCAATTCAATTCAAATTCAAATTCGTTTCAATTCGAATTTACCTTCTATTTGATCTAATTCGAATTCGTTTCAAATTGATTTCAATTCAATTTCAGTTTGTTTTAAATTTCAATTTCAATCTAATTCAATTTGAATTCATTTCTATTTTACTCGAATTCAAATTCACTTTCTATTCAGTTCGAATCGAATTCATTTCAAATTGATTCAATAAAATTTCAATTTTTAATCTAATTCAATTTGAATTTCCTTTCAAAATATTAAATTTTGAAATCACTTTTCAACATTCATTATACAACGAATAAAATCGATATAAATATCGTTCGCGTCAAAATAACGCATCTCTAATCAACACGGCTTTATATATTTCAATAAATTCGTTATTCTATTCAACAAATGAATATTTATTTCATTCAACACATGAATCTATATTTCTTTCAACACACGACTAATCTCAACACATGAGTACTGTCAACACATCACTATTTTTGTTATGTAAAATATTTTATAAAACTATGGTATCTATCATTTGATTTTCAATTAGACTTCTATTGGGAAGTAGTTCTAATTTTAAATATGATAAAGATGTAATTTTTATTATTTAAAATATTTCACTCAACACATGAATAGTTTCAACACATGAATTTTCCTTTATAATATTCATTATTTTCCCGATTGGAATGAGGCCCAATCAATCAACATATAATGTCAATTATATGGATTCCCATACAACACATGTATATAATAGCATTGAAAAATAATCAACCTTCAACCAAAGTGCACTACACTGTATAAGCATCAAATATAGATATCTAACGCTTATAACAGCCTGTCAATCAATCGATCGACATATTTAATCAATCAGGATGAGTGAACTTCAAATTTCATCCCAACATTCGTGTGGGGTTTCAAACAATCAAACACAGATTTTATTTGTGCGGTTGGGCGACGTGTAAAATTTATCGACCCAATCAATATCAGTCAAATTAGTGTATATAAACAAATCGGCCGATTTGTTTATAAATATGCATTTATTCACTTTCACGTTAAAAATTATATTTTTAACGATAAACATTTTATTTCAACACATGAATTCCTATTCAGTTCATTTACACAATAAAAATGATATTTTCATTTTTCTAACATATTTTAGAAAATTTTGACGGCATAACGGCACGATACTAGAAACGGGACAAGGCCTAGCCTTATCCCCGGTCTAGTGAAGGCCCACGCCATTCACACATCAATCAAATCCATTCGATTTCACCAAACAATTCAATTCAAACCAAATATTCTAACCAACTACACAATCAAACAATTTAACAAACAAGCCATCCATGGTCTGTGGATGACGGGTGTCGGGTGCTACTAAGCACCGTCTGCATCCTAGTATATATATATATATATATATAACTAGAAAAAGAGAATTTAGAGTGAGAAGTTCTCACCAATAGCTATCCAACTTCACGACACTTCATTTATAGAAATCTTCATCGCTATCGCATCATCGTCATCTTCGTTGCCCGTAGCCACTACATGTATAAAAATCACATTTTTACTTTGCTATTCAATATATAAAAATCGAATTTTTACTTTGCTATTCAATATATAAAAATCCTATTTTTACTATGTTATTCAATATATAAAAATCCTATTTTTACGACGATGTTATATAGATAAAAATTTCATTTTTATCCTGCTATTCTTCATATAAAGATTTCGCCTTTTCATTTTCAAAACCCTAATCTTTTATAGTTTAAAGATCACTTCTTTTATATTTTAAAAATCAAATTTCTTCCTAACAAAATCCAAACTTTAACTATACTAAAAATCAAAACTCTATCATCAATATGCTATCATATATATATATATATATATATATATATATATATATATATATATATATCCTATTTTTATGTGCATAAATAAATTAAAATAAATATAAAAACTCACATTTTTATTGTAAAAATAGCATCTTTGAGGGTGGAGGGGCTTCACGTCGGAGCTATGGCCGGAGGAGGGCTAAAACAAGCCGGGGTTTGAAATGTAAACGTCGAAGACGATAAAAATCGGATTTTTATGAGGAGAAGGGGCGTGGCTATCGGGTCAGTGGCTAGGGCGACGGCGCTGAGGACTGCGGGTGGTCGGAGGTCGGTGGCAGGCGTCAGGGGGCGGCGAATGTGGCTAGCGGCGGTGGGTTGTCTCGGGGAGGGCGCTGAAATCGGGATGCGTGGAGGAGAGAGGGTGCGCGGCAGGAGGGAGAAGCAGAAGGGAGGAGGCGGGGCTTGGTCGGGGCTCCGGCGACTGGCGCGAGGTGGCGGCGAACAAGCGGAGGGGGGGGGGGGCGACGCGATTTAGATGTAGGTTTTTTTTTCTTTTCTTTTTTTTTATTTAAACTGAATCGGGAAAGAAGAAGTAAGAAGGGGGGCTTTTATAAAATTTATATTATTTAATTTATTTAGTTTTAATTTTTAAATCCATGAAGGTTGACTTTTTCATACGACCTCTAAACGAGGCCCACCGCCTGTCGTCCATAGCGTATTACCCCCATTCTGAACACAATGGGATATGTATCGTTGGCTGATTCGATCGCTTTGATCAGTTTCCGTTGAATTTACATTTAAATCACTATATTGAATTTTAAACGTACATTTCAAATCACCGGGGTCACATACAAACTCGAAAAATTCCCGAAAAATATTTTCTAGCTTCGTATTGACGATACGGTCCTAACAAAACTAGTTTCGTCGAATTCTGAGACCGTTGGAAAAATGACCAATTTCCAGTCGATTAAAATCAACTGAAACTGGTCAAACGCGTTTTCCTTCGCCACGCTCACATATTGATTCGAAAAATTATGAAATTTGGAATCTAGCAATAACTTTACACTGCGGATCCAACAAAAGTGGTTTCGTCGAAATCCGAGGTCGTTTGCAAAATGTCCATTTTTAAGGGCTTGAATTCCATAGCGTCTATTCAGAATTTTCAACTGGACATATCTTTTGATTCCCGCTATGAAATTTCGATTATTCGAATTCGTTGGAAAGGTATCATCAATTAGATCCTATTATTTTTGGTTTCACTAAACCCGGATTGTTTTGCACCCAGTACATTCAATTGAAGTTTGAAATCGAATTATCGAACTACCGCGCCATTTTCAATTCTATTTATAATTATATATAAATATTTATATTCTAACGACGACGTATATAATATACACGTTCTAATTCTATTCAAAATAAATTTCTCGTCAATTTTATTTAAAATAATCTATTTTAAATGTTCAAAATTCACTAAAATTGCCGAAATAAAATTTTTAAACTGGCCCAGATTTTCGGGTTATTACAATCTCCCCCACTTAAAACTTTTCGTCCCCGAAAAGGAACAAAGTCGCAAGTGGTTTGATTAATCAACTCTACGTTCGATTTGGCTTGCCTTCTCCAACTTTCAGTTTCTGAGAATTTTTAAATTTTCAAAAATTTGGCTAACACCCTAAATTTTCGAAAAATTTCGCCATAACCTCCCCTGCACCGGGAGCATCGGGGAATTTCAAATAGCTTCCCCGGTCCTTCAGATCTCAAAAAGAAAAAGAAAAAGCCAAGCGGCTAGCCAATAGGCTCATAAAATCATCATCACCCAAACAAAACAGTAAATTATGTAGTAAACATGTACCTATTTGTCGGGCAAACAAATTTTATTCTTCGGCTCTAGCCTCCTTGCTATGACATGTTCAATGTAAGTATATGTATATGCAAGCAAATGCAACCGATTTTCAATATAAGTCAATATGTGATACAATTTAGGCTAAATGGTTCAAATTTATCAATCAAATAAACAAACAACACAAACATCAATCAATTAGTGAATTAGAGTTTCAAATTCATAATTTGATATATATACAAAAATCATGTTTTTGATGCCAATTCACAACAATGTGTTCTAGCTAAATAAGTTTGGTTCTCACACCAGTCTAATGGAAATATATAGAAATCACACCTTCGAAACACGAACATAAATACTGATGATGTAGCTACAATCATCAGAATCATCTTCGGGTGCCTAGAATGTGACTCTATATCTATCCAGTATATTAAAACTTCGACTATACGTTCATGACGCGTATACGCGAAATCTTTATATACTCGATTGTCCATATTCAAAATAAATAAATATTCAAATACGTATAAAGCGATTTAAATTTTAAAACAAAATTGTTTTCATTTGAAAAATATACTCTTCACACTCGTTCTAGGATACTACTGATCCTATCTCTAACGAGTAATTCTAATTGGATATTACTAATCCAATATCTGATGAATTCTTTCGTATGGTTCTAATGTGTCTTGTTCTCGAGCTCTGTAAACCAAAGCTCCGATACCACTGTAAGAACCCGTAACTTCCCCGTGAAGGAAAGAGCGGATACTTTGAGAACAGGACAAAATAGAACGCATACGGAAGAACATTTCATTGCTATTACAACAATTCCATCCGATACAAGAATATACAGAGTATAAATGAATAAACTACATTCGATAAATATCAGAGATTACAATAAATTACATAGCAACGGAAAATAATACAAAAGCACAACTAGAAGTGATACACGGATACAGAGCTTTCCGAGCATCGTTCCAGCTGTAAATCAGGATCCTGTGAATATAAATCTGCAAAACCAAAACTACTAGCTGCCCGTGCGGAAAATAAGGGCACCCAGAGTTTAGGTTAAAACAATAAACTCCAGGTCAGTCATGTGACTGGTGTGAGAACTAAAACAGTTATTAATATTGGTTTTAAAGTTAGGTAAATCAAGGGACCACGCCGTATAACACGGAACGGGTTTCCTCCCAAGAATACCAGTGCATAGAACAAACAGCGCAATGCTAAATAAAGAAAAATGAAGCTGTTATAAGACCCAGGTCCCATCACACAATGCAACGCAAGCCGGAGGATAGGGTTTTTACCTTATAACAGCCAAAGCATGCTTGATACGTTTAAAACACATTATTTGATACTATTATAAATATATAGTGTCAAAACAATTTCAATCATAAATATCAATCATAGGCGGCATAGCTACCATCTACTATGTCGCCATACTAGTTCTACAATTAAAACCGCAATACACGTATTGGAAATTGGATTCCGTCATGAGCCGAGGCAAGGGGCAAGCTCCTCTCCGCGTTCGAGACACTCTAGCAAATGCCTCAGGACCCCACTATGATCCTTGGAATCGGCTGGGCCGGTCCTCTCTTACTTTTGAGGATTGGCAATTCCTGAACACACGTTTCCCGGTCCTTACAGACCTATATCTGAGGCGCCTCGTATCCAACAACCACACAGGTGAAAAGTATATAAATGTCAGGGCTGGTAGGTCACTCACACCACCCTAGCTAGAAAGAAACGTCGTGCTCTCCCAGCGGTCCATCTCCCGTTTTTGACTCATACCGAGGTGTGAGGCTCGCGAATTCATGTTATACACAAAGCTACGCCACACAGGCCGTGCTTTGATCATCAACCACAAGACTTTGCTTTTCAACAGAAGCCTTGATCAATTGCCACTTACGCATGCCACATTGGCAATTCACTCCATGCGACTGATGTCCATCGATATACAACCTCTGAGCTCGTACGTCTCAGAGAAGGGCGTTAAGCAAGAGAATAAATTCTCCGCCGCCAAATAGATGTATATTTAATAGAGATCAATCAACACAGAATAAAATCCAATGTCAGACACACAATCCATTTACAAGTTCGTTCTGGGTCTGAACGAAACCGGAGGCACTTTCCTCGCATATCCATCCATCTCCAAGTACGTTTGGACGATCACCAACTGATTCCCTCATCCTGGGTGTACAGCCCAATCAAGATCATCAGTAATCACCCAAACGATGTGAAGACTTCCGGTCTTCAACCACCGTCTTCATCTTCGACATCTCGTCGAATCGGTTATTCAGAATGGGTATAACCCGGCCTTTCTGAATAACCCACGTATATAATAAACGAATGTTACACAAACACCACAAACGCCTCATTCCAATTCAGAATATTCTTTTATTCACAAAATCACATTCTTAGGGAAAGGTTCCTGTAACAACCCGGAAAATCTGGGCCAGTTTAAAATTTTTATTTTGGCAATTTTAGCGAATTTTGATTATTTAAAATGAATTATTTTAAATAATATCGACGAGAAATTTATTTTGAATAGAATTCAACGTATATATATTATACGCGTCGTCGCTAGAATATAAATATTTATATATAATTATAAATAGAATTGAAAATGGCGCGGTAGTTCGAAAATTCGATTTCTAATTTCAAATGAATATACAGAATTCAATATAAGTCAGAATTGAACGAAACAAGAAATATTTGAATCTGTATAACTATGTCTTTGTAACGAAGTTAACAAACTGAGATTTCATCTTAGAAATGATAAGATATGTCCAGTTTAAAATTAGAAATAGTCGCTGTGGAATTTATATATATTTTTATATATATAAAGCCCTTAAAAATAGCAATTTTGCAAACGACCTCGGATTCCGACGAAACCAGTTTTGTTGGGTCCGCAGTGTCGAGTTATTGCTAGATTCCAAATTTCATAATTTTTCAAATCAATATGTGAGCGTGGCAAAGGAAAACGCGCTTGACCAGTTTCAGTTGATTTTAATCAACTGGAAATTGGCCATTTTTCAAACGGTCTCAGAATTCGACGAAACTAGTTTTGTTGGGACCGTATCGTCAATACGAAGCTAGAAAATATTTTTCTGGAATTTTTAAAGTTCGTATGCGACCCCGGTAATTTGAAATGTACGTTTAAAATTCAATATAATGATTTAAATATAAATTCAACGGAAACTGATTGTAACTATCGAATCAGCTTGCGATACATATCCCATTGTGTTCGGAATGGGGGTAAAACGCTATAGGCGGCAGGCGGTGGGCCTCGATTTATGGTCGAAAATAAAAGTTGCTTTATGTGGAAATTTAAATAAAATAATAAAAAAAAAAAACCTTTCCCTTCCCCTTAACCAGCCCCCCCCCCCCCCCCCGATGTTCTCAATTTAGTTTTTTTTAAAAAAAAAAAAAAGGGATCGGCGAAAAATCGCGTCTCCCCTTCCAGTGGCGGCGCCGCCTCCCTGACCCCCCTCTTCCCCCACCGACGTGTGCGCCCTCTCCCTCCTTCCTCCATCTCGAAACCACCCCCCCCCCCCCCCAGAGCGATCCTCCATCTTTCCCAAAACCAAACCCGCCTCGTTCAGCCCCATCCCACCATCGCTCCTCCGCCTGACGCGTCCCACCGATGTGATGCCGCAGCCTCCCACCTCGAGCCTCCTCTACTGCCCTAAACCGGTGAGCTCCCTATTTAGTTTTTTTATTTTATTTTTATCTTATTTTTAAAGTTAGAAAACTGTATTTTTTTAAAGTTAGAAAACTGTATTTTTTTAAAGTTAGAAAACTGTATTTTTTAAAGTTAGAAAACTGTATTTTTTTAAAGTTAGAAAACTGTATTTTTTAAAGTTAGAAAACTGTATTTTTTTAAAGTTAGAAAACTGTATTTTTTAAAGTTAGAAAACTGTATTTTTTTAAAGTTAGAAAACTGTATTTTTTAAAGTTAGAAAACTGTATTTTTTTAAAAGTTAGAAAACTGTATTTTTTTAAAGTTAGAAAACTGTTTTTATTTTTGTTTAGAAAAACTGATTTTTTATAATGTTAAAAACTGATTTTTTATAATGTTAAAAACTGATTTTTTATAAAGTATAAAAAACTGATGTTTTAAAAAGTAAAAACGGATTTTTTTATAAAAGTTAAAACAGATTTTTGAAAGATGTAAAAACTGATTTTTTTAAAAAAAGAGGTTTTAAAAGATTTGAATTTTGAAAAGAAAAGATTTGATCTTTAAGATGGAAAAAGGCGGAATCTATATAAATAAAAATTCGATTTTTATATATTGAATAGCGAACTCAAAATATGATTTTTATATATAGAACTTCGAAAGAAAAATAGGATTTTTATATATTGAACTTCGAATTAAAAATGTGATTTTTATATATAGGATTTCGAAAGTAAAAATTCGATTTTTATATATTGAATAACGAAGCCAAAGTTCGATTTTTACATATGTAGTGAAAGCGGACAACGAAGGCAACGAAGATGCGATAACGATGGAGATTTCTATCAAAGAAGAGTCAAGAGGATTGGATAGCTATCGGTGAGAATTTCTCACCTTTCTATTTCTTTTCTAGTTATATATTTATACTAGGATGCAGACGGTGCTTAGTAGCACCCGACACAATCGTCCACAGACCATGGACTTGTTTGTTTGGCTGTTTGGTTATTGATTGTGATATTGGTTTGAATGTGGTTTGTGGTGTGAAAAATCGAATCGATAAATTGGTTAGGATTAGACGTGCGCCGTTATAAGGCGAAGGAGTAAGGCTAGGTTAGATTCTTACTTCAAATTTTGTGGTTTGCATAACGAATTGATTTGATTGATGTGTGAATGGCGTGGGCCTTCACTGGACCGGGGATAAGGCTAGGCCTTGTCCCGTTTCTAGTATCGTGCCGTTATGCTGCCGAAATTTTCTAAAATAAGTTAGAAAAATAAAAATATCATTTTATTTAGAGAATGAACTGAATAGAAATTCATAGGTTGAAATAAAATGTTTTATCGTTAAAAATATAATTTTTAACGTGAAAATGAAAATAGTGAAGTGAATAAATAAATATTCATTTACAAACCAGATGGTTTGTTTATGTACACTTATTTGAATGACATTGATTGGGACGATAAATTTTACACATCGCCCAACTGCACAACTAAAATCTGTGTTTGATTGTTTGAAACCCCACACGGGTGTTGGGATGAAATATGAATTTCACTCATCCTGATTGATTAAATATGTCGATCGATTGATTGACAGGCTGTTATGAGCGTTGAATATCTATATTTGATGCTTATACAGTGTAGTGCACTTTGGTTGATGGTTGATTATTTTCAATGTTATTATATACATGTGTTGTATGAAAATCCATATAATTAATTTTATATGGTAATTGATTGGGCCTCATTCCAATCGTGAAAATAAAGAATATTTTGATAATAACAAATATTTTGATAATAGGAAATATTTGAAATAGAATATTTGAAAATAGAAATTGATGAAGCCGTGTTGATTAGATTGACGCCATTTTGACGTAAACGATATTTATATCGATTTTATTCATTTTAAAATGAATATTGAAAAGTAATCTCGAAATCGAATATTTCGAAATGAATTGAATTGAAAACGATTTCGAAATGAATTAAATTGAAAACGATTTCGAAATGAATTGAATTGAAAACGATTTCGAAATGAATTGAATTGAAAACGATTTCGAAATGAATTGAATTGAAAACGATTTCGAAATGAATTGAATTGAAAACGATTTCGAAATGAATTGAATTGAAAACGATTTCGAAATGAATTGAATTGAAAACGATTTCGAAATGAATTGAATTGAAAACGATTTCGAAATGAATTGAATTGAAAACGATTTCGAAATGAATTGAATTGAAAACGATTTCGAAATGAATTGAATTGAAAACGATTTCGAAATGAATTGAATCGAAAACGATTTCGAAATGAATTGAATTGGAAACGATTTCGAAATGAATTGAATTGAAAACGAATTCAAATTTGAATTGAAAGCGAAGTGAAATAAATTCAAATTGAATTGAAATTTGAATTGAATAGAAATGAATTTTAAAACGAATTTATAAAGATGAATTCAATTTTGATTTGAATTGAAATGGAAGTTGAAATTGCTTTTGAAACGAATTTAAAACTGTTTATATAATTCGTTTTAAATAGAAATCGACGAAATATATATTATATATATTATATATAATATAATGGCCTGAATAGAACGCGCCGCGCCGCGGCAGTTCGTAAATTTCGACCATATATTTCAAACGGACATTACGGGAGATCCGACCGTCGGATTCTCCTAAAACCGGAACCGTTGGGTTCGTATCAAAAAGAGCTTTCTAACGAATATTAGAAATTTGAAATCTAACGGTTGGATTTGGAGATACGTCCAAATCAAATTTGAAAAAGGTCGCTGTAAGTGCAGTTCGATGGCCGTTGATGGAAATCGACTGTACGGGCCTTGATAAAATTATTAAAAATAGTAATAATTTGTGTAAAATCATAAGAAATGATTTAGAAAGAATTGGGATGAAAAACTCCATATTTGAAAGGATAAAAATAGATTTTTATCAAAATGAACTAGTTTTGAACTAGAATTATAATTCTATTTATTTTTAAATAAATAAATTGAATTTGAAAAGGGTTTTGAAAATAACCAAAATTTCCAATGATTGCATTGGAGTGGATTTGAATCGAAATTGTCTTCGGAATATTTCGATGTTGGAATTTGTGATTATACGGATGTTGTTACGGAAATTTGAAAGATATATATTTATATCGTTATTTCCAATACGACATTTGTTAATCGTAGAATTTGATATTGAATATAAGCCGATATATTTTCTATTCAGAGCCTTATATTGAATATCAAATGTGATTTGGGTTAGTCGTGAATGGTGTCTTCACTAACACTGTTCTTGAACCCAGTTGAGAAAGGATTAAATCTTTTTATTTAGATTTAATGAAGTGTACCAATTAAATAATATTTAATTGGAATTGAATTGATATTGATTTTTGGGTTTATCGTGAACAGTGTTTTAAATAACACTTGTTCTTTAACCCGATAATTAATGAATGTGATTTGGGTTTGTCGTGAATGGTGTCTTCACTAACACTGTTCTTGAACCCAGTTGAGAAAGGATTAAATCTTTTTATTTAGATTTAATGAAGGGTACCAATTAAATAATATTTAATTGGAATTGAATTGATATTGATTTTTGGGTTTATCGTGAACAGTGTTTTAAATAACACTTGTTCTTTAACCCGATAATTAATGAATGTGATTTGGGTTTGTCGTGAATGGTGTCTTCACTAACACTGTTCTTGAACCCAGTTGAGAAAAGATTAAATCTTTTTATTTAGATTTAATGAAGTGTACCAATTAAATAACATTTAATTGGAATTGAATCGATATTGATTTTTGGGTTTATCGTGGACAGTGTTTTAAATAACACTCGTTCTTTAACCCGACGATTAATGAATGTGATTTTGGGTTTATCGTGAACCGTGTTTTTAAATGACACTGATTCTTTAACCCAGTCAAAGATTAAAACTAAGTGGGGTTTTAATGAATCTTTAATTAGATTGAAAAGATCGAGAATGGAGTATCACCAGTTTTGCTCCAAGCGATAGTTAAATCTTTAATTAGATTTGAACGTGAAATTTAGAAACTAACTGTCGGTTAGCTAAGTAGAATGGTTTTCTGGATATTGATCTGATGTTGGTTTCGGCCTTCGGGGTTAATATTTGGGGAATTATTCTCTTGATTAATTTACGGTTAATGACTAATGAGTTGGAATGAGGCGTATGTTGTGTTTGTGTAACACTTTTATAATATATACGCGAGTTATTCGGAAAGACCGGGTTTATCCCATTCTGAATAACTGATACGACGATAAGTCGAAGATGAAGACGATGGTCGAAGACCGGAGGTCTTCACGTCGTTTGGGTGATAACTGATGATCTTGATTGGGCTGTACACCCAAGAAGATGGAAACAGTTAGTGATCGTCCAGACGTACTTGGAGATCGATGGATATGCGGGGTACTAGGTGCCTCCGGTTTCGTTCAGACCCAGAACGGACTTGTAAGTGGACTGTGTGTCTGACATCGGATTTCATTCTGTGTGACTGATATCGGTTGCATAGGATGGTTTGCCTGTGTGGCATGCTAAGATGCAAATGATCAAGGCTTCTGTTGAAAAGCAAAGTCTTGTGGTGATGATCAAAGCACGGCCTTTGTGGCGTAGCTTTGTGTAACGTTTACCTCACGTGTTTCACACCAGGTATGAACCAAAAACGGGAGACGGACCTCAGGGAGGACTTGCGTTTCTTTCTAGCTAGAAGTGGCGTCAGTGGTTTTACACGCCCTGACGAGTTTGACTTATGTGGTTGTTGCTGTTGCGAGGCGCCTCGGTTATATCGGTTTCGGCCGAATGCATTCTGGTCGGCTGACGGACCAGACTTACGCCCCATAGGGCGGAGAGACGTATTGTTCAGGCATTTTAATCCACATCGGTGGACCGGCCCTGACGATCCAAAGGCTTGACTGAGTACTTGCCTGAGACATGGGCTAGATTGTCTCGAATCGGTTGAGGACTATCTTTTGCCTCGGTTCATAGACGGAAATCCAATTTCCAAATACGTGACTTGCGGTTTTATTTGTAAACCTATATATGGCGACATAGTGGCATGGGACGCTCATGCCGCCTATGATTGATACTTATGATTTGAAGTTGTTGTATACACTATGCACTTATAATAGTATCAAATGATTTGTTTTAGAACGTATCAAGAATTCTTTGGCTGTTATAAGGGAAAACCCTATCCCCCGGCTTGCGATTGCATTGTGTGATAGGACCTGGGTCTTATAACAGCTTCATTCTTCTTTATTTAGCATTGCACTGTTGTTTTATGCACTGGTATTCTTGGGAGGAAACCCGTTCCGTGTTATACGGCGTGGTCCCTTGATTCACCTAATGATTTAAAATAAAGATTAATAACTGTTTTAGTTCTCACACCAGTCACATGACTGACCTGGAGTTTATTGTTTTAACCTAAACTCTGGGTGCCCTTATTTTCGACACGGGCAGCTAGTAGTTTTGGTTTTGCAGATTTATATTCACAGGATCCTGGTTTACAGCTGGAACGATATCCGGAAAGCTTTGTATCCGTATATCTTTTTCTAGTTGTGTATTGTATTATTTTCCGCTGCTATGTATTTAAATGTAATTTAAATCTCTGATATTTCTGTGTAATATTCATTTATACTCTGTATATTCTTGTAATCTGATGCACTGTTGTTATATATAGTGAAATGTTCTTCTGTATGCGTTCTGTTTTGTCCTGTTCTCAAACGATAAGGCGTTTTCGAACGGTCTGGGTCGGTTTAGCGACTGGTTCGGACCGAGCGAAATTCCTTGCCGTCACAGTTCCCATTAATTTTATCAAAGATAAATTCTTCTAAATTTATTCTTTAATCTTCCTTTGGATATCATTTCAAACTAGTCGGGATTAACGAACCACACCGAAGTAATTATTTTGTTTATTTCCCAATCCCAACCTATATATCCCATGGAGCAAAACTGGTGATACTCCATATCTAACACCACGGTGTTATCGGTAAAATTAATTACCATTTCACGTTCAAATCTAATTAAAGATTTAACTATCGCTTTGGAGCAAAACTGGTGGTACTCCATTCTCGATCACCTTTCAAATTTGATAATTTAAATTATCAATTCACATTTTTAATCTAATTAAAGATTCATTAAAACTCCACTTAGTTTTAATCTTTTCAAAAATCAACATCTTGCCTTTAACTGGGTTAAAGAACCAATGTCATCTAAAACACGATCCACGATAAACCCAAATCACATTTGATATTCAATACAAGGCCCTGAATAGAAAATATATCGGCTTATATTCAATATCAAATTCTGAAACCAACAAATATCGTATTGGAAATAACGATATAAAATATCTTTCAAATCCCCATAACAATATTTGTATAGTCACGAAATCCAACATCGAAATATCCCGAAGATAATTTCGATTCAACTCCAGTCCAATTCACGTATTGGAAATATCGATTATTTTCAAAATCACTTTCAAATTCAATTTATTTATTTCAAAAATAAATTGATTTTAATTCTAGTTCAAAACTAGTTCATTTCGATAAAAATTTATTTTTATCATCTAATGTGGAATTTTCCAGCCCAATTCTTTCCAATTCACATATTATGATTTTACACAAATTATTAATATTTTTAATAATTTTATCAAGGCCCGTACAGTCGATTTCCATCAACGGCTATCGAACTGCACTTACAGCGACCTTTTTCAAATTTGATTTGGACATAATTCCAAATCCAACCGTTAGATTTCAAATTTCTAATATTCATTGGAAAGCTCTTTTCGATACGAACCCAACGGTTCCGGTTTTAGGAGAATCCGACAGTCGGATCTCCCGCAATGTCCGTTTGAAATAAATGGTCGAAATTCATGAACTGCCGCGGCGCGGCGCGTTCTATTCAGGCCATTATATATATATATATAATATATATAATATATATTTCGTCGATTTCTATTTAAAACGTATTTTATAAATCGTTTTAAATTCGTTTTCAAAACCCTTTCAACACTACATTCAATTTCAAATCGATTTGATTTCAATTCAATTCGAGTTCATTTCAATCCAATTCAAATTCAAATTCGTTTCAATTCAATTCAAATTCGTTTCAATTCGAATTTACCTTCTATTTGATCTAATTCGAATTCGTTTCAAATTGATTTCAATTCAATTTCAGTTTGTTTTAAATTTCAATTTCAATCTAATTCAATTTGAATTCATTTCTATTTTACTCGAATTCAAATTCACTTTCTATTCAATTCGAATCGAATTCATTTCAAATTGATTCAATAAAATTTCAATTTTTAATCTAATTCAATTTGAATTTCCTTTCAAAATATTAAATTTTGAAATCACTTTTCAACGTTCATTATACAACGAATAAAATCGATATAAATATCGTTCGCGTCAAAATAACGCATCTCTAATCAACACGGCTTTATATATTTCAATAAATTCGTTATTCTATTCAACAAATGAATATTTATTTCATTCAACACATGAATCTATATTTCTTTCAACACACGACTAATCTCAACACATGAGTACTGTCAACACATCACTATTTTTGTTATGTAAAATATTTTATAAAACTATGGTATCTATCATTTGATTTTCAATTAGACTTCTACTGGGAAGTAGTTCTAATTTTAAATATGATAAAGATGTAATTTTTATTATTTAAAATATTTCACTCAACACATGAATAGTTTCAACACATGAATTTTCCTTTATAATATTCATTATTTTCCCGATTGGAATGAGGCCCAATCAATCACCATATAATGTCAATTATATGGATTCCCATACAACACATGTATATAATAGCATTGAAAAATAATCAACCTTCAACCAAAGTGCACTACACTGTATAAGCATCAAATATAGATATCTAACGCTCATAACAGCCTGTCAATCAATCGATCGACATATTTAATCAATCAGGATGAGTGAACTTCAAACTTCATCCCAACACCCGTGTGGGGTTTCAAACAATCAAACACAGATTTTATTTGTGCAGTTGGGCGACGTGTAAAATTTATCGACCCAATCAATATCAGTCAAATTAGTGTATATAAACAAATCGGCCAATTTGTTTATAAATATGTATTTATTCACTTTCACGTTAAAAATTATATTTTTAACGATAAACATTTTATTTCAACACATGAATTCCTATTCAGTTCATTTACACAATAAAAATGATATTTTCATTTTTCTAACATATTTTAGAAAATTTTGACGGCATAACGGCACGATACTAGAAACGGGACAAGGCCTAGCCTTATCCCCGGTCTAGTGAAGGCCCACGCCATTCACACATCAATCAAATCCATTCCATTTCACCAAACAATTCAATTCAAACCAAATATTCTAACCAACTACACAATCAAACAATTTAACAAACAAGCCATCCATGGTCTGTGGATGACGGGTGTCGGGTGCTACTAAGCACCGTCTGCATCCTAGTATATATATATATAACTAGAAAAAGAGAATTTAGAGTGAGAAGTTCTCACCAATAGCTATCCAACTTCACAACACTTCATTTGTAGAAATCTTCATCGCTATCGCATCATCGTCATCTTCGTTGCCCGTAGCCACTACATGTATAAAAATCACATTTTTACTTTGCTATTCAATATATAAAAATCGAATTTTTACTTTGCTATTCAATATATAAAAATCCTATTTTTACTATGCTATTCAATATATAAAAATCCTATTTTTACGACGATGTTATATAGATAAAAATTTCATTTTTATCCCGCTATTATTCATATAAAGATTTCGCCTTTTCATTTTCAAAACTCTAATCTTTTATAGTTTAAAGATCACTTCTTTTATATTTTAAAAATCAAATTTCTTCCTAACAAAATCCAAACTTTAACTATACTAAAAATCAAAACTCTATCATCAATATGCTATCATATATATATATATATATATATATCCTATTTTTATGTGCATAAATAAATAAAAATAAATATAAAAACTCACATTTTTATTGTAAAAATAGCATCTTTGAGGGTGGAGGGGCTTCACGTCGGAGCTATGGCCGGAGGAGGGCTAAAACAAGCCGGGGTTTGAAATGTAAACGTCGAAGACGATAAAAATCGGATTTTTATGAGGAGAAGGGGCGTGGCTATCGGGTCAGTGGCTAGGGCGACGGCGCTGAGGACTGCGGGTGGTCGGAGGTCGGTGGCAGGCGTCAGGGGGCGGCGAATGTGGCTAGCGGCGGTGGGTTGTCTCGGGGAGGGCGCTGAAATCGGGATGCGTGGAGGAGAGAGGGTGCGCGGCAGGAGGGAGAAGCAGAAGGGAGGAGGCGGGGCTTGGTCGGGGCTCCGGCGACTGGCGCGAGGTGGCGGCGGACAAGCGGAGGGGGGGGGGCGACGCGATTTAGATGTAGGTTTTTTTTCTTTTCTTTTTATTTTATTTAAACTGAATCGGGAAAGAAGAAGTAAGAAGGGGGGCTTTTATAAAATTTATATTATTTAATTTATTTATTTTTAATTTTTAAATCCATGAAGGTTGACTTTTTCATACGACCTCTAAACGAGGCCCACCGCCTGTCGTCCATAGCGTATTACCCCCATTCTGAACACAATGGGATATGTATCGTTGGCTGATTCGATCGCTTTGATCAATTTCCGTTGAATTTACATTTAAATCACTATATTGAATTTTAAACGTACATTTCAAATCACTGGGGTCACATACGAACTCGAAAAATTCCCGAAAAATATTTTCTAGCTTCGTATTGACGATACGGTCCTAACAAAACTAGTTTCGTCGAATTCTGAGACCGTTGGAAAAATGGCCAATTTCCAGTCGATTAAAATCAACTGAAACTGGTCAAACGCGTTTTCCTTCGCCACGCTCACATATTGATTCGAAAAATTATGAAATTTGGAATCTAGCAATAACTTTACACTGCGGATCCAACAAAAGTGGTTTCGTCGAAATCCGAGGTCGTTTGCAAAATGTCCATTTTTAAGGGCTTGAATTCCATAGCGTCTATTCAGAATTTTCAACTGGACATATCTTTTGATTCCCGCTATGAAATTTCGATTATTCGAATTCGTTGGAAAGGTATCATCAATTAGATCCTATTATTTTTGGTTTCACTAAACCCGGATTGTTTTGCACCCAGTACATTCAATTGAAGTTTGAAATCGAATTATCGAACTACCGCGCCATTTTCAATTCTATTTATAATTATATATAAATATTTATATTCTAACGACGACGTATATAATATACACGTTCTAATTCTATTCAAAATAAATTTCTCGTCAATTTTATTTAAAATAATCTATTTTAAATGTTCAAAATTCACTAAAATTGCCGAAATAAAATTTTTAAACTGGCCCAGATTTTCGGGTTATTACAGTATGGGGCTCATATAGGATAAATATGACAAGGCACTCGAGGCAATACTCAGGGTAGGATTCTACCAGTTGCACTCCCAGACCAGTGGTAACGCATAGCAGTCACTACCGCCCACCTCGGAACACACTTCCATAATCAAAGGGTGCACCCAAATCAATCACAATAGTCATAGAGATTGTATCGAAGAAGCATGTCCGGTCAGAGGTGCTATCTCAATTAGTCACGGTATAGCTCATGTTTTAGTCATTTTAATTATGACCCGAAGGTCAATGCCAATCCATCATCGTTCTCTTTCTTCAAATCTAGTAATCGCCTCCATACCATCCTACTTCATTCTGAAATTTCCACCATGTACACAGTTGTTAAAGTGGTGTCAGCATTGGCAGAGAGTATGACATCTACCGACCTCGGTCTCTTTAACAACCGATTGTTTACATTTTTCACATCGTGGTCCTCAGATTTAAAATCATATTTCTGAGCATCGCAAATCGATTTATTTCAAGTATTGCTGTGGAATCGATTTATCAAATAATTCAATATTGATTTGGTTGAGATTTCAAATCCAACATTTACAAATATTCCTTATCACAAATCCCAGTTTCTTGAAATCTTTATATTTAATCACTTATCGACACCATACGAGTTAGGATTTCACTTTTACTCGAAATATCATGATCACCTGAAATCTTCATTTTAATTCTTCGGATTCCGTAGCTCGGATTGGACATGAATTATTTAAATTTATAAAATATACTTAAAATAGTTATGTTTAAAATAGGGTAATATATTACATTCGAAAACAATATATATATATATATATGCTTATGAAAATAATTGTAAAATGACATAAAATCAATAGTATGAAATTTTAACTGTTGAAATGGTCATGAGTCATATATTGAAAATACGCTTGGAAAAGATATATAGTACTTTAGTATATAAATAGTTATAAAGTAGTTGTAAATAGTTATAAAGATTATATAGTTAGAATAGTTTAAGTTTATTTATTAAAGGAAAATAGTTTGAAAATTAGGTAGTGTGTAAATCTACTTTTATGGAATTATAATTTGATTCAAATAGCATGATACAATACGATCCAATCCGTATTTCCAATACTCAAATCCGTTTCTCAAATTCAAATTTCATCTCAAAACGGGAATATTTCCAAATCGTTATTCCAAGCTGGATTTAACAACGATTCCGAGTTTAGTTAATAACTAAAATTCCGAAATCACCTCAACGATTAATCATGAATCGTTATTTAAATCACTATTTATTAAATTTAAATCTTACTATCATTTCATTCAAAATCCCACATCATATTCTTTCCCTTCCAGGCAATTTAACGTAACATTCACCGTAAATTCATACAATTAATCAAATCAATTCCCAATAAGTCGAAGTAAGATTTTGGTAAACCTTAAGGCGAACTCATTATTCAGAAAACCAAACAACTTTAAATTTCTACAAATGTATACGGAATCGATTTCATAAAAATCTTTTTTACCTCAATCCAAACTTTTAAATATAAATCTTTACAACCACTTCGAACGCCTTTCTTAAACAACATTGTTTAATTTCAATTAAGTTATTTCAAAGGAAATAATCTTTCCAAACCTTTCTTTATACAATATTAATTTTTCATTAGATCCTTTCAGGTTAAATTTTACAAATTTCACTACATCTATCTTTATAAAAATGGAAATGCGGAAAACTTAAAAACCCAAATACTTTAGCTAAAATATTTTATGGAATCAGGCCTTTTAGCTAACTTAAATCCATATGTTAAGAAAAAGAATCAAACACATTAAAACTCTTTTTTAAAACAACTTGAGTTTAAATTTAAAATATCATTATTTAAAATGAGATAAAAAAAAATTTGTTTGAGAGATTTTTCCAACATTTCCTTTATTCAAAAAAAAAAAAATTCAAAATCTATTGTTAAGATCAATACGTACATGCAACCATTTAAAATAGATTTTTATTAACCACGGCGTCCATATAAAATTTTCTATCCTATGGTCAAGTGATACGGATATATATCATTTCAATCCATTCTTTAAAATATTCGAATCCCGGATATATATCATTTCAACCCGCATCCCAAATTGATCCAAATATACAGTTATCCGGTTATGTATCATTTCAACCCATACTGGTTTTCTAATCTATAGGCACTTGCATGGTGAGAACAATAGGCAAAGCATATCACATCACATCCATATTGTGTCATATGAGATTACGGTGTGTGTTACATGTGCACAATCATGAAGCAAACAATTTCTAGATCAACCTAACATTTCATTCAACATCTCAATTATTTTATTCACTTAATAAGTTAGTCGCGAGTGAGAAAACTCACCTTCCATGGCGAAGAAAACGAATATGTAATCGACAACAAATCTGAAGCGAACGCGATATTCAACATGGTGACTTCAAATCAATTTACGTACACATACACGTATGTTTATGTGTACATAGATTTTAGATTTTTCCCAAGCACGACGCGACCCTATTTGGCTACGAATCCTACCAAAATTTCCAACGAATACCAAATCAAACCCAACCATATTATATTTCTATACATTTCTTCTATAATTTATTTGCTAACCAAATAGGGTAAAGAAATATACCTACTTCAGCCTGGATTTTTCGCAACTAGCAAAGCAATAACGAGCGAACCGAAAGTACAGCCTAACAGTGCCTCCAAACTAACTAGCTGACTTTCAGGCATTTCCCCGAGCACTTGGAGTGCTCATTTTGATAAGTATATTCGGCAGCAAGAATGCATCCTTTCTCCTTTGTTCCATGCTGGCCTTAGGTTAAAGGGTGCCAAACCTTCAAGTGTGCTTGTTAGAGAAGCAAGGAAGGTACCAAACTTTTTCCCCGATTTGCAGATCTGTGCTAGCCTGCACTTAAACAATGGTGGCGGGAGTTTAGTGGATGGCTCACAGTGGTTTTTAGAGACATGCAGACCAATGGCGACAACAGAGAGGAGGTTCTGATGACGAGAAAGCAAGCATGCATGCGACGAGGAAGCAACCGATGGTTCGAAAATTCACGGCATCAAAGTTGTGAGGAGCAGGAAAGAAGCGTGATGATGGTGGCGCACAGGTACGAGGTGGCGAATCATTGAGGATCGGCGAACGATATGGTGGCCGAGGGTAGCCATGGCGGATTTCCCTTTTCGATTTTTATTCTCTGGTTTCATTTGTTTGAAACTTGAGTTTTGTTTTTTTTCCTCACAGGGAAAAGGTTTTAGAAGAAAGGTGTTCGGCCCAGAAGAAGAGGGCTAAACGTGGCACCGCATTTTACGAGATTGGACAGATGTCCGAACTAACAGAGAACAGTTTACAAATGTTCAAAATTTCCAATTTCATTCTCATTAATAAGATATTTATATATATATATTTATATATATATATATACATATACATATACATATATTTACGAATCTGAATGCGTGTTAACATACAATAAGAGAGTACATATGAGAAGCCAAGCGCTATGTACATAACCAGCTTTCTTCGTTTTTTTTCCTTTTTTCCTTTTTGATTTGTGAGGAATGATTTAAAAGAAAGCAGAAGAGGAAGGGAAGACATCAGGAAGCATTACACCTGTAATCACCGTTCTGTTATTCCACAACGTGTTGTTTCCCCTCTGAATTGAATACATGTTGTTTGCATGTTGTAAACTTTCGGATGCATTGACTGGTCCAGTTAACTATTATTACTATTATTTGCCATAGCACGGATGAATAATTTTCCAAGTATGTTAAAGTTCAAACACGGTCAAGAAACGAACACAGATCAGTTCACTAACGTTGTCTGCCATGCACATTTTTGATTTGAAATTATTTATTCGAGAGAACAAATGTTATTCCTCTGCTATGTCTTATTAGACGTATCTCACATGTTGATTTACATATTTAAATTCAACTTTTAGTATTCAACATTGAATACCATTCATCGGTTGATATGACTGTATCGACCGTTTACATTGGTTTAGTCTATGTAACGTATTCCAATATTCAAGTCTTAACTTTTTTCTAGTTTATCGAATTTAACTTGTCCCTTACATTGTATTTTTAAAACAACACATGCATTCCAATATGAAATTCAAATCCGCGCTTGTGACTTAAGTTATGTTTTCTTGTTCAAAATAATATTTTAATTATTACTGGTTCGTTACATTCTCCCACACTTAGCACTTTTCATCCCTGAAAAGGAACGTCGCGTAGACTTACGCCTACTTGAAAACTACCCAAATTTCTTTACTTAGTTTAAAACTTGTTTGGAAGAAAACTAAGTTATAAAATTTAGAACTTAAAAACTTCTCTAACATCTGGATTTTACGGAAAATTTCGGCAACATCTCCCCAGCACGGTTCGCTCGGAAAATTTCCCCGTACACATAAACAACAAAAACACAAAATATACTTCTCATCCACATGATGAGGTACCCCAATAAAGGGGAAACAAAACAAAATCAACCCAAATACGATATGTAAACCAAGATACATACCTTATTTAGCGTTTTTAAAGCATATTTGTTTATTTTCTTAGCATTTTGCGCAAAAGCGAGCTACATCAAACAACGCGCCCTTGCACCTACTAAGACACTCGACAGATAACGAGAATTAAACGTATATAGTTAAAGCTGAATGTATGGAACAATGAACAATATATGTCATAACTTACTTAGCATTTGTAAAAAAATGAAATGAAACATAATAATGTACTTAATCGCATGCAAAACATGACATAAATTAAATAGCATCTGTCAATATGCAAATGAAATCAAGATGCATATAATTTTATTAATAAGCATTATGTAGTTCATTTTTATTATACCTTCATTTGACATTTTTTTTATAACCATGTTTAGTTTTCTTTTTATGTACGTCTTACTTACATGAAATCTATTACTTCCAAGTAGAAAATACATGACATATCACACAATGCGAACGGTTTCAAACAATTTTCAAGAATCCAACGTTGACGTTCCAATATAGGTTTAATGCAAGTTATATGACGCACGAGCTAAATCTGGTTTGGTTATTTTATGTTTGTCTCACTCACGTGCATATTTTTTCATTACACTTGCATTCAATTTTATTCGTTTCCATCTTTTGTCATTTTTTTTCACTTTAAATTCTTTGTTAGTTGTGTTTGATAACAACAAACATGAAATTTTAATGCTACATACTCCATTTTCCTCGTATTTGAATTATTTTCATTTTAGTTTCATATGGTTAGATTTTCTTTTTCAAGTAAAATTTATATATACAGAATTCATTTCACCATAAGTGACAGTTTTTTGAATTACAATGAATACACAGTAATTCATTTTATAAAGTTTCAAACGAAGAAAATAGTCCTCTCCCGCCACTTGGAACTTTAGTTCCAATTGCAAATTTAACTGTATACTAATCCAAAGGCTAATAATGTAGAATGGTATATATGACTTATTATCAAATCATCTTTCCATCAATGTTCAAAATCCTAATTCCCTTAAATTTCATAAGTTTTGCATATATAATAAACACTTGTTTAGATTTCATATTCATATAAGGAAAATCTTAAAATTCTATAGACACTCATCCACTAACATTTTACTCTATTAGTTCCAAATCAACTTTCTCATCATTAAATTTCTTTCTTACTTATTTACAAAGTAAGGGTTAAGTATTAATTTGACGTCTCAACTAGAATTATACATCTTCCTCACTTTCGAAACTTGAAAATAAACATTGGTGATATTTCAACCACCACCAAATTCATTTTCAAATGACTATGGTGCGAATCTATATTTATCTAGTAGACAAAGGATTAGCACATACGTTAGCTAGGCGTATGTACCAAAAATCTTCACGTACTCAATAGTTCAATTTTGACGTCAAATAGAATATTCGAACTCTTCTCTTTAAAATAATGGTATACACAAAATTTTCAAATATGCGTCGAAATGGTACATTTCAAAAAACATATCTAATTATAAAAATTTCAAGCAGGGAAATTACATACTCCCTACTTAATTTGTTTGGCATATTTGGTTACAATCACTAATTTATGCTATTCTAAAAATTCTCAATAGCAAATCCTAGAGGATTTCATTTCTAGAAAATTAAATTTTCAAGCACATTTTGTTTTGAAAATCTAAATTTATTGTATGCTTACCATATAAATTACAAGTCACTATTCTTATCAAAAGATTTTTTTTCCCATCGATGCTTAATTTAATATATCTGCTTCAACAATGATTTATATTAACACTTTTAACTCAGAATAGAATTTGAAATTTCAACCTATTATACTTATCATTCTTATTATCTTAGAATTTTACTAAGTCATTTTATTTCCAATTTTTTTAAATTTACAAGCCTTACTTGTTTGCATAACTTTATAAGTTCATGATTGCTTAATTATTGAAATCTTCCTTAATATAAACTCATTAATCCTCATATTACCCATTGCTATTGGATTCCAATATAATTTATTCAATACAACCAAGTATTCAAAACTTTAGTTATTATTCAAGTTTTATTTTAAATTCTTATGCCTTAATTTAACTCGATGTTGAGATAAGTCCAAATATAAGTTAGGGGTTGACCGAATGGACGAACCAAATCAATAGAATTTTTCATAGATAGGTTAAATGAATCAAGGGGAATTCAGGATGTAAAAGAGACAAACTTTAAAATTTCCTAAGATAGGACAAACAAGATCGAGACTCGGATTTAAGAACGCCTAATCTAAAAGGAATCTATCAAAAGGAAGGAAATATTTTAAAACAAAGTTAAATTCACAAATTATTTTCAAATATAGAAAAATCCCTTAAAAAACACAAAAAGTCATTTTAAAATATATTGTTTTTCTTTCAAAAATACGCTCTTCTCGGGTATGATTCTAAGACGATTTCACTCATTCTAGAGTATTTCTACTCCATCTCTAATGAGTAAACTAAGCTTTGTGTAACCAAACTCTGATACCAACTGTAACGACCGAGCTTTTTGACTACTCCAAATTGGTAATTAAACCAACTCGAACCATTCAAAATGACAGATTGTTATTGCTGATGTAGTTGAAATACAAATCATCACAAAATTATAGACACATAACAAATAATATCTCACAGCGGAAGTAAAATTTATGCAATGATACAAAATCTTTAATCTTACATACTCAGAGTACATAATAAATATAGAAACAATGGAAGACTAAGAACCTCGCTAATACATGAATAGCTAACCGAAGTGCGGTAACTACATGAGTGATAGTAGATGTATGACTGGATCTTCAACAAATCCCAAGCTCTAGTAGATAGATTTCCAAGCTGTAATACTCGATCTGACCTGGCATTTTGCAAGGAATAAAACACAAAATACATGAGTAAGGACTAACGGTCTCATATAAGTGAATTAACTTAAGTGACATGTCAACATGGAATGCATCATTAGCTCAAAGGATGTTTGGGATTCATATCCTTTAAGGATCCATTAGACTAATACGCATATATAATAGTACGCTATTATAATAGTGTCTATTCAGTAAAGTAAATATAATGAAAATAGCATAAGCGGGATTACCATATTACCCTTATGTCGTTTATAGGCATCACAGTCTATACAGTACTGTAAATTCACTACACTGGTGTTATCAGAGGGCACTCCATAGAACGCAACACTAAATCAAAACCGTATGGGGCTCATATAGGATAAATATGACAAGACACTCGAGGCAATACCCAGGGTAGGATTCTACCAGTTGCACTCCCGGACCGGTGGTAACACATAGCAGCCACTACCACCCATCTCAGAACACACTCCCATAATCAAAGGGTGCACCCAAATCAATCAAAATAGTCATAGAGATGGTATCGAAGAAGCGTGTCCGATCAGAGGTGCTATCTCAATTAATCACGGTATAGCTCATGTTTTAGTCATTTTAAATATGACCCAAAGATCAAGGCCAATCCTTCATCGTTCTCTTTCTTCAAATCCAGTAATCTCCTCCATACCATCTTACTTCATTCTGGAATCTCTGCCACGTACACAGTTGTTAAAGTGGTGTCGGCATTGGGAGAGAGTGTGACATCTACCGACTCCGGTCTCTTTTACAACCGATCGTTTACACTTTTCACCCCGTGGTCCTCAGATTTAAAATCATATTTTTGAGCATCATAAATCGATTTATTTCAAGTATTGCCCCAAAATCGATTTATCAAATAATTCAATATTGATTTGGTTGAGATTTCAAATCTAACATTTACAAATATTCCTTGTCACAAATTCCAGTTTCTTGAAATCTTTATTTTTAATCACTTATCGACACCATACGAGTTAGGATTTCACTTTTACTCGAAATATCATTATCACCTGAAATCTTCATTTTAATTCTTCGGATTCAGTAGCTCTGATTGGACATAAATTATTTAAATTTATTACTTAAAATAGTAAAGTTTAAAATAGGGTAATATACTACATTTGAAAATAGTGTATATATATATAATTGCTTATGAAAATAATTGTAAAATGACATAAAATCAATAGTATGAAATCTTTTACTCCTGAAATGGTCATGAGTCATATATTGAAAATACGCTTGAAAAGATATATAGTACTTTGGTATATAAATAGTTATAAAGTAGTTGTAAATAGTTATAAAGATTATATAGTTAAAATAGTTTAAGTTTATTTGTTAAAGGAAATAGTTTGAAAACTACGTAGTGTGTAAATCTACTTTTATGAAAATATAATTTGATTCAAATATCATGATACAATCCATATTTCCAATACACAAATCAATTCCTCAAATTCAAATTTCATCTCAAAATGGAAATATTTCCAAATCCTTATTCCAAGTTGGATTTAACTATGATTCCGAGTTTAGTCAATAACTAAAATTCCGAAATCACCTCAACGATTAATCACTATTTATTAAATTCAAATCTTACTATCATTCCATTCAAAATCCCACATCATATTCTTTCCCTTTATGACAATTCTAACGTAACATTCACCGTAAGTTCATATAATTAATCAAATCAATTCCCAATAAGTTGAAGTATGATTTTGGTAAACCTTAAGGCGAACTCATTATTCAGAAAACCAAACAACTTTAAATTTCTACAAATGTATACGGAATCGATTTCATAAAAATCTTGTTTACCTCAATCCAAACATTTAAATATAAATCTTTACAACCACTTCGAACGCCTTTCTTAAACAACATTGTTTAATTTCAATTAAGTTATTTCAAAGGAAATAATCTTTCCAAACCTTTCTTTATACAATATTAATTTTTCATTAGATTCTTTCAAGTTAAATTTTACAAATTTCACTACATCTATCTTTATAAAAATGGAAATGCGGAAAACTTAAAAACCCAAATACTTTAGCTAAAATATTTTATGGAATTAGGCCTTTTAGCTAACGTAAATCCATATGTTAAGAAAAAGAATCAAACACATTAAAACTCTTGTTTAAAACAACATGAGTTTAAATTTAAAATATCATAATTTAAAATGAGACAAAAAAAATTTAGTTTGAGAGATTTTTCAACCATTTCCTTTATTCAAAAAAAAACATTTCAAAATCTATTGATAAGATCGATACGTACTTGCAACCATTTAAAATAGATTTTTATTGGACGTCCATTTAAAATTTTCTATCCTATGGTCAAGTGATACGGATATATATCATTTCAATCCGTTCTTAAAAATATCCGAATCCCGGGTATTTATCATTTCAACCCGCATCCCAAATTGATCCGTATTTACAATTATCCGGTTATGTATCATTTCAACCCATACTGATTTTCTAATCTATAAGAACTTGCATGGTGAGAACAAAAAGCATAGCATATCACATCACATCCATATTGTGTCATATGAGATAACGATGTGTGTTGCATGTGCACAATCACAAAGCAAACAATTTCTAGAGCTGCCTAACATTTCATTCAACATCTCAATTATTTAATTCACTTAATCATAAGGTAGTTGCGATTGAGGAAACTCACCTTCCGTGGCGAAGAAAACGAATATGTAATCAACAACAAATCTAAAGCGAACGCGATATTCAACATGGTGACTTCAAATCAGTTTACGTACACATACATGTATGTATATGTATACTTAGATTTTAGATTTTTTCCCAAGCACGACGAGACCCGATTTGGCTACGAATCCTACCAAAATTTCCAAAGAATACCAAATCAAACCCAACCATATTATATTTCTATACATTTGTTCTATAATTTATTTGCTAACCAAATAAGGTAAAGAAATATACCTACTTCAGCCTGGATTTTTCACAACCAGTAAAGCGATAAGGAGCTAACAGAAAGTACAACCCAACAGTGCCTCCAAACTAACTAGCTGGCTTTCAGGCATTTCCCCGAGCACTTGGAGTGCTCGTTTTGATAAGTACATTCGGCAGCAAGAATGCATCCTTTCTCCTTTTTTCCGTGCGGGCCTTAGGTTACATGGTGCCAAACCTTCTTGTGTGCTTGTCAGAGAAGAAAGGAAGGTACCACACTTTTTTCCCAATTTGCAGATCTGTGCTAGCCTGCACTCAAACAAGGGTGGCGGGAGTTCAGTGGATGGCTCACAGTGGTTTTTCGAGACTTGCAGACCAATGGCGACAACAAAGAGGAGGATCTGATGACGAGAAAGCAAGCATGCATGCGACGAGGAAGCAACCGATGGTTCGAAAATTCACGGCATCAAAGTTGTGAGGAGAAGGAAAGAAGCATGATGAAGGTGGCGCACAGGTACGAGGTGGCTAATCATTGAGGGTCGACGAACGATATGGTGGTCGAGTACAGCCATGGCGGATTTCCCTTTTCGATTTTTATTCTATGGTTTCATTTGTTTGAAACTTGAGTTTTGTTATGTTTTTCTCACAGGGAAAAGGTTTTAGAAGAAGGGTGTTCGGTCTAGAAGAAGAGGGCTAAACATGGCACCGCATTTCACGAGATTGGACAGATGTCCGAACTAACAGAGAACAGTTTACAAATGTTCAAAATTTCCAATTTCAATTGAATTTTCTCATTAATAATATATATATATATACACGAATCTGAATGCGTGTTAACACACAATAAGTGAGTACATATGAGAAGCCAAGCGCTGTGTACAGAACCCGCGTTCTCCGTTTTTTTTCTTTTTTTTTTTTCCTTTTTAATTTGTGAGGACCAATTTAAAAGAAAAAAGAAGAGGAATGGAAGACATCAGGAAGCAGTACACGTGTAATCACCCTTCTTCTATTCCACAACGTGTTGTTTCCTCTCTAAATTGAACATGTTGTAAACTTTCGGATGCATTGAATGATCCAGTTAAATATTATTACTGTTATTTGCCATACCACAGATGAATAATTTTCAAAGTATGTTAAAGTTCAAACACGGTCAAGAAACGAACAAAGATCAGTTCACTAACGTTGTCTGCCTTGCACATTTTTGATTTGAAATTATTTATTCGAGAAAACAAATGTTATTCCTCTGCTATGTCTTATTAGACATATCTCACACTTTGGTTTTCATATTTAAATTCAACTTTTAATATTCAACATTGAATACCATTCATCGGTTGTTACGACTGTATCGATCATTTACCTTGATTTACTCTATGTAACGTATTCCAATATTCAAGCCTTAACTTTTTTTTTCTAATTTACCGGATTTAACTTGTCGCTTACATTGTATTTTCAAGACAACACATGCGTTCTAATATCAAAATCAAATCCGCGCTTGCAACTTAAGTTATGTTTTCTTGTTCAAAATAATATTCTAATTATTACTGGTTCATTACATTGATGATTAAAGCACGGCTTATTTCGGCATAGCTTTGTGTATAGCCTTACTTCGTGAGCCTCACACCACGGTAAGAGTCAGAAACGGGACAAGGAACGCAGGGAGTGCACACGTTTCTTTCTAGCTAGAAGTGGTATCAGGGTTTTGCAAGCCCTGACATTTTACTTATGTGGATAATGGATTATGAGGCCTCAGTTATATTGGTCGATAGTGACCAATTTATAGGTTCAATAGGACCGGGAAGCGTGTGTTCAGGCATAACTAATTCACACAAGTTTCTGTGGACCGGCCCCGCAGGATCCAAGGATTCACCGCGGGGGATCTTGAGACATTTGCTAGAGTGTCTCAAATTAGTAAGGAGATCGTCCCTAGCCTTGACTCATGATGGAAACCCAATTTCCAATACGACATTACAACTTTAATTGTAAACCTATATATGGCGACATAATATATGGTAGCTATGTCGTCTATGATTGATACATTTACTTTGAAGTATTTTAAACTGATTAGACACTAATAATAACATAAAAACATTATTTTGTACGTATCAAGCATGTTTGATCATTATAAGGTAAAACTCTATCCTATGGTTTGCGTTGCATTGTGTGATGGGACTTGAGTCTTATAATGATTTCATTTTTCTAAAAAGCATTGCGTTGTTTTGAATAATAATTTATTAAACTTATGCATTGGCAATCCAATAGAGTAAAACTGTTCCGCGCAAGCGGCGTGGTCCTATGATTAGCCATATTGTTAGATAAATTAGGAGAGATTTCTCATACCAGTCCCACGACTGACCTGTAGTTTGTTTCACTTTGCAAACTCGGATGCCCTCTTTTCCACACGGGCAGTCGAGTAGCTTATTTTGCAGATATATTGAGCAGGATTCTGGATCGAAGCTTAAAGCTATGTCCAGAGCAATGATAGTCTTCCGTTGTGTTAGTTTATTAGATCCGCTGCATTGTATTAAAATTATTGTAATTTAATCTTCCGTTGTATTATAATTCGATGTACTCCGATATATTATATACTCTGATGTAACATTATTATAATGTTTATAAAAGTTCTTTGTTATTTGTTCTGATGTGTTGTATGCCCAAAGTTAGCGTATTCGGGTTTTTGAACGGTCTTAGTCGATTTTGTGGTTGATTAGGTCCGGACAAAATCCGTGTCGTTACATAACTTTCATCGAAAATAATTTTTTTACTAAAATTCATTCCATATTAAGAAGCATCCTTAAGTATTTTAAAAGTTCTCATTTCTAATGCTTCTTCATGAAGTAGAGGGGACAATTTACTATTTCATTTCGATCATATCTATGTTACATCCACTAAAGTATGTTTACTTAACTTCCAAAATGGTCTTACAATCTAAAAAAAACTTTTACTAAAAAACCACAATAAATTCTTTACAAAATGCACTCAGTCATCCTTAACGTTTAAGGATGTTGAATTAGTTCAACTTTATGTAAAAGTGTTAAATTGATATTTCAATAGTTGAATTCATGGATACATCTTGTAACCAGCGACGGCCTAATAGAGTAGTAGGCTTCCCCAGTCCAAATAAAAGTTTGTTGCCACAAACTTTTAGCATAAATTTTTTAATGTGATGCTGAAGACATATTGGTTTACACTTAATAGTACTAGATTTGATAAGTGCAATTCCTAATACATTTAGCGTCAAGCATGACTATGATGCTAAGAACACCAAGATTTTCATTTACTAATACAAATCTTGTATTAGTAAAAGCAAATCAAGTGCCTTTAATTTTACCCAGAACTTAAATTAGCTAATAAAAAAAACCGCTAAAGTTTTACATTATCACATTATAGCAAAACTTACAAATGTGTGTACTTCACGTTAAATTTTTTATTATCAACTAGTGTTTGTTCTCGAAAAATAAATTGTAATGTAACATACTGATATTTGAGGGAAGTTTTCCTGAATCTCTCATCACATGAATTTATCTTAAGCCTATAAGTAATATATTAAAGCATTTGAAAGAAAAAAGACTTGGTTTAGGATATATAAAGACTATTTATTGATTAACTAAAATAAATGTAAAAATTACTTTGCATTTACATTTTTTAGAAACTTCAAAATATGTAATAGTACAATTTTAAAATATCATTCTATTTATACAATATATTTATACGACATGATTTTTATTTTGCATTAAAATACAGATTATGATGACAAACATAAAATACATAATTTTACGTTATATTCCAATTTTTTAAAGATAACTTTCTTTTTTGCAGCTTTTTATATTTGTGGAATGGTATTAGATGCATGCTCTTTCTAAAGAATTCTTGATCGATATAATTCTAAACTATAATATGTATTAGGATCCTATGGACACACATCCTTAAGATTAATCAAAGCATGTGTATTGAGTTTGATGAATGTTTCTTCAAAGGTAGCCTATATTTCAAAACAATAAAAAATCAATGCAATGCAATGCCAAGTTGTTATGATAATGTTCATTGTGGTTGAAATCAAATTCACTCTTAAAGTATTTGTTAAATGTAAACTAATAATCACAATAGCATGAATTGAACTCTTAACCTTTAACAGTTATCAACATATGCTAAATAATTGAACAAACACATGTTTTATATTTCTAATACATATGTAGTCTATGAACAAGATAATATATATGCAAATAAGTTTTTTTATTTTTTGTTGCCCCGACCCAAGTGGGTTGCCCCAGCGCGGGGGGTTGGTGGGATACCCATAGGCCACCCTTGCTTGTAGTTCCTAGTTTAGTGCTGTATCTAGCACAAAAAAAACTTATTATGATCTATCGTACTGAACACACAATCTTACATTATGTATCAGTTTCTTTTTCAAATGAACTGGTTTCTTTAAAGTTTAATGCACTACGAATCGCAACAGTTCACCATACAACTTTTGTATTTGATTAAATATGAATCATGTATCCAAATTATTGTATTGCTTTTATAATTCAATAATTATAGAAGATAATGCATGCCCTTTGGCAAATAAATGCTTAAGTGACCATGATGTGAATGCATTTAGTAGTTGTATAATTTATGTCTTGCATGGGACATGATGTAGAACAATTTATTGATCAATATATTTTATATTTCAATGATAATTAATTCAACTCATTTGTATATTTTAATCGATAAATATTTTATAAGTTATATTGGTTGCAAAAATTTACTGAAGTAAATTGTTTTAAATTTACATAGTACATATTGTTACAATATCAGAAATGTTAGTTGTATTCATTTCACTTTCTTAGAGGTGAATCCCACTAGATTTTGTAGATTTCTCAAAATCCAATGAAAATTAGGAATCTTTCAACATCTCTAGTAGGCCACAAGACTTTCTTGTCTCGGGTTTCTAACATCGAGGATGGTTAACAAATTGTAGGCCCACAAGAGATGTAAAGTTTTTTTAGTTATACCGTATACAATTCTTAACCCATAATCTTTATACTAGTTTCATTTTGGCCTTGAGTATGACCAACAAGTGAAAGATATTACTCACACCTACCCATCATCTCGCGACAGTCGAATTATGATGCACATATCTTAAGAAATATCAAAAAAAATGTTAATGTATTTTACGTCATTTGTTAAATATGTTGACAGTACTACACATAATGTCCTTTGCATAAGAAGATCCATATCTAAGGGGCAAGCATTTAAAATATAAATTGTAGTGGATAACTTACATGCTAGGAATCCATGCTCTATAATATATATTCACTTATATGCTAGGAATCACAATATATATATTATACACATGCACTCATTACTTGAACCTATTCTGGATTTTTAACAGTTTCACTTATGTTTATATGCATATAGTTATAGAGTTGTAAATTATTCAATAACCTTCATAAAATAAATCTATTGATATTATATATATGAGTATCTTATTAATTAATTCATATTTAATTAATTCCAATATGTTGAATATTATTTATTTAATTTATATATTTTTTTAAAGTTTTTTATTATTTATCTTAAACCATTTAAAATAGATAATCAACTATACCATTTACAGTTTATTTACGCATATACATATCATTCTCTACACATATTAATAATTAATTAAATTTTAATTTTTATTCAATCAATTCATTTATTTAACTACACAATTCAATTAAATGTCTAGGTTAATTAAAAATCATGGTATCTTAAACAAATTTAAGATACACATACAAGAATAATAATTACAGAAACGTACATGTTGGATCTATATTAACCCTAGAGAGGGGGTGAATAAGGTTTATCACAGTTTTTAACTGAATTAAAAATCTAACGAGATATATAATAATAAAAAGATCACAGAATATAGTAGAAACAGAAATGCAGAAAATAAATCACACACAGATATGCCCAGCTTCGACAAAACCCTGCCTACCGCTGCATTTCTAAGGATTCTACTAAGTGATAGAACAGATCCCGCATACAAGACCATGTACACTCGCGACTCTCGCTCCTATTCTAACCATACGCTCAAAATCCTAGACTGACCGATATCCCCTCGATTAGATTTCCTCTGATTACGACCCCGTAACCAGTAACCCAGATTTTACAGACTCTGTCAACTGTCAGTCAACACTATAACTGAATTCCCTAGATTTTTACAGAACTAGAAAACTGTTCAGACAATGTACAACTCAAATTGAAAAATAATAAAATGAAAAACAACTAAAAGAAAACCCTAGAAAAAATAAAACAAAAGGAGATTAAAGAATAAAGGGTTATCCCCTTTGTTAAAACATGGCCGACCACTTTATAATTGTGTTGCACTCCTATTTCATTTTATTGGCTCGATCTCTCTTTTTCCCTAGGAAACAAAAATGGCAACATCAACAACTAGGGTTTCTGAAATTTGCCCCAAATCAAATCGATGGATTGATGAATTGATGTCGTGTTCTTCCTGGTTTCTCCAATAGTTTGATTTGCTCTCTCGATCGATTTGGAGACAGATCGAATCTCTGTAAAAAGTTAGTTTTCTGAAATTTACTTTGTACTTGAAATTTTGTTTTTGGATTCGATCTTTTATTGCTTGGGTTCTCGATAGATTTGCCAATGATGAATGGGGTTAAAATAGGATTATAGAAAATCCTAATTAAGCTCTAATTTCTCTTAGATGAATTGATCTGATTTGAATTACTTTCCCACTTTTGATTGGCTCAAATTAAAATGTTTCCTTGGCTTGATTGAAACGCTTGCGTGTCACTGTGAATGCTTTTGTTGCCAAGATTGAATTTAGACGAGATGCAAAACTGGAAACAGAAAACGAAATTGTGGTCCCTTGAATGATTATTGTTCTGTGTGATTCTTTGTTTCCACAGTCTTTGATTTGATGCCGCAAAATGAAGGATTGATTTCTGGAAACACATTTCCTCTTGCCAAAAACATTTGTCCCAAATTAAAATTGATTTCTCATTTCTGAAGATAGAAAAACTTCATGCCAGATTAGCACTGTGATTTATTGCCATAGAAATGTACTCCCCTGATTTGTTGCACTGCAATTGTGATCTTGTACGATTAAAAAACTTGCCAAGAATTGATAATTTGATTGATATTCTGCTCTGTCTTTTTGAATGAATAATTTCTGGAATTAATCCTTGATGGCTATGACTTGGATATGTAAATTCTGGAAAGATATAAAAGTTTGCCAAAAAATTATTGTATACCCCAAGTGATTTCTTGCCTCAAATCCAGATTGTGATTTTCTAAAAAAACTTTGCAATTGCCAAATATATGATTGAACTGATTTCTGTAAACCATTTCTGGAATTACTCGAGCATGCCATGAACTTGGAATTTTTGGAATTATATGAATTGTTCTTTGCTCAAAATAACTTTGCTTGATTGAAGATGCACTTGCTCGAATTCATGTTGCTTGCTTGATTGGCTGATTTATGAAAAAGTGAAATGAACACTTGTCATTTATGTTCATGCTGATTTAGAATTTAAATGCTTAGCTTGATTGTTTTTAATCAAAGCTCATCACATCTGGAAACAATTTAATACTTGCCATACTTGAAAAATTCTTGTTTGATTCTAGTGCACGGCTTGAGTTGCTCCTTTTGCTGCTTGATTTACTGATGCATTTGTTCAAGTGTGCACAGTCTTATGCCATAATAAAACTATCCATAAATGTATTCTTGCACTGCTG
This sequence comes from Allium sativum, assembly GCA_030737875.1. Taxonomy (NCBI): domain Eukaryota; kingdom Viridiplantae; phylum Streptophyta; class Magnoliopsida; order Asparagales; family Amaryllidaceae; genus Allium; species Allium sativum. The sequence goes on from CM060918.1 coordinate 49,150,963, forward strand.
CATATGAGTGAACACCTACTTGCTTGAACACATCACCTTCATGCATGTGCACTTGAAATATCATCACTTTGCTGACCCACGCTTCATGCTGCACCCTTATTTGTTGTTGCTCTTGCATGAAAGAGCAGTTTTCCTGAACACTTGTGTTACTCAGATCACACTGTGTTGAACCATGTATACTTATATCATCACTGCTTGAACACATACATCCATACTGTAAAACTGCTGCTTTCACATATTTCCATATTCACTTGAGCTGAAGTTGCCATTTATTCATTACTATGCAGCTATGTGTATACTAGATCATGTATCAAACAATTTGCTGCTGTCTAAACATGATTTTGGTATTACATTTTGATTAGTCCGTGTCACCTGTGAAACTTGTATTTGTGATGCTTCATTCATGAAAATACTTGCTGAACCAATCTTGTACATGCTGCATACATTAGTTGAACATGCATTACCAATCTGCTGTATACATGTACACTAGCTCGACACTTGACCATTGCCTGTTGTATATCATACTCTACACTGACTTGAATTTGCTGCCATGTACATCCTCTTGTCACCATGTTTAACTTGGCTTGTGCTTCAATTTGCTACTAGAATCACATCTGCCTTGTATAGAAATGTGCACACATCCTTGCGTGCTTACCGCCTTGAGTTCGACTGGCTTTGTTGACTATGCTAACTATGTTGCACTGTATTTGACCTGTGCTCGACCACATGGATTTGTATATTTAAATATGTGTATATATATTCAACATTATATATATACATATATCGTGTACGTGTGAATTTTTTTTTACTAGTAGACTGTTGCACTGTGTTGTGGCTGTTCAGAATCAACTGGTTCTGATCAGCAAACCAGTGCAGTATGTTGAGGCTGATCAGTGGGTATAGATGGGTAAATACAAATCAGACCAAGTCATGAAAAATGATGAGAAACACACCAAACTTCTGAGGCAAATAAATTTTTAAAACAAAAATTACATTCACTATAAATTAGAATATTATTTCTGTTCTAGATACTGTGTGTATCTGTTTACATGTGACAGGTATGAAGGTTGGATTGACTGTGAGGATGCTGTGAAGACAGAGGACTGAAGAAAATAACACAGTCAGTGAAATAAATAAGTGTCAACGTGTATGTATATGAGTTTAATAGTATATATGAGTTGTATAAACAAGGGGTTGCAGTGAGGAGCTATGTAACAAGTGAAATGTATATGAATGAATTTTGTTTCAGTGAATTACAGTGTAGAGCAAATAGTGGAGTTGTAAATCTGTACTGTTGAACATTGAAATAAAATATTATATCTAAACAAAATATTGTGTAGATATTTGAGTTTCTGTATAGGTGCATTCTGTTTAAATATAGATATTATATTCTTGTCTGTGATATATATATAGAACAATATATCAACAAACACATTTTAAATAATATTTATTTGCTTGTTATCATCAAACAAAAATCATATAATTATGTATACAACAATGTTATATACAACAATCTCCCCCTTTTGATGATGACAAACAAATAAAAGATTTTGAGCACAATAAATGTGTTTGACAAAGAATATTAAACTCCCCCTATTTATTGGCTCCCCCTACAACAGAAACTCCCCCTATAATTGTGCATGAGTGAAGAAACAAGAAAATTGAATGAATTTTCAAAATTAAAAATATTTATAAAATATTCACTCATAAATCAAAATCTTAACCCATTCTCCCCCTTTTGTTATCATCAAAAGGATACATAAATTAAAATATAGATGAAAATTGACTAAAAAAAATATAATTCAGCATAAGAGGAAGAACGATCATCATAAATCTCAACCAGTCAAACAAAAATCATAATATTTTGAGAACATGTGGCATATTTCACATTGTATAGAATGACGGATTTACGATGAATTTTATAAAAATGAGGAGAGTTATAAAAATATGAATTTCAATTATTTTCAAAAGATTTTATAAAAAGAGGCTAAAAATAGTGATGGATTTGGACTATAATTAATAATTCAATTTAATTGACAAAATCATATAATCTCAAATCCCAATAGCTATCAATCAACAAATCATAATACTTCATAAGATTTCGATACATTTCACAGATTAGAAAGATGGATTGATCGGCTGGTTTTTTTTAAACACTAAGGAGAATTTCATATTAATGTTAATTTATAGTGCATTATTTCCTTTTTCCTTTTATTTTATTTAAGAGCACACTGACCACGCATAACCAGAGCTTGGATTTTTAAATGAGGTCAGTCACAACTTAAATCAAAAGTTGTCTCATAACCATGCATAAACTGTAACACCCCACACCCGCTAGGGTCACTCACAAAGGGAATGCCATAGCATCGGTTGAGTATTTTAGTGAATATAGAAAAGAAAAATTACAACAAGACAGATATAAATAGTACTTGAAATTTTTAAAACATCATCTCATAACAGCGGAAATAAACATGTCTGGTTACATCATAAAACCATGATAAAAGTCAAGTACAATATCCATCAAAATAAAGAGGTACATAATCCCACTCTCTCATACAATAGCCATAACAAAAGAAAAGATAACTGGATAACTGGAGCTTTACGTCTATCCAAGCTCCTCAAGACTGGAACAGCAATCCGATCAAGCTCTACTACCGCTAGGATCCACCGTAGGACCTGAGGGTTGGGAAAAAGATAAAAACAACGGGGTCAGACATAAGTCTGAGTGAGCCCTATAACTTTAACAATACAATCATTAAAGTAACCAGAGAAGACATAAACTTGACCACGGTAATATCTGGGGATGAGTGGCTTCACTAAGTAGCTTGATAGACAAAGGATAAACTAAGATAACCGTCAGGACGCATCTACCCACCCAAGGATAATTACTAACTGCACCACACCAGTCATTCCTACTTAAAGGTTGATCCCTTCCAAGGACTTAGAAAATTTCCCCAGTAGTTTCATGTACCCCTAGCCCACTACATAGGTGCCGTCTTCCCCTATCTCCACTAGGTGTACCCGGTAATTCTTACCCAGTAGTTTCGTGTACCCCTACATAGGTGCCGTCTGCCCCTATCTTCATTAGGTGTACCCACTACTCCCCAAGCGATCGGCTCCCTACCGTAGATACCCGTGCTGGTCCCACAGTGGGGTGTATCACTCCCCTAAAGTGGCTACCCAATACTAACGGTGCACGGCTTTATATCTACACGATGCAACAACGGCTTATCTACCAGCCCGGGCCCACACACGCATATGAAACCCGTTGGACTTGCGTTGCCACCGCTAACCCGTTTTGGCCTCTTATAATCAAGCCCAATATGCGTGTCCCGTCACTCGACTTGGGTCGAGCCCACAAAGATACGTTTGGGATATTGGTTGAAATGGGCCCCCACAAGCTACCCACTTAAGCTTGTCAAATATCTAGTGTATCCCACTTAACCCTTTAATCATGTTTAATTACATGTTTCCACTTGGTTAAGTATTCTAATCGTATTTTCTATTGCCACCCAAGGCAACCCACTAGATTCCACATGCCACCCAAGGCAACCACCAAATTTCTTCATGCCACCCAAGGCACCCACTTAACCCCTCATGTCCCACTACATGCTATTATGGTTAAGTGTTTCTTAATTAATTAAGACCGTGATCTCCCGTAAAGACCTCCCACATTAGACTGGATGTTATGACCGCCTGGTTAAGCCGGTAGAATCCGGGCAGTCTTACGTCATAACAGAGTCTAACCTCGTGTCTTTACCTTAATCACGTATTTAATTTATGGCTAAGACCTCTCACATTGGGCTGACATTTGTAGCAACTGGTTAAGCCGGTCGGGTCCGGGCCGTTTTACACTACAAATGAGTCCAACCTCGTGTCTTAGTCGATTAATTACACCTAATTAATCACCCCCATATTAATTATCCCTAATTAATATCAAGTTTTCCATAACATGGGTAGACCTAACTCAATAGGTAAATTCCCATGGGGTAGACCTAACTCAATAGGTAAATTCCCACTTATGGTAATTTATTTTTATGGTATGCTTAATCATACCCAAACATTCATTTATTAATATATTTACCAACCCCATCGTTCCCCACGTAAATCGTTCTCGTTACATGACATAATAAGGGGAAGATCATCACAAATATCATGGGTTTAGCATACAACTTTGTCATGGGTTAAGAGGATGTCAACTTGCATATATGAGCATATATTAACCCAACTACATACAACCCAAACTTGCATATTGTAAAGACCCGCAAATCCCCACCCTTTGGATCGACCATAAACCACACAGGCCTGACCCAAAAAGTGAAAATCTACGAATACTTTAACTTTGGGCATACAACATATTAAAACAACAACAGAAGACTTTTATAACATATCATCATATAATGTTACATCAGAGTACAGAATATACATATCAGAGTACATTGGAATATAATTACAGCGGAAGATAAATACAAAAATGTAATATACTGCAACGGAAGAACACAGCGGAAGACTTTCTATCTCTGGACACAGCTTTAAACTTCAACCCAGAATCCTGTTTAATATATCTGCAAAAATAGCTACTCGACTGCCCGTGTGGAAAATATGGGCACCCGAGTTTGCCAGTGGACAAAACTACAGGTCAGTCATGGGACTGGTGTGAGAATTCTACTTAACCTATATAATATAATAAGGCTAATCACAGGACCACGCCACTTTCGCGGAACGGGTTTTCTCCTATGGATTGCCAGTGCATGACTAAAGTAAATCGTCAAAATAGCGCAATGCTTTTTAGAAAAATGAAACCATTATAAGACCCAAGTCCCATCACACAATGCAACGCAAACCGGAGGATAGGGTTTTACCTTATAATGATCAAAAAATGCTTGATACGATAAACACGGTATTATATAATAATAGTGTGCAACCAATTTGAAATACATCAAAGTAAATGTATTAATCCTAGACGGCATGAGTGCCCCATCCCACTATGTCGCCATATATAGGTATACAATCAAAACCGCGTGATGTCGTATTGGAAATTTGGGTTTCCATCTGAGTCAAGGCTAGGGAGGAGATCCTTACCGATTCGAGACACTCTAGCAATGCCCCAGGATTGGTACTCTGTCCAACCCTTGGATCCTGCAGGGCCGGTCCACACTTACTTTTGTGGATTGGCAATTCCTGAACACACGCTTCCCGGTCCTTTTGGACCTATACTACGGCCAGTAGCGACCGCATAAACCGAGGCCTCGAACAATCCAACAACCACATAAGTAAAATGTCTGCCAGTTTAAGCACCGACACCACTTCTAGCTAGAAAGAAACGTGTGCACTCCCTGCGTTCCCTTCTCCCGTTTTAGACTCTACCGGGCTGTGAGGCTCGCGAAGTCACGATATACACAAAGCTATGCCTAATTAGACTGTGCTTTGATCATCCCACAAGGCTCTGCTTTGCAACAATAAGCCTTGATCAAGTGCAACTTGTCATACCACATCAACAACTCATATCATGCGATCGGTAAATATTTAACATACAAAAGGGTGTTAAGCAAGAGAATAAATCCTCCGCCACCATGCATTTATATATTAAATAAAAACCGATTTAATTACATGAAATAAATTTCAATGTCAGGCATGCTATCCATTTACAAGTCCGTTCTGGGTCTGAACGAAACCACGTATCCGTCGATCTCCAGTACGTCTGGAAGATCATCACTTTTACCTTGCCTTGGGGGATCAGTCCCAATTCAAGATATCAGTCACCATCAACCAAACGATGTGAAGCTCTCCGGTCTTCAGTCACCGTCTTCATCTTCGACTCTTGATCGTCGTGATGATTATTCAGAATGGGTTAGACCCGGTCTTTCTGAATAACTCGCGTATTTGTAATTAAAACCAACCAAACGCCACATTCCAACTTTGAATATCCTTTTAAATAAAAATTATTATTTATGTTAAAAAGGTTCATTAATTTTATCAAAGATAAAATAAATTACATTTTAATCTTTCTAAAAAGATGTATTAATATTCCAATTTTGATTTAATTTATAAAATAGATTTATAAATTTCAAATAGTAATTTCAATGTAAATTGGATTAAAGGATAAATGTTATTTAAAACATCGTCCACTACAAATCCAATCGACATATCAATCACCAAACATAATGGCTAAAATCTAATAATCTTAAATAAAAGGTTTATCCTAAAGATATTAAATCATTACTATATAAAAAAAAACATATTTTAAAATAATCAATAAAATATTCTATATAAAAGATTCTGAATGTAAAATATTCTTTATAATACAAAACCTTTTATTTTACAAAAATTCTTTCATTATATAAAAATTCATTATTTAAAAAGAAATTCTGCATTGGAATGCGACTCAACCATGTACCATATAATTTGGGTCATATGGGTTTCATACATTTCATGTATAGGGTAATAACAAGAAAATAATTCTCAATCCATCCATTAACAACCAGAGTGGCAATGTCAACTGTGTGAGCATTAAAATAAAACAATAACGCTCATCGCAGCCTGTCGATCAATCGATAGACATATAATTAAACATTGGGATTTGTGTCAGTCAAGTATCGTCCCAATACCCGTGTGGGGTTTTCAGCCAACAACAATTCATATAAATAAATAAATAAATAAATAATTGGTTAATAGGTTTAACCAATTTCTACTGTATATTATGCAAATAAAAGTAATCCTTATATTTGCACATAAATTGTGTTTCCTACCAAGATGAGTGAAAGTGATATACTCATTTTGTTAACGATTCTATTTCAACAAATACAATGTAAATAAAAGTGTGTTTCTAATCTTGTACTTTTATTTGTACATAAAACACAAATAAAAGTGTATCTCATGTATTTGTCTTTTTATTTGACAAACAATGTCAATAAAAATGTTCTTTTATATCTTGTACTTTTATTTAACAAATCAATGGTAAACAAAATGTCTTTTTAACTCTTTTACCTTTATTTAACAAAACAATGACAAATAAAAGTATAATTTGCTTTCTATGCTTTATTTGCATCTAAAAATGCAAATAAGAAATATAACTCTCTTTTTACCTTTCTTTACAATAGAAAATGTAAATAAAATGGTTCACACAATTTTGTTATTTTTCTTTACAATAGAAAATGTAAATAAAAGGATTCACATTATTTTGTTCTTTTTCATTTTTTTTTTATCACAACTAAAAGACGATAGAAATGTACTATTAACATCGCTATTTATATCGCATAAAAAAAATGTCGAATAAAATGAATCACTAACATTGTCTATTTTTATCGCACTAAAAATGTCGATAAAAATGAATCACTAACATTGTCTATTTTTATCGCACTAAAAATGTCGATAAAAATGAATCACTAACATTGTCTATTTTTATCGCACCAAGAATGTCAATAAAAATGACAGCATTAACTATTCTATTTTCACCGCGTTCAAAATGACGATAAAATATCCAACATTAACAATTCTATTTTTTTACCGCATTCAAAATGACGATAAAATATTCAACATTAACAATTCTATTTTTACCGCATTCAAAATGACGATAAAATATTCAACATTAACAATTCTATTTTTACTACATAGAAAATGTAAATAAATATATTTCTAAATTATATTCTTTTTATTTACATAAGAGAATGTAAATAATCGCATTTTCAATTTCTATTCTTTTACTTACATAAGAAAATGTAAATAAATATATTTCTAAATTTTTATCATACCGTTATAACTCATATATAAATTACATAGAAAAAATGTCATTTTTATTTTATCGTTCTAATTCACCTCTAAATTACATAGAAAAATGTAATCTTTATTATGCGATGGGAATTCATATTTTAATTACATAGAAAAATGTAATTCCTATCATACGACATAAATTCATATCTAAATTACATAGAAAAATGTAATTTTTATCCTACAATGCAAATTCACATTTTTAATTACATGAAAAAATGTAATTCTCATTCTACCGTTATTATTCATCTCTAAATTACATAGAAAAATGTAATTTAAATCATGCAATGTAAATTTACATTTTTATATCATAGAAAAATGCAATTTTTGTCATACAGTGCAAATTCATATATAAAGCACATATAAAAATGTAACTTTTGTTATGCAAAGTAAATTCACCTTTTTAATTACGTCTAAAAAATGAAATTTTATTCATACGGTGGAAATTCATTCATAAATAACATATAGAAAATGTAATTTATTTCATACGGTGAAAAATCATTCATAAATAACATATAAAAATGTTATTTATTTCATACGATGAAAAATCATTCATAAATAACATATAAAAATGTTATTTATTTCATGCGATGAAAAATCATTCATGAATAACATATAAAAATGTTATTTATTTCATGCTGTGGAAATTTATTCATAAATTCCATAATAAAATATGTTTTATTTCACACAATGTAAAAATATCTTCTTTTTATGTACAATAAAAAAAATATCATCTTTTTATATTTATAATATATTAACTTTACTATTTTACGATGTAAAAATATGATCTTTTATATTTTACAAAGTAAAAATATCAACTTTACTATTTTACAATGTAGAAATATCAACTTTACTATTTTACAATGTAAAAATATGATCTTTTCTATTCTACAACGTAAATATATTCATTTTCCTATTTGCAATGTAAAAATATGACTTTTTCTAATTTACAATGAAAAATATGACTATTTCTATTTTACAATGAAAAATAATAACTTCTTCTATTTAAATATAAAAAGAATTGTCTTTTTATTTTCATCGTCAAAATTTCATCTTTTTGTTTTCAATATAAAAAGATTGTCTTTTTATTTTAAACATAAAAATATTGTCTCCTTATTTTCAACATAAAAAGATTTAGCCCTTTTTATTACAATAAAAAAAAACAAAGTTGTAATTTTTGTAATCAAAATCAAAGTTGTAATCTTTGCAAACAAAATCAAAGTTGCAATCTTTGATAACAAAAGCAAAGTTTAAATTTTTATAAAGTTTTAATCTTTATAAATAAAAATAAAAGATTTCATGTTTTATAAATAAAACAAAGATTCCTTTTATACAAACAAAAACAAAGATTCATTTTAAAGATCTAATCTTTATTAATGTTATTCATTTCAAAATAAAAATAAAAACTTTGATTTGTCAATCATGATACAAGATTAAACTTTATTTACAAATCAAAACCAAAGATTAAACTTTTTATTATAACCTTTCTACTTGTCATCGAATAACAATTTCCACAATCAATTCCAACACCAATCATACAACACATCAATAACAATATAGGCCACAAACATCAATTTCCACCATTCAACCATTCAATCCATACAACATTCATTTTGCATAATGATAACATAATTAAATTAAATTAATTATATATATATATATAAAAAAAAAATATAGAATCTCACCTTGCTTGTTTCTGAAATGAAGCGATTTAAATCAGATCTCGTGTTTGGCGTCACATCGGTTACGGATCTGAAAGGTTTCAAATTGAAATTTATGTAAAAATTAGAATTCTGGCCTTTAACAACTGACACAGTGACGCTTAAAAGCGTGACAAAATCTGAAGCTATTTACCTCAAAATTTCAGAAATGTTCAAAACTTTGAATGCGGATTTCGGGAGCTATAGTCGACGGTTTTACGAACGGTTTGCGGGAGATTGAAGAGCTACGAGAGGGCTATCTTCACCGAGAAGATGGAGAGGTGCGGCTACATGTATGAAGGGCGGCGGCAGCATAAAGGCGGCGGTTTCGGGGAGGTGAATCGAGAGCTACGGGCAACGGTTTGATGTGAGGTTTGTTGGAGAAGAAAGAGGAAGAGAAGAGCTTCAAAAAGTTTAACTACGGCATGGTCTAATTCTTAGTGGTTTGGGAGATAGGGAGGAGAGAAGTTTCGGCCATTATGGGTTCAAGGTGCGGCTGAATCACGTTGAGGAAGAAGAAGGACCCGACTTTTATTTTATATTATTATATTAGGTTAATCTAATTATTATTTAATCAGCCCGTTTAAGCCCGTTTTGGCCCGAACTCCGTTTTAGGCCCAACGACTGTTGTTCCTACCATTTAGCCCCCATTTCGAACTCATCTAGACATGTCTCATCAGCCCAAACTGTCATCTAGGCCTCCGTTTTGCAGTTTTAAAATTTAAGTCTTTATTTCTAATTTTTCCGTACAAATAATTTTACCGGGGACACAAATTAACTCAGAAAAATCCAGAAAAATTATTTTTGGCTTTCTTATGTTAATACGGTTCTAACAAAATTTATTTCGTCGAATTCCGAGACTTTTTGAAAAATGGCTATTTTTAAGGCGTTTAAATTTAACTGAAATAGTCAAAACACATTTTATTTCGCCACGCTCACATATTAATTCTAAAAATTCTGAAAATTGAAACCTAACAATAATTTGACATTCCGGTTCCAACAAAAGTGGTTTCGTCGAAAACAGAGGTCGTTTGAAAAATGACTATTTTCAAGGCCAATATATTTAATATTAAAAATATATTTTTAAACAAATAAATCCCAAAACTTGAAATATATAAGTGTTTACTGTTTTTCAATGCAGAAACGTCATTCTGAACTCAATGGAAGTGGTTTCGAGTTCAAATTCCTTCGTATGCAAAAAGTAGCATTTTGACCTTATAAATTTCATAGCGACCTTTCTAGATTTTAATTTTGACATAACTTTTGATTCCCGTTATGAAATTTCAATTTTTCGGATTCGTTGGAAAGATATTTTTAAATAGATTCTAATATTTTTGGTTTCACTAAAATCCGTTAAATTTTGCATCCTGTACGGTCAGTCAAAGTTCAAGTTTGACTTTTCAAACTACCGCGTTATTTCTAACTCTTGTTATAATAAAAATTAAATCATTCATTCTAACTTCGATTTAAATCAAATTTGTGATTATTATTATTTAAATAAATTATTTTATATTGTCAAAATTCATTAAAATTTTCTAAAATAAAAATTTTAAATTGGTCCCAAAATTCCGGGTTGTTACAATCGCCCCCACTTAAAAACTTTTCGTCCTCGAAAAGGAACGTAGCTAAAAATTGTAAAATTAACTATCTTAATTTTAAATTTTAATGGTTGATTATCTTTTCAAAATATATATAACTTTATATATATAAATCATATTACAAAGAATAGATTATAAATATCGAAAATACGCTAATTATAAATTCGTAACTCTGAACTCATTCTAGGGCATTACTAACCCCATCTCTAACGAGTTTACTCATTCTAGGATACTACTGATCCTATCTCTAATGAGTATTCTTATTGGACATTACTAATCCAATCTCTGATGAGTCTTCTGTTCAGTTCTAACAACTTGTACCCCAAAGATTTGAGCTAACCAGAGCTCTGATACCAACTGTAAAGACCCGCAAATCCCCACCCTTTGGATCGACCATAAACCACACAGGCCTGACCCAAAAAGTGAAAATCTACAAATACTTTAACTTTGGGCATACAACATATTAAAACAACAACAGAAGACTTTTATAACATATCATCATATAATGTTACATCAGAGTACAGAATATACATATCAGAGTACATTGGAATATAATTACAGCGGAAGATAAATACAAAAATGTAATATACTGCAACGGAAGAACACAGCGGAAGACTTTCTATCTCTGGACACAGCTTTAAACTTCAACCCAGAATCATGTTTAATATATCTGCAAAAATAGCTACTCGACTGCCCGTGTGGAAAATATGGGCACCCGAGTTTGCCAGTGGACAAAACTACAGGTCAGTCATGGGACTGGTGTGAGAATTCTACTTAACCTATATAATATAATAAGGCTAATCACAGGACCACGCCACTTTCGCGGAACGGGTTTTCTCCTATGGATTGCCAGTGCATGACTAAAGTAAATCGTCAAAATAGCGCAATGCTTTTTAGAAAAATGAAACCATTATAAGACCCAAGTCCCATCACACAATGCAACGCAAACCGGAGGATAGGGTTTTACCTTATAATGATCAAAAAATGCTTGATACGATAAACACGGTATTATATAATAATAGTGTGCAACCAATTTGAAATACATCAAAGTAAATGTATTAATCCTAGACGGCATGAGTGCCCCATCCCACTATGTCGCCATATATAGGTATACAATCAAAACCGCGTGATGTCGTATTGGAAATTTGGGTTTCCATCTGAGTCAAGGCTAGGGAGGAGATCCTTACCGATTCGAGACACTCTAGCAATGCCCCAGGATTGGTACTCTGTCCAACCCTTGGATCCTGCAGGGCCGGTCCACACTTACTTTTGTGGATTGGCAATTCCTGAACACACGCTTCCCGGTCCTTTTGGACCTATACTACGGCCAGTAGCGACCGCATAAACCGAGGCCTCGAACAATCCAACAACCACATAAGTAAAATGTCAGCCAGTTTAAGCACCGATACCACTTCTAGCTAGAAAGAAACGTGTGCACTCCCTGCGTTCCCTTCTCCCGTTTTAGACTCTACCGGGCTGTGAGGCTCGCGAAGTCACGATATACACAAAGCTATGCCTAATTAGACTGTGCTTTGATCATCCCACAAGGCTCTGCTTTGCAACAATAAGCCTTGATCAAGTGCAACTTGTCATACCACATCAACAACTCATATCATGCGATCGGTAAATATTTAACATACAAAAGGGTGTTAAGCAAGAGAATAAATCCTCCGCCACCATGCATTTATATATTAAATAAAAACCGATTTAATTACATGAAATAAATTTCAATGTCAGGCATGCTATCCATTTACAAGTCCGTTCTGGGTCTGAACGAAACCACGTATCCGTCGATCTCCAGTACGTCTGGAAGATCATCACTTTTACCTTGCCTTGGGGGATCAGTCCCAATTCAAGATATCAGTCACCATCAACCAAACGATGTGAAGCTCTCCGGTCTTCAGTCACCGTCTTCATCTTCGACTCTTGATCGTCGTGATGATTATTCAGAATGGGTTAGACCCGGTCTTTCTGAATAACTCGCGTATTTGTAATTAAAACCAACCAAACGCCACATTCCAACTTTGAATATCCTTTTAAATAAAAATTATTATTTATGTTAAAAAGGTTCATTAATTTTATCAAAGATAAAATAAATTACATTTTAATCTTTCTAAAAAGATGTATTAATATTCCAATTTTGATTTAATTTATAAAATAGATTTATAAATTTCAAATAGTAATTTCAATGTAAATTGGATTAAAGGATAAATGTTATTTAAAACATCGTCCACTACAAATCCAATCGACATATCAATCACCAAACATAATGGCTAAAATCTAATAATCTTAAATAAAAGGTTTATCCTAAAGATATTAAATCATTACTATATAAAAAAAAACATATTTTAAAATAATCAATAAAATATTCTATATAAAAGATTCTGAATGTAAAATATTCTTTATAATACAAAACCTTTTATTTTACAAAAATTCTTTCATTATATAAAAATTCTTTATTTAAAAAGAAATTCTGCATTGGAATGCGACTCAACCATGTACCATATAATTTGGGTCATATGGGTTTCATACATTTCATGTATAGGGTAATAACAAGAAAATAATTCTCAATCCATCCATTAACAACCAGAGTGGCAATGTCAACTGTGTGAGCATTAAAATAAAACAATAATGCTCATCGCAGCCTGTCGATCAATCGATAGACATATAATTAAACATTGGGATTTGTGTCAGTCAAGTATCGTCCCAATACCCGTGTGGGGTTTTCAGCCAACAACAATTCATATAAATAAATAAATAAATAAATAATTGGTTAATAGGTTTAACCAATTTCTACTGTATATTATGCAAATAAAAGTAATCCTTATATTTGCACATAAATTGTGTTTCCTACCAAGATGAGTGAAAGTGATATACTCATTTTGTTAACGATTCTATTTCAACAAATACAATGTAAATAAAAGTGTGTTTCTAATCTTGTACTTTTATTTGTACATAAAACACAAATAAAAGTGTACCTCATGTATTTGTCTTTTTATTTGACAAACAATGTCAATAAAAATGTTCTTTTATATCTTGTACTTTTATTTAACAAATCAATGGTAAACAAAATGTCTTTTTAACTCTTTTACCTTTATTTAACAAAACAATGACAAATAAAAGTATAATTTGCTTTCTATGCTTTATTTGCATCTAAAAATGCAAATAAGAAATATAACTCTCTTTTTACCTTTCTTTACAATAGAAAATGTAAATAAAATGGTTCACACAATTTTGTTATTTTTCTTTACAATAGAAAATGTAAATAAAAGGATTCACATTATTTTGTTCTTTTTCATTTTTTTTTTTATCACAACTAAAAGACGATAGAAATGTACTATTAACATCGCTATTTATATCGCATAAAAAAAATGTCGAATAAAATGAATCACTAACATTGTCTATTTTTATCGCACTAAAAATGTCGATAAAAATGAATCACTAACATTGTCTATTTTTATCGCACTAAAAATGTCGATAAAAATGAATCACTAACATTGTCTATTTTTATCGCATCAAGAATGTCGATAAAAATGACAGCATTAACTATTCTATTTTCACCGCGTTCAAAATGACGATAAAATATCCAACATTAACAATTCTATTTTTTTACCGCATTCAAAATGACGATAAAATATTCAACATTAACAATTCTATTTTTACCGCATTCAAAATGACGATAAAATATTCAACATTAACAATTCTATTTTTACTACATAGAAAATGTAAATAAATATATTTCTAAATTATATTCTTTTTATTTACATAAGAGAATGTAAATAATCGCATTTTCAATTTCTATTCTTTTACTTACATAAGAAAATGTAAATAAATATATTTCTAAATTTTTATCATACCGTTATAACTCATATATAAATTACATAGAAAAAATGTCATTTTTATTTTATCGTTCTAATTCACCTCTAAATTACATAGAAAAATGTAATCTTTATTATGCGATGGGAATTCATATTTTAATTACATAGAAAAATGTAATTCCTATCATACGACATAAATTCATATCTAAATTACATAGAAAAATGTAATTTTTATCCTACAATGCAAATTCACATTTTTAATTACATGAAAAAAATGTAATTCTCATTCTACCGTTATTATTCATCTCTAAATTACATAGAAAAATGTAATTTAAATCATGCAATGTAAATTTACATTTTTATATCATAGAAAAATGCAATTTTTGTCATACAGTGCAAATTCATATATAAAGCACATATAAAAATGTAACTTTTGTTATGCAAAGTAAATTCACCTTTTTAATTACGTCTAAAAAATGAAATTTTATTCATACGGTGGAAATTCATTCATAAATAACATATAGAAAATGTAATTTATTTCATATGGTGAAAAATCATTCATAAATAACATATAAAAATGTTATTTATTTCATACGATGAAAAATCATTCATAAATAACATATAAAAATGTTATTTATTTCATGCGATGAAAAATCATTCATGAATAACATATAAAAATGTTATTTATTTCATGCTGTGGAAATTTATTCATAAATTCCATAATAAAATATGTTTTATTTCACACAATGTAAAAATATCTTCTTTTTATGTACAATAAAAAAAAATATCATCTTTTTATATTTATAATATATTAACTTTACTATTTTACGATGTAAAAATATGATCTTTTATATTTTACAAAGTAAAAATATCAACTTTACTATTTTACAATGTAGAAATATCAACTTTACTATTTTACAATGTAAAAATATGATCTTTTCTATTCTACAACGTAAATATATTCATTTTCCTATTTGCAATGTAAAAATATGACTTTTTCTAATTTACAATGAAAAATATGACTATTTCTATTTTACAATGAAAAATAATAACTTCTTCTATTTAAATATAAAAAGAATTGTCTTTTTATTTTCATCGTCAAAATTTCATCTTTTTGTTTTCAATATAAAAAGATTGTCTTTTTATTTTAAACATAAAAATATTGTCTCCTTATTTTCAACATAAAAAGATTTAGCCCTTTTTATTACAATAAAAAAAAACAAAGTTGTAATTTTTGTAATCAAAATCAAAGTTGTAATCTTTGCAAACAAAATCAAAGTTGCAATCTTTGATAACAAAAGCAAAGTTTAAATTTTTATAAAGTTTTAATCTTTATAAATAAAAATAAAAGATTTCATGTTTTATAAATAAAACAAAGATTCCTTTTATACAAACAAAAACAAAGATTCATTTTAAAGATCTAATCTTTATTAATGTTATTCATTTCAAAATAAAAATAAAAACTTTGATTTGTCAATCATGATACAAGATTAAACTTTATTTACAAATCAAAACCAAAGATTAAACTTTTTATTATAACCTTTCTACTTGTCATCGAATAACAATTTCCACAATCAATTCCAACACCAATCATACAACACATCAATAACAATATAGGCCACAAACATCAATTTCCACCATTCAACCATTCAATCCATACAACATTCATTTTGCATAATGATAACATAATTAAATTAAATTAATTATATATATATATAAAAAAAAAATATAGAATCTCACCTTGCTTGTTTTTGAAATGAAGCGATTTAAATCAGATCTCGTGTTTGGCGTCACATCGGTTACGGATCTGAAAGGTTTCAAATTGAAATTTATGTAAAAATTAGAATTCTGGCCTTTAACAACTGACACATTGACGCTTAAAAGCGTGACAAAATCTGAAGCTATTTACCTCAAAATTTCAGAAATGTTCAAAACTTTGAATGCGGATTTCGGGAGCTATAGTCGACGGTTTTACGAACGGTTTGCGGGAGATTGAAGAGCTACGAGAGGGCTATCTTCACCGAGAAGATGGAGAGGTGCGGCTACATGTATGAAGGGCGGCGGCAGCATAAAGGCGGCGGTTTCGGGGAGGTGAATCGAGAGCTACGGGCAACGGTTTGATGTGAGGTTTGTTGGAGAAGAAAGAGGAAGAGAAGAGCTTCAAAAAGTTTAACTACGGCATGGTCTAATTCTTAGTGGTTTGGGAGATAGGGAGGAGAGAAGTTTCGGCCATTATGGGTTCAAGGTGCGGCTGAATCACGTTGAGGAAGAAGAAGGACCCGACTTTTATTTTATACTATTATATTAGGTTAATCTAATTATTATTTAATCAGCCCGTTTAAGCCCGTTTTGGCCCGAACTCCGTTTTAGGCCCAACGACTGTTGTTCCTACCATTTAGCCCCCATTTCGAACTCATCTAGACATGTCTCATCAGCCCAAACTGTCATCTAGGCCTCCGTTTTGCAGTTTTAAAATTTAAGTCTTTATTTCTAATTTTTCCGTACAAATAATTTTACCGGGGACACAAATTAACTCAGAAAAATCCAGAAAAATTATTTTTGGCTTTCTTATGTTAATACGGTTCTAACAAAATTTATTTCGTCGAATTCCGAGACTTTTTGAAAAATGGCTATTTTTAAGGCGTTTAAATTTAACTGAAATAGTCAAAACACATTTTATTTCGCCACGCTCACATATTAATTCTAAAAATTCTGAAAATTGAAACCTAACAATAATTTGACATTCCGGTTCCAACAAAAGTGGTTTCGTCGAAAACAGAGGTCGTTTGAAAAATGACTATTTTCAAGGCCAATATATTTAATATTAAAAATATATTTTTAAACAAATAAATCCCAAAACTTGAAATATATAAGTGTTTACTGTTTTTCAATGCAGAAACATCATTCTGAACTCAATGGAAGTGGTTTCGAGTTCAAATTCCTTCGTATGCAAAAAGTAGCATTTTGACCTTATAAATTTCATAGCGACCTTTCTAGATTTTAATTTTGACATAACTTTTGATTCCCGTTATGAAATTTCAATTTTTCGGATTCGTTGGAAAGATATTTTTAAATAGATTCTAATATTTTTGATTTCACTAAAATCCGTTAAATTTTGCATCCTGTACGGTCAGTCAAAGTTCAAGTTTGACTTTTCAAACTACCGCGTTATTTCTAACTCTTGTTATAATAAAAATTAAATCATTCATTCTAACTTCGATTTAAATCAAATTTGTGATTATTATTATTTAAATAAATTATTTTATATTGTCAAAATTCATTAAAATTTTCTAAAATAAAAATTTTAAATTGGTCCCAAAATTCCGGGTTGTTACACATATTATCATACACATGATTTGCATAACATGTTGCATATGAGCTTGCATATTATCATACACATATCTTGCATAACATGTTAAACTTGCATATAGGCATTCTCAATCTTGCATAACATGTTAAACATGCATTTGAGCATACACATAACTTGCATAAGCATTCACATACTTGCATAGGCATCCACATACTTGCATAAGCATTCACATACTTGCATAACTTGCATATCATGTCATTTAAGCATATACATATCTTGCATAAGTAT
Organism: Allium sativum; assembly: GCA_030737875.1. Taxonomy (NCBI): domain Eukaryota; kingdom Viridiplantae; phylum Streptophyta; class Magnoliopsida; order Asparagales; family Amaryllidaceae; genus Allium; species Allium sativum. The sequence continues at coordinate 49,169,444 of CM060918.1, forward strand.
TCATATACTCGCATAAGCATGCATAACTTGCATATCACATAAATCTTGCATTTAAACATATACATGACTTGCATAAGCATCCATACACTTGCATAAGCATGCATAACTTGCATATCACTTTCAACTTGCATTTAAACATACACTTAACTTGCATATCACTTTCAACTTGCATTTAAACATACACTTAACTTGCATATCTTACTTTGCTAAACATGCATAATTCCACTTATTAAATATGCATAAATCCACTTATTAAACATGCATATATCAACTTGTTAAACATGCATAAATCAACTTATTAAGCATGCATAAACCAACTTATCAAATATGCATAAACATAGAACAACATAGAGTAACATATCATTATACATGATTCATACTCACTAATCCGCATTTAAGACCATAAGTCTCATTACACCCAATCTACTTACTTTAACAATTGATGTTAAAGTGATAGAAACTCACCAAACTCAAGATTAGCAACCTTATGAAGTAGAATTAGTTGCTAACTATGAAGATAATGATGATTAAGGATTGATTAGAGAGGAATTAGCTTGCAACTTTCTTCTTAGATTAGTGGAGGCTTCTCTTAGAATTTAATTTGGCGGCATGAGGCCATTGTTTCTATTTTTGGTAAGGATTAAGGTAGGTTTAGGGTGTATTTATAGATTAAGAGAGTGTTTTAGGCCCCTAGATTAACCCTAGATTGATTTAGAACCCTTAGATTTAGGAAATCTCTAGAACCAGCCCTCCTAGCCAGCCTGAACCCCAACCTGGTGCAACCTGGTGCACCCAGGTTCACAGAACGGTGCCACCCTGTCGACAGGCAAGTCGACAGGCATGTCGACACCCCTGTCGATAGGCCTGTCGACAGCCCTGTCGACATGGGTTGGGCGGGAAGCTACCCGCCTGACCCCGCCTGGCCCATTCCAAATCTGAATTTAAATTTTAAATTTAAATTCCTAAATCTATTTTTAGCTCTAATTTTTATGCAAACTTCCTTGGGCCATAACTGGGTCATACGGACTCCGATTTTCGAAAACTCGGACTCTATTTCGCGTATTTTTCCGAGACGAACGCAATGACGCAGCCCGTTACCCCCAATTCCCACGTCTTAGATTATTTATCCGGTAATTAGTGAATTTTAGTATTAACTAAAATTCGGGGTGTTACATTCTCCCCTCCTTAAAGGATTTCGTCCCCGAAATCTCTAGGCTAAGGAGAATGCATATCCTACCATCCAAACAACCATCTACTCAAACCATCAACCACAGGCATCCATTGTCCTTAAACAGTTTCTAATGATGTATGAGCATATGCAAAAAGTGTGTGTATATGTTCCCTATCTAATGTATGAACATATGCAAACCATGATAGTGCCATGCATCCATTATGTATGCGAGAAAACCCTATCGACACATACAATATCTACATGAGTGCACAATCATTCACCAAAATGCATCATCCATGTGATAACACAACCATTATACATCCATAAATATATTTTCCTACACACAATTTTATGCAATATGCAATATGAAGTGACTGAGCCGATCTAGTGCCTAGAGTGTGTGTATATGCATCCACGAGCAACCACTAGCAAACACTTGCATCCACTTGCATCCATCAACCATAACATGTCTCAAACACATGTTTCAACCATAGGTTTACCCTATCTAAAGGTCAAAGGTACTAACGAGAGGACATACCAAAGATAAGATAAGTACTAGACAAGCGATAAAGGAGAAAGTAAAGACATACCCTCAAAAAGAAATGGGTACAATGAACGCATCTTCGCTTCTGTCTCCCAAGTCGCGTTGCTCTCATCTTCTCCCCATTGCACTTTGACTAGCTGAACCTCTCGATTCCTCAATTTCCTAGTCTCTGACCCAAGGATGCGAGTAGGAGCTCGTCGAATCGTCGCAGCACGCTCTACCTCTACATCTCTAAGGAAGCTCGGCTCTACCACCTCTGCCGTCTCATGTAAGCACTTCCTCAGGTGTGATACATGGAATACATCATGAACACCGCTAAGTCTGTCGGGCAACTCCACCCTATATGCCATTCGTCCAATCCTTTCCTTGATAGGAAACGGCCCAACAAACCTTGGTGCTAACTTCCCAACGGATCCGAAGCGAACAACATTTCTCAACGGAGATACCTTAACAAAAACCATATCTCCAACCTCAAACTCAAGATCCGTCCTTCTCTTGTCCGCATAAGATTTTTGCCTATCCTGCGCTGCTTTCATCCTTCTTCGAATCAAGTCAATCTTCTCAGAAGTCTCCCTAACCATATCGGGCCCCAGCAAGATCTTATCCGTAGATTCCCACCAACATGTAGGTGATCGACAAGGCCTTCCATAGAGAGCTTCGAAAGGAGCCATACCAATACTGGACTGAAAGCTGTTATTATATGCGAACTCCACCAGTGGAAGATGCTCTTCCCATGTACCTCCAAAATCTAAGATACAAAGCCTCAAAAGGTCTTCTAGAACACGATTCACCCTCTCAGTCTGGCCGTCTGTCTGAGGATGATATGCGGTGCTCAGACACAATTGAGTCCCCACTGCTTCTTGCAAACTTCTCCAGAATTCGCTAGTGAAGATAGGATCTCGATCACTAACTATGCTAGAGGGTACCCCATGCAATCGAACTATCTCTCGAAGATATACAGAAGCTAGCCATGGAGCGGTCCTCTTGCTCTTCACAGGTATGAAATGGGCGCTCTTAGTAAGTCTATCTACCACCACCCAAATTCCTGTATTACCCTTTCTCGACCTGGGTAACCCGTCAATAAAATCCATCGAGACGCTATCCCACTTCCATTGCGGAACCTCCAATGGGTGAAGCAACCCACCTGGTTTCCTTTGCTCCGCCTTCACTTGCTGGCACACCAAACATCGAGTGACATACTCGGCCACATCTTTCTTCATACCGGCCCAGAAGAAAACCCTCTTCATGTCTTGGTACATCTTGTCCCCACCGGGATGAATGGTCATCCTAGAACGGTGTGCGTCATCAAGAATAGCCTTCCTCAAACCCTCGTCTTGCGGTACACAAAGTCTACCGTCTCTATGCAAGTACCTCCTATCGTCTAGGGTGTACCTACTCAAATGGCTGGACGACTCCCCCCTTATGAGCTTCTCTACCAACTCAACCAACTGTGGGTCGCCCCTCTGTGCTTCTCCAATCCGCCCCAAAAGAGTAGGTCTAACTTCCAAAGAAGCTAGCAAACCGGGTACATAGTCAACGGAAGGTCTGAAATCAAACATCGAGATAAACTCCAAGCTTTGTCGTTCCACGAACAATGGACTCAAGGACAACCTCTTCCTACTCAAGGCGTCCGCCACCACGTTACCCTTGCCAGGGGTATACGATATCTCGAAGTCATAGGATGCTAAAAACTCCATCCACCTTTGCTGTCTTAAGTTTAAATATTTCTGAGAGAACAAGTACTTCAAGGATTTATGGTCAGTGAACAACTCGAATCTCTCACCAAGAAGATAATGGCGCCAAATCTTAAGCGCAAAAACAATAGCAGCCAGCTCTAGATCATGGGTAGGGTAATTTTTCTCATGTGCCCTCAACTGCCTTCCACCATAGGCTATTACCCTTCCCTCTTGCATTAAGACTGCGCCAAGTCCTGTCCCACAGGCATCGGTATAGACAACAAATGGCTTGCTCCCATCTGGCAACACTAAAACTGGAGCGGTGGTTAAAGCTCTCTTTAACCGTCGGAACGCATCATCACAATCTACGTCCCATGTGAAAACAAGATTCTTCTTTGTTAAGCGGGTTAATGGGGCTGATATCTTCCCGAAGTCTTTAATAAACTTCCTATAATAACCCGCCAACCCCAAGAAACTTCTTACTTCGGTAGCATTCTTCGGAACCTTCCAATCCTGAATTGATACTACCTTCGCGGGATCCACAGCTATCCCTTCCTTGGAGACCACGTGCCCCAAGAATCGTACTTCCTTCCACCAGAAGTGACATTTAGAGAATTTAGTCTTAAGGCTATGTGCTCGAAGAGTCTTCAACACTTCCCCAAGATGTAGGGCATGCTCTTCTTCACTCTTAGAAAACACTAAGATGTCATCCACAAAGACCACCACAAATTTATTAAGGAACTCCCTGAACACCCTACTCATCAAATCAACAAAGTATGCAGGGGCGTTCGTCAACCCAAATGGCATCACCAGCCACTCATAGAAACCATCCGGAGTTCTAAAGGCAGTCTTGTCTATGCTATCCTCAGCCACCCTCAACTGATGAAACCCCGTGGCTAAGTCCAACTGAGAAAATACTGAAGCGCCAACCAACTGATCGAAAAGATCATCAATCCTTGGCAATGGGTGTCTATTCTTCTTTGTGAGCTTGTTGAGTTCTCTATAGTCTACACAAAGTCTGAGGGACCCATCCGCCTTCGTAGCAAATACTACTGGAGCACCCCACTCCGATATGCTCCGTCTTATGAACCCCTTCTCAAGCAACTCCCCTACTTGCTTATGGAGTTCCCTCCTCTCACGAGGAGCCATGTGGCGCACTGGTAAAGATACCGGTTTAGCATTATCCACCAAATATATTCGGAAGTCAATCTCCCGCTTCGGAGGTAAGCCCTTCACCTCCTCAAACACATCCGGATATTCCCGGACCACTCTTATAGATTGCAAACCCTCGACCGAAGCGTCAAGCGATTCAAGGTAACTTAGCATAACAGAATCCATGGGATTACAAGAAATCTCGAGAGTGTTACCCAAGCGGGTCATCAGCCTAACAACTCTCCTTTCGCAATCAAGAACGGCACCATTACTGGATAACCAGTCCATGCCCAAAATCAACCCATAGCCCGTGAAGCCCAACACAAAAGCATCACATCTAAACTCAATGCTAAGTATAGAAATCTTCAAACCCAAACATATCATGGACAAATAAGTGGAGCCCCCAATTGGGTTTGAAACAACCAAGGGATCATCTACCAGACTGGTGTCTAGGTGCAGTAACTCAACTAATGATGATGAGATAAACGAATGCGATGCGCCTGAATCAAACAATGTACGGACAGGATGATCAAATAGAAAAACCAGACTTTCAACGGAAATAGTTCTACCTCTCTCCTGAATCGGTGGAACCGCGAGAGCCTGTACTTGCCCCCTAGCCTGACTCGGTGCCATAAGAGCTTGCACCTGTCCTCCTGAGGTAGATCCCGTCCTTTGCCCCTTCTTAGGGCAATCCTTCACTAAGTGCCCTGCTTCGCCATAGTGGAAGCAGCCGGTCTTCTTCTTCTTGCGGCAATCCTTGCTTAGGTGGCCAGGTGTCCCACAATTGAAACACTTCTTCTTCTTGCCCTTGCCACCATTGCCTTTCCCACCTTTGCTTTGCTGTTTTTGAGGTCTCTTTTGATCTCCCTTCTTCTCGGGTGCCTTATTAGCATTAGGACCCTTCTCTTCCTCATACATGAGTGCCATATCAACTAGCTTCTCAAAGGTGGCCCCCATAGGGATGTGAGTCATAGCTAACCCATGCATAGGTTCATTCAAGCCTTTCACGAACCTCAAAGCCTTCTTCTCCGGTGTATTCACCATATCTAGGCCAAACCTTGCCAATTGATTAAACTTGTTAACATATTCCTTCACCGAAAGATTTCCTTGCTTTAGAGTCAAGAATCTTTCCATATACAAGTTTTCCTCCGCCCTTGAGAGAAACTTTGCCACAAATCTTTGCCTAAAATCCGCCCAAGAGTCAACAGGGCGTTCTCCATTAGTGACCTCCCACCAGAATGAGGCCTCTCCCTTCATTAACCAAGCAGCCAACTTGACTTTTTCCCTTCTTCCATCTCAAAGATATCTATCAACTCTTCCACCTCTTTAAGCCAATCTCTCGCCTCCACAAAGGTTTCAGATCCTTGAAAAGGTTTCCCTCCCATAGCTTTAAATTCCTTGCAAGTCTTAGCAAAAGTATTCGTGTGAGGAGGAGGGGGAGGAGGAAGATCGGGTGCTACGGTTGGTGGAGGAATATTTGCTGGACCCGCAGTGGTGGCCCTAGCCTCCATCAATCTCCTATACCATACTGGTACCGTCACACCCTCTGGAAGATTAAGATTCTCGGCCATGCTGAAACGAAAAAGGAAGGATTCAAAACGGAGAATTCGAGGGATATAGATATGGCTATTGGGGATTATGCTTTTCTTTCAAAAACTTTTCTCTTAAAAGACATGTTTTTGAAAATATCTTTTCCAAAAATGTTTTAGAAAAATAGTTTTCTAAAAATTTTATCTGTTCCGGTAACCTTTGCTCTGATACCACGTGTAACACCCCACACCCGCTAGGGTCACTCACAAAGGGAATGCCATAGCATCGGTGGAGTATTTTAGTGAATATAGAACAGAAAAATTACAACAAGACAGATATAAATAGTACTTGAAATTTTTAAAACATCATCTCATAACAGCGGAAATAAACATGTCTGGTTACATCATAAAACCATGATAAAAGTCAAGTACAATATCCATCAAAATAAAGAGGTACATAATCCCACTCTCTCATACAATAGCCATAACAAAAGAAAAGATAACTGGACAACTGGAGCTTTACGTCTATCCAAGCTCCTCAAGACTGGAACAACAATCCGATCAAGCTCTACTACCGCTAGGATCCACCGTAGGACCTGAGGGTTAGGAAAAAGATAAAAACAACGGGGTCAGACATAAGTCTGAGTGAGCCCTATAACTTTAACAATACAATCATTAAAGTAACCAGAGAAGACATAAACTTGACCACGGTAATATCTGGGGATGAGTGGCTTCACTAAGTAGCTTGATAGACAAAGGATAAACTAAGATAACCGTCAGGACGCATCTACCCACCCAAGGATAATTACTAACTGCACCACACCAGTCATTCCTACTTAAAGGTTGATCCCTTCCAAGGACTTAGAAAATTTCCCCAGTAGTTTCATGTACCCGTAAACCACTACATAGGTGCCGTCTGCCCCTATCTCCACTAGGTGTACCCGGTAATTCTTACCCAGTAGTTTCGTGTACCCCTACATAGGTGTCGTCTGCCCCTATCTTCATTAGGTGTACCCACTACTCCCCAAGCGATCGGCTCCCTACCGTAGATACCCGTGCTGGTCCCACAGTGGGGTGTATCACTCCCCTAAAGTGGCTACCCAATACTAACGGTGCACGGCTTTATATCTACACGATGCAACAACGGCTTATCTACCAGCCCGGGCCCACACAAGCATATGAAACCCGTTGGACTTGCGTTGCCACCGCTAACCCGTTTTGGCCTCTTATAATCAAGCCCAATATGCGTGTCCCGTCACTCGACTTGGGTCGAGCCCACAAAGATACGTTTGGGATATTGGTTGAAATGGGCCCCCACAAGCTACCCACTTAAGCTTGTCAAATATCTAGTGTATCCCACTTAACCCTTTAATCATGTTTAATTACATGTTTCCACTTGGTTAAGTATTCTAATCGTATTTTCTATTGCCACCCAAGGCAACCCACTAGATTCCACATGCCACCCAAGGCAACCACCAAATTTCTTCATGCCACCCAAGGCACCCACTTAACCCCTCATGTCCCACTACATGCTATTATGGTTAAGTGTTTCTTAATTAATTAAGACCGTGATCTCCCGTAAAGACCTCCCACATTAGACTGGCTGTTATGACCGCCTGGTTAAGCTGGTAGAATCCGGGCAGTCTTACGTCATAACAGAGTCTAACCTCGTGTCTTTACCTTAATCACGTATTTAATTTATGGCTAAGACCTCTCACATTGGGCTGACATTTGTAGCAACTGGTTAAGCCGGTCGGGTCCGGGCAGTTTTACACTACAAATGAGTCCAACCTCGTGTCTTAGTCGATTAATTACACCTAATTAATCACCCCCATATTAATTATCCCTAATTAATATCAAGTTTTCCATAACATGGGTAGACCTAACTCAATAGGTAAATTCCCATGGGGTAGACCTAACTCAATAGGTAAATTCCCACTTATGGTAATTTATTTTTATGGTATGCTTAATCATACCCAAACATTCATTTATTAATATATTTACCAACCCCATCGTTCCCCACGTAAATCGTTCTCGTTACATGACATAATAAGGGGAAGATCATCACAAATATCATGGGTTTAGCATACAACTTTGTCATGGGTTAAGAGGATGTCAACTTGCATATATGAGCATATATTAACCCAACTACATACAACCCAAACTTGCATATTATCATACACATGATTTGCATAACATGTTGCATATGAGCTTGCATATTATCATACACATATCTTGCATAACATGTTAAACTTGCATATAGGCATTCTCAATCTTGCATAACATGTTAAACATGCATTTGAGCATACACATAACTTGCATAAGCATTCACATACTTGCATAGGCATCCACATACTTGCATAAGCATTCACATACTTGCATAACTTGCATATCATGTCATTTAAGCATATACATATCTTGCATAAGTATTCATATACTCGCATAAGCATGCATAACTTGCATATCACATAAATCTTGCATTTAAACATATACATGACTTGCATAAGCATCCATACACTTGCATAAGCATGCATAACTTGCATATCACTTTCAACTTGCATTTAAACATACACTTAACTTGCATATCACTTTCAACTTGCATTTAAACATACACTTAACTTGCATATCTTACTTTGCTAAACATGCATAATTCCACTTATTAAATATGCATAAATCCACTTATTAAACATGCATATATCAACTTGTTAAACATGCATAAATCAACTTATTAAGCATGCATAAACATAGAACAACATAGAGTAACATATCATTATACATGATTCATACTCACTAATCCGCATTTAAGACCATAAGTCTCATTACACCCAATCTACTTACTTTAACAATTGATGTTAAAGTGATAGAAACTCACCAAACTCAAGATTAGCAACCTTATGAAGTAGAATTAGTTGCTAACTATGAAGATAATGATGATTAAGGATTGATTAGAGAGGAATTAGCTTGCAACTTTCTTCTTAGATTAGTGGAGTCTTCTCTTAGAATTTAATTTGGCGGCATGAGGCCATTGTTTCTATTTTTGGTAAGGATTAAGGTAGGTTTAGGGTGTATTTATAGATTAAGAGAGTGTTTTAGGCCCTTAGATTAACCCTAGATTGATTTAGAACCCTTAGATTTAGGAAATCTCTAGAACCAGCGCTCCTAGCCAGCCTGAACCCCAACCTGGTGCAACCTGGTGCACCCAGGTTCACAGAACGGTGCCACCCTGTCGACAGGCAAGTCGACAGGCATGTCGACACCCCTGTCGACAGGCCTGTCGACAGCCCTGTCGACATGGGTTGGGCGGGAAGCTACCCGCCTGACCCCGCCTGGCCCATTCCAAATCTGAATTTAAATTTTAAATTTAAATTCCTAAATCTGTTTTTAGCTCTAATTTTTCTACAAACTTCCTTGGGCCATAACTGGGTCATACGGACTCCGATTTTCGAAAACTCGGACTCTATTTCGCGTATTTTTCCGAGACGAACGCAATGACGCAGCCCGTTACCCCCAATTCCCACGTCTTAGATTATTTATCCGGTAATTAGTGAATTTTAGTATTAACTAAAATTCGGGGTGTTACATAAACAGAGCTTGAATTTTTAAATGAGGTTAGAGACACACGTATGTAATAATTATATATTTTATCATTTTCAGCTTTATATAGAAAAACTCCCCGGTATATACAACCAATATGAATGATAAAAATGTGGTAGGTACAAAAATGGACTGTGAGATAAATTTCTAAATTAATTATATTATGAAATATGACCAACTGAACCAGGATTATTGAAAATTCTCAATTTCACTAATTCTGAATAATAACACAGTCATGTTTCCATCACAACTATTTTCACTGTTTATTTCAGATGATTAAAAACAATAAACTCTCCACATTAATATAAAAGACATGATGGATGGCAGAATGATGATAGATAAAGAAGATGGTCATGAAATAATTGCCAATTCAAAGATATTATGATAAATGTTCAACCATCATGAAAATCTGAATAAAATCTCCTCTTGTTGTGAAATATACTGCAGTCACAATTCAACACAATTTCAAATTTTGATAATTTTTTTGATGAATTATAAATACAGTTCAATTTGGATATTGATTTCAATTTCAGAATGAATAATCAATAAATAATTTTAAAATTGAAAATCAATTACAAGAGGAATATGAAGATCTATACATGCCAAGAGGGATGAATTTGTACAAGGCAAAAAAAGTGTGTAGATCTATACAAGGTGAAGATTAGAATCTAAGTAAAGATGAGTGAGACAAATATAAGGAACTTCGGATACCACATGGTGTCTCTACTAATGAAAAATGTAACAAGATACTAGAGACAAACCATGATATCGCAGACAACGGAAATTTAAAGCCCAAGCAGACAAATTTAGCACAGAGCAGTAAACAGATCTAAAATAAGCAGTTATCTAAGAATAGTATCAGAGCAGCACTCAAATCAATATCACAGCAGACTTGTCAGAAAATGGTCACATAAGATCATTCATGATCCAAGATTAGAAATATCGTTAATTTGAAATCATTTGAGGAATACGAAAACCTCTAGATTCAATGAATTGATCACACCAAATAATTAGTTTCACATTTAAGATGTGTGTGATTCAATAAATCAATAATTTCAAATGATTTTAAGCGAACAAATATTTAAATCAAATCATCAAGAAATAACAGTGATTTTCAAAGACCATTTTTCAAAAGAAATTTTCAAGATATTTTTGACAAGTATAAGAGAAATTTCAGATCATTTACATCTAGTTTGAGAGGTATTCATGATCCAGAAAATTTAGAAAATAATTTATTTGAAATCACTTGAATCAATGTCAGGTTTTGAGATATAATGAATTATTCACACAAGATTGATAATTTCAAATTTAAGTGGTGTGTGATATTCAAAATATCTAGAATTTCAGATGATTTCAAACAAACAAATTTCAACCATAATAATCATGAATAAAGGTGAAATTCAAGTTGCATCACTGTGATTCAAGCCAATCCGAAAATCAATGAAATTATCATGAATGATAAGAAGCAGTGTACTGTAATGAGTATAATATTTTAAGCATTTACAAAATGAATTGGAAGAAACTCAAAACAGAATAAGTGTGTGAAATTTCATTAATTATTCAGATCTTCAAAAAATTTAGAATTCAAAATAACAGTTTTCAAGATATGATATTAATGCTTCAGCACTGTGAAGAATTCAAGAATAAAAAATTAAACTTCAAAACCATTGAAACTAATTACAGATTTAAATTCAAGACCTGGAAATGGTTAAAACAAGAGAGTTTTATTCACATAAAGCAAATTTCTAAATAATTACTGCAACTGGGAGTTTAAGAAGCACAGAATAAGAAATAAAGATATAGCAGTGACAAATCAAAACAAACCAAAAAAAGAAGGGGTAGAAGGAGAAAAAAAAAATTATTTACAAAGGTGAGTTTATAGATCATACTAGAATCCAATGTAAATCAGAATCTCTAACTCAGCAGTCTTGGCTTAAGGAACCGTGAATGATTACAGAAGTATTGAGCAGCTTGAACCCAAATCTCTTTTGCTTAGCAGTTCCTCAGCCACCTCTAGTACCTAACAGTTTAGAGAATCGAGTGGTCTAACAAAATTTGTAAAAACACTCACAGTTTTGTTCATAGCTTTAGGTACCCAAACTTGTTTGTATAACAATCCATCAGAATTTACCAAAGTACCTTTAGGGAACCAGATCTGTTTGAAATTAGACGAATTCATTTTACTTCTTTTTGAGGTCCAAGAATGATAGAATAGTTTGTTATAAAACAAATTCTTATTTTGTTTATGTTTCAAAAAACCTTTTGAATTGCCAGAGTTTAAAAATTCAAAACAATCTTTTCCAAGATAATTTGAAGTGTCTTTAAAATCATTTGAATTCATCCTATAAAAACGATTGATATTCCCAAAGCCAAGACCAGATTTATTTCCAATAGAAACTTGGTTTTGTAACAACATATTCAACGATTTTTCCCCATTAGAAAATTAATCCAAAGTTGATTCTAATCGTTGAATTTTGGATTTTAGATCGCTATTTTCGTTTAATAAATTTGAGGAATTATTTATAGCGATCTTCTGTTCAGCATTGGACCGTTTCAAAACCAAATTCTCATTTTCAAGCAATTTAATTTTGGCTTGGGATTCAGAAATTCCAATTTCAAATCGTTTTTGCTTTTCAGACTCAAATTTCTTGGATTTTTCAATCTAATTTTCAAGTTCTCCTAAAATCAAATTTGATTTTAACAAGTTCTCCTTTCCAGCAATTTCAAATTTGGAATTTATATCTATTTTAAAATTTTCAAATTCCTTTTGCAAAAGGTTATTCAAATTTGATAACACAGTCTTGTTCTCATTTAAGATCAGAATTTCATTTTCAAATTTTTGAACATTTTTATTGAGATGAACAAGATTGGTTTTCAATTTCAAACAATTTTTGCAAATTGAATTTGAAGAATTTTTATCATATTCTAGTTGTGATTCCAAATTATCAATTTTGCTAGTCAACTCAAAATTCTTAGATTTCAGAGACATATTTTTCAGTTGGAGTTTATCAACAGATTTCGTTAAATCAAGACACACGTAAACCAAATCTTTATATGAGAGATTTTCTGTTTCAGCATTTGTTGATTCTCCATCATCTGGTCCATCTGAATTTTCATCTCTATGACTTGTCAAGCATATATCTGAATCAGAGTTGACATTCTGGGGTTTTGAGCCGTGGTAGTCAGATCTTCCATACTTCGTATTGAGAGTATCCCAGATTTCCTGTGCAGATAAACAATGACAGATAAGATTAAACTGTTCAGTACTAAGATAATCAAATATAATTTTCATAGCATGAGCATTGAAAGTAATATCTACACTATTAAACCCATTGATAACAACATCCCAAGATTTAATATTAACAGATTTTAAATAAGATTCCATTTTGGATTTCTGGTTTAAAAATTCTGTTCGATCGAAAATAGTTGGAGATGAAATGGACTGGCTCTCTATCGGTTGACAACTATGATGACCTATGACTCTATAGTTAATGAAATAACCGGCTGTGATACCACTTGTTGGATCTAGATTAACCCTAGAGGGGGGAGTGAATATGGTTTATCACAGTTTTTAACTGAATTAAAAATCTAATGAGATATATAATAATAAACAGATCACAAAATATAGTAGAAACATAAATGTAGAAAATAAATCACACACAGATATACCCAGCTTCGGCAAAACCCTGCCTACTGCTGCATTTCTAAGGATTCTACTAGGTGATAGAACACATCCCGCAAACAAGACCATGTACACTCGTGACTCTCGCTCCTAGTCTAACCTTACGCTCAAAACCCTAGACCGACAGATATCCCCTCGATCATATTTCCCCTGATTATGACCCATAACCAGTAACCAAGATTTTACAGACTTTGTCAACTGTCAGTCAACACCCTGATTGAGTTCCCTAGATTTTTACAGAACTAGAAAACTGTTCAGACAATGTACAACTCGAATTGAAAAATAATAAAATGAAAAACTACTAAAAGAAAACCCTAGACAAAATAAAACGAAAGGAGATTAAAGAATAAAGGGTTATCCCCTTTGTTAAAACATGACCGGCCACGTCATAATTGTGTTGCACTCCTGTTTCATTTTATTGGCCCGATCTCTCTTTTGCCCTAGGAAATAAAAATGGCGGCATCAACAACTAGGGTTTCTGAAATTTGCCCCAAATCAAATCGATGGATTGATGAATTGATGTCGTGTTCTTCCTGGTTTCACCAATGGTTTGATTTGCTCTCTCGATCGATTAGGAGACAGATCGAACCTCTGTAAAAAGTGAGTTTTCTGAAATTTACTTTGTACTTGAAATTTTGATTTTGGATTCGATCTTCTATTGCTTGGGTTCTCGATAGATTTGCCAGTGATGAATGGTGTTAAAATAGGATTATAGAAAATCCTAACTATGCTCTAATTTCTCTTAGATGAATTAATCTGATTTGAATTACTTTCCCCCTTTTGATTGGCTCGAATTATAATGTTTCCTTGGCTTGATTGAAACAGTTGCGTGTCATTGTGAATGCTTTTGTTGCCAAGATTGAATTTAGACGAGATGGAAAATTGGAAACAGAAAATGAATTTGTGGCCCTTTGAATGATTATTGTTCTGTGTGATTCTTTGTTTCCACAGTCTTTGATTTGATGCCGTAAAAAGAAGGATTGATTTCTGGAAACACATTTCCTCTTGCCAAAAACTTTTGTCCTAAATTAAAATTGATTTCTCATTTCTGAAGATAGAAAAACTTCATGCCAGATTATCACTGTGATTTATTGCCATAGAAATGTACTCCCCTGATTTGTTGCATTGCAATTGTGATCTTGTATGATTAAAAAACTTGCCAAGAATTGATACTTAGATTGATATTCTGCTCTGCCTTTTTGAATGAATAGTTTCTGGAAATAATCCTTGATGGCTATGACTTGGATATGTCAATTCTGGAAAGATTTAAAAGGTTGCCAAAAAATTATTGTGTACCCCAAGTGATTTCTTGCCTTAAATCCAGATTGTGATTTTCTAAAAAAACTTTGCACTTGCCAAATATAAGATTGAACTGATTTCTGTAAACCATTTCTGGAATTAATCAAGCATGCCATGAACCTGGAATTTTTGGAATTATATGAATTGTTCTTTGCTCAAAATAAATTTGCTTGATTGAAGATGCACTTGCTCGAATTCATGTTGCTTGCTTGGTTGACTGATTTATGGAAAAGTTAAATGAACACTTGCCATTTATGTTCATGCTGATTTAGAATTTAAATGCTTAGCTTGATTGTTTTTAATCAAAGATCATCACATCTGGAAACAATTTAATACTTGCCAAACTTGAAAAATTCTTGTTTGATTCTAGTGCACGGCTTGAGTTGCTCCTTTAGCTGCTTTGATTTACTGATGCATTTGTTCAAGTGTGCACAGTATTGTGCCATAATACAACTGTCCATAAATGTATTCTTGCACTGCTGCATATGAGTGAACACCTACTTGCTTGAACACATCACCTTTATGTATGTGCACTTGAAATATCATCACTTTGCTGACCCATGCTTCGTGCTGCACCCTTTTTTGTTGTTGCTCATGCATGAAAGAGCAGTTTTCCTGAACACTTGTGTTACTCAGATCACACTGTGTTGAACCATGTATACTTATATCATCACTGCTTGAACACATACATCCATACTGTAAAACTGCTTCTTTCTTATATTTCCATATTCACTTGAGCTGAAGTTGCCATTCATTCATTACTATGCAGCTATTTGTATACTAGATCATGTATTAAAAAAATTTGCTGCTATCTAAACATGATTTTGGTATTACACTTTGAATAATCCTTGTCACCTGTGAAACTTGTATTTGTGATGCTTCATTCATGAAAATACTTGCTGAACCAATCTTGTACATGCTGCATATATTAGTTGAACATGCATTACCAATCTGCTGCATACATGTACACTAGCTCGACATTTGACCATTGCCTGTTATATATCATGCTCCACACTGACTTGAATTTGCTGCCATGTACATTGTGACGGCAAGGAATCTCGCTCGGTCCGAACCAGTCGTTAAACCGATCCAGGCCGTTCGAAACGCCCTATCGTTTGAGAACATGACAAAACAGAACGCATACAGAAGAACATTTCATTGTATATTACAACAATGCATCAGATTACAAGAATATACAGAGTATAAATGAATATATGTTACACAGAAATATCAGAGATTTAAATTACATTTAAATACATAGCAGCGGAAAATAATACAATACACAACTAGAAGGGATATACGGATACAAAGCTTTCCGGATATCGTTCCAGCTGTAAACCAGGATCCTGCGAATATAAATCTGCAAAACCAAAACTACTAGCTGCCCGTGTCAAAATAGGGGCACCCAGAGTTTAGGTTAAAACAATAAACTCCAGGTCAGTCATGTGACTGGTGTGAGAACTAAAACAGTTAATCTTTATTCTTAAAGTTAGGTAAATCAAGGGACCACGCCGTATAACACGGAACGGGTTTCCTCCCAAGAATACCAGTGCATAAAACAAACAGCGCAATGCTAAATAAAGAAAAATGAAGCTGTTATAAGACCCAGGTCCTATCACACAATGCAACGCAAGCCGGGGGATAGGGTTTTTACCTTATAACAGCCAAAGAATGCTTGATACGTTTAAAACAAATCGTTTGATACTATTATAAGTGCATAGTGTATAAAACAACTTCGAATCATAAGTATCAATCATAGGCGACATGAGCGTCCCATGCCACTATGTCGCCATAAATAGGTTTACAAATAAAACCGCAAATGGCACGTATTTGGAAATTGGATTTCCGTCTATGAACCGAGGCAAAAGATAGTCCTCAACCGATTCGAGACGCTCTAGCCCGCCCCTCAGGATCAGAGCTCGAGTGACCCTTGGATCGTCAGGGCCGGTCCACACGGAGTGGATTAAAATGCCTGAACATGCGTTTCCCCGCCCTATGGGGCGTAAACGAGCCAACTAAATGACTCCATCGGTTCGAGAACGACCGATCAATCCGAGGCGCCTCGCAACAGCAACAACCACATAAGTCAAACTCGTCAGGGCGTGTAAAACCACTGACGCCACTTTTTAGCTAGAAAGAAACACATGCCCTCCCTGACGTCCTCTCCCGTTTTTGGTTCATACCGGGTGTGAAACACGCGAGGTAAACGTTACACAAAGCTACGCCACAAAGGCCGTGCTTTGATCATCACCACAAGACTTTGCTTTTCAACAGAAGCCTTGATCATTTGCATCTTAGCATGCCACACAGGCAAACCATCCTATGCAACCGATATCAGTCACACAGAATGAAATCCGATGTCAGACACACAGTCCATTTACAAGTCCGTCCTGGGTCTGAACGAAACCGGAGGCACCTAGTACCCCGCATATCCATCGATCTCCAAGTACGTCTGGACGATCACTAACTGTTTCCATCTTCTTGGGTGTACAGCCCAATCAAGATCATCAGTTATCACCCAAACGACGTGAAGACCTCCGGCCTTCGACCATCGTCTTCATCTTCGACTTATCGTCGTATCAGTTATTCAGAATGGGATAAACCCGGTCTTTCCGAATAACTCGCGTATATTTAAATAAGTGTTACACAAACACAACATACGCCTCATTCCAATTCATTAGTCACTAACCATAAATTAATCAAGAGAATAATTCCCCAAATATTAACCCCGAAGGCCGAAACCAACATCAGATCAATATCCAGAAAACCATTCTGCTTGGCTAACCGACAGTTAGTTTCTAAATTTCACGTTCAAATCTAATTAAAGATTTAACTATCGCCTGGAGCAAAACTGGTGATACTCCATTCTCGATCTTTTCAATCTAATTAAAGATTCATTAAAACTCCACTTAGTTTTAATCATTATCTGGGTTAAAGAATCAGTGTCATTTAAAACACGGTTCACGATAAACCCAAAATCACATTCATTAATTATCGGGTTAAAGAACGAGTGTTATTTAAAACACTGTTCACGATAAACCCAAAAATCAATATCAATTCAATTCCAATTAAATATCATTTAATTGGTACACTTCATTAAATCTAAATAAAAAGATTTAATCTTTTCTCAACTGGGTCCAAGAACAGTGTTAATGAAGACACCATTCACGACAAACCCAAATCACATTCATTGATTATCGGGTTAAAGAACAAGTGTTATTTAAAACACTGTTCACGATAAACCCAAAAATCAATATCAATTCAATTCCAATTAAATATTATTTAATTGGTACACTTCATTAAATCTAAATAAAAAGATTTAATCTTTTCTCAACTGGGTTCAAGAACGGTGTTAGTGAAGACACCATTCACGACAAACCCAAATCACATTTGATATTAAATACAAGGCTCTGAATAGAAAATATATCGGCCTATATTCAATATCAAATTCTACGATTAACAAATGTCGTATTGGAAATAACGATATAAAAATATATCTTTCAAATTTCCATAACAACACCTGTATAATCACGAATTCCAACATCGAAATATTCCGAAGACAATTTCGATTCAAATCCACTCCAATGCAATCATTGGAAATTTTGGTTATTTTCAAAACCCTTTTCGAATTCAATTTATTTATTTAAAGATAAATAGAATTATAATTCTAGTTCAAAACTAGTTCATTTCGATAAAAATCTATTTTTATCTTTTCAAATATGGAGTTTTTCATCCCAAATCTTCACAAATCATTTCTTATGATTTTACATAAATTATTACTATTTTTAATAATTTTATCAAGGCCCGTACAGTCGATTTCCATCAACGGCCATCGAACTGCACTTACAGCGACCTTTTTCGAATTTGATTTGGACGTATCTCCAAATCCAACCGTTAGATTTCAAATTTCTAACCTTCTTTAGAAAGCCCTTTTCGATACGAACCCAACGGTTCCGGTTTTAGGAGAATCCGACGGTCGGATCTCCCGTAATGTCCGTTTGAAATAAATGGTCGAAATTCGCGAACTGCCGCGGCGCGGCGCGTTCTATTCAGGCCATTATATTATATATATAATATATATAATATATATTTCGTCGATTTCTATTTAAAACGAATTATATAAATAGTTTTAAATTCGTTTCAAATTCTATTTCAACTTCTATTTCAATTCAAAGCAAAATTGAATTCTTCTTTATAAATTCGTTTAAAAATTCATTTCTATTCAATTCGAATTTCAATTCAATTTGAATTCATTTCAATTTGCTTTCTATTCCATTTGAATTCGTTTTCAATTCAATTCATTTCGAAATCGTTTTCAATTCAATTCATTTCGAAATCGTTTTCAATTCATTTTGAATTCGTTTTCAATTCAATTCATTTCGAAATCGTTTTCAATTCAATTCATTTCGAAATCGTTTTCAATTCATTTTGAATTCGTTTTCAATTCAATTCATTTCGAAATCGTTTTCAATTCAATTCATTTTGAAATCGTTTTCAATTCAATTCATTTCGAAATCGTTTTCAATTCATTTTGAAATCGTTTTCAATTCAATTCATTTCGAAATCGTTTTCAATTCAATTCATTTCGAAATCGTTTTCAATTCAATTCATTTCGAAATCGTTTTCAATTCATTTTGAATTCGTTTTCAATTCAATTCATTTCGAAATCGTTTTCAATTCATTTTGAATTCGTTTTCAATTCAATTCATTTCGAAATCGTTTTCAATTCATTTTGAATTCGTTTTCAATTCAATTCATTTCGAAATCGTTTTAAAATCGATATAAATATCGTTCACGTCAAAATGGCGTCAATCTAATCAATACGGCTTCATAAATTTCTATTTTCAAATATTCTATTTCAAATATTTCTATTTCAAATATTTCTATTTCTAAACTGGAATGAGGCCCAATCGATTACCATATAAAATTAATTATATGGATTTTCATACAACACATGTATATAATAGCATTGAAAAATAATCAACCATCAACCAAAGTGCACTACACTGTATAAGCATCAAATAAAGATATCTAACGCTTATAACAGCATGTCAATCAATCGATCGACATATTTAATCAATCAGGATGAGTGAACTTCAAATTTCATCCTAACACCCGTGTGGGGTTTCAAACAATCAAACAACTATTTTATTCGTGCAGTTGGGCGATGTGTAAAATTTATCGTCCCAATCAATGTCATTCAAATAAGTGTACATAAACAAACCATCTGGTTTGTAAATGAATATTTATTTATTCACTTCACTATTTTCATATTCACGTTAAAAATTATATTTTTAACGATAAAACATTTTATTTCAACCTATGAATTTCTATTCAATTCGTTCATTCAATAAAATGATATTTTTATTTTTCTAACATGTTTTAGAAAATTTCGGCGGCATAACGGCACGATACCAGAAACGGGACAAGGCCTAGCCTTATCCCCGGTCTAGTGAAGGCCCACGCCATTCACATATCAATTTTAATCAATTTCCAATTCAACCAATCAATCAAATCCAAATCAAATAATCTAACCAACTACACAACCAAACAAACAAGTCCATGGTATGTGGACGGGTGTCGGGTGCTTCTAATAAGCACCGTCTGCATCCTAGTATATATATATAACTAGAAAATAAATTTGAAAGGTAAGAAATTCTCACTTATAGCTATCCAATCATCTTGACTCTTCTTTTGCAGAATTCTTCGTCGCTCTCGCCTTTTTGTCGCTTTCGCCCGTAGCCACTACATATATAAAAATCGAATTTTTACTTCGCTATTCAATATATAAAAATCGAATTTTTATTTCAAAGTTCAATATATAAAAATCGAATTTTTATTTCAAAGTTCTATATATAAAAATCGAATTTTTATTTCAAAGTTCAATATATAAAAATTGAATTTTTATTATTTCGCTACTCATATCAAAATATCGTCTTCTCATATTTAAAAATATGGTCTTCTCATATTTAAAAATATGATCTTCTCATATTTAAAAATATGATCTTTTCTATTCTAAAAATCTGATCTTTCTAACCCAGTTCAAATCTTTTCTTTTTAAAGTTTGAATCTTTTTTAAAATTCAAATTTTTCTTTAAAGTTCAAATTAAAAATCAGTTTTTATACTTTAAACCTTTTCAGTTTTTATATTTTAAACCTTTTCAGTTTTCAAGTTAAATAAAAAAAAAACAGTTTAAAGCTAATAATAAAAAAAACAGTTTAAAGCTAATAATAAAAAAAACAGTTTAAAGCTAATAATAAAAAAAACAGTTTAAAGCTAATAATAAAAAAAACAGTTTAAAGCTAATAATAAAAAAAAACAGTTTAAAGCTTACAGGGGGGGGGGGGGGCTCGTCGGTTCTGGGGGGCTTCAACGAGGCGGAGGGGTCTTCAACGAGGCGGAGCGGTGGTGCTGTCTGGTGGCGTCGCGATGGGTTCGAGGCGGAGGCGGTAGGGTTCAGGGCTTCGGGGTCTTCGTCGGTTTCGAGGGGTCTGGGTCTTCGATTGAGGGAGGCGGTGGCTTTGGGGCGAGGCGGTGGCTTTGGGGCGAGGCGGCGGCTTTGGGGCGAGGCGGCGGCGATGTCTGGGGGGGGGGGGGCGCCTTGATTCGATTCAGTTTTTTTTTTTTTTTTTTTTTTTTTTGTTTCTGAAATTATAATGAACGGGGGGGGGGGGGGTTATAAAGGAGAAAATATATATATTAATTTTATTTTATTTTTCTTTAATTTACCAAAAGGCTGACTTTTCAAACGAACCCCAATCTGAACTCAACGACTGTCGCCCATAGCTAAATACCTCCATTCCGAACGCAATGGGATATGTATCGTAAGCTGGTTTGATCGTTACAATCATTTTCCGTTAAATTTACATTTAAATCACTTTATTGAATTTTAAACGTACATTTCAAATTACCGGGGTCACATACTAACTAGAAAAATTCCCGAAAAATATTTTCTAGCTTCGTATGGACGATACGGTCCTAACAAAACTAGTTTCGTCGAATTCTGAGACCGTTTGAAAAATGGCCAATTTCCAGTCGATTAAAATCAACTGAAACTGGTCGACCGCGTTTTCCTTTGCCACGCTCACATATTGATTCGAAAAATTATGAAATTTGAAACCTAGCAATAACTTTACATCTCGGACCCAACAAAACTGGTTTCGTCGAAATCCGAGGTCGTTTGCAAAACGGCTATTTTTAAGGGCTATATATTATATAAAATATATATAAATTCCACAGCGACTATTCTGAATTTTCAACTGGACATATCTTATCATTTCTAAAGTGAAATCTCGGTTTGTTAACTTCGTTAGAAAGATATTCACTATTAGATTCCATTATTTTTGGTTTTACTAAAATCCGGATTGTTTTGCACCCGGTACATTCAATTGAAGTTTGAAATCGAATTATCGAACTACCGCGCCATTTTCAATTCTATTTATAATTATATATAAATATTATATATTCTAACGACGACGCGTATAAATATATACGTTCGAATTATATTCAAAATAAATTTCTCGTCGATATTATTTAAAATAATCCATTTTAAATATCAAAATTCGCTATAATTGCCAAAATAAAAATTTTAAACTGGCCCAGATTTTCCGGGTTGTTACAATCTCCCCCACTTAAAACTTTTCGTCCCCGAAAAGGAACAAAGTCGAAAGTGGTTTGATTAATCAACTCTACGATCAATCAGGCTTCCATTCTCCAACTTTTTAGTTTCTGAGAATTTTCTAAAATCTCAAAAATTTGGCTAACACCCTAAATTTTTGAAAAATTTCGCCATAACCTCCCCTGCACCGGGAGCATCGGGGAATTTCAAATAGCTTCCCCGGTCCTTCAGATCTCAAAAAGAAAAAGAAAAAGCCAAGCGGCTAGCCAATAGGCTCACAAAATCATCATCACCCAAACAAAACAGGAAATTATGTAGTAAACATGTACCTATTTGTCGGGCAAACAAATTTTATTCTCTGGCTCTAGCCTCCTTGCTATGACCTGTTCAATGATATATATGTATATGCAAGCAAATGCGACCAATTTTCAATATAAGTCAATATATGATTCAATCAGGCTAATTGGTTAAAAATTATCAAACAATTTAACAAACAACACAAACATCAATCAATTAGTGAATTTTAACGTTTCAAATTCATAATTTTGATACATATACAAAAATCATGTTTTTGATGCCAATTCACAACGATGAATTCTAGCTATATATAAGTTTTGGGTTCTCACACCAGCCTAATGGAAATATATAGAAAATCACACCTTCGAGACACGAACATAAATACTGATGATGTCATGACAATCATCAGTACCATCTTCGGGCGACTAGAGTGTGATGCTATATCTATCCAATATATTAAAATTTCGAACACACGCGGATCAGACGTATACGCAAAATCTATATATACTGGATTGTCCACATCAATATAAATGGATAATCAAATACGAATAATTGATTTAAATTTTCAAAACAAAATTTGTTTTCACTTTAAAAATATACTCTTCACACTCGTTTTAGGATACTACTGATCCGATCTCTAACGAGTCATTCTCATTGGATATTGCTAATCCAATATCAGATGAATTTTTTCGTATGGTTCTAATGTGCCTTGTTCTCTAGCTTTGTAAACCAAAGCTCTGATACCAACTGTGACGGCAAGGAATCTCGCTCGGTCCGAACCAGTCGTTAAACCGATCCAGGCCGTTCGAAACGCCCTATCGTTTGAGAACATGACAAAACAGAACGCATACAGAAGAACATTTCATTGTATATTACAACAATGCATCAGATTACAAGAATATACAGAGTATAAATGAATATATGTTACACAGAAATATCAGAGATTTAAATTACATTTAAATACATAGCAGCGGAAAATAATACAATACACAACTAGAAGGGATATACGGATACAAAGCTTTCTGGATATCGTTCCAGCTGTAAACCAGGATCCTGCGAATATAAATCTGCAAAACCAAAACTACTAGCTGCCCGTGTCAAAATAGGGGCACCCAGAGTTTAGGTTAAAACAATAAACTCCAGGTCAGTCATGTGACTGGTGTGAGAACTAAAACAGTTAATCTTTATTCTTAAAGTTAGGTAAATCAAGGGACCACGCCGTATAACACGGAACGGGTTTCCTCCCAAGAATACCAGTGCATAAAACAAACAGCGCAATGCTAAATAAAGAAAAATGAAGCTGTTATAAGACCCAGGTCCTATCACACAATGCAACGCAAGCCGGGGGATAGGGTTTTTACCTTATAACAGCCAAAGAATGCTTGATACGTTTAAAACAAATCGTTTGATACTATTATAAGTGCATAGTGTATAAAACAACTTCGAATCATAAGTATCAATCATAGGCGACATGAGCGTCCCATGCCACTATGTCGCCATAAATAGGTTTACAAATAAAACCGCAAATGGCACGTATTTGGAAATTGGATTTCCGTCTATGAACCGAGGCAAAAGATAGTCCTCAACCGATTCGAGACGCTCTAGCCCGCCCCTCAGGATCAGAGCTCGAGTGACCCTTGGATCGTCAGGGCCGGTCCACACGGAGTGGATTAAAATGCCTGAACATGCGTTTCCCCGCCCTATGGGGCGTAAACGAGCCAACTAAATGACTCCATCGGTTCGAGAACGACCGATCAATCCGAGGCGCCTCGCAACAGCAACAACCACATAAGTCAAACTCGTCAGGGCGTGTAAAACCACTGACGCCACTTTTTAGCTAGAAAGAAACACATGCCCTCCCTGACGTCCTCTCCCGTTTTTGGTTCATACCGGGTGTGAAACACGCGAGGTAAACGTTACACAAAGCTACGCCACAAAGGCCGTGCTTTGATCATCACCACAAGACTTTGCTTTTCAACAGAAGCCTTGATCATTTGCATCTTAGCATGCCACACAGGCAAACCATCCTATGCAACCGATATCAGTCACACAGAATGAAATCCGATGTCAGACACACAGTCCATTTACAAGTCCGTCCTGGGTCTGAACGAAACCGGAGGCACCTAGTACCCCGCATATCCATCGATCTCCAAGTACGTCTGGACGATCACTAACTGTTTCCATCTTCTTGGGTGTACAGCCCAATCAAGATCATCAGTTATCACCCAAACGACGTGAAGACCTCCGGCCTTCGACCATCGTCTTCATCTTCGACTTATCGTCGTATCAGTTATTCAGAATGGGATAAACCCGGTCTTTCCGAATAACTCGCGTATATTTAAATAAGTGTTACACAAACACAACATACGCCTCATTCCAATTCATTAGTCACTAACCATAAATTAATCAAGAGAATAATTCCCCAAATATTAACCCCGAAGGCCGAAACCAACATCAGATCAATATCCAGAAAACCATTCTGCTTGGCTAACCGACAGTTAGTTTCTAAATTTCACGTTCAAATCTAATTAAAGATTTAACTATCGCCTGGAGCAAAACTGGTGATACTCCATTCTCGATCTTTTCAATCTAATTAAAGATTCATTAAAACTCCACTTAGTTTTAATCATTATCTGGGTTAAAGAATCAGTGTCATTTAAAACACGGTTCACGATAAACCCAAAATCACATTCATTAATTATCGGGTTAAAGAACGAGTGTTATTTAAAACACTGTTCACGATAAACCCAAAAATCAATATCAATTCAATTCCAATTAAATATCATTTAATTGGTACACTTCATTAAATCTAAATAAAAAGATTTAATCTTTTCTCAACTGGGTCCAAGAACAGTGTTAATGAAGACACCATTCACGACAAACCCAAATCACATTCATTGATTATCGGGTTAAAGAACAAGTGTTATTTAAAACACTGTTCACGATAAACCCAAAAATCAATATCAATTCAATTCCAATTAAATATTATTTAATTGGTACACTTCATTAAATCTAAATAAAAAGATTTAATCTTTTCTCAACTGGGTTCAAGAACGGTGTTAGTGAAGACACCATTCACGACAAACCCAAATCACATTTGATATTAAATACAAGGCTCTGAATAGAAAATATATCGGCCTATATTCAATATCAAATTCTACGATTAACAAATGTCGTATTGGAAATAACGATATAAAAATATATCTTTCAAATTTCCATAACAACACCTGTATAATCACGAATTCCAACATCGAAATATTCCGAAGACAATTTCGATTCAAATCCACTCCAATGCAATCATTGGAAATTTTGGTTATTTTCAAAACCCTTTTCGAATTCAATTTATTTATTTAAAGATAAATAGAATTATAATTCTAGTTCAAAACTAGTTCATTTCGATAAAAATCTATTTTTATCTTTTCAAATATGGAGTTTTTCATCCCAAATCTTCACAAATCATTTCTTATGATTTTACATAAATTATTACTATTTTTAATAATTTTATCAAGGCCCGTACAGTCGATTTCCATCAACGGCCATCGAACTGCACTTACAGCGACCTTTTTCGAATTTGATTTGGACGTATCTCCAAATCCAACCGTTAGATTTCAAATTTCTAACCTTCTTTAGAAAGCCCTTTTCGATACGAACCCAACGGTTCCGGTTTTAGGAGAATCCGACGGTCGGATCTCCCGTAATGTCCGTTTGAAATAAATGGTCGAAATTCGCGAACTGCCGCGGCGCGGCGCGTTCTATTCAGGCCATTATATTATATATATAATATATATAATATATATTTCGTCGATTTCTATTTAAAACGAATTATATAAATAGTTTTAAATTCGTTTCAAATTCTATTTCAACTTCTATTTCAATTCAAAGCAAAATTGAATTCTTCTTTATAAATTCGTTTAAAAATTCATTTCTATTCAATTCGAATTTCAATTCAATTTGAATTCATTTCAATTTGCTTTCTATTCCATTTGAATTCGTTTTCAATTCAATTCATTTCGAAATCGTTTTCAATTCAATTCATTTCGAAATCGTTTTCAATTCATTTTGAATTCGTTTTCAATTCAATTCATTTCGAAATCGTTTTCAATTCAATTCATTTCGAAATCGTTTTCAATTCATTTTGAATTCGTTTTCAATTCAATTCATTTCGAAATCGTTTTCAATTCAATTCATTTCGAAATCGTTTTCAATTCAATTCATTTCGAAATCGTTTTCAATTCATTTTGAATTCGTTTTCAATTCAATTCATTTCGAAATCGTTTTCAATTCAATTCATTTCGAAATCGTTTTCAATTCAATTCATTTCGAAATCGTTTTCAATTCATTTTGAATTCGTTTTCAATTCAATTCATTTCGAAATCGTTTTCAATTCATTTTGAATTCGTTTTCAATTCAATTCATTTCGAAATCATTTTCAATTCATTTTGAATTCGTTTTCAATTCAATTCATTTCGAAATCGTTTTCAATTCATTTTGAATTCGTTTTCAATTCAATTCATTTCGAAATCGTTTTAAAATCGATATAAATATCGTTCACGTCAAAATGGCGTCAATCTAATCAATACGGCTTCATAAATTTCTATTTTCAAATATTCTATTTCAAATATTTCTATTTCAAATATTTCTATTTCTAAACTGGAATGAGGCCCAATCGATTACCATATAAAATTAATTATATGGATTTTCATACAACACATGTATATAATAGCATTGAAAAATAATCAACCATCAACCAAAGTGCACTACACTGTATAAGCATCAAATAAAGATATCTAACGCTTATAACAGCATGTCAATCAATCGATCGACATATTTAATCAATCAGGATGAGTGAACTTCAAATTTCATCCTAACACCCGTGTGGGGTTTCAAACAATCAAACAACTATTTTATTCGTGCAGTTGGGCGATGTGTAAAATTTATCGTCCCAATCAATGTCATTCAAATAAGTGTACATAAACAAACCATCTGGTTTGTAAATGAATATTTATTTATTCACTTCACTATTTTCATATTCACGTTAAAAATTATATTTTTAACGATAAAACATTTTATTTCAACCTATGAATTTCTATTCAATTCGTTCATTCAATAAAATGATATTTTTATTTTTCTAACATGTTTTAGAAAATTTCGGCGGCATAACGGCACGATACCAGAAACGGGACAAGGCCTAGCCTTATCCCCGGTCTAGTGAAGGCCCACGCCATTCACATATCAATTTTAATCAATTTCCAATTCAACCAATCAATCAAATCCAAATCAAATAATCTAACCAACTACACAACCAAACAA
This sequence comes from Allium sativum, assembly GCA_030737875.1. NCBI lineage: Eukaryota > Viridiplantae > Streptophyta > Magnoliopsida > Asparagales > Amaryllidaceae > Allium > Allium sativum. The sequence goes on from CM060918.1 coordinate 49,197,317, forward strand.
ACAAGTCCATGGTATGTGGACGGGTGTCGGGTGCTTCTAATAAGCACCGTCTGCATCCTAGTATATATATATATAACTAGAAAATAAATTTGAAAGGTAAGAAATTCTCACTTATAGCTATCCAATCATCTTGACTCTTCTTTTGCAGAATTCTTCGTCGCTCTCGCCTTTTTGTCGCTTTCGCCCGTAGCCACTACATATATAAAAATCGAATTTTTACTTCGCTATTCAATATATAAAAATCGAATTTTTATTTCAAAGTTCAATATATAAAAATCGAATTTTTATTTCAAAGTTCTATATATAAAAATCGAATTTTTATTTCAAAGTTCAATATATAAAAATCGAATTTTTATTATTTCGCTACTCATATCAAAATATCGTCTTCTCATATTTAAAAATATGGTCTTCTCATATTTAAAAATATGATCTTCTCATATTTAAAAATATGATCTTTTCTATTCTAAAAATCTGATCTTTCTAACCCAGTTCAAATCTTTTCTTTTTAAAGTTTGAATCTTTTTTAAAATTCAAATTTTTCTTTAAAGTTCAAATTAAAAATCAGTTTTTATACTTTAAACCTTTTCAGTTTTTATATTTTAAACCTTTTCAGTTTTCAAGTTAAATAAAAAAAAAACAGTTTAAAGCTAATAATAAAAAAAACAGTTTAAAGCTAATAATAAAAAAAACAGTTTAAAGCTAATAATAAAAAAAACAGTTTAAAGCTAATAATAAAAAAAACAGTTTAAAGCTAATAATAAAAAAAACAGTTTAAAGCTAATAATAAAAAAAAACAGTTTAAAGCTTACAGGGGGGGGGCTCGTCGGTTCTGGGGGGCTTCAACGAGGCGGAGGGGTCTTCAACGAGGCGGAGCGGTGGTGCTGTCTGGTGGCGTCGCGATGGGTTCGAGGCGGAGGCGGTAGGGTTCAGGGCTTCGGGGTCTTCGTCGGTTTCGAGGGGTCTGGGTCTTCGATTGAGGGAGGCGGTGGCTTTGGGGCGAGGCGGTGGCTTTGGGGCGAGGCGGCGGCTTTGGGGCGAGGCGGCGGCGATGTCTGGGGGGGGGGGGCGGCGCCTTGATTCGATTCAGTTTTTTTTTTTTTTTTTTTTTTTTGTTTCTGAAATTATAATGAACGGGGGGGGGGGGGGGGGGTTATAAAGGAGAAAATATATATATTAATTTTATTTTATTTTTCTTTAATTTACCAAAAGGCTGACTTTTCAAACGAACCCCAATCTGAACTCAACGAGTGTCGCCCATAGCTAAATACCTCCATTCCGAACGCAATGGGATATGTATCGTAAGCTGGTTTGATCGTTACAATCATTTTCCGTTAAATTTACATTTAAATCACTTTATTGAATTTTAAACGTACATTTCAAATTACCGGGGTCACATACTAACTAGAAAAATTCCCGAAAAATATTTTCTAGCTTCGTATGGACGATACGGTCCTAACAAAACTAGTTTCGTCGAATTCTGAGACTGTTTGAAAAATGGCCAATTTCCAGTCGATTAAAATCAACTGAAACTGGTCGACTGCGTTTTCCTTTGCCACGCTCACATATTGATTCGAAAAATTATGAAATTTGAAACCTAGCAATAACTTTACATCCCGGACCCAACAAAACTGGTTTCGTCGAAATCCGAGGTCGTTTGCAAAACGGCTATTTTTAAGGGCTATATATTATATAAAATATATATAAATTCCACAGCGACTATTCTGAATTTTCAACTGGACATATCTTATCATTTCTAAAGTGAAATCTCGGTTTGTTAACTTCGTTAGAAAGATATTCACTATTAGATTCCATTATTTTTGGTTTTACTAAAATCCGGATTGTTTTGCACCCGGTACATTCAATTGAAGTTTGAAATCGAATTATCGAACTACCGCGCCATTTTCAATTCTATTTATAATTATATATAAATATTATATATTCTAACGACGACGCGTATAAATATATACGTTCGAATTATATTCAAAATAAATTTCTCGTCGATATTATTTAAAATAATCCATTTTAAATATCAAAATTCGCTATAATTGCCAAAATAAAAATTTTAAACTGGCCCAGATTTTCCGGGTTGTTACATACATCCTCTGGTCACCATGTTTAACTTGGATTGTGCTTCAATTTGCTACTAGAATTGCATCTGCCTTGTATAGAAATGTGCACACATCCTTATTTGCTTACTGCCTTGAGCTCGACTGGCTTTGTTGACTATATTAACTGTGTTGCACTGTATTTGACCTGTGCTCGACCACATGGATCTGTATATTTAAATATGTGTATATATATGCAACATTGTATGTATACATATATCGTGTACGTGTGAATTTTTTTAATCAGCAAATTGCTGCACTGTGTTGTTGCTGTTTAGAATCAACTGGTTCTGTTCAGCAAACCAGTGCAGTATGTTGAGGCTGATCAGTGGGTATAGATGGGTAAATACAAATCAGACCAAGTCATGAAAAATGATGAGAAACACACCAAACTTGCTAGGCAAATAAATTTTTAAAACAAAAATTATATTCACTAGAAATTAGAATATTATTTCTGTTCTAGGTACTGTGTGTATCTGTTTTCATGTGATAGGTACGAAGATTGGATTGACTGTGAGGATGCTGTGAAGACAGAAGACTGAAGAAAATAACAGAGTTAGTGAAATAAATAAGTGTCAAGGTGTATGTATATGAGTTTGATAGTATATACGAGTTGTATAAACAAGGTCTTGTAGTGAGGAGCTATGTAACAAGTGAAATGTATGTGAATGAATTTTGTTTCAGTGAATTACAGAGTAGAGCAAATAATGGAGTTGTAAATCTGTGTTGTTGAATATTGAACTAAAATATTATATTTAAACAAAATACTGTGTAGGTATTTGAATAGGTGCATTCTGTTTAAATATAGATATTATATTCCCGTCTGTGATATATATATAACAGTACAGTAACAAACACATTTTAAATAATATTTATTTGGTTGTTATCATCAAACAAAAATCATATAATTGTGTATACAACAATGTTATATACAACAGTACATACAACATGCGTATATGTGTGCTAATTATAAAAATAATAATTTAATTAATCATGTTAATTAAATATATTAAAATTTCAAGATCAATTATTTCATTTCTCTCAAAGTCGTTCTAATTTTTTTTACATTTTTAAAATAAATTCCTTTACGACATGTATATGTGTTTATATATATCAAAATTTATTTTTTAATGTAAAATATATTTTAAAATTTCAAATCAAATCTCAAAAATTGGCTCAAGGTCCAAATCAATTTAGGTCTTTACGATTGGGCCTAAATTTTGAACGTGCTCCACCTATTGGCCAGGCTCGTGGCCAAAGAGTTGATAATACTCAATTATTCAACCCCAAATCTACATAGTACTTTTTTGGACACTACCAAATGGGTAGGTTTGGACTGTTAATCTTAAAGTTACTGTAACAATGTAATGACCCAAAATTCCGGTCCAATTTGAGCTGACCAAAAACACAAGTCCAGCCCCAAATTAAACTGAAAATTAGGAAATTAATAGAAAGAAAACAGAGGGTGAGGAAAGATAAGATAGAAACTTAGAATAGAAGAAGAAGAAGAATACAACATCAGAGTAACACGAACCTCACAGCGGAACGAATAACATATAATATATATAACATAACTTGAAATATACATCTGTACTTGAATATACATCATCATCAAAGTACAACACTTACAACACAGCGGAAATAACTATAGCTATATAATCCTGAAGCCTCCTGCTCCAAGCTCTTCCAGTATATCTGTAAATCCTGACTACTTGACTGCCCGTACAAAATTGGGCACCCAAGAGTTTAGGGAAAACAACAAAATAAACTCCGCGTCAGTCATGGGACTAGTATGAGTAAAACAGTTTAAAACAGTTTGAACAAGTAAACGATATCTCATAAGACCGCTCTGTATAACGGAACGGGTTTTTCCCTTATGAGAATCCAAATTATCTTTATATCAAAAACCTTTTGATATTATTAAATGTCTATCAACCACAGTATAATAATCATCTAGCAGAACGCTTTCATCCACGTTCTACATATATAGTATACAATCAAAACCGCAAGCACGTATTGGGTAATGGATTTCCAACTATGACAAGGTATGGAACCACCTTTCGCTAGTGTATCTCTAGAAAGGAATACACTGGGTTCAACAAGAGCATCTTGCAACCCGGCCACACATGACCGACCACTCATTTCGCTTGAGTGTATCGAATGTATATCACCAACGGTTGGGATCAGCAACCGTTTCCCGAATGGGACAGCATCAACAATAGATTTTTAGAAGTAAATGAAACTCTCGATCAGGTGATTTTACACCCTACTTCGGTGTGACCGACTTAGCCATGTTGCCTGCCCGATTTCTATCATTTACCGGATGTGAGGCTAGAAGCTACGCTTTATCACCACACCAGATTCACTTTGAATGCCACATCGTCAAATCCATCAAATCACCGATTGACGTTCTCAACCATGCATTATGTGTTAGCTAAAAGAAGTTTCCTTCTCCACTTCCACTCTTGGTACGGTTAGAGAAATCAATATACATGATCGTCTGGAAATACTATGTCAAACATCTGTCCATACAAGTCATCCAGGAACAGGATGAACCGAAGGCACTATTCTGTAAACAGGATAGCCCTTGCATAACTCCGTCTTCAATTTCCTTTGGCATATATGATTTGCAATGCTTATGCCAATATAGAGTGGTTCTTTGGATAATAATCCAACCGGTCTCTCCAAATTAACAACGTTAAAATGGTCAAAACTTCGATAGTCTGTGGTTTAACTATCGAAGAAAAACAGGTGTGCAAACAACGATATTATTTCCAAATGGAAATTTATATCGATCCAACATCATTCAACATTTATCTCTTTATTTCATTAATTTACTTATCTCTTGTTTCCCTATATTCAATATTTCTTATTTTCTAAATTTGGAAAATATACGTTATTAACAATGGAAAACATTTCCATTTCTTGTTTTCTTTATTAGAAAACATTTCTGGTTTCTTATTTGGAAAACATTTCCAAAGCTTCTTCATTGGACTTAGATAGATGTTTAAACAAACCATCACGATGCCAACTCAAATCATTTCCTTTAATTACTAAATTCACTTAACCATCCTTTACTATCGAACCTTAACCATTTCTTAGTTAAAAAGGAAGTCAATCAAGTTGGGGTAATACTACCTCTCAGACCTTAACTGAACAACGTTTCTAACCTTGAAATAGACAAAGTTCACCCTTCTAATTTTTTAACAGACTTCCTTACGTAACTCTCTTTCAAATCTTTTCTATTCGATAATTCTTTCTTCGATAAGGTATATTCGATAATTCTATTCAATTTATTCTATTCACTTAACTCTATTGATTTAACTTTAACTCTATTCACTTAACTATTATCGAATAAACTATATTCGATAACTCTTTTAATCCTATTTGAATAAACTATATTGTGACGACCGCCCATAACCCCTGCACTAAACAATAGGAATAATGCGCTGAAAGGCGTGCCAGGCTGCTATGGACGATCATCATAGTAAGTGAACACATCGAAACCTGTCGTAGAACTCACAGCGCAAGGATAAAATATAATAGAACATATACAACAGGTGATAGTAATGAGGTATCATATAACAAACTTTTGAAACTCTTTCAACATCCAGAAAGATTATCCAACTGATATCCAAGTTTGTACATAAGGCCTCACTACAAACCTCAAGCAACTCAAACAGCGGAAACAGAAATACTAGATAGAATAAAACTAGTACGCCAGCCTCCTGCTCGTCATCGCTCAGCTTCCTCGTATCACTAAGCTCCATTACCTGTAACCTGCTACTTAGTCTGCCCATCCACAACCGGAAGAACAACCCAAGGTAATAAGAGGAGACATAAAACCTTGAGTCAGACAATAGTCTTAGTGATCGATAATACAGCTAACAAACTTCAACAAGAAAGCATATGAGAATGGGTAAATGAACAACTTATCTACCCACATCACCAGAGAAGAACTCAACCTTATCTTCCCCACATCGGACAATGATAGCCTTTACACCAAGCATTTCAACCATTCATCCATAGAAACCAGAACACCCATTCAATCATAGAGAACACACATAACATCCAAATTATATAAGTCTCACACAGACAACCCTAATCGAGTTTAACATTCCTCAAGTACCCTCGCCAGAGGCCTAAACCAATATCACTTAAGCACTCAAAGAACATCTCCCTCGACTTTGGATAATCTATGTGAGATAGTACAAACAGAACAAACAATCATCCATAACCGACTCTGGCTATCACCGCCAATCCTGCTTCGAAACCATCATTGTCGTATGACGGCCAACCTTGCCATATGTCAAGGGCTAATGATAACCCCAGTTCTAGCATGAACTCCATATGCCCAACCTTGGCAATGTCCAACCTTGACACTAGTCCTTTCCCCAACCAGAAAGACTCATGGTACTCGACCAACAACCGGTCTTTTGGGCCTTTCAACGATACCCATCGTACCCCTGCTTTGAGTCTGCTAGAACTTACGACAACGATGACTTCTCGGCCTTCGCATCTCTAATCGTCCAACCTTGACGATGTTTCACAACTCAAGCAACCTTCTCGAGCAGCCATTATCCACCAACTCACGACCTTTGAGTTGTCACCGCATTCGTTGTTCCACCTTGATCAGCGAACACATTCACCACTTCGAGCCTTCCTACTTGAACCACCTCGAAGTTACGTCATCACTAGAAGTGCCCGATCAGAAATTTCCACTAGAAATGCGGACCAGACCCATTCTGAACCGACCAGACCCCCTCTGGTACTTCTGGACCGATCAGACCCCCCTCTGCTCCATCTGGACCGACCAGAACCCTCCTGAGTCGACCAGATTCTCTTCTAACCTTCTGGACCGATCAGACTGACCAGCTCCAAGACCCTGTTAAAACCGACCAGCCTGCTCCAAAACGACCAGCTTAAAACCGACCAGCCTGCTCCAGAACGACCAGCTTAAAACCGAATAGCCTGCTCCAGAACGACCAGCTTAAAACCGACTAGCCTGCTCCAGAACGACCAGCTTAAAACCGACTAGCCTGCTCCAGAACGACCAGCTTAAAACCGACTAGCCTGCTCCAGAACGACCAGCTTAAAACCGACTAGCTGCTCCAGAACGACCAACTTCCTGTCTTGCTCCCCAGCTATAAAACTACAGACCGCCTCAGCCTAGATCTTTATGGACCGACCAGAGCCATCAGACCGACCCGATCAGGGAAAAACCGACCAGAAACCTGCACAGCTCCATTTCGACTTCGATTTCGACCAAAACTTCGCCAAACGACGAATCCGACGAAATCGGCTTATCCGATTCATCCAAATGCAACCACAAACATGTTATGCAACCAACAATATCATAAATCTAACAATTTCCATCAAAACACATAAATTTCCCAAAACATGATAAATCGTATGAACATAAAAACGGATCTAACTTGCATAATCTTGAGAAAAATCATAAAATTAACCATTTAAATTATCTAGATCAGATCCTAAGGTGATTCATATATAATATGGACTTAGTATGGTGTGGATCTAAGAAAAATAACATGGAAATGATGAAATTAACATCCTAAAACCCATATAATTGCATGAATCCGAATGAGAGATGTAAATCACTCACCAATTATCCAAATCTAAGCAAAAGCAATGAAAACGCAATCCGGACAGAGAACACTTCGAATCAAACTCTTCAATCCGATGAATTCGCCCTTGAAACGATGTTGATCTAGCCTCGAATGGTATAGATCTTCGATTTCCCCCTTGGATTTGGAATTTTAATGGTGGAAAGGTGTTAGAGGAAGAAGGAGATCAAAGCCTCCCCATAAGAGAATGGAAAATGCCAACCTTTCTCCATATCCCTTACCCCCTATTTATAGTCTCCACCTACCCTCTAATGGGCTTTCTCCAAACCAGCCCATTAGCCTTCCAAAACCTGAACATCCAACTGAAAAACCTTAAAACAGCGATTTCTCCCAAACCGTTGAACCAAATCCTTAATGTAACCACTCTACGGAAAGGGAATCATCAATTCCTTTCCAATGGCACAGGTCTCTCCCTCTGATTCGACCTGAGTCAAAAGTTATGCCCAGTACAGGACTGACAAGGGTAAAATGGTCACAAACAAAATCGTTAAAATTTATGGACATGTCTCACATCCCCATAAGCAACATATCAAAAGATGAGAATGATCCAACCCTCAGGGAATAAAATAAAAATATTCTACGAACTTCCGATACGTAAAATGCGGGCTGTTACATTCTCCCCCCATAAGAATTTCGCCCCCGAAATTCCAAGCAAACACAAGCAACCACAACAATTCCGCATGCCTATCATCCATGAGAAGCCAATCCTATCATCCAAACTAGCAACCATCAAGCCATACATCCATAGCCTTATCCTAGCACGCGGAATTCTATCAAATAACAACAAGATACAACGATATAACGATGATACAATCAAAGGGTCCTACGGATGAAAAGTTCTGGATGAGTCGCCTTCATGCTCTCTTCCGTCTCCCATGAACAATCGTCGCCATCTTCACTCCATTGTACCTTGACTAGCTTAACCTTCTTCCTCCTAAGCTGTTTCGTGTCATTCCCCACAACACGAAGTGGCTTACGAGGTTTCGCAACTGCGGTCTCTACTTCCAAGTCTTCATATTGTTCTGGAGATACCACCACATTCGAGTCGTGCACAAACTTCCGTAGAAATGACACATGGAAAACATTATGCACACTCGACATCTTCTCGGGTAACTCTAATCTATATGCGAGCTTTCCTATTCGCTCGACTATCGGAAACGGTCCAATAAACCTAGGAGCCAACTTCCCTTTACTTCCGAATCGAACCATATGTTTCAACGGTGAAATCTTCACGAAAACCATATCGCCTTCGTCGAATTCCAAATCCTTACGACGCTTATCGGCATAACTTTTCTGACGATCTTGGGCCGCCTTCATTCGTTGCCGAATTATCTCGATACAATCCGAGGTTTCTCTTATCATCTCAGGCCCAAGTATCAACTTATCTCCAGTTTCTAACCAACAAGCTAGAGAATTGCACGGCCTTCCATACAACGCCTCATATGGTGCCATCACAATACTCGACTGGTAGCTATTATTATATGCAAATTCGACTAAATGTAGATGGTCCTCCCATGATCCTCCGAAGTCTAACACACAAGCCCTCAGGAGATCTTCTAAAACTCGGTTGACTCTCTCGGTCTGACCATCAGTTTGGGGATGGTATGTCATACTTAAGCACAACTCGGTTCCCAAAGCTTCTTGCAAACTTTTCCAAAATCCACTCGTGAACAATTGATCCCAGTCACTTACTATACTCTTTGGGACACCATGGAATCGAACTATCCATTTCACATAAAGCTCAGCCAATTTTGATGCTGTCCTAGTTGACTTGACAGGAATAAATCTCGCACTTTTGGTCAAACGATCCACAATGACCCAAATCCCTTCATTTACTGCCCTAGTTCTAGGTAGTCCATCGATAAAATCCATCGATATCTGCTCCCACTTCCATGTAGGAACTTCTAATGGCTGAAGTAAACCACTCGGCTTCTTCTGTTCAGCTTTCACCAACTGACAGTTCATACACTTGGAAATGAATTTTCCAATATCTCTTTTCATCCCTTCCCAGTAGTAGGCTCACTTCATGTCCTGATACATTTTATTACCACCAGGATGAATCGTTAGCTTCGAGTGATGACATTCTCTCAGAACCTCATCCCTCAGTCCGTCGATATCAGGAACAACTAACCGTCCTTGCTTTCGAAGCTAACCTTCTCGATCGACCTCGAACTCTTTATCCTCCGGTTCCAGTTTCTGAATGAATTCGACAAGCTTCGCATCTTTCCTTTGGCTCTCGCCAATCCTTTCGATAAGAGTAGGTCTTATCGACAAGCTTGCCAACATTTCAGGTTCCAACTCACACCTTGGCCTGAAATCGAACCTTGCCAAGTACTCGAGGCCCTTCCATTCCGAAAACATCGCTCCCAAACTTGCGTGTCTTCGACTCAATGCATCTGCAACTGCATTGCCTTTGCCAGGAGTATAGGCTATACCAAAATCATACGATGCCAGAAACTCTAACCATCGTTGCTGCCGAAGATTCAAATCCTTTTGGGAGAAAAGATACTTCAACGACTTGTGATCCGTAAACAACTCGAATCGTACTCCCAACAGGTAATGTCTCCACATCTTCAGAGCAAACACAATCGCTGCCAACTCCAAATCATGAGTTGGATAGTTCTTCTCATGCGGCTTTAGCTGTCGACTCGCGTAGGCCACAACTTTATCCTTCTACATGAGCACTGCTCCAAGTCCAGTACCACATGCATCAGTATACACCACAATCTCTTCATTCCCACCTTGAATGGTCAACACAGGTGCACTCGTCAATCTCTACTTCAAGATTTCGAACGCTTGTTCACACTTTGCATCCTATGTGAACACTTGGTTCTTCTTCGTCAATCCTGTTAATGGTGCAGCTATCTTGGAGAAATCCTTGATAAACCTTCGGTAATAACCAGCCAACACAAGGAAACTCCGAACATCCGTCGCATTCTTAGGTCTATCCCAGTCCTGGATTGCTGCCACTTTAGCGGGGTCAACCGCTGTTCCTTTCCCAGAAACAACATGACCCAAGAACCTCACTTCATCTTTCCAAAAGTGACACTTTGAGAACTTAGCCTTAAGCTGATGCTTTCGCAAGATCTCTAACACAACTCTCAAATGCGTCTTATGTTCTTCCACATTTCTGGAGTAAACCAGTATATCATCCACAAACACAAGCACGAACTTATTCAACTGATCTCTGAACACTCTATTCATAAGATCCACAAAATACGCTGGCGCGTTAGTCAATCCGAAAGGCATCACCAACCACTCGAAGAATCCGGATGGTGTCCTAAAAGCAGTCTTTGGCACACTATCCTTAGCCACTCTCAACTGGTGAAATCCCGTTGCCAGATCCATCTGAGAAAACACTTTGGATTTGTGAAGCTGATCAAACAAGTCATCAATCCTTGGCAACGGATACTTGTTCTTCTTAGTCACCTTGTTCATCTCACGATAGTCCACACAAAACCTTAACGAGCCATCTGCCTTAGTTGCAAACACGACTGGTGCACCCCACTCGGAAACACTCCTCCGAATGAATCCTTTACCCAAAAGGTCACGAACTTGCACCTCTAACTCTCGCTGTTCCCTAGGCGCCATCCGCCTAAGGGGCATAACAATTGGTCTAGCACCTTCGACCAAATCGATCCTAAACTCGATCTCACGATGCGGCGGCAACCCTTTAACCTCGTTAAAGACATCCACATACTCATTAGCGATCAGCACTGATGATAGGTCTTCATGTGGAATCCCAAGCGAATATAGATAACTCACGAAGACCCCGTCTTCGCACTTACATCTAATCAACACCTTTCGCCCTTCCACATCCCCGACCCTCACCTCTAGCTTCTCGCAATTCACCCTTGCCGCATATCTCTTGAGCCAATCCATGCCCAAGATGATCCCATACCCAGCGAAGTTAAGAACAAAGCAATCACACATAAAAGAGCAACCATGACTCGATAATACTAGACCACGGCAAATCATGCACAAACTGGACGAACCCCCAACTGGATTTGTCATGATCAATGGCCTATCAAAAATATCGGGTTCCAAACCCAAGCGACAAACAAGCTCATTGCAGATGAATGAATGTGATGCTCCAGTATCAAACAAAACTCGAACTGAAACACCATTAACGGAAAAAGTACCTTGTACCACGACACCCTTTCCCTTCTCTTCCGCAGCAGGAGCTCTTGAAGAAGATGGCACAGCGTCCAAAGCATATGCCTTCACAATCTGCTTGCCCTTAGCTGATTCTGGACAATCTTTCCTCTCATGCCCAGGCTTTCCACACTTGAAGCACTTCTTCTCAGCTTTGGGATACTTGCACTCATTTGAATAATGACCCTTCTGTTGGCAGTTAAAACAAACCGCCTCATTCTTGGGTTTCTTTTGGCCATCCTTTCCTTTCTGTTGTTGCTGCTTCCTCTTTTTATTATTACCACCCTGCTGTGGTTTCTGAGCCTCCTTGGTTGCAGCAACAACATTTGCTTCTTTGGGAAACAAGCTCTCATGATGAATAGCCTTTTCCACAATCTTTTCAAATGAATCATCGAGGTGGTCCACAAGCGGCTTTCCAATATGAGCATCTAAACCCAAGACAAACTTCTCGTTCTTCTGATAGGGTGTATCAATGTATGAACGAGCATATCTAGACAAAGCCTCAAAATCAGAAATGTAGTCAAGAACTGATCTGCCATTCTGCTTCAACTCTACGAACTTCTTGAAGAGAACGGACTTTTGAGCAGTGGAGATAAAATTTGCTTCAAACTTAGCTTGGAATTGCTCTCATGAAATCTCCTCTTCCGGAGTCTCGAGTATAACAGAATTCCACCATTCCATGGCCCTGCTCTGCAGCTGCCTTGATGCAAGCTTTCTCTTCATTGCATCCTCAATACCCAAGTCTCCAAAGATTCGAACACATGAATCCATCCACCTCTAAACCTCTTCAGCTGGCTCAGTTCCCTTGAATGGTTTCCCTCCTAGAGATGTAAAGTCCTTGCACATCTTTGCAAAATCTACCCTAGGAACTCGCACCCCTACATCTACCGTGGCCGCCACTGGAGCGGGTACCCTTCGCATAATTGCTTCTGCCATGGCTTCAAACATGGCCGGGTAATCTGGCTCACCACCATTTCCCCCTCCAGTATTAGCTCTCCTAGCAGCGTGCCTTGATGGTCGTCTACTCATTCTAAATCTGAAATTTAGAATAGTTAGCCAATTCCAAGAAAACTGCTAAAAGAATACAACCACAACTACTATATATGCTAATATATATATAGTAACATCCAACTGAAATCTACAAATACGTCCCTCATACGCAATTATGTCTTTGAACTTTGGCCAAAATCGTTGACCAGAGCTCTGATACCAAATGTGACGACCGCCCATAACCCCTGCACTAAACAAGAGGAATAATGCGCTGAAAGGCGTGCCAGGCTGCTATGGACGATCATCATAGTAAGTGAACACATCGAAACCTGTCGTAGAACTCACAGCGCAAGGATAAAATATAACAGAACATATACAACAGGTGATAGTAATGAGGTATCATATAACAAACTTTTGAAACTCTTTCAACAACCAGAAAGATTATCCAACTGATATCCAAGTTTGTACATAAGGCCTCACTACAACTCTCAAGCAACTCAAACAGCGGAAACAGAAATACTAGATAGAATAAAACTGGTACGCCAGCCTCCTGCTCGTCATCGCTCAGCTTCCTCGTATCACTAAGCTCCATTACCTGTAACCTGCTACTTAGTCTGCCCATCCACAACCGGATGAACAGCCCAAGGTAATAAGAGGAGACATAAAACCTTGAGTCAGACAATAGTCTTAGTGAGCGATAATACAGCTAACAAACTTCAACAAGAAAGCATATGAGAATGGGTAAATGAACAACTTATCTACCCACACCACCAGAGAAGAACTCAACCTTATCTTCCCCACATCGGACAGTGATAGTCTTTACACCAAGCATTTCAACCATTCATCCATAGAAACCAGAACACCCATTCAATCATAGAGAACACACATAACATCCAGATTATATAAGTCTCACACAGACAACCCTAATCGAGTTTAACATTCCTCAAGTACCCTCGCCAGAGGCCTAAACCAATATCACTTAAGCACTCAAAGAACATCTCCCTCGACTTTGGATAATCTATGTGAGATAGTACAAACAGAACAAACAATCATCCATAACCGACTCTGGCTATCACCGCCAATCCTGCTTCGAAACCATCATTGTCGTATGACGGCCAACCTTGCCATATGTCAAGGGCTAATGATAACCCTAGTTCTAGCATGAACTCCATATGCCCAACCTTGGCAATGTCCAACCTTGACACTAGGCCTTTCCCCAACCAGAAAGACCCAGGGTACTCGACCAACAACCGGTCTTTTGGGCCTTTCAACGATACCCATCGTACCCCTGCTTTGAGTCTGCTAGAACTTACGACAACGATGACTTCTCGGCCTTCGCATCTCTAATCGTCCAACCTTGACGATGTTTCACAGCTCAAGCAACCTTCTCGAGCAACCATTATCCACCAACTCACGACCTTTGAGTTGTCACCGCATTCGTTGTTCCACCTTGATCAACGAACACATTCACCACTTCGAGCCTTCCTACTTGAACCACCTCGAAGTTACGTCATCACTAGAAGTGCCCGATCAGAAATTTCCACTAGAAATGCCGACCAGACCCATTCTGAACCGAACAGACCCCCTCTGGTACTTCTGGACCGATCAGACCCCCCTCTGCTCCTTCTGGACCGACCAGAACCCTCCTGAGTCGACCAGATTCTCTTCTCAACCTTCTGGACCGATCAGACTGACCAGCTCCAAGACCCTGTTAAAACCGACCAGCCTGGTCCAGAACGACCAGCTTAAAACCGACCAGCCTGCTCCAGATCGACCAGCTTAAAACCGACTAGCCTGCTCCAGAAGGACCAGCTTAAAACCGACTAGCCTGCTCCAGAACGACCAGCTTAAAACCGACTAGCCTGCTCCAGAACGACCAGCTTAAAACCGACTAGCCTACTCCAGAACGACCAGCTTAAAACCGACTAGCTGCTCCAGAACGACCAGCTTCCTGTCTTGCTCTCCAGCTATAAAACAACCGACCGCCTCAACCTAGATCCTTCTGGACCGACCAGAGCCATCAGACCGACCCGATCAGGGAAAAACCGACCAGAAACCTGCACAGCTCCATTTCAACTTCGATTTCGACCAAAACTTCGACAAACGACGAATCCGACGAAATCGGCTTATCCGATTCATCCAAATGCAACCACAAACATGTTATGCAACCAACAATATCATAAATCTAACAATTTCCATCAAAACACATAAATTTCCAAAAACATGATAAGTGAATCATATAAACATAAAAACGGATCTAACTTGCATAATCTTGAGAAAAAACATAAAATTAACCATTTAAATTATCTAGATCAGATCCTAAGGTGATTCATATATAAAATGGACTTAGAAAGTTGTGGATCTAAGGAAAATAACATGGAAATGATGAAATTAACATCCTAAAACCCATATACTTGCATGAATCCGAATGAGAGATGTAAATCACTCACCAATTATCCAAATCTAAGTAAAAGCAATGAAAACGCAATCCGGACAGCGAACACTTCGAATCAAACTCTTCAATCCGATGAATTCGCCCTTGAAACGATGTTGATCTAGCCTCGAATGGTATAGATCTTCGATTTCCCCCTTGGATTTGGAATTTTAATGGTGGAAAGGTGTTAGAGGAAGAAGGAGATCAAAGCCTCCCCATAAGAGAATGGAAAATGCCAACCTTTCTCCATATCCCTTACCCCCTATTTATAGTCTCCACCTACCCTCTAATGGGCTTTCTCCAAACCAGCCCATTAGCCTTCCAAAACCTGAACATCCAACTGAAAAACCTTAAAACAGCGATTTCTCATAATCCGCTGAACCAAAACCTTAATGTAACCACTCTACGGAAAGGGAATCATCAATTCCTTTCCAATGGCACAGGTCTCACCCTCTGATTCGACCTGAGTCAAAAGTTATGCCCAGTACAAGACTGACAGGGGAAAAATGGTCACAAACAAAATCGGTAAAATTTATCGACATGTCTCACATCCCCATAAGCAACATATCAAAAGATGTGAATGATCCAACCCTCAGGGAATAAAATAAAAATATTCTACGACCTTCCGATACGTAAAATGCGGGCTGTTACATATATATTCGATTAACTCCTTTTACTTCTATTTGAATAAACTATATATTTGATTAACTCATTTGCTTTAACTCTAATCGATTAAACTAACATCGATTTACTCCTTTCGATTGAACTAACATCGATTAACTCCTTTTACTTTGTATTAGAATAAACTATATTCGATTAACTCATTTTCTTTAACTCTAATCGATTAAACTAACATCGATTAACTCCTTTTACTTTCTATTCGAATAAACTATATTCGATTAACTCATTTGCTTTAACTCTAATCGATTAAACTAACGTCGATTAACTCCTTTTAACTCGATTAAACTAACATCGATTAACTCCTTTTAACTCGATTAAACAATTCATTTATAAAGATTTACTTTTAGTAATGGTTCTTCACTTTACAAATGATTTCCTTCTTATAACAGTTTCCATTTTATAACGTTTATCCGTTTTCTAAATATCTCCTATTTATAAATATTCCATTTTATAAATATTTCTTATTTATAAATATTCCAATTATAAATATTTTATTTTCAAATATCACTTTGAAAATATTCCCTTATCAACATTTCGGTATGTTATGGCATTCAACATATCAAATCACGATGATCAGTATCGTCCAAACACATATAATCGACAACAGATTATATATCACATCATTTATCACAATATATGAAAAACAGTAAAATAAATGTTGAGGAACCCAGTTGGATTCCTCCAACCTGTTTCCCTGCATCACAGATGTTAAACAATATAAATCAACATCACTTTCAGTTCCATATGATATATTCTGTTAAACAGAATCAATATAGAAATTCAACTAACTGACTAGCAGTTCAATCAAACAGTCAACACGCAGTCAATCAGCCAATATTTAACAGTTCTAAAAATACAACATGAAATTATAAACTGTTTAGAGTTAGTGAGATTTACTCACATTGGCAGTTCATCGTTAAAGAACGATAAACCGTCGTTTGATTTGAATCAAACAATTTATTTCTCCATAAATTCATACGAGCTCCGATGGACTTCCAATCAGTGCCATTGGGTAGCGTCCGTCCATACGATCCTGTCGGATCTTGTTTTGTCCAATTCTTTGATATTATTATCTGGCCCACTCATGTTTGGCAAAAACCATGGCCCAATAGTCTTCTTCTTCCACCGATGATTTTTCCCAACTCCAGGAACACTTCCCAGCAAAAACACCGATCCGTTCTCCTCTTTCTTCTTAGCGAAAACAAAAACCAATACCACCGAACTCCCCTTCCACTTCCCCATCTACTCACAGTCAAAATACCCAACTCGACAATCATGTTGACCTCGCGTTCTCCCCCAAATCCGACGTTGTGCGTCTCCTGTCGTCTACAGGAACACCGCAGTCATCTTTATCACGAGAACACTCCAGACCAACACCGAAACTCATCTCTCCAGCTTCAAACAAATAAAACTGTACCCCCTCATTTGAAGCGTGACACCAGCTCCACACCCCTACATGTTCCTCATGGTCACCATTCCCTAAATCCAAACCGTACCTATGTCTGATCGGAGGCTACCAGAACACAACGAGTTGATGCCCCTCCGACCTGTCTTCACTTCGACACCCCTCTGGCTCACCTCGGTGGCCTGAAACCCCCGAAAACTCCAACCCTATTTCGCGCTGACCATATTCGAAGGGCGTCGAACTCAACAAGAGGGGTACAGATATGATGCTACTCCTTGTAGGATTTCGAAAATATGGGTATTAGGATTCACAGGAATTTATGTGGAGTGTCTGGATTTTTACAAGTTGCGTTTGTTGAAAAAGAAATGAAGAAAGTGGCGGCGTGTTTTTGATTTCATCCGATGGTTTTTAGTTTAGGTCTTAAGAATTTCCTTTGTATTTATAGGATGTTTCCCAAGAATTTACAAGCATTTGTTGATGGGCATGTTCCACGTTTTCTTCTTTGCTGGAGGAGTGCTGACCGTAGAAAGAAAAAAGAGAAGAGGTTTAACAAAACCTATATACTATAATTTATAAATAAAATATTCTATACAACTTTCAATGTGAAGTTTAAGGTATACCTGTTTTATTTTACGAACCGCTAGACAGAAATAAACATACCGTTGTGACGAGCAAGGTGTCACGATTTCAAAAATATAATAATACCGGTAGATTAACTCATACTGTGAAATCCCAAAATCGCTGATTAAGGGTGCAAAATACTCCAAATAAAAAGTTGCTTATTTAATTAATTAAAAATTACAGTAAAATTCTAAAAATTAAATTATCACTACGTCTCAAAGGAACTTTGTCTAAATTCAAACCCGATAGTCAAATATATTGAAAACCCTTTTTATAACGTAAATAAAGCGTTACTAATTAGAAAGGAATTCCACAGCGACTTTTCTAAAATTTGATTTGGACGTAAATCAAAATCTACACGACGAAATCTCGATTTTTCTCTTCCACTAGAAAAATATCCTTCACCAGCTCCACACGTTTCTTGTTTCACAAAAATCTGATTTAAAACGAATCCTGTACATTCAGTTGAAGTTCAAATCGCCAATTTACGAACTGCAGCGCCATTTCGAGATCGTTTATAATTATATTATAAACTATACGTTCAACTATCGTTTATATAATATATTCGTTATTCAAATTAAATTCCAAGCTGAATTAAATATTTTGAATTGCCCAGTTCACATTATATCGCCATTTCAGCCCAATCTGATTATTTCAGAATTAAATATATTATTTAATTTATTATTTTAATTAAATATTCACCATTATTTAACTCCACGACCATTTAATTCAC
Organism: Allium sativum; assembly: GCA_030737875.1. NCBI lineage: Eukaryota > Viridiplantae > Streptophyta > Magnoliopsida > Asparagales > Amaryllidaceae > Allium > Allium sativum. The sequence continues at coordinate 49,216,086 of CM060918.1, forward strand.
TATATCACTATTTATATAATTAAATAAATTAATTATTATCCCTCTGCGAATGCGGGTCATTACAATCTTCCCCACTTAAAATAATTTCGTCCTCGAAATTGCTAAAAGGTAGAGGACGACCCTATCGACTGGTTAGAACATATTTGTTCACTTCTTAACTTAAGTTTCAACTGAACCTATTTAATTTCAATTAAATTATTAATTAATTCTTTTCAATGAAAATTTTCAAAAATCCTGAAAATTTTCTAATGCCTTAATTTTTTGAAAAATTTCGCCAGCATCTTCTTTATACTGGTCCATCGGTCAAACTTCAACTCGCCTCTCTGGGCCATCTCCAGCCCAAAAGAAAATCAAACAGCCAAGCGGCTTGCCAATTCGGCTCATAAATCTTATATCCAATAGAAATACAAGCTTGTACCTTTTGTCGGCATATCATTTTATCCTTTCCACCTGTTATCAATTCAGCAGATACAAGGGTCATCCCAATCAAATCCCAATCTGCTTTTATCCACAACACAACCATTCGCTTATATCCGAGCCAAATATCATTTCAACTCGAGTTTCTTCTCGATTCCCAACTTTTAACTTGATTATCACATTACACTTCAAATTCGAATCTCACAATCCAATTTGTTTTGATATCATTCTAATTCAATATCAGTTACCACTTTACTGACTTTACTTTAATTCAAATTTGCTTTCACAAATTTCTGTTAAATTTGTTTTTAATTCAAACAGTCTTTCCCTAGGAGTTTTCAAACAGTTTAGTCTTTCCAAAAATCAAATTTTCCTTTTTGAACATGTCACTAAGCCCTTAATTAATATTCCATTAGTTAAATCACTTCTCTATTTCTTTATCAATATTTGTTAACCAAATATTTTCAATAACCATATTGTTCTTTTATGTTATTTGGAAAACATTTCCGAATATCGACTTCCTTTATTTTCTAAACTTTAGAAAATACATGCTATTTATAATTGGAAAATATCCCAATTACTTATCTCTTTTTCGATCTCATTTATTTCTATACTTAGGAAATATTCTTTATTATATTTCCAAGTTTACACTTGTTTGGGTTAAAACGGATGTTGTGTAAAACATCGTTACGACAACCCAAATACTATATTCAACTAACTCTTATTCAACATTGATCTTCGAGCCTGAAATCTTACTATTTATTTGTTAATAATGAAATCAATCAAGTTGGGGTATAACTACCTCTCAGACCTTGACTGAATAACAATTATAACGTCAAAACAGATAAGACTACTTATTCGTATAATCAATACCATACAACTACTTATTCACTTTTAAACACGTATACGCTTCCTCTTTCTATTCTTACTAGATTTTATTCTTAGTCTTCCTTTTTGATTTTACTATTCTATTTCTAAGTTCGTTTCCTTATCGACTTCTATATATATATTGATACGTTGATTTCTAACTATCAAATTATCTTAAAAATATTCTAACTCCTTAAATTCCTGGAAAAAATCGCCATAACCTCCTTTGTATCAGGAGCATCGGGATATTTCAAATAGCCTCCCATGGCCCTCACCAATCCAAAAGAAAAATAAAAAGCCAAGCGGCTAGCCGATACGGCGCATAAAATCTCATATATGAATTAAATACATACCTTTTCGTCAAGCATTCTATTTATATACCTTCATACCTTATCCATACCTATCTCATTTATATTTATACCTGCCCAATCTATTTTAACTATACCTGATCGTTTTAACTCAATTCGTTAATTTATTTGTTAATTAACTCTTTAGTCTATTTCACTTTTATATTTGAACATGACATTTTCAAATATATTTTAACTTGCTTATTAACTAATTTGAATCCAAATTTCAAATTTAAGTTCTATATTCGATTTCGAATATCCATTTGTAAATCCAATTCACCCTTTCAAAGTTCAACTTCAAATTCAAAACTCGATTAACTAATTCCTCTTCGACTTAGTTAATTCTATTCAATTTCTATTCAAATTTTATGTCACTTCTATTATTCAAATCTATTATATATCAAATTCTATTCAAATTCTATAGTTTAAATTCCATTTGAATTCTATATTCATATTCTATATATTCAAATCCTATATTTGAATTCCATTTGAATTCTATATTCAAATTCCATATATTAAAAACCTATATTTGAATTCCATTTGAATTCTATATTCAAATTCTATATATTCAAATCCTATATTTGAATTCCTTTATATTTTCTATATTCAAAATTCTATATTTGAATTCCATTTGAATTTCTATATTCAAATTCTATATCACTTCCATTGAATTTCATATATTCAAACTCCCTTTGAATTTCTATATTCAATTTCTATTTCAATTCCATTGAATTTCATATATTCAAACTTCCTTTGAATTTCTATATTGAATTCTATATTATAAATCCCATTTTGAAATTCAACCCACTTGTCTTTCCCAAAATAAATTCAAAACAGTATCTCTGGTAGTAATTCGTCACTTACAACTCGAAAATGAATACTGATGATGCACCTGTCATCATCAGAATCTATTTTACAGCGATCGAAGTGAGTTCAATACTATAAAACCATTTTTATACATTTCCACTTTGAAATTCATTTCAAAATATAATTCACACTGCTTGTAAAACAATTTAAAATCTCCCAGGATCTTAAATTTTCCTTATTTTTTATCCAAATCCATTTACAAACACTTATCCAATTTTCCAGAATTTTAACTCAATATCTGGCTTAAATTTTTCAGATTTAACTCATCCGATTTCACGTATTTCACTTATATGAATTCTGAGTGGTTATTTACATAACCATTTCACATTTTTATAATCTTATTCGATTATAATCACAACCAATATATCCAACATATTATAATCTTGATACTTATATATTCTCTATATCAAGATATACCTTGGGTAAACTTATTTTAATTTACCCTCTTTTCAAAACATATCGTGACGACCCATCGTATTCGAGTGTTTAGTAACTCCTACCGATACAGCGGATCAAACTGATCAAACAGAAACCATAAACAACTCAACCAACAAATCTCCACAATATAAAACAAGTTTTTAAATCAAATTACAAATACGTTCACTCGTATATATACACTCAACTCAATCTAGGGTATTAATAACCCTATCTCTACCGCATCACGCCACAGAGCCAAGTTAATTCACTTAACTTAAGCTCTAATACCAACTGTAATGACCCAAAATTACGGTCCAATTTGAGCTGACCAAAAACACTAGTCCAGCCCCAAATTAAACTGAAAATCAGGAAATTAATAGAAAGAAAACAGAGGGTGAGGAAAGATAAGATATAAACTTAGAATAGAAGTAGAAGAAGAATACAACATCAGAGTAACATGAACCTCACAGCGGAATGAATAACATATAATATATATATATAACATAACTTGAAATATACATCTATACGTGAATATACATCATTATCAAAGTACAACACTAACAACACAACGGAAATAACTATAGCTATGTAATTCTGAAGCCTCCTGCTCCAAGCTCTTCCATTATATCTGTAAATCCTGACTACTTGACTGCCCGTACAAAATTGGGCACCCAAGAGTTTAGGGAAAACAATGAAGTAAACTCCGGGTCAGTCATGGGACTGGTATGAGTAAAACAGTTTAAAACAGTTTGAACTAGTAAACGATATCTCATAAGACCACGCCGTATAACGGAACTTGTTTTTCCCTTATGAGAATCCAAATTATCTTTATATCAAAAACCTTTTGATATTATAATAATGTCTATCAACCACAGTATAATAATCATCTAGCAGAACGCTTTCATCCACGTTCTACATATATAGTATACAATCAAAACCGCAAGCACGTATTGGGTAATGGATTTCCAGCTATGACAAGGTATGGAACCACCTTTTGCTAGTGTATCTCTAGAAAGGAATACACAAGGTTCAACAAGAACATCTTGCAACCCGGCCACACATGACCAACCACTCATTTCACTTGAGTGTATCGAATGTATATCATCAACGGTTGGGATCAGCAACCGTTTCCCGAATGGGACAGCATCAACAGTAGACTTTTATAAGTAAATGAAACTCTAGATCAGGTGATTTTACACCCTACTTCGGTGCGACCGACTTAGCCATGCTGCCTGCCTGATTTCTGTCATTTACCGGATGTGAGGCTAGAAGCTACGCTTTATCATCACACCAGATTCACTTTGAATGTCACATCGTCAAATCCATCAAATCACCGATTGACGTCCTCAACCATACATTATGTGTTAGCTAAAAGAAGTTTCCTTCTCCGCTTCCACTCTTGGTACGGTTAGAGAAATCAATATACGTGGTCGTCTGGAAATACTCTGTCAGACATCCGTCCATACAAGTCATCCAGGAACAGGATGAACCGAAAGCACTATTCTGTAAACAGGATAGCATTTGCATAACTCCGTCTTCAATTTCCTTTGGCATATATGATGTAACGACCCGTGTTTTTCGACCATTTGAATCTAAATATTTAAATTAGTTTTAAATATTTTATTTGAAATATAAATGGATTATTAATATTTATTCCGTTATTTAAAACAAAGTTTGAACATTAACTTTAATTATAATATAAATCGAGCTCGAAATGGCGCTGCAGTTCGTAATATTTGATTTTTGAACTTTAACAAGATATGCAGAGTCCAATATAAGTCGGATTTCTGTGAAACAAGAAACGATGGAACCGTGTTGATGATAATTTTTACATAAAAGAGAAAAATTCAGATTTCGTGTTATAGATTGTGAGTTATGGCTAAATCAAATTTTAAAATAGTCGCTATGGCAATCGTTATTTAAATACCGACCTTTAAAATAGCCGTTTTGCAAACGATCTCTGATTTCGACGAAATCAGTTTCATTAGGACCGTAACCTTAAATTATTGTACGGTGGTGAATGGCGTGACAAACCGATATCGTATGTGGCCACGGTTGCCGTAAACGCCCAGTTATTTTCTATAATGCGTAATTAATTTAATAAAGGGTTATTTGGGTGTAACTTGAATAGACGATCGAATTAAGCCACGAAACCAATTCTGTTGAGTTCGTATCATTGATTAGAGCCTGAATAGGTATATAGTTTGTTATTTTTAGAGACCGGCAAATTTGGTGTTCGAAATGGCATTGCGGTGCACCTAAAAATGGCCTACCGGAGAAACGGTCTCAGAAGACGAAGAAACTTATGCCGTTGGGTTCGTATTGAAAAATCATTGTCGGATTTCAAGGTTTCAAGTTGAGTTGATTTGATCTGGTGATCGTGAAAAAGTTAAACATGTGTTTATTTATGGTTTTATAAAGGAAATTTTTTCATACGACCTCGGACTTCGACGAAACTTGTCCCGTTGGGTCCGGAATACTTTTTTTCACTAAGATTAGCCTTTTTACCAGTAAACCAAAATCGTTTGTAGTGTTTTAATCGATTACTTCACGACGAAGTTTCGCTAATAATACATATATGTTTCCTTTCTCATGAAGAGGTCCACGCATGGGCATGTCCATTGAAGTACACAACAGACCAAGACAAGCCGCCTGTAGTTGAAAGAAATTACATGCTGCAAATCTACCCTATCTTTCTTTTCTTTTTTCAGCTACGACTACATCTACAATTGTACCATTGAAAGCGACACCCTAAACACCGTGCCGACCAAGGATGTGAATCTCTCATCCAAGCACATGCCTTACACTCACTAGTACACTGTCCTCTACATTAGCTATTCCCTCCTAATCTATTATTCTGAGAAATTCACATGCATATCAGAATCAACGAAACAATGCAGCAGTGTCGTGTTACATCACGAAGCTTCCTTTCCAACCAAGAAAAGCTCTGCTATGTTAAATCAACATCAACGCAAATCAAAGACCTATCTGTATATGTGAAAACGAAAACACAATTGTATTGACTTCATAATACATGTGCAGTCACTCTGATATGTCTTTTCTAATCAAAACGTAGCTACCCTATGTTGTAGTTGAGCCAACCTAAAGTGTACCATGGTGAAAGACGTGATGCTTATCCCACCATACTCCATGGCTATAAATAGTACCCTGTTTCCATTCTTCCTTTGGTGCCTCTCCCTTCTTCCCAGAACAGAAACCTTCATTTTCCCTTTTCATTTTGGTTTCCTGTCTGCCCCCATTTTCGTTTTGTTCGAACCCAAACCGCAGTCTTCATTTACAGTGTAACTCGAACATATGCCTACTTTCAAATGCAAACGAGGAACTTGTAGAGGAGCTGGGTGCTGTTCGAGCAAGGTGGTCGTGATTTAATGGGACCGAGGGTCTGAGCAACGGGTTGCAGATGGTTGGTGCTGAGTGGGGTCAGGCGCGGATCTCCGATGGCCTGGAAGCGGTGCGCCGGGGCTATGCATAATGAAGTTTTCAAGTAGGAAGGAGATGTTAGCAGGCAAGTAAGGAAACACGGTGGGATATGTTTGCATGCACGATGGAGTGAACAGAACAATGGCGAGAAGGAGACATTGTGTCCATTTGTAGTGGAAGAAAGGTTTGAGGGTGTAGGTTCTTTTAAACGTGAAGAAGTATTTCTTTGGAAGGGTCGGACTGTTTGAGAGATGTAGTGCATGGTGATAAGTCTGGGTGCATGGGAAACAGTGAAGGCGACATACTGGGAGATGCAAAGCCATGCAGCGTGTAGAAGACTGTAGTATGTGCGAAGAAATATATATATATATATATATATATATATATATATATATATATATATATATATATACAAAACAAAAGAAGAGTACACGAAAAGAATGTGGGAAGGATCACTGTAGAAGCAAATGCCGGTTGGGAAGGAATTGATGGCGGTACTGTGGCGTACAAAGGAGTGGAACAGTATGAACGGTAGGGTGCTGAAGGGAGTACGTATGCATGGGAGAAAGAAGGGAATGGGAGTTGCTTGCTGTCATTTTCGGTAGTGGAGAAGGAAGCGTTCAACAATGAAGATGGGAACAGTGCAAAGCTGGTACGAACGCATATATGCCTAATTACCTTCTAATGTGTCTAACCCTCTTATCACATGCCTAAGTGCCTATTTGTCTATGTCTTAATAAAATTAAATAAGTGCCTAGTTTATAAATTAATTTGGCCAGTATAGGTATTGGGTTATATGTTAGTGCCTCACCGTAAAGGCTAACGAAATTAAAGGGTCCAATTATTTTGAATAAATCTATTTAACCCATGTATTCAATCAGATGGATCGTTAGAAATTATACTTTCTCAACTATAGATACATTTGGCGTCTACCACCCTGAATTAACCAGAATTGCTTAAAAATGTGCTAATTTTCTTTGGGGTTCAAAATTAACAATTTTAGTTGATTAAATGTATGACCTAGTAGGATGAATCTAGGGAACCATATATATACACCACAGTTTCCTAATCAATTAGTTAAAGGCTTAGTTAGGATTAGTTAATGAAAATAGTTTACCAATTCATAGTTAAACAATAACCATTCGATTAAATTTAGCAAGTAACGTATAACGTGTACCTATATTGTCAGAGTTGGGCAAAACAGAAGACGCTGTAATTGTATCAGCAAGCACAACATTTTAAAATTGGTTGGACGGAGTTGAGCGCAGCTAGTAGTTTAATTAAATTAAACGCTTGTTTAATTTAATTAAAATGAACTGTTGATGAGGACACAGGGTGAGTTAAACTCACTCAGTTTTTCCCATTTATATTTTATATAAATTGGGTTTTATTTTGTGTGCTCTATTTGCTGAAAGTTGACTGTTTGCTGATTATACATCTATTTGTTGATTTAACTAATGAAATTAAACCGTCGTTTAATTTTGGTGAAATACCAAATCGTTATTTTTACGATTGGTTCCAATAAAGGTAACTTACCTTGTTGGTCATGTTTATAAAATAAACGTGTTTTGTTTGAATTGTTTGAACTGATTGAATTACTTTGATGGTTGGTTGATGCAAAATAGATGCTATCTGCTAGTATATATCAGTTAAATGGAATTCACTGATTTGTTTGGAGATAAACATTTGTATATAGGGAAGGACAGATTGGAGGGATCCAACCGGATTCCTCAAATATATTATTTATTTTCATATTAACATATGAACTGTCATGATTGGGTGATTTATTTGAATATTGATCATCAATTGGAAAGTCCACCTGTGTTGTGTTTTAACAAATGGGCTATATTGGTTGAGTAATCGGCAGTAAACGGCCTAAAATTAAATGGTTTGTTTATATTGATTCACCGTCCGGTGAGTCGATGGAACTGAAGTTATAAAATTTATTTTATAACTAAAGATAAGATTTGAAATGTATATTTTAAATAAAAACTTATTTAAAAGGGAATGAATATTTTATGTTTATAATTAAGTGTAAATTGATTTGATAAAAGAAATTTATAAACGGGTTTTTAAGACCTAAGTTGTTATAACGAAGCTATAAAAGAAATGCAAACGGATAAAATAGTTTTGAAATAAATTTTACTAAATTATTCGAATTAAGTAAAAGGAAAGTAAGATAAAGAGTTTGAGGATAAACCAGAGTTATATAAATAAGGTGAAGTGGTAAATCGTTAATTTTATATTAACGTTACTTGATAATGGGATTAGAATGAAATATTGATTTTGGATTACAACTTTTATTTATTTTAAGGTATGAACGTTGTTGATCAAGGTCTAAGAGGTAACTAAATACCCCAGCTTGAACGACTTCGGGATTATCTTAGAATGGTATGAGTTGTAATGGTAAATATGGTGAATAAACTTTAGTATTTCATTAGTGAAATGATAACGAAATATTTTTTTTATGAAAATGTATATAAAATGATGACTTCAAAGAAAAAGGGGATAAGGGGGATTGCGTCAAATTATAACGATATCCGCAAGGTAAAAAGGGAAATGTAAAGTTGAGTATTGAAATCGATTTACTCGATATTAACAAGCATCTGTTTTCGTTGTCAAGAAATGAACAAAGATGTTTCGTAAAGTTGATTTTCCAATATTATATGGTGATCGTGTGGTAAATGGGTTGAAAGTGAAAATAGAAAACTAAATGTGATATAGAATTATCCTAAGTAATGAATTGGTTTAAAAGATAATCTTATGTTGAATAAGAAACGACGAAACTATATTTTTAGTATCGAAAGATTCAAGAGTTTGGAATTTACATTTGTTTTCAATTAAAAGGCCAAGTGATGCTGATTACCGAACCAATGAACCCATTGAGTTGTCATGATTGAAACACTGATTAATTTGATAGTTAAATCACCGACTATCAAATCTGACCAATACGATTGTTGGTACAGAAAGACCGGGATCGAATTTATATTCGAAAACCATTTCGACCAACAAATACGTGAAGAGATCAAGAGATGATCGAGGTGGAGTGTTGAAGACCGTATATTGTCATAAATGGAAGAGCCACTAAAATTCTCTGCCTTGCAAATAGAGATAAGCTGTGATTCTGTCATTCTGTCGTGATTGGAATCTACGGGTTGCAAGGACTTCTCGCTACTGATCCATGGGGTGATTCCTATATTGGATGCAGTAGGAGAGTACCTTCAGTTCATCCTATTCCTAAATGACTTGTATGGATGAGTGTCTGACAGAGTATTTCCAGACGGTCACGTATATTGATTTCTTTAACTATACCAAGAGTGGAAGCGAAGAAGGAAACTTCTTTTAGCTAACACATAATGTATTGTTAAGGACGTCAATCAGTGATTTGATGGATTTGACGATGTGGCATTCGAAGTGAATCTGGTGTGATGATAAAGTGTAGCCTCAAGCCTCATCAACCGAGAAATGACAAAAATCGGGCAGGCAGCATGGCTATGTGGGTCGCTCCCATTAGGGTGTACAATCACCTATCTAGAGAAAATCCTTTTGTTTCTTAAATCTATTTCGATGTTGTCCCTTTGTGGGAAGACGCTGGGTAGCTCCCAACCGTTGGTGATATACATTCGATACACTCAAGAGAAATGAGTAGTCGGTCATATGTGAGCCGGGTTGTAAGACGTTCTTGTTGAACCCAGTGTATTCACCTCTAGAGATACATGATCGGCAGTTGGTCCCATACCTTGTCATAGTCAGAATCCAATCTCCAATAAGCGCCCGCGGTTTTGATTGTATACTATATATGTGGAGCGTGAGATGCAAGCGCTCCACTAGATTGATATTTACTTGTATTTAGACATTATTATAACATCATACAAGACATCGGTTTCAAAAAAAATGTTTTGGGTTATCGTAAGGTAAAAACCGTCCGTGTTTATGTGTGGATTTGGTCTTACGATTATCCTTTTCTTTAAAAGATTTTAACTGTAAAATCAGGTTGTGTGATACCCTAAATACTGTGCGAGTTTATCTCACTCTGGTTCACCAGACTGACCCAGTGTTTTGTAAATGCTCGGGTTAACCCGGGGTTTACAGGTTCAGGTTATCGAATGCTATGAAGAGACGAGCTGGAAGAGTCCAGACGTATGATATTATATAGCTACTATTCCGCTGTGTGTTGTATATGGGAACAGGTTATCATAACTGTCCCGTGGTGTGAAGTACTCTGATATTGTAAGTATTTTCAAAGCTCACAGTAAAGATTTATTTCTGTATTATATTTTGTTCCGCTGCGATGTGAGACTCTGTGTTGTGTGGTTTCTTCTTCTTCTATTCTAAAAATTCTTTCTTTCTTATCTCACCCTCTAATTTCTTTCTAATAACGTCCAGTGTTTTCGGTGTTTGGAAGGTCGGTATGAGTTACAGTAAAGGTATTTATGTCGATTTTCGGGGCCGAAAATCCCTGGGTCGTTACATATGATTCGCAACGCTTATTCCAATACAGAGTGGTTTTTTGGATAATAATCCAACCGGTCTCTCCATATTAACAACGTTAAAATGGTCAAAACTTCGATAGTCTGTGATTTAACTATCGAAGAAAAACAGGTGTGCAAACAACGATATTATTTCCAAATGGAAATTTATATCGATCCAACATCATTCAACATTTATCTCTTTATTTCATTAATTTACTTATCTCCTATTTCCCTATATTCAATATTTCGTAGTTTCTAAATTTGGAAAATATACGTTATTAACAATGGAAAACATTTCCATTTCTTGTTTTCTTTATTAGAAAAAATTTCTGGTTTCTTGTTTGGAAAACATTTCCAAAGCTTCTTCATTGGACTTAGACAGATGTTTAAACAAACCATCACGATGCCAACTCAAACCATTTCCTTTAATTACTAAATTCATTTAACCATCCTTTGCTATCGAACCTTAACCATTTCTTAGTTAAAAAGGAAGTCAATCAAGTTGGGGTAATACTACCTCTCAGACCTTAACTGAACAACGTTTCTAACCTTGAAATAGACAAAGTTCACCCTTCTAATTCTTTAACAAACTTCCTCACGTAACTCTCTTTCAAGTCTTTTCTATTCGATAATTATTTCCTTCGATAAGGTATATTCGATAACTCTATTCAATTTATTCTATTCATTTAACTCTTTTGATTTAACTTTAACTCTATTCACTTAACTCTTATCGAATAAACTATATTCGATAACTCTTTTAATTCTATTTGAATAAACTATATATTTGATTAACTCCTTTTACTTCTATTTGAATAAACTATATATTTGATTAACTCATTTGCTTTAACTCTAATCGATTAAACTAACATTGATTTACTCCTTTCGATTAAACTAACATCGATTAACTCCTTTTACTTTGTATTCGAATAAACTATATTCGATTAACTCATTTTCTTTAACTCTAATCGATTAAACTAACATCGATTAACTCCTTTTACTTTTTATTCGAATAAACTATATTCGATTAACTCATTTGCTTTAACTCTAATCGATTAAACTAACATCCATTAACTCCTTTTAACTCGATTAAACTAACATCAATTAACTCCTTTTAACTCGATTAAACTATTCATTTATAAAGATTTACTTTTAGTAACGGTTCTTCACTTTACAAATGATGTCCTTCTTATAACAGTTTCCATTTTATAACGTTTATTCATTTTCTAAATATCTCTTATTTATAAATATTACAATTTATAAATATTTCTTATTTATGAATATTCCAATTATAAATATTTTATTTTCAAATATCACTTTGAAAATATTCCCTTATTAACATTTCGGTATGTTATGGTATTCAACATATCAAATCACGATGATCAGTATCGTCCAAACACATATAATCGACAACAGATTATATATCACATCACATATCACAATATATGAAAACAGTAAAATAAATGTTGATGAACCCAGTTGGATTCCTCCAACCTGTTTCCATGCATCACAGATGTTAAACAATATGAATCAACATCACTTTCAGTTCCATATGATATATTCTGTTAAACAGAATCAATATAGAAATTCAACTAACTGACTAGAAGTTCAATCAAACAGTCAACACACAGTCAATCAGCCAATATTTAATAGTTCTAAAAATACAACATGAAATTATAAACTGTTTAGAGTTAGTGAGATTTACTCACATTGGCAGTTCATTGTTAAAGAATGATAAACCGTTGTTTGATTTGAATCAAACAATTTATTTCTCCATAAATTCATACGAGCTCCGATTGACTTCCAGTCAGTTCCATTGGGTAGTGTCCGTCCATACGATCCTATCGGATCTTGTTTTGTCCAATTCTTTGTTATTATTATCTGGCCCACTCACGTTTGGCAAAAACCATGGCCCAAAAGTCTTCTTCTTCCACCGATGATTTTTCCCAACTCCAGGAACACTTCACAGCAAAAACTTCGACCCGTTCTCCTCTTTCTTCTTAGCGAAAACAAAAACCAATACCACCGAACTCCCCTTCCGCTTCCCCATCTACTCACAGTCAAAATACCCAACTCGACAATCATGTTGACCTCGCGTTCTCCCCCAAATCCGACGTCGAGCATCTCCTGACGTCTACAGGAATACCGCGGTCATCTTTATCACGAGAACACTCCAGACCAACGCCGAACCTCATCTCTCCAGCTTCAAACAAACAAAATTGTAACCCCTCATTTGAAGCGTGACACCAGCTCCACACCCCTACCTGTTCCTCATGGTCACCGTTCCCTAAATCCAAACCGCACCTATGCTTGATCGGAGGCTACCAGAACACAATGAGTTGACCCCCCCTCCGACCTGTCTTCACTTTGACACCCCTATGGCTCACCTCGGTGGCTTGAAACCCCCAAAAACTCCAACCCTATTTCGCGCTGACCATATTCCAAGGGCGTCGAACTCAACAGGAGGGGTACATATATGATGCTACTCCTTGTAGGATTTCGAAAATATGGTATTAGGATTTACAGGAATTTATGTGGATTGTTTGTATTTTTACAAGTTCCGTTTGCTGAAAAAGAAATGAAGAAAGTGGCGGCGTGTTTTTGATTTCAGCCGATGGTTTTTAGTTTTGGTCTTAAGAATTTCCTTTGTATTTATAGGATTTTCCAAAGAATTTACAAGCATTTGTTGATGGACATGTTCCACGTTTTCTTCTTTGCTGGAGGAGTGATAACCATAGAAAGAAAAAAGAGAAGAGGTTTAACAAAACCTGTATACTATAATTTATAAATAAAATATTCTATACAACTTTCAATGTGAAGTTTAAGGTATACCCATTTTATTTTACGAACCGCTAGACAGAAATAAACATACCGTTGTGACGAGCTAGGTGTCACAATTCCAAAAATATAATAATACCGGTAGATTAACTCATACTGTGAAATCCCAAAATCGCTGATTAATGGTGCAAAATACTCCAAATAAAAAGTTGCTTATTTAATTAATTAAAAATTATAGTAAAATTCTAAAAATTAAATTATCACTACGTCTCAAAGGAACTTTGTCTAAATTCAAACCCGATATTCAAATATATTGAAAACCCTTTTTATAATGTAAATAAAGCGTTAATAATTAGAAAGGAATTCCACAGCGACTTTTCTAAAATTTGATTTGGACGTAAATCAAAATATACACGACGAAATCTCGATTTTTCTCTTCCACTAGAAAAATATCCTTCACCAGCTCCACACGTTTCTTGTTTCACAGAAATCCGATTTAAAATGAATCCTGTACATTCAGTTGAAGTTCAAATCGCCAATTTACGAACTGCAGCGCCATTTCGAGCTCGTTTATAATTATATTATAAACTATACGTTCAACTTTCGTTTATATAATATATTCGTTATTCAAATTAAATTCCAAGCTGAATTAAATATTTTGAATTGCCCAGTTCACATTATATTGCCATTTCAGCCCAATCTGATTATTTCAGAATTAAACATATTATTTAATTTATTATTTTAATTAAATATTCACCATTATTTAACTCCACGACCATTTAATTCACTATATCGCTATTTATATAATTAAATAAATTAATTATAATACCTCTACCATTGCGGGTCATTACAAACAACCTGCGATTTCTGAACCAATTTAAAAATTTTATTTTAGCTATTTTAATAGATTTTGGATGTTTAAAATGATTTATTTTAAATAATGACGAAAATAACTTTATTTAGATCAAAGTTAGAATGTATGAATTTAAATTAATTATAAGCAGAGTTTGAAATGGCGCGGTAGTTTGAAAATTTGATTTTAAATTTCATTTGAATGTACATGATTTAAAATAAATCGGATTTCAAAAAAACCAGAAACATTAGAATCTGTTTAATGATATCTTTCTAACGAATGTGAAAAATTCAGATATCATAATACAGATTGAAAGTTACGTCCAGTTTAAAATTTAAAATAGTCACCATGGAACTTTTATATATTTCATTATAATATATATAGCCCTTAAAAATAGTCATTTTGCACACATCCTTCGTTTCCGATGAAACCACTTTTGTTGGATCAGAATGTAAAAACATAGGTAGATTATTTTTCTAGGGATTTTTGGAGTCAGTATGTGGCCCTGGTAAATCAAAATGTACGTTGAAATCAATTTTGAACGTTATTTTAATTTGCATTTTAATTTTGTTGAAAACTGGTAGAAATAGTCGAATTGGCTTGAGGGACATATCCCATTGTGTCCGAAATATGGGTATTTAGCTAGGGGCGACAGTCATTATGTTTGATTCGGAGTTCAAATAAAAAAGTTAGCTTTTTGGAAATTAAATAATAATATAAATAATATATAAGGATTTTAAAAACCTAGCTTCCTCCAATTCAGTAGCTGCCATGATTTGAAAAAAAACCATAGAAACTCGTCGCCCTCCCCTTTCCCACCGTCGTGCCCCCCCCCCCCAACGCAGCCTCCCCTGCCTCCGGGCGCCGCCCCTCCACTGCCTCCTCCCTCCTCTTCCTTTCTCTCTCCCTCTAAAGCCCCAAACCATCCTAACCCTAGCCGTCGCTGCCCCCATCACTCGCCGCTTAAGAAACCCCCGCCGCCGCCATCGGCCACCCACCTCCGACCATGGCCCTCCCCATGACTAAAAATCTAATTTTTACCATTTTCAGTTATACATTTTACCCCCTGACCTTCCAAAGCCGATATCTTCCAACCGAAGCCCTTATGGTCAAAACTCCACAGTGCCACAATCGAAGAGCACGATTTTATCTTCAATTTGACTATATGGAAGGCATATTTTCGATTGTGGAGTTGTTCAGAAAACGTGTCCAAAGTCTATTGTCTGATTTATGTCTTTTCGCAAATCATGGCGAATTGGAGCACTTTCGGAAGAAAGGCTACTAGGTGAAAGTTGTCCTGAATGGTGCGCTTAAGCTAGGAAAAAAGTGGAGTGAAGATTATAGCTCGTTTACAAATTCTAGGACCAGAACAGCAATTCAGATCGTCAAAAAAGCATGGCGAGTGGATCCAAATGCGAGAGCACCTTATCTCTCAAATTATTTTATAGTTAAATATATCCTAAGTTATAGACGGGGCTTAGTAGCTCCGAACACTACTTTTTGTACAAACCATGGATATTTGTTTGGATTGAATTGTGGAGAAATTGATTGATTGTGGTACATTGATTGTGGTTGATTTATGTGATGGATTGATTTTTATGTATGGCGCAAGCTAGTATCATGAGAGGGATAATGCTAGAAATTAGTCCGGTTCTAATATCGCGTGTTATAATGCCAAAATTTTCAGAAATAAACTATTAAAAATATTCATGTGCTGAATAAAATGTTGGATCAACAAAAATACCATTATTATTGAATGTATGAACTATATAAAATAGTCATGTGTTGAAATAAATATTTAATCATTAAAAAAATATAATTTTTAAAGTATATATGAACGACATAAAAATCTCCTGAAATAAAATTGAATATCCATTTACAAATCGGATGATTTTTTTATGTACACCCATTTAACTAACATTGATTGGGACCATAAATTTTACATATCACCCAACTACACAAATAATATTCAATATTTGTTGGTTGAAACCCCACACGGGTATTGGGATAATATTTGACATACACTAATCCCAACTTTTTAGTTGTATGTCAATCGATTGGTTGATAGACTGTTCTAAGCGTTAATTATTTATATGTAATGCTTATGGAGTTGTGTAATGCACTCTGGATGATGGATGATTGGTTATCATTGTTGTTGTATACATGTGCTGTATGAAATCCATATAAATAACATTACATGGTAATTGATTAGGTCTGATTCCAATTCAAAAAGAACGAATATTTTAAAATAATGCATATTTTAAAATAACGAATGTTTTAAAATAATATTCGGTGGAGGACTAAAATGTGAATTTGGTATCCGATTTTGGATGGACATGAAAATGTTAAAATGTTTGAAGATGTTTTGATTAGATATGCATTATTTTGATGCAAACGATTTTTATATCGATTTTATTCATTTTTATAATGAATATCGAAAAGGAAATGATTTCAAAATCAGCTATTTTGAAAATATTATCATTTATATATTAATGATATGGAATATTCAATATTGATTTAAAATTGAAATGGAAGTGGGAATCGTTGTTAAAACAAATTTATAAAATACATTTTGAACAGAATATTATATATATATATATATATTAATGGCCTGAATAGAACGCGCTGCGCCGCGACCGTTCGCGAATTTCAACCATTGACTTCGAATTGGCATAATGGGAGATCCGACCATCAGATTCTGCCAAAACCGGAACCATTGGATTCGTATCGAAAAGAGTTTTCCAATAAATATAGGAGATTTAAATTTGAACGGTTGGATTTCAAAATATGTCCAAATCAATTTTGGGAAAGGTCGATATGGACGCAGTTCGGTGGCCGTTATAGGAAACCGACTGTAAATGCCTTATTAAAATTATTAAAAATATGGAAAAATTATGTAAAATCATAATAAATGATTTGAAAAGATTTTGGATGAAAAATTCTAGTTTTGAAAAGTTAAAAATATATTTTTACCAAAATGAACTAGTTATTAACTAGTATAATAATCCAATATTTTTAAAGAAATAAATTGGATTTGAAATGGTTTTAAAAAAATCAGAATTTTTTAGGGAATAAATTGGAATGGAAATAAACTTCTGAATATTTCGATATTGGATTCTGTGGCTAAACGGATATTATTATAGGAATTTGGAAGATGGTCGATTTACTGACCATTTTAGAGGTCTGATAGGACCGGGAAACGTGTGTTCTGGAATAACCAATCCACTAAACTATGTATGGACCAGGCTAGCAGGATCCAATGGTTTCCCGTAGGTGTGATCCTGGGTCATCTTGTTAGAGGTGATCCGAATCGGTAAGGAAACCATCCCTTGCCTTGATTCATGATGGAAATCCAATTTCCAATACATGACTTTTCGGTTTTAGTTGTAAAACTAGTATGGTGACATAGTATATGGTAGCTATGCCATCTAGGATTGATACGTTTATGTTGGAATTGTCTTTGAATCACTATACACTTATAGTAATATCAAAATGATTTGTTTTAAATGTACCAAGCATGTTTTGCTATTATAAGGGAAAATTCTATCCTCCGGCTTGCGTTGCATTGTGTGATGGGACATGAGTCTTATAATAGCTTCATTTTTCCAAAAATCATAGCGATATTTTATTTTAAACTGAGATCCATGTGGAGTAAGCCCATTCCGTGTTATATGGCGTGGTCCCATGATTTCCCAACTTTGAAAGTAAAGATTCAATAACAATTTTTAGTTCTCACACCAGTCCCATGACTGACACGGAGTTTATTGTTATAACCTAAACTCTGGGTGCCTATATTTTCCATACGTCAGCTAGTAGTTTTGGTTTTCACATATATTTCTTTTTCCAAGATCCTAGATTATAGCTGAAGCTATATTCGGAAAGCTTTGTACCCGTATTTTTCTTTTAGTTGTGTTAGTCGATGTATTTCCATTGTACGTTGTATTTATACATTTTTATTTCCGCTACTATGTAATTTATTAAATCTCTGATATTTTTCTACTGTATATTATTTATTTGGAACTCTGCTATCTTATACTCTGAAGTAATTGTTGTAATAGCAATGAAGTGTTGTACTGTTTGTGTTCTGATGCGTCGTGTTCTCAACTCAGTCCGGGCTTTGCCGTAACGGGAAGTTTGAGTCATTTCATCGGGGTATCAGAGCTTTGGTTTGCAAAGCTCGAGAACAAGACACATTAGAACTGAATGAAAGAATTCATCAGAGATAGGATTAATAACATCCTATAGGAGCGACTCGTTAGAGATAGGGTTAGTAATAACCTAAAATGAGTTTGAAGAGTATTATTTATATAAAAAAAATTAGTTTTGAAAGTCTATATCTATTATACGTATTTGATTATCTTATTTTATATCGAATTTGGACAATCTAATATAAGAATATTTTGAGTATATGCCTCATGAGATGTGTATTCAAAGTCTCAAATATACTGGATATATACAGAATCATAGTCTAGTCACCCAGAGATGATCTGATGATTACTATAGTATCATCAGTATCTATGTTCGAGTTTCGAAAGTGGGATGTCTATATATTTTCAATTGAGTGGTATGGAAACCAAAACTTAGATAGGGTTTATTGTTGTGATTTGGTAATAAAAATATGATTTTGAGTGTGTATATATATATATAAGAGATAAGAAAAGCTAATTAACTAATTGATTGCTGGTTGTGATGTGTGATTATTAGTTAACTAATGAGATTTTTTAAACCAATATGAAAATGAAAGCTGAATTAAGCCAAATAGAATCAAATATTGAACTGAATTAAAAATTGATTGGAATTGCATATGTGTACATGTGTATATAATGAACAGACCATAGCATGAAAGCTAAGAAGAGGAATAAAATTGTATGCACGACAAATATGTACACGATTATATTATTTCTTTGGTTTTGATGATTTAATGAGCCGATTGGCTAGCCGCTCGGCTTTTTCTTTTTCTTTTAGATTGATGAAGGCCCTGTGAGGCAAGTTGCGGTTTTACAAATCAGCCCGTACAAAGGAGGTTATGGCGAATTTTTTTGAAAATTTAGGGAGTTAGCCAAATTTTTTAAAAATTAGAAAATTCTTAGAAACTGAAAAGTTCAAGAATGAAAGTTGAGTTGGTTAGTCAAACAACTTTCAGCTCTGTTTCTTTTCGAGGACGAAAATATTTTAAGTGGGGGAGAATGTAACAACCAGAATTTTTGAACCAATTTAAATTTTTTATTTTAGCTATTTTAATGGATTTTAGATATTTAAAATGATTTATTTTAAATAATAATGAATATAAATTTATTTAAATCGAAGTTAGAATGTATAAATTTAAATTAATTATAAATAGAGTTTGAAATGGCGTTGTAGTTTGAAAATTTGATTTCAAATTTCAAATAAATGTACAGAATTCAAAATGAATCGGATTTCAGTAAAACCAGAAATATTATAATCTGTTTAATGATATCTTTCTAACGAATTTTGAAAAATTCAGATTTCATAATATAAATAGAAATTTACATCTAGTTTAAAATTTAAAATAGTCGTTATGGAATTTTTATATAATATATATAGCCCTTAAAAATAGCTATTTTGCAAACGACCTTCATTTCCAATGAAACCACTTTTGTTGGATCTGAAATGTCAAAACATATCTAGATTTATTTTTATGGGATTTTTGGAGTCAGTATGTGGCCCCGGTAAATTAAAATGTATGCTGAAATCAATGGTGAACATTATATTAATTTGCATTTTAATTTTGGTGAAAACTGGTCGAAACAGTCGAATTTGCTTGCGGGACATATCCCATTGTGTCCGGAATGGGGGTATTTAGCTAAGGGCAACAATCACTGGGTTTGATTTGGAGTTCGAATAAAAAAGTTAACTTTTTGGAAATTAAATAATAATATAAATATTATATAAGGGTTTTAAAACCCTAGCTTCCTCCTTCAATTCAGTAGCCGCCACGATTTGAAAATAAAAAAACCTCAGAAACCCGTCGCCCTCCCCCTTCCCACCGTCTCCCCTCCTCTCCCCCTCTAGCGCCCATCTGGTCGCCGCCGCGCCTCCTCGGCCTCCGGGCGGCGCCCTTGTACTGCCTCCTCCCTCCTATTCCTTTCTCTTTCCCTCTAAAGCCCCCAAACCATCCTAACTCTAGCCGTCGTGGCCCCCATCACCCGCCGCCAGCCACTGCACCACCCCCGCCGCTCCAGCAACACCTGCCGCCTCCATTGGCCACCCACTTCCGACCATGGCCCTCCCCATGACTAAAAATCCAATTTTTACCATTTTCAATTTTACATTTTACCCCCGGACCTTCCAGAGCCAATATCTTCCAACCGGTTCCCCTATGGGAAAAATTCCATAGTGCCAAAATCGAAGAGCACGATTTTCTCTTCGATTTGACTATATGGAAGCCGTATTTTGGATCGCGGAGTAGTTCAGAAAACGCGTCCAAAGTCTGCTATCCGATTTATGTCTTTTCGCAATTTCTGGCGAATTGGAGCATTTTCGGAAGAAAGCCCACTAGGTGAAAGTTTTCCAAAA
Source organism: Allium sativum (assembly GCA_030737875.1). Lineage (NCBI taxonomy): Eukaryota > Viridiplantae > Streptophyta > Magnoliopsida > Asparagales > Amaryllidaceae > Allium > Allium sativum. Next base: position 49,237,079 of record CM060918.1, read on the forward strand.
TGGCACGCTTAAGCTGGAAAAAAAAGGCGGAGTGAAGATTGGAGCTCGTTTACAAATTCTGGGATCATAGCAGCAATTCAGAACATCAGAAAAGCATGGCGGAGTGGATCCCAATGTAAGAACACCTTCTCACTCAAATTATTTTATAGTTAAATATGTCCAAGGTTGCAGACGGGGATTAATAACTCCTCATGCTACTTTTTGTGCAAAGCATGGATATTTGTTTGGATTGAATTATGGTGAAACTGATTAATTGTGGTTGATTTATTGTGATGGATTGATTATTGTGTACGGCGCGAGCCAGTATTAGGAGAGGTGCTAGACATTATTCCGGTTCTAATATCGCGCCGTTATAATGCCGAAATTTCCTGAAATAAAATATTAAAAATATTCATGTGTTGAATAAATTGTTCGAACAATAAAAATACCATTTGTATTGAATGTATGAATTATATGAAATAGTCATGTGTTGAAATAAATATTTAATCGTTAAAAATATAATTTTAATGTATATATTAATGGCATGAAAATCTCCTGAAATGAAAATAAATATTCATTTACAAATCAGATGATTTGTTTATGTACACCTATTTAACTGATATTGATTGGGACGATAAATTTTACACATCGCCAAACTGCACAAATAATATTCAATATTTGTTGGTTGATATCCCACATGGGTATTGGGATGATATTTCACATACACTAATCCCAATTATTTAGTTATATGTCAATCAATTGGTTGACAGACGGTTGTAATCGTTAATTATTTGTTTTTAATGCTTATGCGGTTGTGTAATGCACTCTGGATGATGGATGATTGGTTATCACTGTTGTTGTATACGTGTGTTGTATGAAATCCATAAAAATAACATTATATGGTAATTGATTGGGTCCGATTCCAATTCAGAAAGAACGAATATTTCAAAATAATGATTACTTTAAAATAACGAAAATTTTAAAATAATATTCGGTGGAGGATTAAAATGTGAATTTGATGTCCGATTTTGGATGGACACAAAAATATTAAAATATGTGAACTCGTATTGATTAGATATGCGCTATTTCGACGCAAACGATTTTTATATTGATTTTATTCCTTTTTATAATGAATATCGAAAAGGAAATGATTTCAAAATCAGATATTCTGAAAATATTATCATTTATATATTAATGATATGGAATATTCAATTTTGATTTAAAATTGAAATGGAAGTGGGAATCGTTTTTAAAACGAATTTATAAAATACATTTTGAATGAAATATATGTTATATATATTACTGGCTTGAATAGAATGCGCCACACCGCGATCGTTCAACCATTGACTTCGAATTGACATAACGGGTCGTCGGTTCTCCTAAAACCGAAACCAATGGTTTAAATCGAAAAGGGCTTTTCGATGAATATAAGAGATTTAAATTTGAAAGGTTGGATTTCAAAATATGTCCAAATCAATTTTGGAAAAGGTCGCTATGGACGCAGTTCAGTGGACGTTACAGGAAACCAACTGCAAAGGCCTTATTAAAATTATTATAAATATAGAAAAATTATGTAAAATCCTAATAAACGATTTGGAAAGATTTTGGATGAAAAATTCCAGTGTTGAAAAGACCAAAATATGTTTTTATCGAAATGAACTAGTTATTAACTAGTATAATAATCCAATATTTTTAAAGAAATAAATTGGATTTGAAATGGTTTTAAAATAACCAAAATTTTCCAACGAATAAATTGGAATGGAAATAATTTTCGCAATATTTTGATATTGGATTCCGTGGTTATACGGATATTGTTATGGGGATTTGGAAGATATAGATATCGTTATTCCCAATACGAAATCCGTTAGTTTTAGAATTTGATATTGAATATAAGCCGATATAATTTCTATTCAGAGCCTTGTATTTAATATTAAATTGGATTTTGGGTTTGTCATGAATGGTGCCTTTAATAAAACTGTTCTTAAACCCAGTTGAGAAAAGAATAAATCTTTTAATTAAGATTAATGAAGTTTACTAATTAATTAATTAATTTAATTGGAATGGAAATGAAAGTTGATTTTGGGGTTTATTGTGAACGATGTTTTAAATAACATTTGTTCTTTAACCCAAATAAGGAATAAAGATATGAGTTGGAATTTGTAAGTCTTTTTATTAAGATTTAATGGAAATTTTCTAAATATAAGATTTTCGAATTTAATATATTAAATTGGAATTGAATGGAATTCGATTTGGTAATAATCGAGATGAGCTTCTGTGAAGGAAGACCGTTACTAAATATGGAATTTAAAGGGCTTCGTCGTTATCCCATTCATAGTATTAGTTTGATACGGGAATTTATATCGATTATATATTGATCTGTTTCCGTGAAGATTCCATTTTTATGGAAGATGATTTGGGTTTATCGTGAACTATGTTCTAAATAACATTGGTTCTTTAACCCAGTTAAAGATAGGATTACATGTCTAACATTGTATGTTGAACCGTATTGTTGATCTCTGCTAAATATATATCTGTTTGGTGGTGGAGAATTTATTCTCTTGCTTAACACCCTTCTCTGAGATGTATGAGCTTAGAGGTTATATATTGATAGAAATCAGTAGTACGGTGTAGATTGTCTATGTGGCATGTTTGTGTTTCCAAAGTTAAATACTCATTAAATAATGATTGTTGGAATAACAAAACTAATTGGAGTTTTAATGAATCTTTAATTAGATTGAAATGAGAAGGTGATAATTTAAATTATCAAATTTGGGAAATGATCGAGAATGGAGTACCACCAGTTTTACTCCACGCAATAATTAAATCTTTAATTAGATTTGAGTATGGAATGGTAAATAGTTTTACCGATAATACCGGGGTGTTAGATGTGTGGTATAACCAGTTTTGCTCCATGGGATGAATCAGTTGGAATTGGGATTAATATAGTAAATGATTACTTCGGTAAGGCTCGATAATGCCGACTAGTTTTATAAACCTTAATTTGGTTTAGAATTGTGAAAAGATGAAATGAAATATTTTGAAATGGATATCCAAAGAAAGATTAGAGAATAAATTTAAAGAATTTATCTTTGATAAAATTAATGGGAACCTTTCCCTAATGATGTGAATATTTGAATAAAAGAATAGGTTCCCTAATGATGTGAATATTTGAATAAAAGAATATTCTGATTTGAAATGAGCAGTATGATGTGTTTTTATAGCACTTGATTATTGATTATAAAATACGCGAGTTATTCGGAAAGACCGGGTTTAACCCATTCTGAATAATTATTACGACGACTAAAAGTCGACGATGAAGACAGTGGTTAAAGACCGGAGTTCTTCACATCGTTTGGATGATTACTGATGTCATGATTGGGTCGTGCACCCAAGACAAGGTACAAAGTGGTGATCATCCAGACATACTTGGAGATCGACCGGATATGCGATGACCACTCTCCTGTATTGGACATATGGGACGAGGAATTAGGTGCCTCCGATTTCATTCAGACCCATAACGGACTTGTTAATGGATGTGTGTCTGACATTGGATTTCATTCTGTGTTGACTGATTTCTATTAAATATATATCTGTTTGGTGGCGGAGAATTTATTCTCTTACTTAACACCCTTCTCTGAGACGTACGAGCTTAGAAGTTATATATTGATAGACATCAGTTACATGGCTTGAATTGTTAGTGTGGCATGCTAAGATGCAAATGATCAAGGCTTTTGTTGAAAAAGCATAGTCTTGTGGTTGATTATTAAAGCTCGGCTTTACTTAGCATAGCTTTGTGTATAGCGATAATCCACGTGCCTCACACCTCGGTATGAGTTAAAAACGTGATAAGGGAACACAAGGAGTGCACGACGTTTCTTTCTAGATAGAAGTGGTGTTAGTTGTAAGGAAACCATCCCTTGCCTTGATTTATGATGGAAAGCCAATTTCCAATATGTGACTTTTCGGTTTTAGTTGTAAAACTAGTATGGCGACATAATATATGGTAGCTATGCTGTCTAAGATTGATACATTTATGTTGAAATTGTTTTCGAATCACTATACAGTTATAGTAATATCAAAATGATTTGTTTTAAATGTACCAAGCATGTTTGGCTATTATAAGGAAAAACTCTATCCTCCAGCTTGCGTTGCATTGTGTGATGGGACCTGAGACTTATAATAGCTTCATTTTTTCAAAAAGCATAGAGTTATTTTATTTTAAACTAAGATTCATGTGGAGTGAACCCACTCTGTGTTATACGGCATGGTCCCATGATTTCCCAACTTTTAAAGTAAAGATTTAATAAATGTTTTTAGTTCTCACACCAGTCCCATGACTGACTCAGAGTTTATTGTTTTAACCTAAACTATGGGTGCCTATATTTTCCACGCGGGCAGCTTATATTTTCCACATGGGCAGCTAGTAGTTTTGGTTTTCACTGATATTTCTTTTTCCAGGATCTTGGATTACAGCTGGAGCTATATTCGGAAAGCTTTGTATCCGTATATTTCTTTTTGTTGTGTTAGTCGATGTATTTCCGTTGTGCATTGTATTTATACATTTTTATTTTTGCTGCTCTGTAATTTATTAGATCTCTGATATTTTTTCACTGTATATTATTTCTTTTGAACTCTGATATTTTGTACTATGATGTAATTGTTTTAATAGCAATGAAGTGTTCTACTGTTTGTGTTCTTATGCGTCGTGTTCTCAACTCAATCCGGGTTTTCCGTACAAGGGAAGTTTGGGTCGTTTCAGTTACTAATTAGACCTTGTTAACCATTGGAGTCGTAATATTATTGAAAGAACTAGGTTGTCTATAATCGGTGAAACGAATATATTTGAAGGAAATTTCTGTTTGGATCATAACGGGCTATGAAGTCTATGGTGTTTCGCAAATCTAATTTAGTTTTCAAATAAAATCATATTATTTAACACTAATTATATTTGTTTATTATAGTATTAGTTTCTTCTAGAAATGTTTATATGGCTGTATACTTCCAATGATATACAAAAGTAAAAGATGTAACACACCGATGTGTATAGCTATATATATACGCAACTATATTGGAATTCAACTTGTTTTAAAGTTCTGAATTATAGTAATAATGTTTTGGTGGTAGTAGAATGAATCTTCCAATGTTTGCACATTAAATTTAGCTTAAAATCTTGATATGCAGTAGGTCTAAGGATCAAACCTATGGTAGCAATAATTACAAACATGTATTAAACATATTTGTCAATATGGAATATTTAGTGGACTCAACATGCAGGGGATAAAACCTCCAACTTTCGATGACCTCAATGCAAATTAAAAGTTATCAACTTGTGGTTGCTATAAAGTTTCAACCTCTAATAAATATTGAACTCAATGTTTGATAGACTAATAGTCAACATGTGAAAGCTTTTCTAGCATGCAATTTTTTTTGACATGCAATAAGGTTTGACATGCATTAGCAACAAAATATATAATAATCAGTATCCTAGTGTTGACTTGAGATGGCTTCTTAAGACCAACATCCAATAGCTATGTAATGCCAGCATGCGCAAGATGCTAAGAATTTTAAACAAACAAATAAACTTTTTAGTGCACTTTGGAAGTTGTCTTCCATATTAATGGTTGAGAATTTCAGTAGGATTATTAAAACTAGTTTTTGTGAGATGATACAAATATTATTTGGAAAATTTAAGGAAACTACAAGATGGTATTATTTTATCTTGATAATAAAATGTTCGTTTACAGTGTTAGTAGCAACCATATATCTAAACATGTCATTATGTTAAGTAACTTTCATGTAAGGCCTTGGTGTCAAATAGAAATTAAGTAAATTTGAGTTGCAAATTGTATTGAGAAAGATGAGGTAAGTGCTTTTGATTTAATTTTATACTTTGTATTCCATAATTAATGAATAAAGGTGTACAGAATGTTGTTGTATATATAATAGCTTTACAGGCTTTAACGGTAAAGAAATAAAGAAACGGGCCAGGCCCAAGCCCAGTTAACTAGTTATAGGAAAATCGGAAATGGGTTATGCCCGGCTAATATATGCTGAAGTAAAACAGGTTAAATCGTGGTTGAGCCATTCGTTCTTTTACACCCCCTCGAAGCTAGGGTTTGAAAATCTATAGCTTTGTCCTGTTTTATGGCGACTCCTTGATATTCCAATGGAGAAATCCGGGTCTAGCGTCTTCCTTATCTTTACTTTTACTAAATTTGAGAGATGTTGATTCTGGATCTATAGCTTCGGAGAAATCTCTCGATTTTGTGTTGGTTTGAAGCTTAACCAAGCTTTTAGATCTGATGTTCTACTAGATCCTCCGATTCTTCAAATCAAGGTTGCGACTCTCAGCATCTGAATGCTTGTTACTTCGATTTATGTCTTCAGATTGAGTTGTAATGTTTAGATCTATGCGAAACCTGGTAAAATTCTTAACTTGAATGGCTTTAGTCTGTAGATCATCTCTTTGAAAGATGCCAGGTATATGATTTATCTCTATTTTTCCACTGTGAGAAATGTCTCTTACAAAATGTAGATCAATCTCTATGTGTTTAGTTCTGGTATGTTGCACTTGATTTTCAAACATGTATACTACTTTGCTGGCACTCCATAACACATGCTTTATGCTTGACTTTAACTTTGCTTCATCTAGTAGTGACTGTAACGACTTAATTTATGTAGTAGCATTTGATATACTTTGGTATTCTACTTCTGTACTTGACCTTGAAATGGTAGGTTGCTTCTTCGAACTCCATCGAAGTAAACTTTTGCCAATATAAATATAATATCTAGTTGTAGGTCTTCTATCATCTGGGTCTAATGCCCAGTCAGCATCTGCGTAACCAATTACATTCAAATGTTGACTGGTCTTCAAAGCTAAACCATAGTCCATTGTTCCCTTTACGTATCTCAGAATTCTTTTTACTGCATTTCTAGTGAATTCTGCATAAATTGAGGTACTTTATTAATGCTGAAAGCAATGTCAGGACCTGTTATTGTTGCATACAACAATGCTCCTACAACACTCCTATTATCCATAAAATTTAGATGGCATTGGATCGGTTAGTTTCATAATAGGTTGGATCGGGCAGAGGCACTCTGGAGCGACTCGAGAAGCAGTTGGATCGGACAGTAACATCTGGTTTGGCTCGAGAAGCATCTTGGTTCGGATCGAGCAGTTGTAACATAGCCCTAATACTTCATATCAGATAGAAACATCTGGCTCGAGAGGTTCTAGACCGGATGGAAGCACACTACAATTGGCTCGATAGGTTTTGGATCGGACCGGACTATCGCATTATGATTCGAATCGGCTCGAGATGATATAGACCGGGTAGAAGCACATTACAATTGGCTCGGCAGGTTCTGGGTTGGATAGGAACATGTTGAATTGGCTTGAGGGGCTTTGGATCGAGCAGAAGCTTGGAAATTGGCAATTTGCTGCCGTGGCATTCTCATAAATACTCAATTCCCCGATCCAAATCCTGAAAGCTATATTACACTCATTCCTTACTTCTATAAATAAAGGTTCAACTTCACTTTATGGGGGGGCTTCTTGGTGATCCCGAAGGGTTGTTAAACTCTATTCTCAACTTCTTCTAAGCAATTTGATCATCTTAAACACTTCAATTTAAAGATTCATTTTCAGATTCATTGCAAAGACATGAAGATTCATCAAGACTTGTGAGAGAATTTGGATTTATTCTATCAACATCCATACCTGGAGGATCTCATTTGTTTCTCATAGGAACTTTACTAAGTCAAAGAGTGAGAAAAGTGAGGTGCATCATGAATGTATTAAGAGAATATTTTTGCTTTGTAATCCTAATTGCAATAATGGAATCACTTGGCAAAGTGGATGTAGATCACACTTGATCGAACCACTATAAAAACTTTGTTTCTCTCCTTACTTGCATTTTTCTGGTTTTTCGGCTCCATTTTTACTATTTTCGAAGATATTGTGAAGTGCATTTTGCATCCTTGGTGTTGACTCAAATTTTGAGATCTTGGCGCCCACTATGGGGTCGATTCAATCCTCTGTCTTCTCTCATTCTTCCACAAGTTTTGAAGCTTTGCATTAAAATGATCCAATCCTATTTCACTACGATCTACTCCATGCCTCTACCTAAGCTATGGGTAAACTTGGTAGACCGCCAAAGAGGCGCATGGATCAAAATGCCGAGAATGGTGATAATATCACTGATTGTGAAACTACTCCTCCTATCACTCGATTTGAAGTTGGGGAAGGATCTAGGGCCGGAGCTGCCATAACAAAATGAGAGTTAGATGAAGTGGCCGCAACTTTAACTAACCAAATGAATATTGCAAATGAGGCCATGATGAAGAGATTCGAAATGATGTTTGCCATGCAAGCCGCTATGGCAAAAGTCACCATGAAGACCGCCCGTGCTAAATCCATACAGAGTCCGCATATAGAAAACACCGGTTCTTCTTCTTCAAGCCCAATCCGAGAAAATTCTGTCCATGATATGGCAAATGCTAACCATAAGGAGGAAAAGCTACCGCTCACGACCACCCTGATAAAGCGACTTCTCAACAAGTGCTTGGTTCCGCCAAAGGGGCACCTCTCCAAGCGGGAGGTTCAGGGCCCCGAAATCCGAACCGTAACCATCTGCTTAGGTAGACATCCGGTAAGGAAGACGACATCCGCCCCGCAGACCAACATAATGAGAAGGACGAATATCGGAAATGATCCATAAAATCATGGAGAGAAATCAGAAGAAGCAGGATAATGAAAAAGAATGGGGATTTGCTCCTACAAATAATCCACTTACCGAAAGAATCAAAATGGTACCATATCCGAAAAAGTTCAAGCCTCCAGTAATGCAAGTTAATAATCGGACGACCGATCCAAATGTGTTTCTGTTCAAGTACGACCAACAATGGATGGGGCTCGTGCCACTGATGAGTTAAAGTGTTTGTACTTTCCGACCTACCTTGAGGGGGTAGCGTCGCTTTGGTTCACCAAATTTCCACCAAGGCCAGTGGACGATTTCGCTACTCTGGCCAAGTTGTTTAGGGAGAAATTCAGACTTCAAGCCACAAAAGTGCGAGATATTATGGAATTGAATGAACTCGAGCAAAGACCAGGAGAATCCGTTAGGGCCTTCCTTACTCGCTTTAATACCGCTGCGGCAGAAGTGGCAATCTATGGGCTTCGCCTTGCTTTGATGGCCTTAAAGGGGGCCATAAGTAAGAAAACTAAGCTCGGATAGTGGATAAAAAAGATGAAGCCAAGTACTTTAGAGGAGTTGTTTGATAAGGCTGAGGAATATATAGGTGTGGATGAGGATCCTACCTATGATATGGATATCCCGAAAAGCAGCATACAATCTGAAAAGAAGAATAATGATGTAGAAATTAATCAGAAAAACCCTAGAGGTCAGAAATGGGGTAATGATGGGAAAGACAACCGAGTCAACAAAAAGTTCCGCTTCTTCAAGAACTCGGAGTTGACTCCATTAAACGAAACAGTGGAAAATATTTTCATGGCTACCAAGGAGACTGAAGAGTACCCGATACCAAAGCAGATAAAGGTTAGCGATGCCGCCATAAAATCTGGGAGATTTCGCCGGTTTCACAACCAGCCAGGTCATAGCACGAATGAGTGTAGGCATTTAAAGAGCCTAGTCGAGGAACTAATAAGGAAGAATAGACTTCAACAATACACGAAGGACTCGCAAAGTATTCAGGCTCCCTAAGGTCAAGGAACCTCCACAGGACAACCAAAGCAAAGTGAAAATGTTGTAAACGCTATCATGCCAAGGTTGATCATTAACACCATTTTAGGAGGTCCACATCCTACCGGGAAAAACTGGGGGGACATTGTGAAATATGCTAATGAGATGAAAAACATCCCGAGGGGAGAAGAACTCATGATTATGGATGAACCTTTTCCAGCAAAGATACCATGGTCACCCTAGGATGACATTGTGTTTAAGGATCGAGACTCAGAGGGATTGATAACTCCAATTAAAGATCCAATGGTGATAACCATAGGCCTGGGTCCTTCCATTGTTAGAAGAGTTCTTGTAACACCCCGCAAATTCTATAACTGTGAAATTCATAAATTAAAGTATAATTAATTTTGGTCAAAGAACTAAGGGAAACGGGATACGCCATTGCGTTCGTCTCGGAAAAATACGCGAAATAGAGTCTGAGTTTCCGAAAAACGGAGTTCGTATGAAGAAGATATGGCCTTCGGAAGTTTTTGAATTAAGTTTAAAATTCAAACAGAATAAAATAAGCTCAGAAAAACAAAAATGGGGCCCAATGGGCCAGGGCGGAAAAAGTCCCGCCTGACGCACCCAGGTCGACTGGGCTGTCGACCTGGTCTAACCAGGTCGACAGGCATGTCGACAGGGCTGTCGACAGGGGTGTCGACCTGGTCCAGAGCCAGGTCGAACCCAGTCTAACCTGGCTGGCCTATTCTATGTTGGTCGATTTTCTGTGGTCTGCTTTGTCATTAGGGCTAGGTGGCGGGCTCTAATTGGTCTCTCCTTAGGATGAATGGCTACGATCAATCCAAGCAACATCAATGGTCCTAATCAGTTCATTTCCTCTATAAAAACAACCCTAGACTAACCCTAATCTATTCATTCAAAAATAAGAACAAAGCCGCCGTGTTGCTGAGGAACGACTAGGGGTAGCCACCAATTGGAGAAGGAGTTAGGAGGCAAATTCTAAGGCATAAAGCAACTCAATCAAATCAAACCACATCTTCTTATCCTTAAACTTGAGAATTCGCCTCACCATTGTAAGTAGAGTATTACTTTGGTATGAACAAATAACTGTGTTGGTTTGTATACTTAGTTGTGGTGATAAATAATTCATAATTTGTGCGTTACTATCGATTTGGAATATTGTATACGTTTGGATATTCTCGAATTATGTTATTCATTATAAAGAACTACATGCGGTAGTTCTATGCAAGTATACGTTTGGAATATTCGCAAATGATGTAATCCATGTTGAAAACTACATGTATGTAGTTAATTAATTCATTCAAGTTTGGGGCTTTGCTATTATGCCATCATAATATGTATTTTTATACAAACGTCATTTTTGGTGAAGTAATTGGAATAAGTTTGGGTTATCATAATCCACATGAAATTATGTTGAGAATTTGTCATCATGTATTAAGCCATGCTTTTGTACTAGAAAACCTATTTGCAAACTTATGAATATGACTAGGCTATGGTTGATAATTTGCATAGTTGAAATTGTTAACAAGATGACATATGTGGTACATAGCTAGGTTAGGTTCAAAATCCCTTTTTGCAAGTTTACATGACTAAAGTAAAAATCATGATTTCATGTTAGAAATATTTATGCCATGGTTATGTGAACAAATACTTATGCCATGCTTATGTTTGACATTATGCCATGCTTATGTTTGACATTATGCCATGCTTATGTTAGAAATATTTACGCCATGCTTATGTTTGACATTATGCCATGCTTATGTTTGACATTATGCCATGCTTATGTTAGAAATATTTATGCCATGCTTATGTTTGACATTATGCCTAAATAAAAATATAGGTTCATGTTGTAGTTATGACTATGTGCCAATAATGATACCCAATTTAGATTCTTATCTCAACTACAAGTTCACATGCTTTGATTCATGTCACCTATGCTTTATGACCAAAGTATATATGCAAGTACACCAGTTTCTATTTTGTATTTCCAACGTCATATTGCAAGTTCATGCGCTCACCTTCCCCTCTTTGTGTATATAATCACGCTTTAAGCCTCCCCTTTTCGCATGGCTAAGTTGGGCTTTAAAAGGCTAAGCCCAACATATATATAATAAACGGACGTGTAAAACAGGGGAAAATAACGTTGGGTTAAAATTACTAATGAATGAAAATATAAAATAGAAGGGCCCAAATTCAAGTATGGGTTGGGCCCATGATTGGTGTAACCTTTACACCATTAACTTAATAATGGGCCGCAAATATTTACATATAAGAAAATAAAGAAGAAAGACAAAATATGTAAATGTAGAACATACGATGTGTTTAACCCGAGGTTGGATTGAGTTGTGATGTAAACCTGCCCGGAACCGCCCGGCTGTCCAGTAGTCACAACAATACCTATCCAATGTGGGAGGTTAAACATGGAGCCCAATAAGGACCCGAGGTTAGACTGAGTTGTGGCGTAAGACTGCCCGGAACCAACCGGCAACAGGCAGCCACAACAATACCTGTCTAATGTGAGAGGTCAGGGCCTTAATAAGACAATTAAGGCTGAGTCGCGATTGTTAGGATTAAGTGAACTAATGACTTAATCAAAATGGAACATGCTAAACTAAACGGACTGGTGGGGGTTAGGTTAGGAAACACTTAACCAACTTAGCATGTTGGCTAGAGATAGAAAACCTAGTAACGGGGGACCCTTTTCAGCAGTAACCCTAGAAGGTGTATCAGGATACCCTGAAACTAGGCAGGGTGGGGCACGATTACTGGGCTGACTGTAAGAGGTCAAATCGACGGCGGTGGTGTAGCAGTGTAGGTTCTAACGGTGAAACACCCCACCTCCGTTAGGGTCACTCTCAAAGGGAATGCCCTAATTTTGGTGGAGGTTTATAAGTACAAGTCACAGATATACAAGACAGATATAAGAACACACATTTGTAAACAGCGGAAGAACAACAAACTTTATTTCATAAAGTCAAATACGTGTTACAACAACATCCTTTCCAAAAACATAACATAACACTTTCATAATCTGTCTTGAGTACATTATTTAGAGAAGCACAAATAAAACATAGATAAACTGCAAAAGCCCCATAGTGGATTGTCCAAAGCCATAGTTCAAAACAGGAAAGTCCAAGCAATACATTTCTCTTCTTCAAGCTGGATGTTGAGGTTGGTCAAGCTGCTGTGTTCCCTCCCTGAGGACCTGGGGGGGGGGGGAACGGAAGAAAGAAGACGAAAGAAAAGTAGAGTCAGACATAAAGCCTGAGTAAGTCTAGTACTATTTTGTCTATGAATAAAGAACTGGGTGTGATAAGTATAAACAAGAAGTGGGCAAGCACTATAAACTTGGTTAAGTTGTCTAGGGTCGAATAGACCATCGTACCCCATGTTAACCTCTGAACCCATATAAACTAGTTTCCAATTTGCACCCCATAATCAGGGTGATGTGATCCATTCTATGATGATCGGCTCCTACTCGCATAGTTACATGTGTCTTACGGCCCCCGATGTTGTAGTTACCTATGCTGGTCCCACCATGGGGTGTATCAAGTCCCATGGTGGCGGCCCGACACAACCTTAGAGTGCACAGGTATGCTACTGGTGTCCAGTGCCTTATTTTTCTGCGCCGGAGTGTGTGCACGCCCGCACTCCGTTAGAACCTACACTGTTACACCACCACCGTCGATTTGACCTCTTACAATCAGCCCAGTAATCGTGCCCCACCCTGCCTAGTTTCAGGGTATCCTGATACACCTTCTAGGGTTACTGCTGAAAAGGGTCCCCCGTTACTAGGTTTTCTATCTCTAGTCAACATGCTAAGTTGGTTAAGTGTTTTCTAACCTAACCCCCACCAGTCCGTTTAGTTTAGCATGTTCCATTTTGATTAAGTCTTTAGTTCACTTAATCCTAACAATCCTGACTCAGCCTTAATTGTCTTATTAAGGCTCTGACCTCTCACATTAGACAGGTATTGTTGTGGCTGCCTGTTGCCGGTTGGTTCCGGGCAGTCTTACGCCACAACTCAGTCTAACCTCGGGTCCTTGCTGGGCTCCATGTTTAACCTCCCACATTGGATAGGTATTGTTGTGACTACTGGACAGCCGGGCGGTTCCGGGCAGGTTTACATCACAACTCAATCCAACCTCGGGTTAAACACATCGTATGTTCTACATTTACATATTTTGTCATTCTTCTTTATTTCTTATATGTAAATATTTGCGGCCCATTATTAAGTTAATGGTGTAAAGGTTACACCAATCATGGGCCCAACCCATACTTGAATTTGGGCCCTTCTATTTTATATTTTCATTCATTAATTAATTTTAACCCAACGTTATTTTCCCCCCGTTTAACACGTCCGTTTATATATTTTGGGCTTAGCCTTTTAAAGCCCAAATTAGCCATGCGAAAAGGGGAGGCTTAAAGCGTAATTACATACACAAAGAGGGGAATGTGAGCGCATGAACTTGCAATACGACGTTGGAAATACAAAATAGAAACTGGTGTACTTGCATAGTGGCAACATAGGTGACATGAATCAAAGCATGTGAACTTGTAATTGAGATATCATTATTGTCACATGAACCTATATTTTTATTTAGGCATAATGTCAAACATAAGCATGGCATAACTATTTCTAGCATAAGCATGACATAATGTCAAACATAAGAATGGCATAATATCAAACATAAGCATGGCATAAGTATAGTTAAATTTGTTCACATAACCATGGCATAAATATTTCTAACATGAAATAATGATTCTTACTTTAGCCATATAAACTTACAAAAAGGGACCTTTTGAACCTAACCTAGCCATGTACCACATATGTCATCATATAATTCTTGTAAACAAGATAGACCTAATCATGGTTTTCAATTATGCCAAATATCATTCATAGCCTAGCCATATTCATAAGTTTGCAAATAGGTTTTCTAGTACAAAAGCATGGCTTAATACATGATGCCAAATTCTCAACATAATTTCCTATGGATTATGATAACCAAACTTGTTCTAATTACTTACAAAAAGATTTATGCACAAAAATATACATCATGATGGCATAGTAGCAAAACCCCAAACTTGCATAAATTTAAATCAACTACATACATGTAGCTTCAACATGGATTACATAATTTGCGAAATATTCCAAACGTATACTTGCATAGAACTACCGCATGTAGTTCTTTATAACATGAATAACATGATTCAAGAATATCCAAACGTATATAATATTTCAAATTGATAAGAACGCACAAATATGAATAACTTTATTGCCACAATTCAAGCATACAAACCAACACAATTGTTTATTCATACCAAAGTAATACTCTACTTACAATGGTGTGATGAATTCTCTAATTCAGGGATTGAAGACGCAAATTCCTTTGTTGAATTGATTTGCTTAGGTTGCTTGAATTGCTTTAGGCTTTAGAACTTTCCTCCTAATTCTCTCTCTAGTTGGCGGCTACTCTTTGTCGTTCCTCAGTAACATGGCGGCTATGATCTTATTTTTGAATGAATAGATTAGGGTTTAGTCTAGGGTTGTTTATATAGAGGTTAGGAACTGATTAGGACCATTGATGTTGCCTGGATTGATCTTAGCCATTCATTCGATAGAGAGACCAATTAGAGCCTGCCACCTAGCCCTAATGACAAAGCAGACCACAGAAAATCGGCCAAACACAGACCTGGCCAGCCAGGTTGGCTGGGCTCGACCAGGTCGACACCCCTGTCGACAGGGCTGTCGACAGCCCTGTCGTCATGGGTAGCCCAGGTCGACAGCCCAGTCGACCTGGGTGGCCTAGGCGGGTGTTTATCCGCCCTGGCCCATTGGGCCCGATTTTTAATTATTTTATTCTGTTTGAATTTTAAATTTAATTCAAAAACTTCCGAAGGCCATATCTTCTTCATACGGACTCCGTTTTTCGAAAACTCGGACTCTATTTCGCGTATTTTTCCGAGACGAACGCAATGGCGTATCCCGTTTCCCTTGGTTCTTTGATTTCAAATTAATTATACTTTAATTTGTTAATTTCACAGTTATAGAATTTTCGGGGTGTTACATTCTCCCCCACTTAAAAGGATTTCGTCCCCGAAATCTTCAAGCTAGGAGGAATGTATATCCTAACATCCAATCATCCATCTACTCATCCATCAAACACGAGCATCCATTGTCCTTAAAAGATTTCTAATGCTTCATGATCATATGCGAAGTGTGTGTGTACATGAACTTATCTAATGCAAAATCAGGCGGTCTACTGATTCAGTTGACCTCCTTAATGCGAATTATGTAAGTGCCATGAATCCATTATGTATGCAAATTTTCCTATTCTTGATTCTACATTAGTGCACAATCATTCAGTACAAATGCAACATCCATATGACAACACATTAAAGTTCAACCATATACGAATGCAAACATATATGCATATGCAATATGAAGTGACTGAGCCGATCTAAAACCTAGATTGTGTGTGTATATGCAACCACGAGCAACCACTAGCAATCACTTGCAACCACTTGCAACCATCATCCATAACATGTTTCAATTACATGTTTCCATCCAAAGGGTTTTTACCTAAAAGATAAGGTCGAGGAAATATACCTAAAAAGATAGATAAAAGCGCAACTTAAGGAAAATGAAAGATCAAGGATGTACCCTCGAACAGAAAAGGGTAGGCTGTACGGATTCTAGCTTCAGTTTCCCAAGTCGCGTCTCCCTCGGCGTCGCTCCACTGGACTTTGACGAGCTTGACTTCGCGGTTGCGTAGCTTCTTCACTTCCGTTCCTAATATGCGGGTTGGAACCTTCCTTATGGTTGCTTCGCGTTCCACTTCGGCCTCTTCGAGTATATTTGGCTCTACCACTTCAGCAGACTCATGTAGACATTTTCGGAGATGTGAAACGTGAAAAACGTTGTGGACTCCAGCCAACTTCTCGGTTAGCTCTAATCTATAGGCCATTTTCCCAATTTTCTCGATAATAGGGAATGGCCCTATGAACCTTGGTGCCAGTTTTCCTGTGGTTCCAAAACGAACAACGTTTCTTAGCGGTGATACCTTGAGAAAAACTCTGTCTCCAACCTCGAATTCAAGGTCGGTCCTCCTCTTGTCGGCATAGGACTTTTGTCTGTCTTGGGCCGTCTTCATCCTTCTTCGTATTAAGTCTACTTTCTCTGAGGTCTCTCGGATCATATCTGGTCCAAGTATGAGCTTATCCGTAGACTACCACCAACAAGTGGGTGATCGACACGGTCTTCCATATAAAGCTTCGAAGGGCGCCATTCCGATGGTTGCTTGATAGCTGTTGTTGTAGGAAAATTCCACCAAAGGAAGGTGGTCTTCCCATGTCCCTCCGAAGTCAAGGACGCATAGTCTTAAAAGGTCTTCCAAAACTCTGTTCACTCTCTCTGTTTGGCCGTCGGTTTGGGGATGATAGGCTGTGCTCAAACATAACTGCGTTCCTACTGCTTCTTGCAGACTCCGCCAAAACTCACTGGTGAAGATGGGGTCTCGGTCACTAACAATGCTAGATGGTATTCCATGGAGTCAAACGATTTCTTTGAGGTAAAGTGATGCTAGGGATGAAGCAGTTCTTTTACTTTTGATAGGTAAAAAGTGGGCGCTTTTAGTAAGCCTATCCACTATTACCCAAATGCTAGTGTTGCCTCTCCTAGACCTAGGCAGCCCATCGATGAAGTCCATTGAGATGCTATCCCACTTCCACTGTGGGACCTCCAGAGGATGTAGTAGTCCGCCAGGCTTTTTCTGTTCCGCCTTAACCTGTTGGCACACCATACACTTAGAAACGAACTCTGCCACGTCCTTTTTCATGCCGTTCCAGAAGAAAGTCCTTTTTATGTCTTTGTACATTTTATCTCCGCCTGGGTGTATCGTCATTTTGGAGTGATGTGCTTCCTCGAGAACCTTCTTTACTAAATCTTTCGTCTGTGGGACGCATAGTCTTCCGTCTCGCCTTAGCAAACCCTTATCGTCGATGGAGTATCTGTTGAGGTGACTTGAAGTCTCACCCCTAATTAGCCTATCCATTATTTCCACAAGCTGAGGGTCTTCGCGTTGTGCTGTCCCTACTAAATCCACTAAAGCTGGGCGCACTTCGAGTGATGCTAGCAAGCCTGGTACGAAATCGGAGGAAGGCCTAAAGTCGAAGCTGGCTATAAACTCTAGGCTTTGTCTTTCAACAAACAACGGGCTTAGGGTCAATTTCTTTCGGCTCAACGCGTCTGCCACTACGTTGCCTTTGCCCGGAGTATAGGAGATTTCGAAATCGTACGAGGCAAGAAACTCCATCCATCTTTGTTGCCTCAAGTTAAGATCTTTCTGCGAGAAAAGATATTTCAACGATTTATGGTCAGTGTAAAGTTCGAACTTCTCACCTAGGAGATAGTGTCGCCAAGACTTGAGTGCAAAGACGATGGCGGCTAACTCAAGATCGTGGGTTGGGTAGTTCTTTTCGTGCACTTTCAACTGCCTCCCGCCATAAGCTACTACCCTTCCTTCTTGCATTAAGACGGCGCCTAGCCCTGTCCCACATGCATCCGTATAAACAGTGAACATCTTGCTCCCATCTGGCAGCGTCAAAACTGGGGCTGTTGTGAGAGCCCTTTTCAGTCGTTGGAAAGCAAACTCGCAATCCAAATCCCAATTGAACACTAGATTCTTCTTAGTCAATTTCGTGAGTGGAGCTGAGATTTTCGCAAAATCCCTTATGAATTTTCGATAGAAACCTGCTAGTCCTAGGAAGCTTCGGACCTCAGTCGCATTCCTTGGTGTCTTCCAATCCTGTACCGCCACTACCTTAGCAGGGTCCACTGCTAACCCTTGTTTGGATAATATGTGCCCAAGGAACCTCACCTCTTCCCTCCAAAAGTGGCATTTGGAGAACTTGGCTTTTAGTTGATGGACTCGCAAAGTTTCCATGATTGCCCTTAAGTGCTGAGCATGTTCCTCTTCACTCTTTGAGAAGATAAGGATATCATCTACGAAGACCACTACGAATTTGTTGAGGAAATCTCTAAATACCCTACTCATCAGGTCCACGAAGTAAGCAGGTGCATTTGTCAAGCCGAAAGGCATGACAAGCCATTCAAAGAAACCGTCTGGGGTTCTGAACGCCGTTTTATCGATGCTATCTTCAGCCACCCTTAGCTGATGAAAACCGGTTGCTAAATCGAGTTGGGAGAAAACAGACGCTCCTACAAGCTGGTCAAACAAATCGTCAATTCTAGGGAGAGGGTGCCTATTCTTTTTCGTTAGCTTATTGAGCTCCCTATAGTCAACACATAGACGAAGTGAACCATCCGCCTTTGTAGCGAACACCACCGGAGCGCCCCATTTTGAAATGCTCCTCCTAATGAACCCCTTTTCTAGAAGCTCTTTAATCTGTTTACTGAGCTCTTTCCTTTCTCATGGAGCCATATGTCTAACGGGCAACGCAACGGGCTTTGCATTATCTACAAGATATATGCGGAAGTCTATTTCCCGCTTCGGAGGCAAGCCCTTCACCTCTTCGAAGACATCCGGATATTCCCGGACCACTCTAACTGATTGCAAATTTTCAACAGATGCATATAGCGATTCAAGATAACTAAGCATAACCGCATACGAGGGATTACAAGAAATTTCCAAAGTATTACCGAGCTGGGTTAGGAGCCTAACAACCCTTTTCTCACAATCAAGGATGGCCCCATTACTGGATAGCCAATCCATACCCAAAATCAAACAATAACCCGAAAAGCCCAAAAAAAGGCACTACATTGAAATTCTACACTTAGAATAGAAATTTTCAATCCCAAACAGATCATAGACAAATGAGCTGGGCCCCTAATTGGGTTTGAAACAATTAAGGGGTCCTCTACCATACTAGTTTTTAGGTGCAGAGATTCTACTAAAGCAGACGAGATAAAGGAGTGTGATGCGCCAGAATCAAATAAAGTGCGAACGGGATGATCATAAAGATAAACTACACTTTCTACAGAAGTATTTATACCTCGCTGTTGCAGAGGTGGCGCTTCCAGCACATGAACCTGTGCCCCTGGGGTGGATCCAGCCCTCTGCCCCTGTCCTCGTTTCTTTGGGCAGTCCTTAGCCCTGTGGCCTGTCTCACCGCAAGAAAAGCACCCACCATTCTCCTTGGCCTTCTTTTTCCGGCAGTCCTTAACTAAGTGCCCCACTTTGCCACAGAAATTGCACTTCCTCTTCTCTTTGTTGCCTTTCCCGCCTTTCTTAAAGTCTGTCTTTTTAGGTTGCAAACCCTCTTTCTTCGCTTGAGAGCTTTCTGCCTTTGTCTCCTTCTTGCCCTTATCCTCTTCATTCAGCAATGCCATTTGCACCAATCTTTCATACGTGGCTCCCATGGGTATATGGGTCATGGCCAAACTGTGTAATGGCTCATTCAACCCTTTAACGAAACGGAGAGCCTTCTTGTGCGGGGTGTTGACTAGGTCAAGCCCAAACCTAGCCAGCTCATCGAACTGATTCACATACTCTCTGACTATCTTGTCACCTTGCTTAAGAAATAAGAATTTTTCTAACTGCAAACTTCTTTCTGCATCTGAGAGAAATTTGGTCTCAAACCTTGCCCTAAAGTCCTCCCATGTCTCCACTTGTCTTTCAGCATTAGTGACTTCCCACCAGTAGGAAGCCACGCCCTTCAATAGCCACACTGCCAACTGTACTTTTTGTCTATCTTCTACCTCAAAGATGATGAATAGGTCCTCCGTTTCTTTCAGCCAATTTCTAGCTGCTACGAAGGACTCAGTTCCATGGAAATCCCTTCCTCCCATAGCTTTAAAATCTTTACATATCTTAGCGAACGCGTTTCCCCGAGGAGGAGGTGGAGGAAAAGGTGCCGCTGCAGCTGGATGATTTCCTTCCGCTGGGGGAGGAGGAATGGTAGGACCTGGCTGAGTGGCCCTTGCTTCTAAGAACCGTCTAAACCAACCAGGTATTGGCACCCCTTCCGGCAAGTTAAGTTCTTGGGACATGCTGAAACAAAAAGGATAGATTCAAAACGAAGGATAAGAGATAGTACCTATGGCTTTGGGGAGTGGACTTTGCCCTTTTAAAATAAAATAATATTTTTCTTTTAAAAATGCTTCTTTAAATTTCCTTTTTGAAAATAATTTTTCAAAACTTTTTATCTTATCTGGTAAACCTATGCTCTGATACCAAGTGAAACACCCCACCTCCGTTAGGGTCACTCTCAAAGGGAATGCCCTAATTTTGGTGGAGGTTTATAAGTACAAGTCACAGATATACAAGACAGATATAAGAACACACATTTGTAAACAGCGGAAGAACAAAAACTTTATTATTTTATTCTGTTTGAATTTTAAATTTAATTCAAAAACTTCCGAAGGCCATATCTTCTTCATACGGACTCCGTTTTTCGAAAACTCGGACTCTATTTCGCGTATTTTTCCGAGACGAACGCAATGGCGTATCCCGTTTCCCTTGGTTCTTTGATTTCAAATTAATTATACTTTAATTTGTTAATTTCACAGTTATAGAATTTTCGGGGTGTTACAAACGGGGTGCGGGCGTGCACACACACCGGCGCAGAAAAATAAGGCACTGGACACCAGTAGCATACCTGTGCATTCTAGGATTGTGTTGGGCCGCCGCCATGGGACTTGATACACCCCATGGTGGGACCAGCATAGGTAACTACAACATCGGGGGCCGTAAGACACATGAACTATGCGAGTAGGAGCCGATCATCATAGAATGGATCACATCACCCTGATTATGGGGTGCCAGTTGGAAACTCGTTTATATGGGTTCAGAGATTTACATGGGGTACGATAGTATATTCGACCCTAGACAACTTAACCAAGTTTATAGTGCTTTCCCACTTCTTGTTTATACTTGTCATACCCAGTTCTTTATTCATAGACAGAATAGTACTAGACTTACTCAGGCTTTATGTCTGACTCTACTTTTCTTTCGTCTTCTTTTCTTCCGTTTCCCCCCCCCCTCCCCAGGTCCACAGGGAGGGAACACAGCAGCTTGACCAACCTTAACATCCAGCTTGAAGAAGAGAAATGTATTGCTTGGACTTTTTCGCTTTGAACTATGGCTTTGGACAATCCACTATGGGGCTTTTGCAGTTTATCTATGTTTTATTTATGCTTCTTTAAATAATGTAATCAAGACAGATTATGAAAGTATTATGTTATGTTTTTGGAAAAGATGTAAGACAATTATGGTGATATTGTTGTAGCACGTATTTGCCCTTTATGAAATAAAAGTTTGCTTATTTTCCGCTGTTTACAAATATGTGTTCTTATATCTGTCTTGTATATCTGTGACTTGTACTTATAAACCTCCACCAAAATTAGGGCATTCCCTTTGAGAGTGACCCTAACGGAGGTGGGGTGTTTCACTTGGTATCAGAGCATAGGTTTACCAGATAAGATAAAAAGTGTTGAAAAATTATTTTCAAAAAGGAAATTTAAAGAAGCATTTTTAAAGGAAAAAAATATTATTTTATTTTAAAAAGGCAAAGTCCACCCCCCAAAGCCATAGGTGCTATCTCTTATCCTTCGTTTTGAATCTATCCTTTTTGTTTCAGCATGTCCGAAGATCTTAACTTGCCGGAAGGGGTACCAATACCTGGTTGGTTTAGACGATTCTTAGAAGCAAGGGCCACTCAGCCAGGTCCTACCATTCCTCCTCCCCCAGCTGAAGGAAATCATCCAGCTGCAGCGGCACCTTTTCCTCCACCTCCTCCTCGGGGAAACACGTTCGCTAAGATATGTAAAGATTTTAAAGCTATGGGAGGAAGGGATTTCCATGGAACTGAGTCCTTCGTGGCAGCTAGAAATTGGCTGAAAGAAACTGAGGACCTATTCATCATCTTTGAGGTAGAGGATAGACAAAAAGTACAATTGGCAGTGTGGCTATTGAAGGGCGAGGCTTCCTACTGGTGGGAAGTCACTAATGCTGAAAGACCAGTGGAGACATGGGAGGACTTTAGGGCAAGGTTTGAGACTAAATTTCTCTCAGATGCGGAAAGAAGTTTGCAGTTGGAAAAATTCTTATTTCTTAAGCAAGGGGACAAGATAGTCAGAGAGTATGTGAATCAGTTCGATGAGCTGGCTAGGTTTGGGCTTGACCTAGTCAACACCCCGCACAAGAAGGCTCTCCGTTTCGTCAAAGGGTTGAATGAGCCATTACACAGTTTGGCCATGACCCATATACCCATGGGAGCCACGTATGAAAGATTGGTGCAAATGGCATTGCTGAATGAAGAGGATAATGGCAAGAAGGAGACGAAGGCAGAAAGCTCTCAAGGGAAGAAAGAGGGTTTGCAGCCTAAGAAGACAGACTTTAAGAAGGGTGGGAAAGGCAACAAAGAGAAGAGGAAGTGCAATTTCTGTGGCAAAGTGGGGCACTTAGTAAACGACTGCCGGAAAAAGAAGGCCAAGGAGAATGGTGGGTGCTTTTCTTGCGGTGAGACAGGCCACAGGGCTAAGGACTGCCCAAAGAAACGAGGACAGGGGCAGAGGGCTGGATCCACCCCAGGGGCACAGGTTCATGTGCTGGAAGCGCCACCTCTGCAACAGCGAGGTATAAATACTTCTGTAGAAAGCGTAGTTTATCTTTATGATCACCCCGTTCGCACTTTATTTGATTCTGGCGCATCACACTCCTTTATCTCGTCTGCTTTAGTAGAATCTCTGCACCTAAAAACTAGTATGGTAGAGGACCCCTTAATTGTTTCAAACTCAATTGGGGGCCCAGCTCATTTGTCTATGATCTGTGTGGGATTGAAAATTTCTATTCTAAGTGTAGAATTTCAATGTAGTGCCTTTGTTTTGGGCTTTTCGGGTTATGGTTTGATTTTGGGTATGGATTGGCTATCCAGTAATGGGGCCATCCTTGATTGTGAGAAAAGGGTTGTTAGGCTCCTAACCCAACTCGGTAATACTTTGGAAATTTCTTGTAATCCCTCGTATGCGGTTATGCTTAGTTATCTTGAATCGCTAGATGCCTCTGTTGAAAATTTGCAATCAGTTAGAGTGGTCCGGGAATATCCGGATGTCTTCGAAGAGGTGAAGGGCTTGCCTCCGAAGCGGGAAATAGATTTCCGCATATATCTTGTAGATAATGCAAAGCCCGTTGCGTTGCCCGTTAGACACATGGCTCCACGAGAAAGGAAAGAGCTCAATAAACAGATTAAAGAGCTTCTAGAAAAGGGGTTCATTAGGAGGAGCATTTCAGAATGGGGCGCTCCAGTGGTGTTCGCTACAAAGGCGGATGGTTCACTCCGTCTATGTGTTGACTATAGGGAGCTCAACAAGCTAACGAAAAAGAATAGGCACCCTCTCCCTAGAATTGATGATTTGTTTGACCAGCTTGTAGGAGCGTCTGTTTTCTCCCAACTCGATTTAGCAACCGGTTTTCATCAGCTAAGGGTGGCTGAGGATAGCATCGATAAAACGGCATTCAGAACCCCAGACGACTTCTTTGAATGGCTTGTCATGCCTTTCGGCTTGACAAATGCACCTGCTTACTTCGTGGACCTGATGAGTAGGGTATTTAGAGATTTCCTCAACAGATACTCCATCGACGATAAGGGTTTGCTAAGGCGAGACGGAAGACTATGCGTCCCACAGACAAAAGATTTAATAAAGAAGGTTCTCGAGGAAGCACATCACTCCAAGATGACGATACATCCAGGCGGGGATAAAATGTACAAAGACGTAAAAAGGACTTTCTTCTGGAACGGCATGAAAAAGGACGTGGCAGAGTTCGTTTCTAACTGTATGGTGTGCCAACAGGTTAAGGCGGAACAGAAAAAGCCTGGCGGACTGCTACATCCTCTGGAGGTCCCGCAGTGGAAGTGGGATAGCATCTCAATGGACTTCATCGATGGGCTACCTAGGTCTAGGAGAGGCAACACTAGCATTTGGGTAATAGTGGATAGGCTTACTAAAAGCGCCCACTTTTTACCTGTCAAAAGTAAAAGAACTGCCTCATCCCTAGCATCACTTTATCTTAAGGAAATCGTTCGACTCCATGGAATACCATCTAGCATTGTTAGTGACCGAGACCCCATCTTCACCAGTGAGTTTTGGCGGAGTCTGCAAGAAGCAGTAGGAACGCAATTATGCTTGAGCACAGCCTATCATCCCCAAACCGACGGCCAAACAGAGAGAGTGAACAGAATTTTGGAAGACCTATTAAGGCTATGCGTCCTTGACTTCGGAGGGACATGGGAAGACCACCTTCCTTTGGTGGAATTTGCCTACAACAACAGCTATCAAGCAACCATCGGAATGGCGCCCTTCGAAGCTTTATATGGAAGACCGTGCCGATCGCCCACTTGTTGGTGGGAGTCTACTGATAAGCTCATACTTGGACCAGATATGATCCGAGAGACTTCAGAGAAAGTAGACTTAATACGAAGAAGGATGAAGACGGCCCAAGACAGACAAAAGTCCTACGCCGACAAGAGAAGGACCGACCTTGGATTTGAGGTTGGAGATAGAGTTTTTCTCAAGGTATCACCGCTAAGAAACGTTGTTAGTTTTGGAACCACAGGAAAGCTAGAACCAAGGTTCGTAGGGCCATTCCCTATCATCGAGAAAATTGGGAAAATGGCCTATAGATTAGAGCTACCCGAGAAGTTGGCTGGAGTCCACAACGTTTTTCACGTTTCACATCTCCGAAAATGTCTACATGAGTCAGCCGAGGTGGTAGAGCCAAATATCCTCGAAGAGGCCGAAGTGGAACACGAAGCAACCATAAGGAAAGTTCCAACCCGCATCTTAGGAACGGAAGTGAGGAAGCTACGCAACCGCGAAGTCAAACTCGTCAAAGTTCAGTGGAGCGACGCCGAGGGAGACGCGACTTGGGAAACTGAAGCTAGAATACGCACTGCCTACCCTTTTCTGTTCGAGGGTACATCCTTGATCTTTCACTTTCCTTAAGTTGCGCTTTTATCTATTTTTTTTAGGTATATTTCCTCGACCTTATCTTTTAGGTAGAAACTCTTTGGATGGAAACATGTAATTGAAACATGTTATGTATGAATGGTTGCAAGTGGTCGCAAGTGATTGCTAGTGGTTGCTCGTGGTTGCATATACACACACAATCTAGGTTTTAGATCGGCTCAGTCACTTCATATTGCATATGCATATATGTTTGCATTCATATGTGGTTGAACTTTAATGTGTTGTCATGTGGATGCTGCATTTGTATTGAATGATTGTGCACTCATGTAGAATCAAGAATAGGAAAATTTGCATACATAATGGATTCATGGCACTTACATAATTCGCATTAAGGAGGTCAACTGAATTAGTAGACCGCCTGATTTTGCATTAGATAAGTACATGTATACACACACTTCGCATATGATCATGAAGCATTAGAAGTCTTTTAAGGACAATGGATGCTCGTGTTTGATGGATGAGTAGATGGATGATTGGATGTTAGGATATACATTCCTCCAAACTTGAAGATTTCGGGGACGAAATCCTTTTAAGTGGGGGAGAATGTAACACCCCGCAAATTCTATAACTGTGAAATTCATAAATCAAAGTATAATTAATTTTGATCAAAGAACTAAGGGAAACGGGATACGCCATTGCGTTCGTCTCGGAAAAATACGCGAAATAGAGTCCGAGTTTTCGAAAAACGGAGTCCGTATGAAGAAGATATGGCCTTCGGAAGTTTTTGAATTAAGTTTAAAATTCAAACAGAATAAAATAAGCTCAGAAAAACAAAAATGGGGCCCAATGGGCCAGGGCGGAAAAAGTCCCGCCTGACGCACCCAGGTCGACTGGGCTGTTGACCTGGTCTAACCAGGTCGACAGGCCTGTCGACAGGGCTGTCGACAGGGGTGTCGACCTGGTCCAGAGCCAGGTCGAACCCAGTCTAACCTGGCTGGCCTATTCTATGTTGGTCGATTTTCTGTGGTCTGCTTTGTCATTAGGGCTAGGTGGCGGGCTCTAATTGGTCTCTCCTTAGGATGAATGGCTACGATCAATCCAAGCAACATCAATGGTCCTAATCAGTTCATTTCCTCTATAAAAACAACCCTAGACTAACCCTAATCTATTCATTCAAAAATAAGAACAAAGCCGCCGTGTTGCTGAGGAACGACTAGGGGTAGCCACCAATTGGAGAAGGAGTTAGGAGGCAAATTCTAAGGCATAAAGCAACTCAATCAAATCAAACCACATCTTCTTATCCTTAAACATGAGAATTCGCCTCACCATTGTAAGTAGAGTATTACTTTGGTATGAACAAATAACTGTGTTGGTTTGTATACTTAGTTGTGGTGATAAATAATTCATAATTTGTGCGTTACTATCGATTTGGAATATTGTATACGTTTGGATATTCTCGAATTATGTTATTCATTATAAAGAACTACATGCGGTAGTTCTATGCAAGTATACGTTTGGAATATTCGCAAATGATGTAATCCATGTTGAAAACTACATGTATGTAGTTAATTAATTCATGCAAGTTTGGGGCTTTGCTATTATGCCATCATAATATGTATTTTTATACAAACATCATTTTTGGTGAAGTAATTGGAATAAGTTTGGGTTATCATAATCCACATGAAATTATGTTGAGAATTTGGCATCATGTATTAAGCCATGCTTTTGTACTAGAAAACCTATTTGCAAACTTATGAATATGACTAGGCTATGGTTGATAATTTGCATAGTTGAAATTGTTAACAAGATGACATATGTGGTACATAGCTAGGTTAGGTTCAAAATCCCTTTTTGCAAGTTTACATGACTAAAGTAAAAATCATGATTTCATGTTAGAAATATTTATGCCATGGTTATGTGAACAAATACTTATGCCATGCTTATGTTTGACATTATGCCATGCTTATGTTTGACATTATGCCATGCTTATGTTAGAAATATTTACGCCATGCTTATGTTTGACATTATGCCATGCTTATGTTTGACATTATGCCATGCTTATGTTAGAAATATTTATGCCATGCTTATGTTTGACATTATGCCTAAATAAAAATATAGGTTCATGTTGTAGTTATGACTATGTGCCAATAATGATACCCAATTTAGATTCTTATCTCAACTACAAGTTCACATGCTTTGATTCATGTCACCTATGCTTTATGACCAAAGTATATATGCAAGTACACCAGTTTCTATTTTGTATTTCCAACGTCATATTGCAAGTTCATGCGCTCACCTTCCCCTCTTTGTGTATATAATCACGCTTTAAGCCTCCCCTTTTCGCATGGCTAAGTTGGGCTTTAAAAGGCTAAGCCCAACATATATATAATAAAAGGACGTGTAAAACAGGGGAAAATAACGTTGGGTTAAAATTACTAATGAATGAAAATATAAAATAGAAGGGCCCAAATTCAAGTATGGGTTGGGCCCATGATTGGTGTAACCTTTACACCATTAACTTAATAATGGGCCGCAAATATTTACATATAAGAAATAAAGAAGAAAGACAAAATATGTAAATGTAGAACATACGATGTGTTTAACCCGAGGTTGGATTGAGTTGTGATGTAAACCTGCCCGGAACCGCCCGACTGTCCAGTAGTCACAACAATACCTATCCAATGTGGGAGGTTAAACATGGAGCCCAATAAGGACCCGAGGTTGGACTGAGTTGTGGCGTAAGACTGCCCGGAACCAACCGGCAACAGGCAGCCACAACAATACCTGTCTAATGTGAGAGGTCAGGGCCTTAATAAGACAATTAAGGCTGAGTCACGATTGTTAGGATTAAGTGAACTAATGACTTAATCAAAATGGAACATGCTAAACTAAACGGACTGGTGGGGGTTAGGTTAGGAAACACTTAACCAACTTAGCATGTTGGCTAGAGATAGAAAACCTAGTAACGGGGGACCCTTTTCAGCAGTAACCCTAGAAGGTGTATCAGGATACCCTGAAACTAGGCAGGGTGGGGCACGATTACTGGGCTGACTGTAAGAGGTCAAATCGACGGCGGTGGTGTAGCAGTGTAGGTTCTAACGGGGTGCGGGCGTGCACACACTCTGGCGCAGAAAAATAAGGCACTGGACACCAGTAGCATACCTGTGCATTCTAGGATTGTGTCGGGCCGCCGCCATGGGACTTGATACACCCCATGGTGGGACCAGCATAGGTAACTACAACATCGGGGGCCGTAAGACACATGAACTATGCGAGTAGGAGCCGTTCATCATAGAATGGATCACATCACCCTGATTATGGGGTGCCAGTTGGAAACTAGTTTATATGGGTTCAGAGATTTACATGGGGTATGATAGTATATTCGACCCTAGACAACTTAACCAAGTTTATAGTGCTTTCCCACTTCTTGTTTATACTTGTCATACCCAGTTCTTTATTCATAGACAGAATAGTACTAGACTTACTCAGGCTTTATTTCTGACTCTACTTTTCTTTCGTCTTCTTTTCTTCCGTTTCCCCCCCCCCCCCAGGTCCACAGGGAGGGAACACAGCAGCTTGACCAACCTTAACATCCAGCTTGAAGAAGAGAAATGTATTGCTTGGACTTTTTCGCTTTGAACTATGGCTTTGGACAATCCACTATGGGGCTTTTGCGGTTTATCTATGTTTTATTTATGCTTCTTTAAATAATGTAATCAAGACAGATTATGAAAGTATTATGTTATGTTTTTGGAAAAGATGTAAGACAATTATGGTGATATTGTTGTAGCACGTATTTGCCCTTTATGAAATAAAAGTTTGTTGATTTTCCGCTGTTTACAAATATGTGTTCTTATATCTGTCTTGTATATCTGTGACTTGTACTTATAAACCTCCACCAAAATTAGGGCATTCCCTTTGAGAGTGACCCTAACGGAGGTGGGGTGTTTCAGTTCTAGTTGACAGTGTAGCATCAGTCAATGTCCTTTTCGTCAATGCTTTCCAAAGGATGAAGCTCTCCATGGAGGATGTTAAAGCTTGTCAGAGAAAAATTCATGGATTCACTGGACAAGCAGTTCAGCCAATCGGAGTCATCAATCTACTTGTTGAGCTCGGAGAAGGGGAAAACATGGCAGCACAGAAGCAAGATTTTGTCGTAATCGATGAGTGGTCCGCTTATAATGCTTTCCTTGGAAGACCAAATCTCACAGCTTTCAGAGTAACAATGGCGCCATGGTGCCTAATGATGAAATTTCCCACTGAAAAAAGGGTTGGATTAGTCAAAGGCGATCAGCAAACAGCAAGGGAGTGCTACCTGATGGAACTTGCCGAGGCAAGGAAGAGAGAAGTGAAAAAGAATGCGGAGCTTCCACCCTACATTCATGAATCCCCCTTATAACAATTAAGGCGGGGCCCTCATACTGGTGAACATTGTGGGGCTCAGAAGAAAATCGATCCGAGGAAAACCAGTATGGGGGAAGACAAAGCGGCACCGGTTGAAGAAACCATTTCTATTTCAATACATGATAAAGATCCTAACCGAGTTTTAAAGATAGCTTCTCAGCTGGGCCAAAAGCTGCAAAAGGATTTGATATTGTTTCTAAAAGCAAATTAGATGTCTTTGCTTGGATGCACTCAGACATGTGTGGGATATCAACAGATGTAATTGTTCATAAATTGAACGTTAATCCCAATTTAGCTCCTATAAAACAGAAACGACGAACTCGGGGACCTGAAAGATCGATGGCATTAAAAGAAGAAGTAGATAGACTTTTTAAGAATAATTCTATATGCGCATCTACATATCCCGACTGGGTCTCGAATCCAGTTCTCGTCAAGAAGTCTAATGGAAAGTGGAGAGTATGCATAGACTACTCAGTCCTTAACAAAGCATGTCCCAAGGACAGTTTCCCTCTGCCTAGAATCGACCAGCTTGTCGATGCAACCGCGGGGCATGCACTATTATCTTTCATGGATGTGTATTCTGGATATAATCAAATTATGATGCATGAACTGGATCAGGAGAACACGAGTTTTATAACTGACAGAGGCTTGTACTGTTATAAGGTTATGCCATTCGGACTAAAGAATGTAGGAGCAACATACCAGCGTCTTGTGAACTCCATGTTCAAATCCCAAATTGGGAACACTATGGAGGTTTATGTCGATGACATGCTCGTAAAGTCCAAAAAGGCTGAAGATTACCTGGAGGATCTAGCAGAGATGTTCCATATCCTTAGAAAATTTGGCATGAAGTTAAATCCTCTGACATGCTCATTCGGGGGATCTTCAGGGAAATTTCTCGGATTCATAGTAAATGCCAGGGGCAATAAGGCAAATACTTCCCAGATCACGGCATTATGAGAAATGCGAACACCAAAAACAATAAAGGAGCTTCAGAGCTTGAATGGGAAAATTGCATCCCTTAACCGCTTCATCTCTAAAGCAACGGATCGATGCATCCCACTTTTTGACACTTTAAGGAAATGAAAGAAAGACTTCCAATGGACCCCAGAATGTAAAATGGCTTTCGAACAATTAATTCAACATTTGGAGTCTCCACTGATGCTTTCTAAAACCAGAAATGGAGAAGATCTATTCCTATACTTGGATATATCACCACATGCCCTGAGCGCCGCACTCATCCGGGAGGATGCTAAGATCCAACGACCGGTTTACTATATTAGTAAGCGGCTTGTTGGGGAAGAATTGAATTACCCAAAGCTAGAAAAACTTGTGTATTGTCTACTTGTTGCCTCAAAGAAATTGAGACCATATTTCCAGTCCCATCCAATAAAATATCTCAGTGATCAGCCGCTAAAGCAAATTCTCTTCCGTCCGGAAACCTCTGGAAGGTTATTGAAGTGGAATATTGAGCTCAGCCAATATGACATCACCTATCACCCTCAAAGAGCTATCAATGGGAAAGCTTTAGCAGATTTCATTGCCGAATTCATGGACAGAGGAGATGGAGTCAAGGATCCAACAAGAACAGTTGCTATTTGGAAGTTATACATTGATGGCTCAAAGAATGATTACTGTTCAAGAGCTGGAATTGTCTTAGAAACTCCAGAAGGACATTCCTTGTGATACACATTAAGGTTGGAATTTCCTTCAACCAATAATGAGGCCGAATACGAAGCATTGATAAACGAGCTAAAACCAGCAAATGAGCTAAATTTAAAAACCATGCAGATCTTCAGTGATTCTCAATTGATAGTGAGTCAGGTCCTTGGGGAATTCCAGACCAAAGTTAGAAATCTTCCTTCTTATCTTATTAAATCTATGGATCTTCTCAACAACCTCGATCACTACATCATATCTCACATTCCAAGAGAAGAAAATGTAAAGGTGGACTCTCTCACTAAATATGCTAGTTCTTCCGATGCACACTTGCTTGGGATAATACCTATTGAAGTCCTTACAACCCCTACCATTGAAGAGGTAGATGTTGACTGGATCGTGGAAACATTTGAAGAACCTATGTTCTGGATGACACCAGATTAAGGAATATATCCTCAACGGAACGCTTCCTGAGGAACCAAAAAAGCGGAGGAAAATACTGCGCAAGGCTCCGTTATATTTTGTTCAGGACGGGAGGTTGTATAGATGGGGATTCTCTATGCCATTACTACGATGTGTGTCCAAGGAAGAGTCGAAAGCAATCTTGGCAGAACTGCATGAGGGAGACTACGGAGGTCACATTGGTGGTCAGACATTAGCCAAGAAAGTTCTGCGATACGGCTATTTTTGGCCCAATGTGAATGGATGCGAGGACTTATGCCAAAAGATGTGATAAGTGTCAAAGATTCGGAAAACTTCCGAGAGTACCACCAACAGAATTGACCCAGATGGTCAGTCCATAGCCATTTGCTGTCTGGAGCATAGATTTGATTGGGGCATTACCCACTGCAAAATCAAATATGAAGTACGCAATAGTGGCAATTGACTATTTTACTAAATGGGCTAAAGCTGAGCCACTAGGCACTATTACTGTGAAGAAGGTGATCAACTTTGTTTTGAAAAGCATCATCTGCAGGTTTGGCATGCCCCAGAAAATAATCACTGATAATGGGACTCAGTTTGAGAGCGTTGAGTTCCTAGACTTTTGTGCCAAATACAAGATCAAGAAAAGTTTTTTAGTCGTCGCCCATCCGCAAGCTAACAGGCAAATTGAAGCAATCAACAAGATCCTGAAATCAACCGTCAAAAAATGACTTGAGAAAGCCAAGGGTGGTTGGGTTTATGAGCTTCCGCTTGCACTATGGGCATATTGAACTACCCATAAAACTACAATGGCACACTCCGTTTTCCCTCGCATTTGGATCTGAAGCAATGATCTCGGTTGACTAGAAGTTCCGACTCATAGAAGGACCTACTTCAACCAAGTTGAGAACGAAAAACTTTAACTTGAAATACTTGACTTACTCGAGGAAAGGAGAAAAGAATCAGAACTCAGAATTATGGCACATCAGAGAAGAATAGCTCGTCATTTTAATGCTCGAGTTAAGCGAAGGACCTTCCAAGTTGGGGATCTCGTTCTTAAGAAAATCATGCTAGGAACCGGAGTACTAGGACCCAATGGGGAGGGGCCATATGTGATAAGCCAAAATTTCTTGGATGGTACATTTGAACTGAGGACAATGGACGGAGTCCAACTCCCAAGAGCATGGAATGCTATACATCTCCATAGCTTCTTCTTTTGATGTTCCTTTCGTATTGTTTGTAAATAACATGCATTGTACATACCATGCAACACTATTACAAGTTTTGTAAATATAAATGAAAGGAATCGAATTACTTGCCTAAATCATACATTTGCAAGTTACTCACTAAAGTTCAACTTTAAGTGCAGAACCTCCAAAAGATACGCTGATATCATTATGACCTAACCAGTCCTTGAGGTTGTTATAACACAACTTGGGTAAAATAGCTCCGATATCCAACACTTAATGTTCAAAAACACCATTTGTGATTTGCTCGATGATGAAGACGTTACGGTTCAAATACGAGACACCAAGGACTGGTCCGTCAAATTACAGGAAGCTAAAATCACAGATAAAGATGTGAGTTTCGACGAAGGGGCACCTTCTTAATTGTTAGGATGAAGGCCCTAACTCTAATAAGTCATAATAAAAACTGACAAATGAGCTAGCGTTTGACCCAAGAAACTGCAAAATGATAAACCAAAGACCTCCCCGAGGGGCACCCAATCAATAGCCAATTAATACATGGCTGGATTGCGATGAACATTGGGTTTTAAAACCAAAGGCCTCCCCGAGGGCCACTCAGTTAGTTGTCTGAACCATTTATACATGGTCCGGTCGCAATAAATATTGAGTTCATAAACCAAAGACCTCTCGAGAGGCACTCAGTTCATCGTCAATGCCATTAATACATGGCTGGATAGCGATATAAACACTGGGCTTATAAGACCTCTTCGGAGGCATCCGATCAGATGTTGGGTCTTCCAAACCTAACTATTAATTCTGGATCTTCCAAATCCAGTTACTGGCGGACTTTAAAAAACCCCTACTGGGGCAATTGATCATAAGCCGGGTCTTCCAAATTCGGTTAGTGACGGACCCAAAGACCTTCCCAGAGGCACCCTACAAATTCTACAAGT
This sequence comes from Allium sativum, assembly GCA_030737875.1. Lineage (NCBI taxonomy): Eukaryota > Viridiplantae > Streptophyta > Magnoliopsida > Asparagales > Amaryllidaceae > Allium > Allium sativum. The sequence goes on from CM060918.1 coordinate 49,271,337, forward strand.
GGCTGAGTCATTCAGCCACAATGAATAATGGGTTTATAAATATATTTTTAGGGAAACGAAAATATAAAACCTCTCAAACAGGGGCACAAAGAACAAAGAGCTCGTCCTTATTTAAAAGGTATGAGCTGAGACAGCTTAGCCGAGAACCTTTAGTCATGATTATGCTAAAAGTCAGTAATAGCTAAAACACATGACTCAAAGGTTCCGAAGGAAATCAATCACAGATTATGGTTTCTAAACTCTAATACAATTTGTGTCAAATCTTGGTATGGGGGCAATACCACCACATTAAAGAAATTCAATAATATTTGTCTCTTAAACATACCACAGATTTGTCACAACCTGAAACCAAAAGTTCAACCTAAGCTAAACCCCGAAATGGCTATGGCAAACTTGAGAACTTCAATACCTTGACAAACAAAATAATGATTGTTCGCGGGAGAGAAGTCTCAAGAGTTTCTTCAACCAAAATCGAGAAGGGGCAGCGGAAAAATCGGTAGCTCAAGACTAACTAGTGATAACTCATGGCCATGATTTTAAAATTAGAGGTTCAACGTTTGCAAAAGACTAAATTTGACCAACAAAAGTGGAACTTTGAAAAGGCAGGAGCAAAATTCATAACCATATTATTGCAGTAAGCATAAAAGTGGTTATTTATAAAATCTCAAAACAGCCTTAGTCAGAATTGAAGAAACATATCAAAATTAGCCTAGGAATATATTAGAACCAGTCATAGCTGATTCAAGTTAAATTGGTCAGACCGACCCAGATGGAATCAATCATGGCTGATCCAGATTAGATCAGCCATGACCGATCCACTCGGATCAGTCAAGACTGATCCAAAGTGGATCGGGCATGACCAATCCATATTGGATCATTCAAGGCCGATTCACACAAGTCAGTGTGTCATTCAAAGGTAGTATCAATATATGGGTAAAGGACAGTGACACCAGTTGAATGGCTCATGGATATCAACAGACCAAGTTCAAATACAAAGTGCAAAGCGTATAAGACAAAATGAGCTATGAGCTAAGTAACCTAGTTAACCAAGCATTGATCAACATAACCAACATACCATTGCTAGCAAAATGGGACAACAAACACAGCCATAGCAGTCATAAAGTATCAATATAAACTAGCTTAAAAGTCAAAGGTGAGAACTGGAACTCGCTTAAGTACAGCCGGTCTAAAGAACCGCGGTACACTCAAGATTCTCTCGGTGGAGTCTTTGCAGATCCCCAGCCAATCTGTGCCAGTCTTGAAGCTTCTTGGCAGTCTGATCTTTAAGCATGTACATATGTCTCTCAAACTAGCGCAGGGTGTCCTCCATGCGACTGAGCAATCTAGACTTAGTGACAACTATGTCGCTGGATGTCACTTGACGATCAGAGGAAGACACATCCAAATTGAGGAAGACCCCCTGCAAGTTCCAGTCCGGAAGTCGTCTGGCAAGTTTGGCATTGCTGGCTCCTAGAGTGTAGTGAGGCGTGTTCACAATCATTTGAATCTCTGGATGGGAAGGGTCGATGAATAAAAGGGAATTCACTGAAGGCTGACCGGTTGTCTGACTGTCCAAGTCAGAAAACCTCTTTATCCTGAATTCTTCGGAAGATGGATCCATCCTGCATAAGAAAGGGAAGTGCTCAAATACTATTTTATTGTTAACTTCCTAAAATAAACAACGAAAAGGGAAGTAGCTAGATGGCATCAAGAAGTAAAAGAACAGATCCAATATGGATCGGTTATGACTGATCCACTTTGGACCAGTTAGGACTGATCCAAAATGGGTCGGTTATGACAGATTCACTTTGGACCAGTTAGGACTAATCCAAAATGGGTTGGTTATGACCGATTCACTTTAGACCAGTTAGGGCCGATCCAAAATGGGTTGGTTATGACCGCTTTACTTTAGACCAGTTAGGACTACTCCAAAAGGGATTGATTGTGACCGATTCAGTCTGGATCGCATAGATTTGATCCGAAATGAGTCAGTCATAACCATCAAGCCAGATCGGCCCAGATCAATTCAGTATGAATCGGCCAGAACTGATTCAAACTGAATTGGTCAGACCATCACGGATCGAATCAAACACAACTAATCCAGATTCAATCCGCCGTAAAGTTTGATTTGTCAGTTGTCTAAGCTACCTCCACCCAATTGTTCACATCCTAAGCACTTAATATACAAGTGGCGATGGTGTGAAACTTAAGGTCCTTATTTTCTAGGGAATAAACAAAGCTTGTGCTGCATATTAAGTGTAGATTTTACGCAAAATTAGGGTTTCTCAAAAAAATTCTACCTACTAACGAATTTTGCAGATAATCGAGCATGTAGAATCAAGTATTTATCAAAACTTTGGGTGAAACAAAAGGTTAGACATACAAGACTCAGTAGAATACAAAAGCAAGTAAAAGAAAAAATTTAGCTTAGAAAGTAACATGACCAAATCATTCCCCTATGGCCCGGGTTTACACTAAATGGCAGTTCTACAATCGGGTGTTACAAATTTAAAATAGTGGAAACCTTTCAAGTTAAATTGTTGAAGAATAAAACGAAAGTAAGAAAGAACCTGACGGTTGAGGATTTGATGAAGAATTTGAGAGAAAAAAGGAAGCTTCGTTTTTTATTTTCTTCAGTTAAAGGTGGTCTGCCATAGATCTTCTCTTGAGAAGGAAAATAAAACAATGTGTAAATGACTTTTCAAAGGGCCACAATAATTAATGATGCATTGGGAAACTCAATAGCCATGAGAGAGAGAAGAGTCACATCGGTCAAATCACTCTAGTCGATCCAATTCGAATCAGCCAAGACCTATCCAACTTGAATCGGCCAGGACCGATTCAAGTTGAACCGGCCAAGACAAATCCACATTGGATCAGCCCAGATAAATTCAGTATGGCTTGGCCAAGACCAATCCATGATTGGTTTGGAAACAAGAATTAGGTAATTTGGAAGGGTTATAGTTCAAGTGAATTATGTAGCCTTCATGGGTCGAGTCAATCTAGGCACTATAAAGGTCAACCCAAGCCACGAAAATAATGCATCTGATCCGAAATCAAGACTCACAATCCATTACTGTTAGCCTATCGAGTTGTCATGGATTTAAAATGTTTTGAAGCCCACAATTTTCATAAATAAATTATGAGCTCCGAGGGGCAAAATGTTATCCAAAAAATTTACATGACATTGGATCGGTTAGTTTCATAATAGGTCGGATCGGCCAGAGGCGCTCTGGAGCGGCTCGAGAAGCAGTTGGATCAGACAGTAGCATCTGGTTCGGCTCGAGAAGCATTTTGTTTCGGATCAGGCAGTTGTAACATAGACCAAATACTTCATATCATATAGAAACATCAGGCTCGAGAGGTTCTGGACCGGATGGAAGCACATTACAATTGACTCGACTTGATTTGGATCGGACCGAACTGTTGCATTATGATTTGAATCGACTCGAGATGATTTGGACTTGGTAGAAGCACATTACAATTGGCTTGGCAGGTTCTAGATCAGATAGGAACATGTTGAATCGGCTCGAGGGGCTTTGGATCGAGCAGAAGCTTGGAAATTGGCAATTAGCTGTAGTGGCATTCTCGTAAATACTCAATTCCCCGATCCAAATCCTGAAAGCTATATTACACTAATTCCTCACTTCTATAAATAGAGGTTCTACTTCACTTTAATGGGGGGCTTCTTGGTTATCCCGAAGGGCTGTTAAGCTCTATTCTCAACTTCTTCTAAGCAATTTGATCATCTTAAACACTTCAATTCAAAGATTCATTTCCGAATTCATTGCAAAGACATGAAGATTCATCAAGACTTGTGAGAGAATTTAGATTGATTCTATAAACATCCATATTTGGAGGATATCATTTTTTTCTCATAGGAACTTTACTAAGTCAAAGAGTGAGAAAAGAGAGGTGAATCATAAATGTATTGAGAGAATATGTTTGCTTTGTAATCCTAAATGCAATAATTGAATCACTTGGCAAAGTGGATGTAGATCACACTTGATCGAACCATTGTAAAAACTTTGTGTCTGTAGTGTCCCGAAATTCCAGTACCATTTGAGCTGACCATATAAAACAAGTCCAAACCAAATAACATTGGAAACCAGAAAACTAATAGAAAGAAAACAGAGGGTTAGGATAGATAATATAGAAACCTAGAATAGAAGAAGAAGAACATACAACATCAGAGTAACACGAATCTCACAGCGGAACGAACAATATATAATAGATACATAACATTGAAATAAAATCAATATATTTATACAGTAACATTATCAGAGTATAACACATACAACACAACGGAAATAACTATAGCTATATGATCCTGAAGCCTCCTGCTCCAAGCTCTCCAAGTATATCTAAAAAATCCTGACTACTTGACTGCCTGTACAAAATTGGGCACCCAAGAATTTAGGGAAAACGAAACAAAATAAACTCTAGGTCAGTCATGGGACTGGTGTGAGTAAAACAATTTAAAACAGTTTGAGTAATTAAACGATATCTCATAAGACCACGTCGTATAACGGAACGGGTTTTTCCCTTATGAGAATCCAAATCCACTTGATTTAACTTTCAAATCATTTTGAAAGAAACAATGATCTTTATATCAAAACTCTTTTGATATTATAATAATGTCTATCAACCACAACTAAATAATCATCTGGCAGAAATGCGCAGAAACACTTTCATCTCACGTTCTACATACATAGTATACAATCAAAACCGCAAGCACTTATTAGGTAATGGATTTCCAACTATGAGAAGGTATGGAATCACCTTCTGATTGCGTACCTCTAGAGAGGAATACACTGGATTCAACAAGAACATCTTGCAACCTGGCCACACATGACCGACCACTCATTTCTCTGGAGTGTATCAAATGTATATCACCAACGGTTGTGATCATCAACTGTTTCCCGAATGGGACAGCATCGAATAGGTTAAAGAATGAAATTAATATCTCTAGATAGGTGATAATACATCCTAACGGAAGCAACCCACATAGTCATGTTGCCTGCCCGATTTTTTCCATTTTCCGGTTGTGAGGCTAGAGGCCACGCTTATCTCTGACAGATCACACAATTATTCACATTAAATGTCACATCGTCATACTCGCCAAATCACAAATTGATTTCCCCAAAAATAAGATGGGTAAAGAGCTAAGAGAAACGAATTCCTTTGCCATCAAACGTACATACATTTGAAGGGATCAACTTACGTGATCCATTAAATATACTTTGTCAGACATTCTTCCATACAGGTTATCCTGGGACTGGACAAACTGAAGGCACTATTCTGTAAATACATCTTAGGCAATATCTACCTACGATTTGATAGAACGACCCTTGCACAAAATTCGTCTTCAATTATCTTCATCATATTTGATCGCAACGCTAGCGCCCATACAAAGAGGTTTTCAGATAATGAATCTGATCCTGGTCTCTCCGTATTGACGACGGAAAAATGGTCAAAAACTTTGATAGTTGGTGGGTTAACTATCAAAGAAAAACACGTGTGCAACCAACGATATTATTTCCATATGGAGATTCTATCGATCAATCATCAATCATCATTTATCTCTTAAATTAATTTATCATTAATTTATTCATTTACCCATTTCCTATTTCCATATATATATATATATATATATATATATATATATATATATATATATATATACAGAAATTCTTATTTTCCAAATTTAGAAAATATACCATATTAATATTGGAAAATCGTTTCCATTATTATTCTCATCTCTTATTTTCTATATTAGAAAACATTTCTGATTCTTATTTGGAAAACATTTCCATAAATCCTTCATTGGATTTAAAAACAGATGTTTAAATAAAACATCGTTATGCCAACTCCAACCATTACACTGATTAGCTAATTTCACTTAACCAACCTTCACTATCGAACCTTAACCATTCCTTAGTTAAAAATGGAGTCAATCAAGTTGGGGTATTACTACCTCTCAGATCTTAACTGAACATCATTTCTAACTTCGAAAATAGACAAAGTTCACCTACTAAATCTTTAACAAACTTCCTTACGTAACTCTCGGATTCTATTTACCAATCCACTTCTTTTACAGAAATCATTTGATTATAACAATAGTGTTATAATCCCATGCTTTTGAAATATAATAACTTAAGTATACTTTTATTTATTAATTTAGAAAAATAAACAAATAACTAATTTATTTATAAATAAAAAAATCTTGATTAAAAACGGAATGTGAATAGTACTTTCCCGAATTCGATATAATCGAATTCAACGTATAATTCTCTTTCGAAAAATCTCTATTTGATAACTCCTTTTCGAATAAACTATATTTGATTAACTCTCTTCAAATAACTAATATTCGATAATCTCTCTTTCGAATAAACTATATTCAGTAATCTTCTTTCGAATAAACTACATTCGATTAACTCTTTTCAAATAACTATATTCGATAATCACTCTTTCGAACAAACTATATTCGACAATCTTCTTTCGAATAAACTATATTCGATTAACTCTTTTTTTTTGAATAGCTCTATTTGATTATCTCCTTTTCGAATAAACCATGTTCGATTAACTCCTTTCGAATAACTATATTCGATTATCTCCTTTCAAATAACTATATTCGATTAACTCCTTTTGAATAACTTTATTCGATTAACTCCTTTCGAATAAACTATATTCAATTAACTCCTTTCGAATAACTATATTCCATTAACTCCTTTCAAGTAACTATATTCAATTAACTCCTTTCGAATAACTATATTCGATTAACTCCTTTCGAATAACTATTGTAACAACCCGTATTTTCAAAAACCTATTATAACATAAATTGAGGCAGAATTTAATTACAAAATGTGAATCAAGGGAAACGGGCTATGCCATTGCGTTCGTCTCGGAAAAATACGCGAAATAGAGTCCGAGTTTTCGAAAATCGGAGTCCGTATGACCCAGTTAAGGCCCATTGAAGTTTTCAGAAAATTCCTAAGTAAAAACAGATTTAAAATTTGAAATTAAAAACAAGGGTTAGGGCAAACTGGCGCAGGCGGGAAAATTCCCGCCAGGACCCGCATGTCGACAGGCCTGTCGACAGGGTCCCCAGGGTGTCGACTGCCCTGTCGACAGCCCTGTCAACAGGGGGTGGCCAGGCAGTTTTGCCTGGCGCACCATTTTGATTTGGGCTTGGTCTTGTGGCTTGGTTCTGGAGAATTCCGAAATCTGATGGACCTAATTCAACCTAGGGTTAATCCTATGGTCTAAATCACTAGCCTAATCTATAAATAAGACCCTAACCTACCCTAAATCACTCATTATTCATTCTAGCAACTAAACTATGCCAAAATCAAAACTCTCATGGCCTCCACTCTCTTCATACAATTCCTAAACAAATCCCTAAGAGATTTCCATGCATACAAGTGTATTTAGGCTTGTATGATCCTCTTTAGCTTGCATTAAAGTCTTGTTTCTCCATTGTCATCATAAAGGAGGAGTCTTGATCAAGTTTGCTTGCATTTTGGGGCTTTATTTTGTTGCATAAGGGGTTTCTTACATTTGCTATACTTATTTGAGTCCGCATAAGCATTGTAAGCCCTCTTACCTTCATTTTAGAAACTCTAAAGTTAATATGTGATGCAAGTTGGGATTTTTGCAAGTTTATTGAGTTATGCATGTTTATGCAAGTTCACTATGCCATGATTTGCAAGTTAAATGAGTTATGCATGTTTATGCAAGTTCACTAAGCCATGATTTGCAAGTTTAATAAGTTATGCATGTTTATGCAAGTTCACTAAGCCATGATTTGCAAGTTTAATAAGTTATGCATGTTTATGCAAGTTCACTAAGCCATGATTTGCAAGTTAAATGAGTTATGCATGTTTATGCAAGTTCACTATGCCATGTTATGCATGTTTAATAAGTTATGCATGCTTATGCAAGTTCACAATGACATGTTGTGCACGTTTGACAAGTTATGCATGTTTATGCAAGTTCCCTATGTCATGTTAGGCAAGTTTAACATGTTATGCATGTTTATGGTAATATGCAAGTTCACTATGCTAAGCTATGCAAGTTTAACATGTTATGCGTGTTTATGGTAATATGCAAGTTCACTATGCTAAGCTATGCAAGTCTAACATGTTATGCATGTTTGTTATGATATGCAAGTTCATCATGTATGTTGTGCCAAGTTCCCTCTTCCTATCCTTTATGCGTTATTACGAATATATAAGCGATAGAATGACGTTGGGGGGTTTGGGTAAACTTAAAATACATGGAAATATAAGACTGGGAATTTACCTATTAAGTTAGGTCTACCCCTTGGGAATTTACCTATTAAGTTAGGTCTACCCAAGTATTTGTTGACTTGCAACTATGTTTTGAAATAAAGTGGACATGACACTTAGAAAACATAAGTATGGCCAACTCGAGGTTGGGTTGAGTTTGTAGCGTAATTCTACCCGGAACCGACCGGCTTAACTAGTGGCTACAAACAATAGGACCCAATGTGAGAAGTTGGTCATGTGGTGCCAAGACCCGAGGTTAGACCAAGTTGTGGTGTAAAGCTACCCGGACCCGCCCGGCCTAACTAGTAACCACAACAAGGTCTAATGTGAGAGGTTAAGGTACATTAAATTAATTAATGCCTCATGATTAGGGTTAAGTCAGGGTCCACTAATACTTAACCAATTTGGGGATTCGAGGGATTGAAATGGGGTTAAGTTGTGAACTGTTGGTTACACTTAACCAATTTAATCCATTTGGGGATTCGAGGGATTGAAATGGGGTTAAGTTGTGAACTGTTGGTTACACTTAACCAATTTAATCCATTTGGGGGTTTGAGGGATTGAAATGGGGTTAAGTTGTGAACTGTTGGTTACACTTAACCAATTTAATCCATGATTAGTGAAGGGTTAAATCGCGCTTAACCCTCTTAGGAAACCCTAGCAACGTGGTCTGTTCCAGCAGTAATCCCAGTTTGGTATCATCACAACCCTAGAGGCTAGGCTAGGGCGGGGCACGATTACTGGACGGATGTAAGCGACCAAAGCGACGGCTGAGTGGTACAGCGGTGCGGGTCCAGGCGGGCTACGGACATGCACGTAATCCGGTATTGGACAAACTCGAGGCACGGGTACCAGTAGGTTTGGACTGTGCATTATTGCTTCAGTGTCTGGGGTTGACACCCGAGGGCTTGATACACCCGAAGGTGGACCCAGCACAGTCTAACTACATCCATATGTGGGCCGTATGGACACCAACACTTGACGTGTTAGGCTTATAGGGAGCCGATCGACTAGACCGGTTGGTTGGACCTTATATTAAGGTCACTTCATGTTATTGGGTCAAAGCTTGGGCCAAGGGATCAATACCTGTTATGTTGGTTTGCTAGTACACCGTGGTGCAGAACTTAACATTGTTTATGCGATGACACCTCTATCTATCTTGTAGTTAATTTATCATGCCAGTATGTTGTTATCTATGATTATCTCAGTTTCCATCATGATGTTAACTTTATTAGTTTATAGAATGATCGTAGCAGGGCTTACTCAGTCTTTTTGACTGACCTGTTTTCTTTCGCCTCTTTTCTTCCGTTTCCCCCCCCCCCCAGGTTCTCAGGGAGGGAATACAGGAGCCTAGCTTGGATGTTAGCTGCTTTCTTGGATAGCTCATGTATGCTTTGGACTTGAGCTCGCTATGGTTTTTCCACTTTGGGGATAGCTACTTTTATGTTTTCCTTTTCAGTTTCAGATGATGTTATTTTATGTACTAGACTTGTTATTTGGGAAATTGACATTTTTGATGTACTAGACTTGTGTTTTGAAATGGTTTAAAAATCTTCCGCTGTTTTATCTACTTACTCTGTTTCTTTATATATATATATATGTCATGTCCTGCCTTGCTATATCATCATGCATATTTACCTTGTTTTAAAACGCCCCACCAAAGTCGGAGTTGCTTGCAAGAGCCACCCTGGCGGAGGTGGGGTGTTACATTTGGTATCATAGCATATGGTTTACGAGAAGGGATAAAAAAGTTTTTAAAACTTTTGAAAAACTATTTTCAAAACCAAGTATAAAGTATTTTCCAAAGAAAAGTCTAGTTATTTTTAAAGGCTATTCCCCAAAAGCCATTAGCACTATCCTTTGACCCCTCGTTTGAACTCTTTTCTTTTCGTTTCCAGCATGTCTGATAATCTCATTTTACCCGAAGGGGTAACAATACCCGATTGGTTTCGTCGGTACTTGGAAGTCACGGCACCGGTCCCGGGTGTCTCTAATGTTGTCTTTCCAGTCAAGGCCGTTGTTCCTCCTCCTCCTTCCGTAGCTGATGTTCCTCTTCTCCCTCGGCCTCCACAAGCGGATTTTGCGGAAACTTGTAAGAACTTTAAGAGGATGGGTGGCAAGAATTTTAGTGGAACAGAGACTTTTGTAGAGGCAAGGAATTGGTTGAAAGAGACCGAAGATCTTTTAGCCACCTTTGATATAGGTGACCGCAGGAAGGTTTTATTAGCAGTATGGTTGCTAAAGGAAGAAGCTGCACGTTGGTGGGTAGTCACCACCGCTACTAGGCCAATTGAGACTTGGGATGACTTTAGAGGGAGGTTTGGACTGAGGTTCTTATCACCGAAGCAAGGGGACATGACTATTAGGGAATACATAGATAAGTTTAATCAACTGGCTCGGGTCGATTTAGACTTGGTTAATACAGCCCAGAAGAAGGCCCTACACTTTGCTCTAGGATTAAACGAGCCATTGCATGGTTTGGCCATGTCGCATATACCCTTGGGGGCGACTTTCGAGAATTTGGTGAATATGGCCCTACTTCAAGAAGAAGATAACAATGACAAGAAAGGGGTCAAGGCGAATGAGTCTCAAGGCAAGGGGGTAAATTCCGGGAAACAAGGCAAGAATAACAACAACCGCAAGGACAAGCCAAGAGAGAGTAGGAAATGCAACTTCTGTGGTAAAGTTGGACATATATCCAGGGAATGTAGGAAGAAGAAGAGAAAGCGGGGCGAATGCTTCCATTGTGGTGAGTCTGGACATCTCAGCAAGAATTGCCCGAGGAAACAAGGGCAAAGTCAGACTCAGTATGCCGGACTATCTGGAGGGCGAGTTCATCCCCTCAACACCGTTTTTCCAGCTCATGATAGAGGTAGTGTTTCTGTTGAAAGTCTTGTTTACATTTCTGACTTTCCCTGTTCGTACTTTGTTTGATTCTGGCACATCGCATAGTTTTATTTCACCTGATCTAGTTGAAAGTTTGCACCTAAGTACTAGTCTAGTTGATGATCCCGTATGTGTTTCAAATCCAATTGGGGGGTCCTGCCCGTTTGTCTGTGGTCTGAGTGGATTTGAAAATTTCTATCTTGAGTATAGAATTCTCGTGGGATGTCTATATTCTCGGTTTCAGGGGATATGGGTTGGTTTTGGGCATGGAATGGTTGTCCTGTTTTGGAGCCATTCTTGGTTTTTGTATATAGGGTTATGGGGCTCATGACTCGCCTCGGTAATGCCCTAGAAATTTCTAGCAACCCTATGGGTCCCGTCATGTTATGTTATCTTGAATCCCTCGACTCGTCTATCGATAGTTTGCAATCTGTGAGGGTGGTCCGAGAATATCCTGATATCTTGGGTGAAGTGAAGGGGTTACCCCTGGACGTGGGATAGATTTCCGCATTATCTGGTTGGTAATACCAAGCCAGTTTCGTGGCCGGTTAGGCACATGACCTCACAAGATGAGAGTTAAGAAAGCAAGTCAAGGAGTTGCTTGAGAAGAACTTCCTGAGACGAAGCATTTTCGAGTAAGGTGCTCCAGTAGTATTCATTACTAATGTGGACAGTTTGCTTCGCTTATGTGTTGATTATCGTGAAAAGAATAGACAACCGTTACCAAGCATCGATGATTCGTTTGATCAGCTTGTAGGAGCATCTGTTGATCTAGCTACCGGATTCCATCAGCTTAGGATGGCTGAGGATGGAATTGACAAGACTGCGTTTAGGACTCTAGATGGATTTTTAGAATGGCTAGTCATGCTATTCGGTTTGACTAATGCACCCGCATATTACGTGAACTTGATGGGTAGGGTGTTTAGGGAGTCCTTGAACAAGTTTGTCGTGATCATCATAGACGATATTTTGATCTCCTTAAAAGAACGAGGAAGAGCATGCTAGACATCTCAAGGAGGTGATGGATACGCTTAGAGCCACCAGTTGAAGGTCAAGTTCTCCAAATGTCACTTTGGAGGAAAGAAGTTGGATTTCTTGGGCACATAGTTCCTAAGGAAGGCTTAGCGGTGGATTCCACTAAAGTGGTTGCGGTTTAAGACCGGAAAACTCTGAGGAGGGCAATTGAAGTAAGAAGCCTCCTCCGTTTGGCTAGTTAGTTAGCATTCCCTGAGCTTGGACTTACTCTTTTGATCAAGAAGGGGGTTTCACAGGAAGAAGACCCGCAGTTAGTCAAGAACATGGACCAGTTGATTCGAGGCGAGATGTTAAGTCACCTCGCTAGATATATTATAGATGACAAGGGATGACTAAGGCGCGATGAGAGATTATGTGTTCCTCGAGTAGAAGACTTGGTAAAGAAGGTTCTTGAAGATGCGCATCACTCGAGGAGGTGGCCGAGTTGGTCTCAGGATGCATGTTGTGCCACCAGGTTAAGGCCAAGTCATAGAAGCCCGGCGGGCCATTACCTCCATTAGAGGTTCTGCAAGGGAAGTGTGAAAACATCTCGATAGATTATGAGGATAGGTTACCTAGATCAAAGAAAAAGAATACGGGTAGGTGGGTCATAATAGGTAGACTCACGAAGAGTGCTCATTTCAGTCCGGTGAAGAGCGAGAGGACTGCATCATGGTTAGCAACGGTTTACCCTCAAGAAGTTGGCCAGTTTTGAAATAGCCTATAGGAAGCTATGGGTAGGCAACTGAATCTAGGTATAGCCTACCACTCATAGGCGGATGGTTCATTTCGATTAAGCATGAGTTATAGAAAATCACGTTTATAAGGGCAATTGGCAACGTAGCTTGGTATTTTCAAGAAAAGATCTGCTGCGCGGGATACTTTATAGTAAGTAGACGAGATCCAGGATTCACTAGTGAATTTTGGAGAGCTTGCAGGAAATCATGAGGTTACAATTATGCTTAAGCCAGGCATACAGAAAGAAGAATAAGTGAGGCGAATATGAAATGAGTTCCAACTCGAATTTGGTAAATAGGAGTTAGGAAGCCAAGAAGTCATGAAGTAAAAGACGGTCAAAGCACAATGGAGTTAAGCTCAAGGAAACGTGACTAAGAAGAGTGAAGACTAGATACGCGCATCATATCTCTTTTTAAGAGTGCATCCTTGATCCTTGTTTTCCTGTGGAGCTTGCTTGCGAGTTATCTTTTGTGTATATCCTCTCGGTCCCATTCTCGATCTTATATCTGTTGTAAACTCCATAAGGGGGTTATGACTCATCAGTTAGCACTGTATGTCAGAGTTTGAATGGATTTCTTGTAATCCAAAAAGGAGTTTATCTTGCTTATCTTCTACGATCTCTTTTTAGCATATCTCTCTGTCCATGTTTACCTAGTTTATCTAGTTTATCTTATCATGAGATCCTTAGGTAGAGACCCTTTGGATGAAACATGTGTTCGAAACATGTTATGTTTGATGGTTGCAAGTGGTTGCAAGTGTTTGCAAGTGGTTGCTCGTGGATGCATTATACACGATTAGGCACTAGATCGGCTCGCACACTCCTCATATTGCATATGCATGAGTGTTTATGCTTATTCATGGATGAAAATTGTGTGTTATCACATGGATGTTGCATATGGGTGTATGTTATGTGCACACATATAGATGATATACATTATGTTAGGAGTTGCATACATATGGATTCATTTCACTAACATAATTCGCATTGATGATATTTGCATTAGATAAGTACATATACACACACCTCTGCATATGTTCATCCAGCATTTAGAATCTTGTAAGGACAATGATTGCTCGTGGATGATGCTTTGAGTAGATGGATGATTGGATGGTAGGATACGTTCTTCCTAACTTGAAGATTTCGGGGACGAAATCCTTTAAGGAGGGGAGAATGTAACAACCCGTATTTTCAATAACCTGTTATAACATAAATTGAGGCAGAATTTAATTATAATATGTGAATCAAGGGAAACGGGCTATGCCATTGCGTTCGTCTCGGAAAAATACGCGAAATAGAGTCCGAGTTTTCGAAATTCGGAGTCCGTATGACCCAGTTAAGGCCCATTGAAGTTTTCTGAAAATTCCTAAGTAAAAACAGATTTAAAATTTGAAATTAAAAACAAGGGCTAGGGCAAACTGGCGCAGGCGGGAAAATTCCCGCCAGGACCCGCATGTCGACAGGCCTGTCGACAGGGTCCCCAGGGTGTCGACTACCCTGTCGACAGCCCTGTCGACAGGGGGTGGCCAGGCAGTTTTGCCTGGCGCACCATTTTGATTTGGGCTTGGTCTTGTGGCTTGGTTCTGGAGAATTCCGAAATCTGATGGACCTAATTCAACCTAGGGTTAATCCTATGGTCTAAATCACTAGCCTAATCTATAAATAAGACCCTAACCTACCCTAAATCACTCATTATTCATTCTAGCAACTAAACTATGCCAAAATCAAAACTCTCATGGCCTCCACTCTCTTCATACAATTCCTAAACAAATCCCTAAGAGATTTCCATGCATACAAGTGTATTTAGGCTTGTATGATCCTCTTTAGCTTGCATTAAAGTCTTGTTTCTCCATTGTCATCATAAAGGAGGAGTCTTGATCAAGTTTGCTTGCATTTTGGGGCTTTATTTTTTTTGCATAAGGGGTTTCTTACATTTGCTATACTTATTTGAGTCCGCATAAGCATTGTAAGCCCTCTTACCTTCATTTTAGAAACTCTAAAGTTAATATGTGATGCAAGTTGGGATTTTTGCAAGTTTATTGAGTTATGCATGTTTATGCAAGTTCACTATGCCATGATTTGCAAGTTAAATGAGTTATGCATGTTTATGCAAGTTCACTAAGCCATGATTTGCAAGTTTAATAAGTTATGCATGTTTATGCAAGTTCACTAAGCCATGATTTGCAAGTTTAATAAGTTATGCATGTTTATGCAAGTTCACTAAGCCATGATTTGCAAGTTAAATGAGTTATGCATGTTTATGCAAGTTCACTATGCCATGTTATGCATGTTTAATAAGTTATGCATGCTTATGCAAGTTCACAATGACATGTTGTGCATGTTTGACAAGTTATGCATGTTTATGCAAGTTCCCTATGCCATGTTAGGCAAGTTTAACATGTTATGCATGTTTATGGTAATATGCAAGTTCATTATGCTAAGTTATGCAAGTTTAACATGTTATGCGTGTTTATGGTAATATGCAAGTTCACTATGCTAAGCTATGCAAGTCTAACATGTTATGCATGTTTGTTGTGATATGCAAGTTCATCATGTATGTTGTGCCAAGTTCCCTCTTCCTATCCTTTATGCATTATTACGAATATATAAGCGATAGAATGACGTTGGGGGGTTTGGGTAAACTTAAAATACATGGAAATATAAGACTGGGAATTTACCTATTAAGTTAGGTCTACCCCTTGGGAATTTACCTATTAAGTTAGGTCTACCCAAGTATTTGTTGACTTGCAACTATGTTTTGAAATAAAGTGGACATGACACTTAGAAAACATAAGTATGGCCAACTCGAGGTTGGGTTGAGTTTGTAGCGTAATTCTACCCGGAACCGACCGGCTTAACTAGTGGCTACAAACAATAGGACCCAATGTGAGAAGTTGGTCATGTGGTGCCAAGACCCGAGGTTAGACCAAGTTGTGGTGTAAAGCTACCCGGACCCGCCCGACCTAACTAGTAACCACAACAAGGTCTAATGTGAGAGGTTAAGGTGCATTAAATTAATTAATGCCTCATGATTAGGGTTAAGTCAGGGTCCACTAATACTTAACCAATTTGGGGATTCGAGGGATTGAAATGGGGTTAAGTTGTGAACTGTTGGTTACACTTAACCAATTTAGTCCATTTGGGGATTCGAGGGATTGAAATGGGGTTAAGTTGTGAACTGTTGGTTACACTTAACCAATTTAATCCATTTGGGGGTTTGAGGGATTGAAATGGGGTTAAGTTGTGAACTGTTGGTTACACTTAACCAATTTAATCCATGATTAGTGAAGGGTTAAATCGCGCTTAACCCTCTTAGGAAACCCTAGCAACATGGTCTGTTCCAGCAGTAATCCCAGTTTGGTATCATCACAACCCTAGAGGCTAGGCTAGGGCGGGGCACGATTACTGGACGGATGTAAGCGACCAAAGCGACGGCTGAGTGGTACAGCGGTGCTGGTCCAGGCGGGCTACGGACGTGCACGTAATCCGGTATTGGACAAACTCGAGGCACGGGTACCAGTAGGTTTGGACTGTGCATTATTGCTTCAGTGTCTGGGGTTGACACCCGAGGGCTTGATACACCCGAAGATGGACCCAGCACAGTCTGACTACATCCATATGTGGGCCGTATGGACACCAACACTTGACGTGTTAGGCTTATAGGGAGCTGATCGACTAGACCGGTTGGTTGGACCTTATATTAAGGTCACTTCATGTTATTGGTCAAAGCTTGGGCCAAGGGATCAATACCTGTTATATTGGTTTGCTAGTACACCGTGGTGCATAACTTAACCTTGTTTATGCGATGACACCTCTATCTATCTTGTAGTTAATTTATCATGCCAGTATGTTGTTATCTATGATCATCTCAGTTTCCATCATGATGTTAACTTTATTAGTTTATAGAATGATCGTAGCAGGGCTTACTCAGTCTTTTTGACTGACCTGTTTTCTTTCGCCTCTTTTCTTCCGTTTCCCCCCCCCCCAGGTTCTCAGGGAGGGAATACAGGAGCCTAGCTTGGATGTTAGCTGCTTTCTTGGATAGCTCATGTATGCTTTGGACTTGAGCTCGCTATGGTTTTTCCACTTTGGGGATAGCTACTTTTATGTTTTCCTTTTCAGTTTCAGATGATGTTATTTTATGTACTAGACTTGTTATTTGGGAAATTGACATTTTTGATGTACTAGAATTGTGTTTTGAAATGGTTTAAAAATCTTCCGCTGTTTTATCTACTTACTCTGTTTCTTTATATATATATATATATATATATATATATATATATGTGTGTGTGTGTGTGTGTGTGTCATGTCCTGCCTTGCTATATCATCATGCATATTTACCTTGTTTTAAAACGCCCCACCAAAGTCAGAGTTGCTTGCAAGAGCCACCCTAGCGGAGGTGGGGTGTTACAACTATATTCGATTAACTCCTTTCGAATAACTATATTCGATTAACTCCTTTCGAGTAACTATATTCGATTAACTCCTTTCGAGTAACCATATTCGATTAACTCCTTTCGAATAACGATATTCGATTAACTTTAACTCGATTAACTCTAATTCGATTAACTCTATTCGATAACCCTAATTGATTTACTCTATCTCTATTAACTCTAATTCCATTAACTCTATTCGATAACTCTAGTTGATTTGCTCTATCTCGATTAACTCTAATCGATTTACTCCATTCGATAACTCTAATTGATTTACTCTATCTCGATTAACTCTAATCTATTAACTCCATTAAGTTCGACTTCGTATTTCAAAATGGTATCCTATTCCCAAATTCTATTTATACTTCTATTTATAGAATTATTCATATGAAATCTCCTTTTTATTTCTAACACATAAATCTCGTTTAAAATTCCCTTTTATAACTCTATTTATTTTCTACATAAATATTTCCTTTTCAATTCTATTTATTTAACAAATAAATATTTCTTTTCAATTCTATTTATTTAACCAATAAACATTTCCTTCTCAATTCTATTTATTTAACTAATAAATATTTCCTTTTCAATTCTATTTGTAAATATTTTTACAAATCTTTCCTTTCCAATTCTACATATTTATTTCCCAGATATTTTCTTTTATAAAATCTTATTTATTATATAAAAATTCCTTTTATAAAATTCTATTCATTTTAAAAATATTTCTTTTTATAAAATCTTTTGATTTTATAAATACCTCTTTTTATAAAATCCTTTAATTTTATATATATTTCTTTTTATATAATCCTTTGTTTTTATATATATTTCTTTTTCACTATAACATTGAAAATTCCCTTTTTATATTCCAGTATTTCTTATGGTATTTAAAATACCAAATAATAATGATCAATATCATTCTAACACATGTCATCAACAACAGATTATATATCACATCATATATCACAATATATGGAAAACAATAAAATAAATGTTGAGGAAATCCAGTTGGATTCCTCCGACCTGTTTTACTGCATCCACATATGTTAAACAATATAATAACATCGATTTCATTTTGATATGAAATATTCTGATAAACAGAATCAATATTTGATTAACGATTTATATATATATCGTTAGCTATTATTTCAACCAATACAAGACAATTCAACCAAACGATCATCTCACAGCAGTCAATCAGCATTTATCATTACTAGATTATATTTATAAAAATATAACTGATAGAGTTAGTGAGTTTTACTCACTTTGGACATTTATCGTTATATAACGATAATTGTTGGTTGTTCTGACAGACGTTTTATTTTTCCGTAAATTGAGATGAGCTCCGAATCAATCCAAATCAGTTCCATAGTGTAGTGTCCGTCCATACGATCCTGTCGGATCTGATTTTTTTGAATTCTGATTACGTACGACAAGGATATTACATTTACAAGTTATTATACAATATTGAATTAAATTTAAACTTAATTAATTAAACTAATCGGGCTTTAACCTTTCTCCTTCTCTTCAGCCCATTTGAAAATTCCAGCCCAAGGCCCTCTCAAGCCTGCGCCCATTCTCCAATTCAAAGTTCACGACCTGCAAGAGCATTCCTCCTTAACCGTCTTCTCCAAATTAATCACTGAAACTCGCTTCCTTCATAACCAGCAATTATATAGCGCTTCCTTGTCTTCTCCAATATCCCGTCCTCCAGACTTTCGAATACCATGGCAATCCCCTCTACGATCCATTCTCCCTGTCGAACTCACCCCAGCGACCTTTCTCCTTCTTCTCCCTCTTCTGTTCTTCTCCATTCCAATGTCAATTCGAGAAACCCGAACTTGAAACAGGAAACGCGATGAACAACTTCATACGCCCTCAACAGTTAAGCACCAAAGCTTTTATATCCCATTAACTCCAAAAACGTGTGTATAAACTCGGATTAAGACTCTCAATCCAAAACCAACCTGAAAATCGTGAACAACTACTTCGAAATACCCAAATTTCTTAACACTAGGCTCGCTGCTGGTTTTTCCACTATACGAAAAAATCACGGCACCCATCAATACTCACATGGAATCGAAGCTCTACTACTAAGGAATTCGAAAATATTGTTTTCGTGATTTATGGAATTTTTATTCGAGTTTATGTGGATTCTCAAATTTGGAAAATTAACTGTGGAATTTTTATATGATGGCGGCGGATACAGTTTAACTGTGGAAAGATTTGTGTTTAGGGTTTGATAGTTGATAGGTATTTATAGAAATAAGGGTAGCTTAAAAATTAAGCTACTTATTTTATTTTATCAATTTATATCATTCAAAAATTCCTGAGGTCACGTACGATACCTAAAAATCACGAAAATGGACATGTAGCTACATTCGACATTATGGATCCAATAAAACTTGTTTCGTCGAATTCCGACTCCGTTTGCTCACATAGCGTAGTTTTAACCATCAAAATTCTAACTGGTTTTCACATTAAAAATCCGTACGGCCACACAAGAACCCCAAAAATACAAAAATTGAAATCTAGCAATTATTTAACATTGCAGATCCAACAAAATTAGTTTCGTCGAAAACGGAGGTCGTTTGCAAAACTGGCTATTTTTAAAGCTCTAAATAAATCCTTTTAAAAATTAATATATTTAAAAAAAATTAAATTTAATATTTATAATTAAATATTATCGTACATATTCACAATAGAATATCATACAGCTCCAATTGGATTTATAACTCGATATTCAAATCCCGGTTGAATCGATATTTAATTTATATTGAAAAAATAATTTGTAATATAAATAAGTCGTTATAAATTATAAAGGAATTCCGTAGCGACTTTCTGAAAATTTGATTTGGATATAAATCAAAATCTAAACATAGAAATCCTTTTTTTTTCTCTTCCATTAGATAAATATACTTCACCAGCTCTGAACGTTTCTTGTTTTACAGAAATCACGCTTAAAACAGATTCTATATATTCGTTTAAAGTTCGAATCACCAAATAGCGAACTGCCGTGCCATTTCGAGCTCAATTTTAATTATTATATAAATTATACGTTCAACTATCATCCAAATAATACATTCGTTATTCTAATTCAAATTCTAAGCTAAATTTAATATTATAAATTGTCCAGTTCACAGTATATTGTCAATTCACTATTTCCGACTATTTCGGAATTAAATATATTATTCTATTATTTAAATTAATTAAATATTCAATATTATTTATTAAAATCTATTTAAATCTCTAAATCACTTTTTAAATTATTAAATAAATTAATTATTATATCGTAAAAATACGGGACGTTACATTCTTCCCCCTTAAAATAATTTCGTCCTCGAAATTGCTAAGGTAGAAAACAAACCCTATTAACTAGGTAAAAATTATTTGTTTACTTGTTATATTCAGTTTCAACTGAACCAATTTAATTTCAATTAAATATTTATGCATTCATACTAACGAAAATTTTCTAGCACCTTAATTTTTCAAAAAAATTCGCTAGCACCTTCTTTGTACTGGTCAATAGCTCAAACTCTAACTCGCCTCTCTAGGCCTTCTTCAATCCAAAAGAAAATCAAACAGCCAAGCGGCTTGCCAATTCGGCTCATCAAAATCTCAAACCCATATATAATATAAACTGGTACCTTTTTGTCGGGCATATCAATATATCCTTTCCATGTGTTACCAATACTGCATATACCAATGTTATCCCAATCATTCGGTTATACCTAAGACAAATTCTGTTCTTAACTCAGATTCCATTTTTAATTTCAACTCTTAACTTACCATTCAAATTCCATTTCGGATTTTCTCTAATCCAATCTAATTCGATATTTTCTATCCCAATTCATTTTCCACTTAACTGGTTTCAATTCAATTTCTATTTCTATTTGCTTTTACAAATTCTTGTTTAATTGTTTTTAATCAAACAATCCTTCCCTGGGAATTTTAAATAATTTACCATATCGAAAATCAAACTTTCCTTTTTAGGATTCAAAACAACTTGCTTTTATCAAATCAATTCAAAAACAATATCTTTAGTAGTAATCCGTCACTTGCAAACTCGAAAATTAGCACTAATGATGTCGTGATTCATCATCAGGGTTATTTCCCAGCCATAGAAGTGAGTTCAATACTATATAACTTTCAAAACTGTTTCTAAACACTTCTGTTTTGAAATACATTTCAAAATACCATTCACACTGCTTGTAAAGCAATTTAAAATCTCCCTGGATTTTAAATTTCTCATATATTTAATTCAATTCCATTTATATACACTTTTCTAAACTTCCAGGGTTTTAATTTCAATTCTGATTTAAATTCAGATTTAATTCGTTTAATTTATGTATCTTACATTAATATGAATTTCCGATTGGTTTTATCTAAACTTTCACTTTTTATAATCTCATTTGATTATAATAACAGCCAATATATCCAATATATTATAATCATTTCAATATCAATCTCTTATATCAAAATATAATTTGGGTAAAATTATTTCATTTACCCTCTTTTCAAAACATATCGTGTCGATTCATCGTATTTGAGTGTTTAGAAACTCCTACCGATACAGTGGATCAAACAGATCGATCAAAATCCATAAACAACTCAACCAATAAATCTCCACAATATAAAACAATTTTTATAAAATCTACAAATACGTTCACTCGTATATATACAATTAAACTCAATCTAGGGCATTACTAACCCCATCTTAACTTCTGCTCTGATACCACTGTAACAACCGGGGGTTTTCACGATCCTGGTTATCGACACCAAACACGATGTCGACTATTCAAGCATCGGAAATACCGGATAGTCCATGAAAGAAATTAGAGGGTGAGGATAGATAAGATAGAAACTTAGAATAGAAGAAGAAGAAGAAGAAGAAGAAGAAGAACATGCAACATCATAGTAACACGAATCTCATAGCGGAACGAACAATGTATAATAGATACATAACTCTGAAATAAAATCAGTATATGTATACAGTAACATTATGAAACACCCCACCTCCGTTAAGGTTACTCACAGAGGGAATGCCTTAACTTCGGTGGAGCATTATAGGTAAAAGATGTAGATAAATTACAAGACAGACAAATAAAGCAGCAGAAAATAAAGTCATTTTATAAACAACTTAATTCAGTCAAGCTTTTACAACAATTTCCTCAATCATACTTAAATGTAATACATAGAACTTCTGTCTTGATTTAAAAACTTCCAAAAATAAAAGAAGCATAAAAACAATGATATTCCCCGATAAAGCATGAACCAGCCATAGCAGTGGAAGAGAGAGAGAGTCCAAAGCGATACACCTACTAATCTTCAAGCTTGGAAAGAGAAGAGGTCCAAGTTAGGCTGAGCTATTCCCTCCCTGACTACCTTGGGGTGGTGGAAACAAAAGAAAAGAGGTGAAAAACAAACCAGGTCAGACATAAGTCTGGTAAGTCCAGTGATCATTCAGCGTGCAAACAAGATAAAGGACCATGACATGAATAAACCAAAAATAGGACAACACCATAAAAACAAGGTAACTAAAGACTAGATAAGTGTAAGGCGAACTGAATGCGCTTCTACTTTTTCTCTGCTTTGCTACTACTCTGTTAATCAGGTTTCTATATTTATCTCTGCACCACCTAACTAGTGTCCCAACTAGTAATCTGTATAAAATGATAATCATGATCCCAACCCCGTAATTGTGGTAGCCTTCAGGTGTACATCTAACGTGTGGATTCCACCTCAATCAGCCTAATTGCCATGAACATGTTAGAAGTACCCTTACTACCCTATCAATCGGCTCCCTGCTTGTATTCATGTTCCATGTGTCTGTGTCAATCGGCCCTCTCTTCCGTGTAGATACCCTGTGTTGTTCCCACCATAAGGTGTATCAATCCTTATGATAGCGACCCGACATGATTCAAGATGCACAGTGTATAACTACTGGTACCCAGTGCCTGCTTTTTCCCACTCCGGAGTACATGCACGCCCGTAAACCGTTGGAACCTACACTGACGTACCCCATGCCGCTGCTTTGACCGCTTGTAATCAACCCAGTAATCGTGCCCCACCCTGCCTACTTCAGGGTACCGTGATACATCCATGTGGGTTACTGCTGAAATGGGTCCCCGTTACTAGGGTTTCCCATTGGTTAAGTTTGTGGGCATATATTTACTAATATTACCCACCAACCCAATATGTACTTAAACCTTCCACTGATTCAAACATGTTTATTTAATAGTTAAGTTTTGTGGGCCTATATTTACTAATATTACCCATCAACCCGATATGTACCCTTCCACTGATTCAAGCATGTTTATTTAATGGTTAAGTTTTGTGGGCCCATATTTACTAGTATTACCCACCAACCCGATATGTACTTAACCCACCCGCATATTAAGCCATATTAGTTAAGTGTTGTCCGCTCATGTTAACTTAACCCACTCATTCATCATGTCATGTTGGTTAAGCATTTCTGACCATCCTTACTTATCAAGTTGGATCGGTTAAGTGTTTCCTATTAACTTAACCCCGTTCATTCATCAAGTTATATTGGTCAAGTATTTCTTGTTAACTTAACCCCACGTATTTATCTTGTTGTATTGGTTAAGTGTCATCAATCAATTCAAGTTAAGTTAACCCACCTACGTGTCATGTTACTTTGGTTAAGTGTTGCCTTCATGTGTTAACTTAACCCTACTACAAATCAAGTTACATTGGTTATGTGTTGCGCTCTTATTTTAACTTAACCTTTCCATAAATCAAGTTATATTGGTTAAGTGTTTCTAAATTTACTTAACCTCACCTACTTGTCTAATTAACATGTTATAAAGGTTAAGTGTTCTAAATTTACTTAACCTCACCCACTTGTCTAATTAACATGTTATAACGGTTAAGTGTTCTAAATTTACTTAAACTCACCTATCAGTTTAGTTAACATGTTGAATTGGTTAAGTGTTTCCTTAATTGACTTAACCCTACCAATCTTGACTTAGCTTTATTAAAGCACCAACCACTCACATTAAACAGGTATTGTTGTGGTCACCGGATGTGCTGGTCGGTTCCCAGCAGTTTTACACCATAACTCAGTCTAACCTCGGGTCCTTTTGGGCTCAATGCACTAACCACCCACATTAGACATGCACTGTTGTGGTCACTGGATGTGCCGGTCGGTTCCGGGCAGTTTTACACCACAACTCAGTCTAACCTCGGGTTAGGCATATTCAACTTTTCTAAATTTACGTATTTCTTATTTATGACAAATTCCATATGTAAATTATTCCCAATTTAATTATGCCATAATTATCCTTTTAGTTATGCTCACAATTAATGGTATACTAAATATACCATTTCATGAACCAATCTATGCGATGTAATTTTTCATGTTTATCCTACATATTTATATGTAAATTATAAATTAATTATTGTCATGGCCCACTTTCCTTCTAAACCACGTTCAAAATTTTAGGTATACAGATTATACAATTTTCATGTCACTTATCATGCTTATGTGTCAAACATGCCAATTACATGTAATTTCATGTTTTCCCCAACGTTACCCCCGTTGTACGTTCGCAAAAATTACATAGAATGTTAGGCTCAATATTTTAGCCTAACTTATAAAACAAAAAAGGGAAAAGAGGAACTTTGCAACATTCCAACATCATACAAAAGTATGGATCTAACTACACATATGTCACATGGATTTGGCATAGAACAATATACTTTTAACTATGAACTTGCAAATTTGATCTATGCAACATGAACCACAAGCATATGAATTTACATAAAACTACACAAGTTAAACTTGGCATGTAGTGGTGAACTTGCAAATTAGATCTATCATAAAGGGATATGGATGTAACATATAAAGTTGTAGATCTAAACATATAAGGTCGTAGATCTAAACATGTATGCATAATGGCTCTAAACAATTAGGCATAAACGACATGACTTAGCCTAAAACTTGTATGTATCATAATATCACCAAACTTACATATGATAATTTCATTCCCAAATTCCTATACAACATCATAGGTTTACTCACCAATTTCCACATAACATGATAGGTTCGGTAGACCACAATAGTTCATAGGCATATATGATAGAATAGACATGAATAAACATGAATCAGCATCACATACAACTTGATACAATTCTATTTTATAAACCATGTCTTTAATTTATTCACATCTGAAAGATAACTATACTTACAATCAAAAGGAAAAACTTGATTTCAGGAATCTGTATTCTGATACTGAATTGCTCGCCTTTGATGTAGATCGTTGAATTCTCTTAGTTGAATTAGATTAGTTTTGTAACCACCCGAAAAACCTTAACCAATTTAAAAAATTTAAATTGGCTATTTTAGTAGATTTTAAATATTTAAAATAAATTATTTTAAATAATAACGATGAAAAGTATGTTTGAATCGATGTTTAAAAATAAATATAATTATTTTTAATCATAAATAGGGCCTGAAATGGCGCAGCAGTTTCAAAATTTGTATTCGAAATTTGACCGACTGTACCGGGTGCAAAATAAAACGGATTTTAGTGAAACCAAAAATATTTAAATCTTTTTATGAATATCTTTCTAACAAATCTGAAAAGTAGAAGTTTCATAGTAGGAATCAAAAGTTATGGCCAAATGAATTTTCAAAAAGATCGCTATAGAGAATATATAGCCCTTAAAAATAGACATTTTGCAAACAACCTCATAATTCGACGAAACCACTTTTGTTAGGTCCGGGATGTCAAATTATTGCTAGGTTTCAAATTTCATAATTTTTTATGTTAGTATGTGTGCATGGCAAAGGAAAACGTGTTTGGTCGATTTTTGTTAAATTGAATAGACCAGAAAAGGGTTATTTTTCAAACGGTCTCAGAATTCGATGAAACTAGTTTTGTTGGGACTGTATCATCAAAACATAGCTAGATTTATTTTTCTGGAATTTTTTGGATCAGTATTTTGCCCCGGCAAATTGAAATGTACGTTCAAATCAAATATTGAATGCTTTATATTTTAATTTGAAGAGAAACTGGCTGAAATAGTCGAATGGGCCTACAAAACATATCCCATTGTGTTTAGAATGCGGGTATTTACCTAGGGACGACAGTCGTTGGGTTTGGATTGGAGCTAGTATGTGAAGAGGGGTATTTTCGAAATTTTAAAAATATATAAATAAAATAAAAAAACACCTGGGTCAATCAAATTCTTTCTCCCCAAACCCGCGTTGACCAGAAACCCGGTCCCTCTTCTAAAACCCGATGGCGGAAAAACTCTGGACCTTCTCTCCTTGTTATCTCCTAATCCACTCAATAGAATTCAATGCCCTAGCTAAAGTTTTTTAGAGATTTTCCTAAGCTTCAAATCCATGCTAAGTTTGTGGATTTTTGTTGCGTGTTGAGGGAGATCCAGGCCCGTGAAATCTCGCCTTTCGAAGCTCCACGGAGACCAATTCCGGTCGTCGACGTGAGAAATTCCACCTGGCGCGAGAAGCCCTCTCCAATCCCTATGATGTGGTACCATCCGATCTTCATCAAGTGCTTCGGATTGGAAGTTAATCCGAGACCTAGTTTTGAACGAAATAGAAAGGTAATGGCTGGAGTAAATTTAAATAGCTTATAGCACTTCAAAACGCTATTGATTTTGATTTCACGATAAAAATCATATCTTTTTCATTTGTGATCGAAATCCAGTGAAACAAGAGACAGTGGACTCGTGTGGACGTCTTCTATATTTTAGAAGAGACCGGATATTTTTCTAAGCCTTCTACAATTTTTGGTGGAGTGGAACCCAATGTGAGATTTCTGAATTATAAACGATATGGAAACAATGATGTATAAATTATATAGTCGAAGTATGAGTTATATAAGCGTTGTACACCTCATGCATAAGCGTTGTATAAGTTGTATGTTCGATGTATAAGTTATATATGCGTTGTAAAAATGATATATACGTTGAAATAAACTGAAATGATATTGAAATGAAATTGAAATATAGTTATATACGTATATATATACACTCCCCTCGTCCACAGACCATGGACGATATATATTGGTTGTGATACTGTTTGGATTATTGGTTGGTGTGAAAATTTGGAGAATATAATAAATGGTTGATTTGAAATGATTGATTGTGGTTGAAATCCCAATAGGATTAGCATATGAGAAAATTCGTCTACGTACGAACTAGATATTGAAAATCCCCATTGTCAAAAGATGCGAGGCTTTAAGGTAGAGCGAGGAGCCGTACTAGGGACGGTGCCGGTTTTAACTACCCCGCCGTTATGCTGCCGAAATTTTCTAAAATATTTCTGTGTTTGATTTAAATTCATGTGTTGAATAGAAATTCATGTATAGAAATAAAATTCATGTGTTGAATAGAAATTCATGTGTTGAAATAAAATTCTTGTGTTGAAATAAAATTCATGTGTTGAATAAAATTCATGTGTTGAATGGAGTTCATATATTGAATAAATTGTTTTACAATAAAAATCACATTTTTACGATATATATAACTATATAAAATAATCGTGTTTAGAAATAAATTGTTTTACAATAAAAATAACATTTTTACGATATATATAAACTATATAAAATAATAGTGTTTTGAAATAAATTGTTTTACAATAAAAATCACATTTTTATTATATATATGAACTATACAAGAAATTCATGTGTTGAATAAAGGACTAGAACGATAAAAATCATATTTTTATCATATGTGTGAAGACGAAAACATTCATGTGTTGGATATATATAGATTGAACAATAAAATATACATTTTTATTGTGAATATGAAGTGTTAAAAATGGTGATATGTTGAAATAAATATCTGTTGGATAGAAATATCATTTTTATCAAATATATGAAGTGAATATGGTTTTGAAATCGAAGAATGAACTATATATATATATATAAATAAATAAAATAAATCGAATAACGAAGCTGTAGTTCGTGTTTTGAAACCGTGATTTCAAACGATTAGTGCAGGAGATCCGACCATCAGATTTTCCCGAAACCGAGACCGTTGGGTTTGCTTTGGAAATATCTTTCCAACGACACCAACTTTGTAAAGATCCAACGATTGGATTGTCTGGAATGTTTAATTCAAATCTGAAGAAAAACAGCGCCAAGATCAATTATATTTGTATATATATATATATATATATATATATATATATATATATATATATATATATAATTAAATTAAATCGAATAATGACGCGGTAGTTCGTATTTTGAAATCGAAACTTCAAACTATTGTACCAGGAGATCCGACCATCGGATTTTCCCAAAACTGAAACCTTGGATTCGTTTTGAAAAGATCTTTCTAATGATATAAAATTTGTGAAGATCCAACGGTTGGATTTTAGGATATGTGTAAATAAAATCTGAAGAAAAACAGCGCCATGCCCGCGTTATGGCCTGTAACATCGTTTGAATGAATTGGCTATTTTTGAATGAATAAAAATATCGATAAAACGTTATAAAATATTATAAACGATATGGAATGGAAACAAACCGAATTTACCTGATTTAGTGGATATTTTATGGTTGAATGTGTTTGGCGTGAAAATTACAATTAAGAATAGAATTATTGATGTCGAATAATTTAAACATTGAAATGAATTGATTTAAATTCTAAATATACGTGAATTATTTGAAAAGGCCGAGTTAAATCTCATTTCAAATAATTGATCGGCGATAAGAAGTCGATGATGAAGATGGTGGTTGAGGACCGAAGATCTTCACCTCGGTTGGATGATAACTGATGTCTTGATTGGGAGGCATCCCGAAATATAGATAATAAGTGGTGATCGTCCAGACATACTTGGAGATCGATGGATATGCGAGGTATATGGTGCCTCCGGTTTCGTTCACACCCAGAACGAACTTGTAAATGGACTTTGTGTCTGACATTGGATTTTGTTCTGTGCTGAATGATCTCTATTAAATATATATCTGTTTGGCGGCAGAGAATTTATTCTCTTGCTTAACGCCCTTCTCTGAGACGTATGAGCTTAGAGATTATATACCGATAGAAATCAGTCGCATGGAGTGAATTGCTTGTGTGGCATGCCTAAGTGGCAGATGATCAAGGCTTCTGTTGAAAAGTAAAGTCTTGTGGTTAATGACCAAAGCACGGCCTGTTTGGCATAGCTTTTTGTATAACATTGATTCACGAGCCTCACACCCCGGTATGAACTAGAAACGGGAGAGGACCTCAGGGAGGACATGCGTTTCCTTCTAGCTAGGGTGGTGTCAGTGACCTACCAGCCCTGACATTTATATTATTTTCACCTGTGTGGTTGTTGCTGTTACGAGGCGCCTCAGATATATCGATGACTATGTGGAGCCGATGGGGTCATAGGACTCATTTACGACCCAAAGGGCGGGGAAACGAAGTGTTCAGGCATTTTAATCCACATCGGTGGACCGACCCTCTCGCTCCAAGGGCTTGACTGAGTACTTTCCAGAGACATGGGCTAGATTGTCTCGAATTCGATAAGGACTATCTTTTGCCTTGGTTCATGACGGAAATCCAATTTCCAAATACGTGACTTTGCAGTTTTGATTGTATACCTATATATGGCGACATAGTGGTATGGGGCATTAATGTCGTCTATGATTGATACTTATGATTTGGAAATTATTTCTGAAACATATAAACACTAGTAATAATATAAAATGCTTTTGTTTTATTCGTATCAAGCGTATTTTGGCCATTATAAGGTAAAACTCTATCCTCCGGTTTGCGTTGCATTGTGTGATGGGAACTGAGTCTTATAATGGCTTCATTTTTATAAAAAGCATTGCGATGCTTAAAAGATTTACTTGTTTTTAAAGCACTAGCAATCCAATGGAGTAAACCCGTTCCGTGAAAGTGGCGTGGTCCTGTGATTGGCCATATATTAAAATATGTTAAGTAGATTTCTCATACCATTCCCATGACTGACTCGTAGTTTGTTTCACTTGCAAACTCGGGTGCCCCTTTTTCTACACGGGCAGCCTTGTATTCAGGTTTTAGCAGGCTCTTTTTGGATAGCTGGAGCTGAAGATGGATTCTACCATTTATCTCCTTTTATGCTGTTCAGCTCCTATTATACATATTATGTTTTGTTTTCCGCTGTAGACATTTATGTATAGCTGAACTGTATTTTGTACTAAGTATGATCCTGTATACAGTGTAACTCTAATGATTATGTTTATCCAGTGTATTCTATTGTACATTATATGGTGTATTTATTTATTTCTGTTCTGCTATTATATGTTTATGTGTTATATTCCTAAGATTACCCTTGCCACCGTCGTACGGGGTTTTGTGGTCGTCACAAGTTTTGTTTTGATTTTGATGTATCTTCTATCTTGCCTTTGAGTTGAAAGAGATGACGACAATTCTAGGTTCACCATTGACGGTATGACGGCTCTAGGAATATTTTTGTATGGCTTAGGGTTTAGATTTAGGTTACTTATATAGAAGTTTGATTTCATAGGAACCGTTAGATTAACCTAGCGCAAATCAAAGCCATTCAGACAAGATAGAATAGCCACATCAGCCCTAATGACACAGCAAGGAGTCCATCAAAACCAATCAGATGCCACATCTTCCTTAGAGCGAATCGGCCCATGGGTTGACAGCCAAACACCCTGAATCAACCCCTAGTCGACCCAGCAGGGCTCGGGTCAACCTCAAAAATGGGCTGGTTCGGTTATTCCCCCTCCTGATTCGCTGTTTTGAACTTTTTTGCATTTTATTTATTTAATTTTTATATATATTTATATATATATATTTTTCTCATATGCATACAAACTTCAAAGCTTAATAACTTCTTCATAAGGTATCCGTTTTATACAAACCAAATGTCTATCTTGACCAAAATTTTGAGACGAACGTAATAGCGCAACCCATTTCACTTAATTCTTCTTCTAATAATTAAGTGTTTTTGGATTTGTTGATTTTAATATTCTCAGAAAATTCGGGGTGTTACATTCTCCTCTCCTTAAAGGATTTCATCCCCGAAATCTTCAAGTTAAGAAGAATGCATCCTAACGTCCAATCATCGATCTACTCATCCATCATCCACAAGCATCCATTGTCCTTAAAAGACTTCTAATGACATATGAACATATGCAGAGTGTGTGTATATGTTTCTTATCTAGTGCAAAATCAGGCGATCTACTAATCCAGTTGACCTCCTTAATGCGAATCATGAGAGTGTCATGCGTCCAATATGTATGCAAATATCCCTAATCATGCAAATACTATATGCGTGCATATTCACTCATCCATGTGCAACATCCATATGATAACACATCAAGTTTTAATCCATATACAAATACATTTATATGCATATGCAATATGAAAGTGACTGAGCCGATCTAGTGCCTAATGTGTGTGTATGCATCCACGAGCAACCACTAGCAAACACTTGCAACCACTTGCAACCATCATTCATAACATGCCTCAAACTCACGTTTTCATCCATTGGCTTCTACCTAAGGATCGAGGATAGGACCGAGAGGATATACTTAGAAGATAAAGACTAGCATGCAAATAAATATTACAGAAAAAGGAGGAATCAAGGATATACCATCAAAAAGGGTATGATGCGCGTATCTAGTCTTCAGTCTTCTATGTCGCATCTTCTTTGAGCTTCACTCCACTGTACCTTAACTAATTTAACTTCACGATTGTGAAGCATCTTGACCTCCATTTCCAAAACCCACTAGTAAAGATAGGACCTCGATCATTTACTATGCTAGAGGGTATCCAATGTTGTCGAACTATCTTTCCAAGATAAATAGAAGTTAACCATGATACCAAGTGTATATACTAAGATGATTAAAGGTCTCTCTTCTACTTAGCTTATCCCTCATGTCACAAATCTGAGGGTCGATATCTCTAACGCAAACCATCCTAGTCGAATTTGGCATCCCTCAAGTACAAGCCCCAAAGGCCTAAACCAATATCAGACAAGCACCCAAGGAATACCTCCTTCAAATTTGGACGATTTATGTGAGACGATACTAGTAGAACAACCAAACAATTGAGCACTTAACCGACTCTGGCTATCCTCGCAAATCCTGCTCCAAAACTATCGTTGATCGCATAACTGGCTTTGCATTGTCAACTAAATATATGCAGAAGTCTATCTCGAGTTTTTAGGGGGAAATCTGCTAACATTAATCAAAAAAAATCTGCGTACTCATGGACTACTCTAATGGATCGAAAATCGTCGATAAATACATAAAGTGATTCTAGGTAGCTAAGAAAAACTGATCCCTTAGGATCGCACGAAATTTCAAGGGTATTGCCGAGGCAAGTTGAAAGTCTAACTACCCTCCTTTCACAATCACTAGCTAACTAATCCATGCCTAGAATCAACCCATAGCCCATGAAACCAAAAACATAAGTATCTCAAATCCTTACAAACCAAAGATAAATGAGTCGAACCACAAATTGGACTTGAGACAATACTGGGATCCTCTACTATACAAGCTCTAGGGTGTAGAGACTCAACTATGGAAGCAGATATTAATGAATGTGAAGCGCAAAAATCAAAAAGATTACTAGCAGGATGATCAAGAAGAAAAACTAAACTTTTCAACAGAAACCTTACTACCTCTCTCTCAGGCATGCTGGTGGTGAGAGCATGCACTTGCCTTCCGGAAAATCCTGTCTTTTGTTCTGGCCCTTTCCCTTAATTATAAGACCCGTTATACCAAAATAAAGATACTTCCTCTTGTTTTTAGGCTTTACTATTCTTTCCTCCCCTCCTTTGGGAACCAATTCCATATCCATGATTTCTTCATCCTTGTTTTGTGCTCCTTAGCCAAACTCCCTCATTCTCATCTTTACCATCCTTGTGTAACTTGTTGATAGGTCTCTCGAAAGCTGCATCCATCGCAGGAGAATCCTACAAAGCTCAAAAGAAAATTAGCCGCAGGTGAAACTGCTACGGCTATAGATGGAATTTGTGCACTTGCTTGCACTTTGACAAGTGTCGTAATCTCGTCGAGCCTACGGAACCATGCCGCGATGAGGTTACCTCCCAGAAAGCCAGGAGCCCTGGAGACTCAGGAAAGAAGGAAACAAGGACTCAAACAGAGGATCAAAAGATAATGCATATGGCTTTGGGGAATACGCCTTTAAAACAAAACTTTTCTTTTGAAAATGTTTCTTTTAAAACATTTTGAAAATAATTTTTCAAATATTTTATCTGATCCGGTAACCTTCTGCTCTGATACTAAGTGAAACACCCCACCTCCGTTAAGGTCACTCACAGAGGGAATGCATTAACTTTGGTGGAGCATTATAGGTAAAAGATGCAGATAAATTACAAGACAGACAAATAAAGCAGCGGAAAATAAAGTCATTTTATAAACAACTTAATTCAGTCAAGCGTTTACAATAATTTCCTCAATCATACTTAAATGTAATACATAGAACTTCTGTCTTGATTTAAAAACTTCCAAGAATAAAAGAACCAAAAAAACAATGATATTCCCGGATAAAGCATGAACCAGCCATAGCAGTGGAAGAGAGAGAGTCCAAAGCGATACACCAACTAATCTTCAAGTTTGGAAAGAGAAGAGGTCCAAGTTAGGCTGAACTATTCCCTCCCTGACTACCTGGTGGGGAACGGAAGAAAATAGGCGAAAAACAAATTAGGTCAGACATAAGTCTGGTAAGTCTAGTGATCTTTCAGCATGCAAACAAGATAAAGGATCATGACATGAATAAACCGAAAATAGGACAAAACCATAAAAACAAGGTAACTAAAGACAAGATAAGTGCAAGGTGAACTAAATGCGCTTCTACTTTTTCTCTGCTTCGCTACTACTCTGTTAATCTGATTTCTAGATTTATCTCTGCACCACCTAACTAGTGTCCCAACTAGTAATCTGTATAAAATGATAATTGTGATCCCAATCCCCGTAAATGTTGTAGCCTTTAGGTGTACATCTATTGTGAGGATTCCACCTCAATCATCCTAATTGCCATGAACACGTTAGATGTACCCTTACTACCCTATCGATCGGCTCCCTACTTGTATTCATGTTCCATGTGTCTGTGTCAATCGGCCCTCTCTTGCATGAAGATACCCTGTGCTGGTCCCACCATAAGGTGTATTAATCCTTATGATAGCGACCCGACATGATTCAAGATGCACAGTGTATAACTACTTTTACCCAGTGCCTGCTTTTTCGCACTACGGAGTACGTGCACGCCCGTAAACCGTCGGAACCTACACCGACGTACCCCATGTTGCTGCTTTGACCGCTTATAATCAGCCCAGTAATCGTGCCCCACCCTGCCTAGTTCAGGGTACCGTGATACATCCATGTGGGTTACTGCTGAAATGGGTCCCCGTTATTAGGGTTTCCTATTGGTTAAGTTTGTGGGCCAATATTTACTAATATTACCCAGCAACCCGATATGTACTTAACCCTTCTGCTGATTCAAGCATGTTAATTTAATAGTTAAGTTTTGTGGGCCTATATTTACTAATATTACCCACCAACCTGATATGTACTTAACCCTTCCACTGATTCAAGCATGTTTATTTAGTGGTTAAGTTTTGTGGGCCTATATTTACTAATATTACCCATCAACCCGATAAGTACTTAACCCTCCCGCACATTACGCCATATTAGTTAAGTGTTGTCCGCTCATGTTAACTTAACCCACTCATTCATCATGTCATGTTGGTTAAGAATTTCTTATTAACTTGACCCTCCTTACTTATCATGTTGGATCTGTTTAGTGTTTCCTATTAACTTAACCCCGTTCGTTCATCAAGTTATATTGGTCAAGTATTTCTTGTTAACTTAACCCCACGTATTCATCTTGTTGTATTGGTTAAGTGTCATCAATCAATTCAAGTTAACTTAACCCACCTACATGTCATGTTACTTTGGTTAAGTGTTGCTTCTTGTGTTAACTTAACCCTACTACAAATCAAGTTATATTAGTTAAGTGTTGCCCTCTTATTTTAACTTAACCTTTCCATAAATCAAGTTATATTGGTTAAGTGTTTCTAAATTTACTTAACCTCACCCACTTGTCTAATTAACATGTTATAAAGGTTAAGTGTTCTAAATTTACTTAACCTCACCCACTTGTCTAATTAACACGTTATAACGGTTAAGTGTTCTAAATTTACTTAACCTCACCCATCTGTTTAGTTAACATGTTGAATTGGTTAAGTGTTTCCTTAATTGACGTAACCCTACCAATCTTGACTTAGCTTTATTAAAGCACCAACCACTCACATTAGACAGGTATTGTTGTGGTCACTGGATGTGCTGGTTGATTCCGGGCTATTTTACACCACAACTCAGTCTAACCTCGGGTCCTTTTTTGGCTCAGTGCACTAACCACCCACATTAGACAGGTATTGCTGTGGTCACTGGATGTGCCGGTCGGTTCCAGGCAGTTTTACACCAAAACTCAGTCTAACCTCGGGTTATGCATATTCGTCTTTTCTAAATTTACGTATTTCTTATTTATGACAAATTCCATATGTAAATTATTCCCAATATAATTATTCCATAATTATCCTTTTAATTATGCTCACAATTAATGGTATACTATATATACCATTTCATGAACCAATCTATGCCATGTAATATTTTCATGTTTATCCTGCATATTTATATGTAAATTATAAATTAATTATTGTCATGGCCCACTTTCCTTCTAAATCACATTCAAAATTTTAGGTATATAGATTATACCATTTACATGCCACTTATCATGTTTATGTGTCAAACATGCCATTTACATGTAATTTCACATTTTCCCGAACGTTACCCCCATTGTACGTTCGCAAAATTACATAGAATGTTAGGCTCGATATTTTATCCCAACTTATAAAACAAAAAAGGGAAAGAGGAACTTTGCAACATTCCAACATCATACAAAAGTATGGATATAACTACACATATGTCACATGGATTTGGCATAGAACATTATACTTTTAACTATGAATTTGCAAATTTGATCTATGCAATATGAACCACAAGCATATGAATTTACATAAAACTATACAAGTTAAATTTGGCATGTAGTGGTAAACATGCAAATTAAATCTATCATAAAGGCATATGGATCTAACATATAAAGTTGTAGATCTAAACATATAAAGTTGTAGATCTAAACATAAAAGGTCATAGATCTAAACATGTATGCATAATGGCTCTAAACAATTAGGCATAAACGAAATGACTTAGCCTAAAACTTGTATGTATCATAATATCACCAAACTTACATATGATAATTTCATTCCCAAATTCCTATACAACATCATAGGTTTACTCACCAATTTCCACATAACATGATAGGTTCGATAGACCACAATAGGTCATAGGCATATATGATAGAATAAACATAAATAAACATTAATTAGCATCACATACAACTTGATACAATTCTATTTTACAATTCATTACAAATCATGTCTTTAATTAATTCACATCTGAAAGATAACTACACGCACAATCAAAAGGAAAAACTTGATTTCAGGGATCTGTATTCTGAAACTGAATTGCTCGCCTTTGATGTAGATCTTTGAATTCTCTTAGTTGAATTAGATTAGTTTTGATTTGATTTTGATGTAGCCTCTATCTTGCGTTTGAGTTGAAAGAGATGACGGCAATTCTAGGTTCACCATTGACGGCATGACGGCTCTAGGAATATTATTGTGTGGCTTAGGGTTTAGATTTAGGTTGCTTATATAGAAGTTTGATTTAATAGGAACCGTCAGATTAACCTAGAGCAAATCAAAGCCATTCAAGTAAGATAGAATAGCCACATCAGCCTTAATGAATCAGCATGGAGTCCATCAGAACCAATCAGATGCCACATCTGCCTTAGAGCTAATCGGCCCACGGAATGACTGCCAAACACCCTGAATCAACCCCTAGTCGACCCAGCAGAGCTCGGGTTGACCTCAAAAATGGGTCGGTTCGGTTATTCCCCCTCCCGATTCGCTGTTTTGAACTTTGTTTGCATATTTATTTATTTATTTAATATATATATAT
Source organism: Allium sativum (assembly GCA_030737875.1). NCBI lineage: Eukaryota > Viridiplantae > Streptophyta > Magnoliopsida > Asparagales > Amaryllidaceae > Allium > Allium sativum. The sequence continues at coordinate 49,308,745 of CM060918.1, forward strand.
ATATATATATTCTCATATGCATACAAACTTCAAGGCTTAATAACTTCTTTATAAGGTATCCATTTTATGCAAGCCAAATGCCTATCTTGACCAAAATTTCGAGACGAACGTAATAGCGCAACCCATTTCACTTAATACTTCTTCTAAAAATTAAGCGTTCTTGAATTTGTTAATTTTAATATTCTCGGAAAATTCAGGGTTTACACATTATCAGAGTATAACACTTATAACACAGCGGTAATAACTATAGCTATATAATCCTGAAGCCTCCTGCTCCAAGCTCTCCAAGTATATCTGAAAAATCCTGACTTGTGGAAACCCGTAACTTCCCCGTGAAGGAAAGTGCGGATAGTTCGAGAACAAGCCACATCAGGACGCAGACGGAAGAACATTTCATTGTATATTTCAACAATGCATCAGATTACGAGAATATACAGAGTATACATGAATATTACACAGAATATCAGAGATTTAAATTACATTTAAATACATCACAGCGGAAAATTAATACAATACACTACTAGAAGAGATATACGGATACAAAGCTTTCCGGATATCATTCGAGCTGTAAACCAGGATCCTGTGAATATAAATCTGCAAAACCAAAACTACTAGCTGCCCGTGTCATGATAAGGGCACCCAGAGTTTAGGTTAAAACAACAAACTCCAGGTCAGTCATGGTACTGGTGTGAGAACTAAAAACAGTAATCTTTATTTTTAAAGTTAGGTAAATCAAGGGACCACGCCGTATAACACGGAATGGGTTTCCTCCCAAGAATACCAGTGCATAAAACAAACAGCGCAATGCTAAATAAAGAAAAATGAAGCTGTTATAAGACCCAGGTCCTATCACACAATGCAACGCAAGCCGGGGGATAGGGTTTTCCCTTATAACAACCAAAGAATGCTTGCTACGTCTTAAAACAAATCATTTGATACTATTATCAGTGTATAGTGTATAATACAACTTTGAATCATAAGTATCAATCATAGACGGCATGGGTACCATATATCATGTCGCCATACTAGTTCTACAATTAAAACCGCAAAATCACGTATATGGAAGTTGGATTTCCATCTATGAACCGAGGCAAAAGATAGTCCTCAACCGATTCGAGACTCTCTAGCCCGAGCCTCAGGTCAGAGCTCGAGTGACCTTGGAGCGACAGGGTCGGTCCACCGATGTGGGTTAAACTTAAATCCTGAACACTGCGTTTTCCCGCCCTTTGGGGCGTAAGTGAGCCAACGAATGACTCCATCGGACCCGAATCGTCTGATCGAACCGAGGCACCTCGCAATAGCAACAACCACACAGGTGAAAAGTATATAAATGTCAGGGCTGGTAGGTCACTGACACCACCTTAGCTAGAAAGAAACGCATGCCCTCCCTGAGATCCTCCTCCCGTTTTTGGTTCACAACCGTGGTGTGAGGCTCGCGAATCAACGCTACACAAAGCTATGCCACACAGGCCTTGCTTTGATCATCATCCACAAGACTTTGCTTTTCAACAGAAGCCTTGATCAATTACCACTTAGGCATGCCACACAGGCAATTCACTCCATGCGATTGATATCCATCAGTATATAACCCCTGGGCTCGTACGTCTCAGAGAAGGGCGTTAAGCAAGGGAATAAATTCTCCGCCGCCAAACAGATATATATTTAATAGAAATCAATCACACAGACTAAAATCCAATGTCAGACACACAGTCCATTTACAAGTCCGTTCTGGGTCTGAACGAAACCGGAGGCACCTAGTACCCCGCATATCCATCGATCTTCAAGTACGTCTGGACGATCACCAACTATTTCCATCTTCTTGGGTGTACATCCCAATCAAGATCATTAGTAATCATTCAAACGACGTGAAGACCTCCGGTCTTCGACCACCGTCTTCATCTTCGACTTATCGTCGTATCAGTTATTCAGAATGGGATAAACCAGGTCTTTCCGAATAACTCGCGTATATTATAAACAAGTGTTACACAAACACAACATACGCCTCATTCCAATTCATCAGTCACTAACTGTAAATTAATCAAGAGAATAGTTCCCCAAATATTAACCCCGAAGGCCGAAACCAACATCAGATCAATATCCAGAAAACCATTCTGCTTAGCTAACCGACAGTTAGTTTCTAAATTTCACATTCATAGGGAAAGGTTCCCATTAATTTTATCAAAGATAAATCCCTTGAATTTATTCTTTAATCTTCTTTTGAATTTTGATTCAACTAGTTGGGATTATCGAACCTTACCGAAGTAATCATTTGTTTTAATTTCCCAACCCCGACCTATTCATCCCATGAAGTAAAACTGGTTATACTTCATATCTAACACCACAGTGTTATCGGTAAATTCAATTACCATTTCACGTTCAAATCTAATTAAAGATTTAACTAACGCCTGGAGCAAAACTGGTTGTAACACCCCACCTCCGCTAGGGTCACTCACTAAGGGAATGCACTAGGTTTGGTGAAGCATTATCGAGGTAAACATGCACAGAAATATTACAAGACAGAACACATATATATATAAAACAGCGGAAGTAAAACAAATTTCATTACCTTATAAAATAAGGTCTAAAGCCCTTTACATCAGAATACATCAAAACCTGTCTTGCAATAGTAAAGAAGCATAAAACCTTTTCATAAGCCATTCCCCAAATAAAACAGTGAAGTAGCCATAGCCAAGAAAAGTCCAAGCCATGCATGATGACCTTCAAGCAGAGGAAGTCCGAACTAAATAACAGTGTTTCCTCCCTGAAACCTGGGGGGAAAACGGAAGACAAAGAGGTGAAAGAAAACGGGGCCAGTCATAAAGACTGGTATGTCCTATCTACTTCCAGTATAAAAACAGGTAAAGGTAACATGACATGCATAAACTGAAAGTAAACATAAGGATGACGGCAAGATAGATAAGCTAAACCAAGGTAACTGGATGAACTACTGTAGCCAGATAAACTAAAGTATCATGATAAACTACGGTGTCACGATAAATCAAGGTATCACATAGTCAGGTTCCTATCCAGTATACAATCCCAAGGTATCTATCATGTATAACATCCCGCGGTATTTATCATGTATATTTTCTCTGCACCTCTCGTACTAGTATCCCAACCCGCGTCATGCGTCAACTATGAATGTCCCTTGCCCAATGTCATGTAATGGTCCATGTCAACCTAATATATAGCATATGTAGGTTTTCCCAACTCGTATGTTTCTTTCCATGTATAAGTTCAGTCCTTTGCCGTAGGCCATACGGGCTTTCCCATGTAAACGGTTTATCCTTGAGGTTATTTTGAACTACTACCCTTGATCTGGTTATGTTTTCTTACCATGAACTATCGCGTGTTCACTTAGGATTTGTGCCACCTAGGACCACTAGGGATTATGCTACCTAATGAACGTTTCCGTGTCTCGGTTTGGGTTCAAGCCACCTAGGGCCACTAGGGATTATGCCACCCGTCAACCGCGCTCCTTTATCCCGCGTATGTATCGTGAATCGTTCTCCATGTCTAGACGCACATGTTCCTCAATGTGCCATCCGAGTTCCATGCCAGGGCAAATCAAGAAATACGGAACTCGGTCGGGAGCTTTAAGTCATCTGCTGATGCATATAACAAGGTCTGTTTTTGTACCCATGGCTATGGTCCCACGTGACCCCTCCCTCAACTACTGAAAGGCAATCCAAGAAAAATCATGTATGAGAACCACATCCAGGCCCCACTATAGCCCCACTTTCCTACGGGCCAACCTCACCCATGACTCGATAGCAAGAACATAGTCTGTTGGGGGTTCTCTGCCTTTCCATACGTACACAATTGACTAAAGATGGTAGGTAGTCGGCGACGTGCTATCCAGGGCAAAATCAAGTATCGTCGACTCCACGCTAATCCATCCCAGTCTTTAGGTCGCTTGCATAGCAACCAAGGCATACTCTTGGCTCTTCTATCACAGACCTTAACCTCTGTGAGGCCGGGTTTCATGGACCACCAGCCACCTCACAGAGGGATACCAAGAGTACCCTCACGTCCCCCGAAGCTACCGCTTCGTCACCCAGTTCGTTGGAGCCCTTATCCTAGTCGGGTAATTTGTTCCTCCTCGTGTGTTTAAGCGATGGCCTACCATATTGGGTTACTCATCCATTCATGAACTAGTCCCATGTCCTTGGCTAAGAATTATTACTTAGTTATACTTAACTAAGGTTTACCACTTAGCTTCTTTTCCCCGTTACCCTTGATTAACCACGATTTCCTACCTAGTTCCTCTAACTAGGGTTTTTGTCTATTGGGTTAAGTGTTGTTATTCAGGTTCATGACTTAGCCCGCCTACGAATCATGTCAAGATTGGCTAAGTATTTAGGTTCAAAGCTTCGCCCTACAAGGTGGTTAAGTATACCAAGAAGCGCATGACTTAACCCTATCAAGTAAAATTGGTTAAGTATTGGTTTGTCTTAACCCTATCAGATTATCGTGTTAGATTGATTAAGCATAGATTATCTTAATCGCATCAGATCATCGAGTCGGATTGGTTAAGTATGGGTTAGCTTAACCTCATCCACTAATCGTACTACAAGGGTTAAGTATATTCAAAAGGTCTTGTGACCTAACCCTATCAAGTCCACATGTTAGATTGGTTAAGTATAGGTTACTTAACCTCATCAAATCATCATGTATAATTGGTTAATTATAAGTTACTTAACCCCATTAAATTATCATGTTAAGTTGGTTAAGTATTGGTTGCTTAACCTCATTGAATTACCAAGTATAGATTGGTTAAGTGTTTAACTTAACCTCATCGAATTACCGTGTTTAGATTAGTTAAGTATAGGTTACTTAACCCCATCTAATTACCGTGTTTAGATTAGTTAAGTCTAAATTACTTAACCCCATCTAATTACCAAGTCGGATTAGTTAAGTGTAAATTACTTAACCCCATCCCCTAATTGTCTTGTATGGTTAAGTGTCATTAAGAAATCAAGCCAGGTCCCACTTAACCTACCCATTCGTGTCATATCGGTTAAGTGTCATTAGTCAAATTTACTTAACCTTATCATGTGGCATTAATTTAATTAATGCACTCTCAACCACTCACATTAGACCTTGTTGTGGTTACTAGTTAAGCCGGGCCGGTCCGGGTAGTTTTACACCACAACCTAGTCTAACCTCGGGTCTTAAGCGCGACATGACCAACTTCTCACATTGGATCCTATTGTTTGTAGCCACTAGTTAAGCCGGGCGGGTCCGGGTAGATTTATGCTACAAACTCAACCCAACCTCGAGTTGGCCACTTTCATGTTTGGTCTAGTGTCATATTACACTTACAACCCACACTTGTCTAGTTTCAAGTCCCATGTTTACCCCACATGTCATGCCCACATTTAGGTGTATCATAAGTGCCATATTTCCATGAAACCCCATGTCAAATTATCATGTCATAATCACGCACGTCTAACCTACCCCAAAGCGTGTTTCCAACCCAAGTAAAAGCGAGTCAACATAGTAAGGGTACTATGCTACATATTGGCCTCACAATATGCACGACGTCAAAAAGGGATTGGCCACAAACATGCATGGTATCATAAGGGGTTCGGCCTCAAAATATGCATAGCATCATAAGAGAATTTGGCCACTAGCATGCATAGTATCATAAGGGATTTGGGTTCATTTACATGCATAAGCCCCAAAGTCAAGTCTTTGCCAATGTTTCACAAGTCACGTGGTTCCCAAAGGTTCATGCCAACATTCCATAGATAAAGATTCAAACTTGCAAGATATACTAGGTTAAACATAACATGAGTGGCATGATTAAGTCGCTACAACTTAGCCCAAGGTCATAGATCATAGAAAAGGGCAAAACTAGTTTCACATAAGCTAGCATGCTTATGTTTCATCGCATTTTATCCCATGTCACATTAGAACCACCGTTAGAATCTACAAGTAGCTAGAACTTACATAGCGTGGCAAGAGGGCTAGGGGCATGAATCGTCTTGATGAAGAAAGGTGGCTCCTTTGTGGAAGAATCGTCATGAAGTTTGCATAGCAACGTTGATCCACCCTCGATTTGATGTAGCAAGCTTGCATCTTTTGATTTGGATCCGATTTGAATGCATAGTCTCTTGGAGTTGAAGATGGAGGCCATGATCACTTGGTATTTGGGCGGCACTTCGTGGCATGAGTGATTTGTGAGGGTTTAGGGTAGGCTTAGAGGTCTTTTTATAGAGATTAGGACTAGTTTTAGGCCCTTAGATTAACCCTAGGATAGATCCGAACCCTCAAAATCCGTCATAGGCCCTAAAACATGACCCAAAACACTTAGCAGGTGCACCAGGCCAAAGTGGTCGGACCACCCAGGTCGACACGCGTGTCGACTGGGCAGTCGACCTGCCCACTGGGCGTATCGACTACCCAGTCGACACCCCAGTCGACCTGGGGCTGGGCGTGTCGACTCCCCAGTCGACACCCCAGTCAACCTGGGGCTTGGGCGGGAATTTTCCCGCCCAATCTGTTTGGCTCCAGATTTGAATTTTGAACTGTTTTTCGGACTTGGAATTTTCTGAAACTTCGATGGGCCATAACTTGGTCATATGGACTCCGTTTTTCGAAAACTCGGACTCTATTTCGCGTATTTTTCCGAGACGAACGCAATGGCACAGCCCGTTTCCCTTGATTCAGATTTTAAAATTTAATTCTGCCTTGATTCTTGATTATAACACGTTATTAAAATTCAGGTTGTTACACTGGTGGTACTCCATTCTCGATTTTTTTCAATCTAATTAAAGATTGATTAAAACTCCACTTAGTTTTAATCTGTGAATGGGTGAAAGATCAGTTTCATTTAAAACACGGTTCACGATAAACCCCAAAATCACATCACATTTCAATCAGTCCCTAACCAAAAATTATCAAGTGAGCAATTCCCAAAATATTAACCCCGAAGGCCGAAACCAACATCAGATCAATATCCTAGAAACCATTCAACTCAACTAATCTTCAGTTAGTTTCTGGATTTTCTTAACTCCTTTGGGTCTAAGAACAGTATTATTGAAGATACCGTTCACGACAACCCAAAATCACATTTGATATTAAACACAAGGCTCTGAATAGAAAATATACCGGCTTATATTCAATATCGAATTCTACGACTAACAAATATCATATTGGAAATAACGATATATATATATATATCTTTCAAATTCCCATAGCAAAATCTGTATCATACGAAATCCAACATCGAAATAATCCAAAGACAATTTCGATTCAAATCCATTCCAATATAATTATTGGAAATTCTGGTTATTTTCAAAACCATTTCAAATCCGTTTATTTATTTTAAAAACAAATAGAATTATAATTCTAGTTCAAAACTAGTTCATTTCGATAAAAATCTATTTTTATCTTTTCAAATATGGAGTTTTTCATCCTAATTTTTCCCAAATCATTTCTTATGATTTTACATAAATTATTACTATTTTTAATAATTTCATCAAGGCCCGTACAGTCGATTTCCACCAATGGCCATCGAACTACACTTACAACGACCTTTTCCAAATTTGATTTGGACATAATTCCAAATCCAACCGTTAGATTTCAAATTTCTAATGTTTGTTAGAAAGATCTTTTCAATATGAACCCAACGGTTCCGGTTTTAGGAGAATCCGACGATCGGATCTCCCGCAATATCCATTCGAAGTCAATGGTCGAAATTCACGAACTGCCGCGGCGCGGCACGTTCTATTCAGGCCATTATATTATATATATAATATATATATAATATATACTTCGTCAATTTCCTTTTAAAACGTATTTTATAAATCGTTTTAAATTCGTTTTCAAAACAATTTCAACTTCATTTTCAAATTCAAATCAAAACTGAATTTTCCCTTTCAAATTCGGTTTAAATTCATTTCAAATTGATTCCAATTCAAATCGATTTTTAATTCAATTTCGATTCGTTTTCAATTAAATTTCGATTCGTATTCAATTCTATTAAATTTCAATTCGAATTCATTTCTATTCAAATTCAATTCGAATTCATTTCTATTCGAATTTCAAATCATTTCAATATATTTCGAATTTCAAATCAATTCAGTTTAATTCGAATTTCAGTTCACTTTAAATATAATTCGAATTTCAATTCATTTCAATATAGTTCGAATTTCAAATCTATTCAATTTCAAATCTATTCAATATTCATTGAAGAATGAATAAAATCGATATAAATATCGTTCACGTCAAAATGGCGTCAATCTAACCAACACGGCTTCATATGTTTCTATTTTCAAATATTCTATTTTAAATATTTCTATTTCAAATATTTCTATTTCAAATATTTCTATTCAAATGTTCCTAATTCAAATATTTCTATTCAAATATTCCTTTTTAAATATTTCTTTTTCGAAACTGGAATGAGGCCCAATCAATTACCATATAATGTTAATTATATGGATTTTCTACAACACATGTATATATCAACAACGATGAATAATCAACTACCATCCAAAGTGCACTCTATACTGTATAAGCATCAAATATAAATATTCAATGCTTATAAAAGTCTGTCAATCAATCGATCGACATACAACTAAACAATCGGGATTAGTGTACGTCAAATATCATCCCAATACCCGTGTGGGGTTTCAAACAATCAAACACATATTTTATTTGTGCAGTTGGGCGATGTGTAAAATTTATCATCCCAATCAATATCAGTCAAATGTGTGTATACAAACAAATCATCTGATTTGTTTATTTTTATTTCATTTCATATACACATTAAAAATTCTATTTTTAACTATAAAATATTTTCCCTTAAAAAATATTTTATTTCATTTCTCATCACATCACACAATCAACTACACATCAAAATTAAACAACCAAGCATACAAGCCGTCCATGGTCTGTGGACGACGGGTGTCGGGTGCTACTAAACACCGTCTGCATCCTAGTATATATTTATAACTAGAAAAAGAGATTGAAGAGTGAGAAATTCTCACAGATATTGCTAATCCAACGCCACGACTCTTCTTTGTAGAAATCTTCGCCGTTTCTTCTTTCATCACTTTCGTTGACCGTATTCACTACATATGTATAAAAATCGAATTTTTACTTTGCTATTCAATATATAAAAATCAAATTTTTACTTTGCTGTTCAATATATAAAAATTGAATTTTTACTTTGCTATTCAATATATAAAAATCGAATTTTTACTTTGCTATTCAATATATAAAAATCACCTTTTTCTCTCGCCATTCTCTATATAAAAATTCGAATTTTTTCAACTTCTTTAATATTATAAAAATCCGACATTTTACACTTTAAAAAAAAAATACGACCTCTTACACTTGCTTCATATTTTTTTTTAGAACTGAAAATAATCGATGTAGTTTATTTAAAACCAAACTGATTTTTAAAGCTAATTACGTTAAGTAAAAATAAATAAAAACTCACTTTTAACTCGTTAGGAATTCCCGGTTGTTGGCGTTGCTTGGAGGTGCTCCGGTGGGTGCGCACTCGACTGGGCAGGGGCTGCAGTTCGCTTGGAGGTTTTCTGCGCGCTTAAAGATGGACGGGGTGCTCCTTGGCATCGCAGGTGCTCTGGGGGTGGCGTCGGGCCTGAGGTGGTGGAGGCGATCAGTGCAGGCGGTGCCGGGTCTAGGGTTGGCTGCGCCCTTCGATTTGGGGGCCTGGGTCGGGATTCACGTTCGATGGGGGTTTGACTTGGAGATGGAGGCGGTGGAGGAAGGTGATGGCAGCGCGGTGGCTGGGGGAGTCGCGGGTGCGGTGGAGAGACGACGGTGGGCGGTGGTAGAAGGCGACGAGATCTGAAAAGGGGGGCGCGATTTCTCACTTTGACCGGGTAAAAAGAATAATGAGGGTTTGACCTCGTATATTAATATATATAATAAATGAAATAATAATTTAATTCGTGAATTCCTTGCTCAAGGCTACGATCTCCATCCCAAACCCAACGGCTATCGCCCTTAGTATAATACCCCCATTCCGAACACAATGGGATATGTTTCGCAAGCTGATTCGACCGTTTCGATTAGTTTCCGTTAAAATCAACATATAACTCTATATATTGATTTTGAACGCGCATTTCAATTTACCGGGGTCACATACTAACTCTAAAAATTCCTGAAAAATATTTTCTAGCTTCGTATTGACGATACGGTCCTAACAAAACTAATTTCATCGAATTCCGAGACCGTTGGAAAAATGGCCATTTTCCAGTCGATTAAAATCAACTAAAACTGGTCAAACACGTTTTCCTTTGCCACGCTCACATATTGATTCGAAAAATTATGAAATTTGAAACCTAGAAATAATTTGACATCACGGATCCAACAAAAGTGGTTTCGTTGAAATCCGAGGTGGTTTGCAAAATTTCCATTTTTAAGGGCCTGAATTCCATAACGACAATTCAGAATTTTCAACTGGACATATCTTTCGATTCCTGCTATGAAATTTCAATTTTTCGGATTCGTTGGAAAGATATCATCAATTAGATCCTATTATTTTTGGTTTTACTAAAATCCGGTTTGTTTTGCACCCGGTACATTCAATTGATGTTTGAAATCGAATTATCGAACTACCGCGCCATTTTCAATTCTATTTATAATTATACATAATAATTTATATTCTAACGACGACGTATATAAATATATACATCGAATTCAATTCAAAACATATTTCTCGTCGATATTATTTAAAATAATTCAATTTAAATGTTCAAAATTCGCTAAAATTGCCAAAATAAAAAATTTAAACTGGCCCGCATTTCCGGGTTGTTACAATCTCCCCCACTTAAAACTTTTCGTCCCCGAAAAGGAACAAAGCCGAAAGTTGTTTCACAAATCAACTCAACTTTCATTGTTTTGATTACAGCTTAAGTTCTTCAACTTTTCAGTTTCCAAGAACTTTTCAAATTTTTCAAAAATTTGGCTAACACCCTAAATTTTGGAAAAATTTCGCCATAACCTCCCCTGCACCGGGAGCCACGGGAAAATCAAGAAATTGCCATATATGCCTTCTGATCTCAAAAAGAAAAAGAAAAAGCCAAGCGGCTAGCCAATCAGCTCATAAAATAATCATCACCCAAACAAAACAGTAAATTATAGTAAACATGTACCTATTTGTCGGGCAAACAAATTTTATTCTTCTGCTCTAGCCTCTTTGCTATGACCTGTTCAATGTAAGTACAAGTATATGCAAGCAAATGCGACCAAATTTCAATACAATTTACTATTTGATTCTATTAGGCGTAATGGTTCAAAATTTCAAACAAATAACGAAACAACACAAACATCAATCAATTAGTGAATTATCATTTCAAATTCATAACTTTGGTACATAGTCAAAAAATCAGATTTTTGATGCCAAATCACAACAATCGGCCCTATCTAATTTTGGTTCTCTCACCAGTCAATAGGAAATATATAGAAAGCCCACTTTCGTCACTCGAACATAAATTCTAATGATGGAGCTCCATCATCAAAATCATCTCCGGGCGATTAGAGTGTAATTCTATATCTATCCAGTATATTAAAACTTCGAATAGACGCTAGCTAGGTGCATACGCAAAATCTTTATATATTGGATTGTCCTAATCAATATGAAATAAATAATCAAATACGAATAATTGATTTTAAATTTTCAAAACAAAATTCGTTTCATCTTAAAAATATACTCTTCACACTCATTTTAGGATACTACTGATCCCATCTCTAACGAGTCATTCTCATTGGATATTACTAATCCATTATCTGATGAATTCTTTCGTATGGTTCTAATGTGTCTTGTTCTCTGAGCTTGGTAAACCAAAGCTCTGATACCAACTGTGGAAACCCGTAACTTCCCCGTGAAGGAAAGCGCGGATAGTTCGAGAACAAGCCACATCAGGACGCAGACGGAAGAACATTTCATTGTATATTTCAACAATGCATCAGATTACGAGAATATACAGAGCATAAATGAATATTACACAGAAATATCAGAGATTTAAATTACATTTAAATACATCGCGGCGGAAAATTAATACAATACACAACTTGAAGAGATATACGGATACAAAGCTTTCCGGATATCATTCCAGCTGTAAACCAGGATCCTGTGAATATAAATCTGCAAAACCAAAACTACTAGCTTCCCGTGTCAAGATAAGGGCACCCAGAGTTTAGGTTAAAACAATAAACTCTAGGTTAGTCATGGGACTGGTGTGAGAACTAAAAATAGTAATCTTTATTTTTAAAGTTAGGTAAATTAAGGGACCACGCCGTATAACACGGAATGGGTTTCCTCCCAAGAATACCGGTGCATAAAACAAACAGCACAATGCTAAATAAAGAAAAATGAAGCTGTTATAAGACCCAAGTCCTATCACACAATGCAACGCAAGCCGGGGGATAGGGTTTTCCCTTATAACAGCCAAAGAATGTTTGCTATGTCTTAAAACAAATCATTTGATACTATTATCAGTGTATAGTGTATAAAACAAATTCGAATCATAAGTATCAATCATAGACGGCATGGGTACCATATATCATGTCGCCATACTAGTTCTACAATTAAAACCGCAAAATCACGTATTTGGAAGTTGGATTTCCATCTATGAACCGAGGCAAAAGATAGTCCTCAACCGATTCGAGACTCTCTAGCCCGAGCCTCAGGTCAGAGCTCGAGTGACCTTGGAGTGACAGGGCCGGTCCACCGATGTGGGTTAAACTTAAATCCTGAACACTGCGTTTCCCCGCCCTTTGGGGCGTAAGTGAGCCAACGAATGACTCCATCGGACCCGGATCGTCCGATCAAACCGAGGCGCCTCGCAACAGCAACAACCACACAGGTGAAAAGTATATAAATGTCAGGGCTGGTAGGTCACTGACACCACCTTAGCTAGAAATAAACGCATGCCCTCCCTGAGGTCCTCCTCCCGTTTTTGGTTCACAACCGGGGTGTGAGGCTCGCAAATCAACGCTACACAAAGCTATGCCACACAGGCCTTGCTTTGATCATCATCCACAAGACTTTGCTTTTCAACAGAAGCCTTGATCAATTGCCACTTAGGCATGCTGCACAGGCAATTCACTCCATGCAATTGATATCTATCAGTATATAACCCCTGGGCTCGTACGTCTCAGAGAAGGGAGTTAAGCAAGAGAATAAATTCTCCGCCGCCAAACAGATATATATTTAATTGAAATCAATCACACAGACTAAAACCCAATGTCAGACACACAGTCCATTTACAAGTCCGTTCTGGGTCTGAACGAAACCGGAGGCACCTAGTACCCCACATATCCATCGATCTCCAAGTACGTCTAGACGATCACCAACTGTTTCAATCTTCTTGGGTGTACATCCCAGTCAAGATCATCAGTTATCACCCAAACGACGTGAAGACCTCCTGTCTTCGACCACCGTCTTCATCTTCGACTTATCGTCGTATCAGTTATTCAGAATGGGATAAACCCGGTCTTTCCGAATAACTCGCGTATATTTTAAACAAGTGTTACACAAAGACAACATACGCCTCATTCCAATTCATCAGTCACTAACCGTAAATTAATCAAGAGAATAATTCCCCAAATATTAACCCCGAAGGCCGAAACCAACATCAGATCAATATCCAGAAAACCATTCTGCTTAGCTAACCGACAGTTAGTTTCTAAATTTCACATTCATAGGGAAAGGTTCCCATTAATTTTATCAAAGATAAATCCCTTGAATTTATTCTTTAATCTTCTTTTGAATTTCAATTCAACTAGTCGGGATTAACGAACCTTACCGAAGTAATCATTTGTTTTAATTTCCCAACCCCGACCTATTCATCCCATGAAGTAAAACTGGTTATACTTCATATCTAACACCACGGTGTTATCGGTAAATTCAATTACCATTTCACGTTCAAATCTAATTAAAGATTTAACTAACGCCTGGAGCAAAACTGGTGATACTCCATTCTCGATTTTTTTCAATCTAATTAAAGATTCATTAAAACTCCATTTAGTCTTAATCTGTGACTGGGTGAAAGAATCAGTGTCATTTAAAACACGGTTCACGATAAACCCCAAAATCACATCACATTTCAATCAGTCCCTAACCAAAAATTAGCAAGTGAGCAATTCCCAAAATATTAACCCCGAACGCCGAAACCAACATCAGATCAATATCCCAGAAACCATTCAACTCAACTAATCTTCAGTTTGTTTCTGGATTTTCTTAACTCCTTTGGGTCTAAGAATAGTATTATTGAAGATACCATTCACGACAACCCAAAATCACATTTGTTATTAAACAAAAGGCTCTGAATAGAAAATATACTGGCTTATTCCATATCGAATTCTACGACTAACAAATATCGTATTGGAAATAATGATATATATATATATATCTCAAATTCCCATAACAAAATCTGTATCATCACGAAATCCAACATCGAAATAATCCAAAGACAATTTCGATTCAAATCCATTCCAATATAATTATTGGAAATTCTGGTTATTTTCAAAACCATTTCAAATCTAGTTTATTTATTTTAAAAACAAATAGAATTATAATTCTAGTTCAAAACTAGTTCATTTCGATAAAAATCTATTTTTATCTTTTCAAATATGGAGTTTTTCATCCCAATTTTTCCCAAATCATTTCTTATGATTTTACACAAATTATTACTATTTTTAATAATTTCATCAAGGCCCGTACAGTCGATTTCCACCAATGGCCATCGAACTGCACTTACAGCGACCTTTTCCAAATTTGATTTGGACATAATTCCAAATCCAACCATTAGATTTCAAATTTATAATGTTTGTTAGAAAGCTCTTTTCGATACGAACCCAACAGTTCCGGTTTTAGGAGAATCCGATGGTGGGATCTCCCGCAGTATCCATTCGAAGTCAATGGTCGAAATTCGCGAACTGCCGCGGCGCGGCGCGTTCTATACAGGCTATTATATTATATTATATATATATATATATATAATATATACTTCGTCGATTTCCTTTTAAAACATATTTTATAAATCATTTTAAATTCGTTTTCAAAACGATTTCAACTTCATTTTCAAATTCAAATCAAAACTGAATTATCCCTTTCAAATTCGGTTTAAATTCATTTCAAATTGATTCCAATTCAAATCGATTTTTAATTCAATTTCGATTCGTTTTCAACTAAATTTCGATTCGTATTCAATTCTATTAAATTTCAATTCGAATTCATTTCTATTCAAATTCAATTCGAATTCATTTCTATTCGAATTTCAAATCATTTCAATATATTTCGAATTTCAAATCAATTCAGTTTAATTCGAATTTCAATTCACTTTAAATATAATTCTAATTTCAATTCATTTCAACATAGTTCAAATTTCAAATCTATTCAATTTCAAATCTATTCAATATGCATTGAAGAATGAATAAAATCGATATAAATATCGTTCACGTCAAAATGGCATCAATCTAACCAACACGGCTTCATATGTTTCTATTTTCAAATATTCTATTTCAAATATTCTATTCTAAATATTTCTATTTCAAATATTTCTATTTCAAATATTTCTATTCAAATGTTCCTATTTCAAATATTTCTATTCAAATATTCCTTTTTAAATATTTCTTTTTCGAAACTGGAATGAGGCCCAATCAATTACCATGTAATGTTAATTATATGGATTTTCTACAACACATGTATATATCAACAACGATGAATAATTAACCATCATCCAAAGTGCATTCTACACTGTATAAGCATCAAATATAAATATTCAACGCTTATAACAGTCTGTCAATCAATCGATCGACATACAACTAAACAATCGGGATTAGTGTACGTCAAATATCATCCCAATAACCATGTGGGGTTTCAAGTAATCAAACACAGATTTTTTTTTGTGCAGTTGGGCGATGTGTAAAATTTATCATCCCAATCAATATCAGTCAAATGTGTGTATACAAACAAATCATCTGATTTGTTTATTTTTATTTCATTTCATATACACATTAAAAATTCTATTTTTAACTATAAAATATTTTCCCTTATAAAATATTTTATTTCATTTCTCATCACATCACACAATCAGCTACACATCAAAATTAAACAACCAAGCATACAAGCCGTCCATGGTCTGTGGACGACGGGTGTCGGGTGCTACTAAACACCGTTTACATCCTAGTATATATTTATAACTTGAAAAAGAGATTGAAGAGTGAGAAATTCTCACAGATATTGCAAATCCAACGCCACGACTCTTCTTTGTAGAAATCTTCGCCGTTTCTTCTTTCATCACTTTCGTTGACCATATTCACTACATATATATAAAAATCGAATTTTTACTTTGTTATTCAATATATAAAAATTGAATTTTTACTTTGTTGTTCAATATATAAAAATCGAATTTTTACTTTGCTATTCAATATATAAAAATCGAATTTTTACTTTGCTATTCAATATATAAAAATCACCTTTTTCTCTCGCCATTCTCCATATAAAAATTCGATTTTTTTCAACTTCTTTAATATTATAAAAATCCGACATTTTACACTTTAAAAAAAATCCGACCTCTTACACTTGCTTCATATTTTTTTTTTAGAATTGAAAATAATCGATGTAGTTTATTTAAAACCAAACTGATTTTTAAAGCAAATTACGTTAAGTAAAAATATATAAAAACTCACTTTTAACTCGTTAGGAATTCCCGGTTGTTGGCGTCGCTTGGAGGTGCTCCGGTGGGTGCGCACTCGACTGGGCAGGGGCTGTAGTTCACTGTCGAAGGGGAAAAGGGTTTTCTGCGCGCTTGGAGATGGACGGGGTGCTCCTTGGCGTCGCAGGTGCTTTGGGGGTGGCGCCGGGCCTTAGGTGGTAGAGGCGATCAGTGCAGGCGGCGCCGGGTCTAGGGTTGGCTGCGCCCTTCGATTTGGGGGTCTGGGTCGGGATTCACGTTCGATGGGGGTTTGACTTGGAGATGGAGGCGGTGGAGGAAGGGGATGGCAAGGCCGTGGCTGGGGGAGTTGCAGGTGCGGTGGAGAGACGACGGTGGGCGGTGGTAGAAGGCGACGAGATCTGAAAAGGGGGGCGCGATTTCTCACTTTGACCGGGTAAAGAGAATAATGAGGGTTTGACCTCATATATTAATATATATATAATAAATGAAATAATAATTTAATTCGTGAATTCCTTGCTCAAGGCTACGATCTCCATCCCAAACCCAACGGCTATTGCCCTTAGCGTAATACCCCCATTCCGAACACAATGGGATATGTTTCGCAAGCTGATTCGACCGTTTCGATCAGTTTCTGTTAAAATCAACATATAACTCTATATATTGATTTTGAACGCGCATTTCAATTTACCGGGGTCACATACTAACTCTAAAAATTCCTGAAAAATATTTTCTAGCTTCGTATTGACGATACGGTCCTAACAAAACTAATTTCGTCAAATTTTGAGACCGTTGGAAAAATGACCATTTTCCAGTCGATTAAAATCAACTAAACCAGGTCAAACACGTTTTCCTTTGCCACGCTCACATATTGATTCAAAAAATTATGAAATTTGAAACCTAGCAATAATTTGACATCACGGATCCAACAAAAGTGATTTCGTCGAAATCCGAGGTCGTTTGCGAAATTTACATTTTTAAGGGCCTGAATTCCATAGCGACTATTCAGAATTTTCAACTGGACATATCTTTTGATTCCCGCTATGAAATTTCAATTTTTCGGATTCGTTGGAAAGACATCATCAATTAGATCCTATTATTTTTGGTTTCACTAAAATCCGGTTTGTTTTGCACCCGGCACATTCAATTGAAGTTTGAAATCGAATTATCGAACTACCGCGCCATTTTCAATTCTATTTATAATTATATATAGTTATTTATATTCTAACGACGACGTATATAAATATATATGTCGAATTCAATTCAAAACATTTTTCTCGTCGATATTATTTAAAATAATTCATTTAAATGTTCAAAATTCGCTAAAATTGCCACAATAAAAATTTTAAACTGGCCTGCATTTCCGGGTTGTTACATGACTACATGATTGCCTGTACAAATTTAGGCACCCAAGAGTTTAGGGAAATTAACCAAAATAAACTCCGGGTCAGTCATGGGACTAGTGTCAGTAAAACAACTTAAAATAGTTTGAGTAATTAAACGATATCTCATAAGACCACGCCGTATAACGGAACAGGTTTTTCCCTTATGAGAATCCAAATCCATTTGATTTAACTTTCAAATCATTCGGAAAGAAACAATGATCTTTATATCAAAACTCTTTTGATATTATAATAATGCCTATCAACCACAACTAAATAATCATCTAGCTAAAACGCTTTCATCTCACGTTCTACATACATAGTATACAATCAAAACCACGAGCACTTATTGGGTAATAGATTTCCAACTATGACAAGGTATGGAACCACCTTCCAATAGTGTAACTATAGAGAGGAATACACTGGGTTCAACAAGAACACCTTGCAACCCGGCCACGCATGACCGACCACTTATTTTTCTTGGGTGTATCGAATGTATATCACCAACGGTTGGGATCAGCAATCATTTCCTGAATGGGACAACATCGAATAGATTAAAGAATGAAATGAATATCTCTAGATAGGTGATAATACATTCTAATGGAAGCAACCAACATAGCCATGCTGCCTGCCCAATTTTTGTAACCTCTGACAGATTACACAATTATTCACTTTGAATGTCACATCGTCATACTTTCCAAATCACAAATTGATTTCCCCAAAAATACAACGGGTAAACAGCTAAGAGAAACGAATTCCTCTGCCACCAAACGTACATACGTTTGAAGAGATCAACTTACGTGATCATTAAATATATTTTGTCAAACATTCTTCCATACAGTTTGTCCTGGGACTGAAAAAACCGAAGGCACTATTATGTAAATCCTTCTTAGGCAATTTCTACCTAGGATTTGATAGAATGAACCTTGCACAAACTCCATCTTCAATTATCTTCATCATATTTGATCGCAATGCTAACGCCCATAAAGAGCGGTTTTCAGATAATGGATATGATCCCCTTCTCTCCATATTGACGACGGAAAAATGGTCAAAAACTTCGATAGTCGGTGAGTTAACTATCAAAGAAAAACATGTGTGCAACTAACGATATTATTTCTAAATGGAAATTCTATCGATCAATCATCAGTCATCATTTATCTCTTAAATTAATTTATCATTAATTTATTCATTTACCTATTTCCTATTTCCATATATATATATATATACACACAGAAATTCTTATTTTCTAATTTATAAAATATACATTATTAATATTGGAAAAAAGTTTCCGTTTTATTCTCATCTCTTATTTTCTATATTAGAAAACATTTTTGATTCTTATTTGGAAAACATTTCCAAAACTCCATCATTGGATTTAAAAACAGACGTTTAAATAAAACATCGCTATGCCAACTCCAGTTAACTATTATTACTGTTATTTTCCATACCACAGATGAATAATTTTCCAAGTATGTTAAAGTTCAAACACGGTCAAGAAACGAACAAAGATCAGTTCACTAACGTTGTCTGCCTTGCACGTTTTTGATTTAAAATAATTTATTCGAGAGAACAAATGTTATTCCTCTGCTATGTCTTATTAGACGTATCCCACATATTGATTAACATATTTAAATTCAACTTTTAATATTCAACATTGAATACCATTCGTCAGTTGTTATGAACGTATCGACCGTTTACATTGATTTAGTCTATGTAACGTATTCCAATATTCAAGTCTTAACTTTTTTTTCTAATTTATAGAATTTAACTTGTCGCTTGCATTGTATTTTTAAAACAACACATGCGTTCATATATGAAATTCAAATCCGCGCTTGCGACTTAAGTTATGTTTTCTTGTTCAAAATAATATTTTAATTATTATTGGTTCGTTACATTCTCCCCCACTTAGCACTTTTCATCCCCGAAAAGGAAAATTCGCGTAGACTTACGCCTATTTGAAAACTACCCAAATTTCTTTGCTTAGTTTAAAACTTGTTTGGAAGAAAACTAAGTTATAAAATTTAAAACTTAAAAACTTTTCTGACACATGGATTTTACGAAAATTCTTGGCAACATCTCCCCTGCA
This sequence comes from Allium sativum, assembly GCA_030737875.1. Taxonomy (NCBI): domain Eukaryota; kingdom Viridiplantae; phylum Streptophyta; class Magnoliopsida; order Asparagales; family Amaryllidaceae; genus Allium; species Allium sativum. The sequence continues at coordinate 49,328,874 of CM060918.1, forward strand.
CGGTTCGCTCGGAAAATTTCCCCGTACACATAAACAACAAAAACACAAAATATACATCTCATCTACACAATGAGGTACCCCAATATAGGGGAAACAAAACAAAATCAACCCAAATACGATATGTAAACCAAGATACGTACCTTGTTTAGCGTTTTTAAAGCATATTTGTTTATTTTCTTAGCATTCTGCGCAAAAGCGAGCTCCATCAAACAACGTGCCCTTGCACCTACTAAGACACTCGACAGATAACGAGAATTAAATGTATATAGTTAAAGCTGAATGTATGGAACAATGAACAATATACGTCATAACTTACTTAGCATTTGTAAAAAATGAAATGAAACATAATAATATACTTAACCGCATGCAAAACATGACATAAATTAAATAACATCTGTCAGTATGTAAATGAAATCAAGATGCATATAATTTTATTAATAAGCAATATGTAGTTAATTTTTATTATAACTTCATTTGACATTTTTTTTATAACCATGTTCAGGTTTTTTTTATGTACGTCTTACTTACATGAAATCTATTACTTTCAAGTAGAAAATACATGACATATCACACAATGCAAATGGTTTCAAACATTTTCAAGAATCCAAGGTTGACGTTCTAATATAGGTTTAATGCAAGTTATATGACGCACGAGCTAAATCTGGTTTCGTTATTTTGTGTTTATCTCACTCACGTGCATATTTGTTCATTACACTTGCATTCAATTTTATTCATTTCCATCTTTTAACATTTTTTTTTCACTTTAAATTCTTTGTTTGTTGTGCTTGATAACAACAAACATGAAATTTTAATGCTACATACTCCATTTTGCTCGTATTTGATTTATTTTCATTTTAGTTTCATATGGTTAGATTTTCTTTTTCAAGTAAAATTTATATATACAAAATTCATTTCACCATAAGTGACAGTTTGTTGAATTACAATGAATACACAGTAATTCATTTTATAAAGTTTCAAACGAAGAAAACAGTCCTCTCCCGCCACTCGGAACTTTAGTTCCAATTGCAAATTTAACTGTATACTAATCCAAAGGCTAAGAATGTAGAATGGTATATATGACTTATTATCAAATCATCTTTCAATCAATGTTCAAAATCCTAATTCCATTAAAATTCATAAGTTTTTCATATATAATAAACACTAGTTTAGATTTCATATTCATATATGGAAAATCTTAAAATTCTATAGACACTCATCCACTAGCATTTTACTCTATTAGTTCCAAATCAACTTTCTCATCATTAAATTTCTTACTTACATATTTACAAAGTAAGGGTTTAGTATTAATTTGACGTCTCAACTAGAATTATACATCTTCCTCACTTTCGAAACTTGAAAATAAACATTGGTGATATTGCAACCACCACCAAATTCATTTTCAAATGACTACGGTGCGAATCTATATTTATCTAGTACACAAAGGATTAGCACATACATTCAATTTTGACGTCAAATTGAATATTCGAAGTCTTCTCTTTAAAATAAAGGTATACACAAAATTTTCAAATATGCGTCGAAATAGTACATTTCAAAAAACATAGCTAATTATAAAATTTTCAAGCAGGGAAATTACATACTCCCTACTCAATTTGTTTGTCATATTTGGTTACAATCATTTATTTATACTATTCTCAAAATTCTCAATAGCAAATCATAGAGGATTTCATTTCTAGAAAATTAAATTTTCAAGCACATTTTGTTTTGCAAATCTAAATTTAGTGTTTGCTTACCATATAAATTACAAGTCTCTATTCCTATCAAACGATTTTTTTTCCATCGATGCTTAATTTAATATATCTGCTTCAACAATGTTTTATATTAACACTTTTAACTCAGAATAGAATTTGAAATTTCAACCTATTATGCTTATCATTCATATTATCTTAGAATTTTACTAAGTCATTTTATTTCCAATTTTTTTAAATTTACAAGCCTTACTTGTTTACATAACTTTATAAGTTCTTGATTGCTAAATTATTGAAATCTTCCTTAATATAAAGTCATTAATCCTCATATTACCCATTGCTATTGGATTCCAATTTGATTTATTCAATACAACCAAGTATTCAACACTTTAGTTATTATTCAAGTTTTATTTTAAATTCTTATCCCTTAATTTAACTCGATGTTGAGATAAGTCCAAATATAAGTTAGGGGTTGATCGAATGGACGAATCAAATCAATAGAATTTGTCATAGATAGGTTAAACGAATCAAGGGGAATTCAGGATGTAAAAGAGACAAACTTTAAAATTTCCTAAGATAGGACAAACAAGATTGAGACTCAGATTTAAGAATGCCTAATCTAAAAGGAATCTATCAAAAGAAAGGAAATATTTTAAAACGAAGATAAAATTCACAAATTATTTTCAAATATAGAAAAATCCCTTTAAAAACACTAAAATTCATTTTAAAATATATATTTTTCTTTCAAAAACACGCTATTCTCGGGTATGATTCTAAGACGATTTCACTCATTCTAGAGTATTTCTACTCCATCTCTAATGAGTAAACTAAGCTTTGTGTAACCAAAGCTCTAATACCAACTGTAACGACCTAGCTTTTTGACCGCTCCAAGTCGGTAATTAAACCAACTCGAACCATTCAAGACGACAGATTGTTATTGCTTATGTAGTTGAAATGCAAATCATCACAAAATCACAGACACATAACACATAATATCTCACAACGGAAGTAAAATTTATGCAATGATACAAAATCTTTAAGCTTACATAATCAGAGTACAGAATAAATATAGAAACAGCGGAAGACTAAGAACCTTGCTAATACATGAATAGCTGACCGAAGTGCGGTAACTACATGAGTGATAATATGATAATAGATGTATGACTGGATCTTCAACAAATCCCAAGCTCTAGTAGATAGATTTCCAAGCTGTAATACTCTATCTGACCTGGCATTTTGCAAGGAATAAAACACAAAATACATGAGTAAGGAAAAGGATATTTGGGATTCATATCCTTTAAGGATCCGTTAGATTAATAAGTATATATATAATAGTACGCTATTATAATAGTGTTTATTCAGTAAAGTAAATATAATGAAAATAGCATAAGCGGGATTACCATATTACCCTTATGCCGTTTATAGGCATCACAGTCTATACAGTACTGTAAATTCACTGCACTGGTGTTATCAGAGGGCACTCCATAGAACGCAACACTAAATCAAAACAGTATGGGGCTCATATAGGATAAATATGACAAGACACTCGAGGCAATACCCAGGGTAGGATTCTACCAGTTGCACTCCCGGACTGGTGGTAACGCATAGCAGCCACTACCAACTACCTCGGAATGTACTCCTGTTATCAAAGGGTGCACCCAAATCAATCACAATAGTAATAGAGATGGTATCGAAGAAGCGTGTCCGATCTGAGGTGTTATCTCAACTAATCACGGTATAGCTCCTGTTTCAGTCATTTTAGTTATGACCCGAAGGTCAAGGCCAATCCATCATCGTTCTCCTTCTTCAAATCCAATAATCACCTTCATACCATCTTACTTCATTCTGCAATCTCTGTTGTAACGACCCAGAAAATCTGAACCAATTTAAAATTTTTAAATTGGCTAAAATAATGGATTTTAAATATTTAAAATAAATATTTTAAATAATGGCGATGAAAACTGAGTTTGAATCGACGATTGAAAACAAATATAATTAATTATAATTATAAACAAGGCCTGAAATGGCGTGGCAGTTTCAAAAATTGAATTCAAACTTTGTCGGACTATACCGGGTGCAAAACAATCCGGATTTTAGTGAAACCAAAAATATATAAATCTGTTAGTGAATATCTTTCTAACGAATCCGACAAATCGAAATTTGATAGCGGAAATCAAAAGATATGTCCAGTTGAAAATTCTGAATAGTCGCTATGGAATTCAGGCCCTTAAAAATGGACATTTTGCAAATGACCTCGGATTTCGATGAAACCACTTTTGTTGGATCCGTAGGGTCAAGTTATTGTTAGGTTTCAAATTTCATAATTTTTCGAATCAATATGTGAGCGTGGCAAAGGAAAACGCGTTTGATCGGTTTTAGTTGATTTTAATCGACTGGAAATTGGCCATTTTACAAACGGTCTCAGAATTTGACGAAACTAGTTTTGTTAGGACCGTATCGTCAATACGAAGCTAGAAAATATTTTTCTGGAATTTTTCTAGTTAGTATGTGGCCCCGGTAATTTGAAATGTACGTTTAAAATTCAATATAGTGATTTAAATGTAAATTCAACGGAAACTGATTGTAACAATCAAATCAGCTTGCGATACATATCCCATTGTGTTCGGAATGGGGGTAAAACGCTATGGGCGACAGGTGGTAGGCCTCGTTTCGAGGTCGTATGTAAAAGTCAACCTTTTTGCAAAATATAAATAATTAAATAATAAAAATATATATATAATCTCCCTCCCTTTTCTTCTTTCTGCCCCCCCCCCCCCCCGATTTCATTAATCAGTAAACAAAAAAAAAAGATTTGAACTCTGAATAGGAAAAGATTTGAACTTGGGAAAATAAAGATCATATTTTTAAAAGAGAAAAGACGGAATTTTTAGTAAGTAGAAGAAGTAAAATATGATTTTTATATTTTTAAAGTAATAAAAATATAATTTTTACATCATAGGAATATTAAAAATATAATCTTTATTTTTGAAAAGGCGGAATTTATATTTTTGAAATTCGATCTTTATATATTGAATAGCGAAGTTGAAATTCGATTTTTATATATTGAATAACATAGTAAAAATTCGATTTTTACCTATGTAGAGAATACGGGCAACAAAGCGACAAAAAGAGAGATTGGCGAAGATTTTATGCAAAGAAGAGTCGTGGGATTGAATTAGCTATTCGGTGAGATTTCTGATTTAAAAATATATATAGATATGTGTGAAATAAAAGTGAATTGCTATATATAAATATATATATATATATATATATATACGCCCCTCGTCCACAAACCATGGACGATATTTATTGGTTGAAATTGTTGTGAAAATTGATTGATAGCGAATGATTGCTTGGGATTGTTTGTGGTTGATATTGGTTGATTGTGGTTGAAAAATACCCATTTGTGGTTGAGAAATATTTGGTTGAAACCACATAGGATTAGTTTGTGGAAATGAAATAAATATATACATGCCGCCTGCGTGCGAACTAGATGCATGATCCCCATTGTCAAAAACTGTGAGGTTTTAAGGTAGAGCGAGGATCCGTACTAGGGACGGTCCCGGTTTTAACTACCCTGCCGTTATGCTGCCGAAATTTTGAATAATATTCGTATGTTTGAATTATTTTCATCTGCTTAAACTATATTTATTCATTGTATAGAAAACATTCATGTGTTGAATTGATATTCATTCGTTGATTAGAAATTCATGTGTTGAATGGTATTCATATTTTGAAATAAATTGTTTGATAATAAAAATCACCTTTTATCGACTATATGAACTGTGTAAAATAATCTCGTTTTAAAAGAAATTGTTTTATGATAAAAATCCCATTTTTATCACCAACTTGAACTATATAGAAAAATAGTGTTTTGAAATGAATTGTTTTACAATAAAAATCACATTTTTATTGTATGCATAAATCGTTGAAATGTGAAGTGTTAAAAATAGCCACTTGTTCAAAATAAACATATATGAGTTGAAATATTCATTAATTAGCTAATGAAATGATTTGCACCTATTTATGTAACATTAGAATGAATGATGTTTTTAAACCAAACAGAAATCAAATATGAAGTTGAATAGAAAATGATAAATGATAAGAACTGTATATATATGTACATGCATATTTATTGAACAGGTTATAGCAAAGGGGCTAGAGAAGAGGAATAAAATTTTGTGCCCGACAAATAGGTACACATTTACTGTTTTGTTTGGGTGATGATTTTATGAGCCTGTTGGCTAGCCGCTTGGCTTTTTCTTTTTCTTTTTGAGATTAGAAGGACCGGGAACGCTATTTGCGATTTCCCGATGCTCCCGGTGCAGGGGAGGTTATGGCAAAATTTTCCAAAATTTTAAGGTGTTAGAAAAATATTTGAAGTGAAAACGATATGGAAATCATTGAATGAACTATATTTATATAAATATATAAATATAAATAAAATTAAAACGAAACGAAGCCGTGCAGTTCGTATTTTGAAACCGTGATTTCAAACAACTAGTGCGGGAAATCCGACCATTGGATTTTCCCGAAACCTCAACCGTCGGGTTCGCCTTGGAAATATCTTTCCAACGGCACCAACCTTGCAAAAATCCAACGGTTGGATTGTCTGGAATGTTTAATTCAAATCTGAAGAAAAACAGCGCCAGAAACGATTATATTTATTTATATATATAAATATAATTATATATAATCGAATAACGACGCTGCAGTTCCTATTTTGAAATCGAAACTTCAAACGATTGTACCGGGAGATCCGACCGTCGGATTTTCCCGAAACTGGAACCGTTGGATTCGTTTTGAAAAGACCTTTCTAATGATGTAAATTTTGTGAAGATCCAACGGTTAGATTTTCAGATATGTGTAAATCAAATCTGAAGAAAAATAGCGCCACGGCCGCTTTATGGCCCGAAGCGTCGTTTTGAATAAATTAGTTATTTTAAAATAAATAAAAATAGCGATAAATAGTTATAAAATATCATAAGCGATATGAAATGGAAATAAACTGAATTTGCTTGATTCATGTTGCATTTGATGGTTGAATGTGTTTGGTGTGAAAAGTACATTAAAGAACAAAATTGATGTTGTCAAATAATTTAACCATTAAAATAAATTGATTTGAAATTCTAAATATACGTGAATTATTTGAAAAGGCCGATTTAATTCTCATTTCAAATAATCGACCGATGATTGAAAGTCGAAGATGAAGACGGTGGTCGAAGACCGGAGATCTTCACCTCGTTTGGATGGTAACCGAGGTCCTGATTGGGAGGCATCCCGAAATATGGATAATGAGTGGTGATCGTCCAGACGTACGTGGTGGTCGAAGGGTTTGCGAGGTATTTAGTGCCTCCGGTTTCGTTCAGACCCAGAACGGACTTGTAAATGGACTGTGTGTCTGACATTGGATTTTATTCTGTGTTGATTGATCTCTATTAAATATACATCTGTTTGGCGGCGGAGAATTTATTCTTTTGCTTAACGCCCTTCTCTGAGACGCACGAGCTCAGAGGTTGTATATCGATGGACATCAGTCGCATGGCATGAATTGCCTGTGTGGCATGCTAAGATGCAGTGATCAGGGCTTCTGTTGAAAAGCAAAGTCTTGTGGTGATGATCAAAGCACCGCCTGTGTGGCGTAGCTTTGTGTATAACGTGAATTCGCGAGCCTCACACCCCGGGATGTACCTAAAACGGGAGAAGGACATCAGGGAGGGCATGCGTTTCTTTCTAGCTAGGGTGGTGTCAGTGACCTACCAGCCCTGACATTTATATACTTTTCACCTATGTGGTTGTTGCTGTTGCGAGGCGCCTCGGTTTGATCGGACGATCCGGGTCCGATGGAGTCATTCGCTGGCTTGTTTGCGCCCCAAAGGGTGGGGAGACGTATTGTTCAGGTATAATAATCCACATCGGTGGACCGGCCCTGACTATCCAGGGGGCAGTTGCGGCTGTTCCTGAGACATGGTAGGCTAGATTGTCTCGAATTCGGTAAGGACTATCTTTTGCCTTGGTTCATGACGGAAATCAATTTCCAAATACGACATCGTGCGGTTTTGATTGTATACCTATATATAGCGACATAGTGGTATGGGGCATTAATGCCGTCTATGATTGATAGTTATGATTTGAAATTGTTTTTCAAAACATATAAACACTAGTAATATTATCAAATGCCTTTGTGTTATTCGTATCAATCATATTTTGGCCGTTATAAGGTAAAAACTCTATCCTCCGGTTTGCGTTGCATTGTGTGATGGGAACTGAGTCTTATAACGGCTTTATTTTTATAAAAAGCATAGCGATGTTTAAAAGAAAGATTTGTTTTAAAAGCACTGGCAATCCAATGGAGTAAACCCGTTCCACGGAAGTGGCGTGGTCCTGTGATTAGCCATATAATATATGTGTTGAATGGATTTCTCATACCAGTCCCATGACTGACTCGTAGTTTGTTTCACTTTCAAACTCGGGTGCCCCTTTTCCTACACGGGCAGCCTTGTATTCAGGTTTAGCTGGTTCTTTTTCTGGATAGCTGGAGCTGAAGATGGATTCTATCATTTATTTCTTTTTATGTTGTTCAGCTCCTATTGTACATATTTTGTTTATTTCCGCTATAGACATTTATGTATAGCTGAACTGTACTTGTACTAAGTAAGATCCTGTATGCTGTGTAACTCTGATGATTACATTTATCCAGTATATTCTATTGTTCATTACCTGGTGTATTTATTTAATTTTGTTCTGCTATTATCTGTTTCTGTGTTATATTCCAAATATAACCCTTGTTTCCGTGAGAACGGGATTTCGGGTCGTCGCATCGGCCACATACACAGTTGTTAAAGTGGTGTCGGCATTGGCAGAGAGTATGACATCTACTGACTCCGGTCTCTTTTACAGCCGACCGCTTACATTTTTCACCCCGTGGTCCTCAGATTTAAAGTCATATTTCTGAGCATCGCACATCGATTTATTTCAAGTATTGCCCCAAAATCGATTTATCAAATAATTTAATATTGATTTGGTTGAGATTTCAAATATAACATTTACAAATATTCCTTGTCATAAATCCCAGTTTCTTGAAATCTTTATTTTTAATCACTTATCGACACCATACGAGTTAGGATTTCACTTTTACTCGAAATATCATTATCACCTGAAATCTTCTTTTTAATTCTTCGGATTCAGTAGCTCTGATTGGACATAAATTATTTAAATTTATAAAATATACTTAAAATAGTAAAATTTGAAATAGGTTAATATATTACATTTTGAAAACAGTATATATATATATATATATGCTTATGAAAATAATTGTAAAATGACATAAAATCAATAGTATGAAATCTTTGACTGCTGAAATGGTCATGAGTCATATATTGAAAATACGCTTGGAAAAAATATATAGTACTTTGGTATATAAATAGTTATAAAGTAGTTGTAAATAGTTATAAAGATTATATAGTTAAAATAATTTAAGTTTATTTGTTAAAGGAAAATATTTTGAAAACTAGGTAGTGTGTAAATCTACTTTTATGAAAATATAATTTGATTCAAATAGCATGATACAATACGATCCAATCCGTATTTCCAATACTCAAATCAATTCCTCGAATTCAAATTTCATCTCAAAACGAGAATATTTCCAATTCCTTATTCCAAGTTGGATTTAACTACGATTCCGAGTTTAGTCAATAACTAAAATTCTGAAATCACCTCAACGATTAATCACTGAGTCGTTATTTAAATCACTATTTATTAAATTCAAATCTTACTATCATTCCACTCAAAATCCCACATCATATTCTTTCCCTTCAAGGCAATTCTAACGTAACATTCACCGTAAGTTCATATAATTAATCGAATCAATTCCCAATAAGTTGAAGTAAGATTTTGGTAAACCTTAAGGCGAACTCATTATTCAGGAAACCATACAACTTTAAATTTCTACAAATGTATACGGAATCGATTTCATAAAAATCTTGTTTACCTCAATCCAAAATTTTAAATATAAATCTTTACAACCACTTCGAACGCCTTTCTTAAACAACATTGTTTAATTTCAGTTAAGTTATTTCAAAGGAAATAATCTTTCCAAACCTTTCTTTATACAATATTAAAATTTCATTAGATCCTTTCAAGTTAAATTTTACAAATTTTACTACATCTATCTTTATAAAAATGGAAATGCAGAAAGCTTAAAAACCCAAATCCTTTAGCTAAAATATTTTATGGAATTAGGCTTTTTAGCTAACGTAAATCCATATGTTAAGAAAAAAAAATCAAACACATTAAAACTCTTGTTTAAAACAAGATGAGTTTAAATTTAAAATATCATAATTTAAAATGAGACAAAAAATATAGTTTGAGAGATTTTTCAACCATTTCCTTTATTCAAAAAAAATTCAAAATCTATTGATAAGATCGATACGTACTTGCAACCATTTAAAATAGTTTTTTATTGACCACGGCGTTCGTATAAAATTTTCTATCCTATGGTCAAGTGATACGGATATATATCATTTCAATCTGTTCTTTAAAATATTCGAATCCCGGGTATATATCATTTCAACCCGCATCTGAAAAATATCCGAATATACAGTTATACGGTTATGTATCATTTCAACCCATACTGGTTTTCTAATCTATAGGAACTTGCACGGTGAGAAAAATAAGCATAGCATATCACATCGCATCCATATTGTGTCATATGAGGTAACGATGTGTGTTGCATGTGCACAATCACGAAGCAAACAATTTCTAGAGCAACCTAACATTTCATTTAACATCTCAATTATTTAATTCACTTAATCATAAGTTAGTCGCGAGTGAGAAAACTCACCTTCCGTGGCAAAGAAAATGAATATGTAATCGACAACAAATCTGAAGCGAACGTGATATTCAACATGGTGACTTCAAATCAATTTATTTATACATATGTATAAGTATACATAGATTTTAGATTTTTCCAAGCACGACGAGACCCGATTTGGCTACGAATCCTACCAAAATTTCAAAAGAATACCAAATCAAGCCCAACCATATTATATTTCTATACATATGTTCTATAATTTATTTGCTAACCAAATAAGGTAAAGAAATATACCTACTTCATCCTGGATTTTTCACAACCAGTAAAGCGATAAGGAGCTAACAGAAAGTACAACCCAATAGTGCCTCCAAACTAACTAGCTGCCTTTCAGGCATTTCCCCAAGCACTTGGAGTGCCCGTTTTGATAAGTATATTCGGCAGCAAGAATGCATCCTTTCTCCTTTGTTCCGTGCTGGCCTTAGGTTACAGGGTGCCAAACCTTCAATTGTGCTTGTCAGAGAAGCAAGGAAGGCACCACACTTTTTTCCCAATTTACAGATCTGTGCTAGCCTGCACTCAAACAAGTTTGGCTGGAGTTCAGTGGATGTCTCACAGTGGTTTTTCGAGACATGCATGCCAATGGCGACAACAGAGAGGAGGACCCGATGATGTAAAACCAAGCATGCATGCGGCGAGGAAGCAACCTATGGTTCAAAAATTCACGGCATCAAAGTTGTGAGGAGAAGGAAAGAAGCGTGATGAAGGTGGCGCACAGGTACGAGGTGGCGAATCATTGAGGATCGACGAACGATATGGTGGCCGAGGGTAGCCATGGCTGATTTCCCTTTTAGATTTTTATTCTATGGTTTCTTTTGTTTGAAACTCGAGTTTTGTTTTGTTTTTCTCACAGGGAAAAGGTTTTAGAAGAAGGGTGTTCGGTCCAGAAGAAGAGGGCTAAACATGGCACCACATTTCACGAGATTGGACAGATGTCCGAACTAACAGAGAACGGTTTACAAATGTTCAAAATTTCCAATTTCAATTGAATTTTCTCATTAATAATATATATATATATATATATATATATATATATATGAATCTGAATGCGTGTTAACATACAACAAGCGAGTAAATATGAGAAGCCAAGCGTTGTGTACATAACCAGCGTTCTCCTCTTTTTTCTTTTTTTCTTCTTTTTGATTTGTTAGGACCAATTTAAAAGAAAAGAGAAGAGGAAGGGAAGACATCATGAAGCAGTACACGTGTAATCACCCTTCTTCTATTCCACAACGTGTTGTTTCCTCTCTGAATTAAACATGTGTAAACTTTCGCATGCAATGAATGATCCAGTTAACTATTATTACTGTTATTTGCCATACCACGGATGAATAATTTTCCAAGTATGTTAAAGTTCAAACACGGTCAAGAAACGAACAAAGATCAGTTCACTAACGTTGTCTGCCTTGCACATTTTTTATTTGAAATTATTTATTCGAGAAAACAAATGTTATTCCTCTGCTATGTCTTATGAGACGTATCTCACACATTGATTTTCATATTTAAATTCAAATTTTAATATTCATCATTGAATACCATTTATCGGTTGTTACGACCGTGTCGATCGTTTACCTTGATTTACTCTATGTAACGTATTCCAATATTCAAGTTTTAACTTTTTTTTTCTAATTTATCGGATTTAACTTGTCGCTTATATTGTATTTTCAAGACAACACATGCGTTCCAATAAGAAATTCAAATCTGCGCTTGCAACTTAAGTTATATTTTCTTGTTCAAAATAATATTTTAATTATTACTGGTTCGTTACATTGATGATTAAAGAACGGCTTATTTTGGCATAGCTTTGTGTATAGCATTACCTCGCGAGCCTCACACCCCAGTAAGAGTCAGAAACGGGACAAGGGGACGCAGAGAGTGCACACGTTTCTTTCTACCTAGAAGTGGTATCAGGGTTTTGCAAGCCCTGACATTTTACTTATGTGGATAATGGATTATGAGGCCTCGCTTATATTGGTCGATAGTGACCAATTTATAGGTTCAATAGGACCGGAAAGCATGTGTTCAGGCATAACTAATCCACTAAAGTATTTGTGGACCGTCCCTGCATGATCCAAGGGTTCACTACGCAGGATCTTGAGACATTTTCTAGAGTGTCTCAAATCGGTAAGGAAATCGTCCCTAGCCTTTACCCATGATGGAAAACCAATTTCCAATACGACATTACGGCTTTGATTGTAAACCTATATATGGCGACATAGTATGTGGTAGCTATGTCGTCTATGATTGATACATTTACTTTGAAGTATTTTAAACTGATTAGACACTAATAATAACATAAAAACATTATTTTCTACGTATAAAGGATGTTTTATCATTATAAGGTAAAACTCTATCCTCTGGTTTGCGTTGCATTGTGTGACGGGACTTGAGTCTTATAATGATTTCATTTTTCTAAAAAGCATTGCGTTCTTTTGAATAAAAATTTATTAAACTTAGGCACTGGCAATCCAATGGAGTAAAACCGTTCCGCGTTAGCGGCGTGGTCCTGTGATTAGCCATATTGTTAGATAAATTTGGAAAGATTTCTCATACCAGTCCCACGACTGACCTGTAGTTTGTTTCACTTTGCAAACTCGGGTGCCCTCTTTTCCACATGGGCAGTCGAGTAGCTTATTTTGCAGATATATTGAGTAGGATTCTGGATCGAATCTTAAAGCTGTGTCCAGAGCAATGATAGTCTTTTGTTGTGTTAGTTTATTAGATCCGCTGCATTGTATTGAAATTATTGTAATTTATTCTTCCGCTGTATTATAATTCGATGTACTCTGATATATTATGTACTCTGATGTAACATTATTATAATGTTTATAAAAGTTCTTTGTTATTTGTTCTGATTGTTGTATGCCCAAAGTTAGCGTATTCGGGTTTTTAGAATGGTCTTATCGATTTTGAGGTCGATTAGGTCTGGACAAAATCCGTGTCGTTACATAACTTTCATCGAAAATAATTTTTTTACTAAAATTCATTCCATATTAAGAAGCATCCTTAAGTATTTTAAAAGTTCTCATTTCTAATGCTTCTTCATGAAGTAGAGGGGACAATTTACTCTTTCATTTCAATCATATCTATGTTACATCCACTATAGTATGTATGCTTAGCTTCCAAAACGGTCTTACCATCTAAAAGAAAACTCTTACTACAAAACCACAATAAATTCTTTACAAAATGTACTCACTCATCCTTAACGTTTAAGGATGCTGAAATAGCTGAACTTTATGTAAAAGTGTTAAATTGATATTTCAATAGTTGAATTCATGGATACATCTTGTAACCAGCGGTGGTCCAATAGAGTAGTAGGCTGCCCCAGTCCAAATAAAAGTTTGTTGCCTCAAACTTTTAGCATAATTTTTTTAATGTGATGCTGAAGACATATTAGTTTACGCTTAATAATACTAGATTTGATAAGTGCAATTCCTAATACATTTAGCATCAAGTATGACTATGATGCTAAGAACACCAAGATTTTCATTTACTAATACAAATCTTGTATTAGTAAATGAAAATCAAGTGCCTTTAATTCTACCCAGAACTTAAATTAGCTAATAAAGAAAAAAGCCACTTAATTTTTACATTATCACATTATAGAAAAACTTACAAATATGTGTATTTCACGTTATATTTTTTTATTATCAACTAGTGTTTGTTCTCGAAAAATAAATTGTAATGGAACATACTGATAATTGAGGGAAGTTTTCCTGAATTTTCTCATCGCATGAATTTATCTTAAGCCTATGAGTAATATATTAAAGCATTTGAAAGAAAAAGGACTTGGTTTAGGATATATAAAGACTATTTATTGATTAACTAAAACAAATGTAAAAATTACTTTGCATTTACATTTTTTAGAAACTTCAAAATATGTAATAATACAATTTTAAAATATCATTCTATTTATACAATATATTTATACGACATGATTTTTATTTTGCATTAAAATACAGATTATGATGACAAACATAAAATACATAATTTTACGTTATATTCCAATTTTTTAAAGATAACTTTCTTTTTTGCAACTTTTTATATTTGTGGAATGGTATTAGATGCATGCTCTTTCTAAAGAATACTTGATCGATATAATTCTAAACTATAATATGTATTAGGATCCTATGGACACACATCCTTAGATTAATCAAAGCATGTGTATTGAGTTTGATGAATGTTTCTTCAAAGCTAGCATATATTTCAAAACAACAAAAAATCAATGCAATGCAATGCAATGCCAAGTTGTTATGATAATGTTCATTGAGATTGAAATCAAATTCACTCTTAAAGTATTTGTTAAATGTAAATTAATAATCACAATAGCATGAATTGAACTTGTAACCTTTAACAGTTATCAACATATGCTAAATAATTGAACAAATACATGTTTTATATTTCTAATACATATGTAGTCTATGAAAAAGATAATATATATGCAAATAAGTTTTTTATTTTTTGTATCCCCGACCCAAGTGGGTTGCCCAAGCCCGTGGGGTTGGTAGGATATCCATAGGCCACCCATGCTTGTAGTTCCTAGTTTAGTGTTATATCAGGCACAAAAAAAAACTTATTATAATCTATCGTACTTAACACACAATCTCACATTATGTATTAATTTCTTTTTCAAATGAATTGGTTTCTTTGAAGTTTAATGCACTACGAATTGCAACAGTTCACCATACAACTTTTGTATTTGATTAAATATGAATCGTGTATCCAAATTATGGTATTGCTTTTATAATTCAATAATTATAGAAGATAATGCATGCCCTTTGGTAAATAAATGCTTAAGTGACCATGATGTGAATGCATTTAGTAGTTGTATAATTTATGTCTTGCATGGGACATGATGTAGAACAATTTATTGATCGATATATTTTATATTTCAATGTTAATTAATTCAACTGATTTGTATATTTTAATTAATAAATATTTTATCATTTATATAGATTGCAAAAATTTACTGAAGTATATTGTTATAAATTTACATAGTACATATTGTTACAATATCAGAAATGTTGATGGTATTCATTTCACTTTCTTAGAGGTGAATCCTACTAGATTTTGTAGATTTCTCAAAATCCAATGAAAATTAGGAATCTTTCAACTTTTCTAGTAGGCCACAAGACTTTCTTGTCTCAGGTTTCTAACATTGAGGATGGTTAACAAATTGTAGGCCCACAAGAGATGTAAAGTTTTTCTAGTTATACCGTATACAATTCTTAACCCATAATCTTTATATTAGTTTCATTTTGGCCTTGAGTATGACCAACAAGTGAAAGATATTACTCACAACTACCCATCATATCACGACGGTCGAATTATGATGCACATATCTTAAGAAATATCAAAAAAATATGTTAATGTAATTTATGTCATTTGGTAAATATGTTGACAGTACTACACATAATGTCCTTTGCATAAGAAGATCCAAAACTAAGGGGCAAGCATTTAAAATATAAATTGTAGTGGATAACTTACATGCTAGGAATCAATGCTTTATAATATATATTCACTTATATGCTAGGAATCACAATATATATACAATACACATGCACTCGTTACTTGAACCTATTCTGGATTTTTAACAGTTTCACTTATGTTTATATGGATATAGTTATAGAGTTGTAATTTATTCAATAACCTTCATAAATTAAATCTATTGATATTATATATATGATTATCTTATTAATTAATTCATATTTAATTAATTCCAATATGTTGAATATTATTTATTTCATTTATGTATTTTTTTAAAGTTTTTTATTATTTATCTTAAACCATTTAAGATAGATAATCAACTATACCATTTACAGTTTATTTACGCATGTACATATCAATCTCTATACACATATTAATAATTAATTAAATTTTAATTTTATTCAATCAATTCATTTATTTAACTACACAATTCAAT
This sequence comes from Allium sativum, assembly GCA_030737875.1. NCBI lineage: Eukaryota > Viridiplantae > Streptophyta > Magnoliopsida > Asparagales > Amaryllidaceae > Allium > Allium sativum. The sequence goes on from CM060918.1 coordinate 49,345,372, forward strand.
TAAATGTCTAGGTTAATTAAAAATCATGGTATCTTAAACAAATTTAAGATACACATACAAGAATAATAATTACAGAAACGTACATACAACATGCATATATGTGTGCTAATTATAAAAATAATAATTTAATTAATCATGTTAATGAAATATATTAAAATTTCAAGATCAATTATTTCATTTCTCTCAAAGTCGTTCTAATTTTTTTTTTTTTGCATTTTTAAAATAAATTCCTTTTCTACATGTATATGTGTTTATATATATCAAAATTTATTTTTTAATGTAAAATATAGTTTAAATTTTCAAATCAAATCTCAAAAATTGGCCCAAGTTCCAAATCAATTTAGGTCTTTATGATAGGGCCTAACTTTTGAACGTGCTCCACCTATTGGCCAGGCTCGTGGTCAAAGAGGTGATAATACTCAATTATTCAGCCCCAAATCTACATAGTACTTTTTTGGACACCTACCAAATGGGTATGTTTAGACTGTCAATCTTAAAGTTACTGTAACAACCTGGAATTTCTAAACCAATTTAAAATTTTTATTTTAGCTATTTTAATAGATTTTGGATGTTTAAAATGATTTATTTTAAATAATAACGAAAATAAATTTATTTAAATCGAAGTTAGAATGTATGAATTTAAATTAATTATAAATAGAGTTTGAAATGGCGCGGTAGTTTGAAAATTTGATTTTAAATTTCATTTGAATGTACATAATTCAAAATAAATCGGATTTCAGAAAAACCAGAAACATTAGAATCTGTTTAATGATATCTTTCTAACGAATGTGAAAAATTCAGATATCATAATATAGATCGAAAGTTACGTCCAGTTTAAAATTTAAAATACTCACTATGGAATTTTTATATATTTTAATATAATACATATAGCCCTTAAAAATAGCCATTTTGCAAACATCCTTCATTTCGGATGAAACCACTTTTGTTGGATCAGAATGTAAAAACATAGCTAGATTTATTTTTCTAGGGATTTTTGGAGTCAGTATGTAGCCCCGGTAAATCAAAATGTACGTTGAAATCAATTTTGAACGTTATCTTAATTTGAATTTTAATTTTGTTGAAAACTAGTAGAAATAGTCGAATTGGTTTGAGGGACATATCCCATTGTGTCCGAAATGGGGGTATTTGGCTAGGGGTGACAGTCATTATGTTTGATTTCGAGTTCGAATAAAAAAAGTTAACTTTTTGGAAATTAAATAATAATATAAATATTATATAAGGATTTTAAAAACTTAGCTTCCTCCAATTCAGTAGCCTCCATGATTTGAAAAAAAACCCGTAGAAACTCGTCGCCCTCCCCCTTCCCACCATCGTGCCCCTCCCCCAATGCCGCCTCCCAGCCTCCGGGCGCCGCCCCTCCACTGCCTCCTCCCTCCTCTTCCTTTCTCTCTCCCTCTAAAGCCCCAAACCATCCTAACCCTAGCCGCCGCGGCCCCCATCACTCGCCGCTTTAGCAACACCCACCGCCGCCATCGGCCACCCACCTCCGACCATGGCCCTCCGCATGACTAAAAATCTAATTTTTACCATTTTTAGTTATACATTTTACCCCCGACCTTCCAGAGCCAATATCTTCCAACCGAAGCCCTTATGGTCAAAACTCCACAGTGCCAAAATCGAAGTGCACGATTTTCTCTTCGATTTGACTATATGGAAGGCATATTTTGGATTGTGGAGTTGTTTAGAAAACGTGTCCAAACTCTGTTATCTGATTTATGTCTTTTCGCAAATTATGGCGAATTGGAGCACTTTCGGAAGAAAGGCCACTAGGCGAAAGTTGTCCAGAATGGTGCGCTTAAGCTAGGAAAAAAGGTGGCGTGAAGATTGTAGCTCGTTTACAAATTCTAGGATCAGAACAGCAATTCATATCGTCAAAAAAGCATGGCGAGGGGATCCAAATGCGACAGCACCTTATCACTCAAATTATTTTACGGCTAAATATATCCTAAGTTATAGACGGGGCTTAGTAGCTCCTTACACTACTTTTTGTACAAACAATGGATATTTGTTTGGATTGAATTGTGGAGAAATTGATTGATTGTGGTACATTGATTGTGGTTGACTTATGTGATGGATTGATTATTGTGTTTGTCACAAGCCAGTATCAGGAGAGGGATAATGCTAGAAATTAGTCCGATTCTAATATCGCGTTGTTATAATGCCAAAATTTTCTGAAATAAACTATTAAAAATATTCATGTGTTGAATAAAATGTTGGAGCAATAAAAATACCATTATTATTGAATGTATGAACTATATAAAATAGTCATGTGTTGAAATAAATATTTAATCGTTAAAAAAATATAATTTTTAAAGTATATATGAACGACATAAAAATCTCCTGAAATGAAAATAAATATCCATTTACAAATCAGATGATTTTTTTTTTATGTACACCAATTTAACTAACATTGATTGGGACCATAAATTTTACATATCACCCAACTACACAAATAATATTCAATATTTGTTGGTTGAAACCCCACACGGGTTTTGGGATAATATTTGACATACACTAATCCCAACTGTTTAGTTGTATGTCAATTGATTGGATGACAGACTGTTGTAAGCGTTAATTATTTATATGTAATGCTTATGGATTTGTGTAATGCACTCTGGATGATGGATGATTGGTTATCATTATTGTTGTATACGTGTGTTGTATGAAATCCATATAAATAACATTATATGGTAATTTATTAGGTCTGATTCCAATTCAAAAAGAACGAATATTTTAAAATAATGAATACTTTAAAATAACGAATGTTTTAAAATAATATTCGGTGGAGGATTAAAATGTGAATTTGATGTCCGATTTTGGATGGACACGAAAATATTAAAATGTGTGAAGCTGTATTGATTGGATATTCGTTATTTTGACGCAAATGATTTTTATTTCGATTTTATTCATTTTTATAATGAATATCGAAAAGGAAATGATTTCAAAATCAGATATATTGAAAATATTATCATTTATATATTAATGATATGGAAAATTCAATTTTGATTTAAAATTGAAATGGAAGTGGGAATCGTTTTTAAAACAAATTTATAAAACACATTTTGAACAAAATATTATATATATATATACATATATATATATATATGTATATCAATGGCTTGAATAGAACGCGCTGCGCCGCGACCGTTCGCGAATTTCAACCATGGACTTCGAATTGGCATAATGGGAGATCCGATCGTCGGATTCTGCCTAAACCAGAACCATTGGATTCGTATCAAAAAGAGTTTTCCAATGAATATAAGAGATTTAAATTTGAATGTTTGGATTTCAAAATATGTCCAAATCAATTTTAGAAAAGGTCGCTGTGGACGCAGTTCGGTGGCCGTTATAGGAAACCAACTGTAAATGCCTTATTAAAATTATTAAAAACATGGAAAAATTATGTAAGATCATAATAATTGATTAGAAATGATTTTGGATGAAAAATTCGAGTTTTGAAAAGATAAAAATATATTTTTACCGAAATGAACTAGTTATTAACTAGTGTAATAATCGAATATTTTTAAAGAAATAAATTGGATTTGAAATGGTTTTTAAAAAAATCAGAATTTTCCAGCGAATAAATTGGAATGAAATAATCTTCAGAATATTTTGATATTGGATTCCGTGGCTATACGGATATTATTATGGGAATTTGGAAGATGGTCGACTTACTGACCATTTTAGTGGTCTGATAGGACCGGGAAACATGTGTTCAGGAATAACCAATCTAATAAACTATGTGTGGACCGGGCCAGCAGGATCCAAGGGTTGCCCGTAGGTGTGATCCTAGGTCATCTTGTTAGAGGTGATCCGAATCGGTAAGGAAACCATCCCTTGCCTTGATTCATGATGGAAATCCAATTTCCAATACGTGACTTTTCGGTTTTAGTTGTAAAACTAGTATGGTGACATAGTATATGGTAGCTATGCCATATAGGATTGATACATTTATGTTGGAATTGTTTTTGAATCACTATACACTTATAGTAATATCAAAATGATTTGTTTTAAACGTACCAAGCATGTTTGGCTATTATAAGGGAAAATTCTATCCTCCGGCTTGCGTTGCATTGTGTGATGGGACTTAAGTCTTATAATAGCTTCATTTTTCCAAAAAGCATAGCGATATTTTATTTTAAACTGAGATCCATGTGGAGTAAGCCCGTTCCGTGTTATACGGCGTAGTCCCATGATTTCCCAACTTTGAAAGTAAAGATTTAATATCTATTTTTAGTTCTCACACCAGTCCGATGACTGACTCGGAGTTTATTTTTTTTACCCTTAACTCTGGGTGCCTATATTTTCCACATGGGCAGCTAGTAGTTTTGGTTTTTGCAGATATTTCTTTTTCCAAGATCCTAGATTATAGCTGGAGCTATATTCGGAAAGCTTTGTATCCGTATTTTTCTTTCAGTTGTGTTAGTCGATGTATTTCCATTATGCGTTGTATTTATACATTTTTATTTCCGCTGCTATGTAATTTATTAAATCTCTGATATTTTTCCACTGTATATTATTTATTTGCAACCCTGATATCTTATACTCTGAAGCAATTGTTGAAATAGCAATGAAGTTTTCTATTGTTTGTGTTCTGATGCGTCGTGTTCTCAACTCAGTCTGGGCTTTCCCGTAACGGGAAGTTTGAGTCGTTTCATCGTGGTACCATGTAATGGCGCGTTTTGTTAGCTGTCGAATAATTAATTTATTTAATTATTTATATATCGATTTGGCGATATCAATAACTTAAAGTAAAACGTTCGAACTTATAATTTATAATTATAATTAAAATGAACCTGAAACGTCGCGGCAGTTCGCAAGTTGGCGATTCGAACTTCAACTGAATATACAGAATTCGTTTTAAGCCGGATTTCTGTGAAATAAGAAACGTGTGGAGCTGGCGGAGTATATCTTTCTAGTGGAAGAGAAAAATCGGGATTTCGTCGCGTAGATTTTGAGATATGTCCAAATCAAATTTTAAAATAGTCGCTATAGAATCGTTTATCGACCGTAACGGTTTATTCGATATAACTAGAGATCGGGTTTGAATTTAGACAAGGTTCTTTTGGGAAGTAGTGATAATTTAATTTTCAGGATTTTACTGTAATTTTTAATTAATTAAATAAGCCACTTTTTGTTTGGAGCATTTTGCACCCTGTAATCAACATTTTAGGGTTCCACAATATGAGTTAATCTACCGGTATTATTATATTTTCTGGATCGTGGCACATCGCTCATCGCAACGGTATTGTTATTTTCGTCACTAAGCAATTCTTTAATAATAAAATTTTGTGGGTAATATAGTACCCTAATATATTTATCGTGAATATATATTCCTTCTCCGTTTAAGTTTCGCACGTCCTCTATAGCTAGCTGATTTCCATAAGCTTCTCATGAATAACAAAAGGGAAGCAAGTACCCACGTTAAAGCCTTAACATCCACATCAATAACAAAAGGGAAGCAAGTACCCACGTAACACACCAAGCCACACAAACAAATCTCTTTCCCCTTAATACACGCCTCCACAATTTCTTTACACAGAAACAAAAAAAAAGGAGAGAAAGTTCGATCAAAAGAAATCAAGGGAAAAACAAATAAAACATTTTAAATTCCAATTTATATATATTCGAAATCAGTTTTGGTTCCTCTTCAGTTCGGTGTTGGTCTTGTGGCTTGCGATGCAGTCATGGGTCTGTTGGGTTTTTGCTCCGTCGAACTAGGGTTCGGATTCGATCAAAATATAGGGTTTTTGGTTTAAATTTGAGGAGGGGTTGGTGATTGTTGTGAGGAGTGGAAGCGACTGGCAAACTTGGGTGGGTTTCGGTTATGATTTCCGTCGCGAGGCCTGTAGCAGCGCAGCGACGCCATCCAGATGCCGAGTGCGTGTTGTGTTCGAAAGGTGTGATGTTGTAGAGGAGATGAAGGAGATGTTTGTGGTAATTTTCTCGGGATTTATAGTAGAGAGGATGAGGGGATAGGAGCTTGGGAATTTCGGTTATGGTGTGTTCATTCACTGGAGCGTGGAAAAATGATGTCGGGGAAGAAGCAGGTTTTGTCGGGTATGGGTTTGGTCTTGATGGGCCGTGAACTAAGGGGTAAGGCCCAAAGAAAAAGAAAGGGGATGGGTTTTATTTCAATGGGCCGGGGTTTTTATTCAAAGAAGATGGGTTTGAAATTCTTGCTGTGTTGGGTTCAACGAGTGGAAGGGCACGGCAGTTGATATTTGGGGGAAGACAAGGTACAGCAAGCGGGCTGTAACAAGAGGAGATGGGCCAGTTGGAAAATAGGGTAAGGCCCATTAGTTATATATAATCCAAGTTTATTAATATAAATTGTATTCAAACTTTGAAATGCTATATCTCAGCCATACGAAATCAGATTCGTGAACCGTAAGTTGCGTTGGGATCGTATGGACGGGAGCAACACAATGGGAATGACCGCGAGTCAATCCGAGTCCGTTACAATGTATGGAGAAATAAATTGTTCGACTGAATCAATGAACGCAAACCGATATCTATCGGTTAACGCGCAAATGTGAGTAAAACTCACCAACTCTGAACAGTTCTATTTTTACAATGTATTCTTAGAACTGTTAAAAATTATCTGTTTGACTGTGTGTTGATTGTTTGATTTAACTGCTAGTCAGTTAGTTAAATTTCGATATTGATTCTGTTTAACAGAATATATCATATGGAACTGAAAGTGATGTTATCTATATTGTCTAACATCTGTGATGCAGGGAAAAAGGTTGGAGGAATCCAACTAGATTCCTCAACAGTTATTTTTACTATGATTTATGTATTGTGATATATAAATGTGATATATATATAATCTGATGTGATTACGTGTGGTTGGACGATATTCATCGTTGTTAGATGATGTGTTAAAAACCGTAAGAAATACCAGAGTGTGATAAAAGGATTAAACAAAGTGATTTGGTAAAGATTAAACTAAGTAAATTAGTCGAGATTTAACAAAGTGGATGTGTCGAGCAAACCGAATCAAATGGGTTAGTCAAACCAAATCAAATGGGTTAGTCAAACCGAATCAAATGGATTAGTCAAACCGAATCAAATGGGTTAGTCAAAACCAAATCAAATGGGTTAGTCAAACCGAATCAAATGGGTTAGTCAAAACCAAATCAAATGGGTTAGTCAAACCAAATCAAATGGGTTAGTCAAACCAAATCAAATGGGTTAGTCAAAACCAAATCAAATGGGTTAGTAAAAACCAAATCAAATGGGTTAGTCAAACCGAATCAAATGGGTTAGTCAAACCGAATCAAATGGGCTAAGTTGGTCGAGTTAAACAAATGGGCTAAGTTAGTCGAGTTAAACAAATGGGCTAAGTTGGTCGAGTTAAACAAATGGGATAAGTTAGTCGAGTTAATCAAAGTAATTGGTTAGGTTAACCAAAGCGAGTTAGTCGAGTTAAACAAAGTAATTGGTTAGGTTAACCAAAGTAAGTTAGTTAAGTTAAACTAAGCGATAAATCGATGTAAATTAGCTAAGTTAAACTAAGTGGATTTGTTCAGTTAATCAAGACGAGTTAACCAGTTAGGTCAAACCAGTAGAGTTAACTAGTTGAGTTAACCAGTTAGAGTTAACCAGTTAGGTTAAACCAGTTGAGTTGACCAGTTAGAGTTAACCAGTTAGAGTTAATCTGTTAGAGTTAACCAGTTGAGTTAACCAGTTAGAGTTGACCAGTTAGAGTTGATCAGTTAGAGTTGATCAGTTAGAGTTATCCGAGTAGAGTTAATCGAGTAGAGTTGTCGAATATCACTTATCCGAAGTAGAGTTATCGAATATGGTGTATTCGAGAGAAGAGTTATCGAATATCGTTTATTCGAGTGGAGAAATCAAATGTGATTCATTTGAGAAGAGTTATCGAATATTAATTATTCGAAGAGTAGTTATCGAATATTGGTTATTCGAAGTTAGTTAATCCAAAGGAGTTATTCGAAGTTAGTTAATCCAAAGGAGTTATTCGAAGTTAGTTAATCCGAAGGAGTTAATCGAAGAGTTAATCCGAAGGAGTTAGTCGAAGAGTTAATCCGAAGGAGTTAGTCGAAGAGTTAATGCAAAGGAGTTATTCGAAGTTAGTTAATCCAAAGGAGTTAGTCGAAGAGTTAATCGAATATAGTTATTCGAAAGAAGGTGTTAATCGAATATTGTTATTCGTGTAAAGTTAAAAGAGTTAATCGAATTTAGTTATTCGAAATGAGTTATTCGAATTAGATATTTGAATAGAGTTAAACACATTAGAGTTATTCGAATTAGTTATTCGAATAGAGTTAAACACATCAGAGTTATTCGAATTAGTTATTCGAATAGAGTTAAACACGTAAGAGTTAATTGAATATTAGTTATTCAATTAGAGTTAAATCGAATTTAGTTATTCGAAAGGAGTTAATCAATTTGAGTTAAGTTAATCGATTTGAATTAAGTTGAACCGAAAGGGAGTAAATCGATTAGAATTAAGTTAATCGAGTTAGAGTAAATCGAATATTGGTTATTCGAAGGTAAGTTATTCGAATTAGTTACTCGAAGGAGTTAATCAAATGAGTCGATCCAAAGGAGTTAGTCGAATATTAGTTATTCGAATAGAGTTAAAGGAGTTATCGATTTTAGTTTGATCGAAAGGAGTTATCGATTAGTAAATCGAAAGGAGATTTTCGAATATAGCATACTCGAAAGAAAGAGATCGAATATTGTTATTCGAAAGAGAGAGATTTCGAATATGAGTTATTCGAAGAGAGATAATCGAATATAGGTTATTCGAAGAAGAGTTAATCAAATAGAGATTACTCGAAAGAGAGTTATACGTCGAATTCAATTATAGCGAATTCGGGAAAGTACTATTTACTTTCCAGGGTTTAAATCAAGATTTAGTTATTGATTTTGAAATTAGGTGTCTGTTAAATTATTCGAGTTAGGAGTTAAAGTTATAATTTAGGAGATATTGCAGAAGTAGGAATTATAACGTTATAGTTATAATCAAACGCTGTCATATAAGAAGTGGATTCGTAACCTGAATCCGAGAATTTGCGTAAACAGATGATTGTAAAAAGTGAGTGATGAGCTTCATCTATTTCACAGTAAAGGACGTTGTTCAATTAAGGTCTGAGAGGTAATTATACCCCAACTTGATTGACTTCAGAATTGACAAAGGAATAGTTGTGGTTCGATCTAAAAGGTTGATTAGGAATAAAGTTAAGGAATAAGCGATAAATGGATTAAGCGAAACGATGTTTTATACAACGTTCATTGGAAATCCGTAAATGAGTTTTGGAAACGTTTTCCAAATATAGTCAGATATGTTTTCTAAACATAGAAAATGAAATGTTTTCATGATAAGAATTTAAGAAATAGAGTTAAACAAATTCAGAAACTGACTGGAGAGGGTAAGTTGAACGGTTTTCTAAGTGACGATCTGATGTTGGTTTCGACCTTCCGTATTGATACTTAGAGAATTGTTCTCATACTAGTTACAATTAGGGACTGATAGTTGCGAAATAATAGTGATGTGAAAATAAGCTATGGAAATGTTTTCCAATGATGAATAACATATATTTTCTAAATATATGAAATAAGGAAATATGAACATATGATGATTGATCGATCGAATTTCCATTTGGAAATAAGATCGTTGTTTGTACACCGACATGTTTTCATTTGATAGTTGAATCACAGACTATCAATGTTTTTACCATTTTAACGTTGTTAATATGGAGAGACCGGTTGGATTATTATCCAAAGAACCACTCTGTATTGGCATAAGCGTTGCGAGCAATATCTGCCAAAGATAAATTGAAGACGGAGTAAAGTGCAAGGGCTGTTGTATAAGTCTTAGATAACAGTGACTAAGATGGATATACTGAATAGTGCCCTCGGTTTGTCCAGTCCCAGGACAACGTATATGGAAGAAGGTCTGACAGAGTATATCCAATGGATCGCGTAAGATGATCTGTTCAAACGTATTCACGTTTGGTGGCGGAGGAATTCGTTTCTCTTAGCTATATACCCGTGTTATTTTTGGATAAGTCAATTTGTGATTTGGCGGGTATGACGATGTGGCGTTCAAAGTGAATGGTGATCAGATGTTCTGAAGATAGACGTAGCTTCTAGCCTCACACCGGGAAGTAACAAAAGTTGGGCTAGGCAGCATGGCTAGTTGGGTCATCCCCAAGCAGGGTGTATTGTCACTGATCTAGGGAATATTCATATTTATACTTCTTTTTGATTCTGTATCTTCGGATGACGGTTTGATGGCCTACAACCGTGGTGGCAATATATTCGCGACACTCAAGCTAAATGAGTGAGCGGTCATGTGTGGCCGGGTTGCAAGACGTTCTTGTTGAACCCTGAGTGTATCACCTCTAGAGTACACTATTCAGAAGGTGCTCCCATACCTTGTCTGTTGGAATCCATTCTCCGATAAACGCCCTGCGGTTTATGATTTTATACTATGTATGTAGAACGTGAGATGCAAGCGTTTCTGCTAGATTGATACCTATTTGTACTTAGACATTATTATAATATCACAATGATATTGCTTGTCAAAGTTGTTCAGATACTCATAAGGGAAAAACCCGTTCCGTATTCACGGCGTGGTCTTATGAGATATCCTATACCTGTTTTAAACTATTTTACTCATACCAGTCCCATGACTGACCCGGAGTTTACTTTGTTGTTTTCCCTAAACTCTTGGGTGCCTAAATTTGTACGGGCAGTCAAGTAGTCGGGATTTACAGATATGCTTGGAGAGCTTGGAGCAGGAGGCTGCAAGATTCTATAGCTATAGTTATTTCCGCTGTGTTGTAAGTGTTGTACTCTGATAAGTGCTATTGTATATATATAACTGTTTACTTCAAAGCTATGTTATATATTATAAGTTATTCGTTCCGCTGTGAGATTCGTGTTACTCTGATGATTCTGATGTTCTTCTTCTTCTATTCTATTAGTTCTATCTTTTCTTTCTCACCTTCTAAATTCTTTCACTAACGTTCCCGGAATTTCCGACTCTCGAGGAGTCGGAAATTTCCAGCCGTTACAGTTGGTATCAGAGCTTAAGTTAAGTGATTACCTTGGCTCTGTGGCATAACTCGATAGAGATGGGATTAGTAATATCCTAGATTGAGTTTGAGTGTATATATATGAGCACGTAATTGTTATTCAATATAAAATGGTTTTATATTGTGGAGACTCATTGGTTGAGTGGCTTATGAATTCTGGTCGATCAGTTGATCCACTGTATCGATAAGGGTTACTAAACACTCGAATACGATGAACCGTCATGGTATGTTTTGAAAGAGGGTAAATGAAATAATTTTTCCCAAAATATATTTGTTTATAGAAGAAATATATATCTTGAAATTATTATAGTATATTGATTGTGTTGGTTGTTATTTTAATCAAATAAGATTATAAAAGGGTGAAATGGTTATAAATGACAAATCAGAATTCATATGAATGTAATATATGAAATAGTTTGAATTAAATATGAATTTAAATCAGAATTTGGAATTTAAAATAAGGAAATTTTAAGTTCCTGGGAGATTTTGAAAATGTTTTTCAAATTGAAAATGATATAGTATTGAACTCACTTCGATAGCTAGAAAATAGATTCTGATGATGAATCTAGACATCATCAGTGTTCATTTTCGGGTTCTAAGTGACGGATTACTACCAAAGGTTTTGTTTTTGAATTGTTTTGAGAAAACAAGTTGTTTAGAAATTCAAAGGTTTTGAATTGACATTATGATTTCAAATTGATTTGAAAGAAATCCAGGAACTTAAGTTCTGGAATTAAAATTTAACTAATGAAGTTAAATAAAATAAAATGAGATGGTAAAAATAAATTGAAATTTAACTTGAACCAAGTTAAATAAAATTGAATTGGATTAGAGATAGTCTAGAATGGAACCAAATTGATAAGTCAATAATTTGGAATTTGATATTAGAGTTCGAATGAAATTCGATTTGGATTTGAGGGTATGAACAGATTGGAGATAAATTGGAATGGATAACATTGGTATATGTTGAAGTGGTAGCAGATGAAAGGGATAGAGTTAAATGCCCGACAAAAAGGTACAAGTTTATATTATATATAAGTTTGGATTTTATGAGCCAAATCGGCAAGCCGCTTGGCTGTTTGATTTTCTTTTGGGTTGGAGAAGGCCTAGAGAGGCGAGGGTGGTTTGTCATATTGACCAATACAAAGGAGGTTATGGCGAAATTTTTCGAAAATTCCAGGCGTTAGAACATTCTCATGATTTATGGAAATTCAGTTAGCCAGAATGAATTAATAATTTAATTGAAAATTAAATGGTTCAGTTGAAACTGGAGTTGAGAAGTAAACTAAAAGATATTTGAATCTAGTTAGTAAAGTTGGTAACATTTTCCTAGCTTAGCAATTTCGAGGACGAAATTATTTTAAGGGGGGAAGTCTGTAATGGCGCGTTTTGTTAGCTGTCGAATAATTAATTTATTTAATTATTTATATATCGATTTGGCGATATCAATAACTTAAAGTAAAACGTTCGAACTTATAATTTATAATTATAATTAAAATGAACCTGAAACGTCGCGGCAGTTCGCAAGTTAGCGATTCGAACTTCAACTGAATATACAGAATTCGTTTTAAGCCGGATTTCTGTGAAACAAGAAACTTGTGGAGCTGGCGGAGTATATCTTTCTAGTGGAAGAGAAAAATCGGGATTTCGTCGTGTAGATTTTGAGATATGTCCAAATCAAATTTTAAAATAGTCGCTATAGAATCGTTTATCGACCGTAACGGTTTTTTCGATATAACTAGAGATCGGGTTTGAATTTAGACAAGGTTCTTTTGGGAAGTAGTGATAATTTAATTTTTAGGATTTTACTGTAATTTTTAATTAATTAAATAAGCAACTTTTTGCACCCTGTAATCAACATTTTAGGGTTCCACAATATGAGTTAATCTACCGGTATTATTATATTTTCTGGATCGTGGCACATCGCTCATCGCAATGGTATTGTTATTTTCGTCACTAAGCGATTCTTTAATAATAAAATTTTGTGGGTAATATAGTACCCTAATATATTTATCGTGAATATATATTCCTTCTCCGTTTAAGTTTCGCACGTCCTCTATAGCTAGCTGATTTCCATAAGCTTCTCATGAATAACAAAAGGGAAGCAAGTACCCACGTTAAAGCCTTAAAATCCACATCAATAACAAAAGGGAAGCAAGTACCCACGTAACACACCAAGCCACACAAACAAATCTCTTTCCCCTTAATACACGCCTCCACAATTTCTTTACACAGAAACAAAAAAAAGGAGAGAAAGTTCGATCAAAAGAAATCAAGGGAAAAACAAATAAAACATTTTAAATTCCAATTTATATATATTCGAAATCAGTTTTGGTTCCTCTTCAGTTCGGTGTTGGTCTTGTGGCTTGCGATGCAGTCATGGGTCTGTTGGGTTTTTGCTCGGTCGAACTAGGGTTCGGATTCGATCAAAATATAGGGTTTTTGTTTTAAATTTGAGGTGGGGTTGGTGATTGTTGTGAGGAGTCGAAGCGAGTGGCAAACTTGGGTGGGTTTCGGTTATGATTTCCGTCGCGAGGCCTGTAGCAGCGCAGCGACGCCATCCAGATGTCGAGTGCGTGTTGTGTTCGAAAGGTGTGATGTTGTAGAGGAGATGAAGGAGATGTTTGTGGTAATTTTCTCGGGATTTATAGTAGAGAGGATGAGGGGATAGGAGCTTGGGAATTTCGGTTATGGTGTGTTCATTCACTGGAGCGTGGAAAAATGATGTCGGGGAAGAAGCAGGTTTTGTCGGGTATGGGTTTGGTCTTGATGGGCCGTGAACTAAGGGTAAGGCCCAAAGAAAAAGAAAGGGGATGGGTTTTATTTCAATGGGCCGGGGTTTTTATTCAAAGAAGATGGGTTTGAAATTCTTGCTGTGTTGGGTTCAACGAGTGGAAGGGCACGGCAGTTGATATTTGGGGGAAGACAAGGTACAGCAGGCGCGCTGTAACAAGAGGAGATGGGCCGGTTGGAAAATAGGGTAAGGCCCATTAGTTATATATAATCCAAGTTTATTAATATAAATTGTATTCAAACTTTGAAATGCTATATCTCAGCCATACGAAATCAGATTCGTGAACCGTAAGTTGCGTTGGGATCATATGGACGGGAGCAACACAATGGGACGGACCGCGAGTCAATCCGAGCTCGTTACAATGTATGGAGAAATAAATTGTTCGACTGAATCAATGAACGCAAACCGATATCTATCGGTTAACGCGCAAATGTGAGTAAAACTCACCAACTCTGAACAGTTCTATTTTTACAACGTATTCTTAGAACTGTTAAAAATTATCTGTTTGACTGTGTGTTGATTGTTTGATTTAACTACTAGTCAGTTAGTTAAATTTCGATATTGATTCTGTTTAACAGAATATATCATATGGAACTGAAAGTGATGTTATCTATATTGTCTAACATCTGTGATCCAGGGAAACAGGTTGGAGGAATCCAACTAGATTCCTCAACAGTTATTTTTGCTGTGATTTATGTATTGTGATATATAAATGTGATATATATATATAATATGATGTGATTACGTGTGGTTGGACGATATTCATCGTTGTTAGATGATGTGTTAAAAACCGTAAGAAATACCAGAGTGTGATAAAAGGATTAAACAAAGTGATTTGGTAAAGATTAAACTAAGTAAATTAGTCGAGATTTAACAAAGTGGATGTGTCGAGCAAACCGAATCAAATGGGTTAGTCAAACCAAATCAAATGGGTTAGTCAAACCGAATCAAATGGATTAGTCAAACCGAATCAAATGGGTTAGTCAAAACCAAATCAAATGGGTTAGTCAAACCGAATCAAATGGGTTAGTCAAAACCAAATCAAATGGGTTAGTCAAACCAAATCAAATGGGTTAGTCAAACCAAATCAAATGGGTTAGTCAAAACCAAATCAAATGGGTTAGTCAAAACCAAATCAAATGGGTTAGTCAAACCGAATCAAATGGTTAGTCAAACCGAATCAAATGGGCTAAGTTGGTCGAGTTAAACAAATGGGCTATGTTAGTCGAGTTAAACAAATGGGCTAAGTTGGTCGAGTTAAACAAATGGGATAAGTTAGTCGAGTTAATCAAAGTAATTGGTTAGGTTAACCAAAGCGAGTTAGTCGAGTTAAACAAAGTAATTGGTTAGGTTAACCAAAGTAAGTTAGTTAAGTTAAACTAAGCGATAAATCGATGTAAATTAGCTAAGTTAAACTAAGTGGATTTGTTCAGTTAATCAAGACGAGTCAACCAGTTAGGTCAAACCAGTAGAGTTAACTAGTTGAGTTAACCAGTTAGAGTTAACCAGTTAGGTTAAACCAGTTGAGTTGACCAGTTAGAGTTAACCAGTTAGAGTTAATCTGTTAGAGTTAACCAGTTGAGTTAACCAGTTAGAGTTGACCAGTTAGAGTTGATCAGTTAGAGTTGATCAGTTAGAGTTATCCGAGTAGAGTTAATCGAGTAGAGTTGTCGAATATCACTTATCCGAAGTAGAGTTATCGAATATGGTGTATGCGAGAGAAGAGTTATCGAATATCGTTTATTCGAGTGGAGAAATCAAATGTGATTCATTTGAGAAGAGTTATCGAATATTAATTATTCGAAGAGTAGTTATCGAATATTGGTTATTCGAAGTTAGTTAATCCAAAGGAGTTATTCGAAGTTAGTTAATCCAAAGGAGTTATTCGAAGTTAGTTAATCCGAAGGAGTTAATCGAAGAGTTAATCCGAAGGAGTTAGTCGAAGAGTTAATCCGAAGGAGTTAGTCGAAGAGTTAATCCAAAGGAGTTATTCGAAGTTAGTTAATCCAAAGGAGTTAGTCGAAGAGTTAATCGAATATAGTTATTCGAAAGAAGGTGTTAATCGAATATTGTTATTCGAGTAAAGTTAAAAGAGTTAATCGAATTTAGTTATTCGAAATGAGTTATTCGAATTAGATATTTGAATAGAGTTAAACACATTAGAGTTATTCGAATTAGTTATTCGAATAGAGTTAAACACATCAGAGTTATTCGAATTAGTTATTCGAATAGAGTTAAACACGTAAGAGTTAATTGAATATTAGTTATTCAATTAGAGTTAAATCGAATTTAGTTATTCGAAAGGAGTTAATCAATTTGAGTTAAGTTAATCGATTTGAATTAAGTTGAACCAAAAGGGAGTAAATCGATTAGAATTAAGTTAATTGAGTTAGAGTAAATCGAATATTGGTTATTTGAAGGTAAGTTATTCGAATTAGTTATTTGAAGGAGTTAATCAAATGAGTCGATCCAAAGGAGTTAGTCGAATATAAGTTATTCGAATAGAGTTAAAGGAGTTATCGATTTTAGTTTGATCGAAAGGAGTTATCGATTAGTAAATCGAAAGGAGATTTTCGAATATAGCATACTCGAAAGAAAGAGATCGAATAATGTTATTCGAAAGAGAGAGATTTCGAATATGAGTTATTCGAAGAGAGATAATAGAATATAGGTTATTCGAAGAAGAGTTAATCAAATAGAGATTACTCGAAAGAGAGTTATACGTCGAATTCAATTATAGCGAATTCGGGAAAGTACTATTTACTTTCCAGGGTTTAAATCAAGATTTAGTTATTGATTTTGAAATTAGGTGTCTGTTAAATTATTCGAGTTAGGAGATAAAGTTATAATTTAGGAGATATTGCAGAAGTAGGAATTATAACGTTATAGTTATAATCAAACGCTGTCATATAAGAAGTGGATTCGTAACCTGAATCCGAGAATTTGCGTAAACAGATGATTGTAAAAAGTGGGTGATGAGCTTCATCTATTTCACAGTAAAGGACGTTGTTCAATTAAGGTCTGAGAGGTAATTATACCCCAACTTGATTGACTTCAGAATTGACAAAGGAATAGTTGTGGTTCGATCTAAAAGGTTGATTAGGAATAAAGTTAAGGAATAAGCGATAAATGGATTAAGCGAAACGATGTTTTATACAACGTTCATTGGAAATCCGTAAATGAGTTTTGGAAACGTTTTCCAAATATAGTCAGATATGTTTTCTAAACATAGAAAATGAAATGTTTTCATGATAAGAATTTAAGAAATAGAGTTAAACAAATTCAGAAACTGACTGGAGAGGGTAAGTTGAACGGTTTTCTAAGTGACGATCTGATGTTGGTTTCGACCTTCCGTATTGATACTTAGAGAATTGTTCTCATACTAGTTACAATTAGGGACTGATAGTTGCGAAATAATAGTGATGTGAAAATAAGCTATGGAAATGTTTTCCAATGATGAATAACATATATTTTCTAAATATATGAAATAAGGAAATATGAACATATGATGATTGGTCGATCGAATTTCCATTTGGAAATAAGATCGCTGTTTGTACACCGACATGTTTTCATTTGATAGTTGAATCACAGACTATCAATGTTTTTACCATTTTAACGTTGTTAATATGGAGAGACCGGTTGGATTATTATCCAAAGAACCACTCTGTATTGGCATAAGCGTTGCGAGCAATATCTGCCAAAGATAAATTGAAGACGGAGTAAAGTGCAAGGGCTGTTGTATAAGTCTTAGATAACAGTGACTAAGATGGATATACTGAATAGTGCCCTCGGTTTGTCCAGTCCCAGGACAACGTATATGGAAGAAGGTCTGACAGAGTATATCCAATGGATCGCGTAAGTTGATCTGTTCAAACGTATTCACGTTTGGTGGCGGAGGAATTCGTTTCTCTTAGCTATATACCCGTGTTATTTTTGGATAAGTCAATTTGTGATTTGGCGGGTATGACGATGTGGCGTTCAAAGTGAATGGTGATCAGATGTTCTGAAGATAGACGTAGCTTCTAGCCTCACACCGGGAAGTAACAAAAGTTGGGCTAGGCAACATGGCTAGTTGGGTCATCCCCAAGCAGGGTGTATTGTCACCGATCTAGGGAATATTCATATTTATACTTCTTTTTGATTTTGTATCTTTGGATGACGGTTTGATGGCCTACAACTGTGGTGGCAATATATTCGCGACACTCAAGCTAAATGAGTGAGCGGTCATGTGTGGCCGGGTTGCAAGACGTTCTTGTTGAACCCTGAGTGTATCACCTCTAGAGTACACTATTCAGAAGGTGCTCCCATACCTTGTCTGTTGGAATCCATTCTCCGATAAACGCCCTGCGGTTTATGATTTTATACTATGTATGTAGAACGTGAGATGCAAGCGTTTCTGCTAGATTGATACCTATTTGTACTTAGACATTATTATAATATCACAATGATATTGCTTGTCAAAGTTGTTCAGATACTCATAAGGGAAAAACCCATTCCGTATTCACGACGTGGTCTTATGAGATATCCTATACCTGTTTTAAACTATTTTACTCATACCAGTCCTATGACTGACCCGGAGTTTACTTTGTTGTTTTCCCTAAACTCTTGGGTGCCTAAATTTGTACGGGCAGTCAAGTAGTCGGGATTTACAGATATGCTTGGAGAGCTTGGAGCAGGAGGCTGCAAGATTCTATAGCTATAGTTATTTCCGCTGTGTTGTAAGTGTTGTACTCTGATAAGTGCTATTGTATATATATAATTGTTTACTTCAAAGCTATGTTATATATTATATGTTATTCGTTCCGCTGTGAGATTCGTGTTACTCTGATGATTCTGATGTTCTTCTTCTTCTATTCTATTAGTTCTATCTTTTCTTTCTCACCTTCTAAATTCTTTCACTAACGTCTCGGAATTTCCGACTCTCGAGGAGTCGGAAATTTCCAGCCGTTACATACCAGAGCTTTGGTTTACAAAGCTCGAGAACAAGACACATTATAACTGAATGAAAGAACTCATCATAGATAGGATTAGTAACATCCTATAGGAGCGACTCGTTAGATATAGGGTTAGTAATACCCTAAAATGAGTTTGAAGAGTATTATTTATTAAAAACAAATTTAGTTTTGAAATTTTATATCTATTATACGTATTTGAGTATTTTATTTTATATCGAATTTGGACAATCTAATATAAGAATATTTTGAGTGTATGCCTCATGAGATGTGTATTCGAAGTCTCAAATATACTGGATATATATAGAATCATAGTCTAGTCACCCGGAGATGATCTTGATGATTACTATAGTATCATCAGTATCTATGTTCGAGTTTCGAAAGTGGGATGTCTATATATTTTCAATTGAGTGGTATGAAAACCAAAACTTAGATAGGGTTTATTGTTGTGATTTGGCAATAAAAATATGATTTTGAGTGTGTATATATATATATATATAAGAGATAAGTTTGAAAAGCTAATTAACTAATTGATTACTGGTCGTGATGTGTGATTATTGGTTAACAAATGAGATTATTTAAACCAATATGAAAATGAAAGATGAATTAAGCCAAATAGAATCAAATATTGAACTGAATTAAAAATTGATTGGAATTGCATATGTGTACATGTGTATATAATGAACAGATCATAGCATGGAAGAAGAGGAATAAAATTGTATGCCCGACAAATATGTACACGATTATTGTATTTCTTGGGTGTTGATGATTTATTGTGACGACTGGCTAGCCTCTTGGCTTTTTCCTTTTCTTTTGGATTGATGAGGTCCCTGTGAGGAAAGTTGCGGTTTTACCGATCAGCCTGTACAAAGGAGGTTATGGAGAAATTTTTCGAAAATTTAGGGAGTTAGCCAATTTTTTTAGAAATTAGAAAATTCGTAGAAACTGAAAAGTTCAAGAATGGAAGTTGAGTTGGTTAGTCAAACAACTTTCAGCTCTGTTCCTTTTCGAGGACGAAAATATTTTAAGTGGGGAGAATGTAACAACCAGAATTTCTGAACCAAATAAAATTTTTTATGTTATCTATTTTAATGGATTTTAGATATTTAAAATGATTTATTTTAAATAATAATGAATATAAATTTATTTAAATCGAAGTTAGAACATATAAATTTAAATTAACTATAAATAGAGTTTGAAATGGCGCTGTAGTTTGAAAATTTGATTTCAAATTTCAAATGAATGTAATAATTCAAAATAAATCAGATTTCAGTAAAACCAGAAATATTAGAATCTGTTTAACGATATCTTTCTAACGAATTTTGAAAAATTCAGATTTCATAATATAAATTGGAAGTTACGTCCAGTTTAAAATTTAAAATAGTCGTTATGGAATTTTTATATAACATATATAGCCCTTAAAAATAGCCATTTTGCAAACGACCTTCATTTCCAACGAAACCACTTTTGTTGGATCTGAAATGTCAAAACATATCTAGATTTATTTTTCTGGGATTTTTGGAGTCAGTATGTGGCCCCGGTAAATTAAAATGTATGCTGAAATCAATGTTGAACATTATATTAATTTGCATTTTAATTTGGTGAAAACTGGTCGAAACAGTCGAATTTGCTTGCGAGACATATCCCATTGTGTCCGGAATGGGGGTATTTAGCTAGGGGCAACAATCATTGGGTTTGATTTGGAGTTCGAATAAAAAAGTTAACTTTTTGGAAATTAAATAATAATATAAATATTATATAAGGGTTTTAAAACCCTAGCTTCCTCCTTCAATTCAGTAGCCGCTACGATTTGAAAAAAAACCCTCAGAAATCCATCGCCCTCCCCCTCCCCTCCCCCTCCAGCGCCCATCTGGTCGCCGCCACGCCTCCTCGACCTCCGGGCGCCGCCCTTGTACTGCCTCCTCCCTACTCTTCCTTTCTTTCTCCCTCTAAAGCCACAAACCATCCTAACTGAAATGACCCGAACTTCCCCTGTCCCCGAAGAGGAGAGAAAGAACGAATTGTTTTGAGAACACGACAAAATCAGAAAGCAGGCGGAAGAACATTTCATTGCATATTACAACAATTCCATCAGATTACAAGAATATACAGAGTATAAATGAATATATATTACACAGAAAATATCAGAGATTACAATACATTACATAGTAGTGGAAATAATACAAAACACAACTAGAAGGAGATATACGAATACAAAGCTTTCCGGATATCGTTCCAGCTGTAAACCAGGATCCTGTGAATATAAATCTGCAAAACAAAAACTACTAGCTGCCCGTGTCGAAAATAAGGGCACCCAGAGTTTAGGTTAAAACAATAAACTGCAGGTCAGTCATGTGACTGGTGTGAGAACTAAAACAGTTATTAATCTTTATTTTTAATGTTAGGTAAATCAAGGGACCACGCCGCTAACGCGGAACGGGTTTCCTTCCAAGAATACCAGTGCATAAAACAAACAGCGCAATGCTAAATAAAGAAAAATGAAGCTATTATAAGACCCAGGTCCTATCACACAATGCAACGCAAGCCGGGGAATAGGGTTTTCCCTTATAATAGCCAAACATGCTTAGTACGTTTTAAACAAATCATTTGATACTATTATAAGTGCATAGTGTATAAAACAACTTCAAATCATAAGTATCAATCATAGACGGCATGGGTACCATATATCATGTCGCCATACTAGTTCTACAAATAAAACCGCAAATGTCACGTATTTGGAAATTGGATTTCCATCTATGAACCGAGGCAAAAGATAGTCCTCAACCGATTCGAGACAATCTAGCCCATGTCTCAGGGACAGAACGCATCAACCCTTAGGAGCCACAGGGCCGGTCCACCGATGTGGGTTAAAATTCCTGAACACTGCGTTTCCCCGCCCTTTGGGGCGTAAATGAGTCCAATGACTCTATCGGTCCTGGATCGATCGATATAACCGAGGCGCCTCGCAACAGCAACAATCAAACATGTGAAAAGTATATAAATGTCAGGGCTAGTAGGTCACTGACACCACCCTAGCTAGAAAGAAACGCATGCCCTCCCTGGATCCTTCTCCCGTTTTTGGTTCACGACCGGGGTGCGAGGCTTGCGAATCAACGCTACACAAAGCTATGCCACACAGGCCGTGCTTTGATCATCAACCACAAGACTTTGCTTTTCAACAGAAGCCTTAATCAATTGCCACTTAGGCAAGCCACACAGGCAATTCACTCCATGCGATTGATATCCATCAATATATAACCCCTGAGCTCGTACGTCTCAGAGAAGGGCGTTAAGCAAGAGAATAAATTCTCCGCCACCAAACAGATATATATTTAATAGAAATCAATCACACAGACTAAAATCCAATGTCAGACACACAGTCCATTTACAAGTTCGTTCTGGGTTTGAACGAAACCGGAGGCACCTAGTACCCCGCATATCCATCGATCTCCAAGTACGTCTGGACGATCACCAACAGTTTCCATCTTCTTGGGTGTACTGCCCAATCAAGATCATCAGTGATCAACCAAACGACGTGAAGACCTCCTGTGAAGACCCGTAACTTCCCCGTAAAGGAAAGCGTCGGATAGTTCGAGAACAAACCACAATAGAACGCATATAAAAGAACATTTCACTGTATATTACAACAATGCATCAGATTTCAAGAATATACAGAGTACAAATGAATATTACACAGAAATATCAGAGATTTAAATTACATTTAAATACATCGCAGCGGAAAATAATACAATACACAACTAGAATGAGATATACAGATACAAAGCTTTCCGGATATCGTTCCAGCTGTAAACCAGGATCCTGAGAATATAAATCTGCAAAACCAAAACTACTAGCTGCCCATGTCAAAATAAGGGCACCCAGAGTTTAGGTTAAAACAATAAACTCCAGGTCAGTCATGTGACTGGTGTGAGAACTAAAACAGTTATAAATCTTTATTTTAAACTTAGGTAAATCAAGGGACCACGCCGTATAACACGGAACGGGTTTCCTCCCAAGAATACCAGTGCATAAAACAACAGCGCAATGCTAAATAAAGAAAAATGAAGCTGTTATAAGACCCAGGTCCTATCACACAATGCAACGCAAGCCGGGGGATAGGGTTTTCCCTTATAACAGCCAAAGAATGCTTGATACGTTTAAAACAGGTTATTTGATACTATTATAAGTGCATAGTGTATAAACAACTTCAAATCATAAGTATCAATCATAGGCGGCATGGGTACCATATATCATGTCGCCATATATAGGTTTACAAATAAAACCGCAAAGTCACGTATTTGGAAATTGGATTTCCATCTATGAACCGAGGCAAAAGATAGTCCTCAATCGATTCGAGACGCTCTAGTCCGTGTCTCAGGACCCAGACACAGGTGGGCCCTTGGATCGTCAGGGCCGGTCCACCGATGTGGATTAAAATGCCTGAACACTACGTTTCCCCACCCTATGGGGTGTAAGTCTGGTCCGTCAGCCGACCAGAATGCATCGGCCGAAACCGATATAACCGAGGCGCCTCGCAACAGCAACAACCACATAAGTCAAACTCGTCAGGGCGTGTAAAACCACTGACGCCACTTCTAACTAGAAAGAAACGCAAGTCCTCCCTGAGGTCCGTCTCCCGTTTTTGGTTCATACCTGGTGTGAAACACGCGAGGTAAACGTTACACAAAGCTACGCCACAAAGGCCGTGCTTTGATCATCACCACAAGACTTTGCTTTTCAACAGAAGCCTTGATCATTTGCATCTTAGCATGCCACACAGGCAAACCATCCTATGCAACCGATATCAGTCACACAGAATGAAATCCGATGTCAGATACACAGTCCATTTACAAGTCCGTTCTGGGTCTGAACGAAACCGGAGGCACCTAGTACCCCGCATATCCATCGATCTCCAAGCACGTCTGGACGATCACTAACTGTTTCCATCTTCTTGGGTGTACAGCCCAATCAAGATCATCAGTTATCACCCAAACGACGTGAAGACCTCCGGTCTTCGACCATCGTCTTCATCTTCGACTTATCGTCGTATCAGTTATTCAGAATGGGATAAACCCGGTCTTCCCGAATAACTCGCGTATATTTTATAAAAGTGCTACACAAACACAACATACGCCTCATTCCAATTCATTAGTCACTAACCGTAAATTAATCAAGAGAATAATTCCCCAAATATTAACCCCGAAGGCCGAAACCAACATCAGATCAATATCCAGGAAACCATTCTGCTTGGCTAACCGACAGTTAGTTTCTAAATTTCACGTTCATAGGGAGAGGTTCCCATAAATTTTATCAAAGATAAATTCCTTGAATTTATTCTTTAATCTACTTTTGAATATCAATTCAAACTAGTCGGGATTAGCGAACCTTACCGAAGTAATCATTTGTTTTAATTTCCCAATCCCAACCTATTCATCCCATGAAGTAAAACTGGTTATACTTCATATCTAACACCACAGTGTTATCGGTAAATTCAATTACCATTTCACGTTCAAATCTAATTAAATATTTAACTATCGCCTGGAGCAAAACTGGTGATACTCCATTTCGATTATTTCAATCTAATTAAAGATTCATTAAAACTCCACTTAGTTTTAATCGTTAACTGGGTTAAAGAATCTGTGTCATTTAAAACACGGTTCACGATAAACCCAAAATCACATTCATCAATTATCGGGTTAAAGAACAAGTGTTATTTAAAACACTGTTCACGATAAACCCAAAAATCAATATCAATTCAATTCCAATTAAATATTATTTAATTGGTACACTTCATTAAATCTAAATAAAAAGATTTAATCTTTTCTCAACTGGGTTCAAGAACAGTGTTAGTGAAGACACCATTCACGACAAACCCAAATCACATTTGATATTCAATATAAGGCTCTGAATAGAAAATATATCGGCTTATATTCAATATCAAATTCTACGATTAACAAATGTCGTATTGGAAATAACGATATAAATATATATCTTTCAAATTTCCATAACAACACCTGTATAATCACGAATTCAAACATCGAAATATTCCGAAGACAATTTCGATTCAAATCCACTCCAATGCAAACATTGGAAATTTTGGTTATTTTCAAAACCCTTTTCGAATTCAATTTATTTATTTAAAAATAAATAGAATTATAATTCTAGTTCAAAATTAGTTCATTTCGATAAAAATCTATTTTTATCTTTTCAAATATGGAGTTTTTCATCCCAATTCTTTCTAAATCATTTCTTATGATTTTACATAAATTATTACTATTTTTAACAATTTTATCAAGGCCCGTACAGTCGATTTCCATCAATGGCCATCGAGCTGCACTTACAGCGACCTTTTTCGAATTTGATTTGGACATAATTCCAAATCCAACCGTTAGATTTCAAATTTCTAATATTTGTTAGAAAGCTCTTTTCGATACGAACCCAACGGTTCCGGTTTTAGGAGAATCCGACGGTCGGATCTCCCGTAATGTCCGTTTGAAATAAATGGTCGAAATTCGCGAACTGCCGCGGCGCGGCGCGTTCTATTCAGGCCATTATATTATATATATAATATATATAATATATATTTCATCGATTTCTATTTAAAACGAATTATATAAATAGTTTTAAAATCGTTTCAAAATCTATTTCAACTTCCATCTCAATTCAAAGCAAAATTGAATTCTTCTCTATAAATTCGTTTTAAAGTTCATTTCTATTCAATTCAAATTTCAATTCAATTTGAATTCATTTTCAATTCAATTCATTTCGAAATCGTTTTCAATTCAATTCATTTCGAAATCACTTTCAATTCAATTCACTTTGAATTCGTTTTCAATTCAATTCATTTCGAAATCACTTTCAATTCAATTCACTTTGAATTCGTTTTCAATTCAATTCATTTCGAAATCGTTTTCAATTCAATTTGAATTCGTTTTCAATTCAATTCATTTCGAAATCGTTTTCAATTCAATGTGAATTCGTTTTCAATTCAATTCATTTCGAAATCGTTTTCAATTCAATTCATTTCGAAATCACTTTCAATTCAATTCACTTTGAATTCGTTTTCAATTCAATTCATTTCGAAATCGTTTTCAATTCAATTCATTTCGAAATCGTTTTCAATTCAATTCATTTCGAAATATTTGATTTCAAAATTACTTTTCAATATCCATTTCAAAATGAATAAAATCGATAAAAATATCGTTCACGTCAAAATGACGCATCTAATCAACACGGCTTCATATATTTCCATTTTCAAATATTCTATTTCAAATATTTCTATTATTAAAATATTTCGTTCAACACATGACCAATCTCAACGGATGAGTACTGTCAACACATGAACCTTTATTTTATAATATTCTTTATTTTTCAAACTGGAATGAGGCCCAATCAATTACCATACAAAGTTAATTATATGGATTTTCATACAACACATGTATATAATAGCATTGAAAAATAATCCCCCATATGAATTTCTATTCAGTTCATTCTTTATATAAAATGATAATTTTATTTTTCTAACATATTTTAGAAAATTTCGGCGGCATAACGGCACGATACTAGAAACGGGACGAGGCCTAGCCTTATCCCCGGTCTAGTGAAGGCCCACGCCATTCACTCATCAATCAAATCAATTTCATTTTGCAAACCACAAAATTTGGAGTAAGGGTCTAACCTAGCCTTACTTCTTCGCCTTATAACGGCGCACGTCTAATCCTAACCAATTTATCGATTCGATTATTCACACGACAAACCACATTCAAACCAATATCGCAATCAATAACCAAACAGCCAAACAAACAAGTCCATGGTCTGTGGACGATTGTGTCGGGTGCTACTAAGCACCGTCTGCATCCTAGTATATATATATAACTAGAAAAATAAATTGAAAGGTGAGAAATTCTCACATATAGCTATCCAAGCTCCACGGCTCTTCCTTTGCAGAAGTCTTCGTCGTTTCGCCTTTTTGTCACCTTCGTTGTCCGCTTTCACTACATATGTAAAAATCGAATTTTTACTTCGATGTTCAATATATAAAAATCATATTTTTCTATCAAAGTTCAATATATAAAAATTCTATTTTTCTATCGAAGTTCAATATATAAAAATTACGCCTTTTTCAAAATCAAATCTTTTTCTTTATTTTCCTAAAACATTAATTTCAGTTTTAAAATGCAAATAAGTTTTCAGTTTTTTTAAAAATAAAATAAAATCAGTTTTTAAAAATAAAATGAAATCAGTGTTAAACCTCTTTTTAAAAAAAATCAGTTTTTATTTCTTTTCAATATCAGTTTTTACTTCTTTTCAAATTTTAGTTTTTATACTTAATTAAAATTTAGTTTTTATACTTAATTAAAATTTAGTTTTTATACTTAATTAAAATCAGTTTTAACGTATATAAAAAAAACAGATTTAACTAAAAAATCTAAATCATAACTTACAGTGTTTTCTTTCTGTGCGAAGAGGGGGGGTTTCCTTGCGGGGTCGCGGCTGACGTCGGAGGGGAGGGGTGCGGCTTGGGCTGGAGTGGTCGGAGGGGCCTCGCGATAAGGGGGGGCTTCGTCGTCGATGCCGTTCTCGATGGATGGAGGAGGAGGCGGAGGAAAAGGGGAAGCAGGGGGGCGCGCACCTCCTGGCGGCGGTCGATCTCCGGTGGGTCGCGGTGGGAGGACGTGGCGGCTTCCGTCGACTTCGAGAGGTTTTCCTTCTTTTTTTTTTTTTTATTGAATCGATCTGTTGAAAAAAAGGGGGGGGCCTGAGCGGGTTTAAAGGGGGGGAGATTTTCTTTTTATTTATTTTTTTTATTTTTTTAATATTTAATTATTAAAAAGTTGACTTTCACATATGACCTCGAAACGAGGCCCACCGCCTGTCGTCCATAGCGTTTTACCCCCGTTCCGAACACAATGGGATATATATCGCAAGCTGATTCGACTGTTTGAATCAGTTTCCGTTTAATTTATATTTATATCACTATATTGCATTTTAAACGTACATTTCAAATTACCGGGGCCACATACTAGCTCGAAAATTTCCCGAAAAATATTTTCTAGCTTCGTATTGACGATACGGTCCTAACAAAACTAGTTTCGTCGAATTCTGAGACCGTTGGAAAAATGGCCAATTTCCAGTCGATTAAAATCAACTGAAACTGGTCAAACGCGTTTTCCTTTGCCACGCTCACATATCGATTCGAAAAATTATGAAATTTGGAATCTAGCAATAACTTAACATCACGGACCCAACAAAACTGGTTTCGTCGAAATCCGAGGTCGTTTGCAAAATGTCCATTTTTAAGGGCCTTATATATATAAAAATATATATAAATTCCACAGCGACTATTTCTAATTTTAAACTGGACATATCTTATCATTTCTAAAATGAAATCTCAATTTGTTAACTTCGTTACAAAGATATAGTTATACAGATTCAAATATTTCTTGTTTCGTTCAATTCTGACTTATATTGAATTCTGTATATTCATTTGAAATTAGAAATCGAATTTTCGAACTACCGCGCCAATTTCAATTCCTTTTATAATTATATATAAATATTTATATTCTAACGACGACGCGTAAAATATATACGTTCGAATTATATTTAAAATAAATTTCTCGTCGATATTATTTAAAATAATTCATTTTAAATATTCAAAATTCGCTAAAATTGACAAAATAAAAATTTTAAACTGGCCCAGATTTTCCGGGTTGTTACAATCTCCCCTACTTAAAACTTTTCGTCCCCGAAAAGGAACAAAGTCGAAAGTGGTTTGATTAATCAACTCTACGTTCGATCTGGTTTCCATTCTCCAACTCTTTAGTTTCTGAGAATTTCCAAAATTTCAAAAATTTGGCTAACACCCTAAATTTTTGAAAAATTTCGCCATAACCTCCCCTGCACCGGGAGCATCGGGGAATTTCAAATAGCTTCCCTGGTCCTTCAGATCTCAAAAAGAAAAAGAAAAAGCCAAGCGGCTAGCCAATAGGCTCACAAAATCATCATCACCCAAACAAAACAGGAAATTATGTAGTAAACATGTACCTATTTGTCGGGCAAACAAATTTTATTCTCGGCTCTAGCCCCCTTGCTATGACCTGTTCAATGATATACATGTATATGCAAGCAAATGCGACCAAATTTCAATACAAGTCAATATCTGATTCAGTTAGGCATAATGGTTCAAAATTATCAAACAACCTAAACAAACAACACAAACATCAATCAATTAGTGAATTAGAGTTTCAAATTCATAACTTTTGATACATATAAAGAAAATCATGTTTTGAGGCCAAATCACAACAATGAATTCTAGCTATATTAGTTTTGGTTCTCACACCAGTCTAATGGAAATATATAGAAAATCACACCTTCGAAACTCGAACATAAATGTTGATGATGCGATCGCTATCCTCAATGTCATCTTCGGGCGACTAGAGTGCGATGCTATATCTATCCAATATATTAAGACTTTGAATATACGTTTGCAAGGCGTATATGCAAATTCTTTATAAACCGAATTGTCCAAAATCAATATAAATAAATAATCAAATACGAATAATTGATTTAAATTTTCAAAACAAAACTTGTTTTCATTTGAAAAATATACTCTTCACACTCGTTCTAGGATACTACTGATCCCATCTCTAACGAGTCATTCTCATTGGATATTGCTAATCCAATATCTGATGAATTCTTTCGTATGTTTCTAATGTGTCTTGTTCTCTAGCTTTGTAAACCAAAGCTCTGATACCAACTGTGAAGACCCGTAACTTCCCCGTAAAGGAAAGCGTCGGATAGTTCGAGAACAAACCACAACAGAACGCATATAAAAGAACATTTCACTGTATATTACAACAATGCATCAGATTTCAAGAATATACAGAGTACAAATGAATATTACACAGAAATATCAGAGATTTAAATTACATTTAAATACATCGCAGCGGAAAATAATACAATACACAACTAGAATGAGATATACGGATACAAAGCTTTCCGGATATCGTTCCAGCTGTAAACCAGGATCCTGAGAATATAAATCTGCAAAACCAAAACTACTAGCTGCCCGTGTCAAAATAAGGGCACCCAGAGTTTAGGTTAAAACAATAAACTCCAGGTCAGTCATGTGACTGGTGTGAGAACTAAAACAGTTATAAATCTTTATTTTAAACTTAGGTAAATCAAGGGACCACGCCGTATAACACGGAACGGGTTTCCTCCCAAGAATACCAGTGCATAAAACAACAGCGCAATGCTAAATAAAGAAAAATGAAGCTGTTATAAGACCCAGGTCCTATCACACAATGCAACGCAAGCCGGGGGATAGGGTTTTCCCTTATAACAGCCAAAGAATGCTTGATACGTTTAAAACAGGTTATTTGATACTATTATAAGTGCATAGTGTATAAACAACTTCAAATCATAAGTATCAATCATAGGCGGCATGGGTACCATATATCATGTCGCCATATATAGGTTTACAAATAAAACCGCAAAGTCACGTATTTGGAAATTGGATTTCCATCTATGAACCGAGGCAAAAGATAGTCCTCAATCGATTCGAGACGCTCTAGTCCGTGTCTCAGGACCCAGACACAGGTGGGCCCTTGGATCGTCAGGGCCGGTCCACCGATGTGGATTAAAATGCCTGAACACTACGTTTCCCCACCCTATGGGGTGTAAGTCTGGTCCGTCAGCCGACCAGAATGCATCGGCCGAAACCGATATAACCGAGGCGCCTCGCAACAGCAACAACCACATAAGTCAAACTCGTCAGGGCGTGTAAAACCACTGACGCCACTTCTAACTAGAAAGAAACGCAAGTCCTCCCTGAGGTCCGTCTCCCGTTTTTGGTTCATACCTGTGTGAAACACGCGAGGTAAACGTTACACAAAGCTACGCCACAAAGGCCGTGCTTTGATCATCACCACAAGACTTTGCTTTTCAACAGAAGCCTTGATCATTTGCATCTTAGCATGCCACACAGGCAAACCATCCTATGCAACCGATATCAGTCACACAGAATGAAATCCGATGTCAGACACACAGTCCATTTACAAGTCCGTTCTGGGTCTGAACGAAACCGGAGGCACCTAGTACCCCGCATATCCATCGATCTCCAAGCACGTCTGGACGATCACTAACTGTTTCCATCTTCTTGGGTGTACAGCCCAATCAAGATCATCAGTTATCACCCAAACGACGTGAAGACCTCCGGTCTTCGACCATCGTCTTCATCTTCGACTTATCGTCGTATCAGTTATTCAGAATGGGATAAACCCGGTCTTCCCGAATAACTCGCGTATATTTTATAAAAGTGCTACACAAACACAACATACGCCTCATTCCAATTCATTAGTCACTAACCGTAAATTAATCAAGAGAATAATTCCCCAAATATTAACCCCGAAGGCCGAAACCAACATCAGATCAATATCCAGGAAACCATTCTGCTTGGCTAACCGACAGTTAGTTTCTAAATTTCACGTTCATAGGGAGAGGTTCCCATAAATTTTATCAAAGATAAATTCCTTGAATTTATTCTTTAATCTACTTTTGAATATCAATTCAAACTAGTCGGGATTAGCGAACCTTACCGAAGTAATCATTTGTTTTAATTTCCCAATCCCAACCTATTCATCCCATGAAGTAAAACTGGTTATACTTCATATCTAACACCACAGTGTTATCGGTAAATTCAATTACCATTTCACGTTCAAATCTAATTAAAGATTTAACTATCGCCTGGAGCAAAACTGGTGATACTCCATTTCGATTATTTCAATCTAATTAAAGATTCATTAAAACTCCACTTAGTTTTAATCGTTAACTGGGTTAAAGAATCTGTGTCATTTAAAACACGGTTCACGATAAACCCAAAATCACATTCATCAATTATCGGGTTAAAGAACAAGTGTTATTTAAAACACTGTTCACGATAAACCCAAAAATCAATATCAATTCAATTCCAATTAAATATTATTTAATTGGTACACTTCATTAAATCTAAATAAAAAGATTTAATCTTTTCTCAACTGGGTTCAAGAACAGTGTTAGTGAAGACACCATTCACGACAAACCCAAATCACATTTGATATTCAATATAAGGCTCTGAATAGAAAATATATCGGCTTATATTCAATATCAAATTCTACGATTAACAAATGTCGTATTGGAAATAACGATATAAATATATATCTTTCAAATTTCCATAACAACACCTGTATAATCACGAATTCCAACATCGAAATATTCCGAAGACAATTTCGATTCAAATCCACTCCAATGCAAACATTGGAAATTTTGGTTATTTTCAAAACCCTTTTCGAATTCAATTTATTTATTTAAAAATAAATAGAATTATAATTCTAGTTCAAAACTAGTTCATTTCGATAAAAATCTATTTTTATCTTTTCAAATATGGAGTTTTTCATCCCAATTCTTTCTAAATCATTTCTTATGATTTTACATAAATTATTACTATTTTTAACAATTTTATCAAGGCCCGTACAGTCGATTTCCATCAATGGCCATCGAACTGCACTTACAGCGACCTTTTTCGAATTTGATTTGGACATAATTCCAAATCCAACCGTTAGATTTCAAATTTCTAATATTTGTTAGAAAGCTCTTTTCGATACGAACCCAACGGTTCCGGTTTTAGGAGAATCCGACGGTCGGATCTCTCGTAATGTCCGTTTGAAATAAATGGTCGAAATTCGCGAACTGCCGCGGCGCGGCGCGTTCTATTCAGGCCATTATATTATATATATAATATATATAATATATATTTCGTCGATTTCTATTTAAAACGAATTATATAAATAGTTTTAAAATTGTTTCAAAATCTATTTCAACTTCCATCTCAATTCAAAGCAAAATTGAATTCTTCTCTATAAATTCGTTTTAAAGTTCATTTCTATTCAATTCAAATTTCAATTCAATTTGAATTCATTTTCAATTCAATTCATTTCGAAATCGTTTTCAATTCAATTCATTTCGAAATCACTTTCAATTCAATTCACTTTGAATTCGTTTTCAATTCAATTCATTTCGAAATCACTTTCAATTCAATTCACTTTGAATTCGTTTTCAATTCAATTCATTTCGAAATCGTTTTCAATTCAATTTGAATTCGTTTTCAATTCAATTCATTTCGAAATCGTTTTCAATTCAATTTGAATTCGTTTTCAATTCAATTCATTTCGAAATCGTTTTCAATTCAATTCATTTCGAAATCACTTTCAATTCAATTCACTTTGAATTCGTTTTCAATTCAATTCATTTCGAAATCGTTTTCAATTCAATTCATTTCGAAATCGTTTTCAATTCAATTCATTTCGAAATATTTGATTTCAAAATTACTTTTCAATATCCATTTCAAAATGAATAAAATCGATAAAAATATCGTTCACGTCAAAATGACGCATCTAATCAACACGGCTTCATATATTTCCATTTTCAAATATTCTATTTCAAATATTTCTATTATTAAAATATTTCGTTCAACACATGACCAATCTCAACGGATGAGTACTGTCAACACATGAACCTTTATTTTATAATATTCTTTATTTTTCAAACTGGAATGAGGCCCAATCAATTACCATACAAAGTTAATTATATGGATTTTCATACAACACATGTATATAATAGCATTGAAAAATAATCCCCCATATGAATTTCTATTCAGTTCATTCTTTATATAAAATGATAATTTTATTTTTCTAACATATTTTAGAAAATTTCGGCGGCATAACGGCACAATACTAGAAACGGGACGAGGCCTAGCCTTATCCCCGGTCTAGTGAAGGCCCACGCCATTCACTCATCAATCAAATCAATTTCATTTTGCAAACCACAAAATTTGGAGTAAGGGTCTAACCTAGCCTTACTTCTTCGCCTTATAACGGCGCACATCTAATCCTAACCAATTTATCGATTCGATTATTCACACGACAAACCACATTCAAACCAATATCGCAATCAATAACCAAACAGCCAAACAAACAAGTCCATGGTCTGTGGACGATTGTGTCGGGTGCTACTAAGCACCGTCTGCATCCTAGTATATATATATAACTAGAAAAATAAATTGAAAGGTGAGAAATTCTCACATATAGCTATCCAAGCTCCACGGCTCTTCCTTTGCAGAAGTCTTCGTCGTTTCGCCTTTTTGTCACCTTCGTTGTCCGCTTTCACTACATATGTAAAAATCGAATTTTTACTTCGATGTTCAATATATAAAAATCATATTTTTCTATCAAAGTTCAATATATAAAAATTCTATTTTTCTATCGAAGTTCAATATATAAAAATTACGCCTTTTTCCAAATCAAATCTTTTTCTTTATTTTCCTAAAACATTAATTTCAGTTTTAAAATGCAAATAAGTTTTCAGTTTTTTTAAAAATAAAATAAAATCAGTTTTTAAAAATAAAATGAAATCAGTGTTAAACCTCTTTTTAAAAAAAATCAGTTTTTATTTCTTTTCAAAATCAGTTTTTACTTCTTTTCAAAATTTAGTTTTTATACTTAATTAAAATTTAATTTTTATACTTAATTAAAATTTAGTTTTTATACTTAATTAAAATCAGTTTTAACGTATATAAAAAAAACAGATTTAACTATAAAATCTAAATCATAACTTACAGTGTTTTCTTTCTGTGCGAAGAGGGGGGGTTTCCTTGCGGGGTCGCGGCTGACATCGGAGGGGAGGGGTGCGGCTTGGGCTGGAGTGGTCGGAGGGGCCTCGCGATAAGGGGGGGCTTCGTCGTCGATGCCGTTCTCGATGGATGGAGGAGGAGGCGGAGGAAAAGGGGAAGCAGGGGGGCGCGCACCTCCTGGCGGCGGTCGATCTCCGGTGGGTCGCGGTGGGAGGACGTGGCGGCTTCCGTCGACTTCGAGAGGTTTTCCTTCTTTTTTTTTTTTTTTTTTATTGAATCGATCTGTTGAAAAAAAGGGGGGGGGGCCTGAGCGGGTTTAAAGGGGGGGAGATTTTCTTTTTATTTATTTTTTTTATTTTTTTAATATTTAATTATTAAAAAGTTGACTTTCACATATGACCTCGAAACGAGGCCCACCGCCTGTCGTCCATAGCGTTATACCCCCGTTCCGAACACAATGGGATATATATCGCAAGCTGATTCGACTGTTTGAATCAGTTTCCGTTTAATTTATATTTATATCACTATATTGCATTTTAAACGTACATTTCAAATTACCGAGGCCACATACTAGCTCGAAAATTTCCCGAAAAATATTTTCTAGCTTCGTATTGACGATACGGTCCTAACAAAACTAGTTTCATCGAATTCTGAGACCGTTGGAAAAATGGCCAATTTCCAGTCGATTAAAATCAACTGAAACTGGTCAAACGCGTTTTCCTTTGCCACGCTCACATATCGATTCGAAAAATTATGAAATTTGGAATCTAGCAATAACTTAACATCACGGACCCAACAAAACTGGTTTCGTCGAAATCCGAGGTCGTTTGCAAAATGTCCATTTTTAAGGGCCTTATATATATAAAAATATATATAAATTCCACAGCGACTATTTCTAATTTTAAACTGGACATATCTTATCATTTCTAAAATGAAATCTCAATTTGTTAACTTCGTTACAAAGATATAGTTATACAGATTCAAATATTTCTTGTTTCGTTCAATTCTGACTTATATTGAATTCTGTATATTCATTTGAAATTAGAAATCGAATTTTCGAACTACCGCGCCAATTTCAATTCCTTTTATAATTATATATAAATATTTATATTCTAACGACGACGCGTAAAATATATACGTTCGAATTATATTTAAAATAAATTTCTCGTCGATATTATTTAAAATAATTCATTTTAAATATTCAAAATTCGCTAAAATTGCCAAAATAAAAATTTTAAACTGGCCCAGATTTTCCGGGTTGTTACACCTCCGGTCTTCAACCACCGTCTTCATCTTCGACACCACGTCGAATCAGTTATTCAGAATGGGATAAACCCGGTCTTTCTGAATAACTCGCGTATATATTAAGCAAGTGTTACACCAACACAACATACGCCTCATTCCAATTCAGAATATTCTTTGGGAAAGGTTCCCATTAATTTTATCAAAGAGAAATTCTTTAAATTTATTCTTTAATCTCCTTTGAATATCAATTCAAACTAGTCGGGATTAGCGAATCACACCGGAATAATCATTTATTTTATTTCCCAATCCCCACTTATTCATCCCATGAAGTAAAACTGGTAATACTTCACATCTAACACCACGGTGTTATCGGTAAATTCAATTACCATTTCACGTTCAAACCTAATTAAAAATTTAACTATCGCCTGGAGTAAAACTGGTGATACTCCATTCTCGATCATTTCAATCAAATTAAAGATTCATTAAAACTCCACTTAGTTTTAATCGTTAAATGGGTTAAAGAATCAGCGTCATTTAAAACACGGTTCACGATAAATCCAAAATCACATTCCATTAATTATCGGGTTAAAGAACAAGTGTTATTTAAAACACTTTTCACGATAAACCCAAAAATCAATTCCAGTTCAATTCCAATTAAATATCATTTAATTGTTACACTTCATTAAACCTAAATATAAAGATTTAATCTTTTCTCAACTGGGTTCAAGAACAGTGTTAATGAAGACACCGTTCACGACAAACCCAAATCACATTTGATATTAAATACAAGGCTCTGAATAGGAAATATATCGGCTTATGTTCAATATCAAATTCTACGACCAACAAATGTCGTATTGGAAACAACGATATAAATATATATCTTTCAAATTTCCATAACAACATCTGTATAATCACGAAATCCAACATCGAAATACTCCGAAGACAATTTCGATTCAAATCCATTCCAATGCAATCATTGGAAATTCTGGTTATTTTTAAAACCCTTTTCAAATTCAATTTATTTATTTCAAAAATAAATAAATTATCATTCTAGTTCAAAACTAGTTCATTTCGATAAAAATCTATTTTTATCTTTTCAAATATGGAGTTTTTCATCCCAATTCTTCACAAATCATTTCTTATGATGTTACACAAATTATTACTATTTTTAATTATTTTATCAAGGCCCGTACAGTCGATTTCCATCAACGGCCATCAAACTGCACTTATAGCGACCTTTTTCAAATTTGATTTGGACATAATTCCAAATCCAACCGTTATATTTCTAATTTCTCACATTCGTTATAAAGCTCTTTTCGATACGAACCCAATGGTTCCGGTTTTAGGAGAATCCGACGGTCGGATCTCCCGCAATATCCATTCGAAGTCAATGGTCGAAATTCGCGAACTACCACAGCGTGGCGCGTTCTATTCACGCCATTATATTATATATAATATATATAATATAAACTTCGTCGATATCAATTCAAAACGTGCTTTACAAATCGTTTTAAAATTCATTTTCAAAATGGTTTCAACTTCATATTCAGTTTCAAATCAAAATTGAATATTCCAATATAAATTCGTTTTAAATTCTTTTCAAATTGATTTCAATTCAAATTGATTTCTAATTCAATTTCAGTTCGTTTTCAATTCAATTCAATTTCAATTCGAATTCATCTCTATCCGATTTCAATTCGAATTCATTTCTATTCAATTTCAATTCTTTTCAAAATATCAGATTTTGAAATCACTTTCGATATTCATTATAAAATGAATAAAATCGATATAAATATCGTTCACATCGAAATGGCATAAATCTAATCAACACGGCTTCATATATTCATATTTTCAAATATTCTTTTTCGAATATTTCTATTTCAAATATTTCTATTTCAAATATTTCTTTTTCAAATATTTCTATTCCAAATATTTCTACTTTCAAACTAGAATGAGGCCCAATCAATTACCATATAATGTTAATTATATGGGTTTTCTACAACACATGTATACAATAACAATGATGAATAATCAACCATCATCCAAAGTGAATTCTACACTGTATAAGCATCAAATATAAATATTCAACGCTTATAACAGTCTGTCAATCAATCGATCGACATACAAATAAACAATCGGGATTAGTGTACGTCAAATATCATCCCAATACCCGTGTGGGGGTTCAAACAATCAAACACAGATTTTATTTGTGCAGTTGGGCGACGTGTGAAATTTATCGTCCCAATCCATATCAGTCAAATGTGTGTATATAAACAAATCATCCGATTTGTTTATTTTTATTTCATTTCATATACACGTTAAAAATTCTATGTTTAAGTATAAAATATTTCCCACTATAAAATATTTTATTTCAACTATATAAATATTTTATTTCATTTCACATCACACAATCAACTACACATCA
Source organism: Allium sativum (assembly GCA_030737875.1). NCBI lineage: Eukaryota > Viridiplantae > Streptophyta > Magnoliopsida > Asparagales > Amaryllidaceae > Allium > Allium sativum. The sequence continues at coordinate 49,383,551 of CM060918.1, forward strand.
AAATCAAACAAACAAGCATACAAGCTGTCCATTGTCTATGGACGATGGGTGTCAGGTGCTACTAGACACCGTCTGCATCCTAGTATATATTTTTAACTAGAAAGCAAAATTAAAAGGTGAGAAGTTCTCACAGATTAGCTAATCCAGTCCCACGACTCTTCTTATGTAGAAATCTTCGCTGTTCTTGCCTCTTGTCACTTTCTTTGCCCGTATTCTCTACATATGTAAAAATCGAATTTTTACCTCGCTATTCAATATATAAAAATCCCATTTTTACACCGCTACTATATAGATAAAAATTCTATTTTTATATCGATCCTATATAGATAAAAATTCTATTTTTACTTTAACCTTCAATGAATAAAAATCTAATTTTAACATCCAAAGAGTGAAAATCTAATTTTTACTTCGCTATTCAACACATAGAAATCGAATTTTTATCATGTTAAAAATCACCACTTTATTATTCTATAATATATATAAAAATTCAGTTTTTAAACTATGCTCTTTTCATATAAAAACTGCCTTTTACCTCTTTTTTAAATAATTACTTTAAATTAATTAACATAAATAACTTTATAAAATTAAATTAAAAAAACTTACAATAGGTTTTGGCATTGGGGAGGCGCTGATTGAAGGAAGTGCGGATGAAGGAGGGGGAAGGGGTGGCGGCAGGAGGTGGCAGGCGGGGGTTTAGGGCTGGGTTAGGGTTTACGGGTTTGTGGGTTTTGGGCTTTCAGAGGCGAGAGGGAGGAGAGTGGAGGGCGACGAGAAGAAGAGGCGGAGGAGCAGGCGTTGGGGGAGGCGATCGGTGGAGGGTGGAGGCGGCGCGACAAGGGGATCGGCCTCCGTCGTTTTTTTTTCGAACTGAATTATAACGGGGGGGGGGGGGGGGGGGCAGAGGAGATAAGGGGAAGAGAGAGGTTTTTTTGTTTTTTTATTTATTTCAATTTCAAAAAGTTGACTTTTACATATGACCTCTAAACGAGGCCCACCGCCTGTCGTCCATAGCGTTTTACCCCCATTCCGAACACAACGGGATATGTATCGTAGGCCAATTCGATCGTTACAATCAGTTTTCGTCAAATTTACATTTAAATCACTATATTGGATTTTAAACGTACATTTCATATTACCGGGGTCACATACTAACTAGAAAAATTCTAGAAAAATATTTTCAAGCTTCGTAATGACGATACAGTCCTAACAAAACTAGTTTCGTCGAATTCTGAGACCATTTGAGAAATGGCCATTTTCCAGTCGATTAAAATCAACTGAAACTGGTCAAACGCATTTTCCTTTACCACGCTCACATATTGATTCGAAAAATTATGAAATTTGGAATCTAGTAATAACTTTACATCATGGACCCAACAAAAGTGGTTTCATCGAAATCCGAGGTCGTTTGCAAAATTTCCATTTTTAAGGGCCCGAATTCCATAGCGACTATTCAGAATTTTCAAGTGGACATATCTTTTGATTCCCGCTATGAAATTTTGATTTTTCGGGTTTGTTGGAAAGATATTCCCAAATAGATCTTATTATTTTTGGTTTCACTAAAATCCGGTTTAATTTGCACCCGGTACGTTCAATTGAAGTTTGAAATCGAATTATCGAACTACCGCGCCATTTTCAATTCCTTTTATAATTATATATAATTATTTATATTCTAATAATGACGCGTATAAATATACGTTCGAATTATATTCAAAATAAATTTCTCGTCGATATTATTTAAAATAATCTATTTTAAATAATCAAAATTCGCTAAAATTGCCTAAATAAAATTTTTAAACTAGCCCATATTTCTGGGTTATTACACTAGCCCTAGCCGTCGTGGCCCCCATCACCCGCCGCCGGCCACTGAACCACCCCCACCGCTCCAACAACCCACGCCACCGCCATTGGCCACCCACCTCCAACCATGGCCCTCCCCATGACTAAAAATCCAATTTTTACCATTTTCAGTTTTACTTTTTACCCCCGAACCTTCCAGAGCCAATATCTTCCAACCGGTTCCTCTATGGGAAATATTCCACAGTGCCAAAATCGAAGAGCACGATTTTCTCTTCGATTTGACTATATGGAAGCTGTATTTTGTATCGCAGAGTAGTTCAGAAAACACGTCCAAAGTCTGCTATCCGATTTATGTCTTTTCACAATTTCTGGCGAATTGGAGCATTTTCGGAAGAAAGGCCACTAGGTGAAAGTTTTCCAAAATGGCACGCTTAAGCTGGAAAAAAGGCGGAGTGAAGATTGGAGCTCATTTACGAATTCTGGGATCAGAGCAGCAATTCAGAACGTCAGACCACAGTAACATGATAGGTTCGACAGACCACAATAGTTCATAGGCATACGTGATAGAATAGACATGAATGACAATGAATCAGCATCACATACAACTTGATACAATTCTATTTTACAATTCATTACAAATCATATCTTTAATTTACTCACATCTAAAAGATAACTATACTTACAATCAAAAGGAAAAACTTGATTTCAGGGATTTGTATTCTGAAACTGAATTGCTCGCCTTTGATGTATATCATTGATTTCTCTTAGTTGAATTAGATTAGTTTTGTAACAACCCAGAAAATCTGAACCAATTTAAAAATTTTAAATTGCCTATTTATTGGATTTTAAATATTTAAAATAAGTTATTTTAAATAATAATGACGAAAAGTATGTTTGAATCGATGTTTGAAAATAAATATAATTATTTTTAACTATAAATAGGGCCTGAAATGGCACGGCAGTTTCAAATTTTGAATTTGAACTTTGACTGACTATACCTGGTGCAAAATAAAACGGATTTTGGTGAAACCAAAAATATTTAAATCTGTTTGTGAATATCTCTCTAACGAATCTGAAAAATCGAAGTTTCATAGTAGGAATCAAAAGTTATGGCAAAATGAATTTTCAGAAAGGTCGCTATAGAGAATATATAGCCCTTGAAAATAGACATTTTGCAAACGACCTCAGAATTCGACGAAACCACTTTTGTTGGGTCCGGGATGTCAAATTATTGCTATGTTACAAATTTCATAATTTTTGAAGTTAGTATGTGAATGTGATTGGTCGATTTCTGTTAAATTGGATCGACCAGAAAAGGGCCATTTTCAAACGGTCTCAGAATTCTAAAAAATTAGTTTTATTTGGCCTGTATCGTCAAAACATAGCTAGATTTATTTTTCTGGAATTTTTGGGATCAGTATGTGGCTCCGGCAAATTGAAATGTACGTTCAAATCAAATATTGAGTGTTTTATATTTTAATTTGAAGAGAAACTGGCTGAACCAGTCGAATGGGCCTACGAAACTTATTCCATTGTGTTCGGAATGGTAGTATTTAGCTAGGGACGACAGTCGTTTGGTTTGGATTGGAGCTAGTACGTGAAGAGGGGTATTTTTGAAATTTTAAAAATATATAAATAAAATAAAATAAACCCCTGGGCCAATCAAATTCTTTCTCCCCAAACCCGCGTTGACCAGAAACCCACTCCCTCTTCTAAAACCCGACGGCGGAAAAACTCTGGACCTTCTCTCCTCGTTATCTCCTAATCCACTCAATAAAATTCAATGCCCCAGTTAAAGTTTTTGTAGAGATTTTCCTAAGGTTTAAATCCATGCTAAGTTTGTGGATTTTTGTTGCGTGTTGAGGGAGATCCAGGCCCGTGAAATCTCGTCGTTCGAAGCTCTGCCGAGACCAATTCCGGTCTTCGACCTTAGCAATTCCACCAGGCGCGGGAAGCCCTCTCCAAGCCCTATGATGTTGTACCATCTGATCTTCGTCAAGTGCTTCGGATTGGAAGTTAATTCGAGACCTAGTTTTGAACGAAACAAAAAGGTAACGGCTGGAGTTAATTTAAATAATTTAGCACTTTAAAACGCTACGGATTTTGATTTCACGATAAAAATCATATCTTTTTCATTTTGATCGAAATGCAGTGGAACAAGAGACAGTGGACTCGTGTGGACGTCTTCTACATTTTAGAAGAGACCGGATATTTTTCTGAGCCTTCTACTATTTTTGGTGGAGTGGAATCCAATGTGAGATTTCTGAATTATAAACGATATGGAAACAACGATGTATAAATTATATAGTCGAAGTATGAGTTATATAAGCATTGTACACCTCATGTAAAAGCATTGTATAAGTTGTATGTTCGATGTATAAGTTATATATGCGTTATAAAAATGATATATGCGTTCAAATAAACTGAAATGATATTGAAATGAAATCGAAATATAGTTATATACGTATACATATATATATACTCCCCTCGTCCACAGACCATTGATGATATATATTGGTTGTGATATTGTTTGGATTATTGGTTGGTGTGAAAATTTGATGAATATCATGAATGGTTGATTTGAAATGATTCATTGTGGTTGAAATCCCAATAGGATTAGTATATGGGAAAATTCGTCTGCGTACGAACTAGATATTGAAAATCCCCATTGTCAAAAGCTGCGAGGCTTTAAGGTAGAGCGAGGAGCCGTACTAGGGACGGTGCTGGTTTTAACTACCCCGCCGTTATGCTGCCGAAATTTTCTGAAATATTTCTGTGTTTGATTTAAATTCATGTGTTGAATAGAAATTCATGTGTTGAAATAAAATTCATGTGTTGAATAGAAATTCATGTGTTGAAATAAAATTCACGTGTTGAAATAAAATTCATGTGTTGAATGGAGTTCATATATTGAATAAATTGTTTTACAATAAAAATCACATTTTTACGATATATATAAACCATATAAAATAATCGTGTTTTGAAATAAATTATTTTACAATAAAAATAACATTTTTATGATATATATAAACTATATAAAATAATAATGTTTTGAGATAAATTGTTTTACAATAAAAATCACATTTTTATTATATATATGAACTATAGAAAGATTCATGTGTTGAATAAAGGACTAGAACGATAAAAATTATATTTTTATCGTTTGTGTGAAGCAAAAAACATTCATGTGTTGGATATATATAGATTGAACAATAAAATCTACATTTTTATTGTGAATATGAAGTGTTAAAAATGGTGATATGTTGAAATAAATATATGTTGGATAGAAATATCATTTTTATCAAATATATGAAGTGAATATGGTTTTGAAATCGAAGAATGAACTATATTTATATAAAAAAAAATCGAATAACGAAGTTGCAGTTCATGTTTTGAAACTGTGATTTCAAACGATTAGTGCGGGAGATCCGACCATCAGATTTTCCCAAAACCGAGACCGTTGGGTTCGCTTTGGAAATATCTTTCCAACGACACCAACTTTGTAAAGATCCAACGGTTGGATTGTCTGGAATGTTTAATTAAAATCTGAAGAAAAACAGCGCCAGAATCGATTATATTTGTACATATATATATAAATATATATATATATATATATATAATTAAATCGAATAACGACGCTGCAGTTCGTATTTTGAAATCGAAACTTCAAACGATTGTACTGCGAGTTCCGACTGTCGGATTTTCCCAAAATTGAAACCGTTGGATTCGTTTTGAAAAGATCTTTCTAATGATATAAAATTTGTGAAGATCCAACGGTTGGATTTTCAGATATGTGTGAATAAAATCTGAAGAAAAATAGCGCCACGGCCGTGTTATGGCCTGAAGCGTCATTTGAATGAATTAGCTATTTTTAAATGAACAAAAATAGCAATAAAACGTTATAAAATATTATAAATGATATGGAATGGAAATAAACCGAATTTGCCTGGTTTAGTGGATATTTGATGGTTGAATGTGTTTGGCGTGAAAATTACAATTAAGTACAGAATTATTGATGTCGAATAATTTAACCATTGAAATGAATTATTTAAATTCTAAATATACGTGAATTATTTGAAAAGGCCGAGTTAAATCTCATTTCAAATAATTGATCGGCGATAAGAAGTCGATGATGAAGACGGTGGTTGAAGACCGGAGATCTTCACCTCTGTTGGATGATAACTGATGTCTTGATTGGGAGGTATCCCGAAATATAGATAATAAGTGGTGATCGTCCAGACGTACTTGGAGATTGATAGATATGCGAGGTATATGGTGCCCCCAGTTTCGTTCAGAACCAGAACGAACTTGTAAATGGACTGTGTCTCTGACATTGGATTTTGTTCTGTGTTGAATGATCTCTATTGAATATATATCTGTTTGGCGGTGGAGAATTCATTCTCTTGCTTAACGCCCTTCCCTGAGACGTACGAGCTCAGAGGTTATATATCGATAGAAATCAGTCGCATAGAGTGAATTGCCTATGTGGCATGCCTAAGTGGCAGATGATCAAGGCTTCTGTTGAAAAGCAAAGTCTTGTGGTTGATGATCAAAGCACGGCCTGTGAGGCATAGCTTTGTGTATAACGTTGATTCGCGAGCCTCACACCCCGGTATGAACCAGAAACGGGTGAGGACCTCAAGGAGGACATGCGTTTCCTTCTAGCTAGGGTGGTGTTAGTGATCTACTAGCCCTGAAATTTATATTATTTTCACATGTGTGGTTGTTGCTGTTGTGAGGCGCCTCAGATATATCGGTGACTATGTGGAGCCGATGGACTCATATGACTCATTTAAGCCCCCAAAGGGCGGGGAAACGCAGTATTCAGGCATTTTAATCCACATCGGTGGACCGGCCCTGTCGCTCCAAGGGCTTGACTGAGTACTTGCCTGAGACATGGGCTAGATTGTCTCGAATTCGGTAAGGACTATCTTTTGCCTTGGTTCATGACGGAAATCCAATTTCCACATAGGTGACTTTGTGGTTTTGATTGTATATCTATATATGGCGACATAGTGGTAGGGGCATTAATGCCATCTATGATTGATACTTATGATTTGAAATTATTTATGAAACATATAAAGACTAGTAATAATATAAAATGCTTTTGTTTTATTCGTAGCAAGCATATTTTGGCCATTATAAGGTAAAACTCTATCCTCCGGTTTGCGTTGCATTGTGTGATGGGAACTGAGTCTTATAATGGCTTCATTTTTATAAAAAGCATTGCGATGTTTAAAAGATTTACTTGTTTTTAAAGCACTGGCAATCCAATGGAGTAAATCCGTTCCGTGAAAGTAGCGTGGTCCTGTGATTGGCCATATATTAAAATATGTTAAGTAGATTTCTCTTACCAGTCCCATGACTGACTCGTAGTTTGCTTCACTTGCAAACTCGGGTGCCCCTTTTTCTGCACGAGCAGCCTTGTATTCAGGTTTTAGCAGGCTCTTTCTGGATAGCTGGAGCTGAAGATGGATTCTACCATTTATCTCCTTTTATGCTGTTCAGCTCCTATTGTACATATTATGTTTTGTTTCCCGCTGTAGACATTTATGTATAGCTGAACTATATTTTATACTAAGTATGATCCTGTATACTGTATAACCCTGATGATTATGTTTATCCAGTGTATTCTATTGTACATTATCTGGTGTATTTATTTATTTCTGTTCTCCTATTATATGTTTATGTGTTATATTCCTAAGATTACCCTTGCCACCGTTGTATGGAGTTTTGGGATCGTCACAAGTTTTGATTTGATTTTGGTGTAGCCTCTATCTTGCCTTTGAGTTGAAAGAGATGACAACAATTCTTGGTTCACGATTGATGGCATGTAGGAATATTTTTGTGAGGCTTAGGGTTTAGATTTAGGTTACTTATATAGAAGTTTGATTTAATAGGAATCGTCAGATTAACCTAGAGCAAATCAAAGCCATTCAGACAAGACAGAATAGCCACATCAGCCCTAATGACTCAGCAAGGAGTCCATAAGAACCAATCAGATGACACATCTGCCTTAGAGCGAATTGGCCCACGGGTTGACAGCCAAACACCCTGAATCAACCCCTAGTCGACCTAGTAGGGCTTGGGTCGACCTCAAAAATGGGCCCGTTAGGTTATCCCCCCCCTCCCGATTCGCAGTTTTGAACTTTTATGCATATTTATTTATTTAATTTATATATATATATATATATATATTACTCATATGCATACAAACTTCAAGGCTTAACAACTTCTTCATAAGGTATCCGTTTTATGCAAACCAAATGTCTATCTTGACCAAAATTTTGAGATGAACGTAATATTGCAACCCATTTCACTTAATTCTTCTTCTAAAAATTAAGTGTTTTTGAATTTGTTAATTTTAATATTCTCAGAAAATTCGAGGTGTTACATTCTCCCCTCCTTAAAGGATTTCGTCCCCGAAATCTTCAAGTTAAGAAGAATGCATCCTAACATCCAATCATCCATTTACTCATCCATCATCCACAAGCATCCATTGTCCTTAAAAGACTTCTAATGACATACGAACATATGCAAAGTGTGTGTATATGTCTCTTATCTAGTGCAAAATCAGGCGATCTACTGATCCAGTTGACCTCCTTAATGCGAATCATGAGAGTGTCGTGCGTCCAATATGTATGCAGATATCCCTAATCATGCAAATACTATATGTGTGCATATTCACTCATCCATATGCAACATCCATATGCAACATCCATATGATAACACATCAAGTTTCAATCCATATACAAATACATTCATATGCATATGCAATATGAAAGTGACTGAGCCGATCTAGTGCCTAATGTGTGCATATGCATCCACAAGCAACCACTAGCAAACATGTAATGACCCGCATTTCCCAGGGGTATAATTAATTTACTTAATTGTTTAAAATAGTGATATAGGGAATTTAATCGTCGTTAATAAAATAATATGGAATATTTAATTAAATTAAATAATATATTTAATTCAGAAATAATCAAAATATTTTAAATCACAATATAAGGTGAACAGGGTCATCCCCAAGATTTAATTCAGCTTAGAGTTGAGTCATATTGACGAATATATTCAATCGACGTCAGTTTGAAACGTATAATTATATTATAATTAAAATCGCTTGAAATGGCGCTGCAGTTCGCGATTTGGCGATTTGAACTTCAACTGAATGTACAGGATTCGTTTTAAGCCAGATTTCTGTGAAACAAGAAACGTTTGGGGCTGGTGGAGTATATCTTTCTAGTGGAAGAGAAAAATCGGGATTTCATCGTGTAGGTTTTGATTTATGTCCAAATCAAATTTCAGAAAAGTCGCTGTGGAATTCCTTTATAATTCGTAACGCTTTATATACGTTATAAAAGGAATTTTAGTATAAAATTGAATATCGATTCAACCAGGACTTGGAATATTGAGTATATAATTATTCTGGAGCTGTATGATATTCCTCGGTGAATATATACGAAAAAATAAATTTATTTATATTTAATTTAATTTATTTAAATATATTTATATATTTAAATGGGTTATTCAGAGCTTTAAAAATAGCCACTTTTGCAAACGACCTCGGAATTCGACAAAACCAGTTTTGTTGGATCCGCAAATTCAAATTATTGTTAGATTCCAAGTTTCGTGATTTTTAGAGTCACTGTGTGGCCATACAGATTTTTAGAGTGAGAAATAGTCAGTATTTTGACAGTTAAAAATACGTTGTGTGAGCATACGGAGTCGGAATTCGACGAAACCAGTTTCGTTGGGACCGTAAATGTCAAACTCTAGCTACATGTCTAGTTTGGTGAATTTTGGGTATTGTATGTGAACACAGGAATTTTTAAGGACCAGCACAAATAGAATATTAATATAAAGTAAAAATATCTAGATATTCTTGTCCTCTATAAATAACACCCCAACATTTTCTTAAGACCTAGAAAATGCGCCGTCAGTTGTTCTTCAGAAAAACGAGAAAGGGCGATCTTCAAAAATCAAAGTAAATCATGGAAAAAGAAATAAAATCCAAGAGTTGTATATTTCCAACCATCATCTCATGCTCTTCAACCTAGTATGCAAATCAATGAGCTCGAAGGGGGTTTCCACGGTTCCTGTATTACACAACGGAGGGAAGGGTTTGAAATTTGGGGAGATTCATGAGGTTTTAAATCCTTTTGAGTTCGTTTTTGGGTTCCTGGGGAAACGACGCTTCAGGAAGGTTGATTTTAGAGGAGCTCGATGTGAGTTGGAGGATGCGACGGTCATGGTAACGGCCAGTCCAGGCTCCGAGTCGCGTTTAAGAAAGGGGGACCGAGGTGGTATTCGAGTTGGCCTTCCGGAGGAGATTGCGACGCTGAGTGGGATTAAGGTACTGGCGTCACCGTTGGGTGAACGAGGAGGACGGCGACGGTGGTCAAAAAGGGTTGGTCAACGGTGAAGTTTTGGGGATTGAATACGGCTTCTGTTTTGAAAATACTGGAGCGTGAAAGGGCATTTGGGAAGACGGTTTAAGTGTGGTGCGGGTTTGGGTTTCACAAAGGGGTGTTAGGCTAAAAGGATAATGGGCTGGTAAGAAGTTAAGGCCCAAATTAAATAAATTAAATTCAAGTTTTGTTTATTAAATAGTATATAACTTGTAGACCGTGTAACTTCCACATACGACATCAGAATCACGAACGGTTGGATCCGTTAGGACCGTATGAACGAAGACTACAACATGGAGCTGACTGGAAGTGGATTAGAGCTCGTCTGAATTTACGTTGAATTAAACTGTTTGATTCAAATCAAACAACAGTTTATCGTTCTTTAACGATGAACTGCAAAGGTGAGTAAAACTCACCAACTCTGAGCAGTTATATTTTTTTAATGTATTTTTAGAACTTTTAATCATCTGTTGATTACTGTGTGTTGGTTGATTGATTGAACTGCTAGTCAGTTAGAGAAAATTATATATATATGTAATTATATATATATATAAACCGTTAAATATTTATATATTGATTCTGCTATCAGAATAATTTATATTGAACTGAAAGTGATGATAATCATATTGTGTAACATCTGTGGATGCAGGGAGACAGGTTGGAGGAATCCGACTGGATTCCTCAACAGTTATTTTATTGTTTTTCATATATTGTTATATGATGTGATATAAAATCTGTGGGCGATTATATGTGCTTGGACGATATTGAACATCGTGATTTGATATGATTGAATACCATAACATACCGAAATGTTGATAAGGGGATTTTCAAAGTGATATTGAAAATAGAATATTTATAAAATGGGATATTTATAAATAAGAGATATTTATAAATAAGAAATGTTTATAAATTGGAATATTTAAAAATAGGAGATGTTCAAAAAGGAAATAATTACAAACCATTTTCTTTTTGAATGGAAAGGCCTATGTGGCGGGTTTGGGGATTTTCCCGATGCTCCCGTTACAAAGGAGGTTATGGCGAATTTTTCAGAGAATTTAAGGAGTTAGAATATTTCAAGAATAAATTTGAAAAGGAAATATTTTTAAACCATTTACAAATAGAATTGAAAAGGAAACGTTATAAAAAGGAAATCATTTTTAAAGTGTAGAACCGTTATTTAAAAGTAAATCTTTTCAAATGAATAAAACGTTGTTAAAAAGGAAATCTTTATAAAGTGAATAAAGTAAATCGAATATGGTATTCGAAAAGAGTTAAATCGAATATGGTATTCGAAGGGAGTAAATCGAATATGGTATTCGAAAGTTAGTAAAACGAATATGCTATTCGAAAGGGGTTAGTCGAGTCGAGTTAGTTGAATATAGTTAACTAGTTCAATAGAGTTAACCAGTTCAGTAGAGTTAACCAGTTCAATAGAGTTAACCAGTTAGGTTAAGTAAGTCAAGTTAACCAGTGAGTTAAGTAAGTCAAGTTAACCAGTGAGTTAAGTAAGTCAAGTTAACCAGTTGGGTTAAGTAAGTCAAGTTAACCAGTGAGTTAAGTAAGTCAAGTTAACCAGTTGGGTTAAGTAAGTCGAGTTAATCAAGTCGAGTTGATCGAGTTAGAGTTACTCAGTTAGAGTTAATCGATTAGAGTTAAAACGAACTAGAGTTAATCAAATATAGTTATTTGAGACAGAGTTAGTCAAACATAGTATTCAGGGTAAGTTGCCATTTCGTACGACTGCTAGCGTAATTCGCAGGGCTGTAAATAGCCTAAGGCTGTCGGATGTTGCCTAAGGGAATCAGGCGTAACCATTGTGATCGTTGCGATCTAGAGTCAAGCGAATGGAGTTAAATCGAATCTAGTTATTCGATAGGAGTTAATCAAGATGAGTTAAATAAGTTAAGTTAATCGAATCTAGTTATTTTATAGGAGTTAATCAAGATGAGTTAAATAAGTTAAGTTGATCGAATCTAGTCATTCGATAGGAGTTAATCAAGTTAAGTTAAATAAGTTAAGTTAATCGAATCTAGTTATTCGAGAGGAGATTATCGAATATAGTTTATTCGAAGGAGTTATCAATTATTAGTTATTCGAAGTGAGTAGTCGAATATTGGTTATTCGAAGTGAGTTAATCGAATATTGGTTATTCGAAAGGGGAGTTATGAAATCGAATAGATTAAAGGAGTTAATCGAATATAGTTTATTCGAGTAGAGTTAGAGGAGTTATCAAATATGGTTTATTCGACAGGAGTTAAGTGAATAGTTAGATTAATCAAAGTGAATTAGTTAAGTTAAACTAAGTGAATTAGTTAAGTGAATTGGTTAAGTTAACCAAAGTGAATTTGTCGAGTTAATCAAAGTGATTAGTTCAGTTAATCGAGTTGAATTTGTCAGTCGAGTTAATAAATGGAGTTAGTCAAACCAAGTAAAACCAGTTAGTGTTAATTAATTAAGGTTACCAGTTAGCGTTAATCAATCATAGTTAATCAAATAGAGTTAAGTAAAATTAGAACTGACTAGAGATTAGTAAATTGAATGGTTTTCTAAGTGTCTATCTGATGTTGGTTTCGGCCTTCGGGATTTATACTTAGGGAATTGTTCTCATACTAGTTCACAGTCAGGGACTGATAGTTGGGGAAGAGTAGTGATTTGTAAATAAGCAAATGGAAAACGTTTTCCAGTGTTAATAACATATATTTTCTAAACATAGAAAATAAGGCAATGTGAATATATATATATATAGATATATGTTGATGATTTACCGATATAATTTCCATCTGGAAATAATATCGTTGTTTGCACTCTTGTTTTTCTTTGATAGTTAACTCACAGACTATCGAAGTTTTGACCATTTTCAACGTTGTTAATATGAAGAGACCGGTTGGATTATTATCCAAAGAACCACTCTGTATTTGGCATAAGCGTTGCGAATCATATATGCCAAAGATAATTGAAGACGGAGTAAAAAGCAAGGGCTGTTGTATAAGTCTTAGATAATAGTGATTAAGATGGATATACTGAATAGTGCCTTTGGTTTGTCCAGTCCCAGGACAACTTGTATGGACGAAGGTCTGACAGAGTATATCCAATGGATCGCGTAAGTTGATTTGTTCAAACGTATTCACGTTTGGTGGCGGAGGAATTCGTTTCTCTAAGCTGTATACCCGTGTTACTTTTGGATAAATCAATTTGTGATTTGGCGGGTATGACGATGTGACAGTCTATGTGGATGAGGATGACTTGTGTTGATGAATGTCTGACAGAGTATTTCCAGAAAGGTCACGTACATTGATTTCTTCAACTATACCAAGAGTGGAAGCTGAGAAGGAAACTTCTTTAGCTAACACGTAACGTATTGTTGTAGACACCAATCAGTGATTTTCGATGGATCTGACAATGTGGCATTCGAAGTGAATCTGATGTAATGATAAAGCGTAGCTTCTAGCCTCATCAACCGGTAATTGACAGAAATCGGGCAGGCAGCATGGCTAAGTCGGTCGCACCGAAGTAGGGTGTATAGTCACCTATCTAGAGAATATTCATTTGTTTCTTAAATCAATCAATGCTGTCCCATATATATGGGAACGGTTGCTGATCGCAACCGTTGGTGATATACATTCGATACACTCAAGAAAAATGAGTGGTCGGTCATGTGTGGCTGAGTTACAAGATGTTCTTGTTGAACTCCAGTGTATCGTTCCTAGAGTACACTGATCGGAAGGTGGTTCCATACCTTGTCATAGTTGGAAATCCATTATCCAATACGTGCTTGCGATTTTGATTATATACTATATATGTAGAACGTGAGATGAAAGCATTTCTGCTAGTTGATATCTATTTGTACATAGACATTATTATAATATCAAAAGGTTTTTGATATAAAGATATTTTGGATTCTCATAAGGGAAAAACCCGTTCTGTTCAGCGGCGTGGTCTTATGAGATATCGTTTACTTGTTCATATACTTCTTTAAACTGTTTTACTCACACCAGTCCCATGACTGACCCGGAGTTTACTTTGTTGTTTTCCCTAAACTCTTGGGTGCCTAATTTTGTACGGACAGTCAAGTAGTCGGGATTTTACAGATACACTTGGAGAGCTTGGAGCAGGAGGCTTCAAGATTCTATAGCTATTATTATTTTCACTGTTGTTGTAAGTGTTGTACTCTGATCAGTGCTATTGTATATATAACTGTTTGTATTTCAAAAGTTACGTTATATTTTATTCGTTTCGCTTTGAGATTCGTGTTTACTCTGATGATGATGTTCTTCTTCTTCTATTCTATTAGTTCTATCTTATCTTTCCTCACCCTCTTAATTCTTTCATTAATTACCGGGATTTTTTGATGTTTTGGTTATCGACATCGTGCTTATGTCGATAACCAAAGTCGCTCAAAATCCGGGTCGTTACAAAACACTTGCAACCACTTGCAACCATCAACCATAACATGTCTTAAACTCATGTTTTCATCCATTGGCTTCTACCTAAGGATCGAGGATAGGACCGAAAGGATATACTTAAAAGATAAAGACTAGCATGCAAATAAATATTACAGAAAAAGGAGGAATCAAGGATATACCCTCAAAAAGGGTATGATGCGCGTATCTAGTCTTCATTCTTTTAAGTCGCATCTTCTTTGAGCTTCACTCCACTGTACCTTAACTAATTTAACTTCACGATTGTGAAGCATCTTGACCTCCATTTCCAAAACCCACTAGTAAAGATAGGACCTCGATCATTTATATGCTAGAGGGTATCCAATGTTGTGAACTATCTTTCCATGATAAACAGAAGTTAACCATGATACCAAGTGAATATACTAAGATGATTAAAGGTCTCTCTTCTACTTAGCTTATCCCTCATGTCACAAATCTGAGGGTCGATATCTCTAACGCAAACCATCCTAGTCGAACTTGCCATCCCTCAAGTACAAGCCCCAAAGGCCTAAATCAATATCAAACAAGCACCCAAGGAATACCTCCTCCGAATTTGGACGATTTATGTGAGATGATACTAGTAGAACAACCAAACAATTGAGCACTTAACCGACTCTGGCTATCCTCGCAAATGCTGCTCCAAAACTACCATTGATCGCATAACTGGCTTTGCATTGTCAACTAGATATATGTGGAAGTCTATCTCGAGCTTTTAGATGGAAATCTCCTAACATTTATCAAAAAACATCTGCATACTCATGGATACGGATCGAAAATCATCGATAAATACATTCTAGGTAGCTAAGACAAACTGATCCCTTAGGATCGCACGAAATTTCGAGGGTATTCACGAGACAAGTCGAAAGTCTAACTACCCTCCTTTCACAATTACTAGCTAACTAATCCATGCCTAGAATCAACCCATAACCCATGAAACCAAAAACATAAGCATCTCAAATCCTTACAAACCAAAGATAAATGAGTCGAACCACAAATTGGACTTGAGACAATAATGGGATCCTCTACTATACAAGCTTTAGGGTGTAGAGACTCAACAATGGAAGCAGATATAAACGAATGCGAAGCACAAAAATAAAAAAAGTGTACTAGCAGGATGATCAAGAAGAAAAACTAAACTTTTCAACAGAAACCTTACTACCTCTCTCTCAGGTAAGCTGGTGGTGAGAGCATGCACTTGCTTTCCGGAAAATCCTGTCGTTTGTTCTTGCCCTTGCCTTTAATTATAAGACCCGTTATACCAAAATAAAAATACTTCCACTTGTTTTAGGTTTTACTATTCTTTCCTCCCCTCCTTTGTGAACCAATTCCATATCCATGAATTCTTCATCCTTGTGTTGTGCTCCTTAGCCAAACTTCCTCATTCTCATCTTTGCCATCCTTGTGTAACTTGTTGACAGGTCTGTCGAAAGCTTCCTCCATCGCACGGAGAATCCTACAAAGCTCGAAAGAAAATTAGCCGTAGGTGAAACTACTACGGCTACAGATGGAAGTTGGGCACTTGCTTGCCCTTTGACAAGTGTCGTAGTCTCATCGAGCCTACGGAACCATGTCGCGATGAGGTTACCTCCCAGAAAGCCAGGAGCCCCGGAGACTCAGGAAAGAAGGAAACAAGGACTCAAACAGAGGATCAAAAGATTGCGCATATGGCTTTGGGGAATACGCCTTTAAAACAAAACTTTTCTTTTGAAAATTTTTCATTTAAAAACGATTTGAAAATAATTTTTCAAATCTTTTATCTAATCTGGTAACCTTCAGCTCTGATACCAAGTGAAACACCCCACCTCTGTTAAGGTCACTCACAGAGGAAATGCCTTAACTTCGGTGGAGCATTATAGGTAAAAGATGTAGATAAATTACAAGACAAAAAAATAAAGCAGCGGAAAATAAAGTCATTTTATAAACAACTTAATTCAATCAAGCTTTTACAACAATTTCCTCAATCATACTTAAATGTAATACATAGAACTTCTGTCTTAATTTAAAAACTTCCAAGAATAAAAGAAGCATAAAAACAATGATATTCCCCGATAAAGTGTAACACCCCGAATTTTAGTTAATACTAAAATTCACTAATTACAGGATAAATAATCTCAGACGTGGGAATTGGGGGGTAACGGGCTGCGTTATTGCGTTCGTCTCGGAAAAATACGCGAAATAGAGTCCGAGTTTTCGAAAATCGGAGTCCGTATGGCCCAGTTATGGCCCAATGAAGTTTGCAGAAAATTCAAAACTAAAACAGATTTAAAAATTTAAATATTCAGATTTGGAATGGGCCAGGCGGGGTCAGGCGGGAAGCTTCCCGCCCAACCCTTGTCGACAGGGCTGTCGACAGGCCTGTCGACAGGGGTGTCGACATGCCTGTCGACTTGCCTGTCGACAGGGTGGCACCGTTCTGTGAACCTGGGTGCACCAGGTTGCACCAGGTTGGGTTTCAGGCTGGCTAGGAGGGCTGGTTCTAGAGATTTCCTAAATCTAAGGGTCCTAATCTAATCTAGGGTTAATCTAAGGGCTTAAAACACTCACCTAATCCTATAAATAAGACCCCAACCCTACCCTAATTCATTCATAATTAAGTCTTGTAACTAAACTATGGCAAAATGAAATTTGAGCATGGCCTCCACTAGTTCATAAAGAAAGTTGCAAGCTAATCCCTCTCTAATCAATCTCTAATCATCATTATCTTCATAGTTTGCAACTAATTCTACTTCATAAGGTTGCTAATCTTAAGTTTGGTGAGTTTCTATCACTTTAACATCAATTGTTAAAGTAAGTAGATTGGGTGTAATGAGACTTATGGTCTTAAATGCGGATTAGTGAGTTTGAATCATGTATAATGATATGTTACTCTATGTTGTTCTATGTTTATGCATATTTGTTAAGTTGGTTTATGCATGCTTAATAAGTTGATTTATGCATGTTTAACAAGTGGAGTTATGCATATTTAATGAGTGGAATTATGCATGTTAACAAAGTGAGTTATGCAAGTTAAATATATGTTTAAATGCAAGTTTAATGTGATATGCAAGTTATGCATGCTTATGCAAGTGTATGGATGCTTATGCAAGTCATATATATGTTTAAATGCAAGATTTATGTGATATGCAAGTTATGCATGCTTATGCGAGTATATGAATGCTTATGCAAGATATGTATATGCTTAAATGACATGATATGCAAGTTATGCATGTTTATGCAAGTTATGTATGCTTATGCAAGTATGTGAGTGCTTATGCAAGTATGTGAATACTTATGCAAGTTATGTGTATGCTTAAATGCATGTTTAACATGTTATGCAAGTTATGAGAATGACTATATGCAAGTTCAACATGTTATGCAAGATATGTGTATGATGATATGCAAGCTCATATGCAACATGTTATGCAAATCATGTGTATGATAATATGCAAGTTTGGGTTATATGTAGTTGGGTTAATATATGCTCATATATGCAAGTTGACATCCTCTTAACCCATGACAAAGTTGTATGCTGAACCCATGATATTTGTGATGATCTTCCCCTTATTTATGTCATGAAATGAGAACGATTTACATGGGGAACGATGGGGTTGGTAAATATGTTAATAAGTGAATGATTGGGTATGATTAAGCATACCATAAAAATAAATTACCATAAGTGGGAATTTACCTATTGAGTTAGGTCTACCCCATGGGAATTTACCTATTGAGTTAGGTCTACCCATGTTATGGAAAAACTTGATATTAATTAGGGATAATTAATATGGGGGTGATTAATTAGGTGTAATTAATCGACTAAGACACGAGGTTGGACTCATTTGTAGTGTAAAACTGCCCGGACCCGACCGGCTTAACCAGTTGCTACAAATGTCAGCCCAATGTGAGAGGTCTTAGCCATAAATTAAATACGTGATTAAGGTAAAGACACGAGGTTAGACTCTGTTATGACGTAAGACTGCCCGGATTCTACCGGCTTAACCAGGCGGTCATAACAGCCAGTCTAATGTGGGAGGTCTTTATGGGAGATCACGGTCTTAATTAATTAAGAAACACTTAACCATAGTAGCATGTAGTGGGACATGAGGGGTTAAGTGGGTGCCTTGGGTGGCATGAGGAAATTCTGTGGTTGCCTTGGGTGGCATGTGGAATCTAGTGGGTTGCCTTGGGTGGCAATAGAAAATACGATTAGAATACTTAACCAAGTGGAAACATGTAATTAAACATGATTAAAGGGTTAAGTGGGATACACTAGATATTTGACAAGCTTAAGTGGGTAGCTTGTGGGGGCCCATTTCAACCAATATCCCAAACGTATCTTTGTGGGCTCGACCCATGTCGAGTGACGGGACACGCATATTGGGCTTGAATTATAAGAGGCCAAAACGGGTTAGCGGTGGCAACGCAAGTCCCACGGGTTTCATATGCGTGTGTGGGCCCGGGCGGGTAGATAAGCCGTTGTTGCATCGTGTAGATATAAAGCCGTGCACCGTTAGTATTGGGTAGCCACTTTAGGGGAGTGATACACCCCACTGTGGGACCAGCACGGGTATCTACGGTAGGGAGCCGATCGATGGGGAGTAGTGGGTACACCTAATGAAGATAGGGGCAGACGGCACCTATGTAGGGGTACACGAAACTACTGGGTAAGAATTACTGGGTACACCTAGTGGAGATAGGGGCAGACGGCACCTATGTAGTGGGCTAGGGTTACACGAAACTACTGGGGAAATTTTCTAAGTCCTTGGAAGGGATCAACCTTTAAGTAGGAATGACTGGTGTGGTGCAGTTAGTAATTATCCTTGGGTGGGTAGATGCGTCTTGACGGTTATCTTAGTTTATCCTAAGTCTACCAAGCTGCTTAGTGTAGCCATTCATCTCCAGATATTACCGTAGGTCAAGTTTATGTCTTCTCTGGTTACTTTAATGATTGTATTGTTAAAGTTATAGGACTCACTCAGACTTATGTCTGACCCCGTTGTTTTTATCTTTTTCCCAACCCTCAGGTCCTACGGTGGATCCTAGCGGTAGTAGAGCTTGATCGGATTGCTGTTCCAGTCTTTAGGAGCTTGGGTAGATGTAAAGCTCCAGTTATCCAGTTATCTTTTCTTTTGTTCTGGCTATTGTGTGAGAGAGTGGGATTATGTACTTCTTTATTTTGATGGATATTGTACTTGACTTTTACCGTCGTTTTATGATGTAACCAGACATGTTTATTTTCGCTGTTATGAGATGATGTTTTAAAATTTCAAGTACTATTTATATCTGTCTTGTTGTAATTTTTCTGTTCTATATTCACTAAAATACTCCACCGATGCTATGGCATTCCCTTAGTGAGTGACCCTAGCGGGCGTGGGGTGTTACACGTGGTATCAGAGCAAAGGTTACCGGAACAGATAAAATTTTTAGAAAACTATTTTTCTAAAACATTTTTGGAAAAGATATTTTCAAAAACATGTCTTTTAAGAGAAAAGTTTTTGAAAGAAAAACATAATCCCCAATAGCCATATCTATATCCTTCGAATTCTCCGTTTTGAATCTTTCCTTTTTCGTTTCAGCATGACCGAGAATCTTAGTCTTCCGGAGGGTGTGACGGTACCAGTATGGTATAGGAGATTGATGGAGGCTAGGGCCACCACTGCGGGTCCAGCAAATATTCCTCCACCAACCGTAGCACCCGATCTTCCTCCTCCCCCTCCTCCTCGCATGGATACTTTTGCTAAGACTTGCAAGGAATTTAAAGCTATGGGAGGGAAACCTTTTCAAGGATCTGAAACCTTTGTGGAGGCTAGAGATTGGCTTAAAGAGGTGGAAGAGTTGATAGATATCTTTGAAATGGAAGAAGGGAAGAAAGTCAAGTTGGCTGCTTGGTTAATGAAGGGAGAGGCCTCATTCTGGTGGGAGGTTACTAATGGAGAACGCCCCGTTGACTCTTGGGCGTATTTTAGGCAAAGATTTGCGGCAAAGTTTCTCTCAAGGGCGGAGGAAAACTTGTATATGGAAAGATTCTTGACCCTAAAGCAAGGAAATCTTTCGGTGAAGGAATATGTTAACAAGTTTAATCAATTGGCAAGGTTTGGCCTAGACATGGTGAATACACCGGAGAAGAAGGCTTTGAGGTTCGTGAAAGGCTTAAATGAACCGATGCATGGGTTGGCTATGACTCACATCCCTATGGGGGCCACCTTTGAGAAGCTAGTTGACATGGCACTCATGTATGAGGAAGAGAAGGGTCCTAATGCTAATAAGGCACCCGAGAAGAAGGGAGATCAAAAGAGACCTCAACAACAACAAAGCAAAGGTGGGAAAGGCAACGGTGGCAAGGGCAAGAAGAAGAAGTGTTTCAATTGTGGGACACCTGGCCACCTAAGCAAGGATTGTCGCAAGAAGAAGAAGACTGGCTGCTTCCACTGTGGCGAAGCAGGGCATTTAGTGAAGGATTGCCCTAAGAAAGGGCAAAGGACGGGAACTACCTCAGGAGGACAGGTGCAAGCTCTTATGGCACCGAGTCAGGCTAGGGGGCAAGTACAGGCTCTCGCGGTTCCACCGATTCAGGAGAGAGGTAGAACTATTTCCGTTGAAAGTCTGGTTTTTCTATTTGACCATCATGTCCGTACATTGTTTGATTCAGGCGCATCGCATTCGTTTATTTCATCATCATTAGTTGAGTTACTGCACTTAGACACCAGTCTGGTAGATGATCCCTTGGTTGTTTCAAACCCAATTGGGGGCTCCACTTATTTGTCCATGATATGTTTGGGTTTGAAGATTTCTATACTTAGCATTGAGTTTAGATGTGATGCTTTTGTATTGGGCTTCACGGGCTATGGGTTGATTTTGGGCATGGACTGGTTATCCAGTAATGGTGCCGTTCTTGATTGCGAAAGGAGAGTTGTTAGGCTCATGACCCGCTTGGGTAACACTCTCGAGATTTCTTGTAACCCCAGGGATTCTGTTATGCTAAGTTATCTTGAATCGCTTGACGCTTCGGTCGAGAGTTTGCAATCTGTTAGAGTGGTCCGGGAATATCCGGATGTGTTTGAGGAGGTGAAGGGCTTACCTCCGAAGCGGGAGATTGACTTCCGAATATATTTGGTGGATAATGCTAAACCGGTATCTTTACCAGTGCGCCACATGGCTCCTCGTGAGAGGAAGGAACTCCATAAGCAAGTAGGGGAGTTGCTTGAGAAGGGGTTCATAAGACGGAGCATATCGGAGTGGGGTGCTCCAGTAGTATTTGCTACGAAGGCGGATGGGTCCCTCAGACTTTGTGTAGACTATAGATAACTCAACAAGCTCACAAAGAAGAATAGACACCCATTGCCGAGGATAGATGATCTTTTCGATCAGTTGGTTGGCGCTTCAGTATTTTTTCAGTTGGACTTAGCCACGGGGTTTCATCAGTTGAGGGTGGCTGAAGATAGCATAGACAAGACTGCCTTTAGAACTCCGGATGGTTTCTATCAGTGGCTGGTGATGCCATTTGGGTTGACGAACGCCCCTGCATACTTTGTTGATTTGATGAGTAGGGTGTTCAGGGAGTTCCTTAATAAATTCGTGGTGGTCTTTGTGGATGATATCTTAGTATTTTCTAAGAGTGAAGAAGAGCATGCCCTACATCTTGGGGAAGTGTTGAGGACTCTTCGAGCACATAGCCTTAAGGCTAAATTCTCTAAATGTCACTTCTGGAGGAAGGAAGTACGATTCTTGGGGCACGTGGTCTCCAAGGAAGGGATAGCTGTGGATCCCGTGAAGGTAGTATCAATTCAGGATTGGAAGGTTCCGAAGAATGCTACCGAAGTAAGAAGTTTCTTGGGGTTGGCGGGTTATTATAGGAAGTTCATCAAAGACTTCGCGAAGATATCAGCCCCATTAACCCGCTTAACAAAGAAGAATCTTGTTTTCACATGGGACGTAGATTGTGATGATGCGTTCCGACGGTTAAAGAGAGCTTTAACCACCGCTCCAGTTTTAGTGTTGCCAGATGGGAGCAAGCCATTTGTTGTCTATACCGATGCCTGTGGGACAGGACTTGGCGCAGTCTTAATGCAAGAGGGAAGGGTAATAGCCTATGGTGGAAGGCAGTTGAGGGCACATGAGAAAAATTACCCTACCCATGATCTAGAGCTGGCCGCTATTGTTTTTGCGCTTAAGATTTGGCGCCATTATCTTCTTGGTGAGAGATTCGAGTTGTTCACTGACCATAAATCTTTGAAGTACTTGTTCTCTCAGAAAGATTTAAACTTAAGACAGCAAAGGTGGATGGAGTTCTTAGCATCTTATGATTTCGAGATAGCGTATACCCCTGGCAAGGGTAACGTGGTGGCGGACGCCTTGAGCAGGAAGAGGTTGTCCTTGAGTCCATTGTTCGTGGAACGACAAAGCTTGGAATTTATCTCGATGTTTGATTTCAGACCCTCCATTGATTATGTACCCGGTTTGCTAGCTTCCTTGGAAGTTAGGCCTACTCTTTTGGGGCGGATTGGAGAAGCACAGAGGGGCGACCCACAGTTGGTTGAGTTAGTAGAGAAGCTCATGAGGGGGGAGTCGTCCAGCCATTTGAGTAGGTACACCCTAGACGATGGGGGGTGCTTGCGTAGAGACGGTAGACTTTGTGTACCGCAAGACGAGGGTTTGAGGAAGGCTATTCTTGATGACGCACACCGTTCTAGGATGACCATTCATCCCGGTGGGGACAAGATGTACCAAGACATGAAGAGGGTTTTCTTCTGGGCCGGTATGAAGAAAGATGTGGCCGAGTATGTCGCTCGATGTTTGGTGTGCCAGCAAGTGAAGGCGGAGCAAAGAAAACCAGGTGGGTTGCTTCACCCATTGGAGGTTCCGCAATGGAAGTGGGATAGCGTCTCGATGGATTTTATTGACGGGTTACCCAGGTCGAGGAAGGGTAATACAGGAATTTGGGTGGTGGTAGATAGACTTACTAAGAGCGCCCATTTCATACCTGTGAAGAGCAAGAGGACCGCTCCATGGCTAGCTTCTGTATATCTTCGAGAGATAGTTCGATTGCATGGGGTACCCTCTAGCATAGTGAGTGATCGAGATCCTATCTTCACTAGCGAATTTTGGAAAAGTTTGCAAGAAGCAGTGGGGACTCAATTGTGTCTGAGCACTGCATATCATCCTCAGACAGACGGCCAGACTGAGAGGGTGAATCGTGTTCTAGAAGACCTTTTGAGGCTTTGTATCCTAGATTTTGGAGGTACATGGGAAGAGCATCTTCCATTGGTAGAGTTCGCATATAATAACAGCTTTCAGTCCAGTATTGGTATGGCTCCTTTCGAAGCTCTCTATGGAAGGCCTTGTCGATCACCTACATGTTGGTGGGAATCTACGGATAAGATCTTGCTTGGGCCCGATATGGTTAGGGAGACTTCTGAGAAGATTGACTTGATTCAAAGAAGGATGAAAGCAGCGCAGGATAGGCAAAAATCTTATGCGGACAAGAGAAGGACGGATCTTGAGTTTGAGGTTGGGGACATGGTTTTTGTTAAGGTATCTCCGTTGAGAAATGTTGTTCGCTTCGGATCCGTTGGGAAGTTAGCACCAAGGTTTGTTGGGCCGTTTCCTATTAAGGAAAGGATTGGACGAATGGCATATAGGGTGGAGTTGCCCGACAGACTTAGTGGTGTTCATGATGTATTCCATGTATCACATCTGAGGAAGTGCTTACATGAGACCGCAGAGGTGGTAGAGCCGAGCTTGCTTAGAGATGTAGAGGTAGAGCGTGATGCGACTATTAGACGAGCTCCTACTCGCATCCTTGGGTCAGAGACTAGGAAGTTGAGAAACAGAGAGGTTCAGCTAGTCAAAGTGCAATGGGGAGAAGATGAGAGCAACGCAACTTGGGAAACGGAAGCGAAGATGCGTTCATTGTACCCATTTCTTTTTGAGGGTATGTCTTTACTTTCTCCTTTATCGCTTGTCCAGTACTTATCTTATCTTTGGTATGTCCTCTCGTTAGTACCTTTGACCTTTAGATAGGGTAAACCTATGGTTGAAACATGTGTTTGAGACATGTTATGGTTGATGGATGCAAGTGGATGCAAGTGTTTGCTAGTGGTTGCTCGTGGATGCATATACACACACTCTAGACACTAGATCGGCTCAGTCAATTCATATTGCATATTGCATAAAATTGTGTGTGGGAAAATATATTTATGGATGTATAATGGTTGTGTTATCACATGGATGATGCATTTTGGTGAATGATTGTGCACTCATGTAGATATTGTATGTGTCGATAGGGTTTTCTCGCATACATAATGGATGCATGGCACTATCATGGTTTGCATATGTTCATACATTAGATAGGGAACATATACACACACCGTTTGCATATGCTCATACATCATTAGAAACTGTTTAAGGACAATGGATGCCCGTGGTTGATGATTTGAGTAGATGGTTGTTTGGTTGGTAGGATATGCATTCTCCTTAGCTTAGAGATTTCGGGGACGAAATCCTTTAAGGAGGGGAGAATGTAACACCCCGAATTTTAGTTAATACTAAAATTCACTAATTACAGGATAAATAATCTCAGACATGGGAATTGGGGGGTAACGGGCTGCGTTATTGCGTTCGTCTCGGAAAAATACGCGAAATAGAGTCCGAGTTTTCGAAAATCGGAGTCCGTATGGCCCAGTTATGGCCCAATGAAGTTTGCAGAAAATTCAAAACTAAAACAGATTTAAAAATTTAAATATTCAGATTTGGAATGGGCTAGGCGGGGTCAGGCGGGAAGCTTCCCGCCCAACCCATGTCGACAGGGCTGTCGACAGGCCTGTCGACAGGGGTGTCGACATGCCTGTCGACAGGGGTGTCGACATGCCTGTCGACTTGCCTGTCGACAGGGTGGCACCGTTCTGTGAACCTGGGTGCACCAGGTTGGGTTTCAGGCTGGCTAGGAGGGCTGGTTCTAGAGATTTCCTAAATCTAAGGGTCCTAATCTAATCTAGGGTTAATCTAAGGGCCTAAAACACTCACCTAATCCTATAAATAAGACCCCAACCCTACCCTAATTCATTCATAATTAAGTCTTGTAACTAAACTATGGCAAAATGAAATTTGAGCATGGCCTCCACTAGTTCATAAAGAAAGTTGCAAGCTAATCCCTCTCTAATCAATCTCTAATCATCATTATCTTCATAGTTTGCAACTAATTCTACTTCATAAGGTTGCTAATCTTAAGTTTGGTGAGTTTCTATCACTTTAACATCAATTGTTAAAGTAAGTAGATTGGGTGTAATGAGACTTATGGTCTTAAATGCGGATTAGTGAGTTTGAATCATGTATAATGATATGTTACTCTATGTTGTTCTATGTTTATGCATATTTGTTAAGTTGGTTTATGCATGCTTAATAAGTTGATTTATGCATGTTTAACAAGTGGAGTTATGCATATTTAATGAGTGGAATTATGCATGTTAACAAAGTGAGTTATGCAAGTTAAATATATGTTTAAATGCAAGTTTAATGTGATATGCAAGTTATGCATGCTTATGCAAGTGTATGGATGCTTATGCAAGTCATATATATGTTTAAATGCAAGATTTATGTGATATGCAAGTTATGCATGCTTATGCGAGTATATGAATGCTTATGCAAGATATGTATATGCTTAAATGACATGATATGCAAGTTATGCATGTTTATGCAAGTTATGTATGCTTATGCAAGTATGTGAGTGCTTATGCAAGTATGTGAATACTTATGCAAGTTATGTGTATGCTTAAATGCATGTTTAACATGTTATGCAAGTTATGAGAATGACTATATGCAAGTTCAACATGTTATGCAAGATATGTGTATGATGATATGCAAGCTCATATGCAACATGTTATGCAAATCATGTGTATGATAATATGCAAGTTTGGGTTATATGTAGTTGGGTTAATATATGCTCATATATGCAAGTTGACATCCTCTTAACCCATGACAAAGTTGTATGCTAAACCCATGATATTTGTGATGATCTTCCCCTTATTTATGTCATGAAATGAGAACGATTTACGTGGGGAACGATGGGGTTGGTAAATATGTTAATAAGTGAATGATTGGGTATGATTAAGCA
The DNA here is from genome assembly GCA_030737875.1 of Allium sativum. Lineage (NCBI taxonomy): Eukaryota > Viridiplantae > Streptophyta > Magnoliopsida > Asparagales > Amaryllidaceae > Allium > Allium sativum. Next base: position 49,410,283 of record CM060918.1, read on the forward strand.
TACATAAAAATAAATTACCATAAGTGGGAATTTACCTATTGAGTTAGGTCTACCCCATGGGAATTTACCTATTGAGTTAGGTCTACCCATGTTATGGAAAAACTTGATATTAATTAGGGATAATTAATATGGGGGTGATTAATTAGGTGTAATTAATCGACTAAGACACGAGGTTGGACTCATTTGTAGTGTAAAACTGCCCGGACCCGACCGGCTTAACCAGTTGCTACAAATGTCAGCCCAATGTGAGAGGTCTTAGCCATAAATTAAATACGTGATTAAGGTAAAGACACGAGGTTAGACTCTGTTATGACGTAAGACTGCCCGGATTCTACCGGCTTAACCAGGCGGTCATAACAGCCAGTCTAATGTGGGAGGTCTTTATGGGAGATCACGGTCTTAATTAATTAAGAAACACTTAACCATAGTAGCATGTAGTGGGACATGAGGGGTTAAGTGGGTGCCTTGGGTGGCATGAGGAAATTCTGTGGTTGCCTTGGGTGGCATGTGGAATCTAGTGGGTTGCCTTCGGTGGCAATAGAAAATACGATTAGAATACTTAACCAAGTGGAAACATGTAATTAAACATGATTAAAGGGTTAAGTGGGATACACTAGATATTTGACAAGCTTAAGTGGGTAGCTTGTGGGGGCCCATTTCAACCAATATCCCAAACGTATCTTTGTGGGCTCGACCCATGTCGAGTGACGGGACACGCATATTGGGCTTGAATTATAAGAGGCCAAAACGGGTTAGCGGTGGCAACGCAAGTCCCACGGGTTTCATATGCGTGTGTGGGCCCGGGCGGGTAGATAAGCCGTTGTTGCATCGTGTAGATATAAAGCCGTGCACCGTTAGTATTGGGTAGCCACTTTAGGGGAGTGATACACCCCACTGTGGGACCAGCACGGGTATCTACGGTAGGGAGCCGATCGATGGGGAGTAGTGGGTACACCTAATGAAGATAGGGGCAGACGGCACCTATGTAAGGGTACACGAAACTACTGGGTAAGAATTACTGGGTACACCTAGTGGAGATAGGGGCAGACGGCACCTATGTAGTGGGCTAGGGGTACATGAAACTACTGGGGAAATTTTCTAAGTCCTTGGAAGGGATCAACCTTTAAGTAGGAATGACTGGTGTGGTGCAGTTAGTAATTATCCTTGGGTGGGTAGATGCGTCTTGACGGTTATCTTAGTTTATCCTAAGTCTACCAAGCTGCTTAGTGTAGCCATTCATCTCCAGATATTACCGTAGGTCAAGTTTATGTCTTCTCTGGTTACTTTAATGATTGTATTGTTAAAGTTATAGGACTCACTCAGACTTATGTCTGACCCCGTTGTTTTTATCTTTTTTCCCAACCCTCAGGTCCTACGGTGGATCCTAGCGGTAGTAGAGCTTGATCGGATTGCTGTTCCAGTCTTTAGGAGCTTGGGTAGATGTAAAGCTCCAGTTATCCAGTTATCTTTTCTTTTGTTCTGGCTATTGTGTGAGAGAGTGGGATTATGTACTTCTTTATTTTGATGGATATTGTACTTGACTTTTACCGTGGTTTTATGATGTAACCAGACATGTTTATTTCCGCTGTTATGAGATGATGTTTTAAAATTTCAAGTACTATTTATATCTGTCCTGTTGTAATTTTTCTGTTCTATATTCACTAAAATACTCCACCGATGCTATGGCATTCCCTTAGTGAGTGACCCTAGCGGGCGTGGGGTGTTACATAAAGCATGAACCAGCCATAGCAGTGGAAGAGAGAGAGTCCAAAGCGATACACCAACTAATCTTCAAGCTTGGAAAGAGAAGAGGTCCAAGTTAGGCTGAGCTATTCCCTCCCTGACTACCTGGGGGGGGACAGAAGAAAAGAGGCGAAAAACAAACTAGATCAGACTTTAGTCTGGTAAGTCTAGTGATCTATCAGCATGCAAACAAGATAAAGGATCAAGACATGAATAAACCGAAAATAAGACAATACCATAAAAACAAGATAACTAAAGACAAGATAAGTGCAAGGTGAACTGAATGCGCTTCTACTTTTTTCTGCTTCGCTACTACTTTGTTAACCTGATTTCTATATTTATCTCTGCACCACCTACCTAGTGTCCCAACTAGTAATCTGTATAAAATGATAATCGTGATCCCAATCCCCGTAATTGTGGTAGCCTTCAGGTGTACATCTATTGTGAGGATTCCACCTCAATCAGCCTAATTGCCATGAACATGTTAGATATACCCTTACTACCCTATCGATCGGCTCCCTACTTGTATTCATGTTCCATGTGTCTGTGTCAATCGGCCCTCTCTTGCATGTAGAAACACAGTGCTGGTCCCACCATAAGGTATATCAATCCTTATTAGCTCGACCCGACATGATTCAAGATGCACAGTGTATAACTACTGGTACCCAGTGCCTACTTTTTCCCACTCCGGAGTACGTGCACGCCCGTAAACCGTCGGAACCTACACTGACGTGCCCCCTACCGCTGCTTTGACTGCTTATAATCAGCCTAGTAATCGTGCCCTACCCTACCTAGTTCAGGGTATCGTGATACATCCATGTGGGCTACTGCTGAAATGGGTCCCCGTTACTAGGGTTTCCTATTGGTTAAGTTTGTGGGCCTATATTTATTAATATTACCAACCAACCCGATATGTACTTAACCTTTCCACTGATTCAAGCATGTTTATTTAATAGTTAAGTTTTGTGGGCCTATATTTACTAATATTACCCACCAACTCGATATGTACTTAACCCTTCCACTGATTCAAGTATGTTTATTTAATGGTTAAGTTTTGTGGGCCTATATTTACTAATATTACCCACTAACCCGATATGTACTTAACCCTCGCACACATTACGCCATATTAGTTAAGTGTTGTCCGCTCATGTTAACTTAACCCACTCATTCATCATGTCATGTTGGTTAAGCATTTCTTATTAACTTGACCCTCCTTACTTATCATGCTGGATCGGTTAAGTGTTTCCTATTAACTTAACCCCGTTCGTTCATCAAGTTATATTGGTCAATTATTTCTTGTTCACTTAACCCCACGTATTCATCTTGTTGTATTGGTTAAGTGTCATCAATCAATTCAAGTTAACTTAACCCACCTACATGTCATGTTACTTTGGTTAAGTGTTGCCTTCTTGTGTTAACTTAACCCTACTACAAATCAAGTTATATTGGTTAAGTGTTGCCCTCTTATTTTAACTTAACCATTCCATAAATCAAGTTATATTGGTTAAGTGTTTCTAAATTTACTTAACCTCACCCACTTGTCTAATTAACATGTTATAAAGGTTAAGTGTTCTAAATTTACTTAACCTCACCCACTTGTCTAATTAACATGTTATAACGGTTAAGTGTTCTAAATTTACTTAACCTCACCCATCAGTTTAGTTAACATGTTGAATTGGTTAAGTGTTTCCTTAATTGACTTAACCCTACCAATCTTGACTTAGCTTTATCAAAGCACCAACCACTCACATTAGACAGGTATTGTTGTGGTCAATATATGTGTCGGTCGGTTCCAGGCAGTTTTACACCACAACTTAGTCTAATATCGGGTCCTTTTTGGGCTCAATGCACTAACCACCCACATTAGACAGGTATTGTTGTGGTCACTGGATGTGCCAGTTGGTTCCGGGCAGTTTTACACCACAACTCAGTCTAACCTCGGGTTAGGCATATTCGTCTTTTCTAAATTTACGTATTTCTTACTTATGACAAATTCCGTATGTAAATTATTCCCAATTTAATTATGTCATAATTATCCTTTTAATTATGCTCACAATTAATGGTATACTAAATATACCATTTCATGAACCAATCTATGCCATGTAATTTTTCATGTTTATCCTAATTATTTATATGTAAATTATAAATTAATTATTGTCATGGCCCACTTTCCTTCTAAATCGCGTTCAGAATTTTAGGTATATAGATTATACCATTTTCATGCCACTTATCATGCTTATGTGTCAAACATTACAATTACATGTAATTTCATGTTTTCCCGAATGTTATCCACGTTGTACGTTAGCAAAATTACATAGAATGTTAGGCTCGATATTTTAGCCTAACTTATAAAACAAAAAGGGGAAAAGAGGAACTTTGCAACATTCCAACATCATACAAAAGTATGGATATAACTACACATATGTCACATGGATTTGGCATAGAACAATATACTTTTAACTATGAACTTGCAAATTTGATCTATGCAACATGAACCACAAGCATATGAATTTACATAAAACTATACAAGTTAAACTTGGCATGTAGTGGTGAACTTGCAAATTAGATCTATCATAAAGGCATATGGATCTAACATATAAAGTTGTATATCTAAACATATAAGGTCATAGATCTAAACATGTATGCATAATAGCTCTAAACAATTAGGCATAAACAACATGACTTAGCCTAAAACTTGTATGTATCATAATATCACCAAACTTACGTATGATAATTTCATTCCCAAATTCCTATACAACTTCATAGGTTTACTCACCAATTTCCACATACCATGATAGGTTCGATAGACCACAATAGTTCATAGGCATATATGATAGAATAGACATGAATAAACATTAATCAGCATCACATACAACTCGATACAATTCTATTTTACAATTCATTACAAATCATGTCTTTAATTTATTCACATCTGAAAGATAACTACACTTACAATCAAAAGGAAAAACTTGATTTCAGGGATCTGTATTCTGAAACTAAATTGCTCGCCTTTGATGTAGATCGTTGAATTCTCTTAGTTGAATTAGATTAGTTTTGATTTGATTTTGATGTAGCTTCTATCTTGCGTTTGAGTTGAAAGAGATGACGGCAATTCTAGGTTCACCATTGACGGTATGACGGCTCTAGGAATATTATTGTGTGGCTTAGGGTTTAGATTTAGGTTGCTTATATAGAAGTTTGATTTAATAGGAACCGTCAGATTAACCTAGAGCAAATCAAAGCTATTCAAGTAAGATAGAATAGCCACATCAGCCTTAATGACTCAGCAAGGAGTCCATCAGAACCAATCAGATGCCACATCTGCCTTAGAGCGAATCGACACACGGATTGACAGCCAAACACCCTGAATCAACCCCTAGTCGACCCAGCGGGGCTCCGGTCGACCTCAAAAATGGGCTGGTTCGGTTATTCCCACTCCCGATTCGCTATTTTGAACTTTTTTTGCATATTTATTTATTTATTTATTATATATATATATATATATATATATATATATATATATTTCTCATATGCATACAAACTTCAGGGCTTAATAACTTCTTCATAAGGTATCAGTTTTATGCAAACCAAATGTCTATCTTGACCAAAATTTCGAGACGAACGTAATAGCGCAACCCATTTCACTTAATTCTTCCTCTAAAAATTAAGTGTTCTTGAATTTGTTAATTTTAATATTCTCAGAAAATTCGGGGTTTAAACATTATCAGAGTATAACACTTATAACACAGTGGAATTACCTATAGCTATATAATCCTGAAGCCTCCTGCTCCAAACTCTCCAAGTATATCTGAAAAATCCTGAGTACTTGATTGCCTGTACAAATTTGGGCACCCAAGAGTTTAGGGGAAAAAACAAAATAAACTCTGGGTCAGTCATGGGACTGGTGTGAGTAAAACAACTTAAAACAGTTTGAGTAATTAAACGATATCTCATAAGACCACGCCGTATAACCAAACGGGTTTTTCCCTTGTGAGAATCCAAATCCATTTGATTTAACTTTCAAATCATTTGGAAAGAAACAATGATCTTTGTATCAAAACTCTTTTGATATTATAATAATGTCTATCAACCACAACGAAATAATCATCTAGCTGAAACGCTTTCATCTCACGTTCTACATACATAGTGTACAATCAAAACCGCGAGCACTTATTGGGTAATGAATTTCCAACTATGACAAGGTATGGAACCACCTTCCGATAGTGTACCTCTAGAGAAGAATACACTGGGTTCAACAAGAACACCTTGCATGACCGACCACTTATTTCTCTTGAGTGTATCGAATGTATATCACCAACGGTTAGGATCAGCAGTCGTTTCCCGAATGGGATAACATAGAATAGATTAAAGAATGAATATCTCTAGATAGGTGATAATACATTCTAATGGAAGCAACCCACATAGCCATGCTGCCAGCCCAATTTTTGTCATTTCCCGGTTGTGAGGCTAGAGGCTGCGCTTAACCTCTGACAGATCACACAATTATTCACTTTGAATGTCACATCGTCATACCCTCCAAATCACAAATTGATTTCCCCAAAAATACAATGGTTAAATAGCTAAGAAAGACGAATTCCTCTGCCACCAAAATTACATACGTTTGAAGAGATCAACTTACGTGATCATTAAATATACTCTATTAGACATTCTTCCATACATTTTGTCCTGGGACTGAACAAACCGAAGGCACTATTTTGTAAATCCATCTTAGGCAATTTCTATCTAGGATTTGAAAGAATGACCCTTGCACAAACTCCGTCTTCAATTATCTTCATCATATTTGATCGCAACGCTAACGCCCATAAAGAGCAGTTTTCAGATAATGGATATGATCCTGTTCTCTCCGCATTGATGATGGAAAAATGGTCAAAAACTTCGATATTCAGTGAGTTAACTATCAAAGAAAAAATGTGTGCAACTAACGATATTATTTATAGATGGAAATTCTATCAATCAATCATCAGTCATCATTTATCTCTTAAATTAATTTATCATTAATTTATTCATTTACCTATTTCCTATTTCCATATATATATATATATATATATATATATATATATAGAGAAATTCTTGTTTTCTAAATTTAGAAAATATACCTTATTAATATTGGAAAAACGTTTCCATTTTATTCTCATCTCTTATTTTCTATATTAGAAAACGTTTCTGATTCTTATTTGGAAAACATTTCCAAAACTCCTTCATTGGATTTAAAAACAGATTTTTAAATAAAACATCGCTATGCCAACTCCAACCATTACACTGATTAACCAATTTCAGTTAACCAACCTTCACTATTGAACCTTAACCATTCCTTAGTTAAAAATGGAGTCAATCTAGTTGGGGTACAACTACCTCTAAGAACTTAACTGAACAACATTTCTAACTTAGAAAATAGACAAAGTTCACCTTCTAAATCTTTAACAAACTTCCTTACTAACTCTCGGATTCCATTTACGAATCCACTTATTTTACAGAAATCATTTGATTATAACAATAGTGTTATAATCCCATGCTTCTGAAATATTATAACTTAAGTATACTTTTATTTATTAATTTGGATAAATAAACAAACAACTAATTTATTTATAAATATATAAATCTTGATTAAAAGCGGAAAGTGAATAGTACTTTCCCGAATTCGATATAATCGAATTCAACATATAATTCTCTTTCGAAAAATTTCTATTTGATAACTCCTTTTCGAATAAACTATATTCGATTTCAACATATAATTCTCTTTCAAAAAATTTCTATTTGATAACTCCTTTCAGAATAAACTATATTCGATTAACTCTCTTCGAATAACTAATATTCGATAATCTCTCTTTCGAATAAACTATATTCAATAATCTTCTTTCGAATAAACTATATTTGATTAACTCTTTTCGAATTACTATATTCGATAATCTCTATTTCAAATAAACTATATTCGATAATCTTCTTTCGAATAAACTATATTAGATTAACTTTTTTTAATAACTCTTTTCGATTGTCTCCTTTTCGAATAAACTATATTCGATTAACTCCTTTCGAATAAACTATATCCGATTAACTCCTTTCGAATAACTATACTCGATTAACTCCTTTCAAATAACTATACTCGATTAACTCCTTTCGCATAACTACATTCGATTAACTCCTTTCAAATAACTACATTCGATTAACTCCTTTCGAATAACTACATTCAATTATCTCCTTTCAAATAACTATATTCGATTAACTCCTTTCGAATAACTATAATAGATTAACTCCTTTCAAATAACTATATTCGATTAACTCCTTTCGAATAACTATATTCGATTACCTCTAACTCATTCAACTCTAATTCAATTAACTCTAATTGATTTACTCTATCTCGATTAACTCTAATTCGATTAACTCTATTCGATAACTCTAATTGATTTACTCTATCTCGATTAACTCTAATAAATTTACTCCATTCGATAACTCTAATTGATTTACTCTATCTCGATTAACTCTAATCTATTAACTCCATTAAGTTTAACTTCGTATTTAAAAAATAGTATCCGATTCCCAAATTCTATTTATACTTCTATTTATAGAATTATTCATACGAAATCTCCTTTTTATTTCTAACACTTAAATCTCATTTAAAATTCCCTTTCATAACTCTGTTTATTTTCTACCAAAATATTTCCTTTCAATTCTATTTATTTAACAAATAAATATTTCTTTTCAATTCTATTTATTTAACCAATAAATATTTCCTTTTCAATTCTATTTATTTAACCAATAAATTTTCCTTTTCAATTATATTTGTAAATGTTTTTACAAATATTTCCTTTCCAATTCTATATATTTATTTCCCAAATATTTCCTTTTATAAAATCTTATTTATTATATAAATAATTCCTCTTATAAAATTCTATTCATTTTAAAAATATTTCTTTTTATAAAATCCTTGTATTTTATAAATACCTCTTTTTATAAAATCCTTTGATTTTATATATATTTATTTTTATAAAATCCTTTGATTTTTCTTTTTCACTATAACATTGAAAATTCCCTTTTTATATTCCAGTATTTCTTATGGTATTTAAAATACCAAATAACAATGATCAATATCATTCTAACACACATCATCAACAACAGATTATATATCACATCATATATCACCATATATGAAAAACAATAAAATAAATGTTGAGGAATCCAGTTGGATACCTCCGACCTGTTTCCCAGCATCCACAGATGTTAAACAATATAATAACATCAATTTCGTTTTGATATGAAATATTCTGATAAATAAAATCAATATTTGATTAACGATTTATATATATATATATATATATATATATATCTTTATCTAAAATTTCAACCAATACATGAGCAATTCAACCAAACAATCATCACACAGCAGTAATCAACATTTGTCATTACTAGATTATATTTATAAAAGTATAACTGATAGAGTTAGTGAGTTTTACTCACTTTGGACATATATCGTTATATAACGATAATTGTTGGTTTTTCTGATAGACGTTTTATTTTTCCGTAAATTGAGATTAGCTTCGAATCAATCCAAATCGGTTCCATTGTGTAATGTCCGTCCGTACGATCCTGTCAGATCTGATTTTTCTGAATTCTGATTACGTATGACAAGGATATTACATTTACAACTTATTATACAATATTGAATTAAATTTAAACTTAATTAATTAAACTAATCGGGCTTTAACCTTTCTCCTTCTCTTTAGCCCATTTGAAAATTCCAGCCCAAGGCCCTCTCAAGCCTGCGCCCATTCTCCAATTCAAAGTCCACAACCCGCAAGAGCGTTCCTCCTTCACCGTCTTCTCCAAATTAATCGCTGAAACCAGCTTCCTTCATAACCAGCGATTACACAGTGCTTCCTTGTCTTCTCCAATATCCTGTCCTCCAGACTTTCGAATACCATGGCAATCCCCTCTTTGATCCATTCTCCTTGTCGAACTCACCCCAACGAACTTTCTCCTTCTTCTCCCTCGTCTGTTCTTCTCCATTACAATGTCAATTCGAGCAACCCGAACTCGAAACAGGAAACGCGTCGAACAACTTCATATGCCCTCAACTGTTAAGCACCGAAGCTTTTATACCCCATTAACTCCAGAAACGGGTGTATAAACTCGGATTAAGCCTCTCAATCCAAAACCAACCTCAAAATAATGAATAACTACTTCGAAATCCCCAAATTCCTTAACACTAGGCTCGATGCGGGTTTTTCCAGCATACGAAAAAATCACGGCACCCATCAATACTAACATGGATCGAAGCTCTACTCCTAAGGAATTCAGAAATATTGTTTTCGTGATTCATGGAATTTTTATTCGAGTTTATTTAGATTTTCAAACTTGGAAAATTAACTGTGGAATTTTTATCTGGTGGCGACAGACACAGGTTTGACCGTAGAAGGATTGGTGTTTAGGGTTTGATAGTTGGTAGGTATTTATAGAAATAAGGGTAGCTTAAAACTTAAGCTACTTATTTTGTTTTATCAATTTATATCATTCAAAAATTCCCGAGGTCACATACTATACCCAAAAATCACGAAAATGGACATGCATCTATAGTTCGACATTACGGACCCAACGAAACTTGTTTCGTGTAATTCCGACTCCGTTTGCTCACACAGCGTATTTTTAACTATCAAAATACTAACTGTTTTTTACATTAAAATCCGTACGGCCACACACTGACCCAAAAAATCACGAAAATTGAAATCTAGCAATAATTTAATGTTGCGGATCCAACAAAATTAGTTTCGTCGAAAACGGAGGTCGTTTGCAAAAATGGCTATTTTTAAAGCTCTAAATAAACCCTTTTAAATTGTAATATATTTAAAAATAATTAAATTTAATATTTATAAATAAATATTACTGTATATATTCACAATAGAAAATCATACAGCTCCAATTGGATTTATAACTCGATATTCAAATCCCGGTTTTATTGATAATCAATTTATATTGAAAAATTCATTTATAACATAAATAAATCGTTATAAATTATAAAGGAATTCCATAGCAACTTTTTGAAAATTTGATTTTGAAATAAATCAAAATCTACACAACGAAATCCCGATTTTTCTCTTCTATTATAAAACTATACTTCAGCAGCTCCGAATGTTTCTTGTTTCACAGAAATCCGGCTTAAAACGGATTCTGTATATTCGTTTAAAGTTCGAATCGCCAAATAGCGAAATGCCACACCATTTCGAGCTCGATTTTAATTATTATACAAATTATATGTTCAACTGTAGTTCAAATAATATATTCGTTATTCTAATTCAAATTCTAAGTTGAATTATATATTATAAATTGTCCAGTTCAAATTATATTGTCAATCCACTATTTCCGACTATTTCGGAATTAAATACATTATTCTATTATTTTAATTAATTAAATATTCAATATTATTTAACTAAAAAGCTATTTAAATCTCTAAATCACTTTTTAAATAATTAAATAAATTAATTATTATATCGTAAAAATACGGGACGTTACAGTGTCTCTCCTTACTTGTATTTTTCTGGTTTTTTGGCTCCGCTTTTTACTATTTTTGAAGATATTGTGAAGTGCATTTTGCATCCTTAGTGTTGACTCAAATTTTGAGATCAACAACTCCTGTACTATGTGATGTTAGATATTGCTTCCCCTTTGTATTTTGAATAATATTGACTACTTATCATAGGAGTTGGTTGGGGATTAGAATCTAACATCTTTGTTTTGTCAGGAAGTTTAGTTATATATTTTCTTTGGCATATAATCATTTTCTCATTTTTCTTCTTTTAACTTTTATGCCTAGAAAATAATTTAGTTCACCCAAATTCTTAATTGAGAATTGATGATCTAAATACTGAGTCAAATTATCTATGTCTGCAATACTATTTCAAGTGGCTATCAAATAATCTACTTATACATGTATGTAGATTGTTGTGTTATTGTCATTCTTAATGAACATTGAGTTATTTGATTTAGCAGATTGAAATCCCCATTTTTGTAGGGTTTCTTTCAGTATGTTAAACCAGATCCTTGGTGACTGTTTTAAGCCATATATGGCTTTATTTAGTTTGCAGACATAGTTTGAATTTTTACTATAACCTGGAGGTTGACTCATATAAATTTCTTCTTCGAGAACACCATTAAGGAATGCATTGCTAACATCTAAATGTTTATGTAACAGCCCACCATTTTGACCGCCCCAAGCCGATGATTCAATAGACTCGAGGCGTTCAAAACGACGGATTGTTATTGGCTTACAGGGTTTAAAAATAGAATTAACACAGAATCACATAACACAATATTTACAATGGAATAAAAAAATTTTTGAATCGAAGTTTACAATATTTTACACAGCGGAGAAATATAAATTTATACATAAGTATCTTTTAATAAATTACACTCGAGCTCTACGCGCATACGCGTCTTCTCGTGCCTCTCCTCTTTAAGAGTTAAAATATTTGCATCTGCAACACTTGGTGTGAAGACCCGTAACTTCCCCGTAAAGGAAAGTGTCGGATAGTTCGAGAACAAACCACAACAGAACGCATACAGAAGAACATTTCACTATATATTACAACAGTGCATCAGATTACAAGAATATACAGAGTATAAATGAATATTACACAGAAATATCAGAGATTCAAATTACATTTAAATACATAGCAGCGGAAAATAATACAAAGCTCAACTAGAAGAGATATACGGATACAAAGCTTTCCGGATATCGTTCCAGCTGTAAACCAGGATCCTGTGAATATAAATCTGCAAAACCAAAACTACTAGCTGCCCGTGTCGAAAATAAGGGCACCCAGAGTTTAGGTTAAAACAATAAACTCCAGGTCAGTCATGTGACTGGTGTGAGAACTAAAACAGTTATTAATCTTTGTCTTTAAAGTTCGGTAAATCAAGGGACCACGCCGTATAACACGGAACGGGTTTCCTCCCAAGAATACCAGTGCATAACCAAACAGCGCAATGCTAAATAAAGAAAAATGAAGCTGTTATAAGACCCAGGTCCTATCACACAATGCAACGCAAGCCGGGGGATAGGGTTTTCCCTTATAACAGCCAAAGGATGCTTGATACGTTTAAAACAAATCATTTGATACTACTATAAGTGCATAGTGTATAAAACAACTTCAAATCATAAGTATCAATCGTAGACGACATGAGCGTCCCATGCCACTATGTCGCCATATATAGGTTTACAAATAAAACCGCAGAGTCGCGTATTTGGAAATTGGATTTCCATCTATGAACCGAGGCAAAAGATAGTCCTCCATCGATTCGAGACGCTCTAGCCCGCCCCTCAGGAACAGCCGCAACTGCCCCTTGGATCGTCAGGGCCGGTCCACACGGAGTGGATTATTATGCCTGAACAATACGTCTCCCCACCCTATGGGGTGTAAGTCTGGTCCGTCAGCCGACCAGAATGCATTCGGCCGAAACCGATATAACCGAGGCGCCTCGCAACCGCAACAACCACATAAGTCAAACTCGTCAGGGCGTGTAAAACCACTGACGCCACTTCTAGCTAGAAAGAAACGCAAGTCCTCCCTGATGTCCTCTCCCGTTTTTGGTTCATACCGGGTGCGAAACTCGCGAAGTAAACGTTACACAAAGCTACGCCACAAAGGCCGTGCTTTGATCATCACCACAAGACTTTGCTTTTCAACAGAAGCCTTGATCATTTGCATCTTAGCATGCCACACAGGCAAACCACTCTATGCAACCGATATCAGTCACACAGAATGAAATCCAATGTCAGACACACAGTCCATTTACAAGTCCGTTCTGGGCCTGAACGAAACCGGAGGCACCTAGTACCCCGCATATCCATCGATCTCCAAGTACGTCTGGACGATCACTAACTGTTTCCATCTTCTTGGGTGTACAGCCCAATCAAGATCATCAGTTATCACCCAAACGACGTGAAGACCTCCGGTCTTCGACCATCGTCTTCATCTTCGACTTATCGTCGCATCAGTTATTCAGAATGGGATAAACCCGGTCTTTCCGAATAACTCGCGTATATTTTAAATAAGTGTTACACAAACACAACATACGCCTCATTCCAATTCATTAGTCACTAACCGTAAATTAATCAAGAGAATAATTCCCCAAATATTAACCCCGAAGGCCGAAACCAACATCAGATCAATATCCAGAAAACCATTCTGCTTGGCTAACCGACAGTTAGTTTCTAAATTTCACGTTCAAATCTAATTAAAGATTTAACTATCGCCTGGAGCAAAACTGGTGATGCTCCATTCTCGATCTTTTCAATCTAATTAAAGATTCATTAAAACTCCACTTAGTTTTAATCATTATCTGGGTTAAAGAATCAGTGTCATTTAAAACACGATTCACGATAAACCCAAAATCACATTCCATTAATTATCGGGTTAAAGAACAAGTGTTATTTAAAACACTGTTCACGATAAACCCAAAAATCAATATCAATTCAATTCCAATTAAATATTATTTAATTGGTACACTTCATTAAATCTAAATAAAAAGATTTAATCCTTTCTCAACTGGGTTCAAGAACAGTGTTAATGAAGACACCATTCACGACAAACCCAAATCACATTCATCAATTATCGGGTTAAAGAACAAGTGTTATTTAAAACACTGTTCACGATAAACCCAAAAATCAATATCAATTCTATTCCAATTAAATGTTATTTAATTGGTACACTTCATTAAATCTGAATAAAAAGATTTAATCTTTTCTCAACTGGGTTCAAGAACAGTGTTAGTGAAGACACCATTCACGACAAACCCAAATCACATTCGATATTCAATACAAGGCTCTGAATAGAAAATATATCGGCTTATATTCAATATCGAATTCTACGACTAACAAATGTCGTATTGGAAATAGCGATATATGTATATATCTTTCAAATTTCCATATCAACATCCGTATAATCACGAATTCCAACATCGAAATATTCCGAAGACAATTTCGATTCAATTCCACTCCAATGCAATCATTGGATATTCTGGTTATTTTTAAAACCATTTCAAATTCAATTTATTTATTTAAAAATAAATAGAATTATAATTCTAGTTCAAAACTAGTTCATTTCGATAAAAATCTATTTTTATCTTTTCAAATATGGAGTTTTTCATCCCAATTCTTTCTAAATCATTTCTTATGATTTTACACAAATTATTACTATTTTTAATAATTTTATCAAGGCCCGTACAGTCGATTTCCATCAATGGCCATCGAACTGCACTTACAGCGACCTTTTTCGAATTTGATTTGGACATAATTCCAAATCCAGCCGTTAGATTTCAAATTTCTAATTTTCATTAGAAAGCTCTTTTCGATACGAACCCAACGGTTCCGGTTTTAGGAGAATCCGACGGTCGGATCTCCCGTAATGTCCGTTTGAAATAAATGGTCGAAATTCGCGAACTGCCGCGGCGCGGCGCGTTCTATTCAGGCCATTATATTATATATATAATATATATAATATATATTTCGTCGATTTCTATTTAAAACGAATTATATAAATAGTTTTAAATTCGTTTCAAATTCTATTTCAACTTCTATTTCAATTCAAAGCAAAATTGAATTCTTCTTTATAAATTCGTTTTAAAATTCATTTCTATTCAATTCGAATTTCAATTCAATTTGAATTCATTTCAATTCGCTTTCAATTTCATTTGAATTCGTTTTCAATTCAATTCATTTCGAAATCGTTTTCAATTCAATTCATTTCGAAATCGTTTTCAATTCATTTCATAATCGTTTTCAATTCAATTCATTTCGAAATCGTTTTCAATTCAATTCATTTCGAAATATTTTCAATTCAATTCATTTCGAAATCGTTTTCAATTCAATTCATTTCGAAATCGTTTTCAATTCATTTCGAAATCGTTTTCAATTCAATTCATTTCGAAATCGTTTTCAATTCAATTCATTTCGAAATCGTTTTCAATTCAATTCATTTCGAAATCGTTTTCAATTCAATTCATTTCGAAATCGTTTTCAATTCAATTCATTTCGAAATATTTTCAATTCAATTCATTTCGAAATCGTTTTCAATTCAATTCATTTCGAAATCGTTTTCAATTCATTTCGAAATCGTTTTCAATTCAATTCATTTCGAAATCGTTTTCAATTCAATTCATTTCGAAATCGTTTTCAATTCAATTCATTTCGAAATCGTTTTCAATTCAATTCATTTCGAAATATTTTCAATTCAATTCATTTCGAAATATTTGATTTCAAAATTACTTTTCAATATCCATTTCAAAATGAATAAAATCGATAAAAATATCGTTCACGTCAAAATGGCGCATCTAATCAACACGGCTTCATATATTTCCATTTTCAAATATTCTATTTCAAATATTTCTATTATTAAAATATTTCGTTCAACACATGACCAATCTCAATGAATGAGTACTGTCAACACATGAACTTTTATTTTATAATATTCTTTATTTTTCAAATTGGAATGAGGCCCAATCAATTACCATATAAAGTTAATTATATGGATTTTCATACAACACATGTATATCATAGCATTGAAAAATAATCAACCATCAACCAAAGTGCACTACACTGTATAAGCATCAAATATAGATATTCAACGCTTATAACAGCCTGTCAATCGATCGATCGACATATTAATCAATCAGGATGAGTGAACTTCAAATTTCATCCCAACACCCGTGTGGGGTTTCAAACAATCAAACGCATATTTTATTTGTGCAGTTGGGCGATGTGTAAAATTTATCGTCCCAATCAATGTCATTCAAATAGGTGTACATAAACAAACCGTCCGGTTTATAAATGAATATTTTATTTTATTCACTTCACGTTAAAAATTATATTTTTAACGATAAAACATTTTATTTCAACCTATGAATTTCTATTCAATTCATTCTTTAAATAAAATGTTATTTTTATTTTTCTAACATATTTTAGAAAATTTCGGCGGCATAACGGCACGATACTAGAAACGGGACAAGGCCTAGCCTTATCCCCGGTCTAGTGAAGGCCCACGCCATTCACACATCAATCAAATCACTTTCGTTATGCAAACTACAAAATTTGGGGTAAGAATCTAACCTAGTCTTACTCCTTCGCCTTATAACGGCGCACGTCTAATCCTAACCAATTTATCGATTCGATTTTTCACACCACAAACCACATTCAAACCAATATCTCAATCAATCACCAAACATCCAAACAAACAAGTCCATGGTATGTGGACGGGTGTCGGGTGCTTCTAATAAGCACCGTCTGCATCCTAGTATATATATATATCTAGAAAAAGAGAATTAAGAGTGAGAAGTTCTCACATTTAGCTATCCTAGCTCCACGGCCCTTCTAATGCAGGAAACCTTCGCCAACTCGCCTTTTTGTCGCTTTCGTTGTCCGCTTTCACTACATATGTAAAAATCGAATTTTTACTTCGCTATTCAATATATAATAATCATATTATTATTATTTTTTTTACTCGAAGTTCAATATATAAAAATCCTATTTTTAACTCGAAGTTCAATATATAAAAATTCTATTTTTAACTCGAAGTTCAATATATAAAAATTCTATTTTTAACTCGAAGTTCAATATATAAAAATTCTATTTTTAACTCGAAGTTCAATATATAAAAATTCTATTTTTAACTCGAAGTTCAATATATAAAAATTCTATTTTTAACTCGAAGTTCAATATATAAAAATTCTATTTTTAACTCGAAGTTCAATATATAAAAATTCTATTTTTAACTCGAAGTTCAATATATAAAAATTCTATTTTTAACTCGAAGTTCAATATATAAAAATTCTATTTTTAACTCGAAGTTCAATATATAAAAATTCTATTTTTAACTCGAAGTTCAATATATAAAAATTCTATTTTTAACTCGAAGTTCAATATATAAAAATTCTATTTTTAACTCGAAGTTCAATATATAAAAATCATATTTTTAACTCGAAGTTCAATATATAAAAATTCTATTTTTAACTCGAAGTTCAATATATAAAAATCATATTTTTAACTCGAAGTTCAATATATAAAAATCATATTTTTATGCCGAAGTTCAATATATAAAAATCATATTTTTATGCCGAAGTTCAATATATAAAAATCATATTTTTATGCCGAAGTTCAATATATAAAAATCATATTTTTATGCTTTAAAAATCAATTCTTTTTCCTTTTTAAAAATCAAATCTGTTACTTTTTTAAAAAATCAAACCTGTTACTTTTTTTTAAAATCAAATCTGTTTCTTTTTTTTTTTTTTTAAATCAAATTAAAAACAGTTTTCTAACTAAAATAAAAACAGTTTTCTAACTGTAAAAAAAATTCAGTTTTTAAATTCTAAAACAAAGAAACAGTTTTTAAAATTCTTAAAAAAAATGCAGTTTTGCTCTTTTAAAAAAAAACAGTTTTAAAAACCTTTTTCAAAATTAGAATTACAGAATTGAAAAATAAAAATAAAATAAAGTAAAGTAGAAAAGAAAAAAAAAACTTACTGCCGAAGAAACAGGGGGGGGGGGGGGTCTTCACTGCGTCGGAGGGTTTCGAGGTATGGACGGCGGCTTCATCGTCGTCAGCGAGGGGGAGGGCTTCGTCGGTGATGTCTCGAAGGGGGGGGGGGGCTGGCGAATTGAAGGAGGAGGAGGGCGGTGGCTTCCAGGGGGCTCGAACGGGGTGGCGCTGCTTCGGGATGAGGCGGCTTCGGGTTGTCGTTCGGTGGGAGGAGGATGAACGGAGGGCGGCTTCCAGGGTTTTGGCGGCGGCGATGGTTCGATTGCGGTTTTTCTCTTTTTTTTTTTTTTTTTTTTTTATCTGATGGATGAATCAGGTTTTGGGGAAATAGGGGGGGGGCCAGAGTCAAAAGGAGGGAGTTATTATATTTTTTTTTTTTTTTTTTTTTATTTAATTATTTTATTTTCGAAGAAGTTGACTTTTCACACATGACCTCTAAACGAGGCCCACCGCCTGTCGTCCATAGCGTTTCACCCCCATTCCGAACACAATGGGATATGCCACGCAAGCTGATTCGGCTGTTACAATCAGTTTCCGTTAAATTTACATTTAAATCTCTATATTGAATTTTAAACGTACATTTCAAATTACCGGGGTCACATACTAACTAGAAAAATTCCAGAAAAATATTTTCTAGCTTCGTATTGACGATACGGTCCTAACAAAACTAGTTTCGTCGAATTCTGAGACCGTTGGAAAAATGGCCATTTTCCAGTCGATTGAAATCAACTGAAACTGGTCAAACGCGTTTTCCTTTGCCACGCTCACATATTGATTCGAAAAATTATGAAATTTGAAACCTAGTAATAATTCGACATCACGGACCCAACAAAAGTGGTTTCGTCGAAATCCGAGGTCATTTGCAAAATGTCCATTTTTAAGGGCCTGAATTCCATAGCGACTATTCAGAATTTTCAACTGGACATATCTTTTGATTCCTGATATGAAATCTTGATTTTTCGGATTCGTTAGAAAGATATTCACTATTAGATTCCATTATTTTTGGTTTCACTAAAATCCGGATTGTTTTGCACCCGGTACATTCAATTGAAGTTTGAAATCGAATTATCGAACTACCGCGCCATTTTCAATTCCTTTTAATTATATATAATTATTATATATTCTAACGACGACGTATATAATATATACGTTCTAATTCTATTCAAAATAAATTTCACGTCGATATTATTTAAAATAATTCATTTCAAATAATTAAAATTCGCTAATATTGCCAAAATAAAAATTTTAAACTGGCCCAGATTTTACGGGTTGTTACAATCTCCCCCACTTAAAACTTTTCGTCCCCGAAAAGGAACAAAGTCGAAAGTGGTTTGATTAATCAACTCTACGCTCGATCTGGCTTCCATTCTCCAACTCTTTAGTTTCTGAGAATTTTCAAAACTTCAAAAATTTGGCTAACTCCCGAAATTTTTGAAAAATTTCGCCATAACCTCCCCTGCAATGGGAGCATCGGGGAATTTCAAATAGCTTCCCCGGTCCTTCAGATCTTAAAAAAAGAAAAAGAAAAAGCCAAGCGGCTAGCCAATAGGCTCACAAAATCATCATCACCCAAACAAAACAGGAAATTATGTAGTAAACATGTACCTATTTGTCGGGCAAACAAATTTTATTCTCTGGCTCTAGCCTCCTTGCTATGACCTGTTCAAAAGATATACATGTATGCAAGCAAATGCAACCAAACTTCAATACAATTCAATATTTGATTCAATTAGGCTAAATGGTTCAAAATTAGCAAACAACTAAACAAACAACACAAACATCAATCAATTAGTGAATTAGAGTTTCAAATTCATAATTTTGATACATATACAAAAATCATGTTTTTGATACCAAATCACAACAATAGGCCCTATCTAATTTTGGTTCTCACACCAGTCTAATGGAAATATATAGATATCACACATTCGAAACACGAATATAAATACTAATGATGTGGCCACATCATCAGAATTATCCCCGGGTGTCTAGAATGTGACTCTATATCTATCCAATATATTAAAATTTCAAATACACGCGGATCAGACGTATACGCAAAATCTATATATATTGGATTGTCCACATCAATATAAATAGGTAATCAAATACGAATAATTGATTTAAATTTTCAAAACAAAAATTTGTTTTCACTTTCAAAAATATACTCTTCACACTCGTTCTAGGATACTACTGATCCCATCTCTAACGAGTCATTCCCGTTGGATTTTACTAATCCAATATCTGATGTATTCTTTCGTATGGTTCTAATGTGTCTTGTTCTCTAGCTTTGTAAACCAAAGCTCTGATACCAACTGTGAAGACCCGTAACTTCCCCGTAAAGGAAAGTGTCGGATAGTTCGAGAACAAACCACAACAGAACGCATACAGAAGAACATTTCACTATATATTACAACAGTGCATCAGATTACAAGAATATACAGAGTATAAATGAATATTACACAGAAATATCAGAGATTCAAATTACATTTAAATACATAGCAGCGGAAAATAATACAAAGCTCAACTAGAAGAGATATACGGATACAAAGCTTTCCGGATATCGTTCCAGCTGTAAACCAGGATCCTGTGAATATAAATCTGCAAAACCAAAACTACTAGCTGCCCGTGTCGAAAATAAGGGCACCCAGAGTTTAGGTTAAAACAATAAACTCCAGGTCAGTCATGTGACTGGTGTGAGAACTAAAACAGTTATTAATCTTTGTCTTTAAAGTTCGGTAAATCAAGGGACCACGCCGTATAACACGGAACGGGTTTCCTCCCAAGAATACCAGTGCATAACCAAACAGCGCAATGCTAAATAAAGAAAAATGAAGCTGTTATAAGACCCAGGTCCTATCACACAATGCAACGCAAGCCGGGGGATAGGGTTTTCCCTTATAACAGCCAAAGGATGCTTGATACGTTTAAAACAAATCATTTGATACTACTATAAGTGCATAGTGTATAAAACAACTTCAAATCATAAGTATCAATCGTAGACGACATGAGCGTCCCATGCCACTATGTCGCCATATATAGGTTTACAAATAAAACCGCAGAGTCGCGTATTTGGAAATTGGATTTCCATCTATGAACCGAGGCAAAAGATAGTCCTCCATCGATTCGAGACGCTCTAGCCCGCCCCTCAGGAACAGCCGCAACTGCCCCTTGGATCGTCAGGGCCGGTCCACACGGAGTGGATTATTATGCCTGAACAATACGTCTCCCCACCCTATGGGGTGTAAGTCTGGTCCGTCAGCCGACCAGAATGCATTCGGCCGAAACCGATATAACCGAGGCGCCTCGCAACCGCAACAACCACATAAGTCAAACTCGTCAGGGCGTGTAAAACCACTGACGCCACTTCTAGCTAGAAAGAAACGCAAGTCCTCCCTGATGTCCTCTCCCGTTTTTGGTTCATACCGGGTGCGAAACTCGCGAAGTAAACGTTACACAAAGCTACGCCACAAAGGCCGTGCTTTGATCATCACCACAAGACTTTGCTTTTCAACAGAAGCCTTGATCATTTGCATCTTAGCATGCCACACAGGCAAACCACTCTATGCAACCGATATCAGTCACACAGAATGAAATCCAATGTCAGACACACAGTCCATTTACAAGTCCGTTCTGGGCCTGAACGAAACCGGAGGCACCTAGTACCCCGCATATCCATCGATCTCCAAGTACGTCTGGACGATCACTAACTGTTTCCATCTTCTTGGGTGTACAGCCCAATCAAGATCATCAGTTATCACCCAAACGACGTGAAGACCTCCGGTCTTCGACCATCGTCTTCATCTTCGACTTATCGTCGCATCAGTTATTCAGAATGGGATAAACCCGGTCTTTCCGAATAACTCGCGTATATTTTAAATAAGTGTTACACAAACACAACATACGCCTCATTCCAATTCATTAGTCACTAACCGTAAATTAATCAAGAGAATAATTCCCCAAATATTAACCCCGAAGGCCGAAACCAACATCAGATCAATATCCAGAAAACCATTCTGCTTGGCTAACCGACAGTTAGTTTCTAAATTTCACGTTCAAATCTAATTAAAGATTTAACTATCGCCTGGAGCAAAACTGGTGATGCTCCATTCTCGATCTTTTCAATCTAATTAAAGATTCATTAAAACTCCACTTAGTTTTAATCATTATCTGGGTTAAAGAATCAGTGTCATTTAAAACACGATTCACGATAAACCCAAAATCACATTCCATTAATTATCGGGTTAAAGAACAAGTGTTATTTAAAACACTGTTCACGATAAACCCAAAAATCAATATCAATTCAATTCCAATTAAATATTATTTAATTGGTACACTTCATTAAATCTAAATAAAAAGATTTAATCCTTTCTCAACTGGGTTCAAGAACAGTGTTAATGAAGACACCATTCACGACAAACCCAAATCACATTCATCAATTATCGGGTTAAAGAACAAGTGTTATTTAAAACACTGTTCACGATAAACCCAAAAATCAATATCAATTCTATTCCAATTAAATGTTATTTAATTGGTACACTTCATTAAATCTGAATAAAAAGATTTAATCTTTTCTCAACTGGGTTCAAGAACAGTGTTAGTGAAGACACCATTCACGACAAACCCAAATCACATTCGATATTCAATACAAGGCTCTGAATAGAAAATATATCGGCTTATATTCAATATCGAATTCTACGACTAACAAATGTCGTATTGGAAATAGCGATATATGTATATATCTTTCAAATTTCCATATCAACATCCGTATAATCACGAATTCCAACATCGAAATATTCCGAAGACAATTTCGATTCAATTCCACTCCAATGCAATCATTGGATATTCTGGTTATTTTTAAAACCATTTCAAATTCAATTTATTTATTTAAAAATAAATAGAATTATAATTCTAGTTCAAAACTAGTTCATTTCGATAAAAATCTATTTTTATCTTTTCAAATATGGAGTTTTTCATCCCAATTCTTTCTAAATCATTTCTTATGATTTTACACAAATTATTACTATTTTTAATAATTTTATCAAGGCCCGTACAGTCGATTTCCATCAATGGCCATCGAACTGCACTTACAGCGACCTTTTTCGAATTTGATTTGGACATAATTCCAAATCCAGCCGTTAGATTTCAAATTTCTAATTTTCATTAGAAAGCTCTTTTCGATACGAACCCAACGGTTCCGGTTTTAGGAGAATCCGACGGTCGAATCTCCCGTAATGTCCGTTTGAAATAAATGGTCGAAATTCGCGAACTGCCGCGGCGCGGCGCGTTCTATTCAGGCCATTATATTATATATATAATATATATAATATATATTTCGTCGATTTCTATTTAAAACGAATTATATAAATAGTTTTAAATTCGTTTCAAATTCTATTTCAACTTCTATTTCAATTCAAAGCAAAATTGAATTCTTCTTTATAAATTCGTTTTAAAATTCATTTCTATTCAATTCGAATTTCAATTCAATTTGAATTCATTTCAATTCGCTTTCAATTTCATTTGAATTCGTTTTCAATTCAATTCATTTCGAAATCGTTTTCAATTCAATTCATTTCGAAATCGTTTTCAATTCATTTCATAATCGTTTTCAATTCAATTCATTTCGAAATCGTTTTCAATTCAATTCATTTCGAAATATTTTCAATTCAATTCATTTCGAAATCGTTTTCAATTCAATTCATTTCGAAATCGTTTTCAATTCATTTCGAAATCGTTTTCAATTCAATTCATTTCGAAATCGTTTTCAATTCAATTCATTTCGAAATCGTTTTCAATTCAATTCATTTCGAAATCGTTTTCAATTCAATTCATTTCGAAATCGTTTTCAATTCAATTCATTTCGAAATATTTTCAATTCAATTCATTTCGAAATCGTTTTCAATTCAATTCATTTCGAAATCGTTTTCAATTCATTTCGAAATCGTTTTCAATTCAATTCATTTCGAAATCGTTTTCAATTCAATTCATTTCGAAATCGTTTTCAATTCAATTCATTTCGAAATCGTTTTCAATTCAATTCATTTCGAAATATTTTCAATTCAATTCATTTCGAAATATTTGATTTCAAAATTACTTTTCAATATCCATTTCAAAATGAATAAAATCGATAAAAATATCGTTCACGTCAAAATGGCGCATCTAATCAACACGGCTTCATATATTTCCATTTTCAAATATTCTATTTCAAATATTTCTATTATTAAAATATTTCGTTCAACACATGACCAATCTCAATGAATGAGTACTGTCAACACATGAACTTTTATTTTATAATATTCTTTATTTTTCAAATTGGAATGAGGCCCAATCAATTACCATATAAAGTTAATTATATGGATTTTCATACAACACATGTATATCATAGCATTGAAAAATAATCAACCATCAACCAAAGTGCACTACACTGTATAAGCATCAAATATAGATATTCAACGCTTATAACAGCCTGTCAATCGATCGATCGACATATTAATCAATCAGGATGAGTGAACTTCAAATTTCATCCCAACACCCGTGTGGGGTTTCAAACAATCAAACGCATATTTTATTTGTGCAGTTGGGCGATGTGTAAAATTTATCGTCCCAATCAATGTCATTCAAATAGGTGTACATAAACAAACCGTCCGGTTTATAAATGAATATTTTATTTTATTCACTTCACGTTAAAAATTATATTTTTAACGATAAAACATTTTATTTCAACCTATGAATTTCTATTCAATTCATTCTTTAAATAAAATGTTATTTTTATTTTTCTAACATATTTTAGAAAATTTCGGCGGCATAACGGCACGATACTAGAAACGGGACAAGGCCTAGCCTTATCCCCGGTCTAGTGAAGGCCCACGCCATTCACACATCAATCAAATCACTTTCGTTATGCAAACTACAAAATTTGGGGTAAGAATCTAACCTAGTCTTACTCCTTCGCCTTATAACGGCGCACGTCTAATCCTAACCAATTTATCGATTCGATTTTTCACACCACAAACCACATTCAAACCAATATCTCAATCAATCACCAAACATCCAAACAAACAAGTCCATGGTATGTGGACGGGTGTCGGGTGCTTCTAATAAGCACCGTCTGCATCCTAGTATATATATATATCTAGAAAAAGAGAATTAAGAGTGAGAAGTTCTCACATTTAGCTATCCTAGCTCCACGGCCCTTCTAATGCAGGAAACCTTCGCCAACTCGCCTTTTTGTCGCTTTCGTTGTCCGCTTTCACTACATATGTAAAAATCGAATTTTTACTTCGCTATTCAATATATAATAATCATATTATTATTATTTTTTTTACTCGAAGTTCAATATATAAAAATCCTATTTTTAACTCGAAGTTCAATATATAAAAATTCTATTTTTAACTCGAAGTTCAATATATAAAAATTCTATTTTTAACTCGAAGTTCAATATATAAAAATTCTATTTTTAACTCGAAGTTCAATATATAAAAATTCTATTTTTAACTCGAAGTTCAATATATAAAAATTCTATTTTTAACTCGAAGTTCAATATATAAAAATTCTATTTTTAACTCGAAGTTCAATATATAAAAATTCTATTTTTAACTCGAAGTTCAATATATAAAAATTCTATTTTTAACTCGAAGTTCAATATATAAAAATTCTATTTTTAACTCGAAGTTCAATATATAAAAATTCTATTTTTAACTCGAAGTTCAATATATAAAAATTCTATTTTTAACTCGAAGTTCAATATATAAAAATTCTATTTTTAACTCGAAGTTCAATATATAAAAATCATATTTTTAACTCGAAGTTCAATATATAAAAATTCTATTTTTAACTCGAAGTTCAATATATAAAAATCATATTTTTAACTCGAAGTTCAATATATAAAAATCATATTTTTATGCCGAAGTTCAATATATAAAAATCATATTTTTATGCCGAAGTTCAATATATAAAAATCATATTTTTATGCCGAAGTTCAATATATAAAAATCATATTTTTATGCTTTAAAAATCAATTCTTTTTCCTTTTTAAAAATCAAATCTGTTACTTTTTTAAAAAATCAAACCTGTTACTTTTTTTTTAAAATCAAATCTGTTTCTTTTTTTTTTTTTTTAATCAAATTAAAAACAGTTTTCTAACTAAAATAAAAACAGTTTTCTAACTGTAAAAAAAATTCAGTTTTTAAATTCTAAAACAAAGAAACAGTTTTTAAAATTCTTAAAAAAAATGCAGTTTTGCTCTTTTAAAAAAAAACAGTTTTAAAAACCTTTTTCAAAATTAGAATTACAGAATTGAAAAATAAAAATAAAATAAAGTAAAGTAGAAAAGAAAAAAAAAACTTACTGCCGAAGAAACAGGGGGGGGGGGGGGGGGTCTTCACTGCGTCGGAGGGTTTCGAGGTATGGACGGCGGCTTCATCGTCGTCAGCGAGGGGGAGGGCTTCGTCGGTGATGTCTCGAAGGGGGGGGGGGGCTGGCGAATTGAAGGAGGAGGAGGGCGGTGGCTTCCAGGGGGCTCGAACGGGGTGGCGCTGCTTCGGGATGAGGCGGCTTCGGGTTGTCGTTCGGTGGGAGGAGGATGAACGGAGGGCGGCTTCCAGGGTTTTGGCGGCGGCGATGGTTCGATTGCGGTTTTTCTCTTTTTTTTTTTTTTTTTTTTTATCTGATGGATGAATCAGGTTTTGGGGAAATAGGGGGGGGGCCAGAGTCAAAAGGAGGGAGTTATTATATTTTTTTTTTTTTTTTTTTTTATTTAATTATTTTATTTTCGAAGAAGTTGACTTTTCACACATGACCTCTAAACGAGGCCCACCGCCTGTCGTCCATAGCGTTTCACCCCCATTCCGAACACAATGGGATATGCCACGCAAGCTGATTCGGCTGTTACAATCAGTTTCCGTTAAATTTACATTTAAATCTCTATATTGAATTTTAAACGTACATTTCAAATTACCGGGGTCACATACTAACTAGAAAAATTCCAGAAAAATATTTTCTAGCTTCGTATTGACGATACGGTCCTAACAAAACTAGTTTCGTCGAATTCTGAGACCGTTGGAAAAATGGCCATTTTCCAGTCGATTGAAATCAACTGAAACTGGTCAAACGCGTTTTCCTTTGCCACGCTCACATATTGATTCGAAAAATTATGAAATTTGAAACCTAGTAATAATTCGACATCACGGACCCAACAAAAGTGGTTTCGTCGAAATCCGAGGTCATTTGCAAAATGTCCATTTTTAAGGGCCTGAATTCCATAGCGACTATTCAGAATTTTCAACTGGACATATCTTTTGATTCCTGATATGAAATCTTGATTTTTCGGATTCGTTAGAAAGATATTCACTATTAGATTCCATTATTTTTGGTTTCACTAAAATCCGGATTGTTTTGCACCCGGTACATTCAATTGAAGTTTGAAATCGAATTATCGAACTACCGCGCCATTTTCAATTCCTTTTAATTATATATAATTATTATATATTCTAACGACGACGTATATAATATATACGTTCTAATTCTATTCAAAATAAATTTCACGTCGATATTATTTAAAATAATTCATTTCAAATAATTAAAATTCGCTAATATTGCCAAAATAAAAATTTTAAACTGGCCCAGATTTTACGGGTTGTTACACTTGGTACTCAAAATTGTGTACAACTTCTGTTACTTTTAATAAATCAAATTTGTTGTATACATGCCTTACATTATTCAAGTGGTATACTTATATGATCTGCACCCAACCGAATGCCAATGTACATAGCGTATAGTTAAATATATGTACACAACTTAAATGTGGATGACACATATAAATAGATGCAAACAACAAATCACATTTGAATTTGACATAAAAGATTTTATGTGTGTGTAACACAGGTGTATATATATACATATATACATACACACACACACACACACATATATATATATATATAACTATACTGCATATCAGGCTTGCAGTTTGCAAAATAAACTTGCATATGAATAGTAAATTAGGTGCAAACCAGATTTGCATAATATAATTATTAAAATATACAAGCAGTACTAAATGTTAACTATCCCTTATATGACTTGTCTGGTACTTATGTGTCTATACATACATGCGGCATGCTTACATAAATATATCTTACATAAATTTTAACAGAATTAACCCAATCCTAATATTTTTATTTTAAAATTATTTTAGTCATGATCAGTATTATGTAAATGCGAAAACCAAGGAAACTCAACTATGATTTTTTAACTCAAATAACATGATAAAAATAGTATTGTTTTAATCTGAAATCATAACAGGGTCGAGTGATTATTGTTCAAACAATAATACTAACATTAAATAAAAGTGTGTTTTAGCAAATTCTCCATATAAATTAATTTTATCAATTCAAATATTTTTGAAAAGCATGTACCAATATAAAATGACTAATATGCATGTGTGATGAGGGTGCATAGGCAAAATACAGACACATTTCTTACACAACAGAAGCTTCTTTGTCCACCCATCAACCTTATCTAATCTAAAGTACTGTAACCATACATACAAATATGCACGGTGGTCCAACCAAGTAACCGATTGGTTAAATTGCTTTACTCAACAAGAAAATAAGGCATGTTAGCTAACACTGTTACTATAAGAAGATATAAATAATTAAAGTATATAGGCCAGCAAGAAGCATAGCGTTAAACCAAAATAAGGGTCAGTTGTAGCGGATCAATTTCCAGCTTAGAATATGGGTTCTTAATCTTTGTACAGTAATCACGCATGCAACCACGACTCAGAAACTAGTGAAGATTTCATTAATTAGAACATGTAAACCTTGTATTCAATGCACTCAAATGCAAAAGTCTGTTCCTAAGTGAGAATATATCATTTTCATGTAGCAATATAGCAATTGCAGTACATATTTATAATTTAAAAGCATCTTCAATTTGGAAGTTTTCATACAGGATGGCATCAAAGAAAAATACACTACCTTATAATGCCCAGTAAAACTACTTACAAGTTTTGTCTCAATGCCATAGGAATAGCATGCATGAAGTGAAACGATGAGGCAAAAACATACATGCGGCATGGTCCATGAAATCCGATGCTCACAGAAGTCAAATTATCATCACAAATGTACATTTAACACTTATCAAAACTTCAATTATTTGGGTCCTCAACTGCTTGTTGTTAGGACGATTATATTGGACACCATAAAAAATTTGAAACAACAAATTAATTTAGTTTCCAAGACACTGTACTCAAAAAAAATGCTACGGTTCATGAACCTAACCCATTCATTCAATAAGCCATACTTACTGCATGCGTTTAAACATGCATACATGTTGACGTGCACCTTTTTCATTGGCTTGTTACAAAATTTATCAACACTTTAGGTAGTGTTTTACAGGTTCTACCAATTCATTTATTACAGTTCTAGCTCATTGGTTTAAGTACCCAGGCCGACTCTAAGAAAAACCCAAAAAAATGTTAAATTACTCATCAAACTATACTGATCTAAAATCCCAGAATTTCAACAGGACAAAAGGCACGCATATATAACATAAGACAGAGGTTGCGAATTTATATTTAAGTGATGCAGACTCGTGAAGTATCAATTTCAACCCAAGCAATAATTGGTCATGGTCCAGATTCCAAAATGAACAGGGTAGCAGTGATCAACCAAAAGTAGTAGCAAGGAAGACCCCAAACAATCACATTAGGGAAGTACGAAGTGGCAACTCGAAAGCAGTTTTAATCATAAGCAGAAACCTACGGTAAGACGATGGTAACGAAGTTGCGCCTTGCGTCGATTATCACGGCCGCTTCAGGTCAGTTGGGATAACCTACAACGGTTCTGAACGAGGCGACTGTTGCGGGTTAGGGGAGCCACGGCTTGGTGCTTGAGGCAACGGTGGTGACTCTAAAGTTGCTGCTTCCTTAAGGTGCGAAGCTCGCGGTGCTTCTCGTGGTTCTTAGCACGACACGGTAACCGATAAATAGTGCTAAGGAGGAGCGTAGGTGATTGCTCGAAAAGATGGAAGCGATGGAGACTACAATCATGGCATTGAAGGTGGAGCTACAGCTTTTGGGAAAGTCGGAGGGCTACTCGATGGAAAAAGGTGAACAGGGTAGAAAAGAGGAGGGTGAGCGATTACAGTGACACCCCTTGATTTTAATCAGATTTTTTGGGAAATAGAATTTTGATTTGGGAAAGTAAAGTATATGGCTGTGAAGCGGAGAGATGTCCCCCTGATAAGTAGTCGCATGCTCCTTTATAATTCAAACAGAAGGATCTAGACCCAGAAGGGTCTAGACATAGGAAAAGGACAACACGTGGTAAGCCAAAATAAGATGGCAAGGACAAGTAGGAATAATATTCAGCAATGGGAAAAAAATGTTCAGCGTCCAAACTTAAATTCAAAATTCTCATATATAGTTTGAAATAAACACTGTGTTGAACAATGAAAGTAGATTAAACCAACACTTCTACTGAACGGTACACAGCAGGAACGAACAACGCCGCTAACCTGTTTAGACGCGTTATAAATTTAATAACTTCTTACCATAAATTAAATTTAAAGGTTAACATAAAACATACGAATTTTTATTCCACGATTTATTCCTTACTTGTTTATTTATTGGCTATCTATTCAACTATTGCTGTTTTGGAATGATTTGCACTTACGAAAAAGAAAATAAATTAACAAAAAAATTTAGAATTTAGAATTTCAAATTATATATTTGAGACCATGCTTTAAAAATAAATTTAACGTCAAGTTATTGAATTACAAAACTAAATTACACTTAACAATTTGGCTTCAAACTAATTCTAAAATAAATCAGCTCCTTTAAATTTGTAAATACGCCACAATTTATATTTCGACGTATTCTTCGGTTTCTAATTATTCATACCGTATATTTATCAAGTTGAATAAAATTAAATGTCTAATTCCCTTAATATTGTGAATCATGATTATTTAGCAAAACATTTATAATCAAATAATTTTACGAAAAGAATTCAAAGTTAAATTCAAATCATGTTTCCAGATGGATAAAATTCTAAATACTATGTAAAAATCCAAATATAGGTATTTATTTTAACGTTACATCTTAATTTATATTTAACGCCAGAATTTTCTGAGTTATTACAACCCCTACTAAAATTCGGGTTGGTACAGTTTAACATGCCAATTCTTGCATAAATCTATAGTTAACAAAAGTCTGATGGTTGTGGGTTTCACAATAGGGGAAAATGTTTTGATTAAAATCAAATTCATATTTCTGTGTGAACCTCTTGGCTACTAATCTGGCTTTATACTTGTTAATTGAACCATCTAGATTATTCTTAAGTCCTATGTCCATCTACAACCAATAATATTTTTATTAGTATGTGGACATACAAGATCCCAAGTTTTATTTTTGATGAGAGCATTATACTCATCGTCCGTTGCTGCTTTCCAGTTCTTATCATGGATAGCCTGATTAAAAGTTTCAAGTTCAATAGAACTGGATAAAGCAGCAAATGTTTTTCATTTAGAAATGTCGCTTCTATCCCTTGTGACCATAGGATGTCCAAATTGAATTGGCTGGGCTGGTGGTGGTGAGTAATTAATACCCCCAGAATTTTTTGTGCCTTCACTGGTTGTACTTTGATTAGGGCTGCACAAAGTATGGGTTGGGTCAGGTTAGACCAAATACTACATCCGACCCGCATAGGTATGGGTTTAAGGTTGTTCAACCCATATTCGACCCTATATGAGATTGGATATGGGTTGGGTTGAAGTATGGGTTGGGTCGGGTTTAGTATGGTTGGGTTGGTTTTCTTGAATATAATAAAAAATGAGAATATAAGGGAATTTTTTTAAAACTTATACTAAAATATTCAGCATAATATATCAAATTTTAGCTGGCATAATGCATTTAAAATAACGGATTCGTTATATGATATATTTTATTAAAATTTCATTGTAAAACATATCATATGAAATTAATTTACTACATAGTAGAACAAGTGTTTCATTTTAAAATACATTGAAATACTCTTTAAAATATATTTGTCAAATTCTATCTGGTTTGGATTGATATGAAATATATTATTTGTATATTTACTATAGAATAAATAAACATTATTCCAGGACTATATTATTCTAAATTTAAGTAGGCTAATATTAAATTAGTTTTTTAATATAGGGTTGGGTTTGGTTAAAATAAGGTTGGATTGAAAAAAATATCAAACCCGACCCGTATATAGTATGGGTTACAAATTGTAACTCATATTCGACCCGAACTAGGATGGGTTGGGTTGGGATTATGTGGTTTGGGTCGGGTTGGTGGGTTGGGTCGGACTGGATATGGGTTGTGTGCAGCCCTAACTTTGATTATTATTCTGCTCTTCATCATTTTCTTGACTGATGCTTTATGTTGAATCGGGTTGAATAGATGCATTGCTGGGAGGTTCACTATTACCATTGTGTTCACTTTGTGGAGACAATGGTCTTTGAGCAACAACATGTTCATTCATCTCCACTTGCTGCCAGCTTTCATTGATGCAGGGTATTGCAGGTATTGATTATTTAGCATTAATGACTTTATTTGTTGTCTTTATATCCTTTTTACTATAAAGAAGTACTTTCTCAGTGAACATCATATGTAACGACCAGCCATTTTCGACCACTTCAATTTGGTAATTAAACCAACTCGAACTGCTTGAAAATGAAAGATTGTTATTAGCTTCTGAGGTAAATAGAATTAATCATAGAATCACAGACACAGCTACAGAGTTACATGATATCTCGCAGTGGAAAATACATAAAAATTTACAATAGAATTTACATGAATAATACAACGGAAGTCTAATACAATACATAAATGATAACTGTCTGGAACAGAATAATATAAACAACTGATCAGCAGGTAGATAAGGTGAATAAAAAATCCAATACAAGCTCCAAACTTCAAGAGTGGATC
Source organism: Allium sativum (assembly GCA_030737875.1). Taxonomy (NCBI): domain Eukaryota; kingdom Viridiplantae; phylum Streptophyta; class Magnoliopsida; order Asparagales; family Amaryllidaceae; genus Allium; species Allium sativum. The sequence goes on from CM060918.1 coordinate 49,443,520, forward strand.
TCGAAAGCTGTGATAATCGATCTGACCCAAACCATAATGCAAATAAAATAATTCGGATCAGGACTAACATTCTCATGGAAGTAAATCAACTTAAATGAATTGTTCGATGAAACACAATCAACAACTTAAAGGATTTTTGGGATCACTATCCTGTAAGAATTCGTCAAATTAATAGACTAGATGCAATAGTGTCAATCATGTAAGTAAATAGCAAAATAGCGTAGGCGGGATTTCCATACTTACACCGTTGGTATATTTCGTAGCAAAACTTATATTTCAATTTCAACAAATCATATCATATTTCAGTTTCAAAATCATATCGTGTTTTATAATGCAAACATACAAATCAAAATTGTATTTGTAAATTAAAATTTAACTTTGAGAATAAATATATATATATATATATAAGTTTATAAAATTCTAAAACAAATTAGAAAATTAGATTATAAACATATAAAAGATTAAAATAATATAGAAATAGGTTTTAAAGAATTTTTTTATTATATAAAAGTTTAAAATCTTTCAAATATAAAATATAAAATCTTAAGTTACGATTAAAAATTAGGTTCCAAATCATTTTTCGTCGAAACATGACCAACGGTGTCCGTATAAACTTTCCTACCCTATAGTAAAGTGACATGGATATTTATCATTTCAATCCGCAATCCCACATTCAATAAAAATCATTCAGGTTTATTATTTCAACCCATAACGATTTTTCCCTACTTTAATGTCCGTTCGGGTATGTATCATTTCAGCCCTTAGTGATTTTCCTAAATTTGAGGTATCAACAATCACAAACGACAATCACATAGCATCAATCATAGCATATATATCATCAGTGCAACTACGTGTCATATGAATATATTGTATCACATATGAAATGTGCATACATATCAAATCAAACAATTTCTATAACCAATCCTATACATTTCATATAATAGTTCATTATTGATCTAACATCCATGAAAAATGTAAGTCAGGTGTGATATAAACTCACCTTTCATGACATAAATTGAAGGTAGTAGACGGACTGACACCGAATCACCCGATGACTTCCAGGTACGATTCAGAATGGACCCAACTCGATGATCACTCAATATTATTTTATTTTTAATAGAAGTAGGGAGATGTCTCAATGGATCAGTATGGCTATGGGTTTTGGAAAGGTTCTAGAACATAACACCAAACTCAACACGAAAATAATCACAAAAATTCTTTACACCAAAATATTATATTTTTATTTAGAATAGAAACTTAACCTTTTATAAACACACAACAAATAACTTAAATTACAAGCAACAACTCTCTCTCACACACATATCGCATTCACATGCAAAATAAAGTAGAACAAGCGCGCAAACATATATAAGCACTCAACAAAATCCCTTTATATATATAAAAAACGTTTTTTCTAAATAGGGAAGAAGAAACAAAACAAATAACCCAAAATATCAACACATCACAAAACATAACTCACACATGCCACCACACACAACACGCACACAGTAATATGTACTCACCGGTATAGATACTAACTCCCAAACATTTTACCCAACCGACAAAATACGCAAGCATGCAAAACAAAATAAACACATGAAAGAAACACTCAGTCACGATATCATTTCCGCTGGGTGGGTTCGGGTTCAGAGATGGGGAAGGTGTGGTTCAGGTAGCATGATGGGGTCTCGGGCTTGAGGAAATGGCGAGCTTTATGGGGTGGAGTGCGACAGGGAGAAGGCTGACTAGAGAGAAGGAGAAGACATGGAGGAAGGATCAGGGTGCTGCAGTTGGTCAGAGGGGTTCGAGTATCGGTTATGGAAAGGAAAACGATGGGACTCACGGTGGAAGGGAGATGAGAATTGGCGATGGGAAGAGAAGATCGGTAGTGGAAGGGATGAAAAGAAGTGAGATAGGGAAGGAAAATGGACAGAGTTTCGAAAGAGAAGCAGGTTTTTTTTCTGAACAAAAAAAATGGGAACAGACGTTTGGAATATAAATAGAAGGAGACATATGGAATAGGTAACGGTTGGGAAAGATAAAAGTTGTTTTGAACGATGGCCTTGGAAACGGACGTAAAGAAATGAGGCAACGTTTGGTAATATAAAAAGGGCTGTTATCTTGCTTATGAAGGGCTGCATTGGAATTTAGATACATGTAACGCATGCATGGTCTTTTGGAAAGGAAATGGAAATAAAGATGGAGGCTTTTGAAATATAAGGGAGCTGGTACTAACTTTAGAATAAGATTTGCAAAAGTAATGCATGGAAGTTAACGCATGGAAAGAATAAATGAAAACATAGCATATTTGGATACATACATGTGTCTTTGGAAAGAAATAAAAAAATATTGGATAGTTTAGAAAAATAAAAGAAAAACAAATGGAATGAAAGAAAATGGTTTTCCATTAATGGAAAGAATGCTTCAAGTAAAGCATACATGCTTTATTAAAATATGCCCACTTTCAAGTTGAAAAAAAAAAAATTAAACGGTTGGTTTAGTAAAACAAAAGGATAGGTTTTGCAGACCCAAATTGACTAGAAAAATATGAGAAATCCGAATATGGACGCAACGAACTCAAATGGCTATATTTCAAAAATGAATTGCACAGCCTTTTGGCTATTTCAGCGCGAATTATGCACCAAAACTGACAAACGAATGTACATTGGAAATCAGCGCGATGACACGGACACAATGATACATAATTTGCAGTGTCAGGATGCTTCGTTCAAAAAGGCATTACTGACCCTTTTAAAAGGGAAAATGACACGAGAAAACAATTAAACAGAGGTCAAAACGTCTGAATTTTACCGTTGTATTTATGACAACGAATAGAATATTTTTCGTGTTTGTCCGAACTGGTTTCGGAGAGATTACAAAATCGTTAAAATTTGAACTGATATGCGTAGCTTTACACTGAAAATTGCGCGATCGACAAATATTCAAATTTTCTGACGAAATTAATTTCTATGCTATGTCTGGCTAGACGCATATCAAATATTTTTTTTTCGGAATTTATTTTTATATTACATTTTCATTTTTATTTGAGTTATATCGATTGCCGCTACCGCAAATAATCGTCAAAACCCGATTTAAACGAAGTGACTAAAATTTAACGTTTTTAATATAAATTTTTTTAAATCACTTCTAAATGAAAATAACAAAATATTAAAGATAAACGTTTCATTATAAATCAATTTCATGTTTTAATTTTCCTAAATAAATTCAAATTCCACTAAATAAACTCAATTTAATTTATATGCTAAATAAGATCGAAATTGAAAATATTATTAAAATATATTCATATCAAATCAAATTCATTCATTATATAAAAACCATAATAAATTTATTTTAATTCAGAATAAAAAATAGTTATAAAAGTACAAACAAACTGAGCTTTAAACGAATAAAATAAAATAAAAATTTAAATTTAAATTAAATAATAAAATAAAAATGCACTTAAAATTCTGGGTTGTTACATCAAATGTCTGCTAATATATATCTTACCTGCCTTGACCTGATTTGGTTGTTAGTGTATCCAAGAATTTTATAAAAAAATCCCTTTTTGGTTGTTAGTGTATCCAAGAAATGTACACTGCCTTGACCTGAAACTTTATTTATTGGAATTATTTGGTCTTAAATATGAAAACACAAACACCTAAAGGTTTTTAGATTTTGATAGTCTGGTTTGACATTATATAATTTTTCAAGGGGAGTTAAGCCTTTTTATGCTTCTTTTGTTTGCCTATTAATTAGGTAAACAACATTAAAAGCTTTAGGCCAAAATTTTAATCGCATACTGGCTTGTGCTAGCAATGTCAAACCACACTCTACTATATGTCTGTGGTTTCGTTCCACTAAACCATTTTGTTGAGAAGTATAAGGAAAAATAGTTCTGTGAATAATACCTTATTCTAAAAGTAGCTACTTAGACATTTGAACTCACTACCATTGTCAGACTGAATAATTTTAACTTGAGAATTAAATTGTCTTTCAGTCATGGTTATAAAGTTCATGGTAGCATTATAAGTGTCTGATTTAGCTTTTAAAAAACAGATCCATGTAAATCTAGAATATGAATCAATAGAGGATATATAATATCTAAAGCCAAAATCAGAATAATTAGGTGCAAGGCCCCATAAATCAGTAGCTATAAGTCGTAAAGGTTTATTGTACTCAGTGCTAGAATCATCAAAAGATAATCCATGACTTTCCCCATTTGATAAAATTCACAAATGTAGGGTAATGAAATGGGATCAAACTTGATTTTTTTATCATTCAATATTTTCAGAACAGTTTTAACACTTGGATAACCAAGTTTACAATGCCGAAAATCAAAAGTACTACTATTATTCATCAAATTCACATTGCAACACTTCTTGTTACTAGCAGCATATTTGTTTCCTTCATTAGAAACATTTTGCCATTTTACAGTATTAAACCTGTACAGTCCATTGATGACATCATCCTGTAGAATAATATCCTTAGTTAAAATGTCCCTAACTAAGCAGTAATTTGGGAAAATTTCAAATAATACTTTGTTATCTCTAGCAAACTTAGATACACTGATTAAGTTTTTAGTAATTTTGGGCATCATAAGTAAATTATTCAAGTATAATTGTCTTTTACCCTTAAGCAAGCATTACCAATATGTGTAATTTACCCATTGAAATTAGATGATTACCTCTGTATTCCTTGCTTCCAAGACTCAGGTTGTCAAGGATATTTGTAATGTGGTTTGTTGCACCTGAGTCAGGGTACCGGCCATCATCTTGAATGTTGATATTCTTGTAATTTCATTTTGATTATTGTTTCTGGTAGAATTGTCTTGATTACTAGTATCTTGACTTGTTTGTGCAACATTTGCACTTAGATTGTTACCTCCTCTTTGAACTTGATTGCTTGAATTATTCCTGAAATAACATTTCAGGGCAGCATAGCCAATTTTCTCACAAATTTGGCATTTAGGCCAATTGTTATTGTTGCTCCGCCTACCTCTGCCTCTTTTGGCATTATTACCTCTCTAGTAAGATCCTTCAGACTTATTTGCATTCTAATATTTCTTGTAACCAGTAGTTAAATTGACATTATAGTCGGTTTCTTGAATTTTCTTACTATTGATTCATGATTCATGAGAACAATATAGAATGAACTTCATCTATTGGTAATACATTCTTTTGAGATGTTATGACTGCCACTACGGCTTCTTAATCATCATTTAGCCCATTAAGAAGATATAGAACATGATATGAGTTTGGAACTTTGCTACCTATGGCGTTCAGAAGATCACATAGTTTCTTGACCTTTGAAATATACTCTCTTATAGATAAATTTTCCATTTGATGCATTAAAGTTGCCTTTTATAGTGCAGGACTTTATCAGATGACTAATTGTTAAATTCTCGTTCCATAGTAGTCCATATGTCATTAAATGATTCACATCCAATTACTAAAGGCAGCAAATTAGCACTTATTGATGACAATAGCCATAAGCTTATAAGTCTATTTACCTATAAAATTGTGTATATGCTTCGTTTTCCATAGTTCGATTGTGTTGGTCTGTTATGAACTTGGCTGGAATATCGTTAGTGCCAAAAATAAAGCCCTCGAGTCCATATCCATGACTTGTTATTTCCACTTTTAAGTTCCATAATAAGTAGTTGTCTTCTTCAAGATGAATTGTAATTAATTGACTATGTGGGCTAATAACTGTTTAACTAAATTCTAAACAGATGTAGCAGTGGAGTAGTTTTCAGGATTTATGTTGGTAATCGATGCTGTAAATCTAGATTCATCACCCATGATCAAGATGATGCAGAATTTCTTGGATAACCAGATTAAGTAAAGAGTTTCAGATGCCGAAGGAGCTCAAGAAGATGAATGAGAAAACTGGGTCAGTTTGAGGAACCAGAAGTTATAATGATGAGGTAACTTTGATTGCAGAAATGTTAGGAAGAACTTCTTGGAGTGGCTTTAAACTAATCTGGTATGTATCTTTATTTTCTTGAGTCGAATTCTTGGCGACTGAGTCTGTTTACAACAATATAGTATGTATAAATCAAGTTGCAACCAGATTCAATTTAATTTAAGGCACGACACTAGTGATATACACTGTATTACTCCCAAATGACGTGATTATAACTGATGGGTGAATACCCAAATAATGAAGATACTCTGATGGGTATAATCACCAATTTGTCGATTGCGAAAGTTGATGTAGTTAGGCAAATGAGGCTCTGATAGCAAAATGAAAATTGAGTAAATCTGAATTGCCGATTGTATTGAGAAAAATGAAGTAAGATCTTTTGATTTAGTTTGATACTTTTTATTCCAAAATGAATGGACAAAAGTCTACGGAGTGCTGTTGTGTATATAACAGCTTTACAGGCTTCAATGGTAAATAAATGGGCCAAGCCAAAGCCCATTTAACTAATTATAGGAAACACGGAAATGGGTTAAGTTTGGCTAATATACGCGGAAGTAAAACAGGTTATGTCGTAGTTAAGCCATTTGTTCTTTTAGTGTCAACCATATGTCTAAACACAATACTTCAGTGACTTTTTTAAGGCTTAGTGGCAACCATATGTTTAAACGTTACATCATATTTGATAACTGTAGCATAAGGACTTAGTGATAACTATATATCTAAACATGACATGTTATCTGATGATTGTGGTATATGGATCTGTCGGCATTAAAATGGAAAGAATATGGCCTATGTAGCAATTTAAAAATAAACTAATAGTAGAAGCTAATCAAATTATTTTGTGAAATAACCTACACATTTATGATCAAAATTTACGACTTATGCCTGATTATTTTGTGATGCTTATTACAGTCATGACTTATTTAATTTTAGGGTGTAGCATTACTCATACTAACTTTATGTAACATACTTACTGTCTTTCGTCCACTTCAAGCCGGTAATTAAACCAACTCGAACCATTCGAAATGACAATGTTATTAGCTTCTGAAGTAAACAAAATAAATCATAGAATCACAGACACAAAGTGATATAATATCTCGCGGTGGAAAATACATAATGCATAGTAGTTCATAAATCTACTAAATAAAGTTTTACAATAGAGTTTACATAAACAATACAGCGGAAGTCTAATACAATGATTTCTAATACATAAGTAAATAATAACTCTCAAAAATAGAAATAACAGGATCTGGAACAACTGAATAGGTAGATATATGTGAGAAAGACCCAACATAAGCTTCAAACTCTAAGGCTAAATCTTGAAAACTATAATACTCGATCTGACCCGAGAAATAATGCAAAAACAAAACAACTCTGATCAAGACTAACATTCTCATGGAAGTAAATCAACTCAAATGAAATGTTCGATGAAATCCAATCAGTAACTTAAAGGATGCTTGGGATCACCATCCTCCAAGGATCCGTTAAACTAATATCATATAAATAATACGCTATTATAATATTATCTACGGGAAATTTAAAATATTAAAATAGCTTAAGCGGGATTACATTTTTACCCTTACACTGTTTATACATTGTCGTAAACATTGCATATAAAACACCAGTAAGGTCGATGGATAGGGATGCGCCACTATACGACAACATTAAATCAACATCGTAGGGGGTTCGATTAGGATAATATGACAAGGCACACGAGGAATACCCACGGTAGGATTCTACCGTTGCACACCCGTGACTGGTGGTAATGCATAGCTGTAAATACTGCCCACCTCTAGACACACTCCCAAAGTCAAAGGTGCACCAATCAAATCACAAAGTAGTAAATATGGGTTCGAAGAAATGTGTCCGATACGAGGTGCGACCTCACTTAATCACGGTATAGAACCTGTTTTAGTCATTTTAATTATGACCCAAAGGTCAAGGACATCCGTCATCGTTCTCTTTCTTCAAATCTAGTAATCGCCTCTAAATCCATCCTACTTCGTTCAGGAACTCCACTACGTAAACAGTTGCTAAAGTGGTTTCGGTATTGGCAGAGAGTATGACAATATCCGATCCCGGTCTCTTTAACAACCAATCATTTACATTTTTTCACACCATGGTCATTATTGTATAATCACTTTATAAAATCGAATATACGAATCTCAGATTCAAATTTGAATTCAAAATTAAATATTTTAACTTCGGTTTTATCGATTCCCCAAAATTACTTGCATAACGATTTTCAATTCAAATTGATTTATACTCGAATTATAACTAAAAAATTCCAATGCCATTTTAAATCAAACTAAAATGGTTAACTTTGAGGATATTTAGTTGATTTATTTTCGTCAAAAACTAAAGTTCCAACAAATTTCAAGTCAATTCATTATGTCTGATATTTAAGTTCGAGATCAATATATACAAGTCAAACCAAAATCTTTATAATTTAATCCAAATTAAACCATATCATATTTCATAAGTCAAGTTGTCAAATTTAAACTCATTACGTAAAGAATTCAAATCAAAGCCTTATATTCAATTCATACAATTTATACGATTCAAAAAATTCTTATAAATAGATTTAAGAAATTTCTTTAACTCAAACAAAACAGTTTATGAAATCAATTCCATATATAAAATTATATATATATATATATATGTGCCAATTCATAATCGAGTTCATATTCATATTCATATAAATTATAAATTGAAGTTAAAATCAATTACACAATTAACGTTCATTTCTTATAAAAGTTCATAATTTAAATCAATTTAAATTTGCATTCAATTGATTTAAACCCAAATTCATTCCTTAATTAGGAAATTCAATTTCAAAACAAGTTCACAATTCAAGTTAATCTCTTATGTAACGACCCGTATTTTTCTGGCCAATTATTTAATTATTTTAATTATTTAAAATATTGTTTGAATTTAAATTATTGAATTTAACCATTTATTTTAGAATATGATATTTAAATTTAAAATATAATAATATTTTATTTCCAAAATAAATGGGAAAATGTTGAAATTGCAGTATAGGGTGAACAGGCAGTTTAAAATAGAGTAATATTGTTTGTTTTGAAATTGTAATGACGATTTCGTTTATTCAACGACGTTATAACATTTAAATTTATAATTTAATTATAAAACGAGCTGCAGCGGCGCGACAGTTCATAAATTGGCATTTTGAACTTTAAACGATCGTACAAGATTCAAAATAAGTCGGATTTTCTCGAAACAAGAAACATCGGAATCTATTTGACGATATTTTTCTAATGGAAGAAAAAAAATCCAGTTTTCGTGTTGTAGATTTTATTTTATGTCCAAATCAAATTTTAAAGTAGTCGCTGTGGAATTTCTTTATATATTATATCGATTTATTATATAAAATAAGGGGTTTTAAATATTTTTAATATCGAATTGGCCTTAAACTCAACCCGAGTTATTTTATCTCGGTTCTATGTAAAATTCTGGTTGTGTATGGCCAATTATAATATTTAATATTATTATATTGAGGTATTTTAAAATTGGTTTATTTTCTTTGAATTCGGAAGTTATAGAAGAGACTTTATTCAAACGACCTCTGTTTTCGACGAAACAAATTTTATTGAGACCGTAACAGTAAATTATTGCTAGGTTTCAAGTTGCGCGTCAATCGATGTTAATTTGTGAGCACAGCAAAATAAAACACAAATAAAAACGACCATTTGGACGTGAACGAGGGCCGTTTGAGCAAACGAACTCGGAATTCGACGAAACAAGTTTCATTAGGACCGTAACGTCAAATTATACTATGTTGTCCATTCGCATCTCGAACGTGGTTTGTATGTGAGCACAAGAGCAAATAAACAACATTCAGAAATTGCGATAGACAGGAAATAAAAATCGTTAGTTAACGTCACTCGTCACATCAAGTTAAAATAATAATAATTACAACTATATATACCCCAATAATCAGAATTTCAGCCAAGCAACATTTCCTCAATTCATAATATTTGCGAAAAACCCCCTGGTTACAAAATAAATTATAACTCCATTTCCGTCGGGAATTAGCTGAGGGATCATGAATGAGAGGTGTAGATCGGGTCGACATAGATCTACTGTAAAAATTTGGGGTCGAACAGTCACCTGTGGTGGCCGGAATTTCACAAAAACCAAGGAAAACTAATTTCGTTATTCTTTGAAATTCGAGCAATTTAACCAATTTCAGTGGGCGGGACCTTGGGGCTATCGAAGAGGGGAGTTTCAGCTTCGATTTGGTACAGGTGTAACGACCAGGATTTTTAGTTAAGTAGGCTTTGCAACCGTCCTCTCCCCATCCTCCAAAGCAGCAGGTAAAACCCACTGTGGCTTACACTGGTACCCCAACACCACATTTTACGGCCAGCCTTTCGACTTCACAACTAACCCTACCAAAGGGACATGTAGGGGTAAGAGTCTCCCGTTCGCCACCTAACGAAAAGCGAGAACCCCCTATCATGCGACACATGCCTAAGCACGCAACATGGACTGGTATGAGTAAAACAGTTTAAAGTAGTTCGAACAAGTAAACGATATCTCATAAGACCACGCCGTATAACGGAACGGGTTTTTCTCTTATGAGAATCCAAATTATCTTTATATCAAAACCTTTTGATATTATAATAATGTCTATCAACCACAGTATAATAATCATCTAGCAAAAACGCTTTCATCTCACGTTCTACATATAAAGTATAAAAGCAAAACCGCAAGCACGTATTGGGTAATGGATTTCCAACTATGACAAGGGATGGAACCACCTTCCGATCAGTGTACTCTAGGAACGATACACTGGAGTTCAAGAACATTTTGTAACTCAGCCACACATGACCGACCACTCATTTTGCTTGAGTGTATCGAATGTATATCACCAACGGTTGGGATCAGCAACCATTCCCGTATATATATGGGACATCATTGATAGATTAAAGAAGCAAATGAATATTCTCTAGATAGGTGATTATAAACCCTACTTCGGTGCGACCGACTTAGCCATGCTGCCTGATCGATTTCTGTCATTTTCTGGTTGATGAGGCTAGAAGCTACGCTTTATCATCACATCCGATTCACTTCGAATGCCACATTGTCAGATCCATCGAAAATCACTAATTGACGTCTACAACAGTACATTACGTGTTAGCTAAAGAAGTTTCCTTCTCCGCTTCCACTCTTGGTACGGTTGAAGAAATCAATGTATGTGACCTTTCTGGAAATACTCTGTCAGACATTCATTCACACAAGTCATCCTCATTCACTTAGAATGTCACATCGTCATACCCGCCAAATCACAAATTGATTTATCCAAAAATAACACGGGTATACAGCTTAGAGAAACGAATTCCTCTGCCACCAAACGTGAATACGTTTGAACAGATCAACTTACGCGATCCATTGGATATACTCTGTCAGACCTTCGTCCATACAAGTTGTCCTGGAACTGGACAAACCGAAGGCACTATTCAGTATATCCATCTTAGTCACTGTTATCTAAGACTTATACAACAGCCCTTGCACTTTACTCCGTCTTCAATTATCTTTGGCATAAAAGATTCGCAACGCTTAGGCCAATACAGAGTGGTTCTTTGGATAATAATCCAACCGGTCTCTCCATATTAACAACGTTAAAATGGTCAAAACTTCGATAGTCTGTGAGTTAACTATCAAAGAAAAACAAGTGTGCAAACAACGATATTATTTTCCAGATGGAAATTGTATCGATCAATCATCATTTAACATTTATCTCCTTGGTTCATTTTCATCTCCTATTTCCCTATATTTCTTATTTTCTAAATTTAGAAAATATATTTATTACCACTGGAAAACATTTCCATTCCTTGTTTTCCGTATTAGAAAACATTTCTGATTCTTGTTTGGAAAACATTTCCCAAAACTCCTACGTTTGGATTAACTCTATTTGCTTAACTCTATTTGATTTACTCTATTTGATTAACCCTATTCACTTAACTCCTATCGAATAAACTATATTCGATAACTCCTCTAACTCTATTCGAATAAACTGTATTCGATTAACTCCTCCAACTCTATTCGAATAAACTATATTCGATTAACTCCTCCAACTCTATTCGAATAAACTATATTCGATTAACTCATTTGATTTAACTCTAATCGATTAACTCCATCGAATAAACTATATTTGATAACTCCTTCGGTTTAACTAATATTCTATAACTCACTTCGATTAACTAATAATCGATAACTCCTTCGAATAAACTATATTCGATAATCTCCTCTCGAATAAACGATATTCGATAATCTTCCCTTTCGATTTAACAAATCGATAACTCCTTTTCGAATAACTAAATTCGATAACTCCTGTCGATTTAACTAATCGATAACTCCTTTCGATTAAAACTATAATCGATAACTCCCTTCGATTTAACTAATATTCTATAACTTACTTCGATTAACTAATAATCGATAACTCCTTTCGAATAACAAATTCCATAACTCCTTTCGAATAACAAATTCGATAAATCCTTTCGAATAACTAATTCGATTAACTCCTTTCGAATAACTAATTCGATTAACTCACTTCGAATAACCAATATTCGATTAACTCCTCCAACTCTATTCGAATAACTCTAACTCCAACTGGTTAACTCTAACTGATTAACTCTGACTAGTTAACCCTAACTGTTTACTCTAATTGATTAATTCTAACTGTTTAACTCCAACTGGTTAACTCTAACTGTTTAACCCTAATAGATTAACTCTAACTGTTTAACCCTAATGGATTAACTCTAACTGTTTAACTCCAACTGGTTAACTCTAACTGATTAATCCTGACTGTTTAACTCCAACTGGTTAACTCTAACTGGTTAACTCTAACTATTTAACTCCCTTGGGTTAACCTTAACTGTACAACACTTCTAACCTTGAAATAAGCAAAGTTCACTTTATATTTCTTTAACTAACTTCCTTACTTAATCTTTCTTTCATTAACTCTTGTCAAATTTTCCTTTTTTTAACCCTATTTATTTAACAAATAAATATTCCTTTATCCTATTTATTTAAACAAATATATATCTCCTTTTAATTCTATTTATTCTAACAAATAAATATTTCCATTATTCTATTTGTAAATGTTTTCCACAAATATTTCCTTTGATTTCCTATTTGTAAATGTCTTACAAATATTCCTCCTCCTATTTGTTTTACAATTTATTATTTGTTTAACAAATATATTTCCTTTTAATTTGATAATCAAATAAAATTCTTTTATCAAAATCCTTTTTATTATGTATAAAATCCAGTGATTTTATATAAATAAATCATTTTCAAAATATACTTTTGAAAATCTCCTTTCTCCATTCTGGTATTTTCTTATGGTATTTAACACACCATATAACAACGATAAATATCGTCCAAACACACAAAATCAATCATCAGATTATATATCACATTATATATCACAATATATATAAATCACAGTAAAATAGCTGTTGAGGAATCCAGTTGGATTCCTCCAACCTGTTCCCCTGCATCACAGATGTTAGACAATACGATTAACATCGATTTCACTTCACTGTGAGATATTCTGATAACAGAATCACATATAAATATTTAACACTATATATATACACACATATATATATATATATATAATTTCTACTAACTGACTAGCAGTTCAATCCAACAATCAACACACAGTCAAACAGACAATATTTAACAGTTCTAAGAATAAGTTAAAAAAATAGAACTGTACAGAGTTAGTGAGTTTTACTCACATTGGACGATCGTCGTTAATAACGACAACCATCGCTTGATTCTGACGGACAATTTATTTTGCTATAAATTGTAACAGACTCTGATTGACTCGCGGTCAGTCTCATTGTGTAGTGTCCGTCTATACGATCCCGACGGATCCAACCGTTCGTGATTCTGATACAGTATGATGAAGTTACACAGTTTATAAGTCAATATACAATTTCAATAAAAAAATAAAACTAATTTATTTTCAAATGGGCTTAACTTATAAACTCCGGCCCAACTTCATTTCCTTTCAGGCAAGACTCGCAAAACTTCTTCCTCCCTCCTTGTTTTCCGTCGAACCAACCTCAATGCCATTTCCCAATCTCCAAACCTCCCTTGCTCTTCCAATTCTCAACACAAATTCAAATAAAACTACCCACCATTCCTCTCTTCAAAATTTACATCTCCCCGTACCAGTTTTGCTCACTTCGATACACTATGGGAGTTTTCGTCGCTGACACAGTAACAGCCCCCAAGGGTGCGCGCGACATCCGTTGATGATCGAACTTCACGAAAATTAGTAACCAGTTGCTAAAACTCACAATAAAACCAAATCTAACACTCGAACCACTCATCAATGTCTCTATCTTCCAGGATTCCCAACCCTAGCATTTACTGTGAAGGAAACCGCAACCGAGAAAAAGCATCGAACAGAGCAAGAACACCACCGAATTGAAGAGCTCCTCAGTACGAACTAGAATACCTTAGTTTTGGTATTTTTAGGCTTTGATTCGGTTTTCTTTTGATTTTTAGAAGTGGATGTTCTTCACGTTTTTATTAGTTTGGTGACGGCGGAAAGTGTTTGAGCTGAGAAAATTATTTCTAGGTTAAGGAAAGAGTTAGGTGAATTTATAGAGGACATAAATATCTTAGATATTTTGAGGTAAGGAATATTCTCGGAATATTCTTTTGTTAATCCGTCTTCTAAAAATCCGTGTGTTCACACACGCTACCTAAAAATCACGAAACTGGACATGCAGTTACAGTTCGACATTACGGTCCCAACGAAACTGGTTTCGTCGAATTCCGACTCCATTTGCTCACACATCATATTTTTAACTGTCAAAATACTGACTGTTTTTCACTCTAAAAATCCGTACGGCCACTCAGTGACTCTAAAAATCACGAAACTTGGAATCTAACAATAATTTGATGTTGCAGATCCAACAAAATTAGTTTCGTCGACTTCCGACTTCGTTTGCAAAAGTGGCTATTTTTAAAGCTCTAAATAGCCTTTTTAAATATATAAATATATTTAAATATAATTAAATTAAATATAAATAAATTTATATTATCGTATATATTCACAGTGGAATACCATACAACTCAGAATAAATCCTATATGGATTTCTAACTCGATATTTCAATCAGGGTCAACCCGATATTTGATTTATATTGAAATCCCTTTTTAAAATATAAATAATTCCTTTATAAATTATAAAGGAATTCCACAGCGACTTTTCTAAAATTTGATTTGGACGTACATAAAAATCTACATGATGAAATCCCGATATTTTTTTTCCACTAGAAAGATATACTTCACCAGCTCCACATGTTTCTCGTTTCACAGAAATCCGATTTACAACGAACCCTGTATACTCAGTTGAAGTACAAATCGCCAAATAGCGAACTCCCGCGCCATTTCAAGCTCTATTTTAATTATATTAAAATTCTACGTTTAAACTGACATCGATTGAATATATTCGTCAATATACTTCAACTCTAAGCTGAATTAAATCTTAGGGATGACCCAGTTCACAGAATATTGTTATTTCCAATATTTTTGATTATTTCTGAATTAAATATATTATTCTATTATTTAAATTAATTAAATATTCACTATAATTTAATTAACGACGATTTAATTCCCTAAATCACTATTTATATAATTAAATAAATTATAATACCTCTGACAATGTGGGTCATTACAATCTTCCCCACTTAAAATAATTTCGTCCTCGAAATTGCTAAGTTAGAGGACGACCCTAACTATTGGAATTCCTAAGATTTGTTTACCCCTTATTTCTGGTTTCAATTGAACCAATTAATATAACCAAAATATTTATTCATTCCGACTAACTAAAATCTTCAAAAATTCTGAAAATTTTCAACACTTTAAATTTTCGGAAAATTTCGCCATAACCTCCTTTGTACAGCCCTATCGGTAAAACCACAACTCGCCTTTCTAGACCATCTCCAACCCAAAAGAAAATCAATCGGCCAAGCGGCTTGCCAATTTGGCTCATAAATCTCATGCTTATATCAAATATAAACTTGTACCTTTTTGTCGGGTATATCAACTCTATCTCTTTCATCTGCTGTCAATTCAGCATATACCAATGTATTTCCAATCAAACCCCAATCAATTCTTATCCACAAATCCAACCATTCGCTTATACCTAAGTCGAATTAAATTTCAAATTTGAGTTCCATTCTCGATTCCCAAATTCTTAACCAACCTAATATCATTCAAATTCCTATCTTATAAATCCAATTTGTTCGATATTTCTATTTCAACTCAGTTTCTACTTAACTGGTTTCTAATTCCATCTCAATTATATTGGATTTTACAAATTTTACTTTAATTTGTTTTAATTCAAACAACCTTTTCTTCCTGGAAGTTTTTAAACAGTTTACCTCTTTCAAAAATCAAATTTTCCTTTTTGAAATTTAACACAACTTGTTTTCCCAAAACAAATTCAAAACAAAATCCTTGGTAGTAATCCGTCACTTACATACTCGAAAATGAACACCGATGATGCCATGATCAACATCAGAATCTATTTTCTAGCTAACGAAGTGAGTTCAATACTATAGCACTTTCAAAACCCATATCTAAACAATTCCACTTTGAAATTTATTTCAAAATATAATTCACACTGCTTGTAAAACAATTTAAAATCTCCCAGGATCTTAAATTTTCCTTATTTTTAATCCAAATTCATTTACAAACACCTTTCCCATTTCTGGGATTTTAATTTTCAATTCTGATCTAAATTCAGATTTTATTCATTTCAATTTCATATAATTCACTTGTATAAATTTTGGTTGGTTATATATGACCATTTCACTTTTTATAATCTTATCTGATTATAATTACTACCAACACATCCTATATACGATAATATATCACATATCCATACTGTGTCGGTCCATTGTATTCAAGTGTTTATTTATTCCTACCGATACAGTGGATCAAACTGATCGACCAGAACTCATAAACAACTCAACCAATGAATCTCCACAATATAAAACCATTTTTATATCAAATACAAATACGCACTCGTATATATACACTCAAGTCAATCTAGGGTATTTCTAACCCCATCTCTACTGAGTCACGCCACAAAGCCAAGGTAATTCTTAACTTAAGCACTGATACCAACTGTAACGACCCGGATTTTTAGTTAAGTAGGCTTTGCAACCGTCCTCTCCCCATCCTCCAAAGCAGCAGGTAAAACCAATTGTGGCTTACACTGGTACCCCAGCACCACATTTTACGGCCAGCCTTTTGACTTCACAACCAACCCTACCAAAGGGACATGTAGGGGTAAGAGTCTCCCGTTCGCCACCTAACGAAAAGCGAGAACCCCCTATCATGCGACACATGCCTAAGCACGCAACATGGACTGGTATGAGTAAAACAATTTAAAGTAGTTCGAACAAGTAAACGATATCTCATAAGACCACGCCGTATAACAGAACGGGTTTTTCCCTTATGAGAATCCAAATTATCTTTATATCAAAACCTTTTGATTTATAATAATGTCTATCAACCACAGTATAATAATTATCTAGCAGAAACGCTTTCATCTCACGTTCTACATATATTGTATACAAGCAAAACCGCAAGCACATATTGGGTAATGGATTTCCAACTATGACAAGGTATGGAACCACCTTCCGATCAGTGTACTCTAGGAACGATACACTGGAGTTCAACAAGAACATCTTGTAACTCAGCCACACATGACCGACCACTCATTTTGCTTGAGTGTATCGAATGTATATCACCAACGGTTGGGATCACCAACCGTTCCCGTATATATATGGGACAACATTGATAGATTAAAGAAGAAAATGAATATTCTCTAGATAGGTGATACACCCTACTTCGGTGCGACCGACTTAGCCATGCTACCTGCCCGATTTCTGTCATTTTCCGGTTGATGAGGCTAAAAGCTACGCTTTATCATCACATCCGATTCACTTCGAATGCCACATTGTCAGATCCATCGAAAATCACTAATTGACGTCTACAACAGTACATTACGTGTTAGCTAAAGAAGTTTCCTTCTCCGCTTCCACTCTTGGTACGGTTGAAGAAATCAATGTACGTGACCTTTCTGGAAATACTCTGTCAGACATTCATTCACACAAGTCATCCTCATTCACTTAGAATGTCACATCGTCATACCCACCAAATCACAAATTGATTTATCCAAAAATAACACGGGTATACAGCTTAGAGTAACGAATTCCTCCGCCACCAAACGTGAATACGTTTGAACAGATCAACTTACGCGATCCATTGGATATACTCTGTCAGACCTTCGTCCATACAAGTTTTCCTGGGACTGGACAAACCGAAGGCACTATTCAGTATATCCATCTTAGTCACTTTTATCTAAGACTTATACAACAGCCCTTGCACTTTACTCTGTCTTCAATTATCTTTGGCATAAATGATTCGCAACGCTTATGCCAATACAGAGTGGTTCTTTGGATAATAATCCAACCGGTCTCTCCATATTAACAACGTTAAAATGATCAAAACTTCGATAGTCTGTGAGTTAACTATCAAAGAAAAACAAGTGTGCAAACAACGATATTATTTTCCAGATGGAAATTGTATCGATCAATCATCATTTAACATTTATCTCCTCAGTTCATTTTCATCTCCTATTTCCCTATATTTCTTATTTTCTAAATTTAGAAAATATATTTATTACCACTGGAAAACATTTCCATTCCTTGTTTTCTGTATTAGAAAACATTTCTGATTCTTGTTTGGAAAACATTTCCCAAAACTCCTACGTTTGGATTAACTCTATTTGCTTAACTCTATTTGATTTACTCTATTTGATTTACTCTATTTGATTTACTCTATTTGATTAACCCTATTCACTTAACTCCTATCAAATAAACTATATTTGATAACTCCTCTAAATCTATTCGAATAAACTGTATTCGCTTAACTCCTCCAACTCTATTCAAATAAACTGTATTCGATTAACTCCTCCAACTCTATTCGAATAAACTATATTCGATTAACTCATTTGATTTAACTCTAATCGATTAACTCCATCGAATAAACTATATTTGATAACTCCTTCGGTTTAACTTATATTCTATAACTCACTTCGATTAACTATTAATCGATAACTCCTTCGAATAAACTATATTCGATAATCTCCTCTCGAATAAACGATATTCGATAATCTTCCCTTTCGATTTAACAAATCGATAACTCATTTTCGAATAACTAAATTCGATAACTCCTTTCGATTTAACTAATCGATAACTCCTTTCGATTAAAACTATAATCGATAACTCCCTTCGATTTGACTAATATTCTATAACTCACTTCGATTAACTAATAATCGATAACTCCTTTCGAATAACAAATTCGATAACTCCTTTCGAATAACAAATTCGATAAATCCTTTCGAATAACTAATTCGATTAACTCCTTTCGAATAACTAATTCGATTAACTTACTTCGAATAACCAATATTTGATTAACTCCTCCAACTCTATTCGAATAACTCTAACTCTAACTGGTTAACTCTAACTGGTTAACTCTGACTGGTTAACCCTAACTGTTTACTCTAATTGATTAATTCTAACTGTTTAACTCCAACTGGTTAACTCTAACTGTTTAACCCTAATGGATTAACTCTAACTGTTTAACCCTAATGGATTAACTCTAATTGTTTAACTCCAACTGGTTAACTCTAACTGATTAATCCTGACTGTTTAACTCCAACTGGTTAACTCTAACTGATTAACTCTAACTATTTAACTCCCTTGGGTTAACCTTAACTGTAGAACACTTCTAACCTTGAAATAAGCAAAGTTCACTTTATATTTCTTTAACTAACTTCCTTACTTAACCTTTCTTTCATTAACTCCTGTCAAATTTTCCCTTTTTTTAACCCTATTTATTTAACAAATAAATATTCCTTTATCCTATTTATTTAAACAAATAAATATCTCCTTTTAATTCTATTTATTCTAACAAATAAATATTTCCATTATTCTATTTGTAAATGTTTTCCACTAATATTTCCTTTGATTTCCTATTTGTAAATGTCTTACAAATATTACTCCTCCTATTTGTTTTACAAATAATTTCCTTTATTATTTGTTTAACAAATATATTTCCTTTTAATTTGATAATCAAATAAAATTCTTTTATCAAAATCCTTTTTCTTATATATAAAATCCAGCGATTTTATATAAATAAATCATTTTCAAAATATACTTTTGGAAATCTCCTTTCTACATTCTGGTATTTTCTTATGGTATTTAACACACCATATAACAACGATATATATCGTCCAAACACACAAAATCAATCATCAGATTATATATCACATCATATATCACAATATATATAAATCACAGTAAAATAGCTGTTGAGGAATCCAGCTGGATTCCTCCAACCTGTTTCCCTGCATCACAGATGTTAGACAATACGATTAACATCGATTTCACTTCACTGTGAGATATTCTGATAACAGAATCACATATAAATATTTAACAGTTTATATATATACACACACACACACACACACACATATATATATATATAATTTCTGCTAACTGACTAGCAGTTCAATCCAACAGTCAACACACAGTCAAACAGAAAATATTTAACAGTTCTAAGAATACGTTGAAAAAATAGAACTGTACAGAGTTAGGGAGTTTTACTCACATTGGACGATCGTCGTTAATAATGACAACCATTGCTTGATTATGACGGACAACTTATTTTTCTATAAATTATAACGGACTCTGATTGACTCGCGGTCGGTCGCATTGTGTAGTGTCCGTCCATACGATCCCGACAGATCCAACCGTTCGTGATTCTGATACAGTATGATGAAGTTACACAGTTTATAAGTCAATATACAATTTCAATAAAAAAATAAACTAATTTATTTTCAAATGGGCTTAACTTATAAACTCTGGCCCAACTTCATTTCCTTTCAGCCCAGACCCGCCAAACTTCTTCCTCCCTCCTTATTTTCCGTCGAACCAACCTCAATGCCATTTCCCAATCTCCAAACCTCCCTTGCTCTTCCAATTCTCAACACAAATTCAAATAAAACTACCCACCATTCCTCTCTTCAAAATTTACATCTCCCCGTACCAGTTTTGCTCACTTCGATACCCTATGGGAGTTTTCGTCGCTGACACAGTAACAGCCCCCAAGGGTGCGCACGACATCCATTGATGATCGAACTTCATGAAAATTAGTAACCAGTTGCTAAAACTCACGAAACTGGACATGCAGTTACAGTTCGACATTACGGTCCCAACGAAACTGGTTTCGTCGAATTCCGACTCCATTTGCTCACATAGCGTATTTTTAACTGTCAAAATGCTGACTGTTTTTCACTCTAAAAATCCGTACGACCACTCAGTGACTCTAAAAATCACGAAACTTGGAATCTAACAATAATTTGATGTTGCGGATCCAATAAAATTAGTTTCGTCGAATTCCGACTTCGTTTGCAAAAGTGGCTATTTTTAAAGCTCTAAATAGCCTTTTTAAATATATAAATATATTTAAATATAATTAAATTAAATATAAATAAATTTATATTATCGTATATATTCACAGT
The DNA here is from genome assembly GCA_030737875.1 of Allium sativum. Lineage (NCBI taxonomy): Eukaryota > Viridiplantae > Streptophyta > Magnoliopsida > Asparagales > Amaryllidaceae > Allium > Allium sativum. The sequence continues at coordinate 49,465,095 of CM060918.1, forward strand.
GGAATACCATACAGCTCAGAATAAATCCTATATGGATTTCTAACTCGATATTTCAATCAGGGTCAACCCGATATTTGAATTATATTGAAATCCCTTTTTAAAATATAAATAATTCCTTTATAAATTATAAAGGAATTCCACAGCGACTTTTCTAAAATTTGATTTGGACATACATAAAAATCTACACGATGAAATCCCGATATTTCTCTTCCACTAGAAAGATATACTTCACCAGCTCCACATGTTTCTCGTTTCACAGAAATCCGATTTACAACGAACCCTGTATACTCAGTTGAAGTACAAATCGCCAAATAGCGAACTACCGCGCCATTTCAAGCTCTATTTTAATTATATTAAATTTCTACGTTCAAACTGACATCGATTGAATATATTCGTCAATATACTTCAACTCTAAGCTGAATTAAATCTTAGGGATGACCCAGTTCACAAAATATTGTTATTTCCAATATTTTTGATTATTTCTGAATTAAATATATTATTCTATTATTTAAATTAATTAAATATTCACTATAATTTAATTAACAACGATTTAATTCCCTAAATCACTCTTTATATAATTAAATAAATTAATTATAATACCTCCAACAATGCGGGTCATTACAATAGGTCTTGGGTTCTCTGGGGGTCTGTGGTGATCGTGGTGGCGAGTTGAACGGAGAATGGCGGTTTCGGGTTTTGTCACAAAGCTCAAATCGGAAATTGCATTTTTTCGGCGGCCATAGTGGTTATCAAGGTCGGGAGTCAACGGAGAGATGTGCTGGGATGTGAGGTCATCATCATGGCGGTGGTGGTGATCCTCCAGGTAGTCGGAGGCGGTCAAATTTGGGTGAAAGGTGGATTCCGGTTGGGTTGAAAATTCCGGCGATGGGAACCGAATCGGAGGGGGGTTCTCTGGCCGTGGGGTCGGAGGGGATGGGCGCAGTCGTCGATGGTGTCTGGCGGACCTCCGGTGTAGCAGATCGTCAACGGTAGCACGGCTTGTTCAAAGAAGAAACCACGGTGAAGTCTTCAAAAAGGGGTAATCGGGTTTCAGTTTCCTCAATCAAAGTAAACACGTGAAATTCAAGTGAAGGAGCTGACGTGGACTATTATTAAAGGGTAATTAACTTTTAATAATTGATTTAATAATTAGTTTAAAAATCGTATATTCATATAAATTTTAAACAGTCCTAACTTCGTCATGCGATAACGAAATTTCGCGAAACAGGATCCGTTGGGATTGCAGAGACGAGATCTAGACGATGGCACTGACCGGGAATCGATTTTACACAGTTGGATTTTTAGTCAATTTTAAATGCTCGAGTGAGATTGAATGGAACAAATGCGCCAACCATCAACCGTATAAACTGGTGAGTTAATTCTCACACTTTTCAGGATGGTATGAGGTGATAAATCCATATAAAAATATAAATTGGTTGATTGACTGCTTTGGTTGCTAATGGTTGATTTAATGGTTGTTGTTAATTTTATTATCGTCATTAATTTATTAGTTTAAATTATATTATCGTGAAATGTAATAATAGTTTGTGATGTAGGGAAGAACAGGTTGGAGGGATCCGAACGGATTCCTCAAAATATTTTGTATATTGTTTCTTTTATACTGTTTATCTATAAACTGATTGAACCCCAATCGACATTAAACCCTCTTCAGATAGTGATGGTTGAATGGGTGTTAATCCCTGTTGTCTTTTTAAATCAATGGACAGTTTGATTGAATAGTTGGCTGCGAGGGTCTAAAATATACTGTTTAAGATATTGTTCTGCCGTCGGGCGAATTAACGTTATATTTAGTTATAAATTTATTTTATAACTAATTTGAAGTTTATATAAGTCAAATAAAAAGAGAAATTTTATGAATATATTTATATTTAAATCATGTTATTTTCAGAAGGGATCATCAAACATTTTTAGGACATATTCTTATGTCATGTTCTGAATAGAAGGTCTGGAACTAACATACAAGTTAGTGAAAATGGGATAATTGTTTTTACAAACAATTAAGTGATGGTTTAAAATTAATTAAGTTATTTAGTTAATTCTAAAAGGGAAATGGAAATGGAAAATCAGTTAACAGTAACTGATATGTACAGTTGGCGAAAATCAACTATTACAATTGGAATTTGACAATTGGATCAATTTGATCTAAATAAATCAAATCAATAAGATTGATTGAATATTCGTTAAAATTTAACAAATGGTGGTAAATGATAGTAGTCTTCGATTAACTATATTGTATAGTGATTATCAAATTGTTTAGTGATAAATAAAATTATTATTTTATAAGCTTTTAAAGGATAATTATTTTATTTCTTTGTTGATATCAAAGTTAACTATTTTAATATAATATTCAAGTTAATTATTATTTTAATTAATTATAATTTAAGCAAGGATTTTAAATTGGAAATTAATTATGAAGTGATTAAGTGGGCAACTTGAATTATTCGAACTAAATTCACGATATTTAAAAAATGAGCGAAGTTATATCGAGACATTACCAAATGGGTTAAGTAAACTCATCAGAGTTCATGAAATATTCTGTTTAAAATAGAACTAAGACTGTATAGTTAATAGTCGAGTTAATAATTTACTTAAATTAAGTAAACCGTTATGATTGGAATAGAATTTCCAAAAGGATGTATGGTCATATAGGATTATCAGTGTATGATCATATAGGATCCAAATGGTAACTAAGATGTGGAAGTTTACTTAATGAATCCAAAGGAATTAACTTGTGAAGTAGGTTTTCAAATAGAAGAAATGGTTTATAAAACCAAAATTATAATGGAAATGGAAATAGAATAGATGGAAATGGAATAACAGATGTTGGAGTGGCGAACTTCTACTATCTTAAGATAAGTGCGTCATCGATCAAGGCCTGAGAGGTAATTAGAATACCCCAACTTGAATGGCTTCACTATTATCGAGAGATAATATTAGTTGTAATGGTAGGAAAGCGATACCGAGATAATTATGTTTTAAATATAATTGTCATGTATTTAAATAACCCTTTGAAATAGAATAACTATGCTACTTTAGTTAAGAAGAAAGATAACTATTTTTATTTAATAATGATAACCAAAGCAAGTGGTTGATAATTGGAATTTCTTTTAGTTAAAACAAAATAAAGGATATGGAAAGGATTCGAAGTTAAATTCAAATTATATAAACAAAGTTGTAAACAAGGGATTTTTAATCAAGATAATGATTTTTAAAGATAGATTTCATCTGAGAGTTGGTTTAAATGAAATGTTGTATTTTATATAAAGGAGGATTTTGATAATTAAACCATGTCGTTGTTTAAATAGAAATATAACGATATTTCCAGTAACCAAGGAAATAAAGAGTGAAGTTGGAATTCGTATTCCAAAAGAAAAAAATGGCAATGTTAATTGAAAGATCTTGAATACAAATAAGGAAGCAGTAAACTTTTAAGTAAACGATGTATATTTTAACATCGTCGTACCCAAGCCTAGGAATTAATCTATTTAATACCTTTGAAATAAGAAAATATAGGGAATTTTCCAAATAAGGGAAATGGAAAGGGTTTGGCGAACATTTAGCGATGTTTTGAGATAAAGGAATGAATAGAGTCTGGTAAATAAAGATACACTATTGTTTTCAATATAACGAGAACAATGGGATTTGAAGTAAGAATGGGAAATTGATCATAAGAATCGATGGAATGGGTTTAAGTGAAATATTTTATACAAGACTTGAGCTGCCAACAACCTGAACAACATTGTTATGATTTGATAGTTAAACACCGACTATCAATTGAACTTTTATTCTTGGACCTTTTTGACGTGTTGTTTCGAAGAGACCGGGATGGGAACTAGACCAAAACCACTTCGAACCAACTGTGCGAACGTGACTAACTTGAAAGAAATAGAGACGGAGATAATTACAGACCGTAGATATTTATGAAACGGAAGCGTTGCTTATAAATCTCTGGTTTAGCGGCCAAGGATATACTATGACTCTATCGTGGTTAAAATCTACGGATTTGTAAGGACTACTCGCTACTGGTCTATAGGGTGATTCCTAGGATGCGGTAGGAGAGTGCCTTCGGTTCATCCTGTTCCTAGATGACTTGTATGGACGAATGTCTGACAGAGTATTTCCAAAGGGATTGCATACTTGGTTTTCTTCAAACGTACCAAGTTGGTGGCATAGAAGGGAAATTTCTTTAGCCTAACAACTGAAGTATTTTTGTGTAAATCAATTAAGTGATTTCTGGAGGATCTGACAATGTGGCATTCAAAGTGGATGGAGATATATTGTGCTGAAGGATAAGCGTAACCTCTAGCCTCATCAACCCGGAAATGGCACAAAATAGGGTAGGCAACATGGCTATGTGGGTCGCACCCATTAGGGTATATCATTACCTGATCTGGAGAAATCAAATGCCTTCGGTTGTCCCTTTTATATTAATTTTATGCATGCTATCGGTTCGGTTGGCTGGCCCCCAACCGTGGTGATGATATATTTGGTACTCTCAAGAGAAATGAGGGACCGGTCATGTGTGAGCCGGGTTGCAAGAAGTTCTTGTTGAATCCCCAATGTATTCTTCACCGAAGGTACATTGTCAGAAGGTGGTCCCATACCTTGCCATAGTTGGAATCCATTCTCCAATACGAGCCGCGATTTTGATTGTATGCTAAATATGTAGAGCGTGAGATGCAAGCGTTCTACTAGATTGATATTTATTTGTGATTTGATAGACATTATTATAATATCAGAAAAGATATTTATTTCAAAAACTGGTTTGGGTTATAGTAAGGTAAAAACCGTCCGTGTTTATGTGTGGGCCTGTCTTACTATTATCCTTTTATTTCAAAAAGGAATTTTCAAAGTTAAACAAGTTGTTTGTGCTATGAATTTATCACTGAAAGTATTCCAGACTGACCTGGGTGAATTTTTCTTTGCTTCAAATGTGCTAGGGTCAGGCCGAGTATATTTACAGGTTAGGTTTCGCTAGAGTTCGGGAGCTAGAAGCAGGAGGCTTCACCATTAGATATATAAAGTGTATTTCCGCTGTGACAGATATATGTTGTACTCTGATGATTGGTATGTATACACAGTTTTCTTTTGTATAAAGAAAATTTGATATATTATATTTTATTCGTTCCGTTGTGAGATTCTGATGTGTTCTTCTTTCTCTTCTATTCTAATATTTCTTTCTTTCTTTTCTCACCCTCTAATTTCTTTCTAATAACAATCCAGTGTTTTCGATGCTTGAATAGTCGACATGGTGATTTTATGTCGATTTTCGGGGTCGAAAACCCTTGGGTCATTAAAGTGGTATCAGAGCTATTGGTTTAGTGATAACCTTGGCTCTGTGGCGTAACTCAATAGAGATGGGTTAGTAATACCCTAGATTGAGTTGGGTATATATATGAGAGTGCGTATTTGTAATTTGATATAAATTATTTTTAAATTATTTTGGCCTAATATATTTTATAAAGAAGTAAAGGTAATCATTTTCTTAAATTATTATAATTTGGGTAGTTAAATTAACCAATGGTTGATTGGAATGGTTTGGTTACGAGGTTGTATTAAAACCAATCCGAGGACATTTCATATTTTAAATGTGAGAATTTAAAACATTAACTTAAGTTGAGCTAAAATGAATTATATAAGATATGATTTGGATTGGGATGTCAGAATGAAATATAACTTAAGTCGATGAATATTTGACTTGAGTTGTGAAAAAAAAACCTTTACTAATATTAATTTGAATGATATGGCTGGATTGTGGGGTGGGTTGCTTGAATATAACCTGGAATGATTAAACTTAGTTGAAAACCAATCTGAATAAATAAGTTAATCCAAGATGACTAAATTAGAATGGATTACTTAGACTTGGTTATAATTTAATACATGAGAACTGGATAAAGTGGTATGATCACTCCAAACTGCTCGATATAAATGATATGGATGATATGGATGCTTAAACCTTATTGATCTTGTCTTAAAAGCTAATGAATTTCATTGGAGTTGAGAACAGGTGGAGAAGAGTTAATTCAACTTGGAAACCTGTCCAAGAGAATTCTGGAATAATTTGAATCCAGTTTGGCATGCTAACTAAGCAAGCACAAGTATAAATTATTGCTTATCGAATAATAACGCTCGCAAAAAGGTTCGGCTACACAAATATAAAATGTTGGGATTTTATTTGAATTTTGAGTTTGGATATTTAATTTTTCCGACCGTGTTGGTCAATGTATATCTATTTCTTGAACCTGCAATATTGCAGATGTCCCTCCGTACAGGGGAGACTCTGCCGAAATTTTTCCAAAATTTAAGGTGTTAGAATATTTTTAAAATCTTTGGAAAATTTGGTTATTTGAATTAATTTGGTTTTAAACCCAATTGGGTAAATTTTGGAAATAAAACTGAGTTTAATTAAATATTTTTGAAAGAATGAAAGGTTGCAACATTTTTTCTACCTTAGCAATTTCAAGGACGAAATTATTTTAAGGGGGAAGGAATGTAACGACCCGTATTTTTCTGGCCAATTATTTAATTATTTTAATTATTTAAAATATTGTTTGAATTTAAATTATTGAATTTAACCATTTATTCTAGAATATGATATTTAAATTAAAAATATAATAATATTTTATTTCCAAAATAAATGGGAAAATGTTGAAATTGCAGAATAGGGTGAACGGGCAGTTTAAAATAGAGTAATATTGTTTGTTTCGAAATTGTAATGACGATTTCGTTTATTTAACGACGTTATAACGTTTAAATTTATAATTTAATTACAAAACGAGCTGCAGCGGCGCTGAAGTTCGTAAATTGGCGTTTTGAACTTTAAATGGCCGTATAGGATTCAAAATAAGTCGGATTTTCTCGAAATAAGAAACGTCGGAATCTATTTGACGATATTTTTCTAATGGAAGAGAAAAATCCAGTTTTCATGTTGTAGATTTTATTTTATGTCCAAATCAAATTTTAAAATAGTCGCTGTGGAATTTCTTTATATATTATATCGATTTATTATATAAAATAAGGGGTTTTAAATATTTTTAATATCGAATTGGCTTGAAACTCAACCCGAGTTATTTTATTTGGGTTCTATATGAAATTCTGGTCGCGTATGGCCAATTATAATATTTTAATATTATTATATTGAGGTATTTTTAAATTGTTTTATTTTCTTTGAATTGGGCAGTTATAGAAGGGACTTTATTCAAACGACCTCTATTTTCGACGAAACAAATTTTATTGAGACCGTAACAATAAATTATTGCTAGATTTCAAGTTGCAAGTCAATCGGTGTTAATTTGTGAGCGCAGCAAAATAAAATACAAATAAAAACGACCATTTGGACGTGAACGAGGGCCGTTTGAGCAAACAAACTCGGTATTCGACGAAACAAGTTTCATTAGGACCGTAACGTCAAATTATACTATGTTGTCCATTCGCATCTCGAACGGGGTTTGTATGTGAGTACATGAGCGAATAAACAACATTCATAAATTGCGATAGACACGAAATAAAAATTGTTAGTCAACGTCGCTCGTTACATCAAGTTAAAATAATAATAATCACAATATATATACCCCAATAATCAGAATTTCAGCCAAGCAACTTTTCCTCCATTCATAATATTTGCGAAAAACCCCCTGGTTACAAAATAAATTGTAACTCCATTTCTGTCGGGAATTAGCTGAGGGATCCTGAACGAGATTGTAGATCGGGTCGACACGGATCTGCTGTAAAAATTTGGGGTCGAATGGTCACCTGTGGTGGCCGAAATTTCACGAAAACCAAAGAAATATGATTTCGTTATTCTCTGAAATACGAGCAATTTAACCAATTTCAGTGGGCGGGACCTTGGGGCTATCGAAGAGGGGAGTTTCAGCTTCGATTTGGTATAGGTCTCGGGTTCTCTGGGTGTCTGTGGTGATCGTGGTTGCGAGTTGAACGGAGTATGGCGGTTTCGGGTTTTGTCACAAAGCTCAAATCGGAAATTGCATTTTTTTCGGCGGCCGTGGTGGTTATCAAGGTCGGGAGACAATGGAGAGATGTGCTGGGATGTGAGGTCGTCATCATGGCAGTGGTGGTGATCCTCCAGGTAGTCGGAGGCGGTTAAATTTGGGTGAAAGGTGGATTCCGGTTGGGTTGAAAATTCCGGCGATGGGAAGCGAATCGGAGGGGAGTTCTCTGGACGTGGGGTCGGAGGGGATGGGCACAGTCGTCGATGGTGTCAGGCGGACCTCCGGTGCAGCAGATCGTCGACGGTGGCACGACTTGTTCAAAGGAGAAACCACGCTGAAGTCTTCAAAAAGGGGTAATCGGGTTTCAATTTCCTCAATCAAAGTAAACGCATGAAATTCAAGTGAAGGAGATGGAGTTGACTAGTATTAAAGGGTGATTAACTTTTAATAATTAGTTTAAAAATCGTATATTCATATAAACTTTAAACAGTCCTAACTTCGTCATATGATAACGAAATTTCGCGAAACAGGATCTGTTGGGATCGCAGAGACGAGATCTAGACGATGGCATTGATCGGGAATCGATTCGACATAGTTGGATTTTTAGTCAATTTTAAACGCTTGAGTGAGATTGAATGGGACAAACGCGTCAACCGTCAACCATATAAACGGGTGAGTTAATTCTCACACTTTTCTGTACTGCTATAAGGTGATAAATCCATATAAAAATATAAATTGGTTGATTGACTGCTTTGGTTGCTAATGGTTGATTTAATGGTTGTTGTTAATTCTATTACCATCATTAATTTATTAGTTTAAATTATATTATCGTGAAATGTAATAACAGCTTGTGATGTAGGGAAGAACAGATTGGAGGGATTTGACCGGATTCCTTAAAATATTTTGTATATTGTTTCTTTTATACTGTTTATCTATAAACTGATTGAACCCCAATCGACATTAAACCCTGTACAGATAGTAATAGTTGAATGGGTGTTAATCCCTGTTGTCTTTTTAAATCAATCGACAGTTTGATTGAATAGTTGGCAGCGAGGGTCTAAAATATACTGTTTAAGATATTATTCTGCCGTCGAGCAAATTAACATTATATTTAGTTATAAATTTATTTTATAACTAATTTGAAGTTTTAAATTTATTTTATATAAGTCAAATAAAAAGAAAAATTTTATGAATACATTTATATTTAAATCATGTTATTTTCAGAAGGGATCATCAAACATTTTTAGGACATATTCTTATGTCATGTTCTGAATAGAAGGTCTGGAACTAACATACAAGTTAGTGAAAATGGGATAATTGTTTTTACAAACAATTAAGTGATTGTTTAAAATTAATTAAGTTATTTAATTAATTCTAAAAGGGAAATGGAAATGGAAAATCAGTTAACAGTAACTGATATGTACGGTTGGCGAAAATCAACTGTTACAATTGGAATTTGACAATTGGATCTAAATAAATCAAATCCATAAGTTTGATTGAATATTCGTTAAAATTTAATAAATGGTGGTAAATGATAGTTGTCTTCGATTAACTATATTGTATAGTGATTATCAAATTGTTTAGTGATAAATAAAATTATTATTTTATAAGCTTTTAAAGGATAATTATTCTATTTCTTTGTCGATATCAATGTTAACTATTTTAATATAATATTCAAGTTAATTATTATTTTAATTAATTATAATTTAAGAAAGGATTTTAAATTGGAAATTAATTATGAAGTGATTAAGTGGGCAACTTGAATTATTCGAACTAAATTCATGATATTTAAAAAATGAGTGAAGTTGTATCGAGACATTACCAAATAGGTTAAATAAACTCATCAGAGTTCATGAAATATTCTATTTAAAATAGAATTAAGACTGTATAGTTAATAGTGGAGTTAATAATTTACTTAAATTAAGTAAACCGTTAAGATTGGAATAGAATTTTCAAAAGGAAGTATGGTCATATAGGATTACTAGTGTATGATCATATAGGATCCAAATGGTAACTAAGATGTGGAAGTTTACTTAATGAAGCCAAAGGAATTAACTTGCGAAGTAGGTTTTCAAATAGAAGAAATGGTTTATAAAACCAAAATAAAAATGGAAATTGAAATAGAATAGATGGAAATGGAATAACAGATGTTGGAGTAGCGAACTTCTACTATCATAAGATAAGCACGTCGTCGATCAAGGTCTGAGAGGTATTTAGAATACCCCAACTTGAACGGCTTCACTATTATCGAGAGATAATATTAGTTGTAATGGTAGGAAAGCGATACCGAGATAATTATGTTTTAAATATAATTGTCATGTATTTAAATAACCCTTTGAAATAGAATAAATATGCTACTTTAGTTAAAGAAGAAAGATAACTATTTTTATTTAATAATGATAACCAAAGCAAGTGGTGGATAATTGGAATTTCTTTTAATTAAAACAAAATAAAGGGTATGGAAATGATTCGAAGTTAAATTCAAATTATATAAACAAAGTTGTAAACAAGGGGTTTTTAATCAAGATGATTTTTAAAGACAGAGTTCATCTGAGAGTTAGTTTAAATGAAATGTTGTATTTTATATAAAGGAGGATTTTTATAATTAAACCATGTCGTTGTTTAAATAGAAATATAACGATATTTCCAATGAACAAGGAAATAAAGAGTGAAGTTGGAATTTGTATTCCAAAAGAAAATATGGCAATGTTAGTTGAAAGATCTTGAATACAAATAAGGAAGCAGTAAACTTTTAAGTAAACGATGTATATTTTAACATCGTCGTACCCAAGTCATCTATTTAATACCTTTGAAATAAGAATATATAGGGAATTTTACAAATAAGGGAAATGGAAAGGGTTTGGCGAACATTTAGCGATGTTTTGAGATAAAGGAATGAATAGAGTCTGGTAAATAAAGATACACTATTGTTTTCAATATAACGAGAACAATGGGATTTGAAGTAAGAATGTGAAATCGATCATAAGAATCGATGGAATGGGTTTAAGTGAAATATTTTATAAAAGACCTGAGCTGCCAACCAACTGAACAACACTGTTATGATTTGATAGTTAAAACACCGACTATCAATTGAACTTTTATTCTTGGACCTTTTTGACGTGTTGTTTCGAAGAGACCGGGATGGGAACTAGACCAAAACCACTTCGAATCAACTGTGCGAACGCGACTAACTTGAAAGAAATAGAAACGGAGATAATTGAAGACCGTAGATATTTATGAAACAGAAGGGTTTCTTATAAATCTCTGGTTTAGCGGCCAGGGATATAATGTGACTCTGACGTGGTTCAAATCTACAGATTTGCAAGGACTACTCACTACTAGTCTATAGGGTGATTTCTAGGATGCGGTAGGAGAGTGCCTTCGGTTCATCCTGTTCCTGGATGACTTGTATGGATGAATGTCTGACAGAGTATTTCAAAGGGATCGCATACTTGGTTTTCTTCAAACATACCAAGTTGGTGGCATAGAAGGGAAACTTCTTTATCCTAACAACTGAAGTATTTTTGTGGAAATCAATTAAGTGATTTCTGGAGGATCTGACAATGTGGAATTCAAAGTGGATGGAGATATACTGTGCTGAAGGATAAGCGTAACCTCTAGCCTCATCAACCAGGAAATGACACAAAATCGGGTAGGCAGCATGGCTATGTGGGTCGCACCCATTAGGGTATATCATTACCTGATCTAGAGAAATCAAAATGCCATTGGTTGTCCCTTTTATTTTAATTGTATGCATGCTATCGGTTCGGTTGTCTGACCCCCAACCGTGGTGATGATATATTCGGTACTCTCAAGAGAAATGAGGGACCGGTCATGTGTGAGTCGGGTTGCAAGACGTTCTTGTTGAATCCCAATGTATTCGTCTCCGGAGGCACATTGTCGGAAGGTGGTCCCATACCTTGTCATAGTTGGAATCCATTCTCCAATACGAGTTGCGATTTTGACTGTATACTATATATGTAGAGCGTGAGATGTAAGCGTTCTACTAGATTGATATTTATTTGTGATTTGATAGACATTATTATAATATCAGAAAAGATATTGATTTCAAAAACTGGTTTGGGTTATAGTAAGGTAAAAACCGTCCGTGTTTATGTGTGGGATGGTCTTACTATTATCCTTTTATTTCAAAACGGAATTTTTAAAGTTAAACAAGTTGTTTGTGGTATAAATTTATCACTGAAAGTATTCCAGACTGACCTGGGTGAATTTTTCTTTGCTTCAAATGTGCTCGGGTCAGACCGAGTATATTTGCAGGTTAGGTTTCGCTGGAGTTCGGGAGCTGGAAGCAGGAGGCTTCACCATTAGATATATAAAGTGTATTTCCGCTGTGACAGATATATGTTGTACTCTGATGATTGGTATGTATACACAGTTTTCTTTTGTATAAAGAAAATTTGATATATTATATTTTATTCGTTCCGTTGTGAGATTCTGTTGTGTTCTTCTTTCTCTTCTATTCTAATATTTATTTCTTTCTTTTCTCACCATCTAATTTCTTTCTAATAACAATCCAGTGTTTTCGATGCTTGAATAGTCGACATGGTGATTTTATTTCGATTTTCGGGGTCGAAAACCCATGGGTCGTTACATCTTAAGTTCGAATTAAATTCAAATTCTCATCTTATGTGAGTTTATTTGTTAAATCAATATCGTTATATAAATTCAAATATTTAACCCTCGAACTTAAATCACGAAATCTTAACTTATCCAACTCTTGGTTTATGAAACGACCCAAACTCGCCTGTAAGGGAAAGCCTGGATTGAGTTGAGAACACGACAAATCATAACACAAACAATAGAATATTTCATTGCTAATTACAACTATTACATAAGAGTACACGAATATAACAGGGTATGAATAAATAATATACATCAGAAAAATACCAGAGGTTAAAATTATATTACATAGCAGTGGAAAAATAATACATAACACAACTGAAAGAGATACACGGATACAAAGCTTTCCGAATATAGCTCGAGCTATGAATCCAGGATCCAGTGAAATAGGAATCTGCAAAACCAAAACTACTAGCTGCCCGTGTGGAAAATAGGGGCACCCAAAATTTAGGTTAAAACAATAAACTCCAGGTTAGTCATGGGACTAGTGTGAGAACTAAAACAGTTATTAAATCTTTACTTTAAAAAGAAATTAAATCAAGGGACCACTCCGCATAACACAAAATGGGTTTTTCCCAAGAATAACCGTGCATAAAATAGTTTATAAACAGCGTAATGCTTTTCGAAAAATGTAGCTATTATAAGACTCAGGTCCCATCACACAATGCAACGCAAGCCAGAGAATTGAGTTTTACCGTATAATAGCCAAACATGCTTGGTACATTTAAAACAAATCATTTTGATATTACTATAAGTATATAGTGTCAAAATCACTTCAAATATGAATGTATCAATCATAGACGGCATAGTACTCCGTCCTACTATGTCACCATACTAGTTTTACAACTAAAATCGAAAAATCACGTATTGAAAATTGGATTTCCATCTATGAGTCGAGGCCAGGGATGGATCCTCACAGATTCGAGACATTAGCAAATGCCTGAGGACCATACTTACGAGCAACCCTTGTATCTTCAGGGTCGGTCCACGCATACTTTAGTGGATTAATTATTCCTGAACAATACGTCTCTTGGTCCTATCGGACCTATCACTCGGCCAGTAGCGACCAATATCTAGAGCCACTAAGGACTCAAAACGGGGCGCCTCGCGATCCATCATCCACATAAGTAAAAATTTATGGGCTCCATACCATGACACCACTTCTAGATAGAAAAAAACGAATGCACTCTTTGCATTCACGATCCCGTTTTTGACTCATACCAGGTGTGAGGTTCGCGAATTAATGCTATACACAAAGCTATGCTATTTAAAGCCGTGCTTTGATCATTAACAACAAGACTTTGCTTTTCAACAAAATCCTTGATCAATTGCATCTCAGCATGCCACACTGACAATTCACGCCATGCAACCGATGTCTATCAATATATAACCTCTAAGGTCGTACGTCTCAGAGAAGGGTGTTAAGCAAGAGAATAAATTCTGCGCCACCAAAAAGATATATATTTAATGGAAATCAATCAAAATAGAATAAAATCCAATGTCATACACACATCCATTTACAAGCCCGTTCTGGGTCTGAACAAAACTGGAGGCACCTTATTCCTCATCCCATATGTCCAATAAGGAGACAGGTCCTCGCATGCCTGATCAATCTCCAAGTGCGTCTGGATGATCACCACTTATTACCCTGTCTAGGGTGTACAGCCCAACCAAGACATCAGTAATCATCCAAATGATGTGAAGAACTCCGGTCTTCAACCACCGTCTTCATCGTCGACTTATAATTGTCGTATTCATTATTCAGAATAGGTTAATGTAATGACCCTGATTTTCGGACAATTTATTTTAAATATTTAATATGGTTTTAAATATTTAGGTAATAATATAAATGGATATTTATATTGTGTTATCGATTAAATATTCGAAATACGATTTATTTCAAATATACATAATTATCGTAATACAAGAACATGTAATAATTAAATTTGAAATTTATAACGGAGTCAAAATGATTTAAATAATTTATAGAAATTTTATTTCGATATATAAAAATGATAATAATAATTAATTATCCCGAAATTAAATTGTTTTGAATTTAATTTATCGGTTTAAATTAATATCTTCTCCAGACGATCAAATGGGGCCATAGAACCTATCCCAGTGTGTTCAGAGTAGTGGTTTAACCATAGAAATCTCTGTTTTTGGGTTCAGATAGGAGTTCGAAATCAACGGGGTAATTTAATTGATTAAAATCGTATTAGGTAATTCAAAACTAAAATAAAACCTATAATTATTGAAACCTACCTTAGATAAATCTTACCCAGTAAACACCTAACTTCATTTCCTTAACCAGGAAGCATCCCTCATCTATAAAATATCGCCACCACCCTTATTCATTTCATTTTGTTTCTCTGCAAAATCAAAAGCACAAGCCTCAAATGAAATCAAATGGAATAAAATCAAAGTCCTCTCTTCTCTCTTTTACTTTCCTTTCATTCGTTTTACTCCTCAGTGAGCCATACACTTCAAAATCAAAGTCGGTCATCTTGACATCTATCTGAAAATTCCAAATCCATTTCCATATATAAAAATTGAAATCGAAATCTCAAAATCTGAAGTTCGAACATAGTTAGAAGCCCTTGCGTTTCCAATCATCAATGGGAGATGGAGTTCGACAAAAGCTGAAGCAATGGTATAGCACGAGTCTCATTCCTGGATATTTCTAATAGAGTGCGATTGTTGTTTGGTAGGATGCGATAACAATTTGATGTACGATACAATAAGTGGATGTTTGATTCCTTACAGTGACGGAAAGGACAGTTCGATTTCGAGCATCGCGAGTTAATACTGGGATTCTTTGTTGATGTAGGGAGAGCTGGGGATGGAATTGAGGATATCGATGATAAACTGTTGGCACGTTCTCCGTAGCTGTGCGTGAATGAGTAAAGTAGAAATTTGGAGGAGTCGCAGTATGTGATGGAAGGGGCTTCGATTTTGGGATTTTTCCACTTGAATGCTGTATGCTTTTAGGCAGGTGCAATGTAACAGTGTAGTGCGATTGGGTGAGGAGTGGAGTAATGCGAACAATTCTATATGGTGCGAGTTAAAGTCGAGGTAATCAACTTGTTTCTGGTGGTGATTAAATATAGGAAGAACGAGATAATGATGTATATGCAGAAATTGGTGGTGTTTGGATCAGGAAGGGATCTCATCTTTTTGAGGATGCTACTAAGTGGAGTTCGCGACTATTTTGAGATTAAAAAGGCAAATCTATTTTTCTAAAATAGAATTCGAATTTCGAATGGACTAGAAATATTAACTTGTTTTGAATAAATAAAACAAGCGATGAATTTATAAACGATATTTATAAATTAAATAATACAGGAAATTGAAGTGATGAATTTATAAAAGATGTTTATAAATTAAATAATACAGGGAATTGAAGTAAATTTATAAATGGTGTTTACAAATAAAATGGAATGATTTTCATTGGATAATCAGGGAACTGAACTGAATTTATAAACGATGTTTGTAAATGAAGTGAAATGAATTATCATTGGATAAATGGGAAAATTTAAATACAAGTGTGAATTTAAAAAGGAAATTTTATTTTTCCAAAGTAGAAACTATAATTTCAAAGGGATTTGAAATGAGACTTGTTTAAATATATAAACAGGTAATATAAATGATGTTTATAAAGAAAGGTGAAAAATTATCAATTGGATAATTTAAATATTTAAATTCAAATATGAATTTAAAAAGAGAATTGGTAATGATGTTAAAAAGGGAAATAAGGAAATCTATTCCGATGTTCGGAATATAAATTATAATAAATCCAAACGGATTTATAGTTAGAATTCGACTATGTCGAATTTATAAAAATAAATTATATCCAGAAAGGGTATTTAAATTTTATTAAATAGAAAACTGAAATTTAATATGAAAATATATTATATGTTATATGTGGATAAGTTAAAATAAATAGAATATTCCAAAATAAGATTTTGGTTTTAAATAGATTTCGAAATGGAACTTGTTAAAATATAAATAAACCAAGAAAATTTATAAATGGTGTTTATAAATATGATGAATTAATTATAATGAGATAATTTGAAATATTAAAATCAAGTATGAATTTAAAAGTATAATTTGAGATCATTTCGAAAAAAGGGAATGATAGTTTTTATTCCAGAATCAGGAATAAAAAGGGAATTGAGTTTCAAAACAGATTTTGAAATGAAACTTGTTTCAATATATAAAACGAGGAAGTTGGATTTAAAAACGATGGTTATAAATCTAGTAAAATAAATTATCATTAGGTAATTTAAACGTTTAAATTCAAGTATGAATTTAAAAAGTGAATTGGAAAACGATTTGAAATAGAATGATAAATTTTATTATGGAATTTGGAATATAAATTTAAGTGAGAAAAGTCCAACAGAGTTATAATTAGAATGTGATTATATCGAGTTTTATAAATAATTTATTTATAAAGGAACAGGAATTTAAAATAGAAGATTCCATTATAAATAAATTTATAACCGAGTTATGGACTAATCAACGGATAGGGATAATCAAGAATATTAACTTGAATTTGGTAAATGGGCTGAATTAATATCAAAATATATTTGAATGGAGTTGAAATATATTTTAAGCGAAGTTTAGACGTCTATATTTATAAATATAATTAAAAACGAACTCGCCGCAGCATGGTAGTTCGTAAATTGACGTTTCAAACTTCAATCGAGTATATAGAACTCAATTTAAGTCGGAAATCTTTGAAACAAGGATCGTCAGGACCGATTTGATAATAGTATTCTAATGGAAGAGAAAAATATGGATTTCTTCTTATAGATTTTGAGTTATATCAAAATCAAATTTTCAGAAAAGTAGTGCTATAACCATTATAAAACCATAACAGTTTATTTAAATAAATAAAAGGATTTAAAGTAAATAAAATCTGAATTTCCATTTGAAAAATCCAGATTTGAGATGTAAAATAAATAAGAACACAAGTGGAGTCAGTGAACTGATTTTTGAAACAAAAAAAAATCAGAGTTTTAATTATTGAATAGAACTAACTAATTTAAAGGATAATTAGTTAATGGGATTTGGAATCGAAATTGGCTTTGATAAGTGAATTGGGTTAGTAAATTCATATTCGAAATCAAATATGAAACTGGAGTGAAAATGGAATTCAATTGGTTTATAAACAAATTAGAATATATTTGAACGTGATATGTTCAAATAGAAAATGAAATGGGAAAAAGAGTCGATTAAAGAATAAATTAGCGAATTGAGTTAAAATAACCATATTGAGTTGGAATAAATTAGAAATGGACACATATGTGTTAAACAT
Source organism: Allium sativum (assembly GCA_030737875.1). Lineage (NCBI taxonomy): Eukaryota > Viridiplantae > Streptophyta > Magnoliopsida > Asparagales > Amaryllidaceae > Allium > Allium sativum. Next base: position 49,483,026 of record CM060918.1, read on the forward strand.
GTATGGAATGAATAGAATGAAGTTTATAAATTTAGTGCCCAGCAATAAGGTACATGGTTAGTTTCCATGTGAGGTTTTATGCACCGAATCGGCAAGCTGCTTGGCTTTTTATTTTCTTTTTGAATGGAAAGGGCCCAAAGAGGCAATTTGTAGTTGTACCGAGTGACCCATACAAAGGAGGTTATGGCAAAAAAATTATGAAATTTAAGGAGTTCGAAAATTTTTAAGAAATTTTGATAGATAGAAATCAATGTATCGATATATATAGAATTCGATAAGGAAACGAACTTAAAAATAGAATATTATAAACAAAAAGGAAATCTATAATTAAATTTGGTAAAATTAGAAAGAGAAACGTATATGGGTTTAAAAATGAATAATCGATTTGTATGGTGTTGATTATTCGAGGCAAGTGGTCTTGTCTATTTTGAAGTTAATGATGATTTCAGTCAAGGTCTGAGAGGTAATTATACCCCAACTTGATTGATTTAATTATTAACTGATAAATAGGACGATTCGGTCTCGGAGATAAACGTATAAATAAATTTAGTTGAATGAAATATTTTGGGTTGTTGTAACGATGTTTTACACAACATTCGTTTTAACCCAAGTAAGTGGAATTTTGGAAATATATCATAAATATTTCCTAAGTATAAAAATAACCGAGTTCGGGAAAGAGATAAGTAATTGGAATATTTTCTGATTATAAATAGAAAGTATTTTCTAAGTATAGAAAATAAAAGAAGATGATATATGGAAATGTTTTCCAAGAGGGCAAGATGAGTATTAAAAATATTTGTTTAACAAATATTGATAAAGAAATGGAGAAGTGATTTAATTAATGAAATATTAATTAATGGGCCCAGTGATTGTTTGATGCTATAAGTGAATGTTTGTTTTTCTTCGATAGTTAAATAACCGACTATCGAAGTATTCGCTAATATCGTTGTCAATATGGAGAGACCGGCTGGATTATTTTCCAAGAACAACTCCGTGTTGGAACTAGCGTTGCGAATCGGATTATATGAAGATAAACGAAGATGGAGTAAAGTGCAAGGGCTTTTTCTGTTAATCCTATGTAGAAATTGCCTAAGATGGATTAATGGAAATTGTGCTTTTGGTTTCATTCAATCCCAAAACGAACGTATATGGACGAATGTCTGAAAGAGTATTTCCAATGATCCCATAAGTTGGTCTGTATAAATATATATGGTAGCAGAGAATTTATTATCTTAGCATAAGATCCATAATATATTTGTGCAAATCAATTAATGATTTACAGATTTGACAATGTGACATTCAAAGTGATTGTGCTATCAATGAATAGTAAGAATCGTAGCCTCAGTCCTCAACAACCGGGAAATGACAAAAATTGGGCAGGCAGCACGGCTATGTGGGTAACTCCCATTAGGGTGTATTATCACCTATCTATAGAAATACATTTAATTCCTTATTCTATTCGATGTTATCCCATTCGGGAAAATGGTTGCTAATCCGAAACGTTAGTGATATACATTCGATACACTCAAGCGAAATGTGTGGTCGGTCATGTATGGCCGGTTTACAAGATGTTCTTTTTGAACCTAGTGTATTCTCCTCTAGGGATACACTATCGGAAGGTGGTTCCATACCTTGTCATAGTGGAAATTCGTTACCCAATAAGTACCCATGGTTTTGATTGTATATTATGTATGTGGAGCATGAGATGAAAGCGTTTCACTAGATTTCTATTTATTTGATTCAGACACTATTATAATATCAAAAGAGTTTTGATATAAAGATTATCGTTTTCTTTCAAAAGGATTTGAAAGTTAAATCAAGTGTTTTGGATTCTCATAAGGGAAAAACCCATTCCATGTTAACGGCGTGGTCTTATGAGATATCATTTATTTTCTCAAACTGTTTTAAATTGTTTACTCATACCAGTCCCATGACTGACCCAGAGTTTATTTTTGTTTTGTTTTACCTAAACTCTTGGGTTCCTAAATTTGGATGGGCAGTCAAGTAGTTCAGGATTTTACAGATCTATCTAAAGGAACTTGGAGCAGGAGGCTTCAGTGTTAGATATATAGTATTTTTATTTCCGCTATGTTGTAAGTGTTTTACTCGGATAAGTGTATGTTATACCGTTAAGAATTTGTATTTCAAAAGTTATGACATATTATATTTTGTTCTGCAGCGATGTTAGACTCTGTTTTGTTATTTCTGTTCTTCTTCTACCATTTTCTTCTTAAAAAAATTATTCGTATTTCTGCGATATTTGGGTTGGACCTATGATGTATGTAGTCAACTCAAATAGTACGGATTTGCGATTCGTTACAGTGGTATCAGAGCTTAGGTTGAGCTAATACCTAGGCTTTGGTGGGATTGCGCTCATTAGATATATGGTCAATAGTACCCTAGAATGACCCTAGAATGAGTTGAGTATATATACAAGAGAGCGTATGTGTTAATTGATATAAAATTTGTTTTATATTGTGTTGACTGTTATGTTGAGTAGTTCATGAATTCTGATCAAACCGTGGGACGCCACGATGTCGATAAGAGTTTGTAAATATTTGAACAGAAGATTGAACATAGTATTGTTTTAAAATGGGTAAATGAAATAAATTTACTCAAAATTCTATTTTGATAGAAAATGAATAATTTTCTGAAATTATTATACTATATGGATGAGTTGGTTGATATTATTATAATCAAATGAGATTATAAGAAATGAAATGGTAATATATAACCAAGTAGAATTTGTATAGAAATAAAATATACAAATAAGATGAACTGGAATTGGATTTAAATCAGAACTTGAAATTTAAATCCTGGGTGTTTGGAATTTTTTTTTGAAGCATATTAAAATTATATAGCTTTGTTTTTGAATGGAAACCATTTTGAATGGATTTTATAAGAGATAAAGCACTGAACTCACTTCAGTGGCTGGGAAATAATTATGATGATGACTACAACATCATCAGTGTTCATTTTCGAGTTTCTAAGTGATGGATTGTTATCTTAGAAAAAGTTTTTTTTGGAAATTGGTTTGAAGAAAAACAATATGGTTTGAAAATTCAAATGTTTTGAATTTGAGATGGAAATAAGTATATATGTATATATTTATTTGATTTCAGAAGGATTTGAAATAAAAACATAGGTATTTGAATTTTCAAATGAACTTAAGCAAGTTATATGGATCAAAGTAAATAAATTGATCAAAATCAATTTGAATGAATTAAAATACATATGAATTGGATGTGAATGATTAAAAACCAAATGTTTTGGCGAAATAAATTTTTCGAAATATAAAATGTTGAGTTTCAACATAAAAGGAGTTAAAAAAGTAAATGGGTTTGTGACATTTTTCCTACCATGGTAATTTCGGGGACGAAATTCTTTTAAGGGGGAAAGAATGTAACGACCCGTATTTTCGGACAATTTAATTTAAATATTTAATATGGTTTTAAATATTTAGGTGATAATATAAATGAATAATTATTTTGAGTTATCGATTATATATTCGAAATACGATTTATTTCAAATATACAAAATTATTATAATACAAGAACATGAAATAATTAAATTGGAAATTTATAACGGAGTTAAAACGATTTAAATAATTTATAGAAATTTTATTTGGATATATATAAATGAAAATAATAATTTATTATCCCAAAATTAAATTGTTTTGAATTTAATTTATCGGTTTAAATTAATATCTTCTCCAGACGATCAAATAGGGCTGCTGAACCTGTTCCAGTGTGTTCAGAGTAGTGGTTTAACCCTAGAAATGTCTGTTGTTGGGTTCGGATAAGAGTTCGAAATCAACGGGGTAATTTAATTGATTAAAACCGTATTAGTTAATTCGAAACTAAAATAAACCCTATACCTATTGAAACCTACCTTAGATAAATCTTATCCAGTAAACACCTAACTTCATTTCCTTAACCAGGAAGCATCCCTCATCTATAAAATATTGCCACCACCCTTATTCATTTCATTTTGATTCTCTGCAAAATCAATGAAAAACACAAGCCTCAAATGAAATCAAATAGAATAAAATCAAAGTCCTCTCTTCTCTCATTTACATTCCTTTCATTCGTTTTATTTCTCAGTGAACCATACACTTCAAAATCAAAGCCAGTCATCTCAACTTCTATCTTAAAAGTCCAAATCAATTTCTGTATATAAAAATTGAAATTGAAATCTCAAAATCTGAAGTTCGAACACAGTTAGAAGCCCTTGCGTTTCCAATCATCAACGCGAGATGAAGTTCGACAAAAGCTGAAGCAATGGTTTAGCATGAGTCCCATTCTAGGATATTTCGAATAGAGTGTGATTGTTGTTTGGTAGGATGCAATAACAACTTGAGGAACGATACAATAAGTGGATGTTCGATTCCTTACAGCGATGGCAAGGGCAGTTCGATTTCGAGCATCCCGAGTTAATACTGGGATTCTTCGTTGATATAGGGAGAGCAGGGGATGGAATTGAGGAGATCGATGATAAACTATTGGCACGTTCCCTCTAGCTGTGCGTGAATGAGTAAAGTAGAGATTTGGAGGAGTCGCAGTTTGTGATGGAAGGGGCTTAGATTTTGGGATTCTTCCACTTGAATGTTGTATGCTTTTAGGCAGGTGCGATGTAATGGTGTAGTGCGATTGTAATGACCCGAAAATCCGGACCAATTTGAGCTGACCAAATAACACAAGTCGAACCCCAAATTGTACTGGAAATTCAAGAAATTAATAGAAAGAAGATAGAAGTTGAGGACAGATAAGATAGAACTAATAGAATAGAAGAAGAAGAAGAACATCATCATCAGAGTAACACGAATCTCACAGCGGAACGAATAAAATATAACATAACTTTTGAAATACAAACAGTATGTATACAATAACACTTATCAGAGTACAACACTTACAACACAGTAGAAATAAACTATAGCTATATGATCTTGAAGCCTCCTTCTCCAAGCTCCCGAAGTGTATGTGTAAAATCCCGACTACTTGACTGCCCGTACAAATTTAGGCACCCAAGAGTTTAGGGAAAACAACAAAGTAAACTCCGGGCCAGTCATGGGACTAGTGTGAGTAAAATAGTTTAAACAGGTATATGATATCTCATAAGACCACGCCATGAATACGGAACGGGTTTTTCCCTTATGAAAATCCAACATCTTTGACAAACAATATCATTCTGATATTATAATAATGTCTAAACACAAATAGATGTCAATCTAGCAAAAACGCTTTCATCTCACATTCTACATAAATAATATACAATTAAAATCGCAAGCACGTATTAGGTAATGGATTTCCAACTATGACAAGGTATGGAACCACCTTCCGATCAGTGTACTCTAGGAACGATACACTGGAGTTCAACAAGAACATCTTGCAACTCAGCCACACATGACCGACCACTCATTTCGCTTGAGTGTATCGAATGTACATCACCAACGGTTGGGATCGGCAACCGTTCCCGTATATATATATATATATATATATATATATATATATATATATATATATATATATATATATGGGACAACATTGATAGATTAAAGAAGCAAATGAATATTCTCTAGATAGGTGATTATACACCCTACTTCGGTGCGACCGACTTAGCCATGCTGCCTGCCCGATTTCTGTCATTACCGGATGTGAGGCTAGAAGCTACACTTGTCTTTCAACAGATTACTCCTTCATTCACTTTGAATGCCACATCGTCATACCCGTCAAATCACAAATTGACTTCCCCAAAAATACCACGGGTATAAGCTAAGAGAAACGAATTCCTCCGCCACCAACGTAAATATGTTTGAAACGATCAACTTACATGATCTACCAGATATACTCTGTTAGACCTTCGTCCATACAAGTTGTCCTAGGACTGGACAAACCGAAGGCACTATTCAGTATATCCATCTTAGGCACTGTTATCTAAGACTTATACAATAGCCCTTGCACTTTACTCCGTCTTAAATTGTCTTTGGCATATATGATTCGCAACGCTTATGCCAATACAGAGTGGTTCTCTGGATAATAATCCAACCGATCTCTCCATATTAACAACGTTAAATGGTCAAAAGCTTCGATAGTCTGTGATTTAACTATCGAAGGAAAATACATGTACAAACAACGATATTATTTCCAGAAAGAAATTCTATCAATCAATCATCAATCTCTACCATTCCATAACTATTAGACTCTAACTGTAAACTAATAAGAGAACAACTTCCCAAGTATAAACCTCGAAGGCCGAAACCAACACCAGATCGATACTCAGGAAACCATTCAACTTATTAATCTCTAGTCATTTTATAATTTTAGTTAACTCAATTTCTTTAACTCTATACGATTAACTCTAGTTCGTTTTTAACTCTAATCGATTAACTCTATTTGATTACCTCTAACTGGTTAACTCTAACTGATTAACTCTAACTGATTAACTCCTTTCAAATAAACTATATTCGATTTACTCCTTTAACTCTATTCGAATAAATTATATCCGATTAACTCCTTTAACTCTAACTGATTTATCCTAAATCCTTTTATAATATCTTATTTATTTTCTAGATAAATATTTCCTTTATTCTATTTATTTTCTCAAATAAATATTCCTTTATTCTAATTCTATTTATTCCCTAAATAAATAAATAATCCCTTTTAATCTATTTGTAAATGTCCTACCAATATTTCCTTTCTTATTTGTTTGACAAATATTTCCTTTCTTATTTGTTTGACAAATATTTCCATTCTTATTTGTTTGACACATATATTTCCTCTATATTTGGTTTACAAATATAATTCCCTTATATTTGATTTACAAATATATTTCCTTTATATTTGATTTACAGATATATTTCTTTTATTCAAAATCCTTTTTCTTTTATGATATAAAATCCATTGATTTTATATAAATAAATTATTTTCAAGATATACTTTGAAAATCCCTTTTCCACATTCTGGTATTTCTTATGGTATTTAACACCCTATATAACAACGATAAATATCGTTCAAACACACAAAATCAATGTCAGATTTTATATCACATTATATATCACAATATATAAATCACAGTAAAATAACTGTTGAGGAATCCAGTTGGATTCCTCTGACCTGTTTCCCTGCATCCCAGATGTTAGACAATATAATTAACATCGTTGTCACTTCACTGTGAAATATTCTGATAACATAATCACATATAAATATTTAACGGTTTATATATATATATATATACACATATATATATATATATATATAATTTCTACTAGCTGACTAGCAGTTCAATCAAACAGTCAACACACAGTCAAACATACAATATTTAATAGTTCTAAGAATATGTTGTAAAAATAGATCTGTTAAGAGTTGGTGAGTTTTACTCACATTGGACTATCATCGTTAATAACGATAATTGTTGTTGATTCAGAATGGACAATCTATTTCACTATAAATTGTAACGAGCTCGGATTCACTCCCAGTCAGCTCCATTGTGTTGCTTCCGTCCATACGATCCCAACGGATCCAGGTTTTCCTGATTCCGACAACGTACGGTAAAGTTACGCATTTTTAAAGTTACATACACTATTTAATTTAAATAAACTTTAAAAATAAAACCTATTGGGCCTTTACTCTTTAAAATAGCCGGCACACCTTCCTAACCCGAACCCGCTTCTTTAATCCTTCTTCTCCGATCTCAGTACTCCGTCGCTCCCTCTGTACCACAAGCCAAAACCGATCCCCAATGAACCTTCTCCTCTTCACCGACTTCAAAACAAAAGCCACCAACCATCTCCCCTTGATCTCCTCTCCACTCTCCACACACTTGTGCCCAACTCGCACCATCACAGCCGAAACCGACTTCGGCCTGGTACAGTACTCCACCGACACTTTTTGTGTCGAGTTCCACCCAAAGATACACAAAAGCCTCCTATCTTCACAAGGAATCCACTTATGAACTCGGAATCGCAAATCGCTGCTCTCCTTGTTTGATTTTGCGAACCGTAATACCATTTCCCAAAAACCCATCGACAGAACAGGCCGTCGAACCCTACAAAATACAAATCATGTTATAGAGAACGATTAAAGCAACTTATATATATAAGTAGAATGTTTTACAGGATTTGATTTCATTTGATTTGGATTTTTCATTTGATTTTTGTTCTTACGTTTTGTTACTGGGTGAATGAGATCGATGCTTGCGTTTTAATAGACATTTTGTGGTAAAGAATAAGTAGCGTGGCCTTACTTTGGAACAAATATAGATTGGGATTTTTTTAATTAATATTTTTATATTTTATTTTAAGAAATCGCTAATCGTACTTGTCCTTTAAAATTCCCGTGATCACATACGGTACCTAAAAATCACGAAACTGGACATGCAGCTACAGTTCGACATTACGGTCCCAATGAAACTAGTTTCGTCGAATTCCGACTTCGTATGCTCACATAACGTATTTTTAACTGTCGCAATACTACCTGTTTTGCACTCTAAAAATCGGTACGGCCACATACTGACTTCAAAAATCACGAATATTGAAATCTAGCAATAATTTAATATTGCGGATCCAACAAAATTGGTTTCGTCAAATTTTGAGGTTGTTTGCAAAACTGGCTATTTTTAAAGCCCTATATAGCCCTTTTAAATATTAAATATATTTAAAAGAAGTTAAATTAAATATTTATAAATAAATATTATCATATATATTCACAGTGGAATACCATACAGCTCTAGAATATTCCTATATGAATTTCTAACTTGATATTCAATTCTGGGTCAATCCGATATTCGATTTATATTGAAATTCCTTTTTAAAATATAAATAATTCCTTTATAAATTATAAAGGAATTCCACAGTGACTTTTTTGAAATTTGATTTGGACATATCTCAAAATCTACACAATGAAATCCCGATTTTTCTCTTCCGCTAGAAAGATATACTCCACCAGCTCCACATGTTTCTTGTTTCACAGAAATCCGATTTAAAACGAACCATGTATACTCAGTTGAAGTTCGAATTGCCAAATAGCGAACTGCCGCGCCATTTCGAGCTCTATTTTAATTATATTATAATTATACGTTCGAACTGACGTCGATTGAATATATTCTTTATTCAAATTCAATTCTAAACTGAATTATATATCACAGATGGTCCGGTTCACACCATATCGTCATTTCAGCCAATTTTGATTATTTCAGAATTAAATATATTATTTAATTTATTATTTTAATTAAATATTCATCATTATTTAATTCCACGACCAATAAATTCTTTTAATTACCTTTTAAATAATTAAATAAATTAATTATAATACCTCTGCCAATGCGGGTCATTACAATCTTCCCCACTTAAAATAATTTCATCCTCGAAATTGCTAAGTTAGAGGACGACCCTATCTATTAGAATTCCTAATATTTGTTTACCCTTTATTTCTGATTTCAACTGAACTAATTAATATTGACTAAAATATTTATTCATTCCGACTAACTAAAATTTTCAAAAATTTTGAAAATTTTCTAACACTTTAAATTCTCGGAAAATTTCGCCATAACCTCCTTTGTACAGCCCTATCGGTAAAACTCCAACTCGCCTCTCTAGGCCATCTCCAACCAAAAAGAAAATCAAACAGCCAAGCGGCTTGCCAATTTGGCTCATAAATCTCATGCTTATATCAAATGTAAACTTGTACCTTTCTGTCGGGCATATCCACTTTATCACTTAACCTTTTATCAATTCAATATATACCAATGCAATTCCAACTTGATCCTAAATCAATTTATCTTTAACTCACCCATTCGCTTATATATAAGTCGAATTTCATTTCAAACTCAAGCACTATTCTTGATTTCAAATCCATAACTCACCAGTCCAATATAATTGCAGATTATCTCTAATTAAGCCTAATTCCACTTGATATCAATCTATTTCAAATGATTTTCACTTACTGGCTTTTAATTCAATCTCAATTCCATTGGTTTTTTACAAATTTTACTTTAATTTGTTTAAATTTAAACAACCTTTTCCTCTTGGAAGTTTTTAAAAATTTTTGCTTTACTAAAACTAACTATCCCGTTTTGGATTCCAAACAACTTGCTTTTCTAAACAATTTCAAAAACAATCTCTTTGGTAGTAATCCGTCACTTACCACTCGAAGATGAACACTGATGATGCTGCAGTCATCATCAGAGTTTATTTTCCAGCTACAGAAGTGAGTTCAATACTATATCAGCTTTCAAAACCATTTCTCAAACACTTCCACTTTGAAATATATTTCAAATACCATTCATAATGCTTTAAACCAATTTAAAATCTCCCAGGATTTTAAAATTTCCTTATACTTAATCCAGATTCATTTACAAACACTCTTCCAATTTCTGGGATTTTAATTCCAATTCTATTCTGATTTAAATTCAGTTTTAATTCATTTTGATTCCATATATTTCACTTATATGAATTCTGATTGGTAATATATAACCATTTCACTTTATAATCTTACTCGATTATAATTACAACCAATATATCTAATATATATATTTCCTCTATATCATAATATACTCTGGGTAAACTTATATTAATTTACCCTCTTTACAAAACATATCGTGTCGACCCATCGTATTTGAGTGTTTACAAACTCCTACCGATCAGTGGATCAAACTAATCAATCAGAACCCATAAACAACTCAACCAATGAATCCCCACAATATAAAACAATTTTTATATCAAATATCAAATACGCACTCGTATATATACACTCAACTCAATCTAGGGTATTACTAACCCTATCTCTACTGAGTCACGCCACAGAGCCAAGGTAATTCTTAACTTAAGCTCTGATACCAACTGTAATGACCCGAAAATCCGGACCAATTTGAGATGACCAAATAACTAAAGTCCAACCCCAAATTGTACTGGAAATTCAAGAAATTAATAAAAAGAAGATAGAAGGTGAGGATAGATAAGATAGAACTAATAGAATAGAAGAAGAAGAAGAACATCATCATCAGAGTAACACGAATCTCACAGCGGAACGAATAAAATATAAAATAACTTTTGAAATACAAACAGTATGTATACAATAACACTTATCAAAGTACAACACTTAAAACACAGCGAAAATAAACTATAGCTATATGATCTTGAAGCATCCTGCTCCAATCTCCCCAAGTGTATCTGTAAAATCCCGACTACTTGACTGTCCATACAAATTTAGGCACCCAAGAGTTTATGGAAAACAACAAAGTAAACTCCGGGTCAGTCATGGGACTGGTGTGAGTAAAATAGTTTAAACAGGTATATGATATCTCATAAGACCACTCCGTGAATACGGAACGGGTTTTTCCCTTATGAGAATCCAACATCTTTGACAAACAATATCATTCTGATATTATAATAATGTCTAAACACAAATAGATGTCAATCTAGCAGAAACGCTTTCATCTCACGTTCTACATAAATAATATACAATCAAAATCGCAAGCACGTATTGGGTAATGGATTTCCAACTATGACAATGTATGGAACCACCTTCCGATCATTGTACTCTAGGAACGATACACTGGAGTTCAACAAGAACATCTTGCAACTCAGCCACACATGACCGACCACTCATTTCGCTTGAGTGTATCGAATGTACATCACCAACGGTTGGGATCAGCAACCGTTCCCGTATATATATATGGGACAACATTGATAGATTAAAAAAGCAAATGAATATTCTCTAGATAGGTGATTATACACCCTACTTCGGTGCGACCGACTTAGCCATGCTGCCTGCGTGATTTCTGTCATTACCGGATGTGAGGCTAGAAGCTACGCTTGTCTTTCAACAGATTACTCCTTAATTCACTTTGAATGCCACATCGTCATACCTGTCAAATCACAAATTGACTTCCCCAAAAATACCACGGGTATAAGCTAAGAGAAATGAATTCCTCCGCCACAAACGTAAATACGTTTGAAACGATCAACTTACGTGATCTACCAGATATACTCTGTCAGACCTTCGTCCATACAAGTTGTCCTGGGACTGGACAAACCGAAGGCACTATTCAGTATATCCATTTTAGGCACTGTTATCTAAGACTTATACAATAGCCCTTGCACTTTACTCCGTCTTAAATTATCTTTGGCATATATGATTCGCAACGCTTATGCCAATATAGAGTGGTTCTATGGATAATAATCCAACCCGTCTCTCCATATTAACAACGTTAAATGGTCAAAAACTTCGATAGTTTGTGATTTAACTATCGAAGGAAAATACATGTACAAACAACGATATTATTTCCAGAAGGAAATTCTATCAATCAATCATCAATCTCTACCATTCCATAACTATCAGACTCTAACTGTAAACTAATAAGAGAACAACTTCCCAAGTATAAGCCCCGAAGGCCGAAACCAACATCAGATCGATACTCAGGAAACCATTCAACTTATTAATCTCTAGTCATTTTATAATTTTGCTTAACTCTATTTCTTTAACTCTATACGATTAACTCTAGTTCGTTTTTAACTCTAATCGATTAACTCTATTTGATTACCTCTAACCGGTTAACTCTAACTGATTAACTCTAACTGATTAACTCCTTTCAAATAAACTATATTCGATTTACTCCTTTAACTCTATTCGAATAAATTATATCCGATTAACTCCTTTAACTCTAACTGATTTGTCCTAACTCCTTTTATAATATCGTATTTATTTTCTAGATAAATATTTCCTTTATTCTATTTATTTTCTCAAATAAATATTCCTTTATTCTAATTCTATTTATTCCATAAATAAATAAATAATCGCTTTTAATCTATTTGTAAATTTCCTACCAATATTTCCTTTCTTATTTGTTTGACAAATATTTCCTTTCTTATTTGTTTGACAAATATATTTCCTCTATATTTGGTTTACAAATATAATTCCCTTATATTTCATTTACAAATATAATTCCTTTATATTTGATTTACAAATATATTTCTTTTATTCAAAATCCTTTTTCTTTTATAATATAAAATCCATTGATTTTATGTAAATAAATTATTTTCAAGATATACTTTGAAAATCCCTTTTCCACATTCTGGTATTTCTTATGGTATTTAACACCCTATATAATAAAGATAAATATCGTTCAAACACAAAAAATCAACGTCAGATTTTATATCACATTATATATCACAATATATAAATCACAGTAAAATAACTGTTGAGGAATCCAGTTGGATTCCTCCGACCTGTTTCCCCGCATCACAGATGTTAGACAATATAATTAACATCGTTTTCACTTCACTGTGAAATATTCTGAAAACAGAATCACATATAAATATTTAACTGTTTATATATATATATACATATATATATATAAGATTTCTACTAACTTATTAGCAGTTCAATCAAACAGTCAACACACAGTCAAACAGATAATATTTAACAGTTCTAAGAATACGTTGTGAAAATAGAACTGTTAAGAGTTGGTGAGTTTTACTCACATTGGACTATCATCTTTAATAACGATAATTGTCATTGATTCAGATTGGACAATCTATTTCACTATAAATTGTAACGAGCTCAGATTCACTCCCAGTCAGCTCCATTGTGCTGCTCCCGTCCATATGATCCCAACTGATCCAGGTTTGCCTGATTCCGACAACGTATGGTAAAGTTACGCATTTTTAAAGTTACATACACTATTTAATTTAAATAAACTTTAAAAATAAAACCCATTGGGCCTTTACCCTTTAAAATAGCCGGCCACCTTCCTAACCCGAACCCGCTTCTTTAATCCTTCTTCTCCGATCTCAGTACTCTATCGCTCCCTCTGTACCACAAGCAAAAACCGATCCCCAATGATCCTTCTCCTCTTCACCGACTTCAAAACAAAAGCCACCAACCATCTCCCCTTGATCTCCTCTCCACTCTCCACACACTTGTGCCCAACTCGCACCATCACAGCCGAAGCCGACTTCGGCCTGGTACAGTACTCCACCGACACGTTCTGTGTCGAGTTCCACCCAAAGATACACAAAAGCCTCCTATCTTCACAAGGAATCCACTTATGAACTCGGAATCACAAATCGCTGCTCTCCTTGTTTGATTTTGCGAACCGTAATACCATTTCCCAAAAATGCATCGATAGAACAGGCCGTCGAACCCCACAAAATACATATCATGTTGTAGAGAATGATTAAAGCAACTTATATATATAAGTAGAATGTTTTACAGGATTTGATTTCATTTGATTTGGATTTTTCTTTTGATTTTTGTTCTTGCGTTTTGTTACTGGGTGAGTGAGATCGATGCTTACGTTTTAACAGACATTTTGTGGTAGAGAATAAGTAGCGTGGCCTTACTTTGGACCATATATAGATTAGGGTTTTTTTAATTAATATTTTTATATTTTATATTAAGAAATCGCTAATCGTACTTGTCCTCTAAAATTCCCGTGATCACATACGGTACCTAAAAATCACGAAACTGGACATGCGGCTACAGTTCGACATTACGGTCCCAATGAAACTGGTTTCGTCGAATTCCGACTTCGTATGCTCACGCAACGTATTTTTAACTGTCGCAATACTAACTTTTTTTCACCCACATACTGACTTCAAAAATCTCGAATATTGAAATCTAGCAATAATTTAATATTGCGGATCCAACAAAATTGGTTTCGTCAAATTCTGAGGTCGTTTGCAAAACTGGCTATTTTTAAAGCCCTATATAGCCCTTTTAAATATTAAATATATTTAAAAGAAATTAAATTAAATATTTATAAATAAATATTATCATATATATTCATAGTGGAATACCATACAACTCTAGAATATTCCTATATGAATTTCTAACTTGATATTCACTTCTGGGTCCATCCGATATTCGATTTATATTGAAATTCCTTTTTAAAATATAAATAATTCCTTTATAAATTATAAAGGAATTCTACAACGACTTTTCTGAAATTTGATTTGGACATATCTCAAAATCTACACAATGAAATCTTGATTTTTCTCTTCCACTAGAAAGATATACTCCACCAGCTCCACACGTTTCTTGTTTCACCGAAATCCGATTTAAAACGAACCATGTATACTCAGTTGAAGTTCGAATTGCCAAATAGCGAACTGCCACGCCATTTCGAGCTCTATTTTAATTATATTATAATTATACATTCAAACTGACGTCGATTGAATATATTCGTTATTCAAATTCAATTCTAAACTGAATTATATATCACAGATGGTCCGGTTCACACCATATCGTCATTTCAGCCAATTTTGATTATTTCAGAATTAAATATATTATTTAATTTATTATTTTAATTAAATATTCGTCATTATTTATTCCATGACCAATAAATTCTTTTAATTACCTTTTAAATAATTAAATAAATAAATTATAATACCTCTGCCAATGCGGGTCATTACAGCGATTGGGTGAGGAGTGGACTAATGCGAACACTTCTGTATGATACGAGTTGAAGTCAAAGTAATCAACTGGTTTCTAGTGGTGATAAAATATAGGGAGAACGAGATAATGATGTATATGCAGAAATTTGGTGGTGTTTGTATCAGGAAGGGATTTCATATTTTTGAGGATGCTGCTATGTGGAGTTCGCGACTGCTGGAGTCTTGACCTGATTGAGGTAATAGCGGTGTTGATTTTGGTGAAGACTGGCAATGTAGTATTTGTTAATATATTTATAGCGAGATACAAGCATAAGAGATTAAAGTAACTTTAGTCGTTATTTAAATTTTATTTACAAGTAATGAAATTTAAATGGTGTTCAGTTTATAATGCGTGTATGTATGTATGTATATATATATATATGGTCATGTTAACTAAGGAATGTTAGATTTAGGTATACCTTTTTACTGGAATTATATGGCCTCGAAGCAGGATGGGTATTATTTATGTGGCTAACATCTGTGGTTGTAGGAAAACAGGTTGGAGGGATCCAACTGGATCCCTCAAAAATATTGTTATTTGTTTGTTTCATATATATTATCATATATGATGTGTTTGAAAACCTGTGATTGATAACCGAGTGTTTTGGGGGTTTAAATATCATTGGGGCCTGAATATTGATTTATAAAAATATCATAAAAAGTATATTTTGAGATTAAAAAGGGAAATCTATTTTTCTAATAATAGAATTCGAATTGCGAACGGACTATAAATATTAACTTGTTTTTAATAAATAAAACAAGTGATGAATTTATAAACAATGTTTATAAATTAAATAATATAGGAAACAGGAGTGGTGAATTTATAAATGATGTTTATAAATTAAATAATACAGGGAATTGAAGTAAATTTATTAACGATGTTTATAAATAAAATGGAATGATTTTCGTTGGATAATCAGGGAATTGAAGTGAATTTATAAACGATGTTTATAAATAAAGTGAAATGAATTATCATTGGATAATTGGAAAAATGTAAATACAAGTGTGAATTTAAAAAGGGAAATTTAATTTTCCAAAGTAGAAATTATAATTTCATAGGGACTTGAAATGAGACTTGTTTAAATATATAAATAGGTAATTTAAATGTAACATCCCAGAAATTCTGAGCTAATTTAAAATTTTTATTTTGGTAATTTGAATGAATTTTGATTATTTAAAATGAATTATTTTAAATAATATTGACGAGAAATTTATTTTGAATAGAATTAGAACGTATACATTTATTTGAATCGTCGTTAGAAAATAAATATTTTATTTTAAATATAAAAGGAATTGAAAATGGCATGGTAGTTCGATAATTCGATTTCAAATTTCAAATGAATGTACAGGATTCAAAATAAACCAGATTTTGGAGAAACCAAAAATATTAGAATCTAATTGAGAATGACTTTCCGACGAATCCGAAAAATTGAAATTTCATAGCGGGAATCAAAAGATATGTCCAGTTGAAAATTCAGAATAGTCCCTATGGAATTCGGGCCCTTAAAATGGAAATTTTGCAAACGACCTCGGTTTTCGACGAAACCACTTTTGTTGGATCAGCGATGTCAAGTTATTGCTAGATTCCAAAATTCATAAATTTTCGAATCAATATGTGAGCGTGGCAAAGGAAAACACGTTTGACCAGTTTCAGTTGATTTTAATCAACTGCAAAATGTCCATTTTTCAAACGGTCTCAGAATTCGATGAAATTAGTTTTGTTAGGACCGTATCGTCAATATGAAGCTAGAACTAATTTTTCCGGAATTTTTAGAGTTAGTATGTGTCCCCGGTAAATTGAAATGTGCGTTCAAATTCAATATATAGAGTAAGTTATATTTGGATTTTGATGAAAACTGATCGTAATAGCCGAACTAGCTCACGATACAAATCCCATTGTGTTCGGAATGGGGGTAATACGCTAGGGACGACAGTCGTTGGCCTTGTTTGGGGTTCAACAGAAAAGTCAACTCTTTGAAATATAAAAATAATTAAATAATTAATTCTCTTTACCCTTTACTTTCTCTCCCCTCTTGATTTCAATTCCTCCGAACAGAAAAACCCGCTCGAACCCTTCTCCCTGTCGTCCATGCCCCCACCGCCGCCACTAGAGGCGTGCGCGCCCCCACGTGACCAACGCACCACCCCCACGCTACCTACACCCCAAGCCACTGCCCCCTGACCGCCAGCGCCACCCATGGGGGCCCCGGCAAGTAAAAACCTGATTTTTCTTGTCTCCGATGACTACATTTCAGTCTAGATCCCTTCTAGCCTCTTCCCCGAGCCTCCTCCGACTATGGTGAGCGTTTAATTTCATTTTTATTTGTTTAAGTAATTAAAGGTGCGATTTTTAATTATAAATACTATATAAAAATGTGATTTTTGTATAAGGTTGCGATTTTTATTTGTATGAACATCATACGAAGAAGTGGTCTTTATTATGAAGAGAACATTATGAGAATTTGATTTTTGAAAATAATAAAGATGTGATTTTTATGTAGTAGAAATAATAAAGATATGATTTTTATATAGTAGAAATAATAATGATGTGATTTTTATATAGTAGATATATAAAATTATAATTTTTATATAGAGAATAGCGTGATAAAAATATAATCTTTATTATATGAACACCGTCGTAAAAATAGAATTTTTATCCATATAGTAGCGTTGTAAATATAGAATTTTTATCTATATAGTAGCAGTGTAAAAATAATTTTTTTTATCAATATAGTAGCGGTGTAAAAATAGAATTTTTATCTATATAGTAGCGGTGTACAAATGTGATTTTTTATATACATAGCAACAATAAAAAAATGTGATTTTTATATATGTAGTGGCTACGGACAATGAATTGACAAAAGGCAAGCACGACGAAGATTTCAAAATATGAAGAGTCATGGCGTTTTGTTTAGCTTGTCGGTGAGAAATTCTCACTTTAGATCTTGTTTTCTAGTTAAAAATATATACTAGGATGTAGAAGGTGCTTAGCAGCACCCGACACCCGTCGTCCACAGACCATGGACGACTTGTATGCTTGTTTGATGTGTTGTGAAGTTTGTTCGTGATGTTGATGTGAAATGGATAATTGTTAGACCAAAAAGTGGTTCTAACACCCAAATTGACTAAAATCGAAATAAAATAAGATCAAAAATAAAATGGAGACACAGGATTTATAGTGCTTTGGCATTGAAAAGCCTACATCCACTTTATAATCACTTTCCTCGATGATGTAGATGTAAATACAATGAGATATTCACTCAATTTCACTCACTTTTCATATACATTCACTTAACTATCTCAACATATACTTTGAATGATGATTTTGGATTGTTTGGAATGCTAGAATTCGGTTCTCTTTGACGTTTGAACTGTACGAGTGCTCCAAAAAGATCCTTTCAAATGCCTCTTGATGGGGTATTTATAGGTGGAAATTCACTTAGAATCTGGTTCGGATCAGAGCCACGTGGCTCTTATCCCATCACTCTCAGGCTCAGATGGATTTCAGTGTTGACAGCACACCAGGTTAGTGGTCAACATGGGTAGGAAATGGTTGTAACTACCCTGAATATCCAGGAGATCGTGGGGTGAAGCAACATGGTATAGTGGGTTCGGTTCGGAGGGGCGAGTAGAAGGGGTTCGGATCGGGGCATCCGAACCGGTCCGACCTGTGCTGAACTTGAGCTCTTGTCCATTTTGCTCTGTTCCGTCCCGATCTGGTAGTAGCCCTCCGATCCGGTTTGTTGCTTTTGAAGAAGAAGTGTTCTTCAATGCTTGACATCTCGGCTTTGTGTTGCCTAGTTCACAAAGTAGGCTAACATTTAGCCCCCTCAAAGGATGCTTCTGTTGGATACGGAGCATGCTTTGATTGTCATTTGCAAAGTGCCTTTCTGAAATCGAATCGTTGAAAGGTCGTTTCTATTGACATATAGAGACACGTCGCTTCAGAGAGTTGCATCTTTTGGTGTTTATATATACTTCGCATAGTATGTAAATCCCTTTCTTTATTTTCAAACAGCTTGGAGAACTCTTGTTAAAATTCGATTTTCCTTCCAGGTAAATTTCCTTTTGATTTTTCTTGTGCTTTTATTTCCTCTTCGAATTTTGTCTCAATTTTGATGCCAACCTGATGCACGATATTATGTTCGGTTCGGGCTCCGACCCGAACAGCATTTCTTCCTCTCTTGGTTTGCACTGGGTCAGTGGGCTAGAATGCATCATGGGCTTATGTCCCGGTCCGAGCGGAGAAAAAGGAGAAGGGAATACGAGTAGCCACTATCGACCTATATAAGCTTATCACCCTTTTCTTTCTTCCTCTCGTTCTTTTCATTTACTTTTTCTCAGCCGACTGAACACAGAATCCCTAACCCTTTGAAACTCCAAAGTCCCCTTTATTAATCATCAAACCGCTCTCGTAAGTGGGTTTTAAACTCGATTCTCATGATAATAATCGATATCAACTAGGATTTATGATTGACTTGACTGATTTAGACATGGTTTTGGTTCGAGTTCGTCATCACAGCCTCCTCCTCTGCTACCATCGTCGTTGGAGGCCCAGTCGCCGCCTCGAGGTGTTGGGAGGAGGGGACGAAGACCTATTGTAGGCGATTTGACCAAAAAATAAAAACTTGGTCTTGGTTGGGGGATATTAGCATAGAATTGGGTTCTAAGTTAGAAAAGGAGGAAGAAGAAACGTGAACAAAGGATGAGAAGGGCCAAGGAATCGGTTCAGATGATGGGATGTAGAATATGGAGAAGAAGAAAAGGAAGAGGAATTCACAAAAACGGATCGGGTCGGAGCAAAAAATCACAGAGGCAGGGCTCCCTTGACCGGGTCGGGTCGAACTTGAAATCGGAACAAAGGAAGGAAATGGTGTCGTTGCCTGATCCGATCCGGACCGTTTCAGAAGTCCGCCTCCGATCCGATCCGACTTGATCCCTGAGCAACAATGTTTATCCCCTAGCCAAGATAAGGCTATATTCTCCAATCCGATCCCAATGCATACATCTGAACCGAACCGAAGAACAACAATCTTGCTCAACACATAAGAACTTGCTTAAGTAGCCCGTTCAATTCTTGATATAATCTTCAACTTAATGGACGGTTAGGATAGTGCCTTGTGAACATACATGAACATCAAGAACTGCCCTGAACATTATTACTTTGCCAAGATTTTGCGTTGCACTTTCGAGCGTTAACTTTACATTTTCTGCATACACTGTTCACACTTTAGTTTATACACATGCACGGGGGGATACGGGCTAATTTACTCTAACTTATGCTATTGCTTCTTCAATAGTTTAGTGACCATGACATCCAGACGTTCATCTAGATTAGCAGAAAAGAAAGAGATCCCAGAGACATCCAACAAAATTACTCTTGAAGACATATCTTCTTCCTCAGATCCAGAATGGGATGATGAGGGCTCAGACTACGAGGTAGAAACTCACGAAAGCGATAATGTGTCTTCTGAGGGTGGAGTTTCCCTGGGTTGTGAAGAGGAAGGAGGGATTGGAGATAATCGAGCTCCTGACGAATTTGAGTCTGCCATCATACTGGAATCACCTCAAGATTCTATTGAATCGACGATCGACAATGACAGACCTATTCGAATACGCCTGAAGTACGGGTTACCCAAAGGGGATACCTTGTTGCCATCAAAAGCTGATCGTCCTCACAACCCTCCGGAGGGATTTATGGCAATCACTCAATTGATGTGCATGGTCGGGGCTATCCCTCCATTTTCTCCTTTCGTTGTCGATTTTCTAAGACAAATGCGGATTGCCCCCATGCAGCTGCACCCCAATTCCTATGCTTACATGTACACCCTATATGTAGCGTATCGTGAGATCTTAGGCATAGAGCTCACTTTTGATGACGTTCATTTCTTTTATAACTTCAAGCACCGGACTCGAGAAACTCCTTCTTTCTGTTACTTCGAGTCTGTCCCTAAGAGGAAAATAATTCCAGCATCGTTCAGTAGTAAAGCGGGTGATTCCAGGCTGGAATGGTTTTATGTAAAGCAACAGCCAGGGTGTGCTAGGAGATGGACAAAATCGGGTAAAGCACTGGTTTTCTAAATCTCGACTCTGTACATCCAAACCACCGCATTAATCCGTTTTCTTTTTGTTTGCAGTTGATAACCCAAAACAAATATCGGATCAAGCGTTCTTTGATCGGATGCACCGGCTCCTTAATGGTGATCAAAAGTTTTTAACTATTGATGAAGTCCTTAAGGACGAATATCGTCATCTTCATGGGTTGCTGTCCATTACCCGTAGCATTGGTCATGGGACGGATCCATATGTATATATTCCCCCAATGGACGTAATCCCAGAAACGGGCGAAGGTTCGAAAGCTCCTACAGTGCCTCTTCAGACTTCACCTTCTCTGTCTTCGACTCAAGATGATGAATTGGCTAACATGGCCGAAAAGCACCGCGAAGGGTATATTGTTCCCGAGGATGCCATTTCTCCGGAAAGGTCAACGTCTTCCAAAGAGCTGCCGATTGATTCTTCTCAGGGAGATGT
Organism: Allium sativum; assembly: GCA_030737875.1. Lineage (NCBI taxonomy): Eukaryota > Viridiplantae > Streptophyta > Magnoliopsida > Asparagales > Amaryllidaceae > Allium > Allium sativum. The sequence goes on from CM060918.1 coordinate 49,504,987, forward strand.
CCCTAGTACCAATGGCCCAATATTTCAGGGTTTGGGGGATCTCCCCTTACCTGAAACTATTTACACTTCATAGGATTTTGGGAAGAATCCTTTAGTTTTCACTTCTTCCGAAGAGACCACTCCTGCTAAGGCCAAAGAGCCCGCTCGTACTAGTCTGGCTTCGGACTCGGGTTTGTCGGGGGGAAACACCACTTAGGACGCACTTAACACAATAGCACCACATTTCACAACACTTTTCTTTTGTGAAAACACTGACTCTGAATTTCATTTACCTTGTTGTGCAGGTACATTGTCCCGTTCCTATTATGATATCAGGAAACTCCGTCGCAGCATGTCTAATCCTCCCCATGATACTGAGTATGATCATCGCGGAGATCGCGGTAGGGAGGATAGAAGGCCCTATGATTCTTATCGTTCGCGGTCCTCGCGCTCTCGCTCTCCCGTCCGGACAGATCCAGAGCGATATAAGGGTTACCAAGGTCGTCGAGAAGAGGACAGTTCGCAATCAAAAGACTTAACCTCTTCTCAAGAAAAGCGCAGTAGGGAGAGGAGTCCGCCAAGAGATACCGAATCACGAAGCAAGCGTAAGGTTCCCGCTAAACGGCCTAGAAAGGATAAAGAGGCCATTGAGCCTTCCACGCACAGGGATACCGAGCTGACATTTCCCGCACCTCCACCGCTAGATGCTGAAACTGCAGTTAAACGGGCGTATCTGGAGGAGCAATTTCCTGAACATTACTTCAAAAACTTGACTTTTTTACCTGCTCTAGAGCCTATTTCTTCGAGTGGGCAGATGAGGCCAAAGCAAAAATAGAAGCGATCGAGAAACAGTATTCAGAAATGTTCAAGTATTCGCGCAGCCTCTCCAGAATCATCCGAACTTTAATCATGAATACTGAGTCGATGCCAAAGACCGCAGAAGAGGATGCAAGGGCCTTAAAAAATTTAGGAAAAGACCTCGAGTATACACAGACTCAACTTGTTGTTGCTCAACGGGACGCTGCCAGCTTCAAGCAACAATTTGAGGACCTACAAAAACGCTACCATGATTTGCTTGAGTCCCATACCCAAGAGCGTTCGGAATTGAAAAACAAGCCGAAGATGCCAAGTCAGATGCTGCCAAAATGCGACTTGCTTACGCTGACCTTGAGCGGGAGAAGGCCGAGTTAGCGAAGAAGAATGCTGAATTGGAAAAGAAAAACGCTGACTTGGCTTCCAAGTTGGTGGAGGCAGAGAACAGGGCTGCCCTAGCGGAGGGTAACGTCGAATGTGCTATCAAGTCCGCTGAACAGGCCCGCAAGCAACTGTCAGAGGCTGAGGAAGAGGTGCATGGTTTCGGCGAATTAATGATTGAATTCTTTGCGCCTATAATTCGCCGCCGGAACATCTCTTGGATTGAAGATTATCCATCTACCTTAGTCCAAGTATGGAGTCAAATCGTTGAATGGGAGAAAGAGGAGCTCAAGGTTGATTCCATTGACGAGGACAAGCTTAAGGAGAAATATCTACGAGATGATGAACCAGAACGCCTAGCTGAGGGACGCCGCCTTATTGCTGCTATTATGGACGAAGAGAAGTGGAAGGCTAAGCAAAAGAGCATTCCTGAGGCTGGTTCTTCCTCTACTGCCTCTGAAACTTCTAAAGTAGAGGGATATGATCCTGAAAACCCGGGGATGCCTTGGAAATCTCTTTTATCCCCCATACCCGAAATGGCTTCGGAGACAGCGGCCACTCCAACTGAGAAGTCATCGGAAGGTATCTCTACCTTTTCACCTCAATTCGTCAAATCCATCTCTACCTTTCATCATGTAATTGGGCAATCGATGAAGAACCCATTATTTTCTCCTGAGTTGATAACTGTTGCTTCTCACTCCGTAGGTATTGAACCGTCCGAAAAGACAGACGTGTCCCAGGGAACTGCCTTTGGAGCAGAACCTACGGAGAAGGCTAAAGGGGGAAGGGACAAGGCTGCCACCATAGATTCGGGAGAAGGAACCGAACCGTCTAAGGCTGATACTCTTCATGATGACGAAATGATAGATGCCTTAAAAGATGATTGCGGCAACGGGGGACACGAGGAAGACCCTGAGGTGGCTATAGTTAGGGAGTCGAAAATCGCCGACGATGTTACTTTAGCTGCACTGAAAGCCGAACAAGATAAACGCATGCAGCTTAAAGTTGAAGACTTAGACCCCGAGAGCCTTAAGCCCCTCGCAGTGGTGGATGCTGGATCAAGGTTAGTTGTTAAGCTTTCAACTAGATCTATTACAGAAGAACTTGCTAAAAAGTCTTCTCTTGATTCCAGCGTTCCGCCTTCTGGAAAAAAGTCGACTGATTCCAGCACTTCAGCCTCATGGAAGAAAAAGTCAAAGCGCATCTTGACTGAGGCTGAAAAAGAGGCGAGAGATGCGGAAAAGGCTGCTAAGAAGTCCAAGCCCACTTCGAAGTCTAAATGATGGAGTGTCTTGCTTTATTTTAGCATTTGATTGGCCCATAATTGTTGCTGCAAGTGTGGCCCTGTGACGGCAAGGAATTTCGCTCGGTCCGAACCAGTCGCTAAACCGATCCAGGCCGTTCGAAACGCCCTATCGTTTTGAGAACAGGACAAAACAGAACGCATACAGAAGAACATTTCACTATATATATTACAACAGTGCATCAGATTACAAGAATATACAGAGTATAAAGGAATATTACACAGAAATATCAGAGATTTAAATTACATTTAAATACATAGCAGCGGAAAATAATACAATACACAACTAGAAGAAGATATACGGATACAAAGCTTTCCGGATATCGTTCCAGCTGTAAACCAGGATCCTGTGAATATAAATCTGCAAAACCAAAACTACTAGCTGCCCGTGTCAAAATAAGGGCACCCAGAGTTTAGGTTAAAACAATAAACTCCAGGTCAGTCATGGGACTGGTGTGAGAACTAAAACAGTTAATCTTTATTTTTAAAGCTAAGTAAATCAAGGGACCACGCCGTATAACACGGAACGGGTTTCCTCCCAAGAATACCAGTGCATAAAACAACAGCGCAATGCTAAATAAAGAAGAATGAAGCTGTTATAAGACCCAGGTCCCATCACACAATGCAACGCAGTCGAGGATAGGGTTTTCCCTTATAACAGCCAAAGAATGCTTGATACGTTTTAAAACAAATCATTTGATACTATTATAAGTGCATAGTGTATAAAACACTTCGAATCATAAGTATCAATCATAGGCGGCATGAACGGCCCATAACACTATGTCGCCATATCTAAGTTTACAATCAAAACCGCAAATGTCGTATTGGAAGTTGGGTTATCATTTATGGTATGAACCGAGGCTAGGGGCAAGATCCTCTCCGATTCGAGACGCTCTAGTCTGCCCCTCAGGCAAGCGCGCAGGCAAGCCTTGGATCGTCAGGGCCGGTCCACCGATGTGGATTATTATGCCTGAACACTACGTTTCCCCACCCTTTGGGGTGTAAATCTGGCCCGTCAGCCGACCAGAAGCATCGGCCGAAACCGATATCACGAGGCGCCTCGCTTTTCAGCAAGTAATAATAAGTAACATCCACATGAGTCAAACTCGTCAGCCAGTTCAAGCACTGACGCCACTCATAACTAGAAAGAAACGTAGGTCCTCCCTGATGTCCGTCTCCCGTTTTTGATTCATACCGGGTGTGATACTCGCGAATCAACGTTACACAAAGCTACGCCACAAAGGCCGTGCTTCGATCATCACCACAAGACTCTGCTTTTCAACAGAAGCCTTGATCATTTGCATCTTAGCATGCCACACAGGCAATTCACTCCATGCGATTGATATCCATCAATATATAACCCCTGAGCACGTACGTCTCAGAGAAGGGCGTTAAGCAAGAGAATAAATTCTCCGCCGCCAAACAGATATATATTTAATAGAGATCAATCACACGGACTAAAATCCAATGTCAGACACACAGTCCATTTACAAGTCCGTTCTGGGTCTGAACGAAACCGGAGGCACCTAGTACCTCGCATATCCATCGATCTCCAAGTACGTCTGGACGATCACAAACTGTTTCCATCTTCTTGGGTGTACAGCCCAATCAAGATCATCAGTAATCACCCAAACGACGTGAAGACTTCTGGTCTTCGACCATCGTTTTCATCTTCGACTTATCGTCGTATCAGTTATTCAGAATGGGATGAGCCCGGTCTTTCCGAATAACTCGCGTATATTTTAAATAAGTGTTACACAAACACAACATACGCCTCATTCCAATTCATTAGTCACTAACCGTAAATTAATCAAGAGAATAATTCCCCAAATACTAACCCCGAAGGCCGAAACCAACATCAGATCAATATCCAGAAAACCATTCTGCTTGGCTAACCGACAGTTAGTTTCTAAATTTCACGTTCAAATCTAATTAAAGATTTAACTATCGCCTGGAGCAAAACTGGTGATACTCCATTCTCGATCTTTTCAATCTAATTAAAGATTCATTAAAACTCCACTTAGTTTTAATCATTATCTGGGTTAAAGAATCAGTGTCATTTAAAACACGATTCACGATAAACCCAAAATCACATTCCATTAATTATCGGGTTAAAGAACAAGTGTTATTTAAAACACTGTTCACGATAAACCCAAAAATCAATACCAATTCAATTCCAATTAAATATCATTTAATTGGTACACTTCATTAAACCTAAATAAAAAGATTTAATCTTTTCTCAACTGGGTTCAAGAATAGTGTTAGTGAAGACACCATTCACGACAAACCCAAATCACATTCGATATTCAATACAAGGCTCTGAATAGAAAATATATCGGCTTATATTCAATATCGAATTCTACGACTAACAAATGTCGTATTGGAAATAACGATACAAATATATATCTTTCAAATTTCCATAACAACACCTGTAATATCACGAATTCCAACATCGAAATATTCCGAAGACAATTTCGATTCAAATCCACTCCAATGCAATCATTGGAAATTTTGGTTGTTTTCAAAACCATTTCAAATTCAATTTATTTATTTAAAAATAAATAGAATTATAATTCTAGTTCAAAACTAGTTCATTTCGATAAAAATCTATTTTTATCTTTTCAAATATGGAGTTTTTCATCCCAAACTTTCACAAATCATTTCTTATGATTTTACACAAATTATTACTATTTTTAATAATTTTATCAAGGCCCGTACAGTCGATTTCCATTAACGGCCATCGAACTGCACTTACAGCGACCTTTTTCGAATTTGATTTGGACGTATCTCCAAATCCAACCGTTAGATTTCAAATTTCTAACATTCATTAGAAAGCTCTTTTCGATATGAACCCAACGGTTCCGGTTTTAGGAGAATCCGACGGTCGGATCTCCCGCAATGTCCGTTTGAAATAAATGGTCGAAATTCACGAACTGCCGCGGCGCGGCGCGTTCTATTCAGGCCATTATATTATATATATAATATATATAATATATACTTCGTCGATTTCTATTTAAAACGAATTATATAAATAGTTTTAAATTCGTTTCAAAAGCAATTTCAACTTCCTTTTCAATTCAAATCAAAATTGAATTCTTCTTTATAAATTCGTTTCAAATTTCATTTCTATTCAATTCAAATTTCAATTCAATTTGAATTCATTTCAATTCGTTTTCAATTCAATTCATTTCGAAATCGTTTTCAATTCAATTCATTTCGAAATCGTTTTCAATTCAATTCATTTCGAAATCGTTTTCAATTCAATTCGAATTCGTTTTCAATTCATTTCATTTCGAAATCGTTTTCAATTCAATTCATTTCGAAATCGTTTTCAATTCAATTCGAATTCGTTTTCAATTCATTTCATTTCGAAATCGTTTTCAATTCAATTTGAATTCGTTTTCAATTCATTTCATTTCGAAATCGTTTTCAATTCAATTTGAATTCGTTTTCAATTCATTTCATTTCGAAATCGTTTTCAATTCAATTTGAATTCGTTTTCAATTCATTTCATTTCGAAATCGTTTTCAATTCAATTTGAATTCGTTTTCAATTCATTTCATTTCGAAATCGTTTTCAATTCAATTCATTTCAAAATCGTTTTCAATTCAATTTGAATTCGTTTTCAATTCATTTCATTTCGAAATCGTTTTCAATTCAATTCATTTCGAAATCGTTTTCAATTCAATTCATTTCAAAATCGTTTTCAATTCAATTTGAATTCGATTTCAATTCATTTCATTTCGAAATCGTTTTCAATTCAATTCATTTCGAAATCGTTTTCAATTCAATTCATTTCAAAATCGTTTTCAATTCAATTCAAAATATTCGATTTCGAAATCACTTTTCAATATTCATTTTTAAGATGAATAAAATCGATATAAATATCGTTCACGTTAAAATGGCGTCAATCTAATCAACATGGCTTCATAAATTTCTATTTTCAAATATTCTATTTCAAATATTTCTTTTTCAAAATAGTTGTTATTATCAAAATATTTCGTTCAACACATGACCAATCTCAATGAATGAGTACTGTCAACACATGAACTTTTATTTTATATATATTCTTTATTTTTCAAATTGGAATGAGGCCCAATCAATTACCATATAAAGTTAATTATATGGATTTTCATACAACACATGTATATAATTACATTGAAAAATAATCAACCATCAACCAAAGTGCACTACACTGTATAAGCATCAAATATAGATATTCAACGCTTATAACAGCCTGTCAATCAATCGATCGACACATTTAATCAATCAGGATGAGTGAACTTCAAATTTCATCCCAACACCCGTGTGGGGTTTCAAACAATCAAACGCATATTTTATTTGTGCAGTTGGGCGATGTGTAAAATTTATCGTCCCAATCAATGTCATTCAAATAGGTGTACATAAACAAACCGTCTGGTTTGTAAATGAATATTTATTTATTCACATTCACGTTAAAAATTATATTTTTAACGATAAAACATTTTATTCCAACATATGAATTTCTATTCAATTCATTTATTCAATAAAAATGATATTTTTATTTTTCTAACATATTTTAGAAAATTTCGGCGGCATAACGGCACGATACTAGAAACGGGACAAGGCCTAGCCTTATCCCCGGTCTAGTGAAGGCCCACGCCATTCACACATCAATCAAATTCACCAAACAACCAAATTCAAATCAAATCATATAACTAAGCTATGCATCCAAACAAACAAGTCCATGGTCTGTGGACGATTGTGTCGGGTGCTACTAAGCACCGTCTGCATCCTAGTATATATATATAATTAGAAAAGAAATTGAAAGGTGAGAAATTCTCACTTTTAGCTATCCAACCATCTCGACTCTTCTTTTGCAGAAGTCTTCGTCGTTTCGCCTTTTTGTCACCTTCGTTGCTGCTTTCACTACATACGTAAAAATCACATTTTTACTTCGCTATTCAATATATAAAAATCGAATTTTTATTTCAAAGTTCAATATATAAAAATCAAAATTTTTATTTCAAAGTTCAATATATAAAAATCGAATTTTTATTTCAAAGTTCAATATATAAAAATCGAATTTTTATTTCAAAGTTCAATATATAAAAATCGAATTTTTATTTCAAAGTTCAATATATAAAAATCGAATTTTTATTTCAAAGTTCAATATATAAAAATCGAATTTTTATTTCAAAGTTCAATATATAAAAATCGAATTTTTATTTCAAAGTTCAATATATAAAAATCGAATTTTTATTTCAAAGTTCAATATATAAAAATCGAATTTTCATTTCAAAGTTCAATATATAAAAATCGAATTTTTATTTCAAAGTTCAATATATAAAAATCGAATTTTTAGTTTGCTATTCAATATATAAAAATCGAATTTTTAGTTTGCTATTCAATATATAAAAATCGAATTTTTAGTTTGCTGTTCAATATATAAAAATCGAATTTTTAGTTTGCTGTTCAATATATAAAAATCGAATTTTTATTTTGCTATTCAATATATAAAAATCGAATTTTTAGTTTGCTATTCAATATATAAAAATCGAATTTTTAGTTTGCTATTCAATATATAAAAATCGAATTTTTAGTTTGCTATTCAATATATAAAAATCGAATTTTTAGTTTGCTATTCAATATATAAAAATCGAATTTTTAGTTTGCTATTCAATATATAAAAATCGAATTTTTATTTCAAAGTTCAATATATAAAAATCGAATTTTTATTTTGCTATTCAATATATAAAAATCGAATTTTTAGTTTGCTATTCAATATATAAAAATCGAATTTTTAGTTTGCTATTCAATATATAAAAATCGAATTTTTAGTTTGCTATTCAATATATAAAAATCGAATTTTTATTTCAAAGTTCAATATATAAAAATCGAATTTTTATTTCAAAGTTCAATATATAAAAATCGAATTTTTAGTCAAACAAAGATTAATTTTCTTTTCAAAACAAATGTTGATTTTCTTTTCAAAACAAATGTTGATTTTCTTTTCAAAACAAATGTTGATTTTCTTTTCAAAACAAATGTTGATTTTCTTTTCAAAACAAATTTATATATACTTCAAAAACAATCAACAAGGTATATGATTGTAAATAATAACAATAAAAGAAGAAATAAACCACCTTCATCCCCGATTATCACGCTTAAGACGTTTGCTTCGAAGAACTCATCCATTAGCGCTTCAACCCGCCCGCAATCCGAGGTGCCGAAGTCTGATCGGAGGCGTCCCCCTCCTGCGCCTCGACGGTGCTTGTCAGCACTGGCCACCGCTGCCAGTTCGGCGGTCCTCAGGCGGAGGAAATCGAGCTCGAACCTCGATTTGGGCATTGGGGGGGGGGGGGGGTGGTGTTGTTTACACGGGGGAGGAGGAGAGAGGGGGAGTGCGGCCTGACGGGGTGGGGTCCGTGGGTGGTGGCGCGGTCCGATGGAGGTGAGCGGCGGCTATACAAGGGGCGACGGAGGTTATCGAGGAAGGGGCGGGTTTTAGGGTTTTTTTTTTCTTTTTTTTTTCCTCTTTCTGTTAAACGAAAACGGGGGGGAGGGGGGGGGGGGGCAATGAAGAAAAAGGGGGGAAACGAAAATTAAAATAATATATATTTTTTTTTCATTAATTAATTATTTAATTTTGGTAAAAAGGTTGACTTTTACATATGTCCTCGAAACGAGGCCTACCGCCTGTCGTCCATAGCGTTTTACCCCCATTCCGAACACAATGGGATATGTATCGTACGTTGATTTGATCGTTTCGATCAGTTTCCGTTAAAATCAACATATAACTCTATATATTGAATTTGAACGCGCATTTCAATTTACCGGGGTCACATACTAACTAGAAAAATTCCAGAAAAATATTTTCTAGCTTCGTATTGACAATACGGTCCTAACAAAACTAGTTTCGTCGAATTCTGAGACCGTTAGAAAAATGGCCATTTTTCAGTCGATTAAAATCAACTAAAACTGGTCAAACGCGTTTTCCTTTGCCACGCTCACATATTGATTCGAAAAATTATGAAATTTGGAATCTAGCAATAACTTAACATCACGGACCCAACAAAAGTGTTTTCGTCGAAATCCGAGGTCGTTTGCAAAATGTCCATTTTTAAGGGCCTGAATTCCATAGCGACTATTCAGAATTTTCAACTGGACATATCTTTTTATTCCCGCTATGAAATCTTGATCTTTCGGATTTGTTGGAAAGATATTATCAAATAGATCCTAATGTTTTCGGTTTCACTAAAATCCGGATTGTTTTGCACCCGGTACATTCAATTGAAGTTTGAAATCGAATTATCGAACTACCGCGCCATTTTCAATTCTATTTATAATTATATGTAAATATTTATATTCTAACGACGACGTATATAATATATACGTCGAATTCAATTCAAAATAAATTTCTCGTCGATATTATTTAAAATAATTCATTTTAAATATTCAAAATTCGCTAAAATTGCCAAAATAAAAATTTTAAACCGGCCCAGATTTTCCGGGTTGTTACAGGCCCTCGCACCTTCTTTTTGCCTGTTTTCCTGTACAAATTCATTCATTTGTGAATAAAATTAATCCATTTCCTGCAATGTCTGTTAGTTGTCAGTTCTGTACTTATGTAAAGATGCAAATGCATGTCCTATTATAGTTTTGTAATGGAGTCATAGTGGGGGGAAATATGTGTGTACATATATGCCCCCAGTCGGTCTTGAAAAACTATTCAAGATTTTGTCAAAAAGACTGAATGTCCCCGATTCTCCGATGGGGTCACATTCCTTGTGTCATTGATGCCTGTCCTTTTTCTGGCATTTTTTATACTCTCCTGTCTTATATTCAGGTTAGAGTTCTTGCTGAGGCGGTCTCTTGTCTAGGTGCACCTTCACGCCTCAGAGGACGTCGTCTTCCCGTCCTATATACTCTCTCTCAATTCTTGAGAGTTAGAGTTAAGAATGTCGTTTTCCCATTCTTTCATGTCTTATTGCACAAACAGTCATTGTGTTTGTTCCTGCATATAAGCTGTTTTCAACTTTTCAGGTTTTAAATTAACATCTTATATTCCACAATCATAACGGAATAGTAGTTGAAGGTATAAATAATGCAGGAAAGTAAATGACACACGATATTTTTATAGTGGTTCGGCTAAGTCGTAGCCTACATCCACTTTATAGTTCTTTGTTCATATCAACAAACTTTTCTAAGGCAAGTCGTGCCTTTTTACAGAATTCATAAGGAAAACAGCAAAGAGTACAACATCCCTAATTCAAATATCGCATCAAGTGTTGGACATTCCAAGCCCTAGGTACCTCTTCGCCATCTACGGTCATTAACTTGAAGGCTCCTGTTTCAAGTTTCCGTTGGATGACAAAGGGTCCTTCCCACTTTGGGCCGAGGTGAGGAAGGGATGGAAAAACTCGCTTTAGCACCAAATCTCCTCGTTCGAAAGTCCTAAAACGAACTTTTTGTCATAATAGCGTGCCATCTGACGTCGATGTCTTGACGCACGCAAGTCTGCCTCGTCCCTTTTCTCTTCGATTTCATCAAGAGACTCGAGGAGGAGTGCCCGATTCGTCATCGGATCATAATATGTCACCCTGTGAGAGGGAACTTCAAGCTCTACTGGAATTACCGCTTCTGAACCAAATGAGAGAGAGAAAGGAGTATGACCGGTAGCTGTCTTAAACGTCGTCCGATATGCCCATAAAGTTAAGGGCAATTCATCCACCCATTTTTCCTTTGCACGTTCTAATCGCTTCTTGAGGATGGACTTTATGACTTTGTTTATTGCTTCTACTTGCCCGTTTGACTGTGGATGGGCGACTGCAGTGTACCGTTTGTCGATCTTATATTTCTGGCAGAAATTTCTGAATTCGTCACCATCGAACTGGGTTCCGTTATAAGTTATAATGGTCCTTGGGATCCCAAATCGACATATGATATTTCTAACTACTAAACTTATCACCTTTCTCACTGTGATTTTGGTTAAGGGCTCAGCTTCCACCCACTTCGTAAAATAGTCCACGGCGACTATTGCATATTTCGCTCCTCCTTTAGCAATTGGCAGAATTTCGATGATGTCAATTCCCCACATGGCAAATGGCCAAGGACTCACCATCGATTTGAGTTGGGTCGGTGGTGCTCTGGGGATCTTGGCAAATCTCTGGCATTTGTCGCAACGTCGTGAATAGTCAGCTGCATCTTTATTAATTATGAGCCGGAAGTATTCATACCGCAATACGTTGTTTGCTAAGGTCTGACCTCCCGTATGATCTCCACACTCACCTTCGTGTACTTCTCTAAGTACGCGCTTGATGTCGTTGTGTGTTATGCATCGTAACAGGGGCATGGAAAATCCTTATCTATAAAGAGTATCATCTTGAAGGATGTATCTGGTGGCCTTGCGAACTATGGCCCGCCTTTCACTCTTCTTTGACGGGAGTATCCCATTTCTAAGGAAATTCTTAATTGGGGTCATCCACGACTCCTTCTCCGGTTCTGGTTCGAAAGCTAATTCAATTTTCATCGACTCAAAGCTTGGCGATTCCAACGTTTTAATTGGAATCATTTCGGTTTCCTCCGGATTGTCGGAACTAGCTAGCTTTGCTAGCCTGTCTACCTTCTGGTTTTCGTCTCTTGGGATATGCGTTATGTTATACCATTCCAAGTTTCTCAACAGCTCCTCCACTTTCCCGAGATAGGCGATAAGTCGAGGTCCCCGAGCCATAAACTCCTTACGCACTTGGCAGACGACTATTTTGGAGTCGCAGAATATATCCAATGCCTTTATTCCCAGTTCCTTAGCAAGTTTCAGCCCGGCAATCAGGGCTTCATATTCAGAGTCGTTATTAGTCGCTGAAAATTCTAATCGTAGAGCATAATATAACGATCGTCCCTCAGGAGTAACTAAGACGACTCCAGCTCCGGACCTTCAGTCGTTCTTGGCTCCTTCTGTGTACAGCTTCCATGGATCTAATTTTAACTCCTCCTCCGATTTGACCACCTTGTCATTGATCATTTCCTCCTCTGGAATTGTGAACTCCGCTATAAAGTCAGCCAGAGCTTGCCCCCTGATCGATCTCCGTGGCTGAAAATTTAAATCAAACTGACTTAGTTCAATATTCCATTTGATTAAACGTCCCGATGCTTCGAGTCTTTGCAACACCTGCCTCAGAGGCTGGTCAGTGTATATGGTTATTGGGTGAGCTTGGAAATAGTGGCGAAGTTTTCGGGAGGCGATCAGGAGGCTGTAAGCAAGCTTCTCAATCCTTGGGTAGTTGCATTCTACAGCTGCCAAATTCTTGCTTACATAATATAACGGCCTTTGCACTTTGTCTTCTTCTCGGACCAAGGCGGTGCTAACAGCGTGAGCCGAAACCGCTAGGTAAACAAATAACTCTTCATGATCCACTGGCTTTGACAAAATCGGTGGTTTCTCTAGTAATTCCAATAAATTTCGAAAGGCCTCAACACAGTCCGGAGTCCATTCGAAATTTTTCTTTCCCCTTTTTATCAAGTTAAAAAATGGGACGTATTTGTCCGTTGCTTTGGAGATAAATCTACTAAATGCATCTACTTTCCCTGCGAGACTTTGGACATCTTTGATTCTCCTTGGTTCTTCAATGTCTCTTATCGCTGCTATTTGGATGGGATTGATATCAATCCCTCGAGAGCTCACGATGAAACCTAGAAACTTTCCAAATGCGACTCCAAATGAGCATTTCAAAGGATTTAACTTCATCCGATACTTTCGCAGGATACCAAACATCGCTGCCAAGTCTCGTGTATGGCTGGAGGACTGTTTCGATTTGACAAGCATATCATCCACATAAACTTCCATAGTCTTCCCTATTTGGTTATAAAACATCCTGTTCACCAAACGTTGGTAGGTAGCTCCAGCGTTTTTCAATCCGAACGGCATGACCACATAGCAAACACATCCAGGTTTTCCTTCAGGAAGTCAGTTAGTTCTTTAGCTCGGTGTGGATCCAACTGGGATCCAATTTTCAAAACTTTTGTTGGATCATCTTCGTCAATGGGTATATCCACTGTCGCTTCGTTAGGAGTTGCATTTCTAGCCTCCGGTTCCTCATCTTCTCTGGGATCCAAGTCTTCAGGCATTCCCTTGGGCAACTACTTCGGGGCTGATCCCTCTAATTGCTACGTCGAACCCTCCTTCGGAGGAGGTGAGGTACCTTTAATCTCGATGTTGAGTCCCTTCATCAGCATCTTTAACTCGGCAATATAACAAGCCCGTCCGGAGACTTGATCTCCTCTCATTACTCCTGTTCCAGCTTCAGTTGGGAACTTAAGCAATAAACACCACGTGGCGATACAAGCCCTGAACTCTGCAAGGGCAGGCCTACCCAAAAATGCATTGTAGGGCGAATCTACGTCCAGCACTACGAACTGAAGCATTCGTACTCGTCGACGTTCCCCTTGCCCTAATGTTACGGGTAATTCTATATACCCCATTGGAGCTGTCGATGCCCCGTTGAAGCCTCGGATCCAACCTTCACATGGCTTCAAATTTCCAGACTCAAGTTTCATCTGATCAAATGACTTCTTAAACAAAATATTAACAGAGCTTCCATTGTCCACTAGCACCTTATGAACCAGTGTCGGTCCAATGGTAGTGGTAATGACCAACGGATCTTCGGCAGGTGACTGGATTTCGGTATCGTCTCTGCTAAGGAACACCACGTCGTCAAACATTGTCTTCTGCTGTTTCACAGGGGCGATATCTTCCAAATCGTCGCACTCATCCACATCCACGTGCTTAACTGCAATAATGTATTGGTCCATTGCTCTAAAACTGTGGATAGCTGGGTGGAGTCCACCTACTATGGTGTTAATAACAATTCCCTTGCCTTTCTGCTGCGCTGTAGGCTTGGGAGCAGACTGATTCTAGTTTGGGGTCTGTTCTCCTTGTCCCCTGTCTCTTGGGGCGGCCTTATACTCATCCAATTTTCCTTCGCACAGCAGCGTCTCAACCATATCTCTCAAGTGTCGACATTCATTCGTTGAATGCCCATGAGTTCCATGAAATAAAAAAAAAATTCCAGTTGCGATTTCTTTCCCTGTTGAATCTCGAGGCGGCGGTCTTTTGTATTGCAAAACATTGTATGTATCCAAATAAATGTTCTCTAGAGTGTCATTCAGCGGTGAATAATTCTCAAAGGTCTGGAACCGGGGTCTTTTGTCAGAATTACTTCCTCGGTTCCTATTTCTCCTGTTACCATTCACATTACGGTTGTTGTTGCCCCTGTTTCCATTATTATTGTTTCCATTCTTGTTTCCCACATTCACTTCGACTTTCCCAGAACTTTCCCCAGACTGCTTCACGACAACATTACTCTGAATAGTTTCTTTTGAAGCCACTCCGGACTTCCTCTTTCTGTTTGCCCTTGCTTCCTCTCGTCTTAACTGAATATTGGCCTTTTCATAAAACAACTCTCTTGTGGGAGGTGGCTTCCCAGAAAGATAATCTCCAAACTCGGAATCAGGATCAACTCCTTCCATTAAAGCCATCAAGATGGTGGGCTCGTGCGGGTCACTGACTTCTGTTACAGCTAAGTTGAAACGGTCAAGATATGACTTCAGAGACTCACCCGGCGCTTGCTTAATTCTCGATAATTCAATAACATTCTTAGACTTTCGGGCGTGAAGTCGGAATTGATTCATAAAATGTTCACTTAATTCCTTGAAATTCGATATCGATCGAGGAGGAAGTTGGGTAAACCATAGTAATGCCACGTCTTCTAAGTAAATCAGGAAAGCCTTACACTTCACCGCGTCAGGGGCAGCGGCAACATTCATAAGCCATGCGTATCGCATCAAATGTTGTCCCGGGTCGGTTCTCCCGTTGTACCTGTCCATCTGCGGCAGGTTAAAACGTCGGGGGAACTGAAAGTCAAGGATGCCATCAGTAAAGGGAGTATGGCTTCGCTCAATTCCATAATCTTCATTGGTGTAGTTTCGACTCTCAGACATGATCTGGCGTACCATAGCCCATACGTCAACATTGGTCAAGGGCCATTCAGGCTCCCTAGCTCTGATGTTCGGGTTTCCTCTAGGCTCCTGATCAGGGGACGCCCTTCTTCTTCTAGCCGCTTCTGCTCTGCTTTGCTCCCTACGTTGCCGGTCGATCTCGGGAGGAAGGGGCTGGAGCATTTGTCCTTGAGTGGGATTGGTAAGGTTAGGGTCTCTAGGCAACACATGGGATCCCCGCATTGGTAATAGCATAGGCTCTCTCAAGCTCGGATCATTGGGTCCTAGTACCCGAGCAGCGTCCTCGCGGGACCCCAAAGATCCGAAAGTCATTTGCTCCAAATTCTGAGGTCGTTCGAGCGGCCTTCTTTTACGGGGCCGTTCTTCCTCAGAAGAAGAAGACTGATCCATTGTAGTGTGATGAACTGGGGATGGAGTTCTTTGTCTGCGGAGTTCGCCAATTTCCCTACTCATGATTCTCATATTCTCTTGCATCATAAGATTGGTGCGCTCGTGGATTTTCATAGCCTCCCTAGTGCTCTCAAGCATGTCAAGAAGGCGCGAAAATCTCCTTGGGTAACAGACGCAGATGGATTGATCTGGTCATTGATCCTGGTGGCTGGAATCAGAGCATTTGGAGGAGCTCGAGTAGAGGTCCCAGCATCACCTAGTGACGGATCGGATCGAAGCTGAGCAACCTGATCGGACGGAGCTGGGAAACCTGTTCGGATCAGAGCTGAGCAACCAGATCGGTTCGGTTCGGGTTAGGGGAGTGCACTTCTTCAAACTCTCCTACTCGGATTGGATCGGAGCTCTCTCCTTGAGGTCGGTTCGGATTTCATGAACCTGTCTGATCCGCTCCCGAACTCTGCCCACGAGACCATGTCACAACCGGGTTTTGCTGATCTTCACCAACTCCGTTCCCTCGACCGGTTTGAACTTCCGTGTCTTTTCCTTTGGCCATAGTTCTTCAACAATCAACCAACAAGTATTCAAAAGCGTCGAAACTTGAGGATTAACTTCTTTAAACTCAACGGTCCAAAAAGTAGAACGATAATCCAGAAAAACAGAGAATTCAAATGTTTCTCAGTGAAAGCACCAAAATGTTAGACCAAAAAGTGGTTCTAACACCCAAATTGACTAAAATCGAAATAAAATAAGATCAAAAATAAAATGGAGACACATGATTTATAGTGGTTCGGCGTTGAAAAGCCTACGTCCACTTTATAATCACTTTCCTCGATGATGTAGATGTAAATACAATGAGATATTCACTCAATTTCACTCACTTTTCATATACATTCACTTAACTATCTCAACATATACTTTGAATGATGATTTTGGATTGTTTGGAATGCTAGAATTCGGTTCTCTTTGATGTTTGAACGGTACGAGTGCTCCAAAAAGATCCTTTCAAATGCCTCTTGATGGGGTATTTATAGGTGGAAATTCACTTAGAATCCGGTTCGGAGTCACGTGGCTCTAATCCCATCACTCTCGGGCTCAGATGGATTTCAGTGTTGACAGCACACCAGGTTAGTGGTCAACATGGGTAGGAAATGGTTGTAACTACCCCGAATATCCAGGAGATCGTGGGGTGAAGCAACATGGTATACTGGGTTCGGTTTGGAGGGGCGAGTAAAAGGGGTTCGGATCGGGGCATCCGATCTGGTCCGACCTGTGCTGAACTTGAGCTCTTGTCCATTTTGCTCTGTTCCGTCCCGATCTGGTAGTAGCCCTCCGATCCGATTTGGTGCTTTTTAAGAAGAAGTGTTCTTCAACGCTTGACATCTCGGCTTTGTGTTGCCTAATTGACAAAGTAGGCTAACAATAATAAAACATTCATGTGTTGAAATAAATTAATTATCGTTGAAAATATAATTTTAACGTGAATGTGAATAAATAAATATTCATTTACAAACCGGACAGTTTGTTTATGTACACCTATTTGAAGGATATTGATTGGGACGATAAATTTTACACGTCGCCCAACTGCAAAAATAATATTCGGTGTATGTGGATTGAAACCCCACACGGGTGTTGGGATGATATTTGGCATACACTAATCCCAATTATTTAGTTGTATGTCGATCGATTGGTCGACGGACTGTGTAAGCATTGATTATTTATATTTAATGCTTATGCAGTTGTATGGAGCACTTTGGATGATGGTTGATTATTTATCGTTGTTATTATATACATGTGTTGTATGGAATCCATTTAATTAACATTATATGGTAATTGATTGGGCCTCATTCCAATTGGCAAAATAGAGAATGTTATCAAATGTGTATTCATGTGATGAATAGAATAATATAATAGTCATGTGTTGACAGTGCTCATGTGTTGAGAATATTCATGTGTTGAGTAAAATATTTTAAACAATAAAAATTTACATCTTGATCATAATTTTATAAAATATATTAAATAATATAGTAGTCATGTGTTGACAATGCTCATATGTTGAGAATATTCATGTTTTGAAAGAAAAATAGATTCATATGTTGAATATAATAAATATTCATTTGTTGAATAGAATAACGAAGTTATTGAAATATATAAAGCCGTGTTGATTAGAGATGCGCCATTTTGACACGAACGATATTTATATGTATTATATTCGTTTTTATAATGAATATAGTAAAGGAAGTGATTTCAAAATATAACATTTTGAAAATATTATCATTTGAATATCGATGATGTGGAATATTCAATTTTGATTCGAAATTGAATATGAAACTGAAATCGTTTCGAAAACGAATTTAAAACAATTTATAAAATACGTTTTAAAAGGAAATCGACGAAGTATATATAATATATATATATATATATATATTATGTATATAATGGCCTGAATAGAACGCGCCGCACCGCGGTAGTTCGCGAATTTCGACCATTGACTTCGAATTGAAGTTGCGGGAGATCCGACCGTCGGATTCTCCTGAAACCGGAACCTTGGGTCCGTATCGAAAAGAGCTTTCCAATGAATATTAGAAATTTGAAATCTAATGGTTGGATTTGGAATTATGTCCAAATCAAATTTGGAAAAGGTCGCTGTAAATGCAGTTCGATGACCGTTGACGGAAATCGACTATACGGGCCTTGATAAAATTATTAAAAATATCAATAATTTGTGTAAAATCATAAGAAATGATTTGTGAAGAATTGGGATGAAAAACTCCAAGTTTGAAAAGATAAAAATGGATTTTTATCGAAAAGAACTAGTTTATAACTAGAATTAAAATCCAATTATTTTTAAATAAATAAAGTGGATTTGAAGTGGTTTTAAAAATAATCAGAATTTCCAATACGTGAATTGGAATGGATTTGAATTGAAATTATCTTCGGAATATTTCGATGTTGGATTTCGTGATTAAACAGATATGGTTATGGAAATTTGAAAGATTTATTTATATCATTATTTCCAATACGATATTTGTTGGTCATAGAATTTGATATTGAATATAAGCCGATATATTTTCTATTCACAACCTTGTATTTAATATCAAATGTGATTTGGGTTTGTCGTGAATGGTGTCTTCATTAACACTGTCCTTAAGCCCAGTTAAGAAAAAGATTAAATCTTTCTATTTAGATTTAAGGAAGTGTACCAATTAAATAACATTTAATTGGAATTGAGTTTGAAAGTGATTTTGGTTTTATCGTGGACCGTGTTTTAGATGACATTGGTTCTTTATCCCAGTTAAAGACAGGATATTGATTTTTGAGAAGATTAAAACTAAACGGAGTTTTAATGAATCTGTAATTAGATTGAAATGTGAATTGATGATTTAAATTATCAAATTTGGAAAGTGATCGAGAACGGAGTATCACCAGTTTTGCTCCAAAGAGATAATTAAATCTTTAATTAGATTTGAACGCGAAATGGTAATTAATTTTACCGATAACACCGTGGTGTTAGATATGGAGTATTACCAGTTTTGCTCCATGGGATAAATAGGTTGGGATTGGGAAATAAAATAAATAATTACTTCGGTGTGGTTCGCTAATCCCGACTAGTTTGGAAAACCTTAACACGGTTTGAAATGATATCCAAAGGAAGATTAAAGAATAAATTTGGAAGAATTTATCTTTGATAAAATTAATGGGAACCTTTCCCGAAGAATGTGAAAATTTAAATAAAAGAATATTCTGAATTGGAATGAGGCATATGTTGTGTTTGCATAACACGTGTTTATTATATACGCGGATTATTCGGAAAGGCTGGGTTCATACCCATTCTGAATAACCGATTCGACGATATGTCGAAGATGAAGATGGTGGTTGAAGACCGGAAGTCTTCACATCGTTTGGGTGATTACTAATGATCTTGATTGGGCTGTACACCCAAGAGGAGGGAATCAGTTGGTGATGATCCAGACGTACTTGGAGATCGATGGATATGCGAGGAAAGTGCCTCCGGTTTCATTCAGACCCAGAACAAACTTGTAAATGCACTATGTGTCTGACATTGGATTTTATTCAGTGTTGATTGATCTCTATTAAATATACGTCTGTTTGGAGGCTGAGAATTTATTCTCTGGCTTAACGCCCTTCTCTGAGACGTACGAGCTCAGAGGTTGTATATCGATGGACATCAGTCGCATGGAGTGAATTGCCTATGTGGCACGCCTAAGTGGTAAATGATCAAGGCTTCTATTGAAAAGCAAAGTCTTGTGGTTGATGATCAAATCACGACCTGTGTGTCATAGCTTTGTGTATAATGTAAATTCGCGAGCCTCACACCTCGGTATGAGTCAAAAATGGGATACGGACCATTGGGAGAACACGACGTTTCTTTCTAGCTATGGGTGATGTCAGTGACCTACCTGCCCTGACATTTATATACTTTTTACCTGTGTGGTTGTTGGAATGCGAGGCGCCTCAGATATAGGTCAGATAGGACTGGGAAACGTGTGTTCAGGAATTGCCAATCCTCAAAAGTAAGAGAGGACCGGCCCAACCGATTCCAAGGATCGCTGTGTGTGGTCCTGAGACATTTGCTAGAGTGTCTCGAACGGAGAGGAGCTTGCCCCTTGCCTCGACTCATGATGGAATCCAATTTCCAATACATGAATTTCTGTTTTATTTGTAGAGCCTAGTACGGCGGCATAGTGGTATGGGTCACTTATGCCGTTTATGATTGATACTTATGATTAAAATTGTTTTGAAACTATACACTTATAGTAATATCAAAATAATCTGTTTTTAAACGTGTCAAGCATTTTTTGGCTATTATAAGGTAAAACCCTATCCTCCGGCTTGCGTTGCATTGTGTGATGGGACCTGGGTCTTATAATAGCTTCATTTTTCTTTATTTAGCATTTCGCTGTTTGTTTTATGCACTTGTATTCTTGGGAGGAAACCCGTTCCGTGTTATATGGCATGGTCCCTTGATTTACCTAACTTTAAAAATAAAGATTAATAATTGTTTTAGTTCTCACACCAGTCACATGACTGACATGGAGTTTATTCTTTTAACCTAAACTCTGGGTGCCCCTATTTTCCACATGGGTAGCTAGTAGTTTTGGTTTTGCAGATTTATATTCACAGGATCCTGATTTACAGCTGGAACGATGCTTGGAATGCTCTGTATCTGTGCGTTACTTTCAGTTGTGTTTTGTATTGTATTTCCGCTACTATGTAATTTATTGTAATCTCTGATATTTATCGAATGTGTAATATTTATTCATACTCTGTATATTCTTGTATTCTGATGGAATTTTTGTAATAAAAAATGAAATGTTCTTCTATTTGTGTTCTGATTTGTCTTGTTCTCAAAGCAATCCGGGCTTTCCTTACCGGGGAAGTTCGGGTCGCTATAGAGTGGTATCAGAGCTTTGGTTTACAGAGCTCGAGAACAGGACACATTAGAACCAAACGAAAGAATTCATCAGAGATTGGACTAGTAATATCCAATGAGAATGACTCGTTATAGATAGGATCAGTAGTATCCTAGAACGGGTGTGAAGAGTATATTTTTAAAATGAAGACAAATTTTGTTTTGAAACTCAAATTCAATTATACGTATTTGAATATTTTATTTGTATTGAATTTGGACAATCGAGTATATAAAGATTTCACGTATACGCGTCATGAACGTATATTCGAAGTTTTAATATACTGGATAGGTATAGGATCACACTCTAGTCGCTCGGAGATGATTTTCATGATGAAGCTCAATCACCAATATTTATGTTCGTGTTTCGAAAGTGTGATATCTGTATATTTCCATTAGACTGGTGTGAGAACCAAAACTAGACAGGTTTATTGTTGTGATTTAACATCAAAATCATGATTTTCTGTGTATCTATCAAAATTATGAATT
Organism: Allium sativum; assembly: GCA_030737875.1. Lineage (NCBI taxonomy): Eukaryota > Viridiplantae > Streptophyta > Magnoliopsida > Asparagales > Amaryllidaceae > Allium > Allium sativum. Next base: position 49,526,766 of record CM060918.1, read on the forward strand.
TGAAACGATAATCCACTAATTGATTGATGGTTGTGTTGTTTGGTTATTGGTTCAATATTTTGAACCATTTAGCCTAATTGAACCGAATATTGAACTGTATGGAAAATTGTTTGGAAATGCATGCATATACATGTACTTACATTGAATAGGTCATAGCAAGGAGGCTAGAGCAGAAGAATAAAATTGTTTGCCCGAGAAATAGGTACATGTTTACTAATTTCTTGGGTTTTGGATGATTTTATGAGCCGATTGGCTAGTCGCTTGGCTTTTTCTTTTTCTTTTGGATAGAAGAACGCCATGAGAGGCTATGTGAAATATCTCGAAGTCCCCGGTGCAGGGGAGGTTATGGTGAAATTTTTCGAAAATTTAGGGTGTTAGCCAAATTTTTGAAAAATTTGAAAAGTTCTTAGAAACTGAAAAGTTGAAGAACTTAAGCCATAATTAAAATAATGGAAGTTGAGTTGTTTAGTAAGCAACTTTCAGCTTCGTTCCTTTTCGAGGACGAAAAGTTTTAAGTAGGGGAGATTGTAACAACCCGGAAATTCTGAGCCAATTTAATTTTTTATTTTGGCAATTTTAATGAATTTTGATTATTTAAAATGAATTATTTTAAATAATATCGATGAGAAATTTATTTTGAATAGAATTAGAACGTATATATTTATATGAATCGTCGTTAGAAAATAAATATTTTATTTTTAATATAAAAGTAATTGAAAATGGCGTGGTAGTTCGATAATTCGATTTCAAATTTCAAATGAATGTACAGGATTCAAAATAAACCGGATTTTGGCGAAACCAAAAATATTAGAATTTAATTGAGAATATCTTTCCAACGAATCCGAAAAATTGAAATTTCATAGTGGGAATCAAAAGATATGTCCAGTTGAAAATTCAGAATAGTCGCTATGGAATTCGGGCCCTTAAAAATGGAAATTTTGCAAACGACCTCGGTTTTCGATGAAACCACTTTTGTTAGATCCGCGATGTCAAGTTATTGCTAGATTCCAAAATTAGTAATTTTTCGAATCAATATGTGAGCGTGGCAAAGGAAAACGCGTTTAACCAGTTTCAGTTGATTTTAATCGACTGGAAAATGGCCATTTTTCAAACGGTCTCAGAATTCGATGAAATTAGTTTTGTTAGGACCGTATCGTCAATACAAAGCTAGAAATAATTTTTAGAGTTAGTATGTGTCCCCGGTAAATTGAAATGCGCATTCAAATTCAATATATAGAGTTATATTTGGATTTTGATGAAAACTGATCGTAATAGCCGAACTGGCTCACGATACATATCCCACTGTGTTCGGAATGGGGGTAATACGCTAGGGACGATAGTCGTTGGGCCTCGTTTGGGGTTCAAAAGAAAAGTCAACTCTTTGAAATATAAAAATAATTAAATATATAATTCTCTTTACCCTTTACTTTCTCTCCCCTCTTCATTTCAATTCCTTCGAACATAAAAACCTGCTCGAACCCTTCTCCCTGTTGTCCATGCCCCCACCGCCACCACTGGAGGCGTGAGCGCCCCCACCTGACCAATGCACCACCCCCGCGCCACCTACACCTCAAGCCGCCGCCCCCTGACCGCTAGTGTAACAACCCAAAAATCTGGGCCAGTTTAAAATTTTTATTTTGGCAATTTTAGCGAATTTCGATTATTTAAAATGAATTATTTTAAATAATATCGACGAGAAAATTTCTTTTGAATAAAATTTAATCGTACATAGTTATATAGATCGACGTTAGAATATAAATAATTATATATAATTATTAAATAGAATTGAAAATTGCGCGGTAGTTCGATAATTCGATTTCAAACTTCAATTGAATGTACCGTGTGCAAAACAATTCGGATTTTAGTGAAACCAAAAACATTAGGATCTAATTGTGAATATCTTTCCAACGAATCCGAAAAATTGAAATTTCATAGCGGGGATCAAAAGATATGTCCAGTTGAAAATTCTAAATAGTCGCTATGGAATTCAGGCCGTTAAAAATGGGAATTTTGCAAACGACCTCGGATTTCGACGAAACCGCTTTTGTTGGATCTGTGATGTCAAATTATTGCTAGGTTTCAAATTTCATAATTTTTCGAATCAATATGTGAGCGTGGCAAAGGAAAACGTATCAGGCATTCTTTGGTTGTTATAAGGGAAAACCCTATCCCCCGGCTTGCGTTGCATTGTGTGATAGGACCTGGGTCTTATAACAGCTTCATTTTTCTCTATTTAGCATTGCTCTGTTCGTTTTATGCACTGGTGTTCTTGGGAGGAAACCCGTTCCGTGTTATACGGCGTGGTCCCCTGATTTACCTTACTTTAAAATAAAGATTAATAACTGTTTTAGTTCTCACACCAGTCCCATCACTGACCTGGAGTTTATTGTTTTAACCTAAACTCTGGGTGCCCTTATTTTCGACACGGGCAGCTAGTAGTTTTGGTTTTGCAGATTTATATTCACAGGATCCTGGTTTACAGCTGGAATGATATCCGGAAAGCTGTGTATCCGTATATCTCTTCTAGTTGTGTATTGTATTATTTTCCACTGCTATGTATTTAAATGTAATTTAAATCTCTGATATTCCTGTGTAATATTTATTCATTTATACTCTGTATATTCTTGTAATCTGATGCAATGTTGTAATATGCAATGATATGTTCTTCCGTCTGCGTTCTGTTGTGGCTTGTTCTCGAACTATCCGCGCTTTCCTCACCTGGGAAGTTACGGGTTTTTACAGTTGGTATCAGAGCTTTGGTTTACAAAGCTCAGAGAACAAGGCACATTAGAACCATACGAAAGAATTCATCAGATATTGGATTAGCAATATCCAATGAGAATGACTCGTTAGAGATGGGATCAGTAGTATCCTAGAACGAGTGTGGAGAGTATATTTTTCAAATGAAAACAATTCTGTTTTGAAATTTAAATCGTTTTACACGTATTTGAATAATTTATTTATATTGATTTTGGACAATTCAGTATATAAAGAATTTGCATATATGCCTTGCAAACGTATATTCGAAGTTTTAATATATTGGATAGATATAGCATCACACTCTAGTCGCCCGGAGATGATATTGATGATAGCGATCGCATCATCAACATTTATGTTCGAGTTTCGAAGGTGGGATTTCTATATATTTCCATTAGACTGGTGTGAGAACCAAAACTAGATAGTGCTTATTGTTGTGATTTGGCATCAAAAATTTGATTTTTGACTATGTATCAAAGTTATTAATTTCAAAAGATAATCAACTAATTGATTGATGGTTGTGTTGTTGATTATTGGTTGATTAATTAAAATTTGTATTATATAGCCAAATTGAACCAAATGTTGAACTGTATTGAAAATTAGTTGCATTTGCTTGCATATACATGTACTTACATTGAACAGGTCATAGCAAGGAGGCTAGAGCAGAGAATAAAATTTGTTTGCCCGACAAATAGGTACATGTTTACTACATAATTTACTGTTTTGTTTGGATGATGATGATTTTATGAGCCTATTGGCTAGCCGCTTGGCTTTTTCTTTTTCTTTTTGAGAATAGAAGGCCTATATGGCAATTTCGGGATTTTCTCGTGGCTCCCGGTGCAGGGGAGGTTATGGCGAAATTTTTCGAAAATTTAGGGTGTTAGCCAAATTTTTGAAAATTTGAAAATTCTCAGAAACTGAAAAGTTGGAGAATGGAAGCCAGATCGAATGTAGAGTTGATTAATAAAACCACTTTCGACTTTGTTCCTTTTCGAGGACGAAAAGTTTTAAGTGGGGGAGATTGTAACAACCCGAAAATCTGGGCCAGTTTAAAATTTTTATTTTGGCAATTATAGCGAATTTCGATTATTTAAAATGAATTATTTTAAATAATATCGACGAGAAAATTTCTTTTGAATAAAATTCAATCGTACATAGTTATATAGATCGACGTTAGAATATTAATAATTATATATAATTATTAAATAGAATAAAAAATGGCGTGGTAGTTCGATAGTTCGATTTCGAACTTCAATTGAATGTACCGGTTGCAAAACAATCCAGATTTTAGTGAAACCAAAAACATTAGGATCTAATTGTGAATATCTTTCCAACGAATCCGAAAAATTGAAATTTCATAGCGCGGATCAAAAGATATGTCCAGTTGAAAATTCTGAATAGTCGCTATGGAATTCAGGCCCTTAAAAATGGGAATTTTGCAAACGACCTCGGATTTCGACGAAACCACTTTTGTTGGATCCGTGATGTCAAATTATTGCTAGGTTTCAAATTTCATAATTTTTCGAATCAATATGTGAGCATGGCAAAGGAAAACGCGTTTGACCAGTTTCAGTTGATTTTAATCGACTGGAAAATGGCCATTTTTCAAACGGCCTCAGAATTCGACGAAACTAGTTTTGTTAGGACCGTATCGTCAATACGAAGCTAGAAATATTTTTCTGGAATTTTTCGAGTTAGTATGTGACCCCGGTAAATTGAAATGTGCGTTCAAATTCAATATATAGAGTTATATTTTGATTTTGACGAAAACTGATCGAAACGATCGAATCAGCCTATGAAACATATCCCATTGGGTTCGGAATGGGGGTATTACGCTAGGGACGATAGTTATTGGGCTTGATTCGGTGTTCGAATTAAAAAGTTACCTTTTTGAATTTAATAAAGAAATTAACTAATTTTATAATAACCACCCCCTTTTTTTCCTTTCCCCTTTAATCAAACCCCCTGGATTCATTTTCAATTCAGAACAAAGGAAAAAAAAAGAAACCAACGCAGAAATCGAGGCCCCGATTCCCCATCGCCATCGCCCAAATCGACGCCGCACCCCCGGCGATCTCCACCCATCGTCGAAGACCCCCCCTCGCCTCTCCTCTCCAGCCATCCCAAGCCCACCGCCTCCGCCTTTTGTACAGCCACCGGCCACTTGGGGCCGTCGAATTGGGGCCCACGCTGGGCGTTGGGGACGGGGACCTAGGGCTTCGTGAGGGCAGCGGCGGTTCAGACTCCGACCGTCTACAGTGGCGGCTCCGTAGGGTTTTTCCGATTGAATGATGGGTTTTCGATGAAGTGGCTTAGAGCCTGGAGCAATGCGAGGAAGATGAACGCAACCTTGTTTTTCTTTTTGGTGAGGGTAATCTCCTGTTATTGTTTTAAATGTTTAAAGTTTAGATTTTCTTTTTTGGATAAAGTAGAAATATTAAAGAAGTAATTTTTATAAAGTAGGAACAAAAATATTGTTTTTATTTATTGAATGAAGCTATAAAAATATGATTTTTATATAATTGAGAATATAAAAATATTATCTTTATATAGTAAAGATTATAAAAATACGATCTTTAGACGTGTTGTAGCGAATAAACAATATAAAGAAGTGATTTTGTTTAAAATATGAGTTGAGATTTTTATATATTGAATAGCATAGTAAAAATTAGATTTTTTATATATTGAATAGCATAGTAAACATTCGATTTTTATATATTGAATAGCATAGTAAAAATTAGGAAAAATTCGGTTTTTATATATTGAATAGCATAGTAAAAATTCGATTTTTATATATTGAATAGCATAGTAAAAATTCGATTTTTATATATTGAATAGCATGGTAAAAATTCGATTTTTATATATTGAATAGCATAGTAAAAATTCGATTTTTATATATTGAATAGCAAAGTAAAAATTCGATTTTTATATATTGAATAGCGAAGTAAAAATGTGATTTTTACATATGTAGAGAATACGGGCAAAGAAAGTGACAAAGGGCGAGGGGCGAAGATTTCTACCTAAGAAGAGTCGTGGGATTGGATTAGCTATAATGTGAGAACTTCTCACCTTTCAATTTAATTTTTCTAGTTATAAATATATACTAGGATGCAGACGGTGCTTAGCAGCACCCGACACCCGTCATCCACAGACCATGGATGGCTTGTTTGTTTAAATTGTTTGGTTGTGTAGTTGGTTAGATTATTTGGTTTGAATTGAATTGTTTGGTGAAATAAAATTGATTTGATTGATGTGTGAATGGCGTGGGCCTTCACTAGACCGAGGGTAAGGCAAGGCCTTGTCCCATTTCTAGTATCGCGCCGTTATGCCACCGAAATTTTCTAAAAATAAGTTAGAAAAATAAAGATAACATTTTATTTAATAAATGAACCGAATAGAATATTCATAGGTTGAATAAAATAGTTTGATCGTTAAAATATAATTTTTAACGTGAATGTGAATAAATAAATATTCATTTACAAACCGGAAGGTTTGTTTATGTACACCTATTTGAAGGACATTGATTGGGACGATAAATTTTACACATCGCCCAACTGCACAAATAAAATATGTGTTTGATTGTTTGAAACCCCACACGGGTATTGGGATGACATTTAACGTACACTAATCCCGATTGTTTAGTTGTATGTCGATCGATTGATTGACAGACTATTATAAGCATTGAATATTTATATTTGATTCTTATACAGTGTAGAATGCACTTTGGATGATGGTTGATTATTCATCGTTGTTGATATATACATGTGTTGTAGAAAATCCATATAATTAACATTATATGGTAATTGATTGGGCCTCATTCCAGTTTCGAAATAGAAATATTTGAAATAAAAATACTTGAAATAGAAATATTTGAAGAGGAATATTTGAATAGAAATATTTGAAAATAGAAATATTTGAAATAGAAATATTTGAACTAGAATATTTGAAAATAGAAACATATGAAGCCGTGTTGGTTAGATTGACGCCATTTTGACGTGAACGATATTTATATCGATTTTGTTCGTTCTTCAATGAATATTGAATAGATTTGAAATTCGAACTATATTGAAATGAATTGAAATTCGAATTATATTTAAAGTGAATTGAAATTCGAATTAAACTGAACTGATTTGAAATTCGAAATACACTGAAATAATTTGAAATCTGAATAGAAATGAATTCGAATTGAAATTTAATAGAATTGAATACGAATCGAAATTTAATTCAAAACGAATCGAAATTGAATTAAAAATCGATTTGAATTGAAATCAATTTGAAATGAATTTAAAACGAATTTATAAGGAAAGACTCAATTTTGATTTGAATTTGAAAAGAAGGAGTTGAAATCGTTTTGAAAACGAATTTTAAAACGATTCATATAATACATTTTGAATTGAAATCGACGAAGTATATATTATATATATTATATACATAATATAATGGCCTGAATAGAACGCGCCGCACCGCGGCAGTTCGCGAATTTCGACCATTGACTTCAAACGGATATTGCGAGAGATCCGACCGTCGGATTCTCCTAAAACCGGAACTGTTGGGTTCGTATCGAAAAGAGCTTTCTAACGAATATTGGAAATTAGAAATCTAACGGTTGGATTTGGAATTATGTCCAAATCAAATTTGAAAAAGGTCGCTGTAAGTGCAGTTCGATGGCCGTTGATGGAAATCGACTGTACGGGCCTTGATAAAATTATTAAAAATAGTAATAATTTGTGTAAAATCATAAGAAATGATTTATAAAGAATTGGGATGAAAACTCCATATTTGAAAAGATAAAAATAGATTTTTATCGAAATGAACTAGTTTTGAACTAGAATTAAAATTCTCTTTATTTTAAATAAATAAATTGAATTTGAAATGGTTTTGAAAATAACCAGAATTTCCAATAATTGCATTGGAATGGATTTGAATCGAAATTGTCTTCGGAATATTTCGGTGTTGGATTTCGTGATTATACAGATGTTGTTATGGAAATTTGAAAGATATAGATATATATATATAGTTATTTCCAATACGATATTTGTTGGTCGTAGAATTTGATATTGAATATAAGCCGATATATTTTCTATTCAGAGCCTTGTATTTAATATCAAATGTGATTTGGGTTTGTCGTGAATGATGTCTTCATTAACACTGTTCTTAAGCCCAGTTGAGAAAAGATTAAATCTTTTTATTTAGATTTAATGAAGTGTACCAATTAAATAATATTTAATTGTAATTGAATTGATATTGATTTTTGGGTTTATCGTGGACAGTGTTTTAAATAACGCCCGTTCTTTAACTCGATAATTAATGGAATGTGACTTTGGGTTTATCGTGAACCGTGTTTTAAATGACACTGATTCTTTAACCCAGTTAACGATTAAAACTAAGTCGAGTTTTAATGAATCTTTAATTAGATTGAAATAATCGAGAAGGGAGTATCACCAGTTTTGCTCCAGGCGTTAGTTAAATCTTTGATTAGATTTGAACGTGAAATGGTAATTGAATTTACCGATAACACCGTGGTGTTACATATGAAGTATAACCAGTTTTACTTCATGGGATGAATAGGTTGGGATTGGGAAATTAAAACAAATGATTACTTCGGTAAAGTTCGTAAATCCCGACTAGTTTGAATTGATATTCAAAAGTAGATTAAAGAATAAATTCAAGGAATTTATCTTGGATAAAATTAATGGGAACCTTTCCCTATGAATGTAAAATTTAGAAACTAACTGTCGGTTAGCCAAGCAGAATGGTTTCATGGATATTGATCTGATGTTGGTCGGCCTTCGGGGTTAATATTTGGGGAATTATTCTCTTGATTAATTTACGGTTAGTGACTGATGAATTGGAATGAGGCGTATGTTGTGTTTGTGTAGCACTTATTTAAAATATACGCGAGTTATTCGGAAAGACCAGGTTTATCCCATTCTGAATAACTGATACGACGATAAGTCGAAGATGAAGACGGTGGTCGAAGACCGGAAGTCTTCACGTTGTTTGGGTGATTACTGATGATCTTGATTGGGCTGTACACCCAAGAAGATGGAAACAGTTGGTGATCGTCCAGACGTACTTGGAGATCGATGGATATGCGGGATACTAGGTGCCTCCGGTTTCGTTCAAACCCAGAACGAACTTGTAAATGGACTGTGTGTCTGACATTGGATTTCATTCTACGTGACTGATATCGGTTGCATAGAGTGGTTTGTCTGTGTGGCATGCTAAGATGAAAATGATCGAGGCTTCTGTTGAAAAGCAAAGTCTTGTGGTTGATGATCAAAGCACAGCCTGTGTGGCACAGCTTTGTGTAACGTGAATTCACGAGCCTCACACCTCGGTGGTGAACCAAAAACGGGAGACGGACCTCAGGGGGGACATGCGTTTTCTTTCTAGCTAGGGTGGTGTCAGTGACCTACCAGCCCTGACATTTATATACTTTTCACCTGTGTGGTTGTTGCTGTTGCGAGGCGCCTCGGTTTGATCGGACGATCCAGGTCCGATGGAGTCATTCGTTGGCTCACTTACGCCCCAAAGGGCGGAGAAACGTATTGTTCAGGCATTATAATCCACATCGGTGGACTGACCCTGACGATCCAAGGGGCAGTTGCGGCTGTTCCTGAGACTCGGGCTAGACAGTCTCGAATCGGTTGAGGACTATCTTTTGCCTCGGTTCATAGATGGAAATCCAATTTCCAAATACGTGACATTTGCGGTTTTCATTGTAGAACTAGTATGGCGACATGATATATGGTACCCATGCCGCCTATGATTGATACTTATGATTTGAAGTTGTTTTATACACTATACACTGACAATAGTATCAAATGATTTGTTTTAAAATGTATCAGGCATTCTTTGGCTGTTATAAGGGAAAACCCTATCCCCCGGCTTGCGTTGCATTGTGTGATAGGACCTGGGTCTTATAACAGCTTCATTTTTCTCTATTTAGCATTGCGCTGTTCGTTTTATGCACTGGTATTCTTGGGAGGAAACTCGTTCCGTGTTATACGGCGTGGTCCCCTGATTTACCTAACTTTAAAATAAATATTAATAACTGTTTTAGTTCTCACACCAGTCCCATGACTGACCTGGAGTTTATTGTTTTAACCTAAACTTTGGGTGCCCTTATTTTCGACATGGGCAGCTAGTAGTTTTGGTTTTCCAGATTTATATTCACAATATCCTGTTTTACAGCTGGAATGATATCCGGAAAGCTTTGTATCCGTATATCTCTTCTAGTTGTGTATTGTATTATTTTCCGCTGCTATGTATTTAAATGTAATTTAAATCTCTGATATTTCTGTGTAATATTTATTCATTTACACTCTGTATATTCTTGTAATCTGATGCATTGTTGTAATATGCAATGAAATTTTCTTCCGTCTGCGTTCTGTTGTGGCTTTTTCTTGAACTATCCGCGCTTTCCTCACCGGGGAAGTTACGGGTTTTTACAGCCAGCGCCGCCCGTGGGGCCCCCGACAAGTAAAAGCCGATTTTTCTTGTCTCTGATGACTACATTTCAGTCTAGATCCCTTCTAGCCTCTTCCCCGAGCCTCCTCCGACTGTGGTGAGCGTTTAATTTCATTTTTATTTGTTTAAGTAATTAAAGGTGCAATTTTTAATTATAAATACTATATAAAAATGTGATTTTTTGTATAAGGATGCGATTTTTATTTGTATGAACATCATACAAAGAAGTGGTCTTTATTATGAAGAGAACATTATGAGAATTTGATTTTTGAAAATAATAAAGAAGTGATTTTTATATAGTAGAAATAATAAAGATGTGATTTTTATATAGTAGAAATAATAAAGATGTGATTTTTATGTAGTAGATATATAAAAATATAATTTTTATATAGAGAATAGCATGATAAAAATATAATCTTTATTATATGAACACCGTTGTAAAAATAAAATTTGTATCTATATGGTAGCGTTTTAAAAATAGAATTTTTATCTGTATAGTAGCGGTGTAAAAATAGAATTTTTATCTATATAGTAGCGGTGCAAAAATAGAATTTTTATGTATATAGTAGCGGTGTAAAAATGTGATTTTTTATATACATAGCAATAATATAAAAATGTTATTTTTATATATGTAGTGGCTACGGACAATGAAATTGACAAAAGGCGAGCACGACGAAGATTTCTACATATGAACAGTCGTGGCATTTGGTTTAGCTAGTCGGTGAGAACTTCTCACTTTAAATCTTGTTTTCTAGTTAAAAATACATACTAGGATGCAGACGGTGCTTAGTAGCACCTGACACCCATCGTTCATAGACCATGGATGACTTGTATGCTTTTTTGATGTGTTGTGAAGTTTGTTTGTGATGTTGATGTGAAATGGATAATAAAATATTCATGTGTTGAAATAAATTAATTATCATTAAAAATATAATTTTAACGTGAATGTGAATAAATAAATATTCATTTACAAACTGAATGGTTTGTTTATGTACACCTATTTGAAGGATATTGATTGGGACGATAAATTTTACATGTCGCCCAACTACACAATTAATATTCGGTGTTTGTGGATTGAAACCCCACACGGGTGTTGGGATGATATTTGGCGTACACTAATCCCAATTATTTAGTTGTATGTCGATCGATTGGTCGACAGACTGTGTAAGCGTTGATTAATTATATTTAATGCTTATGCATTTGTGTGGTGCACTTTGGATGATGGTTGATTATTTATCGTTATTATTATATACATGTGTTGTATGGAATCCATATAATTAACATTATATGGTAATTGATTGGGCCTCATTCCAATTGGCAAAATAAAGAATGTTATAAAATGTATATTCATCTGATGAATAGAATAATATAATAGTCATGTGTTGACAGTGCTCATGTGTTGAGAATATTCATGTGTTGAGTAAAATATTTTAAACAATAAAAATTTACATCTTGATTCTAATTTTATATAGTATATTAAATAATATAATAGTCATGTGTTGACAGTGCTCATGTATTTAGAATATTCATGTGTTGAAAGAAAAATAGATTCATGTGTTGAATAGAATAAATATTCATTTGTTGAATAGAATAACGAAGTTATTGAAATATATAAAGCAGTGTTGATTAGAGATGCGCCATTTTGACGTGAACGATATTTATATCGATTATATCATTTTTATAATGAATATAGAAAAGGAAGTGATTTCAAAATATAACATTTTGAAAATATTATCACTTGAATATCGATGATGTGGAATATTCAATTTTGATTCGAAATTGAATATGAAGTTGAAATCGTTTTGAAAACGAATTTAAAACGATTTATAAAATATGTTTTAAAAGGAAATCGACGAAATATATAATATATATATATATTATGTATATAATGGCCTAAATAGAACGCGCCGCACCGCGGTAGTTCGCGAATTTCGACCATTGACTTCGAATTGACGTTGTTGGAGATCCGACCGTCGGATTCTCCTAAAACTGGAACTGTTGGGTTCGCATCGAAAAGAGCTTTCCAATGAATATTAGAAATTTGAAATATAACGGCTGGATTTGGAATTATGTCCAAATAAAATTTGGAAAAGGTCGCTGTAAGTGCAGTTCGATGGTCGTTGACGGAAATCGACTGTACGGGCCTTGATAAAATTATTTGAAATATCAATAATTTGTGTAAAATCATAAGAAATGATTTGTGAAGAATTGGGATGAATAATTCCAAATTTGAAAAGATAAAAATAGATTTTTATCGAAAAGAACTAGTTTATAACTAGAATTAAAATCCAATTATTTTTAAATAAATAAATTGGATTTAAAGTGGTTTTAAAAATAATCAGAATTTCTAATACATGAATTGGAATGGATTTGAATCGAAATTAACTTCGGAATATTTCGATGTTGGATTTCGTGATTATATAGATATGGTTGTGGAAACTTGAAAGATATATTTATAACGTTATTTCCAATACGATATTTGTTGGTCGTAGAATTTGATATTGAATATAAACCGATATATTTTCTATTCAGAGGACTGTATTTAATATCAAATGTGATTTAGGTTTGTCGTGAATGGTGTCTTCATTAACACAGTTCTTAAGACCAGTTGAGAAAGAGATTAAATCTTTCTATTTAGATTTAAGGAAGTGTACCAACTAAATAATATTTAATTGGAATTGAATTTGAAAGTGATTTTGGGTTTATCGTGAACCGTGTTTTAGATGACATTGGTTCTTTAACCCAGGTAAAGACAGGATATTGTTTTTTGAGAAGATTAAAACTAAGTGGAGTTTTAATGGATCTGTAATTAGATTGAAATGTGAATTGATGATTTAAATTATCAAATTTGGAAAGTGATCGATAATGGAGTATCACCAGTTTTGCTCCAAAGCGATAATTAAATCTTTAATAAGATTTGAACGTGAAATGGTAATTAATTTTACCGATAACACCGTGGTGTTAGATATGGAGTATTACCAGTTTTGCTCCATGGGATAAATAGGTTGGGATTGGGAAATAAAATAAATAATTACTTCGGTGAGGTTCGCTAATCCCGACTAGTTTGGAAAACCTTAACATGGTTTGAAATGATATCCAAAGGAAGATTAAAGAATAAATTTGGAAGAATTTATCTTTGATAAAATTAATGGGAACCTTTCCCTAAAAATGTGAAATTTTGAATAAAAGAATATTCTGAATTGGAATGAGGCGTATTTTGTGTTTGTGTAACACGTATTTATTATATACGCGGGTTATTCGGAAAGGCCGGGTTCATACGCATTCTGAATAACCGATTCGACGATATGTCGAAGATGAAGACGGTGGTTGAAGACCGGAAGTCTTCACATCGTTTGGTTGATTACTGATGATCTTGATTGGGTTGTACACCCAAGAGGAGGGAATCAGTTGATGATCAACCAGACGAACTTGGAGATCGATGGTTATGCGAGGAAAGTGCCTCCAGTTTCATTCAGACCCAGAACGAACTTGTAAATGGACTTTGTGTCTGACATTGGATTTTATTCTGTGTTGATTGATCTCTATTAAATATACATCTGTTTGGCGGCGGAGAATTTATTCTCTTGCTTAATGCCCTTCTCTGAGATGTACGAGCTCAGAGGTTGTATATCGATGGACATCAGTCGCATGGAGTGAATTGTCTGTGTGGCACGACCAAGTGGAAAATGATCAAGGCTTCTGTTGAAAAGCAAAGTCTTGTGGTTGATGATCAAAGCATGGCCTGTGTGTCACAGCTTTGTGTATAACGTGAATTTGCGAGCCTCACACCTCGGTATGAGTCAAAAACGGAATACGGATCGTTGGGAGAACACGATGTTTCTTTCTAGCTATAGGTGATGTCAGTGACCTACCAGCCTTGACATTTATATACTTTTTAGTTGTGTGGTTGTTGGAATGCGAGGCGCCTCGGATATAGGTCTGATAGGACCGGGAAACGTGTGTTCAGGAATTGCCAATCCTCAAAAGTAAGAGAGGACCGACCCAACCGATTCCGAGGATCGCTGTGTGTGGTCCTGAGACATTTGCTAGAGTGTCTCGAATGGAGAGGAGCTTGCCCCTTGCCTCGACTCATGATGGAATCCAATTTCCAATACGTGACTTTCGATTTTATTTGTAGACCCTAGTACGGCGACATAGTGGTATGGGTCACTTATGCCGTCTATGACTGATACTTATGATTGAAATTTCTTTGAAACTATACACTTATAGTAATATCAAAATAATCTGTTTTTAAACGTATCAAGCATTCTTTGGCTATTATAAGGTAAAATCCTATCCTCCGGCTTGCGTTGCATTGTGTGATGGGACCTGGGTCTTATAATCGATTCAATTTTCTTTATTTAGCATTGCACTGCTTGTTTTATGCACTAGTATTCTTGGGAGAAACTCGTTCCGTATTTTACGGCGTGGTCCCTTGATTTACCTAACTTTAAAAATAAATATTAATAACTGTTTTAGTTCTCACACTAGTCACATGACTGACCTGGAGTTTATTGTTTTAACCTAAACTCTGGGTGCCCCTATTTTCCACACGGGCAGCTAGAAGTTTTGGTTTTGCAGATTTATATTCACAGGATCCTGATTTACAACTGGAACGATGCTTGGAAAGCTCTGTATCCGTGCGTTACTTTTAGTTGTGTTTTGTATTGTTTTCCCGCTGCTATGTAATTTATTGTAATCTCTGATATTTATCGAATGTGTACTATTTATTCATACTCTGTATATTCTTGTATTCTATGGAATTGTTGTAATAAACAATGAAATGTTCTTCTGTTTGTGTTCTGATTTGTCTTGTCCTCAAAGCAATCCAGCCTTTCCTTACCGGGGAAGTTCGGGTCGATACAATGAATGATGTTTATAAAGAAAGGTGAAAAATTATCAATTGGATAATTTAAATATTTAAATTCAAATACGAATTTAAAAAGAGAATTGGGAACGATGTTAAAAAGGGAAATAAGAAAATCTATTCCGATGTTCGGAATTTAAAATAAAATAAATCCAAACGGATTTATAATTAGAATTCGACTATGTCGAATTTGTAAAAATAAATTATATCCAGAAAGGGTGTTTAAATTTTATTAAATAGAAAATTGAAATTTAATATGAAAATATATTATATGTTATATATGGATAAGTTAAAATGAATAGAATATTCCAAAATAAGATTTTGGTTTTAAATAGATTTCGAAATGAAACTTGTTAATATATATAAAATAAGAAAACTTATAAACGGTGTTTATAAATATGATGAATTAATTATCAAGAGATAATTTGAAATATCAAATTAAAGTATTAATTTAAAAGTATAATTGAAGATCATTTCGAGAAAAAAAGGAAAGATGGTTTTTATTTCGGAATTAGGAATAAAAAGGGAATTGAGTTTCAAAACAGATTTTGAAATGAAACTTGTTTCAATATATAAAACAAGGAAGTTGGATTTATAAACGATGGTTATAAATCTTGTAAAATAAATTATCATTAGATAATTTAATCGTTTAAATTCAAGTATGAATTTAAAAAGTGAATTAGAAAACGGTTTAAAATAGAATGATAAATTTTATTCCAGAATTTGGAATATAAATTTAAGTGATAAAAGTCCAACAGATTTATAATCAGAATTTGATTATATCGAGTTTTATAAATAATTTATTTATAAAGGAACTGGAATTTAAAATAGAAGATTCAGTTATAAATAAATTTATAACCAAGTTATGGAATAATGAACGGATAGGGATAATCAAGAATATTCACTTGCCTTTGGTAAATGGGCTGAATTAATATCAAAATATATTAGAATGGAGTTGAAATTTATTTTAAGCGGAGTTTAAACGTTTATATTTATAAATATAATTAAAAACGAACTCGCCGCAGCGTTGTAGTTCGTAAATCGGCATTTCGAACTTCAATTGAGTATATAGAACTCAATTTAAGTCGGAATTCTTTGAAATAAGAATCGTCGGGACCGATTTGATAATAGTTTTCTAATGTAAGAGAAAATTTTGGATTTCGTCTTATAGATTTTGAGTTATGTCAAAATCAAATTTTCAGAAAAGCAGCGCTATAACCATTATAAAACCATAACGGTTTTTTAAATAAATAAAAGGATTTTAAGTAAATAAAATTTGAATTTCCATTTGAAAAATCCAGACTTGAGATGTAAAATAAATATGAACTCAATTGGAGTAAGTGAACTGATTTTTGAAACAAAAAAAATCAGAGTTTTAATTATTGAATAGAACTAACTAATTTGAAGGATAATTAATGGGATTTGGAATCGAAATTGGCTTTGATAAGTGAATAGGTTTAGTAAATTCATATTCGAAATCGAATATGAAACTGGAGAGAAAAATGGAATTCGATTGGTTTATAATCAAATTAGAATATATTTGAATGTGATATGTTCAAATAGAAAACGAAAGGGAAAAAGTGCCGATTAAAGAATAAATTAGCGAATTGAGTTAAAATGACCATACTGAGTTGGAATAAATTAGAAATGGACGCATATGTGTTAAAAAGGTATGGAATGAAAAGAATGAAGTTTATAAATTTTGTGCCCGACAATAAGGTACATGGTTAATTTCCATATGAGGTTTTATGCGCTGAATCGGCAAGCTGCTTGGCTTTTTAATTTTCTTTTTGAATGGAAAGGGCCCAGAGAGGCGTTTTGTAGTTGTACCGAGTGACCTGTACAAAGGAGGTTATGGCGAAAATTTTCTGAAATGTAAGGAGTTAGAATATTTTTAAGAAATTTTGATAGTTAGAAATCAATGTATCGATATATATAGAATTCGATAAGGAAACGAACTTAAAAATAGAATATTATAAACAAAAAGGAAATCTATAATTAAGTTTGGTAAATTTAGAAAAAGAAACATATACTGGTTTAAAAATGAATAATTGATTTGTATGGTGTTGATTATTCGAGGCAAGTGGTCTTGTCTATTTTGAAGTTAATGATGATTTCAGTCAAGGTCTGAGAGGTAATTATACCCCAACTTGATTGATTTAATTATTAACCGATAAATAGGATGATTCAGTCTTGGAGATAAATGATTAAAGAAATCTAGTTGAATGAAATATTTTGGGTTGTTGTAACGATGTTTTACACAACATTCGTTTTAACCTAAGTAAGTGGAATTTTGGAAACATATCATAAATATTTACTAAGTATAAAAATAACCGAGTTCGGGAAAGAGATAAGTAATTGGAATATTTTCCAATTACAAGTAGAAGGTATTTTCTAAGTATAGAAAATAAAAGAAGATGATATATGGAAATGTTTTCCAAATAGCATAAGGCGCCAAGACGAGTATTGAAAATATTTAGTTAGAAAATGTTGATAAAGAAATGGAGAAGTGATATAATTAATGAAATATTAATTAATGGGCCTACTGATTGTTTGATGTTATGAATGAATGTCTGTTTTTCTTCAGTAGCTAAATAACCGACTATCGAAGTATTTGCCAATATCTTTGTCAATATGGAGAGACAGATTGGATTATTTTCCGAGAACCACTCCATATTGGCAGTAGCGTTGCGAATCAGATTAAATGAAGACAAACGAAGATGGAGTAAAGTGCAAGGGCTTTTTCTATTAACCCAAGGTTGAAATTGCATAAGATGGATTAATGGAAATTGTGCCTTCGGTTTCGTTTAATCCCAGAGCGAACATATATGGACGAATGTCTGACAGAGTATTTCCAATGATCACATATGTTGGTCTGTATAAATATATATGGTGGCGGAAAATTTATTTTCTTAGCATAAGATCCAGAATATATTTGTGCATATCAATTAATGATTAACGGATCTAACAATGTGACATTCAAAGTGATTGTGCTATCAATGAATAATAAGAATCGTAGCCTCAGTCCTCAACAACCGGGAAATGACAAAAATCGTGCAGGCAATATAGCTATGTGGGTAGCTCTCATTAGGGTGTATTATCACCTATCTATAGAAATTCATTCAATTCCTTATTATATTCGATGCTGTCCCATTTGAGAAAACGGTTGCTAATCCCAACCGTTGGTGATATACATTCGATACACTCAAGTGAAATGAGTGGTCGGTCAGGTGTGGCCGGGTTACAAGATGTTCTTGTTGAACCCAGTATATTCTCCTCTAGAGATACACTATCGGAAGGTGGTTCCATACCTTGTCATATTGGAAATTCATTACCCAATAAGTGCCTGCGGTTTTGATTGTATATTATCTATGTGGAGCGTGAGATGAAAGCGTTTCACTAGATTTCTATTTATTTGATTTAGACACAATTATAATATCAAAAGAGTTTTGATATAACGATTATAGTTTTCTTTCAAAAGGATTTGAAAGTTAAATCAAGTATTTTGGATTCTCATACGAGAAAAACCCGTTCCGTGTTATACGGCATGGTCTTATGAGATATCATTTATTTTCTCAAATTGTTTTAAATTGTTTACTCATACTAGTCCCATGATTGACCTAGAGTTTATTTTTGTTTTGTTTTACCTAAACTCTTGGGTGCCCAAATTTTTACGGGTAGTCAAGTAGTTCAGGATTTTACAGATCTATCTAAAGGAGCTTAGAGCAGGAGGCTTCTGTGTTAAATATATAGTATTTTTATTTCCGCTGCGTTGTAAGTGTTGTACTTTGATAATTGTATGTTATACAGTCAAGATTTTGTATTTCAAAAGTTATGACATATTATATTTTGTTCCGCTGCGATGTGAGATTCTATTTTGTTATTTCCGTTCTTCTTCTACCCTTTTCTTCTTAAAAAAGAATGATTTGTATTTCTATGATAGTTGGGTTGGACGTGTGATATATGTAGTCAACTCAGATAGTACGGATTTGCGATTCATTACAGTTAAACCTGGTCTTTCCGAATAATTCGCGTATTTTATAATCAATAATCAAGTGCTATAAAAGCACATCATACAACTCATTCCAATTCAGAATACTCTTTTCTTCAAATATTAACATCATTAGGGAAAGGTTCCCAATAATTTTATCAAAGATAAATTCTTTAAAATTTATTCTTTAATCTTCCTTTGGATATCAATTCGAAACCAAATTAAGGTTTATCAACAAGTTGGGATTATCTAGCCTTACCAAAGTAATTGTTTATTTATTAATCCCAATCCCAACTTATTCACCCCATGGAGCAAAACTGGTAGTACCCCATATCTATCACCTATGGTGTTATTGGTAAATTTAATTACCATTTCACGTTCAAATCTAATTAAAGATTTAACTATCGCCTGGAGTAAAAACTGGTGGTACTCCATTCTCGATCATTTCCCAAATTTGATAATTTGAATTATCACATTCTCGTTTCAATCTAATTAAAGATTCATTAAAACTTCACTTAGTTTTAATCTCATAAATCATTAGTCAATGATTATTTAGCTTTGGGAAATCAAACATGCCACACTCGACAATCTACACCGTACCATTGATTTCTACCGATATATAACCTCTAAGCTCATACGTCTCAGAGAAGGGTGTTAAGAAAGAGAATAAATTCTTCGCCACCAAACTGATATATATTTAGTAGAGATCAACAGTACAGTTCGAAATACAATGTTAGACATGTAATCCTCTCTTTAACTGGGTTAAAGAACCAATGTCATTTAAAACACAATTCACGATAAACCCAAAATCATATTCCATTAACCATGGAATCTTCACGGAAAACAGATCAATATATAATCGATATCAATTTCCGTATCTGACTAATAATATAAATAAAATAACGACCATTCCTTTTAAATTATATATATATATATATATATTAACAGTCTTCCTCCAAAGAAGCTTACTTCGATTACTACCAATTGAATTCCATTCCATTCCAATTTATTTTATTAAATTGGAAAACTTTACTTTGGAAATTTTCCATTAAATTTTAATAAAAGATTTATATATTCCAAGTCACATTTCACTGTTAGTCGGATTAAAGAACGAATGTCGTTTAAAACATAATTTACAATAAACCCAAATTCACAATCCATTTTATACCAATTACTAAATATAACTGGAAACTCTAATAATCTTAATTAAAAGATTTATTCTTTTCACACAGGCTTCAAGAACAGTGTTATTTAAAACACCATTCACGACAAACCCAAAATCCAATTTCATATTAAATATAAGGCTCTAAATAGAAATTATATCGGCTTACATTCAATATCAAATTCTAAAACCAACACATATCATATGGGGAATAACCAATATCAAATTCAATATCAAATACAATGTTAAAAATTATGTGGAAGCTCCTGATCGTCGTCAGCTGCCTCGATTCGCGCGCAAAGTGGAACCCTAGTTTTGAACTAGGTGGAAACGTCGCCCTGTAACTGATAAAGGAAGGAGGTGTATAATTTAATTATTGACAACATTTTAAAAGCATTGCTAATTTAATTTGTTTAATAAAATCATATCTTTTTGATACGATGTCGAAATCCGATGAAACAGGAAGCATTGGGACCGTGATATCATACACTACCTTCTAGAAGTGACCGGAGAAATTTAAGAGCCAGCCGTCAATTATTAAGGAGTGGAACCCAATGTGAGATTTCTAAATTCAAATAAGATGGAGAAAAATATAATAGGTTGCCAACGAAGCTTAGTAGCTCCTGACACTACTTTCTGTTAAACCATGGATGATTGTGTGGTGACTGTGGTGTGAAATCGATTGTGATTGTGCATGATTGATTGTGGTTGCAACAAAATTGATTGGGTTTGTGGTAAATTCATTGTGTTGTGAAAATGAATTGTATTATGGAAATTATGGAAATGAAATTACTATAAGGTTGCAAGGCCTAGGTTAGCAGAGGAGCCGTGCTCAGACACGGTGCCAGTGCTAAATACCCTGCCGTTGTAATGCTGAAATTTTCTTAAATGAACTATATAAAAGATTTGTTGTTTGAAATAAATTGTTTGAACGATAAAAATAACATTTTTATTTTATCTATAAACCATTAAAAATATTCATGTTTTGAAATAAATTGTTTGAACAATAAAAATAACATTTTTATTGTGTGTATGAGCCATTAAAAATATTCATGTTTTGAAATAAATTGTTTGAACAATAAAAATAACATTTCTATTGCATGATGAACAATTAAAAATATTCGTATGTTGGATAAATTATTTAAACAATAAAAGTATCGTTTTTATTGTGTATATGAAGTAATAAAATGGTCGTATGTTGAAATATATATTTATTGGCCAAAAATATTATTTTTATCATGTATATGAAGTGATAAAAATGGTCATATGTGGAAATATATTTTTGTTGGCCAAAAATATTATTTTTTCATATATGTGAAGTAATAAAAATGGTCATATATTGTAATAAATATTTGTTAGCTATAAATATTATTTTTAACATGTATATAAGCTAAATAAAATAACCATGTATTGAAATATATTTTTGTTCGCCAAAAATATGATTATTGTCATACGTATGAAGTGTTAAAATAACCCTCTATTTAAATAAATTCTTTTCATTAAAATTATTATTTTTAACATGTATATGAAGTGTGAAAAATAGTCGTGTGTTAAAATAAATATTTTTTAGTTAAAAATATTATTTTAACATGCTAATGAAGTGAATAAAATTGTCATATATGGAAATGAATATTCGTTCGCTAAAAATATTATTTTTAACTTAGATATGCATATATATACAATGCTAAACATGTAAATGGATTGGTTATTGAGTAAAGAAATATATCGCATGCCCGACAAATAGGTAAACCTTAATGAGTTGGCTGCACAATTTTATTTATTATATAAACTTCTGTGAATGCCATTGGATGCGGTGTGCTCGTTGTTCTGTGTGAGATTGTAAACAACGCCATAGGATAGTAACAACTAATTTTGAACTACACTACACGGCATACTTCATGAAGATAGCATACTCTATTATATACCATATAAGCATCTGAGCTTATGTGATGAGGTGTGGATTACCATATGGGAAAGACGCTCGTATGGCGATGACTGAATTACAGGTTGAATTGAGGATTGATATGGACTAAATAAAATATAACGGTAAATTGCCAGTTGAAATAAAACCCCCACACGGGTCTGGAGTTGACAATAATTCACCTTTGTCCTATTTTTAGATACGGCACATGAATTATTTATTTTCCAACACTGGACAAGGTGACGAGATTTATCTCTGGAGTTATGATTTTTACACACTCCCTTGGGCATAGAATAGGTCAATAAAAATTGTGTATGTTGTTTCTTGATTTATTGGGTACCTAATACGTCGCAGTAAATTTCCAAAACGCTCTCCGAACAAAGGAAGCTATGGCGAAATTTAAAAGCGTTAGCCAAATTTTTTGAAGTGAAAACGGTATAGAAATCATCGAATGAATTATATATATATATATATATATATATATATGTATATGTATATGTATACTAAACGAATAACGACGCTGCAATTCACGTTTTGGAATCGTAATTTTAAACGATTATAGCGGGAGATCCGACCGTCGGATTTTCCCAAAACCGGAACCGTTGGGTTCGATTTGGAAAGATCTTTCCAAAGATATAAAATTTGTTAAGATCAAACGATTAGATTTTGTGAAATGTTTAATTCAAATTTGAATGAAAGCAGTGCCATCGAATGACATGAAACATCGTTCGATGAAAATGGACTATATATATATATAAATAGTTATAAATCGTTATAAAATATTATAAACTATATGGAATGGAAATAAACCAATTTTAGTTGGTTAATTGGACATACTGACGGTCAAATGTATTTGACATGAAATTATTATATTGAATTGAAACATGAATGTCAAATAGTTTAACCATGGAAAGAATTGATTTGAATTCTATGTATACGTGAATTATTTGAAAAGGCAGAGTTAATTATCATTTCAAATAATTGATCGACGATTAAAAGTCAAAGATATGAAGACGGCGCTAGACCAGTGATCTTCACATCGAATGGATTACTACGGTTGCCCTGAATCGATTAGCTCCCAGGAGGGGTTACTGTGGTAGTGGTCTAGACGTATTTGTTGATTGTCCAGATGTGCGAGTGCCTCTCTCCTTTATTAGACATATGGGATGAGGAATAAGGCGCCTCCGGTTTTGTTTAGACCTAGAGCGGGCTTGTAAATGGATGTGTGTCTAACATTAGATTTCGTTCTATGTTGATTGATTTCTATTAAATATATATTTATTTGGTGGCGGAAAACTTATTCTCTTTCTTAACACTCTTCTCTGAGACGTACGAGCTTAGAGGTTATATATCGATAGATATCAGCCGCATGGCGTGAATTGTAAGTGTGGCATGCTGAGATGCAAATGAACAAGGCTTTTCTTGAAAAGTAGGGCCTTGTGGTTGATAATCAAAGCATGACTTTAAATATCATAGCTTTGTATATAGCATTAATTCGCGAGCCTCACACCCTGGTATGAACCAGAAACGGGAGAGGACCTCAGGGAGGACATGCGTTTCCTTCTAGCTAGGAGTGGTGTCATGGTATGGAGCCCGGACATTTTTACTTATGTGGATGATGGATAGCGAGGTGCCTCAGATATATCGGTCACTACGGGGCCGATGGATGATACGGTCGACATACTGACCAAACTTACGCCCCATAGGGCGGGGAAACGCATTGTTCAGGAATTATAATCCACTAACATAAGTGTGGACCGGCCCTGACGCTCCACGGGTCAATGCGTTCTTGTCCTGAAGCATGGGCTAGATTGTCTCGAATTCAATAAGGACATTCCCTTGCCTTTGTTCTTGATGGAAATCCAACTTCCAATACGACATTGTGCGGGTTTGATTGTAAACCTATATTGGCGGCATAGTGGCATGGGACTCTCATGTCATCTATGACTGATATATTATGGTTGAAATTGTTTTTGAAACATATAGACACTAATAATAATATGAAATGATTTTTTTTATACGTATCAAGGATCTTTGGCCATTATAAGGTAAAACTCTATCCTCTGGCTTGCGTTGCATTGTGTGATGGGACCTGAGTATTATAATGGCTTCACTTTTCTAAGAAGCATTGCATTGTTTAAATGATTTATTTTATTTAATACACTGGAAATCCAATGGAGTAAACTCGTTTCGCGTTAGCGGCGTGGTCCTGAGATTGACCTTATTACTAAATAAGTTAGGTAAGATTTCTCATACCAGTCTCATGACTGACTCGTAGTTTGTTTCACTTTACAAACTTGGATGCCCTTATTTTCTACATGGGCAGCCTTGTATTCAGGATTTAGCAGGCTCATTTTGGATAGCTATGGAGCTAAAGATGGATTCTATCATTTCAATTATGTTGTTCAGACTTCATTATGTATATTATGTTTGATTCCGCTGTAGACATTTTATATTAAGATGAAACTGTATTCTATACTAAGTATGATCCTGTTATGCTGTGTAACTCTGATGTTGATATTATTTCCAGTGTAATTTGGTGTAAATTATCTGGTGTAATGATATATTTTTGTTCTGCTATTACTGTTTATGTGTTATATTCCACTGATTATCCTTACTTCCGTGGCACAGGGGTTTGGGTCATCACAGTTGGTATCAGAGCTTTGGTTAACCCTAGCTCTGGAATACAACATGTTAACGAACTCGTTAGAAATAGAATCAGTAGTATTCTAGGGTGAGTAACTCATTATAGATAGGATCGGTAATGTCCTAGAATGAGTATAGAAAAATAAAATACACCCCAATAGAAGCATTTAAATTTAAATATATGTCTCTATGATTTACGTTATTTTTCTATTGGCCTGACTCTTTGTCTATTATTTGCAGACATAGTAGAAAATGAGTGGTAGAAACAGAAGAAGTAATTCAATGGTTCAGCAATCTAATGAGCCAATTGTGCTCCGACAGCCAGTATCAGATCTAGAAGTTCTAGTAAAGAAGTATTGAAATTTGAGTGGAGTACCGTTCTTGGGCAAAGAATCCATTATTGAAACACAAGTATGGATGCATTCTTCTGAGAGAATTTTTGAAGGCTTAAAACTGAGAGATGATCAAAAAAGATTACTGGCATATTGGGCACTCAAAGACGAAGCTTTAATCTGGTAGGAAACTGTTACTAGGGAAAATCCAGATGGCAATATTACCTGGGATAGATTTAAAGAAATTTTCGAAGAAAGATTTATTCCTCTAGAAGCAACTAAGGGCTATATGATGAGTTCTACCATCTGAAACAAGGAGATGTGACAATTCAGGAGTATCAGAATAAATTCAATGAACTTTCCACTTTGGCTCAGAACTAATTCGAGATCCTTTGAGGAAGAATATGAGATTTATTAACGGACTTCAAAGAAGGTACGAAAGTAGAGTAACTGCACATGTGAATCTTCCTTTTTCTAAGATGATACAAATGGCTTGTCGCTATCAGAATGTTGATAAGCAAGTGTTTTGGAAGAGGAAGCAGTTCTAGCAACAAAAGGAAGTTCGAAACTGATAGTCCTGAGGCATGTATGAAGCATGAGGCAAGTACAAAGCCTAAGGCTAGTAAGAAGCCTAAAGCCAATAACAGAGGGGTTAAATCTAAGGAAGAACCGTTAACTACTGCCATATGCAATAACTACAATAAACAAGGGCATTTGCTAAGGAATTGCAAATCTTCGAAGAAATGAAGAAAGAATGGATCTTAATCCAAGAAGAATTTTCAATAGAATAGAGAATGCAATAAATGCCATCAGACTGGTCATCTTTCAAAGAGTTGCCAGCTATCAAAGGAGTCTGAAGTAGCTCATGTAAATGAAGTGGCAGAAACTCCAGCACCCTCAGCAAAGGCCAGATGTATTGGAAGGCACTCTTACTGTTAACAATATTCCAGTTAAGGTGTTGTTTGATATGAGAGCGTCATGAAGTTTTATTTCGAGTAATGTGGTTAACAAATTGAATTTAAAATTGAGACGCCTCAAAGAACCCATCAGTGTCCATAATCCGATTGGGGGTTCCCTTGATCTTAGTTGGATTTGTGGGGAGCCTATCTCTTATTCCCGTTATCGGTTCCCTTCCATCTCGATGGTCATGAATTTTACCGAATTTGATCTTATTTTAGGATTGGATTGGTTAACCAAATATGAAGCTGAAGTTAAATGCACCGAGAGAATTGTTAAGACTAAAACTAAATTCGGAAAGTATATAACCATACCATGTGAAGGTCCCAAATTCAGATAGAAAGAATTTTGGTTTGCTCTTGACGTCTCTCCTACTTTAATAGAAAATATTCCTATCATCAAGAATTATGCAGATGTGTTTGAAGAATTTGATAACTTACCTCTGCATAGAGAAATTGATTTCAAGATCGATCTAATTCCGAACGCAAGGCTAGTAGTGCATGCAATTCGGAGAATGACCTTGAAGGAAAAAGAAGAATTGGGGGATCAAACTCGACAATTGCTATGGAAAGTCTGATCAAGTATAGTTTTTTGAATTGGGGAGCAGCAGTGGTGATTGTGCCAAAGTCAAAAGGTACTCTCAAACTATGCGTAGGTTATCGTAACTTGAATAAGCGGACATTAAAGAATAAATATTCATTACCCCGTATAGATGATTTGTTGGATCGTTTGAATGGAGCGCAAGTGTTTTCAAGGATGGACATAGCTAAAGGTTTCCATCAACTTCGTATTGCCAAAGAATGTGTTCCTTTGACAGCATTCAGAGGTCCAGACTTATTTTATGAGTGGTTAGTAATGTCGTTTGGCTTATGTAACGCTCCAGCTTATTTTGTCAATCTAATGAACAGAGTATTCCATGAAATCTTAAATAAATTCATAATGGTTTTCATTGATGATATATTGATCTTCTCTAAGTCAACTAGCAAGCACGCTAAACATTTGGAGCAGGTTTTAGAAATTCTGAGAAAGAACGTATTAAAAGACAAATTTTCCAAATGTATATTATGGCAAGAAGAAGTGAAGTTCCTTGGTCACGTAGTATCAAAGGAAGGAATTTTAGTGGATCCAAGCAAAATTACAGCTATTCAAGATTGGAAACAGCCTAGCACGCCCACAGAAGTCAGAAGTTTTCTAGGATTGGCTAGTTATTATTGGAAATTCATAAAGGATTTTTCGAAGCTATCTAGTCCAATGACACAACTTACTAAGAAGCACGCAAGATTTAATTGGACTCCAGAATGTGAGGAAGCTTTCTAAGAGCTGAAATTAAGGTTGACTACTGCTCCAGTGTTGACTATTATTGATTGCAATCAAGATTTGAAATGTTATACAGATGCTTCTCTTGAAGGAATAGGTGCGGTATTGATGCAAAGAGGCCAAGTAGTTGCTTATGCTAGCCATCAGTTGAAGCCGTATGAGAAGAGGTATGCTACTCATGATCTTAAGTTGTTAGTCGTCGTGTTTGCTTTGAAGATAAGGAGGCACTATCTATTGGGTGAGAAGTTTGATTTATACAAAGATCATAAGTCATTAAAGTATTTGTTCACCCAGAAGGATTTGAATTTGAGACAATAGCGTTGGTTAGAGTTTCTTGCGGCGTACGATCTAGATATTTTGTATACTCTAGGGAAAACCAATGTCGTAGCTGATGCGCTTAGCAGAAAGAATGTGATCATCGCTAATCTTATTATTATGCCTTCATTGATTGATAAAATCTCTGTTCTCCAAAAAGAAGATGAATTTGTTCAGAGAATTAGCAAGCGGATTCAGGAAGGTAAAGCTTCAGATTTTCATCTTGACAGTAAAGGGGTTTTGAGGCTGCAAGGGAGAATTTGTGTTTTAGAAGTTCCAGAACTCAGAAGAAGGGTGCTAGATGAATGTCACAAATCTATGCTCAGTATCCATCCTGGTGTGAGTAAGATGTATAATGACCTCAAGCGAACATTCTGGTGGAAGTCGTTGAAAAGAGACATCTCTATATATGTTCGCAGGTGTTCTACTTGCCAACAGGTCAAGAGTGATCAACAAAAACTCACCGTATTGGTACAACCATTAGAGATTCCAAATTGGAAGTGGGATCAAATTTCCATGGATTTCATAGATGGTTTGCCCAGAACCAAGAAATGCAATGACAGTATATGGGTGATCGTAGATCATTTCACGAAGACCACCCATTTTATTCCTGTCAGATAGAATAGAATAGCTCAGAGTCTGGCACAGATATATTTTAAAAAGATCGTTAGACTACATGGAGTTCCTAGCAGTATTGTCAATGATAGAGATCCGATTTTCGCTGGTAAGTTCTGGGAAGCATTTCAAGTAGAGCTGGGAATAAAGCTGAATCTTAGCACCGCATATCACCCCCAGATAGATGGCCAAACTGAGAGGGTGAATCGTATATTAGAAGATTTGTTACGGGCTTGTATTCTTGATTTTGGCGGATCATGGGAAGATCACCTACATTTGGCTAAGTTCTTATATAATAACTGCTATCAAGAGAGCTTGAAAATGTCACCATTCGGAGCATTGTATGGTAGACCATGTGGATCTCCTGCATGTTGGGTAGAACCAGGCAATCGACTAGTATTGTGTCTTGACATGATTCGAGAAGCTTGAGATAAAGTTGATTTCATTAAGAAGTGTTAGCCTACTTTGTGAACTAGGCAACACAAAGTCAAGATATCAGACATTGAAGAGCATTTTTAATTAGAAGACTTCGGTTCGGATCGGAGAAGACACTACAGCATAGATCGGACAGTTGCAATCGTTCGGGTCGGGTCAAAGCAACGTATCGGTTCGGAGCGGATAAAATCTCCTGTTCGGATCGGTGAGCTATTGCTTTTGAAGGCAGAGAGCGCGTGTTCGGATCGGAGGGCAGTCTTCTTCAAGATGGATCGGAAAGCCACCCAATTGCTACAGAGATAGGTCGGAGCGGAGCAGAATAAAGAGAAGAGAGGATTGTCACCAAAACAACCCGGGTCGGATCGGATATCCCAATCCGAACCCCTGGTATATATATACCTCTGACCCGAACCCATTTTTCGTATCGTTCCCCCTGCATAAGCGCCTGGATATCCGGATCGGCTATGACCAGTTCCTGTCCATAACGTTCATTACTCTGATGCGTTGTCAACACAATAATTCATCCGAACCCGAGGCTAATGGGATGGACAAAACGTGGCTCCGATCCGGATCGGGTTTTGAGCAAATTCACACTTATAAATACCCCGTCTGGAGACAAAGAAAAGGATCTTTTTTCTGGCACTTGGAGAGTTCAACCACCTTCATAACCCGAATTCCAGCAATCCCGGAAAATCCAAATCTTCTTTCATTATTTGTTTTCAAACAATTGAGTGATTGTGAATGAGTTGTGAGAGAGATCAAGTGAGTATTTCATTGTATTTGCAACTGAATCATTGAAAATAGTGAAAAACAAGTGGACGTAGGCATTTCTTCGCCGAACCACTATAAATCCTGTGTGTTCATTTTTATTTTTATCTCATTTCATTTTGCTTTTAATCAATTTGGGTGTTAGAACCACTTTTTGGTCTAACATTTTGGTGCTTTCACTGAGAACCCTCATCTGAATTCTTTATTTTCCGGGATTTCTTTCTACTTTTTGGACCGTTGAGTTCAAAGAAGTTTATCCTTAAGTTTCTCCGCTCTTTTATATTTGTTGAAGTGATTGTCAAAGAATCATGGCCAAAGGAAAAGGCAAAGAAGTTCAATCTGGTCGAGGAAATGGAGCTGGCGAGGATCAGCAAAATGCAGTTGTAACAAGGTCTCGGGGGCAGAGTTCAGCAGCAGGAAGAACCAATGCAGGAAATCCGAGTCGCCAACAGGGGGGGAGCTCCGATCCAATCCGGGTAGGAGATTCTGAAGCAGTGCTTCCCCCAATCTGAACCGACCCGAGCAGCTTGCCACGTACCGATCCGATCAGGCTCCCCAGCTCCGAACCGACCCGATCTCCTATCTCCGATCCGATCCGATGCTTGGTGAAGCTAGAACCTCCACTCGAGTCCCTACGAATGCTCCGATTCCAGCCACCAGGGTTAGTGATCAGGTTAATCCATCTGCGCCCATCACACAAGGAGATTTCTCGCGCTTACTTGACATGCTTGAGAGCACAAGGGAGGCTATGAATGTCCACGAGCGCACTAATCTCATGATGCAGGAAAATATGAGGCTCATGAGTCGGGAGATTAGTGAACTCCGTCGACAGAGAACTCCATCACCGGTTCGTCACACACCAGTGGATCAATCTTCATCTTCCGAGGAGGAGCGGCCCCGTGAACGAAGGCCGCTCGAACGACCTCAGAATGTGGAGCAGATGACATTTGGATCTTTGGGATCTCGTGAGGATTTTGCACGAGCGCTAGGAAACAATGACCCCACACGGGGGCAAAGACTCCAGTCCCCTCCTCCCGAGATCGACCGGGAGCGCAGGAAACAGAATCGAGCAGAAGCAGCTCGAAGAAGAAGGGCATCTCCTGAACAAGAGCCCAGAAGGAACTTCGATACTAGGGCCAGGGAACCTGAGCGGCCCCTAACTAATGCAGATGTGCAGGCAATGGTTCGCCAGATCATGTCCGAGAGCCGGAACTATACAAATGAAGATTATGGCATTGAGCGAAGCCATACTCCTTTCACTGACGATATCCTCGACTTCCAATTTCCCCGACGCTTTAACTTGCCACAGATGGACAAGTACAACGGAAGGACTGATCCGGGACAGCATTTGATGTGATACTCGTAGCTCATGAATGTTGTTGCTGCCCCTGATGAAGTGAAGTGCAAAGCATTCCCAATCTACTTAGAAGATGTGGCGCTGTTCTGGTTTACCCGACTTCCTCCTCGTTCGATTTCGAATTACAAGGAACTAAGCGAGCGTTTCATGAACCAGTTCCGACTCCATGCCCGAAAGTCCAAAAGTGTTATTGAATTATCGAGAATTAAGCAGGCACCAGGAGAGTCTTTGAGGGCATATCTTGACCGTTTTAACCAAGCTGTGACTGAGGTCAGTGACCCGCATGAGCCCACTATTCTGATGGCATTGAAGGAAGGAGTCGATCCTGAATCTGAGTTTGGAGATTACCTTTCTGGGAAAACACCCTCCACAAGGGAGATATTCTACGAAAAAGCCGATATTTATCTAAGGCGAGAGGAGGCCAGGGCAAACCGAAAGAGAAAGTCTGAGACGGCTTCAAAAGAAAATGTGCAGAGTAATATCGTCGTGAAGCAGTCTGGGGAAAGTTCTGGCAAGGTTGAAGTAAATGTAGGAAACAAGGGTGGAAACAACAATGCTGGAAGCGGGGGTAACAACAACAATAACCGTAATCCGAACGGTAACAGAAGAAACAGAAATAGGGGAAGTGATCCTAACAAAAGACCCCGATTCCAGACCTATGAGAATTATACACCATTGAACGACACCCTGGAGAATATTTACCTGGATACATACAATGTTTTGCAGTACAAAAGACCGCCACCTCGTGATTCGACCGAGAAAGAAATGGCAACAGGGAAATTTTGTTTGTTTCATGGAACTCATGGGCATTCAACCAATGAATGTCGGCATTTGAGGGATGCGATTGAGAAGCTGCTGCGTGAAGGGAAGTTGGATGAATACAAGGTTGCCCCGAGGGACAGGGGGCAAGGAGAGCAGGCTCCAAAACAGATTCTACCTGCTCCTAAACCTACAGCGCAGCAGAAAGGTAAAGGAATTGTTATCAACTCCATAGTGGGCAGACCTCACCCGGCAATCCGAAGTTTCAGATCAATGGATCAATATGTAAATGCTGCCAAGCATCTAGACGTGAATGAAGGTGATGATTTGGAAGATATCACCCCCATAAAACAACAGAAGACCATGTTTGACAACGTGGTATTCCGCAGCCGAGATAATACTGGGATCCAGTCACCCACTGACGATCCGTTGGTTATTACTACCACCATTGGGCCGGCCTTGGTTCATAAGGTATTAGTAGACAACGGAAGTTCCGTTAATATTTTGTTTAAAAAGTCATTTGATCAGATGAAGCTTGAATCTGAAGATTTGAAGCCATGTGAAGGATGGATCAGAGGCTTCAACGGGGCGTCGACAGCTCCCATGGGATACATAGAGTTGCCTGTGACCCTGGGGCAAGGAGAACGTAGAAGAGTGCGGATGCTTCAGTTCGTGGTATTGGACGTAGATTCGCCTTATAATGCATTTTTGGGGAGGCCCGCCCTTGCTGAATTCAGAGTTTGTATCGCCCCTTGGTGCTTGTTACTTAAGTTCCCAACCGAAGCCGGAACTGGAGTAATGAGAGGGGATCAAGTTTCCGGACGGGCCTGCTACGTGGCCGAATTAAAGATGTTGATGAAAGGACTTAACGTTGAGAGTAAAGATGCCTCGTCTCCCTCAAAGGGGGGCTCGGCATAGCAATTAGAGAGATTGACCCCAAAGGAGTTGCCCAAAGGAACGCCTGAAGACCTGGATCCCAGAAAAGACGAGGAACCAGAGGCTAGGAATGCAACTCCTAATGAAGTGACAGTGGAAATTCCCATTGATAAAGCTGATCCGACAAAAGTTTTGAAAATTGGTTCTCAATTGGATCCACGTCGAGCTAAAGAACTAACGGACTTCTTGAAGGCAAACTTAGACGTGTTTGCCTGGACCCATGCTGACATGTGTGGGATATCGCCATCCATTATAAGTCACAAATTGAATGTAAACCATAAACATCCGCCTGTGAAGCAAAAGAGACGCATGCTGGGCCCAGAGAGATCGGCTGCTCTCAAAGAGGAAGTAGAGAAGTTGAAGAAGAATGGATTTATTCGAGATTCGACATATCCCGACTGGATATCGAATCCCGTCTTGGTAAAGAAGCCAAACGGAAAGTGGCGGACTTGCATTGACTTTTCAGATTTAAACAAAGCTTGCCCAAAAGATAGTTTCCCACTTCCCAGGATTGACCAGCTTGTAGATTCGACAGCAGGTCATAAACTTCTCTCTTTCATGGACGCATATTCTGGATACAACCAAATTCCTATGCACGTACCAGACCAAGAACATATGAGCTTCATTACGAATTTGGGATTATATTGTTATGTGGTAATGCCATTCGGATTGAAAAACGCTGGAGCTACTTATCAGCGCTTGGTGAACAGAATGTTTTATAATCAAATAGGAAAAACTATGGAAGTTTATGTGGATGATATGCTTGTCAAATCGAAACAGTCCTCCAGCCATACGCAAGACTTGGCGGAAATGTTTGGTATCCTGCGAAAGTACCGGATGAAATTGAATCCTCTGAAATGCTCATTTGGAGTGGCATCGGGAAAGTTCCTTGGCTTCATTGTGAGTTCCCGAGGAATTGAAATTAACCCTAGCCAGATAGCAGCGATTAGAAATATCGAAGAGCCGAGGAGAATTAAAGACGTCCAAAGTCTTGCAGGGAAAGTAGCGGCGCTGAGTAGATTCATCTCCAAAGCCACAGACAAATGTGTTCCGTTTTTTGATTTGATTAAAAGAGGAAAGAAGAACTTCGAGTGGACTCCGGACTGTGTTGAGGCCTTTCGAAATTTATTGGAAATGCTAGAGAAACCGCCGATTTTATCAAAGCCCGTAGATCACGAAGAATTGTTTGTTTACTTGGCAGTCTCGGCTCACGCCATCAGCACAGCCCTGGTTCGAGAAGAAGACAAAGTACAAAGGCCAGTGTATTATGTAAACAAGAAATTAGCAGCGGAAGAGCGCAACTACCCAAAAATTGAGAAGCTCGCTTACAGCCTCCTGATCGCATCCCGAAAACTTCGTCACTATTTCCAAGCCCATCCAATAACCATATACAACGACCAGCCCTTAAGGCAGGTGTTGCAGAGACCCGAAGCATCGGGAAGGTTGATCAAATGGAACATAGAACTAAGTCAGTTTGATTTGAATTTTCAACCACGAAAGTCAATCAAGGGGCAAGCTCTAGCAGACTTTATTGCGGAGTTCACCATTCCAGAGGAGGAAGTAATCGATGACAGAGTGGTTAAGTCCGAGGATGAGTTAAAGATAAATCCGTGGAAACTATATACAGATGGAGCCAAGAACGACCGAAGGTCCGGAGCTGGAATCGTCTTAGTCACTCCCGAAGGACGGTCGTTATATTACGCCCTACGATTAGAATTTTCGGCGACTAACAATGACTCTGAATATGAAGCCCTAATTGCCGGGCTGAAGCTTGCTAAAGACCTCGGAGTAAAAATGTTAGACATATTCTGTGACTCTAAAATTGTTGTTTGCCAAGTGCGAGAGGAATTTGTGGCTCGAGGACCTCGCGCCTACCTCAGGAAAGTGAGAGAGCTATTGAATAGCTTAGAGCGGTACAACATAACACACATTCCCAGAGTTGAAAACCAGAAAGCGGATAGGCTGGCAAAGCTGGCTAGTTCCGACATTCCAGAAGAGACTGAAATAATTCCAATTGAAACGTTGGAATCGCCAAGCTTTGAGTCAATGGAAATTGAATTCGCTTTTGAAGCGGAACTAGAGAAGGAGTCGTGGATGACTCCAATTGAGAATTTCCTTAAGAATGGGACACTCCCATCAAAGAAGAGTGAGAAAAGAGCTGTAGTTCGCAAAGCTACCAGATATATCATACAAGATGATACTCTTTATAGGCAAGGATTTTCTATGCCCCTGTTACGATGTATAGCACACGACGACATCAAGCGTGTACTAAGAGAAGTACACGAAGGTGAGTGTGGAGATCATACAGGAGGTCAAACTTTAGCAAAGAAGATATTGCGATACGGATACTTCTGGCCTACGATTAATAAAGATGCAGCTGATTATTCACGACGCTGCGATAAGTGCCAGAGATTCGCCAAAATCCCCAGGGCACCGTCGACCCAACTTAAATCAATGGTGAGTCCTTGGCCATTTGCCACGTGGGGAATTGATATCATTGGAGTTCTACCAATTGATAAAGGAGGAGCTAAGTATGCAATAGTGGCCGTGGACTATTTTACGAAGTGGGTGGAAGTTGAGCCCTTGACCAAGATCACGGCAAGAAAGGTGATAAGTTTTGTGGTCAGAAATATTATATGCCGGTTCGGGATCCCAAGGACGATTATAACTGACAACGGAACCCAATTTGATAGTACTGAATTCAGAAATTTCTGCCAGAAGTATAAGATAGACAAACGATACACTGCAGTTGCCTATCCGCAATCGAATGGGCAAGTAGAGGCAATAAACAAAGTAATAAAATCCATCCTCAAGAAACGGTTAGAGCGTGCAAAGGCAAAATGGGTTGACGAATTGCCCCTAGCTTTGTGGGCATATCGAACAACATTTAAAACGGCCATCGGTCATACCCCTTTCTCTCTCTCCTTTGGCTCAGAAGCTGTAATTCCAGTTGAACTGGAAGTTCCTTCCCACAGGGTGACATATTATGACCCGATGACGAATCGGGCACTCTTACTTGAGTCTCTTGATGAAGTCGAAGAAAAAAGGGACGAAGCAGATTTGCGTGCGGCAAGACATCGACGTCAGATGGCACGCTATTACGACAAAAAAGTTCGCCTCAGGACTTTTGAACCAGGAGATTTGGTGCTAAAGAGAGTCTTTCCATCCCTTCCTCACCTCGGTCCAAAATGGGAAGGACCCTTTGTCATCCAACGTAAACTTGAAAAAGGAACCTTCAAGTTAACGACCGTAGATGGCGAAGAAGTCCCCAGAGCATGGAATGCCCAACACTTAATGCGATATTTGGATTAGAAATGCTTTACTTTGTGTTATTTTTCTTATGAACTTTGTAATAAGGCACGACTTGCCTTTGGAAAATCTGACGATATGAATGAAGAACTATAAAGTGGATGTAGGCTACGACTTAGCCGAACCACTATAAAAATATTGTGTGTTATTTACTTTTATGCATTTACATTCATCAGTTATTCTATTGTGATTATAAAATACAGGATGACTCAGAGCCTAAAAAGGTTGAAAACAGTCTAGACATAAAAAGAAGCACAACAACTATTTGTGCGATAAGACATAAAAAAGAATGAGAAAACGACATTCTTAACTCTAACTCTCCAGAGAGAGAGAGAGAGTATAAAAGCGTCTCCGACTGAGCGCTGAAAAAGAAATTCTTCTCCTAACTCTAACTTTCCAGAGAGAAAGAGAGTATAAAGGCGTCTCCGACTGAGCGCTGAGAAAGAAATCTTTCCCCTCTGAAAAACCGGGGAATGAATGGATTACTGAGCTTGAACTCTAACTCTCAAGAGAAAGAGAGAGAGTATAAAAGAAATGCCAGAAAAAACGACAGGTATTGACGACACAGGAAGTGCTATCCCGTCAGAGAATCGGGAGCATTCAGATTGCTTGATTAAGCATTAAATAATTTGTGGGAATTGACTGGGGACACGTATGTATACGCATATTTCCCCCCTCCACAACTTCGTTTCATAACTATAGACATGCATTTTTACATAAGTGCAGAACTACTAACAAACAAACATTGCAGAAAATGAGTTATTTTTATTTACAAATGAATGAATTTGTACAGGAAACTAGCTAAAAAAAAAATGCAGGAGCTACTCTTGCAGCAGCAATTATTGGTTCACTAAATGCTAAAACGATACAAGGCAATCCACTATTTAGATTTTGAATGAGCCTTGGATTTCTTGGCGGCTTTCTCCGCGTCCTTTGCTTCTTTTTCAGCCTCCGTCAAGATTCGTTTTGACTTCTTTTTTCCTGAAGAGGCAGTGCTGGAGCCAGTAGACTTCTTCCCGGAGGGCGGGGCGCTGGAATCAAGAGAAGATTTTTTAGCGAGTTCTTCTGTAATAGATCTAGTTGAGAGCTTAACAACTAACCTTGATCCCGCATCCACAACTGCGAGGGGCTTCAGGGCTTCAGGGTCTAGTTCTTCGGCTTTTAATTGCAAGCGCTTGTCTTGATCAGCCTTCATTGCAGCCAAGGTAACGTCATCAGCACTTTTTGACTCCCCGATTATTGCAACTTCTGGTTCCTCTTCCTGACCCCCGTCACCGCCATCATCCCTTCAAGCCGCTATCATTTCTTCATCATGGGGAGTGGCGGCCTTAGTCGGCTCACTTCCTTCTCCCAAGTCTATAGAAGCAGCCTTGTCTTCCCCTCTTTTGGCCTTTTCTGCGGGCTTTGTCCCGGCGATGGCTCCTTAAGTCACATCTGTCTTTTCGGATGACTCAACACCAATAGAATGAGAAGAAACAGTTATCAATTCAGGCGAAAACAATGGGTCTTTCATAGATTGTTCAATCACGTGGCGAAAGGTAGAAATAGCCTTGGCAAATTGAGGAGAAAAGGTAGGGATACCTTCCGAAGACCTCTCGGCAGGGGTGACTACTAGCTCTGGTGTTGTTTCAGGAATAGGGGATAGCAAAGTTGTTCGGGGAATTCCCGGATTTTTAGGATCATACCCCTCTACTTCAGAAGTTGCAGGGGCAGAAGAAGAGGAACCTGCTTCGAGAACAGTTTTTTGTTTAGACTTCCGTCTCTCTTCTTCCATGGCCTCAGCAATAAGGCGGCGCCCTTCAGCTAGGCGCTCCGGTTCATCATCCCTCAAGTATTTCTCCATTAGCTTATCTTCGTCAACGGAATCGACCTTAAGTTCCTCTTTTTCCCACTCGATGATCTGATTCCACACTTGAACTAGAGTGGATGGGTAGTCCTCGATCCAAGAAATGTTCCGGCGACGGATAATATGTGGGAAGAATTCAATCATTAGTTCACCGAAACCCTGAATATCAGCCTCCGCCTCTGATAATTGCTTGCGGGCTTCCTCCGCAGATTTGATGGCACACTCCACATTGCCCTCGGCCAGGGAAGCTCTGTTCTCTGCCTCCAACAACCTTGAAGCCAAGTCAGCATTCTTCTTTTCTAGTTCAGCACTCCTCTGTGCTAACTCGGCATATTTCCACTCAAGGTCAGCATAAGCAAGGCGTGTCTTAGCAGCTTCTGACTTAGCCTCGTCAGCTTTCTTTTTTAGTTCAGAACGCTCTTGAGTGTGAGATTCCAGCAAGTCATGGTAACGTTTTTGCATATCCTCGAATTGTTGTTTGAAGTTAGAAGCGTCCCTTTGAGCGACAGCTAGCTGAGCTTGAGTGTCTTCTAAATCTTTTCCTAGAGCTTTTAAGGCCTTAGCATCCTCCTCCGCTGTCTTTTGCATTGAATCAGTATTTGTGATTAGAGTGCGGATGATTCTAGAAAGATTGCGTGAATATTTGAACATCTCAGTATACTGTTTTTCCACCGCATCTATCTTTGCTTTGGCCTCATCTGCCCATTTAGACGAAATAGGTTCAAGGGCAGGTAAAAAAGTGAAAGTCTCGAAGTAGTGTTCGGGAAATTGTTCCTTCAAATATGCCCGCTTTACTGCAGTTTCCGCATCTAGTGGAGGAGGAGCGGGGATTGTCAATTCGGTGTCCCTGTGTAAGGAGGATTCGGTTGATTCTTTGTCTGTCCTAGGTCGTTTAGTAGCAGGAACCTGGTGCTTACTACGAGACCCGGTTTCTTTCGGAGGACTTCTCTCTCTACTGCGCTTTTCATGGGAAGAAGTGGAGTCTTTAGATGGTGGTCTGTCCTCTTCCCTGCGGCTTTGATAACCCTTATATTTCTCTTGTTCCGGTCGAACTGGTGAACGGGAACATGAGGGTCGAGAACGATAGGGATCATAAGGCCTTCTCTCCTCCCTACTACGATCATCCCGGCGGTCATACTCGACATCCTGAGGAGGATTGGACATGCTGCGACGAAGCTTCCTGATATCGTAGTAGGATCGAGACATCGTACCCGCACGATAAAACAAACGAAATTTAGAATTAATGGATTCACGAAGAAAGAGGTACAATGAATGCTAATGCCGTTATATAAAGTGTATCCTAAGTGGTGTGTTTCCCCCCAACCAACCCGAGTCTGAAGCTAGACTAGTACGGGCAGGCTCTTTGGCCTTAGCGGGAGTGGTCTCTTCAGAAGAGGTGAAGACTAAAGGATCCTTCCTGAAATCCTCTGAAGTGTATATAGTCTCAGGTAAGGGGAGATCCCCCAAACCCTGAAATATTTGCTCATCAGTACTAGGGACATCCCCCTCGGAAGCATGCAGCGGCGACTCTTGGGAGGATTTTGACTTTTCCAGAGAAGTAGCCTCCTCGGGGGCAGTGTATCCTTCACGATGCTCTTCGGCCAGATTAGCCAATTCATCATCTTGTGTAGAAGATGGAGAAGGTGAAGTTTGAAGAGGCGCTGTAGGAACTCCTGAGCCTTCTCCTGTCTCTGGGACTACCTCCACTGGAGGAATGTATGCGTATGGAGCCGTCCCATGACCGATGCTACGAAAAACGGATAACAGCCCATGAAAGTGAAGGTATTCGTCTTTAAGGACTTCGTCGATAGTCAAGAATTTCTGATCGCCATTAAGAAGTCGGTGCATCCGATCAAAGAACACCTGATCTGATACCTGTTTGGGATTGTCGACTGCAAACGAAAAGGAAAACAAGTTAAGGTGATGATTCAAGTGTATAGAGCCCGGATTTAGAAAATCAGTGCTTTACTTGATTTTGTCCACCTCCTGGCGCATCCAGGCTGTCGCTTCACGTAGAACCATTCTAGTCTGGAATCTCGAGCTTTACTGCTGAATGGTGCTGAGATTATCTTCCTTTTTGGAACTGACTCAAAGTAGCAGAAAGATGGAGTCTCTCGAGTTCGATGCTTGAAATTATAGAAGAAGTGAACGTCATCAAACGTGAGCTCTATCCCTAAGATTTCACGATATGCTATGTACAAGGTGTGCAAATAGGCATTTGAATTGGGATGCAACTGCATGGGGGCAATCCGCATTTGTCTTAAAAAGTCAACGACGAAGGCGGAGGATGAAGGAAGCCGTGGCGATGGAATTAGTCAAGTACCTTGCTAGAATCGTTCAACTTAACTGCGAATGTAAATCAAAAACAATTATAGCAACGAGATTCGAGATTGCAAGACTACCTATGTATTTGGTTCAAAGATTGAAGCGAGAATTTTGAATTTTTTTGGAAAGACTAGGGTTTTGATGTGGAATCGGTTCGGTTGGGCAAGAACAGTGAATAAAAGAAAAGAAGAAAAGTGAAGTAAATTTATATAAAAAACAAGCTGACTATTCGTATTCCCGCTCGGACCGACTCGAAAAGCCCAATGACGCAGCTTGGCCCACTAATCCATTGCAGAGTATAGGAAGAAGAAGATCCGTCCGGGTCGGAACCCGAACCAGAAATCCGTTCGGGTCGGAATCCGAACCGAACAG
This sequence comes from Allium sativum, assembly GCA_030737875.1. Lineage (NCBI taxonomy): Eukaryota > Viridiplantae > Streptophyta > Magnoliopsida > Asparagales > Amaryllidaceae > Allium > Allium sativum. Next base: position 49,567,226 of record CM060918.1, read on the forward strand.
GATGCAGTACGACAGCTTGGCATGTGAATTCAAAGGGAAGGATGAAGGCGTCATGCAACAGCAATCAAAGCATGCTCCATTTCCAACAGAAGCATCCTTTGAGGGGGCAAAGTGTTAGCCTACTTTGTGAACTAGGCAACACAAAGTCAAGATATCAGACATTGAAGAGCATTTTTAATTAGAAGACTTCGGTTCGCATCGGAGAAGACACTACAGCCTAGATCGGACAGCTGCAATCGTTCAGGTCGGGTCAAAGCAACGTATCGGTTCGGAGCGGATAAAATCTCCTGTTCGGATCGGTGAGCTATTGCTTTTGAAGGCAGAGAGTGCGTGTTCGGATCGGAGGGCAGTCTTCTTCAAGATGGATCGGAAAGCCACCCAATTGCTACAGAGATAGGTCGGAGCGGAGCAGAATAAAGAGAAGAGAGGATTGTCACCAAAACAACCCGGGTCGGATCGGATATCCCGATCCGAACCCCTGGTATATATATACCTCCGACCCGAACCCATTTTTCGTATCGTTCCCCCTGCATAAGCGCCTGGATATCCAGATCGGCTATGACCAGTTCCTGTCCATAACGTTCATTACTCTGATGCGTTGTCAACACAATAATTCATCCGAACCCGAGGCTAATGGGATGGACGACACGTGGTTCCGATCCGGATCGGGTTTTGAGCAAATTCACACTTATAAATACCCCGTCTGGAGACAAAGAAAAGATCTTTTTTCTGGCACTTGGAGAGTTCAACCACCTTCATAACCCGAATTCCAGCAATCCCGGAAAATCCAAATCTTCTTTCATTATTTGTTTTCAAACAATTGAGTGATTGTGAGTGAGATGTGAGAGAGATCAAGTGAGTATTTCATTGTATTTGCAACTGAATCATTGAAAATAGTGAAAAACAAGTGGACGTAGGCATTTCTTCGCCGAACCACTATAAATCCTGTGTGTTCATTTTTATTTTTATCTCATTTCATTTTGCTTTTAATCAATTTGGGTGTTAGAACCACTTTTTGGTCTAACAAGAAGCGACTACAAGCAGCTCAAAGCCGACAGAAAAGTTATGCAGATTCTAGAAGAAGAGATTTGGCTTTTTCTGTTGGTGATTATGTGTATTTAAGGGTTTCTCCGATGAGAGGAGTAGTTTGATTCGGGAAGACAGTAAAGTTGGCACCAAGATATATTAGTCTGTTTTCTATACTTGAAAGAATTGGAACTCTTGCTTACAGGGTTCAATTACCAGACTGGTTGCCCGGAGTACATGATGTGCTTCACGTTTCTCAACTAGAAACTTCGTAAACATGTTCATGATCCAGATTTGATTGTAGAAGAGGCAGCACAACAAGACTTGGATATTACTCTGAAATTAGCAGTGAGGAGAGAGCCACTGAAAATTATTGGCAAAGAAACCAAGGTTCTGAGAAACAAGAAGGTTAACTTAGTCAAAGTACAATGGAGCGGAGATCCTAGAGACTATACATGGGAAACAGAAGATAGCATTAAACATGCTTATCCCAAGTGCAGAGTGGACATCTCTGACTACCTCTGGTGCAAGGTACATTTACAAATTTTCTATTACCGTTTTGTTTCCTACTTTATTATTGTTTCCTTTTCGAGGATGAAAAGTTTTAAGTGGGGAAGATTGTAACAACCCGGAAAACCAAAACCAATTTAAAATTTTTATTTTAGCTATTTTAATGGATTTTGAATATTTAAAATGATTAATTTTAAATAATAATGATTTAAAATTTATTTAAATCGAAGTTAGAAGGTATATATTTATTTTAATTATAAAACGAGCCAGAAATGGCGCGGTAGTTTGAAAATTCGATTTCTAATTTCAAATGAATGTATAGAATTCATAATAAATTGGATTTCAGTAAAACAGAAATATTTGAATCTGTTTAATTATACCTTTCTAAGGAATGTGAAAATTTTAGATTACGTAACGAGAATTGAAAGTTATGTCTAGATTAAAATTTAGAATAGTCGCTATGGAATTTTAATATATATATGGCCCTTAAAAATAGATATTTTGCAAATGACCTCCGTTTTCGACGAAACCACTTTTGTTGCATCCAGAATGTCAAATTATTGCTAGATTTAAAATTTTATAATTTCTGGAATTAATATGTAGCGTGTTAAATTAAACGCGTTTGGTAATTCCAGTTTGAATTAGATCGACCAGAAAAAGGCCATTTTTCAAACGGTCTCCAAATTCGACAAAATCAGTTTTGTTGGGACCGTATCATCCAAACATAGCTAGATCTATTTTCCGGGAATTTTTGGAATCAGTATGTGGCCCCGTTAAATTAAAGTGTACATTCAAATTCAATATTGAATGTTTTATATTTTAATTTTAAGAACAACTGACTGAAACAGTCGAATGGGCTTAAAGAACATATCCCATGGTATTCGGAATGGGGGTATTTAGCTAATGGCAACATTCATTGGGTTTGATTTGGAGTTCGTATTGATTAATGGTATTTTTGTAATTTAAAGAATTGAATAATTAATTATATAAAGTAGCCAATAGAAATTCACGAACCCTAAATCCATTTAGACAGAAAACCCGCAGCCTCCCAACACGATCGATACGGAAAACTGCTCCAGACAATTCCCCTTAAAATCTTTGAATCCATGCATTAATCCAAGAAAGTTCTGAAGAGAAAATATAGAGAATCAAGTGTTCTTCAGATCCATACGATGAGATCTTCCCTGGTGTCATAGTTTTCGAGAATCATGCCCATGAAGACCCGTTGTTCGCCACCAGTTTCCTTCGGTTAGGCGAATGCGAGTTCGAGGTGAGGGGGCCTTGGGAAACACTTGCGGAGCACTACGACGTGGAAGCACCCGATCGTCGTCAGCGGCCTCGATTCGCGTGCAAAGTGGAACCCTATTTTTGAACTAGGTGGAAACGACGACCTGTAACCAATAAAGGAAGGAAGTATATAATTTAATTATTTACAACATTTTAAAAGCGTTTCTAATATAATTTATTTATAAAAATCATATCTTTTTGATACGATGTCCAAATCCGATGAAATAGGAAGCATTGGGACCGTGACATCATACACTACATTCTAGAAGTGACTGAAAAAAATTTAGAGCTAGCCGTCAGTTAAGAACGAGTGGAACCCAATGTGAGATTTCTAAATTCAAATAAGATGGAGAAAAATATAATAGGTTGCCAACGGAGCTTAGTAGCTCTTGACACTACTTTCTGTTAAACCATGGTTGATTATGTGATGATTGTGGTGTGAAATTGATTGTGATTATGTATGATTGATTGTGGTTGCAACAAAATTAATTGGGTTTGTGGTAAATTCATTGTGTTTTGAAAATGAATTGTATTGTAGAAATTATGGAAATGAAATTATTGTATGGTTGCAAGGCCTAGGTTAGCTGAGGAGCCGTGCTCAGACATGTTTCCGGTGCTAAATACCCTGCCGTTCTAATGTCGAAATTTTCTGAAATGAATTATATAAAAGAGTTGTTGTTTAAAATAAATTGTTTGAATGTCGAAAATAACATTTTTATTGTATGTATGAACCACTAACAATATTCATGTTTTGAAATAAATTATTTGAACAATAAAAATAACATTTTTATTGTATGTATGAACCGCTAAAAATATTCATGTTTTGAAATAAATTGTTTGAACAATAAAAATAACATTTCTATTTTATGTATGAACCAATAAAAATATTCGTATGTCGGATCATTAAATTATTTGAACAATAAAAATATCATTGTTATTGTGTATATGAAGTAATAAAATGGTCATATATTGAAATATATATTTGTTAGCCAAAAATATTTTTTTATCATGTATATAAAGTAATAAAAATGGTCATTTGTGGAAATATATTTTTGTTGGCCAGAAATATTATTTTTATTATGTATGTGAAGTAATAAAAATGGTCATATGTTGAAATAAATATTTGTTGGCTATAAATATTATTTTTAACATGTATATGAGCTAAATAAAGTAACCATGTGTTGAAATATATTTTTGTTCGCCAAAAATATCATTATTATCATATGTATGAAGTGTTAAAAATAACTGTGTTTAAATAAATATTTGTTAGTTAAAATTATTATTTTTAACATGTATATGAAGTGTTAAAAATAGTTGTGTGTTAAAATAAATATTTGTAAATAAAAAATATTATTTTTAACATGCTAATGAAGTGAATAAAATTTTCATGTATGGAAATGAATATTTGTTCGCTAAAAATATTATTTTTAGCTTAGATATGCATATATATACACATGCTAAACTTGTAAATGGATTGGTTGTTGAGTAGAGAAATATATTGCGTGCCCGACAAATAGGTAAACCTTAATGAGTTGGCTGCGCAATTTTATTTATTATATAAACTTCTGTGAATGCCATTGGATGCGGTGTGCTGGTTGTTCTCTGTGAGATTATAAACAATGCCATAGGATAGTAACTATTAATTTTGAACTACACTACATGACATACTTCGTGAAGATAACATACTCTATCATATACCATATAAGCATTTGGAGCTTATGTGACAAGGTTGGGATTACCATACGGGTGAGACGCTCATATGGCGATGACTGAATTACGAGTTGTACTGAGGACTGATATGGACTAAATAAAATATAACGGTAAATTGCCAAATTAATTAAAAACCCCATATGGGTCTGGAGTTGACAATAATTCACGTCTCTCTTGTTTTTAGACACGGCACATGGATTATTTATTTTCCAACACTGGACAAGATGACGAGATTTATCTATGGAGTTATGATCTCTACACACTCCCTTGGGAATAGAATAGGTCACTAAAAATTATGTATGATGTTTCGGGATTTATTGCTTGCCTAATACGGCCCAATAAAATTTCAAAATGCTCTCCGAACAAAGGAGGAAATGGCGAAATTTTCCGAAATTTAAAGGCGTTAGCCAAATTTTTGAAGTGAAAATGGTTTAGAAATTGTCGAATGAATTATATTTATATATATAAATATAAATTAAATTAAATTAAATGAATAGCAACGCTGCAGTTCGCTATTCGTAATCGTAATTTTAAACGATTATAGCGGGAGATCCGACCGTCGGATTTTCTCGAACTTGGAACCTTTGGGTTCGCTTTGGAAAGATCTTTCCAATGATATAAAATTCGTTAAGATCCAATGGTTAGATTTTGTGAAATGGTTAGTGCAAATTTGAATGAAAGCAGCGCTATTGCCATCGAATGACCTGAAACGTCGTTGGATGAAAATGGACTATTTATATATATATATATAGTGATATATCGTTATAAAATATTATAAATGATATGGAATGGAAATAAATCGATTTTACTTGGTTTATTGGATATTCAGATGGTTAGATGTATTTGACATGAAATTATTATATTGAATTGAAACGTGAATGCCAAATAGTTTAACCATGGAAAGAATTGATTTGAATTCTCTGTATACGTGAATTATTTGAAAAGCCCGATTGGAGAATGGAGTTTTGATGACAACAACCTTATTTCAATTATCATTGATTATAAAATATATGCTAACACATTTTGTATAGAATATATATATATATATATATATATATATATATATATATATTTGTGTGTGTGTGTGTGTGTTAAATACAGGAAATTTTACTGAAGACTGTACAGTTATAAAGATAATAAGGGATTCAAAGATCAGAGTAATTTCAAGACTCATGAGTAATCAATATTTCAAGAACTCAAGATTAATATAGTTATAGAGTCTAGATTTTGTAAGACTCTAAATAGCACTCCCGGTTCAAATTCTAATTCTAATTTTCAAATTCTGATTTTTCAATTCTATCCTCAATCCTCTCTATTATATTTTTCTATTTTATTCTCAATCCTCTCTATTTTGTTTTCCTATTTGTTTCGATTTTTCTTTGTTTTCAAAATCTAAATTTTTTTATATACTTTATATAGTTTCAAACTTTATAATTTTATAAATATATTTATATCGTTTAAAAGTATGTTTCCATATGATTTTCTATCATATAATATTAATTTACAACAATAGAATTTTACTCAAGAATTTCCAGAATTAGTTTTATATCAAAACACTTGAAAAATGCTTTGAAAATAAAAAATTCACATAAGTATGTCGACATAGCAAAAAGTGTATGTCGACATATAACTGCTATTTTTTCTAATTTTGAAGAGAAGTGTCTTTTAACTATTTGAAACGCTTTAGAACCGTTGCAACCCTTCATACTCTATAAAAAGAGGTTAAAACCGAATTTTTTAACACATCTTCTTCTCTAACTTCATACTCCTTCATCCTACCATTATTCTTAATCATTTTTATGGTTTTTACATTTATACTCTGCCGAATTCAATTCTGTTTTGATAAAAATTCTTCTCTCTACATCTCTACTCTCTGAATCAAGTGCTATGAAGAGTTATAGGGTTGTTTTGTAATTGGTTGGGTTGAATAAACCTTGTTGTGAGTCAAATAAGAGTCGGTGTGTCCTTGTAGGCCGTGAAATCAAGGAAATAGGAGTCGGTGTGTTCTTGTGAGCCGTGAAGTCAAGAAAGTAGGAATCAGTGTCTCCTTGTGGTTGGGAAATCAAGGAGTTTGTATTTAACTATTTAAAAATAGTAATAAAACTCTGCACAATCCAGCGTTTGCGGGGCTGGACGTAGGAGTGATCTGAACCAGTATAAAATCCAGTGTGTTCTTTCCTTTTCTAGCACTTTTATTTCTGTTTATTTTGCATCTGTCTTTGAATCTGTGTCTGTGATTGTGTTTGTGGTGTTTGAATCATCCCATAGTTCTCTCTAATTTTTATTTTTTGTTTAAATTCTTACAAACACTATTCACCCGCCTAGTGTTTGCTTTGCCTAAACGATCCATTCCACAGTCCCTAACAATTGGTATCAGAGCAAGGTCTTTCAAAAAGTTCATAATCTGATTTTTGAAAATTTGGTAAAACGGCAAATTTTGAAATGATTTATAACACTAGTTTAATTTATGTATCACATCAATATTAATAAGTATGCATTCAATTTGATTGAAAAATCAAATTACTATTTGATTTTTGATTTTTGAATTTTGAATTTTAAAATTCCTGAAATTTTGAAATTTTGATATATCATGACATTATTGTAGTTAGTTATTTTGAAAAGTCATTTGATTATTTGAAAAGTCATTTGATAATTTGAAAAGTCATTTGATTATTTGAAAAGTCATTTGAATTTTTTGAAAAGTTACTCGATTCGTTGAACAGTTGTGTTGTTTTATAGGAAAAGAAGTGTTAGATGGCTATTGGATAATCAAACTCTGAAAAGATGGTTGACGTGGCTGTTGGAAATTCAAACTCCAAAATGGTGGCTTTGAAAATTCAAATTCTGAAAAGAAATCAAAAAGAGGAGAAGAGTAACGACGGTTGGTGAAGAGACATCAAGAAGAAATGGATATATGTATATATATATATATATATATATAATATAAATCATCAAAGAAATGGGTATCAGATCACTTTATAACTTTGGATTTTCATCTACAACTTATCTTCATACTTTACTTCTCTTAATTTGCTTTGTAATGTCATTGGTTTCATGAGATTCCGTCAAGAATTGATCAAGTAATGATCAAATGAAGTTTTGGTGAATAAAGAGAGAAGGGAACCAAAATTGTCGACAAAGATCTTCAAATTGCATCCACAGTGAAACAACCCCAACGTCCCCGGTAAGGAAAGCCCGGATTGAATTGAGAACAAGCCACATCGAGACGCAAATAGAAGAACCTTTCATTGCTTATTACAACAATTCCATTAGAATACAAGAATATACAGAGTGTGACTAAATATTATTCAACAGAAAATATTAGAGATTACAATACATTACATAGTAGCGAAAAATAATACAAAGCACAACTGAAGGAGATATACGGATACAGGGCTTTCCGGGTATCATTCCAGCTGTAAATCAGGATCCTTTGAATATAAATATGCAAAACCAAAACTACTAGCTGCCTGTGTCAAAATAAGGGCACCCAGAGTTTAGGTTAAAATAATAAACTCCAGGTCAGTCATGTAACTGGTGTGAGAACTAAAACAGTTATTAAAAGCTTTACTTTAAAACAGATATATCAAGGGACCACGCCGTATAACGCGGAACAGGATTCCTCCCAAGAATACCGGTACATATATCAAAACAACGCAATGCTTTTTGGAAAAGAAAAGCTATTATAAGACCCAGGTCCCATCACACAATGCAACACAAGCCGGAGGATAGGTTTTTCCCTTGTAATAGCCAAACATGCTTGGTAAGTTAAAAACAAATCATTTGATACTATAATAAGTTTATAGTGTCAAAACAATTTCAATCATAAATATCAATCATAGACGGCATGGGTACCATATATCATGTCGCCATACTAGGCTCTACAATCAAAACCGCAAAGTCACGTATTTGGAAATTGGATTTCCGTCTGTAAATTGAGGCCAGGGATCGTCCTCGGCGTTTCGAGACAATCTAGCCTACCATGTTTCAGGAACAGCCGCAACTGCATCTTGGATCTTCAGGGCCGGTCCACCGATGTGGATTAAAATGCCTAAACACTGCGTTTCCCCACCCTTTGGTGCGTAAATGAGCCAAATGACTCCATCGGGTCCACACAGTCACAGATATATCCGAGGCGCCACGCAACAGCAACAACCACACAGGTGAAAATAATATAAATGTCAGGGCTGGTAGGTCACTGACACCACCCTAGCTAGAAAGAAATGCATGTCCTCCCTGAGGTCCTCTCCCGTTTCTTGTTAACAACCGGGGTGTGAGGCTCGCGAATCCACGCTACACAAAGCTATACCACACAGGTCGTGCTTTGATCATCAACCACAAGACTTTGCTTTTCCACAGAAGCCTTGATCATTTGCCACTTAGGCATGCCACACAGGAAATTCACTCCGTGCGATTGATATCTATCAATATATAACCTTGGGCTCGTACGCCTCATAGAAGGGTGTTAAGCAAGAGAATAAATTCTCCGCCGCCAAACAGATATATATTTTATAGAAATTAATCACACAGAATAAAATCCAATGTTAGACACTCAGTCCATTTACAAGTTCGTTCTGGGTCTGAACGAAACCGGAGGCACCTTGTACCTCGCATATCCATCGATCTCCAAGTACGTCTGGACGATCACAACCTGATTCCCTCCTCTTGGGTGTACAGCCCAATCAAGACCATCAGAAATCACCCAAACGATGAGAAGACCTTCGGTCTTCGACCACCGTCTTCATCCTCAACACCACGTCAAATCAGTTATTCAGAATGGGATAAACCTGGCCTTTCTGAATAATTCGCGTAATAATAAACAAGTGTTACACAAACACAACATACGCCTTATTCCAATTCAGAATATTCTTGTATTCAAATATTCTTATACTTTGGGAAAGGTTCCCATTAATTTTATCAAAGATAAATACTTTAAATTTATTCTTTAATCTTCTTTGAATATCAGTTTAAACTAGTCGGGATTAGCGAACCACACCGAAGTAATCATTTATTTTAATTTCTCAACCCCAACCTATTCATCCCATGAAGTAAAACTGGTAATACTTCATATCTAACACCATGGTGTTATCGGTAAATTCAATTACCATTTCACGTTCAAGTCTAATTAAAGATTTAACTATTGCCTGGAGCAAAACTGGTGATACTCCGTTCTCGATCATTTCAATCTAATTAAAGATTCATTAAAACTCCACTTAGTTTTAATCTTCCCAAAAATCAATATCTTGTCTTTAACTGGGTTAAAGAACCAATGTCATTTAAAACACGGTTCACTATAAACCCAAAATCACATTCCATTAATTATCGGGTTAAAGAACAAGTGTTATTTAAAACACCGTTCACGATAAACCCAAAAATCAATTCAAATTCAATTCCTATTAAATACCATTTAATTGGTATACTTCATTAAATCTAAATAAAAAGATTTAATCTTTTTCTCAAATGGGTTTAAGAACAGTGTTAATGAAGACACCATTCACGACAAACCAAATCAAATTTGAAATTAAATACAAGGCTCTGAATAGAAAATATATCGGCTTATATTCAATATCAAATTCTACGACCAACAAATATCGTATTGGAAATAACGATATAAATATATCTTTCAAATTCCCATAACAATATCTGTATCACCATGAAATTCAACATCGAAATATTCCAAAGACAATTTCGATTCAAATCCATTCCAATTCAATTATTGGAAATTTTGGTTACTTTTAAAACCATTTCAAATCCAATTTATTTAGTTTAAAAATAAATGGATTTTAATTCTAGTTCAAAACTAGTTCATTTCAATAAAAATCTATTTTTATCTTTTCAAATATGGAAATTTTCATCCCAATTCTTCACAAATCATTTCTTATGATTTTACACAAATTATTACTATTTTTAATAATTTTATCAAGGCCAGTACAGTCCATTTCCACAAACGGCCATCGAACTGCACTTACAGCGACCTTTTCCAAATTTGATTTGGACATAATTCCAAATCCAACCGTTAGATTTCAAATCTCTAATATTCGTTAGAAAGCTCTTTTTGATACGAACCCAACTGTTCTAACTTTAGGAGAATCCGACGGTCAAGTCTCCCGTAATATCCATTCGAAGTCAATGGTCGAAATTCGCGAACTGCCACGACGCGGCGCGTTCTATTAAGGCCATTATATTATATATATAATATATATAATATATACTTCGTCGATTTCCTTTCAAAACGTATTTTATAAATCATTTTAAATTCGTTTTCAAAATGATTTCAACTTCATATTCAACTTCAAATCAAAATTGAATATTCCATATCATCTATATATAAATGATAATATTTTCAAATTATTATATTTTGAAATCACTTCTTTTTCTATAATCATTATAAAAAAAACGAATATAATCGATATAAATATTGTTCGCGTCAAAATGACACATATCTAACTAACACGACTTTATATATTTCAATAACTTCGTTATTCTATTCAACAAATGAATATTTTCTTCAACACACGAATATATATATTTTATTCAACACATGAATATATATTTTTATTCAACACATGAATTTTTATTCTATTCAACACATGAATTTATATTTTCTATTCAACACAGGAATTTATATTTTTATACAACACATGAATTTTTATTCTATTCAACACATGAATTTATATTTTCTATTCAACACAGAATTTATATTTTCTGTTCAACACATGAATTTATATTTTCTATTCAACACATGAATTTATATTTCTTATTTTCCAAATTGGAATGAGGCCCAATCAATTACCATATAACGTTTATTATATGGATTACCTACAACACATGTATACAGCAGCAACGATAAATCATCAACCATCATCCAGAGTGCACCACAGAACTGCATAAGCATTAAATATAAATAATTAACGCTTACACAGTTTGTCAATCCATCGATTGACATACAACTAAACAATCGGGATTAGTGTACGTCAAATCTCATCCCAATAACCGTGTGGGGTTTCAACTCAACAAACACAGATTTTATTTGTGCAGTTGGGCGTTGCGTAAAATTTATCGTCCTAATCAGTATCAGTCAAATCAGTGTATATAAACAAATAGTCCGATTTGTTTATTTCTATTTATTTTATATACACGTTAAAAATCATATTTTTCACTATAAAATATTTTATTTCATTCCACATCACACAATCAAATTTCACAACACAACAATCAAACAAACAAGTCATCCACGGTCTGTGGACGACGGTTGTCGGGTGATACTAAGCACCATCTGCATCCTAGTATATATTTCAACTAGGAATCAAAATAAAAGTGAGGAGTTCTCACTGTTTCGCTAAGCCAAACGCCACGATTCTCCATGTGTAAAATCTTCACCGCGTTCCCAACGAGATCTGTTTCACGCAGTATATGTTAAAATCATATTTTTAACAACACTACTTTATATATTTCAGATTATAATTTTATAACACTACTTTCTATATAAAGATTATATTTCTATGACGCTTAAAAATAATATCTTTATATATTCCACATCGCTATAAAAATCATATTTTTATTTTGCTACAACATATATAAAAATCCCGCCTTTCTATATATAAAAATTATATTTTTATATTTCTACTCCTTATATAAAGATCGAATTTTTATTATCTATATATTATAAAAACCATATTTTTATTATCTCTACTATATGAAAATCATATTTTTATTCTTTCTAAAAGATAAAAATCATATTTTTATTCTTTCTAAAATATAAAAATCATATTTTTAATCCGCTACTTATATAAAGATCGAATTTTTTTATTTCACTTCATATATAAAAATTCCGCCTTTCTACATATAAAAACATCGCCTTTCTATGATAAAAATATCGTTTTTACTATGATAAAAATCTCGTTTTTACTATGATTAAATCTTAGCTTTATATAAATTGAAAACAATTCTAAATTCAGTTTTAAAATCTTGTTATTTTCAGTTTAAAAATAAATAAAATTGAATAAGAAGAAAATGGGGAAGAAAACTCACCGATACGCGAATGAAGGGGGTCAGAGCTGGTGTCGAGAGGGGGGTCTGTTGAGGGAGCCGGCGGCAGGGTCTCCGGCGTCGTGGAGTGGCGCGGCAGTCTTCCGGGGCGTGGCGTGTTCGTTTTCAGGTGGTCTGGGGGAGTGGGTCTCGCGTCGTTTGATTTAAGGGAGGAGGAAGAGGGGATCAGAGGGCGATTAGGTGAAGGGGGAAGAAGAGCGTCGGCCTCCAGCGTCGCTGGGAAGAGAGGGGCGATCGATCGCTAGTGGTAAGAGGGAGCGCCCATCTTCTGCCCCTTTTTTTATTTCTTTCGTTGACTTCTGAGAGAAGGCGGTGGAAAGAGCATATAATATATATATATATATATATATATATATATATATATATATATATATATTATTTATTTAATTCCATAAAGCAACTTTTTATTTTGAACTCAAAATTGAACCCACCGACTATCGTCCCTAGCTGATTACCCCTATTCCGAACACAATGGGATATGTTTCGTAAGCCAATTCCATCGTTTCGATCAGTTTTCGTCAAATTCACAATATAAATCAACATATTGAATTTGAACGCACATTTCAATTTACCGGGGCCACATATTAACTCTAAAAATCCCCGAAAAATTATTTCTAACTTCGTATTGACGATACGGTCCTAACAAAACTAATTTCCTCGAATTTTGAGACCGTTTGAAAAATGGCCATTTTCCAGCTGATTAAAATTAACTAAAACTGGTCAAACGCGTTTTCCTTTGCCACGCTCACATATTGATTCGAAAAATTACGAATTTTAGAATCTCGCAATAACTTGACATTCCAGATCCAACAAAAGTGGTTTCGTCGAAAACCGAGGTCGTTTGCAAAATTTCCATTTTTTGAGGTCCAGAATTCCATAGCGACTATTCTGAATTTTCAACTGGACGTAATTTTTGATTCCCACTATGAAATTTCGATTTTTCGAATTCTTGGAAAGATATTCATAAATAGATTCAAATATTTTTGGTTTCACAAAAATCCGATTTATTTTGAATCCTGTACATTCATTTGAAATTTGAAATCGAATTTTCAAACTACCGCGCCACTTTCAATCCCTTTTATATATATAAATAAATATTTATATTCTAATGACGATTCAAATAAATATATACGTTCTATTTCTATTCAAAATAAATTTCTCGTCGTTATTATTTAAAATAATTCATTTTAAATATTCAAAATTCACTAAAATTGCCAAAATAAAAATTTTAAATTGGCTCGGATTTCCGGGTTATTACAATCTCCCCCACTTAAAAATTTTCGTCCCTGAAAAGGAACGAAGCCAAAAGTTGTTTAACTAATCAACTCAACTTTCACTATTTTCATTACGGCTTAAGTTCTTCAACTTTTCAGTTTCTAAGAACTTCTCAAATTTTTCAAAAATTTGGCTAATACCCTAAATTTTCAAAAAATTTCGCCATAACCTCCCCTGCACCGGGAGCTTCGGGATATTTCAAATAGCCTCCCATGGCCCTCAACAATCCAAAAAGAAAAAGAAACAGCCAAGCGGCTAGCCACTCGGCTCATAAAATCATCAAAAACCCAAGAAATACAATAAACATGTACCTATTTGTCGGGCAAACAATTTTATTTCTCTTCTCTAGCCTCCTTGTTATGACCTGTTCAATGTAAGTACATGTATACGTATGCAAATGCGACAAATTTTCAATACAATTCACTATTTGGTACAATTTGGCTAAAGGTTCAACATTTAATTAATCGAAAAATAATCAAACAACACAACCATCAATCAATTAGTTGATTAACGTTTCAAATTCATAATTTTGATACATAGTTAAAAATCACAATTTTGATGCCAAATCACAACAATAGGCCCTATCTAATTTTGGTTCTCACACCAGTCAATTGGAATCATATAGAAATCCCACTTTCGGCACTCGAATATAAATTCTGATGATACTCGAGTAATCATCAGAATCACCTCCGGGTGACTAGAGTGTGATTCTATATCTACCCAATATATTAAAACTTCGAATACACGCGGATCAGACGTATACGCAAAATCTTTATATACTGGATTGTCCAAACTCACTACCAATAAATATTCAAATACGTTGAATAAGTTTTAATTTTCAAAACAAAATTCGTTTTCATTTTAAAAATATACTCTTCACACTCGTTCTAGGATACTACTGATCCCATCTCTAACGAGTCATTCTCATTGGATATTACTAATCCAATCTCTGATGAATTCTTTCGTATGGTTCTAATGTGTCTTGTTCTCGAGCTTTGTAAACCAGAGCTCTGATACCACGATGAAACGACCCGAACGTCCCTGGTAAGGAAAGCCCGGATTGAATTGAGAACAAGCCACATCGGGACGTAAACAGAAGAACCTTTCATTGCTTACTACAACAATTCCATCTGAATACAAGAATATTTTAATAACCCGAAAATCTGAGCCAGTTTAAAATTTTTATTTTGGCAATTTTAGCGAATTTTGATTATTTAAAATGAATTATTTTAAATAATATCGATGAGAAATTTATTTTGAATATAGAATTAGAACGTATATATTATATACGTCGTCGTTAGAATATAAATAATTATATATAATTATAAAAGGAATTGAAAATGGCGCGGTAGTTCGATAATTCGATTTCAAACTTCAATTGAACGTACCGGGTGCAAAACAAACCGGATTTTAGTGAAACCAAAAACATTAGGATCTAATTGTGAATATCTTTCCAACAAATCTGAAAAATCAAAATTTCATAGCGGGAATCAAAAGTTATGCCCAGTTGAAAATTCTGAATAGTCGTTATGGAATTCAGTCCCTTAAAAATAGACATTTTGCAAACGACCTCGGATTTCGATGAAACCACTTTTGTTGGATCCGTGATGACAAATTATTGCTAGGTTTCAAATTTCATAATTTTTCGAATCAATATGTGAGCGTGGCAAAGGAAAATGCGTTTGACCAGTTTTAGTTGATTTTAATCGACTGGAAAATGGCCATTTTTCCAGCGGTCTCAAAATTCGACGAAACTAGTTTTGTTAGGACCGTATCGTCAATACGAAGCTAGAAAATATTTTTTTGGAATTTTTAGAGTACGTATGTGACCCCGGTAAATTGAAATGCGCGTTCAAATTCAATATATAGAGTTATATGTTGATTTTGACGAAAACTGATCGAAACGATCGAATCAGCCTACGATACATATCTCATTGTGTTTGGAATGGGAGTAATTAGCTATGGACGACAGGCGGTGGGCCTCGTTTTGAGGTCGAAAATAAAAGTTGCTTTTTGGTGGAAAATTAAATAATTAAATAAAAAACAAAAAATAAAAACCTTTCTCTCCCGTTTAAACCCGTTGGCCCCCCTTTCCCTCGTTCATTCAGTTCAAATTAAAGAAAAAAAAGGAAGAAAAGGATCGAAACCGCGAGCCCCCCTTGCATCGATGACAGCCTCCGACCGACACGAAGAGCCCCCCCTCGTCAGATCGAAGACCCACCCCCTCGCGATTTGCCTCGCGTCAGCAAGCGCCCCCCTTCCAGTCAACGAAGAACCGACGCGCCACCCAGAAGACCGCCGCGCGTCCCTAGCCACCTCCAGCACCCCCTGCGCCGCACCCTGGGCCCCGCGCGCCACAACAAGCCTCAACACTCCCTCCCTTCGCTGATATACTGTAAGTGAATTTAAATTACTTTTTATTTTCAGTATTTTTTTATTTATATGAAGCACAATAAAAAGGAATAAAAATATGATTTTTATATTTTTATAGAATTAAAAATATGATTTTTATATTTTTAAAGTATTAAAAATATAATCTTTATTAAGTAGAAGATGTAAAAATCTGATTTTTGTTTAGGTAGAGAATTAAAAATATAATTTTTACATGATAGGAATATTAGAAATATCATCTTTATATTGTAGAAGGATAAAAATATGATTTTTACGTAGTGGGAACTATAAAAATATAATCTTTATAGGATAAGGAATATAAAAATATCATCTTTGTATATGTAGCGAAATAAAAATCTGATTTTTATTATATATACGTTGAAATAAAGAGGTGATTTTTATAGTGATGAAATCTTTATATTTGAAAAGGCGAGATTTTTATATATTGAATAGCAAAGTAAAAATTCTATTTTTATATATTGAATAGCAAAGTAAAAATTCCATTTTTATATACTGAATAGCGAAGTAAATATTCGATTTTTATATATTGAATAGCGAAGTACAAATTCCATTTTTATATATTGAATAGCAAAGTAAAAATTCAATTTTTACATATGTAGAGAATATGGGCAACAAAGGTGACAAAAAGGCGAGAACGATGAAGATTTCTGTAAATGAAGAGTTGTGATTGGGATATCTTTGGTGAGAACTTCTCACTCTTCAATTTCCTTTTCTAGTTATATATATATACTAGGATGCAGACGGTGTTTAGTAGCACCCGACACCCGTCATCCACAGTCCATGGATGGCTTGTTTGTTTAATTGTTTGGTTGTGTAGTTGGTTAGATTATTTGGGTTGAATTGAATAGTTTGGTGAAATGAAATTGATTTGATTGATGTGTGAATGGCATGGGCCTTCACTAGACCGGGGATAAGGCTAGGCCTTGTCCCGTTTCTAGTATCGTGCCGTTATGCCGCCGAAATTTTCTAAAATATGTTAGAAAAATAAAAATATCATTTTTATTGTGTAAATGAACTGAATAGAAATTCATGTGTTGAAATAAAATATTTTATCGTTAAAAATATAATTTTTAACGTGGAAGTGAATAAAATAAAATATTCATTTACAAACCGGACGGTTTGTTTATGTACACATATTTGAAGGACATTGATTGGGACGATAAATTTTACACGTCGCCCAACTGCACAAATAAAATCTGTGTTTGATTGTTTGAAACACCACACGGGTGTTGGGATGAAATTTGAAGTTCACTCATCCTGATTGATTAAATATGTCGATCGATTGATTGACAGGCTGTTATAAGCGTCAGATATCTATATTTGATGCTTATACAGTGTAGTGCACTTTGGATGATGGTTGATTATTTATCGTTGCTACTATATACATGGGTTGTATGGAATCCATATAGTTAACGCTATATGGTAATTGATTGGGCCTCATTCCAATTTAGAAAATAAAGAATATTATAAAGTAAAGGTTCATGTGTTGACTGTACTCATCCGTTGAGATTAATCATGTGTTGAACGAAAGATTTTAACAATAAAATATACATCTTTATCATATATAAAATTTGAAACTAACTGGAAAATAGATAAGATGAGTGGTCTCTTGGATATTGATCTGATGTTGGTTTCGGCCTTCGGGGTTAATATTCAGGGAATCGTTCTCTTACTAATTTACGGTTGGAGTCTAATTTAATATCAAACGATAGATACCTTAATTTTCATAAAATATAGTAAATAACAAAAATAGTCACACGTGGACAGTACTCATTCGTTGAGATTAGTCGTGTGTTGACAAAAATATAGATTCACATATTGAAATGAATAAATATTCATTTGTTGAATAGAATAACGAATTTATTGAAATATACAAAGTCGTGTTGATTAGAGATGCGCTATTTTGACGCGAACGATATTTATATCGATTTTACTCATTTTAAAATGAATATTGAAAAGTGATTTCGAAATCGAATATTTTGAAATGAAATTTGAATTAAATTGATTTGAAAACGAATTGAATTTGTTTTGAATAGAAAACGAATTGAATTTGATTTGAATAGAAAACGAATTGAATTTGATTTGAATAGAAAACGAATTTGATTTGAATTGAATAGAAAACGAATTGAATTTGATTTGAATAGAAAACGAATTGAATTTGATTTGAATAGAAAACGAATTTGATTTGAATTGAATAGAAAACGAATTTGATTTGAATTGAATAGAAAACGAATTTGAATTGAATGGAAAACGAATTCAAATTGAATTGAAAACGAATTGAATTGAATTCAAATTGAATTGAAATTTGAATTGAATAGAAATGAATTTTAAAACGAATTTATAAGGAAAAATTCAATTTTGATTTGAATTGAAATGTAAGTTGAAATTGTTTTTGAAACGAATTCAAAATTATTTATAAAATTCGTTTTAAATAGTAATCGACGAAATATATATTATATATATTATATATATAATATAACGGCCTGAATAGAACGCGCCGCGCCACGGCAGTTCGTAAATTTCGACCATTTATTTCAAACGAACATTAAGGGAGATCCGACCGACGGATTCTCCTAAACCCGAAACCGTTGGGTTCGTATCGAAAATAGATTTCTAACGAATATTAGAAATTTGAAATCTAACGGTTGGATTTGGAGTTATGTCCAAATCAAATTCGAAAAAGGTCGGTGTAAGTGCAGTTCGATGGCCGTTGATGGAAATCGACTGTACGGGCCTTGATAAAATTATTAAAAATATCAATAATTTGTGTAAAATCATAAGAAATGATTTGGGGAAAATTGGGATGAAAAACTCCATATTTGAAAAGATAAAAATAGATTTTTATCGAAATGAACTAGTTTTGAACTAAAATTAAAACCTATTTATTTTTAAATAAATAAAATGGAACTGAATTAGAATTGATTTGTGGGTTTATCGAGAATAGTGTTTTAAATAACACTAGTTCTTTAACCCGATAATAAATAGGATATGATTTGGGTTTATCGTGAACTGTGTTTTAAATGACACTAGTTCTTTAACCTAGTAAAAGGAGTTTTAATGAATCTGAAATTAGATTGAAACGTGAATTGATAATCTAAATTATCAAATTTGGCAAATAAGCGAGAATGGAGTATCACCAGTTTTGCTCCAAAGCGATAGTTAAATCTTTAATTAGATTTGAACGTGAAATGGTAATTAATTTTACCGATAACACCGTGGTGTTAGATATGGAGTATTACCAGTTTTGCTTCATGGGATGAATAGGTTGCGATTGGGAAATAAAATAAATAATTACTTCGGTGTGGTTCGCTAATCTCGACTAGTTTGGAAAACCATAATTTGGTTTGAAATGACATCCAATGGAAGATCAAAGGATAAATTTTAAAGAATTTATCTTGGATAAAATTAATGGGAACCTTTCCCTAAGAATTGGAATGAGGCGTATGTTGTGCTTGTGTAACATTTGTTTTTAATATACGTGGGATGTTCGGAAAGGCCGGGTTTATACCCATTCTGAATAACCGATTCGACGATAAGTCAAAGAGGAAGACGGTGGTCGAAGACCGGAAGTCTTCACATCGTTTGGATAATTACTGACAATCCTGATTGGGCTGTACACCCAAGAGGATGGAAATAGTTGGTGGTCGTCCAGACATACTTGGAGATGGATGGATATGCGAGGAAAGTGCCTCCGGTTTCGTTCAGACCCAGAACGGACTTGTAAATGGATTGTGTGTCTGACATTGGATTTTATTCTGTGTTGATTGATTTCTATTAAATATACATCTGTTTGGCGGCGGAGAATTTATTCTTTTGCTTAACGCCCTTCTCTGAGACGTACGAGCTCAGAGGTTGTATATCGATGGACATCAGTCGCATGGCATGAATTGCTTGTGTGGCACGCTAAGATGCAATGATCAAGGCTTCTGTTGAAAAGCAAAGTCTTGTGGTTGATGATCAAAGCACGCCTACGTGGCAGCTTTGTGTATAACGTGAATTCGCGAGCCTCACACCTCGGTATGAGTTAAAAAACGGGATACAGACTGCAGGGAGAGCACGACGTTTCTTTCTAGCTTTGGTGGTGTCAGTGACTTACCAGCCCTGACATTTATATACTTCTCACCTATGTGGTTGTTGGAATGCAAGGCGCCTCGATTTTAGCTCCGTAAGGACGGGGAAACGTGGGTTCAAGCATAATTAATCCTCTAACGTAAGTGAGGACCGGCCCTGAAGATCCAGGATTGCCCAGAGTGTGTAGTCCTGAGACATTTGCTAGAGTGTCTCGAAAGCAGAGAGGAGCTTGCCCCTTGCCTCGACTCATGACGGAAATCCAATTTCCAATACGAGACATTTCGGCTTTATTTGTAGAGCCTAGTATGGCGACATAGTAGCATGGGATGCTATGCCGTCTATGATTTATATTTATGATTGAAATTGTTTTGACATTATACACTTATTATAGTATCAAATGATTTGTTTTAAACGTACCAAGCATGTTTGGCTATTATAAGGGAAAACCCTATACTTCGGCTTGCGTTGCATTGTGTGATGGGACCTGGGTCTTATAATAGCTTCATTTTTCGAAAAAGCATTGCGCTGTTTATTTATATGCACTGGTATTCTTGGGAGAAAACCCGTTCCGTGTTATACGGCGTGGTCCCTTGAATTACTCTCTTTTAAAAGTAAAACTTTAAATAACTGTTTTAGTTCTCACACCAGTCACATGACTGACCTAGAGTTTATTGTTTTAACCTAAACTCTGGGTGCCCCTATTTTCCGCACGGGCAGCTAGTAGTGTTGGTTTTGCAGATTTATATTCACAGGATCCTGGTTTACAGCTGGAATGATATCCGGAAAGCTCTGTATCCGTATATCACCCTCAGTTGTGCTTTGTATTATTTTCCGCTGCTATGTAATTTATTGTAATCACTGATATTTATCGAATGTAATTTATTCAATTATACTCTGTATATTCTTTTATCTGATGGAATTGTTGTAATAGCAATGAAATGTTCTTCCGTCTGCATTCTGATTTGTCCTGTTCTCAAACGATCAGGGGTTTCGAACGATCTAGATCGGTTTAACGACTGATTCGGATCGAGCGAAATTCCTTGCCGTCACATTTGGTATCGGAGCTTTGGTTTACAGAGCTCTAGAAAAGACACATTAGAACCATACGAAAGAATTTATCAGATATTGGATTAGTAATATCCAATTTGAATGACTCATTCGAGATAGGATCAGTAGTATCCTAGAACGAGTGTGAAGAGTATATTTTTCAAATGAAAACAATTTTGTTTTGAAAATTTAAACCATTTTAAACGTATTTGAATAATTTATTTAAATTGAATTTGGACAATCTAGTATATAAAGGTTTTGCATATACGCGTCATGAACATATATTCGAAGTTTTAATATATTGGATAGATATAGAGTCACACTCTAGTCGCCCGGACATGGTCCTGATGATGAAGTATACCATCACCAGTATTTATTTTCGAGTGACGAAGGTGTGATATCTATATATTTCCATTAGACTGGTGTGAGAACCAAAACTAATATAGCTAGAACACATTGTTGTGAATTGGCACCAAAAACATGATTTTCATTATACATATCAAAAATTATGAATTTGAAACGTTAATCCACTAATTGATTGATGTTTGTGTTGTTTGTTTATTTGTTTGATAATTTTGAACCCTTTAGCCTAATATAACCAAATATTGGACTGTATTGAAAATTAGACGCATTTGCTTGCATATACATATACTTACATTGAACAGGTCATAGCAAGGAGGCTAGAGCAGAGAATAAAATTTGTTTGCCCGACAAATAGGTACATGTTTACTATAATTTACTGTTTGGTTTGGGTGATGATGATTTTTTGAGCCTATTGGCTAGCCGCTTGGCTTTTTCTTTTTCTTTTTGAGATCAGAAGGCCTATTTGGCAATTTCGGGATTTTCCCGTGGCTCCCGGTGCAGGGGAGGTTATGGCGAAATTTTTCGAAAATTTAGGGTGTTAGCCAAATTTTTGAAAATTTGAAAATTCTCAAAAACTGAAAAGTTGGAGAATGGAAGCCAGATCGAACGTAGAGTTGTTTGATCAAACCACTTTTGACATTGTTCCTTTTCGGGGACGAAAAGTTTTAAGTGGGGGAGATTGTAATAACCCGAAAATCTGAGCTAGTTTAAAAATTTTATTTTGGCAATTTTAGCTAATTTTGATTATTTAAAATGAATTATTTTAAATAATATCGACGAAAAATTGATTTTGAATATAGAATTAGAACGTATATATTATATACGTCGTCGTTAGAATATAAATAATTATATATAATTATAAAAGGAATTGAAAATGGCGCGGTAGTTCGATAATTCGATTTCAAACTTCAACTGAACGTACCGGGTGCAAAACAAACCGGATTTTAGTGAAACCAAAAACATTAGGATCTAATTGTGAATATCTTTCCAACGAATCCGAAAAATAAAAATTTCATAGCGGGAATCAAAACTTATGCCCAGTTGAAAATTCTGAATAGTCGCTATGGAATTCAGGCCCTTAAAAATAGACATTTTGCAAACGACCTCGGATTTCGACGAAACCACTTTTGTTTGATCCGTGATGTCAAATTATTGCTAGGTTTCAAGTTTCATAATTTTTCGAATCAATATGTGAGCGTGGCAAAGGAAAACGCGTTTGACCAGTTTCAGTTGATTTTAATCGACTGGAAAATGGCCATTTTTCCAGCGGTCTCAGAAATCGACGAAACTAGTTTTGTTAGGACCGCATCGTCAATACGAAGCTATAAAATATTTTTCTGGAATTTTTAGAGTTCGTATGTGACCCCGGTAAATTGAAATGCGCGTTCAAATTCAATATATAGAGTTATATGTTGATTTTGACGAAAACTGATCGAAACGATCGAATCAGCCTATGATACATATCTCATTGTGTTCGGAATGGGGGTAATTAGCTATGGACGACAGGCGGTGGGCCTCGTTTTGAGGTCGAAAATAAAAGTTACTTTTTGGTGGAAAATTAAATAATTAAATAAAAAAAATAAAATAAAAACCTTTCTCTCCCCTTTAAACCCGTTGGCCCCCCTTTCCCTCGTTCATTCAGTTCAGATTAAAGGAAAAAAAAAGGAAGAAAAGGATCGAAACCGCGAGCCCCCCTTGCATCGAAGACAGCCTCCGACCGACGTGAAGAGGCCCCCCTCGTCAGATCGAAGACCCCCCCCCTCGCGATTTGCCTCGCGTCAGCAAGCGCCCCCCCTTCCAGTCAACGAAGAACCGACGCGCCACCCAGAAGACCGCCGCGCGCCCCTAGCCAGCTCCAGCACCCCCTCCGCCGCACCCTGGGCCCCGCGCGCTACAGCAAGCCTCAACACCCCCTCCCTTCGCTGATATATTGTAAGTGAATTTGAATTACTTTTTATTTTCAGGATTTTTTTATTTATATGAAGCACAATAAAAAGGAATAAAAATATGATTTTTATATTTTTATAGAATTAAAAATATGATTTTTATATTTTTAAAGTATTAAAAATATAATCTTTATTAAGTTGAAGATGTAAAAATTTGATTTTTGTTTAGATAGAGAATTAAAATTATAATTTTTACATGATAGGAATATTAGAAATATCATCTTTATATTGTAGAAGGATAAAAATATGATTTTTACATAGTGGGAACTATAAAAATATAATCTTTATAGGATAGGGAATATAAAAATATCATCTATGTATATGTAGCGAAATAAAAATCTGATTTTTATTATATATACTTTGAAATAAAGAGGTGATTTTTATAGTGATGAAATCTTTATATTTGAAAAGGCGAGATTTTTATATATTGAATAGCAAAGTAAAAATTCTATTATAATATATTGAATAGCAAAGTAAAAATTCCATTTTTATATATTGAATAGCGAAGTAAAAATTCGATTTTTATATATTGAACAGCGAAGTAAAAATTCCATTTTTATATATTAAATAGCAAAGTAAAAATTCAATTTTTACATATGTAGAGAATACGGGCAACAAAGGTGACAAAAAGGCGAGAACGATGAAGATTTCTATAAATGAAGAGTTGTGATTGGGATAGCTTTGGTGAGAACTTCTCACTCTTCAATTTCCTTTTCTAGTTATATATATGTACTAGGATGCAGACGGTGTTTAGTAGCACCCGACACCCGTCATCCACAGACCATGGATGGCTTGTTTGTTTAATTGTTTGGTTTTGTAGTTGGTTAGATTATTTGGGTTGAATTGAATAGTTTGGTGAAATGAAATTGATTTGATTGATGTGTGAATGGCATGGGCCTTCACTAGACCGGGGATAAGGCTAGGCCTTGTCCCGTTTCTAGTATCGTGCCGTTATGCCGCCGAAATTTTCTAAAATATGTTAGAAAAATAAAAATATCATTTTTATTGTGTAAATGAACTGAATAGAAATTCATGTGTTGAAATAAAATATTTTATCGTTAAAAATATAATTTTTAACGTGGAAGTGAATAAAATAAAATATTCATTTACAAACCGGACGGTTTGTTTATGTACACATATTTGAAGGACATTGATTGGGACGATAAATTTTACACGTCGCCCAACTGCACAAATAAAATCTGTGTTTGATTCTTTGAAACCCCACACGGGTGTTGGGATGAAATTTGAAGTTCACTCATCCTGATTGATTAAATATGTCGATCGATTGATTAACAGGCTGTTATAAGCGTTAGATATCTATATTTGATGCTTATACAGTGTAGTGCACTTTGGATGATGGTTGATTATTTATCGTTGCTACTATATACATGGGTTGTATGGAATCCATATAGTTAACGCTATATGGTAATTGATTGGGCCTCATTCCAATTTAGAAAATAAAGAATATTATAAAGTAAAGGTTCATGTGTTGACTGTACTCATCCGTTGAGATTAGTCATGTGTTGAACGAAAGATTTTAACAATAAAATATACATATTTATCATATATAAAATTTGAAACTAACTGGAAAATAGATAAGATGAGTGGTCTCCTGGATATTGATCTGATGTTGGTTTCGGCCTTCGGGGTTAATATTCAGGGAATCGTTCTCTTACTAATTTACGGTTGGAGTCTGATTTAATATCAAACGATAGATACCTTAATTTTCATAAAATATAGTAAATAACAAAAATAGTCACACGTGGACAGTACTCATTCGTTGAGATTAGTCGTGTGTTGACAAAAATATAGATTCACATATTGAATAGAATAAATATTCATTTGTTGAATAGAATAACGAATTTATTGAAAGATATAAAGTCGTCTTGATTAGAGATGCACTATTTTGACGCGAACGATATTTATATCGATTTTACTCATTTTAAAATGAATATTGAAAAGTGATTTCGAAATCAAATATTTTGAAATGAAATTTGAATTAAATTTGAATTAAATTGATTTGAAAACGAATTGAATTTGTTTTAAATAGAAAACGAATTGAATTTGATTTGAATAGAAAACGAATTGAATTTGATTTGAATAGAAAACGAATTTGATTTGAATTGAATAGAAAACGAGTTGAATTTGATTTGAATAGAAAACGAATTGAATTTGATTTGAATAGAAAACGAATTTGATTTGAATTGAATAGAAAACGAGTTTGATTTGAATTGAATAGAAAACGAATTTGAATTGAATGGAAAACGAATACGAATTGAATTGAAAACGAATTGAATTGAATTCAAATTGAATTGAAATTTGAATTGAATAGAAATGAATTTTAAAACGAATTTATAAGGAAAAATTCAATTTTCATTTGAATTGAAATGGAAGTTGAAATTGTTTTGAAACGAATTCAAAAATATTTATAAAATTCGTTTTAAATAGTAATCGACGAAATATATATTATATATATTATATATATAATATAACGGCCTGAATAGAACGCGCCGCGGTAGTTCGTAAATTTCGACCATTTATTTCAAACGAACATTACGGGAGATCCGACCGACGGATTCTCCTAAAACCGAAACCGTTGGGTTCGTATCGAAAAGAGCTTTCTAAAGAATATTAGAAATTTGAAATCTAACGGTTGGATTTGGAGTTATGTCCAAATCAATTTCGAAAAAGGTCGCTGTAAGTGCAGTTCGATGGCCGTTGATGGAAATCGACTGTACGGGCCTTGATAAAATTATTAAAAATATCAATAATTTGTGTAAAATCATAAGAAATGATTTGGGGAAAATTGGGATGAAAAACTCCATATTTGAAAAGATAAAAATAGATTTTTATCGAAATGAACTAGTTTTGAACTAAAATTAAAACCTATTTATTTTTAAATAAATAAAATGGAACTGAATTAGAATTGATTTGTAGGTTTATCGTGAACAGTGTTTTAAATAACACTAGTTCTTTAACCCGATAATAAATAGGATATGATTTGGGTTTATCGTGAACTGTGTTTTAAATGACACTAGTTCTTTAACCCAGTAAAAGGAGTTTTAATGAATCTGAAATTAGATTGAAACGTGAATTGATAATCTAAATTATCAAATTTGGCAAATAAGCGAGAATGGAGTATCACCAGTTTTGCTCCAAAGCGATAGTTAAATCTTTAATTAGATTTGGACGTGAAATGGTAATTAATTTTACCGATAACACCGTGGTGTTAGATAGGGAGTATTACCAGTTTTGCTTCATGGGATGAATAGGTTGGGATTGGGAAATAAAATAAATAATTACTTCGGTGTGGTTCGCTAATCTCGACTAGTTTGGAAAACCATAATTTGGTTTGAAATGACATCCAAAGGAAGATCAAAGGATAAATTTTAAAGAATTTATCTTGGATAAAAGTAATGGGAACCTTTCCCTAAGAATTGGAATGAGGCGTATGTTGTGTTTGTGTAACATTTGTTTTTAATATACGCGGGATGTTCGGGAAGGCCGGGTTTATACCCATTCTGAATAACCGATTCGACGTTAAGTCGAAGAGGAAGACGGTGGTCGAAGACCGGAAGTCTTCACATCGTTTGGATAATTACTGACAATCCTGATTGGGCTGCACACCCAAGAGGATGGAAATAGTTGGTGGTCGTCCAGACGTACTTGGAGATGGATGGATATGCGAGGAAAGTGCCTCCGGTTTCGTTCAGACCCAAAACGGACTTGTAAATGGATTGTGTGTCTGACATTGGATTTTATTCTGTGTTGATTGATTTCTATTAAATATACATCTGTTTGGCGGCGGAGAATTTATTCTTTTTCTTAACGCCCTTCTTTGAGACGTACGAGCTCAGAGGTTGTATATCGATGGACATCAGTCGCATGGCATGAATTGCCTGTGTGGCACGCTAAGATGCAATGATCAAGGCTTCTGTTGAAAAGCAAAGTCTTGTGGTTGATGATCAAAGCACGCCTACGTGGCAGCTTTGTGTATAACGTGAATTCGCGAGCCTCACACCTCGGTATGAGTTAAAAAACGGGATACGGACTGCAGGGAGAGCACGACGTTTCTTTCTAGCTTTGGTGGTGTCAGTGACTTACCAGCCCTGACATTTATATACTTTTCACCTGTGTGGTTGTTGGAATGCGAGGCGCCTCGATTTTAGCTCTGTAAGGACGGGGAAACGTGGGTTCAGGCATAATTAATCCTCTAACGTAAGTGAGGACCGGCCCTGAAGATCCAGGATTGCCCAGAGTGTGTAGTCCTGAGACATTTGCTAGAGTGTCTCGAAAGCGGAGAGGAGCTTGCCCCTTGCCTCGACTCATGACGGAAATCCAATTTCCAATACGAGATATTTCGGTTTTATTTGTAGAGCCTAGTATGGCGACATAGTAGCATGGGATGCTATGCCGTCTATGATTTATATTTATGATTGAAATTGTTTTGACACTATAAACTTATTATAGTATCAAATGGTTTGTTTTAAACGTACCAAGCATGTCTGGCTATTATAAGGGAAAACCCTATCCTTCGGCTTGCGTTGCATTGTGTGATGGGACCTGGGTCTTATAATAGCTTCATTTTTCGAAAAAGCATTGCGTTGTTTATTTATATGCACTGGTATTCTTGGGAGAAAACTCGTTCCATGTTATACGATGTGGTCCCTTGAATTACTCTCTTTTAAAAGTAAAACTTTAAATAACTGTTTTAGTTCTCACACCAGTCACATGACTGACCTGGAGTTTATTGTTTTAACCTAAACTCTGGGTGCCCCTATTTTCTGCATGGGCAGCTAGTAGTTTTGGTTTTGCATATTTATATTCACAGGATCCTGGTTTACAGCTGGAATGATATCCGGAAAGCTCTGTATCCGTATGTCACCCTCAGTTGTGCTTTGTATTATTTTCCGCTGCTATGTAATTTATTGTAATCTCTGATATTTATCGAATGTAATTTATTCAATTATACTCTGTATATTCTTGTATCTGATGGAATTGTTGTAATAGCAATGAAATGTTCTTCCGTCTGCATTCTGATTTGTCCTGTTCTCAAACGATCAGGGGTTTCGAACGATCTAGATCGGTTTAACGACTGATTCGGATCGAGCGAAATTCCTTGCCGTCACAAATATACAGAGTGTGAATAAATATTATTCAACATAAAATATCAGAGATTACAATACATTACATAGCAGCGGAAAATAATACAAAGCACAACTGAAGGAGATATACGGATACAGAGCTTTCGGGATATCATTCCAGCTGTAAATCAGGATCCTGTGAATATAAATCTGCAAAACCAAAACTACTAGCTGCCCATGTCAAAATAAGGGCACCCAGAGTTTAGGTTAAAATAATAAACTCCAAGTCAGTCATGTGACTGGTGTGAGAACTAAAACAGTTATTAAAAGCTTTACTTTAAATCAGATATATCAAGGGACCACAGCGTATAACGCGGAACAGGTTTCCTCTTAAGAATACCGGTATGTAAAACAAAACAACGCAATGCTTTTTGGAGAAATGAAGCTATTATAAGACCAAGTTCCCATGACACAATGAAACACAAGCCGGAGGATAGGGTTTTCCCTTACAATAGCCAAACATGCTTGGTACGTTAAAAACAAATCATTTGATACTATAATAAGTGTATAGTGTCAAAAGAATTTCAGTCATAAATGTCAATCATAGACGGCATGGGTACCATATATCATGTCGCCATACTAGGCTCTATAATCAAAACCGCAAAGTCACGTATTTCAAAGTTGGATTTCTGTCTGTGAACCGAGGGCAGGGATCGTCCTCACCGTTTCGAGACAATCTAGCCTACCATGTCTCAGGAACAGCCGCAATTGCACCTTGGATCGTCAAGGCCGGTCCACCGATGTGGATTAAAATGCCTGAACACTGCGTTTCCCCACCCTTTGGGTCGTAAATGAGCCAAATGACTCCATCAGCTCCACACAGTCACCGATATATCCGAGGCGCCTCGCAACAGCAACAACCACACAGGTGAAAATAATATAAATGTCAGGGCTGCTAGGTCACTGACACCACCCTAGCTAGAAAGACACGCATGTCCTCCCTGAAGTCCTCTCCCGTTTCTGGTTCACAACCGGGGTGTGAGGCTCGCGAATCCACGCTACACAAAGCTATGCCACACAGGCCGTGCTTTGATCATCAACCACAAGACTTTGCTTTTCAATAGAAGCCTTGATCATTTGCCGCTTAGGCATGCCATACAGGAAATTCACTCCATGCGATTGATATCTATCAATATATAACCCCTGAGCTCGTACGTCTCAGAGAAGGGCATTAAGCAAGAGAATGAATTCTCCACTGCCAAACAGATATATATTAATAGAAATCAATCACACAAAATAAAATCCAATGTCAGACACACAGTCCATTTACAAGTTCGTTCTGGGTCTGAACGAATCCGGAGGCACCTTGTACCTCGCATATCCATCGATCTCCAAGTACGTTTGGACGATAGCCAACTGATTCCCTCCTCTTGGGTGTACAGCCCAACCAAGTTCATCAGTAATCACCCAAACGATGTGAAGACCTTCGGTCTTCGACCACCGTCTTCATCCTCGACCCCACGTCGAATCAGTTATTCAGAATGGGATAAACCCAGCCTTTTTGAATAACTCGCATATATAATAAACAAGTGTTACACAAACACAACATACGCCTCATTCCAATTCAGAATATTCTTTTATTCAAATATTCTTATACTTTGGGAAAGGTTCCTATTAATTTTATCAAAGATAAATTCTTTAAGTTTATTCTTTAATCTTCTTTGAATATCAATTCAAACTAGTCGGGATTAGCGGACCACACCGAAGTAATCATTTATTTTAATTTCTCAATCCCAACCTATTCATCCCATGAAGTAAAACTGGTAATACTTCATATCTAACACCACGGTGTTATCGGTAAATTCAATTACCATTTCGCGTTCAAATCTAATTAAAGATTTAACTATCGCCTGGAGCAAAACTGGTGTTGCTTCATTCTCGATCATTCCAATCTAATTAAATATTCATTAAATATTTATTAAATCTTCACTTAGTTTTAATCTTCCCAAAAATCAATATCCTATCTTTAACTGGGTTAAAGAACCAATGTCATTTAAAACACGGTTCACTACAAACCCAAAATCACATTCCATTAATTATCGGGTTAAAGAACAAGTGTTATTTTAAACACTGTTCACGATAAACCCAAAAATCAATTCAAATTCAATTCCAAATAAATACCATTTAATTGGTATACTTCATTAAATCTAAATAAAAAGATTTAATCTTTTTCTCAACTGGGTTTAAGAAAAGTGTTAATGAAGACACCATTCACGACAAATCCAAATCACATTTGATATTAAATACAAGGCTCTGAGTAGAAAATATATCGGCTTATATTCAACATCAAATTCTACGACCAACGAATATCGTATTGGAAATAGCGATATAAATATATCTTTCAAATTCCCATAACAATATCTGCATCATCACGAAATCCAACATCGAAATATTCTAAAGACAATTTCGATTCAAATCCATTACAATTCAATTATTGGAAATTCTGGTTACTTCTAAAACCATTTCAAATCCAATTTATTTATTTTAAAAATAAACGGATTTTAATTCTAGTTCAAAACCAGTTCATTTCGATAAAAATCTATTTTTATCTTTTCAAATATGGAAATTTTCATCCTAATTCTTCACAAATCATTTCTTATGATTTTACAAAAATTATTACTATTTTTAACAATTTTATCAAGGCCCGTACAGTCGATATCCACAAAAGGCCATCGAACTGCACTTACAGCGACCTTTTCCAAATTTGATTTGGACATAATTCCAAATTCAACCGTTATATTTTGAATCTCTAATATTCATTAGAAATCTCTTTTCGATACGAACCCAACTGTTCTGGTTTTAGGAGAATCCGATAGTCGGATCCCCCGAAATATCCATTCGAAGTCAATGGTCGAAATTCGAGAACTGCCGCGGCGCAGCGTGTTCTATTCAGGCCATTATATTATATATATAATGTATATAATATATACTTCATCGATTTCCTTTCAAAACGTATTTTATAAATCGTTTTAAATTCGTTTTCAAAACGATTTCAACTTCATATTCAATTTCAAATCAAAATTGAATATTCCATATCATCGATATATAAATGATAATATTTTCAAATTATTATATTTTGAAATCACTTCTTTTTCTATAATCATTATAAAAAACGAAAATAATCGATATAAATATCATTCACGTCAAAATGGCGCATATCTAACCAACACGGCTTTATATATTTCAATAACTTCGTTATTCTATTCAACAAATGAATATTTTCTTCAACACAAAAATATACATATTTTATTCAACACATGAATATATATTTTTATTCAACACATGAATTTTTATTCTATTCAACACATGAATTTATATTTTCTATTCAACACATCAATATATATTTTTATTCAACACATGAATTTTTATTCTATTCAACATATGAATTTATATTTTCTATTCAACACATGAATTTATATTTTCTATTCAGCACATTAATTTATATTTTCTATTCAACACATGAATTTATATTTCTTATTTTCCAAATTGGAATGAGGCCCAATCAATTACCATATAATGTTTATTATATGGATTCCCTACAACACATGTATACAACAGCAACGATAAATCATCAACCATCATCCAGAGTGCACCACACAACTACATAAGCATTAAATATAAATAATTAACGCTTACACAGTCTGTCAATCCATTGATTGACATACAACTAAACAATCGGGATTAGTGTACGTCAAATCTCATCCCAGTACCCGTGTGGGGTTTCAACTCAACAAATACAGATTTTATTTATGCAGTTGGGCGATGTGTAAAATTTATCGTCCCAATCAATATCAGTCAAATCAGTGTATATAAACAAATCGTCCGATTTGTTTATTTCTATTTATTTTATATACATGCTAAGAATCATATTTTTAACTATAAAATATTTTCCACTAAAAAATATTTTATTTCATTCCACATCACACAATCAAATTTCATAACACAGCAATCAAACAAACAAGTCATTCATGGTCTGTGGACGACGGGTGTCGGGTGCTACTAAGCACCGTCTGCATCCTAGTATATATTTCAACTAGAAATCAAAATAAAAGTGAGGAGTTCTCACCGTTTCGCTAAACCAAACGCCACGATTCTCCATGTGTCAAATCCTCGCCGCGTTCCCAACGAGATCTGTTTCACGCAGTATATGTTAAAATCATATTTTTAACAACACTACTTTATATATTTTAGATTATAATTTTATAACACTACTTTCTATATAAAGATCATATTTCTATGATGCTTAAAAATAATATCTTTATATATTCCACATCGCTATAAAAATCATATTTTTATTTTGCTTCAACATATATAAAAATCCCGCCTTTCTATATATAAAAATTATATTTTTATATTTCTACTCCTTATATAAAGATCGAATTTTTATTATCTATATATTAAAAAATCTTATTTTTATTATCTCTACTATATAAAAATCATATTTTTATTTTTTCTAAAATATAAAAATCATATTTTTATTCTTTCTAAAAATATAAAAATCATATTTTTAATCTGCTACTTATATAAAGATCGAATTTTTTTATTTCACTTCATATATAAAAATTCCACCTTTCTGCATATAAAAACATCGCCTTTCTATGATAAAAATATTGTTTTTACTATGATAAAAATCTCGTTTTTACTATGATAAAAATCTCGTTTTTGCTATGATAAAAATCTTAGCTTTATATCAATTAAAAACAATTCTAACTTCTGTTTTAAAATTTTGTTATTTTCAGTTTAAAAATAAATAAAATTGAATAAGAAGAAAAGGGGGAAGAAAACTCACCGATACGCGAATGAAGGGGGTTAGAGCTGCTGTCGAGAGGGGGGTCAGTTGTGGGAGTCAGCGGTAGGGTCTCCGGCATCGTGGAGTGGCGCGGCCGCCTTCCGGGGCTTGGCGCGTTCGTTTTTAGGTGGTTTGGGGGGAGTGGGTCTCGCGTCGTTTGATTTGAGGGAGGAGGGAGAGGGGATCAGAGGGCAATGTGGTGAGGGGGGAAGAAGAGCGTAGGCCTCCGGCATCGCTGGGAAGGGGAGGGGCGATCGATCACCAGTGGGAGGAGGGAGCGCCCGTCTTCTGCCCCATTTTTTTATTTCTTTCATTGAATTCTGAGAGAAGTGGGGTGGAAAAAACATATAATATATATATATATATTATTTATTTAATTCCATAAAGCAACTTTTTATTTCGAACTCAAAATTGAACCCACCGACTATCGTCCCTAGCCGATTACCCCTATTCCGAGCACAATGGGATATGTTTCATAAGCCAATTCCATCGTTGCGATCAGTTTTCGTCAAATTCAAAATATAAATCAGTATATTGAATTTGAACGCACATTTCAATTTACCGGGGCACATATTAATTCTAAAATCCCAAAAAAATTATTTCTAACTTTGTATTGACGGTATGGTCCTAACAAAACTTATTTCGTCAAATTCTGAGACCGTTTGAAAAATGGTCATTTTCCAGTCGATTAAAATCAACTAAAACTGGTCAAACACGTTTTCCTTTGCCACGCTCACATATTGATTCAAAAAATTACGAATTTTGGAATCTAGCAATAACTTGACATCCCGGATCCAACAGAAGTGGTTTCATCAAAAACAGAGGTCATTTGCAAAATTTCCATTTTTAAGGGCCAGAATTCCATAGCGACTATTCAGAATTTTCAACTGGACGTAACTTTTGATTCCCACTATGAAATTTCGATTTTTCAAATTCGTTGGAAAGATATTCATAAATAGTTTCAAATATTTTTCGTTTCACTAAAATCCAGTTTATTTTGAATCCTGTACATTCATTTAAAATTTGAAATCGAATTTTCAAACTACCGCGCCATTTTCAATCCCTTTTATATATGCATAAATATTTATATTCTAACGACGATTCTAATAAATATATACATTCCATTTCTATTCAAAATAAATTTCTCGTCGTTATTAATAATTCATTTTAAATATTCAAAATTCACTAAAATTGCCAAAATAAAAATTTTAAATTGGCTCAGATTTCCTGTTTATTACACATAGTTTAGGCTATGTTGTCCCAAATCCTTTTTCAGATTGTATTGCTAGTTCTTGCAGTCGATTTAATGGGTACATCGTCAAATTCTGATCAAAATTATGTGAGATATGGCAGTTTGAAGTTGGCAATTAAAAACTGAAAACTGTTACGGGATTTTATTCATACCTCTTACTGTTTCGACTTTATGCACCCTAATACCATCCAAATTCATCCCCAAACTTCTACAAGATCGTATTCCTCCAATTCCTCTTCGATTTGCTGCTGATTTCATCAAAATCCGTCAAGAAACGAAGAAGTTATCCCTCTTGAAAGTTTGATTAAAAATGGAAAATGAGAAGAAGAAGAAGAAGAAGAAGAAGAGAAGTGGTTGTGAAGAGACAATGATTTTTGGACCTTTCTATAGATGTTGACGTGTCTATTCGTTCAAAATTCAATATTCAAATTTTGGCGCCAATTTGGTTGAACTACTAAATATTTAATATCTTTCTCATACGATGTTTAAATTCAGCAAATGAATACACTATCCTGATCAGAAAAACGAGCCCATCACAATAGAGCAGATCTCATCATCAAATTTCTGAAGATCAATTTAAAATTCAGAGAATATTGAAAAAACGGATCTAAAAACAGGGTATGCCTTAATTAATTTTAAATTTTTTTTATTGAATGGATGTTTTGTTTGCTTTGCTTTGTTTTAAATTTGAAATTTAAACTTTAAGACTCAATTTTGAAATTTAAAATTCAAATTTGAAATTTGAAATTCAAATATAATTATAACAAAATTAATATAATAATAAAATAAATTTTGGATGTTTGTTAGGAATAATATTATTTCATGAAATAGTTAAACCTGAAATATAAATCGATATTTTAAAACCAAAGTAACAAAACCATATTCTCTTTGAAATAATGCATATATGTCAACATACATATATCTATATCTTAACATATCAGCCTATAGAATGAAATTCAAATTTTTTTTTTATCTCTAAGATTTAAACTTTCAAACTTCCCTCCATCTTTTTCAATTAGAAAACGCATGTTAAAATTCTAGTTATCAAAATTATCTGTATATTTATTATCTTATATATCTTTTCAAAATATATATATTAAAATGTATAATTTAATAAAATTATATAGACATGTTAATATGATTTAAATATATTTTAAAGACATTAGATATTGTTATAAAATATAAGTTTATATATTATTTATATGTAGTTTAAACATTTGTAATTTAACTTATATTTTCATAAAAATTTAGAGTTACATTAACATAGATATTATTTGAAACTAAATATTAATTTTGATCTCTTGGATTATTAAGAGTTATGAAACTTGCATCTTCTAACATAATATTTTGGTGTGTGTATATATATATATATATATATATATATGATTTTATGTCTAAATATATAGTTTAATAAGAAGTTATAGCTTTATTGATTAATTTATATTACCATAAGTAATTTTTATATACCTATAGATTACTTTTATAGTTTTAACGTATAAACGGTTCTTTAGCAAATTAATATATTTTGATTTCTAAAGTTTATATGAGTAATTGATTTGAAGATATTTTAAGTCAATTTTTATACACAATTATGAATATATATTTATAGCCAATTTTATATAATTTTATATTCTCTCTAAAAAGATCTTCAATTCTTACTATATTTACCCTACGAATATTAATTTAACTCCATAATTATTTTGAATATTTTACTACTTATCATGAATATTTTTTAAAATTCTTATCTTTATAATTATTTCAATCACTTTCATTAGTATAATTAACCTAAGTCTAGAAATTAACATTATCCTTTTTTGATTCAAACAATTTATTATATGCATAATAGTTAGATATTACTTTAAGTATCTTTTATAGAAATCCATATCATCATCAAATCATTCTATATATTATTACCATAATATCATTACAAATCTTATTTCATATCATACATCATTACACTAGATCTCAAATTAAAATCATTTACATCACAAATTGCATTTCATATCACTTCATATTGTTTTGCATATGTCATACTGCATTATTACCAACACACTGCATTACATATTAATCTTTAACTCCACATATAGCAAGTATACTATACGGGGAATTATTGTGTTAGAAATACATAGGATTATTAAACATATAACATATTTATTTTGTCTTGATTAATTTGATTGAATTGATTGACTTATTTGGTTTGTTTTGAATAACTTGATTTACTTACTTGACATGGTTAAATTTCATTAGTGGTTGATAGGTTTTTTAGAAATATACTTATGAATTTATAGTTGATAGGAGCTTTATAGGTTTTAGGATAGACAGAAGTTACAAGAAATGTTTAGTTTCATGTTTAAGTTGATGTTTTGTGACAAAAAAACTTAAATCAATTTATTAATTGGATTGAATTACTTTACTTATATCATAATTTTAAGGGTATCATATTAGAGTTATTTCTTAATCTAGATTAAAGTCCTATTATAGTTTTAAGGAAATTAGAGTTTAGGATAGGTTTAGTCTTACAAGGGGGAGTTTTAGAGTTTCTAAGGATTAGTTGAAGGTTCCAGAATACTTTGGTTGATTTAATTATTTAGAATGATTATCTGAATTGCTTGTTTGCTTGAATTATTTGTTTGAATTGCTTGCTTGAATTGTTTGTCTGAACTGCTTGTTTGGATTGATTTACTTGTTTGGATTGATTGGTTTGCTTATTTATTATCCTTCTATTTAGTTTATTAGACTAGTGTAGTCATAGATTTAGGGGGAGATATAGAAATTTATAGATTAAGGAAGAGTTATAGATTTAGGGAAAGTTATATATAGAATTAGAATATTATATAGGCATAAATTTAGGGGGAGTATTTTATAAGGTATAGATAGATTTAGGATTCAGGGAGAGTACTTTACTTTAGTATAAGAATTATTTAGATAAATATAGGATTTAGGGGGAGTATGTTTAAAATTTCTTTTTCATAATGACAAAGGGGGAGAAATTATAAATTATAGGAATAGTTTATAGGATTCTTACAGACAGAGGGAGTATTAGAAGGATCATCATTAAAAGGTATATGCAGGCATGATATTTTATAAACTTAGGTTGTCATCATCAAAAAGGGGAAGATTGTTGGAGAATGGAGGTTTGATGACAACAACCTTATTTCAATTATCATTGATTATAAAATATATGTTAACACTTTTTGTATAGAATATGTGTGTGTGTGTGTGTGTGTGTGTTTGTGCAGGAATTATATACAGGAAACTTTACGGAAGACTATACAATTACAAAGATAATAAGAGATTCAAAGATCGGAGAAATTTCAAGATCATGAGTAAACAAGATTTCAAGATTAATGTAATTATAGAGTCTAGATTTTGTAAGACTCTAAATAGCACTCTAGGTTTAAATTCAAATTTTGATTTTCAGTTCTATCCTCAATCCTCTCTATTTTATTTTTCTATTTTATTCTCAATCCTCTCTATTTTGTTTTCCTATTAGTTTCTATTTTTTTTTGTTTACAAAATCTAAATTTTTTTATATACTTTATATAGTTTCAAACCTTATAATTTTATAAACATATTTATATAGTTTAAAAGTATGTTTTCATAAGATTTTCTACATATAATTTTAATTTACAACACTAGAATTTTACTCAAGAATTTCCATAATTATTTTTATATCAAAACACTTGAAAAATGCTCTGAAAATCAAAAATACACATAAGTATGTCGACATTGCAAAAAGTGTATGTCGACATATAACTGCCATTTTTTTAATTTTGAAGGGAAGTGTCTTTTCACTATTTGAAATGCTTCAGAACCGTGGCAACCCTTCATACTATATAAAAAGAGGTTAAAAACGATTTATTTAACACATCTTCTTCTCTAACTTCATACTCTTTCATCCCACCATTATTCTTAGTCATTTTTATGGTTTTCACACTTATACTCTGCCGAATTCAATTCTGTTTTGATAAAACTTCTTCTCTCTACACTCACTACTCTATGAATCAAGTGTTATTGAAGAGTTATAGGGTTGTTTTGTAATTGGTTGGGTCGAATAAACCTTGTTGTGAGTCAAAGAGGAGTCGGTGTTTCCTTGTAGGCCGTGAAATCAAGGAAATAAGAGTTGGCGTGTTCTTGTGAGCCGTGAAATCAAGAAAGTAGGAATCAGTGTCTCCTTGTGAGCCGTGAAATCAAGAAGGTTGTATTTGGCTATTTGTAAATAGTAATAAAACTCTGCACAATCTAGCATTGTGCGGGATTGGACGTAGGAGTGATCTGAACCAGTATAAAATCCGCTGTGTTCTTTCCTTTTTGCACTTTTATTTCTGTTTATTTTGCATCTGCGTTTGAATCTATGCCTATGATTATGTTTGTGGTGTTTGAATCATCCCATAGTTCTCTCTAGTTTTTAGTTTTGTTTAAATTCTTACAAACACTATTCACCCCCCCAGGTGTTTGCTTTGCCTGAACGATCCATTTTGCAGTCCCTAACAAGGTCGAGTTAATTCTCATTTCATATAATTGATCGACAATTAAATGTCAAAGATATGAAGATGACGCAAGACCGATGATCTTCACATTGAATGGATTACTACTGACACCCTGGATCGGTTAGCTCCCAGGCTGGGTTACAGTGGTAGTGGTCTTGTAACGACTCGGGGATTTCGCGATCCTGAGTATCCGACATAAACTTAATATCGATTATTCAAGCATCGGAAACATCGGATAGTCCATGGAAGAAATTAGAGGGTGAGAATAGATAAGATAGAAACTTAGAATAGAAGATAAAGAAGAACATACAACATCAGAGTAAACACGAATCTCACAGCGGAACGAACAATATATAATAGATACATAACTTTGAAATAGAATTAGTACATGTATACAGTAACATTTATCAGAGTACAACACTTACAACACAGCAGAAATAAACAATTGATATAAAATCCTGAAGCCTCCTGCTCCAAGCTCTCAGTGTATCTGTAAAATCCCGACTACTTGACTTCCCGTAGAAAATTGGGCACCTAAGAGTTTCGGGAAAACAAAACAAAATAAACTCCGGGTCAGTCATGGGACTGCTGTGAGTAAACTCCAAACACTTGGTTTAACTTTTCCAAATCCATTCCAAAAGCAATGATAATCGTAAGACCGATCCACACATAAATACAGATGGTTTTTACCTTACGATAACCCAATATATTTCTTAAGATCAATATTTCTGGTATTATAATAATGTCTAAATCAAGTAGATAGCAATCTAGTAGAACGCTTTCATCTTACGCTCTACATATATAATATACAATAAAAAAACCACGGGCTCTTATTGGGTAATGAATTCGAACTGGCATGGTATGGGACCACCTTCCGACCAGGTTCAACAAGAACATCTTGTAACCCAGGCAAAACATGACCGGTCACTCATTTCGCTTAAGTGTACCGAATGTATTATCACCAACGGTTGGGATCAGCAACCGTTTCCCGAAAGGGACAGCATCGAAATAGATTATATAAGTAAATGGAATTTCTCTAGATCAGGTGACAATACATCCCAATTGGCAGCAAACCACTTAGCCATGCGGCCTACCTGATTTTATACGATTTCTCAGTTGTGAGGCTAGAGGCCATAACATATCTTTTACAAACCACATTTTCATTCACTTTGAATGTCACACCGTCATACTCGCTAAATCACAAATTGATTTTTCCAAACATATCATGGGTAAACAACTAAGAGAAACAAATTCCTCCACCACCAAACGTAAATACATTTGAAGAGAGCAACTTACGCGATCTATTAAATATACTCCGTCAGACATTCTTCCATACAGGTCGTCTTGGGACAGGACAGACCGAAGGAACTATTCTGTAAACTGGACAGCCCTTGCATAACTCCGTCATCAATTATCTTCATCATATTTGATCGCAACGCTAACGCCCATATAGAGTGGTTTTCAGATAATGAATCTGATCCCGGTCTCTCCGTATTGACAACGGAAAAATGGTCAAAAACTTCGATAGTCGGCGATTTAACTATCAAAGAAAAAATGTGTGCAAACAACGATATTATTTCCATATGGAAATTCTATCGATCAATCATCAATCAACTTTTATTCCTTTCCCCATTTCTCGTTTCCATAAATTCAACAAATCCTTATTTTCTAATTTCAGAAAATATACGTTATTAACTTTGGAAAACCTTTCCCTTTTCTGATTCACGCATCACTATCTTCTCACATATATCAGTCTCTATCTGTAAACTAGTAAGAGAACAACTTCCCAAGCATAAACCCTGAAGGCCGAAACCAACATCAGATCGATACCCAGGAAGCCATTCAAACTCAACTAATTTCCAGTCAGTTTCTAATTTCAGTAATTCCATTTAAACTCCTATTTAAGACCCAATTTCCTTTATAACTATTTTTATCTACGAAATATTTATTTTAATCTATTTTTCACATCGAATGTGAATAACATGTCTATATATAATCCAACAGTTTGATTTCGTATTTTAAAAATAATTTCCCAAATCCAATTTCTTTTTATATTTTTATTTGTAGAATTATTCATA
This sequence comes from Allium sativum, assembly GCA_030737875.1. NCBI lineage: Eukaryota > Viridiplantae > Streptophyta > Magnoliopsida > Asparagales > Amaryllidaceae > Allium > Allium sativum. The sequence continues at coordinate 49,608,675 of CM060918.1, forward strand.
AAAATCTCCTTTTTTATTTCTAACATTTAAATCTCATTTATAATTCCCTTTATATAATTCTATTTATTCTATATAAATCCTTTTATATAATTCTATTCATTCCCCAAATATTTCCTTAATTATATTTTCCAATATTTGTTTTCCCAAATATTGCCTTTTATAATATCCTATTTATTTCATATATAAATATTTCATTTTCAATATTCACTTTGAAAATTTCCTTTTTACATTCCAGTATTTCATATGGTATTTAAAATACCAAATAACATGACCGGTATCATCATAATCAATCAAAGATTATATATCACATCATATATCACAATATATGAAAACAAACAGTATTATAATATTAAGGAATCCAGTTGGATCCCTCCAACCTGTTTCCCTGCATCACAGATGTTAAACAATATAAATAACATCGATTTCATTTCAATATGAAATATTCTGATAAATAGAATCAATATTTGATTAACGATATATATTTATATATCGTTATCTATAATTTCAACCAATAAATCAGCAATTCAACCAAACAATCAATACACAGCAATCAATCATCATTTATCAATACTAGATTATATTTATAAAAATATAAACTGTACAGAGTTAGTGAGGTTTACTCACATTGGACGATCATCGTTAAATAACGATAATTGTCGTTGATTCAGATCCGACAATTTATTTCGCTATAAATTGTAACGAGCCCCAATTCACTCCCAGTCAGTTCCATCGTGTAGCCCTCCTTCATATGATCCCAATGGATCTTGTTTCGTCAATTTCTGATAACGTATAAGATAGATATGAATTTTACAAATTTACGATGTATAAGACGATCAATAGCTAATTAAATTAATATTAAATTAAACTTTAATCTTTTTTAAACCTCTTAATCATACACTTATCCATTTCCTTCCTGAACACTGTAGTTCAACCTGCTCCAATGTTCCCATTTCATGTCGTGACCCCAAGTAACTAAAACCTTACACCGTTCGTTCTTTCAGCATAAAAATGGACTTCACCGTTTAAAACAAATTATTAAATTAACCTGCCAAATCACGTTTCCACACTTACTGATCCTACGACTCATCTTCTTCTCTCCCAAAACCACTATAAACTAACCCGCAACTTCCACCATTTACAGCGCGACTCCCTCCTCCTATCTCCTCTTTCTTTCAACAAAAAGTCCATCTAAATTTACCAGTACTTCTTTTATCGCTCACTCTCTCTCCTCATGTTAATTCCCTCCAGCTCACGCTCGTGCATCAACTCCGTGTCATGGTCTAATTAACCATGCTACAATATTGAGATCGATAATTCTCATCACCGATCAACCCAAAGAAAATCACATAGATGCTTTTCGCAACTAGGAATGCAAAGACAATATGTAAAACATGGATCGATGCTCCATTCTCTAAATAACGTGAACCCTAGGTTCGTTGTTGACTTATGGGGATCCCCAAACCAGCGTCGCACAAATCAAAATATAGATATTTAGCTTGTGCTAAGGGGAATTCAAGGAACTAAGTTTTGTAATTTCTAACATTTTATTCGATTTTATATCGAAATATGAAGCTATCGTTTTTTGTTTTGGAGAAAGAGACATGGTTGCTGAAGTATTTTGACCAGCGAACGAATTGTATTAGGGTTAAGGGATACCAGGGTATTTATAGGGTATGATGGCTTATGTTAGAAGCTTCACATGAATTAAATATTTATTTATATTGTCTTGCTGCTTGTATTAGTATTCTAAAAATCTGTATGATCACTCACGATATCCAAAAATCAAGAAAATGGGCATGCCGCTACAGTTCGACATTATGGACCCAACGAAACTTGTTTCATCGAATTCCGAATCCGTTTGCTCACACAGTGTATTTTCAAAGTCAAATTATTGACTGTTTTACACATTAAAATTCCATACGGTCATATACTTACCCCAAAAATCATGAAAATTGAAATATAACAATAATCTGATATTTCGGATCCAACAAAATTAGTTTCGTCGAAAACGAAGGTCATTTGTGAAAATGGCTATTTTTAAAGCTTTAAATAAATTCATTTAAATATTAAATATATTTAAAAATAATTAAATAAAATATTAATAAATTAATATTATCGGATATTTTCACATAGAATATAATAAAGCTCTAAAATATTCCTATCTGAATTTATAACTCGACATTTCAAATCCGGATTAAATCAGTATTCAATTTATAAAAAAAATCCATTTATAATATAAATAAATCGTTATAAATTATAAAGGAATTCCATAACGAGTTTTCCAAAATTTGATTTGGATATAACTCACAATCTACATGACGAAATCTCAATTTTTCTCTTCCATTAGAAAAATATCGTTCACCAGCTCTGAACGTTTCTTGTTCCACAGAAATCCGAGTTGAAACGGATTCTGAATATTCGTTTAAAGTTTGAATCGCCAAATTACGAACTATAGCACCATTTTGAGCTCGATTAAAATTATAATATAATTATACGTTCAAACTGTCGTTTATATAATATATTCGTTAATATAATTGACTCTAAACTGAAATATATATTATAAATGATCCAATTCACACAATATTGTGAATTCCACTAATTCTGACTATTTCAAAAATTAAATATATTATTATATTATTTATATTAATTAAATATTCAATATTATTTGATTCAGGTCGTTTTAAATTGCCAAACCATTATTTAAATAATTAAATAAATTATTTATGATACCATAAAAATACGGCTTTTTACATTCTTCCCCCTTAAAATAATTTCGTCCTCGAAATTTCTAAGGTAGAAAACAAACCCTATTAACTGGGTAAAAAATTATTTGTTTACTTCTTTAACTTCAGGTTTAACTAAACCAATTAATTTCAATTAAAATATCAATTCATTCTGACTAAAAATTTCCAAATATTCCAAAAAAAATTATAATACCTTAAAATTTCGAAAAATTTCGCTAGCACCTCCTTTGTATGGCTCAATCGATACAACTATAACTCGCCTCTCTAGGCCTTTTCCAACCCAAAAGAAAATCAAACAGCCAAGCGGCTTGCCAATTCGGCTCATAAATCTCATATCCAATAGAAATATGAACTTGTATCTTTTTGTCGGGCATATCATTATATCCTTTGCATCTGTTACCAATTAAACATATACCAATGGCATCTCAGTCAACTCCAATCAATTCATTTTCTTATATTCAAACCAGGTCTCTTTTCAACTCAAGTTTCATTCTCGATTCCAAATCCTTAACTCACCAATACAATTTACTCAACCTCGTTAAGTTTCATCCATAAACTTCATTAATTAATTAATTTCAATTTCAGTTTACTTTCACAAGTATTATTTTTCTTCTATTTAATTTTAACGATCAGTCCATTATAACTCAACATTATTTTTCCTGGGAGTTGTTAAAGCACATTGCTTTTCTCAAAAAAATCAAATAATCCTTTTCAAAATCCAAACAACATGTTTTCGCAAAACATTTCCAAAACAAAATTTTTGGTAGTAATCCGTCACAACTCGAAAATGAACATCGACCCCAAAACTTGGTTGGTCATAAGATTCTCCTCCCGATCAATAACTTCACAACTCGCCTCTCAATCTTCTAGTTCTTCGCCAGAACCTCTTGTTGATAAGAGGAAGAGAAAAAAAGGTGATCGTTCGGATGTTGACAAGGAGGAGTCGGAGAAGCAGAAGAAGAGCAAGAAGCCAAAATACCCCCCTCCCAAGCATGAGTAGGATGCAGATATTAGTTCATATTTTGTTCTTTAGGCTTTTTAGGCTTTCCACTGGCTAGAAAATGTAATTGTGAGAATGGCCCTCACTTTTGTTTAGCTATCTTATCTTGTATCTCTGCATCTTCGTAAATAAAAATTGATTTCTATTGCCTTTAATTTAATATGCAATGTAGTGATTCCAAGTACCTTGCATCTCTGTGCAACCTCCTGAGTAGCCAGCACAACGGCATGAGGGGGATGATTCGTCTCGGTCGACCTTGACTTTCGTCCTTGTCGTGATATGAACAAGAGTTTCCCTTCAAGACAAATTAGTCACATAAAAAGGGAAACTAATCCTGCGAATCTGCAATTCTAATTTATCGCATTAGCCAAAAATATTTAAACCATAATTAATCGAAGATTAAATCATGAATCGCATTAGCAAAATTTTAAAATTCTGTGTAGAGATGTGTGTATATGCCTCTAATCAATCATTTAATATGATGCCTGGCCAGGGCTTATTAATGATTGATTAGAGTCATGTGTGTTGCCCCCTACTATGAAAGGTGGGGGGAAAAGATTCTTTTAGAGCTAAATTTCTAACAATCTTATACTCTCCTGATCCTTCAGCGGGTTAGAGTTCGAGCTCGTTTCAGGTCTGCTCTCCGATCCTTCAGCGGGGCAGAAATTCTGGGGGCGCTAAATCTCTGGCGCCTTTATACTCTCCCGATCCTTCAGCGGGTAAGAGTGTTGGCAAGGCGGTTTTATCATGGTGCACCTTCACGCCTCGCGGACGTCATCTTCGCGTCCTTTATACTCTCTCCTGATTCTAGGGAGTTAGAGTTTGATCGTGGGGTGATATACTTTGTCGCACCTTGTGGACCTCAATTATGGCTCCTCTTTAACCTTGTGACCCAATGCATTGGATGTTTCAATATTGCTGCATAATCTGTGACAAACTCAAAAAACAACAATAATTTATATTAATCGAGATAAAGCAAATAGTTAATGGTGCAGTAAAGGTAAATGACACACGATATTTTTATTGTGGTTCGGTCGAATTATGACCTACGTCCACTTTATAATCTTTTGTACAAGTAACCAGACTATTCTAGGCAAGTCGTGCCTTTTTACAGGGTCCTAAAAACAAAAGAATAAAAATGACGATTTCACGTCAGGTAAGGCCGCAAATGCTGGGCGTTCCACACTCGGTGAGAAGGTACTTCTAACTCGACCGGGATGACCGCTTTAGTTCCAAAGGCGAGGGAAAATGGTGTATGGCCCGTTGCCGATTTATAGGTCGTTCTATAGGCCCATAGTGCCAAGGGTAATTCATCGATCCATATGGCCTTGGCCCGCTTTAATCTCTTCTTCAGGATGGATTTAATCACTTTATTTGCCGCCTCTACTTGGCCGTTCGCTTGCGGATGTGCTACAGAGGTGTACCTTTTCTCGATGTGGTATTTCTGGCAAAAATCTCTGAACTCAGTACTGTCAAACTGAGTTCCATTATCTGTTATGAATATTCTTGGGATCCTAAATCGGCATATGATGTTTCTAACAACGAAGCTGATTACTCGCTTGGTTGTTATTGTGGTTAATGGCTCTGCTTCTACCCATTTGGTAAAATAATCCATGGCTACGATAGCGAATTTTGCTCCGCCCTTTGCTATGGGGAGGCTTCCAATGATATCAATTCCCCACATAGCGAAGGGACACGGACTCGTTACCGTCTTCAGCTGGCTTGATGGGGCCCAATGGATCTTAGAAAATCTCTGGCAGGCGTGACAACGCCGCGCGTATTTGGCTGCATCCTTATTTACGGTTGGCTAGAAATAACCATATCGTATTATTTTCTTCGCCAACGTTTGGCCTCCCGTGTGATCTCCACATTCGCCTTCATGTACTTCTTGCAATACGCACTGAATATCACTGTGGGCAATACCCCGGAGGAGGGGCATTGAAAATCCTTGTCTATAAAGGACTCCCTCTTGCAACACATACCGAGAGGCCTTCTGAATTATTGCACGCCTCTCACTTTTCTTCGTAGGGAGCGTTCCATACATTAGAAAATTCTTCAAAGGATTCATCCACGACTCCCTTTCAGGTTCAACATCTAGTACCAAATCAACTTCCATATGATCTATACTAGGTGACTATAAGACTTCCATCGGGACCAGATCTGTATTTTCAGGACTGCCAGAACTGGCCATTTTCGCCAATTTATCTGCTTTTTGGTTCCTTGTTCGAGGAATGTGGGATATGGTGTGATGGTCAAAACCATCTAGCAACTTCTTCACTTTTTCTAAATATGATATCAGCCTGGGACTTTTGGCCTGGAATTTTCCTATGACCTGGTTCACAACTATTTTTGAGCCGCAAAAGATGCCTAACTTCGCAATCTTCAACTCCTTTGCGAGTTTCAAACCAGCAATTAGGGCTTCGTATTCTGAGTCGTTGTTAGTGGCGCGGAACTCCAATCTGAGAGCATAATATATCGGCCATTTTTCTGGAGTTTCGAGCACCACTCCGGCACCAGATTGTCTATCATTCTTTGCTCCGTCAGTGAAAAACTTCCAGGCATTGGGATCGAGGATTAGCCTTGGCGGCTCGACTTCTTCGCTTATTGTGTCATCTTCTGGGATGGTAAACTCTGGTATGAAGTCTGCCAGCACTTGCCCCCTTATTGATCGCCGGGGTTGAAAATTCAAATCGAACTGACTTAGTTCAATGTTCCACTTAAGTAATCTTCCCGAAGCCTCTGGCCTTTAAAGAACTTGTTTTAACGGGTGATCTGTGTATATAGTAATCGGATGAGCTTGAAAATAGTGGTGAAGCTTCCTTGATGCAATCAACAAACTGTACGCAAGCTTTTCTATCCTTGGATAATTTCGTTCAACTGCTGCCAACTTCTTACTCACATAATATACTGGTCTTTGCACCTTATCTTCTTCTCTAACCAAAGCCGAACTGATCGCATTGGATGACTCCGCTAAATATACGAATAATTCTTCATGATCTACGGGTTTAGACAAAATCGGGGTTTTCTCTAAATGATTCAAGGGATTCTGGAATGCTTCAATACAATCAGGGGTCCATTCAAAGTTGCGCTTTCCTCGCTTTATTAATTCGAAGAACGGGATACATTTATCCATAGCTTTGGAGATAAATCTACTCAATGCCACTACTTTCTCTGCGAGGCTTTGCACATCTTTAATCTGTCTAGATTTCTGAATATTCCGGATTACTGCGATCTGGTCTGGATTAATCTCGATCCCACGCGAATTGACGATAAATCCTAAAAAAAATCCTGATGCTACCCCAAATGAACATTTCAAAGGGTTTAATTTCATTCCATATTTCCGGAGAATTTCAAACATTTCTGCTAAGTCGGCAGTATGGTCGGATGATTGTTTGGACTTCACTAACATGTCATCGACGTACATCTCCACCGTCTTCCCAATCTGGTTGTAAAACATCCTATTGACCAATCGCTGATATGTAGCACCGGCGTTCTTCAAGCCAAAAGGCATCACTACATAGCAATACAATCCCAAATCTGTAATGAAGCTTGTGTGTTCTTGGTCTGGGACGTGCATAGTGATCTGATTGTACCCCGAATAAGCATCCATGAAAGAGAGGAGTTCGTGGCCAGCTGTTGGATCCATCAGCTGGTCTATTCTTGGCAGCGGAAAACTGTCCTTTGGGCAGGCTTTATTCAAGTCCGAGAAATCAATACAGGTGCGCCACTTTCCATTGGCTTTTTTTACCAAGACCGGGTTGGAAATCCAATCTGGGTATGTTGAGTCTCTGATGAACCCATTACTTCTCAATTTTTCAACTTCCTCTTTCAAAGCAGCTGACCTCTCCGGGCCAAGCATTCGCCTTTTCTGTTTGACAGGAGGATGCTTTGGGTTGATGCTTAGCGAATGACTCATGATCGAAGGAGATATCCCACACATATCTGAGTGGGTCCAAGCGAATACATCTGAATTGGCTTTCAAGAAATCCGTTAGCTCTCTGGCTCGAATAGGGCCCAAATGGGATCCAATCTTCAGGACCTTCTCTGGGTCTCCATTATCGATTGGAATATCCACAGTTGTCTCATTGGAAGTCGCCATTCTGCCCCCAGGCTCTTTGTCCTCTCTGAGATCTATGTCCTCGAGCAGTTCTCTGGGCGACTCTCCCATAGTTATTTTCTTTAGTTGCTATGACGTTTCCTCCCCCACCGGGGAGGAAGTACCTTTAGTCTCTACATCTTTTCCTTTGCGAAGCATCTTCAACTCTGCAATGTAGCATGCTCCGGCAACGACTTGATCTCCTTTGATTATACCTATACCAGCTTTAGTCGGGAACTTCATTAATAAACACCAAGGGGCTATACAAGCTCTGAACTTTGCTAGGCCCGGTCGGCCTAAAAATGCATTGTATGGGGATTCGACGTGCAGAACCACAAAAGGAAAGATTCTTACTCTCTGGCGCTTCCCTTCCCCAAGGGTTACCAACAACTCTACATATCCCATTGGAGTAGTTGAGGCTCCATTGAATCCACGTATCCACCCTTCGCATGGTTTTAAATCCTTCGACTCAAGTTTCATTTGATCGAACGTTTTCTTGAACATAATGTTGACCGAGCTTCCGTTATCTACCAGAACTTTATGGACTATGGCCTTACCAATTGTGGCTGTGATTACCAGTGGATCCTCAGTTAGGGAGTGAACGCCAATGCTATCTCTGTCGTGAAAGATGATGTCTTCAGTCATTGTCTTCTGTTGTTTGACTGGAGCAATGTCCTCAGGGTTACTGCATTCTCCTACCATGAGGGGCTGTTTAGCTGCATTGACATACTGGTCCATTGCCCTAAAGCTATGCCCGGCCAAATGAAGCCCTCCTACTATGGTGTTAATGACGATGTTCTTCCCTTTTTGCTGAGCGGTCAACCGGGGAGTAGGCTGGCTCTGATTCTGATTCTGGTTTTGATTTTGGTTTGGGACCGATGCGGCTTGCCCTCTATCTCTGGGAGTGACCCTGTACTCATCGAGTTTTCCTTCTCGGAGTAGCATCTCGACCAAGTCTCTTAGGTGACGGCATTCATTTGTGGAATGACCGTGGATTTGGTGAAATAGACAGAACTTTCCAGTTTCACGTTCTTTGTCTGTCGACTCTCTCGGGGGAGGCCTTTTGTACGGGAGGACATTATAGGTATCCATGAAGATATTCTCCAATGTATCATTTAACGGTGTGAAACTTTCAAATGGCCTGGGTCGAGATCTTCTCTGAGAATCATTTCCTCGGTTTCTCTTCCGATTATTGCTATTATTGTTTCCCGGTTGGCGACCATTTCATTGATTTTTATTCCCAACATTGACTTCAACCTTTCCTGAGCTATCTCCTGTCTGCTTGATGGCCACATTGCTCTGGATATCTTCCTTTTCAGAAGCCTTCCTTTTTCGATTAGCATATATCTCTTCCTGTCGTAAACGAACATTAGCTTTTTCATAAAATATTTCTCTGGTCGGAGGTGGCTTGCCAGCCAGATATCTTCCAAACTCGGTATCTTTATCGACACCGTCAATTAAGGCCATCAACACAGTTTTCTCATGAAGATCTTTAACTTCTTTGACTGATAAATTAAAATGATCCAAGTACGACCTTAAGCTTTCGTCCGGTCGCTGCTTAATAAGAGACAGCTCAATCACATTCTTAGATCTTTGAGCATGAAGGCGGAATTGGTTCACGAACTACTCACTCAATTCCCTGAAACTGGATATCGACCGAGCTGGCAAGCGGGTAAACCACACTAATGCCATATCTTCCAGAAATATAGGGAATGCCTTACATTTTATCTCGTCTGTAGCTGCAGCGACATTCATGGACCAGGAATATCGCATCTGATGCTGGATTGGGTCAGATTTTCCTGCATAGCGATTCATTGTCGGCATATTAAAACGTCTCGGGAATGTGACCTCCAATATATCATCAGTAAAAGGCGTATGACTGCGATCTATGCCCCAATCTTCATCCCTATACCCTTGGCTAGCTATCATGTTTTCCCTGATCATTGCTTCAACATCTGCCCGAGTCAAGGTGGACTCAGTGTCGGCACTTCTTGCCCGATGGGCTTCTTCAGCATTTCTTTGACGTGCAGCTACAAAGTCTGGGATTCGGGCGGAGCTTCCTTGCCCCCTGCTGCCGAGGTAAACTAAGTGACAAGCGGGGGATTGGGTCAATTCTGAGCAGGGTCCACTACGTTTCCATTCCTTAGCAGCAAAGCAGGTTCATTCAAGTTACGATTGCTAGTTCCCTGGTTAAGCACTTCCTCTTCCCGAGATCGAAGTTGCTCTATGTTCTCAGCCCTTTCTAGCGGGGGCCAACGTCGATTTCTTCGGGGCTTCTCAGACGAGGATGTATGTTCCGGCGAAGGAAGACGGGTTGGTGAGGAAACCCTCTGCCTTATAAGGTCATCAATTCGCCTGTCCATGGCAGTCAGATTCTATCGCAATACTGAACTCTCTTGCCACTGAGCAGCTAACTCGTCAAATAATCTTTCCCACATGTCAATAATGCGAGAGAGATCCCCTTCAGTAGCCGGGGCAGAACGTTCAAATTGGTCGCCAACATTCTCTCTTATACGCAAAGAGCTTGAACCAGGTCGAGCAGATGTACCAGCATGGGAGGATTGAGCCATAACCTCCTTTTCGGGTCGGGTCGTAGTCTACTTGTCTTTTTGGATCGCAGGGTCCTTACCTCAATGGCTCGGAGCGCCCCCTGGGATCGGATCGTGGAAGTGTTGTGGGGATGGTTCGCGACGAGGTCATGGGAGCGTGTGGCAACTCCTTCAGCTGGTTGGGTCGCAATCCCCTCAACGGATCGGTTTGCCCCCTCCTCTCGGCGATCCGTGATCTCCTCCTCGGCCTGCTCCTGCACACTTTCTTCAATTGCTTCATTTTCAGCTTCATTCGCCTGCGAAGCTCGTACTTCGTTAGACTTCTTTCCAGCCATGATATCTGAATTCCGCTGGAATCTTCAAAAACTGAAACAGTGGAGTTTTGGACTGTTTTCTTCGGACTTGAGTATCCAAACAACGAAACAACAATCCAACGTACTAAAAATTCTTTCTTAGTGAAAGCACCAAAATGTTAGATCCAAAATTGGGTCTAACACCCAAGTTGTTCTAATCTATGAAAAATTATAACTACAATATAGAGAGAAAGCAGAAAAGACACGAGATTTATAGTGGTTCGGCGCTAACGAGCCTACGTCCACTTTATACGTTGTTGATTATATGCTGAATGCAGGTACAATCAATGATTTCACTCAATCTCACTCTTACAACTGTGATTCTCTCAATAATTTCGAGATAACTTTTAGAAACAATGGAGATATGATAATGGTGGAATCAGGTTTCTCAATTGCCCAAAAAGATCCCCAAAAATGCCAAGTTCTGGGTTATTTATAGCTGATTTCTTCAGGCGGATCGCGGTCATACGTTGCACAAATCTCGAGAATCTCGGACTGGTTCGTGGCTTGATGAAGAATTGGTCAATATGACAGTTGTGGACAGGTGTCGCGAGATCCTGCATTCTCGGATCGTGGATGACTAGGTCTCAACCATATCCTTGTCTCTTGGGCTTGGATCGGATCGAGTTGCTGAGGACGGATCGGTTCGAGGCTACAAGGGGCGATCGCGAGCTGGAGAAAGCACAGCGAACCGACCTGGATGGGGCGATCGTGATCGAGACTTCACGGGTCAGAGGAACGAAACATCACGTCTTCATCGTGTATGGACCATGGTGGCTTGGTCAAAAAGCTAGCCAACAATAATATCCTATTTATTTCATATATGAATATTTCAAATATGAATATTTCATTTTCAATATTCACTTTGAAAATTTCCTTTTTAAATTCCAGTATTGCATATGGTATTTAAAATACCAAATAACATGACCAGTATCATCATAATCAATCACATATTATATATCACATCATATATCGCAATATATGAAAACAAACAGTATTATAATATTGAGGAATCCAGTTGGATCCCCCCAACCTGTTTCCCTGCATCATAGATGTTAAACAATATAAATAACATCGATTTTATTTCAATATGAAATATTCTAATAAACAGAATCAATATTTGATTAACGATATATATATATTGTTATCTATAATTTCAACTAATAAATCAGCAATTCAACCAAACAATCAACACACAACAATCAATCATCATTTATCACTATTAGATTATATTTATAAAAATATTATTTGTACATAGTTAGTGAGGTTTACTCACATTGGACGATCATCGTTAAATAACAATAATTATCATTGATTCAGATCCAACAATTTATTTTGCTATAAATTGTAACGAGCTCCAATTCACTCCCAGTCCATTGCATCTTGTAGCCCTCCTTCATACGATCCCAATGGATCTTGTTTTGTCAATTTATGATAACGTATAAGATAGATATGAATTTTACAAATTTATGTTGTATAAGACGATCAATAACTAACTAAATTAATATTAAATTAAACTTTAATCATTTTTAAACCTCTTAATCATACACTCATCCATTTCCTGCCTGTCAACCGGCTTTAATGTTCCCATTTCAGGTCGTGACCCCCAGTAATTAAAACCTTACACCGTTCATTCTTTCAGCACAAAAATGGACTTCACCATTTAAAACAAATTATTAAATTAACCTGCCAAATCACGTTTCCACACTTACTGATCCTACCGCTCATCTTCTTCTCTCCCAAAACCAGTATAAAATAACCCTCAACTTCCACCATTTACAACACGACTCCCTCCTCCTGTCTCCTGTTTCTTTCACCAAAAAGTCAATCTAAATTTACCAATACTTCTCTCATCGCTCACTCTCTCTCCTCATGTTAATTCCCTCCAGCTCGCACTCGTGCATTAACTCCGTGTTCTGGTCCAATTAACCACGCTACAGTATTGAGATCGATAATTCTCATCATCGATCAACCCAAATAAAATCACATAGATGCTTTTCGCAGCCAGGAATGCAAAGACAATAGTTAAAACATGGATCGATGCTCCATTCTCCAAATATCGTGAACCTTAGGTTCGCTGTTGATTTTCGAGGATCCCCAAACCAGCGTCGCACAAATCAAAATGGGTAAGGATATTTAGCTTGTTCCAAGGGGAATTCAAGGAACTAAGTTTTGTAATTTCTAACATTTTATTCGATTTTTTATCAAAATATGAAGCTATCTTTTTTTTGTTTTGGAGAAAGAGACATGGCGGATGAAGTATTTTGACCAGCGAATGAATTTTATTAGGGTTAAGGGATGCCAGGGTATTTATAGGGTATGATGGCTTATGTTAGAATCTTCACATACGTTTAAATATTTATTTATATTGTCTTACTGCTTGTATTTGTATTCTAAAAATCTGTATGATGACACATGATATCCAAAAATCATGAAAATGAGCATGCAGCTACAGTTCGACATTACAGACCCAACGAAACTCGTTTCACCAAATTCCGAATCCATTTGCTCAAACAATGTATTTTTAAAGTCAAATTATTGATTGTTTTTACACATTGAAATTCTGTACGATCACATATTGACCCCAAAAATCATGAAAATTGAAATATAACAATAATTTGATATTCTTGATCCAACAAAATTAGTTTCGTCAAAAACGGAGATCGTTTGCAAAAACAGCTATTTTTAAAGCTTTAAATAAATCCATTTAAATATTAAATATATTAAAAAATAATTAAATAAAATATTAATAAATTAATATTATCGTATATATTCACATAGAATATAATACAAGTCCAAAATATTCCTATCTAAATTTATGACTCGACATTTCAAATCCAGATTAAATCAGTATTCAATTTATAAAAAATCCATTTATAATATAAATAAATCATTATAAATTATAAAGGAATTCCATAGCGACTTTTCCAAAATTTGATTTGGACATTGTTGACACACTTTTTGGTAAATGTTGTCATACTGAATATCTGGATAGCATCGCGCTCCGATATGGAGAACGTTGTCAGATGACAGGAAGCGATTTGGTCAAAGTCGCATCATGAACAAAGAACTGCCCCAAACTCCTACCAGATGACCTTTTCTGGGCCCGAAAATAGCAATTACGGAGCTAAGCTTGTAATTCTTCTAGCTCTCTGAATTAGCTTCAGTTTGAGCTTTGGTTTGGCTCAATCGGCCTTACGGTTTGAAAGTTATGCCCATTTCCATGAAGGGGTGTAACCTAGTACCGAAAACTCAGAACATGACATCGGCTCGTGGGACCCGCCCCCGCTCGTGATGCACCTCATCTTGTGATGCACCTCGTCTCGTGAAGCACCTCGTCTTATGAAGCCCCCCGACTCGTGGAGCACATGTAGACCACGACCCGACCACTCCAACTCGTCACCACTGAACCACCGGCTCGGCTCGCCCTATGTGACCACGACCCGACCCCCGAACCTGCTCCTGTGTAGCTTGTTCTGACCTATTCTCAAGGCTATTCTCTCTCCTATTTTCCTGGATTGGGTGCCACGTAGCCCATCACGAACCGGTCTTCCCAGAAGCTCTCCTACTGCTATAAATACACCATTTGAAGGCCTTTTTAAGGATCATTTGGCTCTAACTCCTTACATCTTCCACCATTGCTCTCTGCAAAACATTTTCAGCAGCAAAGGAGCCAAATTCCACACTACAACATGAGGATTTCGTGTATAATCTTCATTTTTCTCACTTCTTTTCATTGTAAACACGAGGATTTCGTGTATAAACCGAGATAATTGTACTTGTAACTTCTTAGGATTTAAGAAGAGATAAAGTGAACGTAGGCTTGGTTTGAGACGAACCACTATAAAAACTTCGTGTGTCTCCTGTTATTTACTATTTTCTGCATTTCTGCGATCTGTGATCTGCATTCGGGTGTTAGGCCCAGATTTTGGTCTAACAGACATAACTCACAATCTACACGACGAAATCTCGATTTTTCTCTTCCATTAGAAAAATATTGTTCACCAGCTCCGAACATTTCTTGTTTCACAGAAATCCAAGTTGAAACGGATTCTGTATATTTGTTTAAAGTTTGAATCGCCAAATTACGAACTACTGCGCCATTTCGAGCTCGATTATAATTATAATATAATTATACGTTCAAACTGTCGTTTATATAACATATTCGTTAATATAATTCAACTCTAAACTGAAATATATATTATAAATGATCCAATTCACACAATATTGTAAATTCCACTAATTCCGACTATTTCCGAAATTAAATATATTATTCTATTATTTATATTAATTAAATATTCAATATTATTTGATTTAGGTTGTTTTAAATTACCAAACCATTATTTAAATAATTAAATAAATTATTTATAATACCATAAAAATATGGGTTGTTATAGGACTGGACGTATTTGTTGATTGTCCGGATGTGCGATGGCCTCTCTCCTGTATTGGACATATGGGACGAGGAATAAGGTGCCTTTGGTTTCATTCAGACCCATAATGGACTTGTAAATGGATGTGTGCCTTACATTGGATTTTGTTTTGTGTTGATTGATTTCTATTAAATATATATTTGTTTGGTGGCGGAGAATTTGTTCTCTTGCTTAACACCCTTCTCTGAGACATACGAGCTTAGAGGTTACATATCGATAAATATCAGTTGCATGGAGTGGATTGTCAGTGTGCCATGCCGAGATGCAATTGAACAAGGCTTTTGTTGAAAAGCAAGGCCTTGTAGTTGATGAACAAAGCACGACTTTAAATAGCATTACTTTGTGTATAGCGTTAATTCGCGAGCCTCACACCCCGGTATGAACCAGAAACGAGAGAGGACCTCACGGAGGACATGTATTTCCTTCTAGCTAGGAGTTGTGTTATGGTATGGAGCACAAACATTTTTGCTTATGTGGATGATGGAAAGCGAGGCACCTCAGATATATCTGTCACTACGAGACAGATGGATGATATGGTCGACATACTGACCAGACTTACACCCCGTACGGTGGGGAATCGCATTGTTCAGGAATTATAATCCACTAGCGTAAGTGTAGACCAGCCCTGATGCTCTAAGGGTTGATGCATTCTGATCCTGAGACATGGGCTAGATTGTCTTGAATTCGATAAGGATGATCCCTTGCCTTGGTTCATGATGGAAATCCAACTTCCAATACGACATTGTGCGGTTTTGATTGTAAACCTACATTGGCAGCATAGTTGCATGGGACACTCATGTCGTCTATGATTGTGTAAAAACCCGTAACTTCCCCGTAAAGGAAAGCGTCGGATAGTTCGAGAACAAGCCACAACAGAACGCATATAAAAGAACATTTCACTGTATATAACCATAATGCATCAGATTACAAGAATATACAGAGTATAAATGAATATTACACAGAAATATCAGAGATTTAAATTACATTTAAATACATAGCAGCGGAAAATAATACCATACACAACTAGAAAGAGATATACGGATACAAAGCTTTCCGGATATCGTTCCAGCTGTAAACCAGGATCCTGTGAATATAAATCTGCAAAACCAAAACTACTAGCTGCCCGTGTCAAAATAAGGGCACACAGAGTTTAGGTTAAAACAATAAACTCCAGGTCAGTCATGGGACTGGTGTGAGAACTAAAACAGTTATTAATCTTTATTTTCAAAGTTAGGTAAATCAAGGGACCACGCCGTAATAACACGGAACGGGTTTCCTCCCAAGAATACCAGTGCATAAAACAAACAGCGCAATGCTAAATAAAGAAAAATGAAGCTGTTATAAGACCCAGGTCCCATCACACAATGCAACGCAGCCGAGGATAGGGTTTTCCCTTATAACAGCCAAAGAATGCTTGATACGTTTAAATCAAATCGTTTGATACTATTATAAGTGCATAGTGTATAAAACAACTTCAAATCATAAGTATCAATCATAGGCGGCATGGGTACCATATATCATGTCGCCATACTAGTTCTACAATTAAAACCGCAAATGTCACGTATTTGGAAGTTGGATTTCCATCTATGAACCGAGGCAAAAGATAGTCCTCAACCGATTCGTGACTCTCTAGCCCGAGCCACAGGCAAGCGCGCAGGCAAGCCTTGGAGCGACAGGGCCGGTCCACCGATGTGGATTATTATGCCTGAACACTACGTTTCCCCACCCTATGGGGTGTAAGTCTGGTCCGTCAGCCGACCAGAAGCATCGGCCGAAACCGATATAACCGAGGCGCCTCGCAACAGCAACAACCACATAAGTCAAACTCGTCAGGGCGTGTAAAACCACTGATGCCACTTCTAACTAGAAAGAAACGCAAGTCCTCCCTGAGGTCCGTCTCCCGTTTTTGGTTCATACCGGGTGTGAAACTCGCGAAGTAAACGTTACACAAAGCTACGCCACAAAGGCCGTGCTTTGATCATCACCACAAGACTTTGCTTTTCAACAGAAGCCTCGATCAATTGCCACTTAGGCATGCCACACAGGCAATTCACTCCATGCGTTTGATATCCATCAATATATAACCCCTGAGCTCGTGCGTCTCAGAGAAGGGCGTTAAGCAAGAGAATAAATTCTCCGCCGCCAAACAGATATATATTTAATAGAGATCAATCACACAGACTAAAATCCAATGTCAGACACACAGTCCATTTACAAGTCCGTTCTGGGTCTGAACGAAACCGGAGGCACCTAGTACCCCGCATATCCATCGATCTCCAAGTACGTCTGGATGATCACCAACTGTTTCCATCTTCTTGGGTGTACAGCCCAATCAAGATCTTCAGTAATCACCCAAACGACGTGAAGACTTCCGGTCTTCGACCATCGTCTTCATCTTGGACTTATCGTCGTATCAGTTATTCAGAATGGGATAAACCCGGTCTTTCCGAATAACTCGCGTATATTTTAAATAAATGTTACAAAAACACAACATACGCCTCATTCACATTCATCAGTCACTAACCGTAAATTAATCAAGAGAATAATTCCCCAAATATTAACCCCGAAGGCCGGAACCAACATCAGATCAATATCCAGAAAATCATTCTGCTTAGCTAACCGACAGTTAGTTTCTAAATTTCACATTCATAGGGAAAGGTTCCCATTAATTTTATCAAAGATAAATTCTTGAATTTATGCTTTAATCTACTTTTGAATATCAATTCAAACTAGTCGGGATTAGCGAACCTTACCGAAGTAATCATTTGTTTTAATTTCCCAATCCCAACCTATTCATCCCATGAAGTAAAACTGGTTATACTTCATATCTAACACCACGGTGTTATCGGTAAATTCAATTACCATTTCACGTTCAAATCTAATTAAAGATTTAACTATCGCCTGGAGCAAAACTGGTGATACTCCATTCTCGATTATTTCAATCTAATTAAAGATTCATTAAAACTCCACTTAGTTTTAATCGTTAACTGGGTTAAAGAATCAGTGTCATTTAAAACACGGTTCACGATAAACCCAAAATCACATTCATTAATTATCGGGTTAAAGAACAAGTGTTATTTAAAAAACTGTTCACGATAAACCCAAAAATCAATATCAATTCAATTCCAATTAAATATCATTTAATTGGTACACTTCATTAAATCTAAATAAAAAGATTTAATCTTTTCTTAACTGGGTTCAAGAACAGTGTTAGTGAAGACACCATTCACGGCAAACCCAAATCACATTTGATATTTAATATAAGGCTCTGAATAGAAAATATATCGGCTTATATTCAATATCAAATTCTACGATTAACAAATGTCGTATTGGAAATAACGATATAAATATATATCTTTCAAATTTCCGTAACAACATCTGTATAATCACGAATTCCAACATCGAAATATTCCGAAGGCAATTTCGATTCAAATCCACTCCAATGCAATCATTGGAAATTCTGGTTATTTTTAAAACCCTTTTCAAATTCAATTTATTTATTTTAAAAATAAATAGAATTATATTTCTAGTTCAAAACTAGTTCATTTCGATAAAAATCTATTTTTATCTTTTCAAATATGGAGTTTTTCATCCCAAATCTTTCTAAATCATTTCTTATGATTTTACACAAATTATTATTATTTTTAATAATTTTATCAAGGCCTGTACAGTCGATTTCCATCAACGGCCATCGAACTGCACTTACAGCGACCTTTTTCAAATTTGATTTGGACCTAATTCCAAATCCAACCGTTAGATTTCAAATTTCTAATATTCGTTAGAAAGCTCTTTTCGATACGAACCCAACGGTTCCGGTTTCAGGAGAATCCGACGGTCGGATCTCCCGTAATGTCCGTTTGAAATAAATGGTCGAAATTCGCGAACTGCCGCGGCGCGGCGCGTTCTATTCAGGCCATTATATTATATATATAATATATACTTCGTCGATTTCTATTTAAAACGAATTATATAAATAGTTTTAAAATTTGTTTCAAAAGCAATTTCAACTTCCATTTCAATTCAAATCAGAGTTGAATTCTTCTTTATAAATTCGTTTTAAAATTCATTTCTATTCAATTCAAATTTCAATTCAATTTGAATTCATTTCAATTCGCTTTCCATTCCATTTGAAATCATTTTCAATTCAATTCATTTCGAAATCGTTTTCAATTCAATTCATTTCGAAATCGTTTTCAATTCAATTCATTTCGAAATCGTTTTCAATTCAATTCATTTCGAAATCGTTTTCAATTCAATTCATTTCGAAATCGTTTTCAATTCAATTCATTTCGAAATCGTTTTATATTCAATTCATTTCGAAATCGTTTTCAATTCAATTCATTTCGAAATCGTTTTATATTCAATTCATTTCCAAATGAATAGAATCGATATAAATTGTTTACATCAAAATGGCGTCAATCTAATCAACACGGCTTCATAAATTTCTATTTTCAAATATTCTATTTCAAATATTTCTTTTTCAAAATAGTTGTTATTATCAAAATATTTCGTTCAACACATGACCAATCTCAATGGATGAGTACTGTCAACACATGAACCTTTATTTTATATTGATAAAGATGTAAATTTTATTACTAAAATATTTCGTTCAACACATGACCAATCTCAACGGATGAGTACTGTCAACACATGAACCTTTATTTTATAATATTCTTTATTTTTCAAATTGGAATGAGGCCCAATCTTTATATGGATTTTCATACAACACACGTATAATAGCACTGAAAAATAATCAACCATCAACCAAAGTGCACTACACTGTATAAGCATCAAATATAGATATCTAACGCTTATAACAGCCTGTCAATCAATCGATCGACATATTTAATCAATCAGGATGAGTGAACTTCAAATTTCATCCCAACACCCGTGTGGGGTTTTCAAACAATCAAACACAGATTTTAGTTGTGCAGTTGGGCGATGTGTAAAATTTATCGTCCCAATCAATTTCATTCAAATAGGTGTACATAAACAAACCATCCGGTTTGTAAATGAATATTTTATTTTGTTCACTTCACTATTTTCATATTCACGTTAAAAATTATATTTTTAACGATAAAACATTTTATTTCAACATATGAATTTCTATTCAATTCATTTATTCAATAAAATGATATTTTTATTTTTCTAACATATTTTAGAAAATTTCGGCGGCATAACGGCACGATACTAGAAACGGGACAAGGCCTAGCCTTATCCCCGGTCTAGTGAAGGCCCACGCCATTCACACATCAATCAAAATCACCAAACAACCAAATTCAAATCACATCATATAACTAATCTATGCAACCAAACAAACAAGTCCATGGTCTATGGACGATTGTGTCGGGTGCTACTAAGCACCGTCTGCATCCTAGTATATATATCTAAATAGAAATGAAATTGAAAGGTGAGAAATTCTCACATATAGCTATCCTAGCTCCACGGCACTTCATTGATAGAAATCTTCACCGCTATCGCATCTTCGTTGCCCATAGCCACTACATATGTAAAAATCGAATTTTTACTTTGCTATTCAATATAGAAAAATCGAATTTTTACTTCGCTATTCAATATATAAAAATCGAATTTTTATTCCGAAGTTCAATATATAAAAATTGAATTTTTATTTCCGCTACTATATAAAAAGATTTCGCCTTTTCAATAATATAGATTTCATCATTATAAAAATCATCACTTTATTTCAACGTATATAAAATAAAAATCAGATTTTTATTTTGCTAACTATATAAAGATAATATTTTTATATTCTCTATTATATAAAAATCATATTTTTGATACTTCTATATTATAAAAATTATATTTTTAACTCGCTACTTATATAATAGAAATTCTGTCTTTATAGTGTTAAAAATCAAATCTTTATCTTTTCAAAAATCATATCTTTATCCTTTTTATAAATTATATATTTTATTTTCCCCTTTTTTTTATTACCTTTCTGAAATATAGAAATCACATTCTATTTTCTTCATGGGTTAAAATCTATAAAAATCCTAACTTTATTTCAAAAATCCTATTTTCCTATGGCTTGAATTCACGGGTTTATTATATGAATGTTAATTAAATAATAAACAACTAAGAAAATAAAGAAAATAAAATAAATAAATAAAAACCAAAATTAAACTTACAGCCGTGCGTGGGGGGGGGGGGTCTTCCTGCATCGTCGGAGGAGGGCGTGGGTGTCCGACGTCGATGGTGGCTGGGGCGCGACGCGCTGAACGGAGGGAGGGCGCTGCTTCCTCGATCGAAGGGGAAAGGGGTGGAGGGACGCGAGGGTGGAGCGGAGGTGGTGAGAGGGTGTGCGAGGGTGGAAGCGCCGGCGTAGGGCACGGCGATGGGTGGTTGTCGCGGGCCCAGGGGAGGCGCGTTCGCGATTTGGGGATCCTCCCCCTTATTTTTTTTTTAAAACTGAAATGGTCAACGGGGAATAGGAAGAGAGATAGAAAAAAAAGGGTGGGCCAACATATTAATTAATATAATTTATTATTTTTCTTCTATAAAAAGTAGGGTTATCATTCGAACTCGAAATCGAACCTGCCGACTGTCGTCCCTAGCGTTTTACCCCCATTCCGAACACAATAGGATATGTATCGCAGGCCAATTCAGCTGTTTCGATAGGTTTTTCTCAAAATCAAATTATAAATCAGTGTATATTCAATTTTAAACGTACATTTCAAATTGCCGGGGCCACATACAGCCTTTAAAAATTCCAGAAAAATTATATCTAGCTTCGTATTGACGATACGGTCCTAACAAAACTAGTTTCGTCGAATTCTGAGACCGTTGGAAAAATGGCCAATTTCCAGTCGATTAAAATCAACTGAAACTGGTCAAACGCGTTTTCCTTTGCCACGCTCACATATTGATTCGAAAAATTATGAAATTTGAAACCTAGCAATAATTCGACACTGTGGATCCAACCCAACTGGTTTCGTCGAAATCCGAGGTCATTTGCAAAATGTCCATTTTTAAGGGCCTGAATTCCATAGCGACTATTCAGAGTTTTCGACTGGACATATCTTTTGATTACCGCTATGAAATCTCAATTTTTAGGATTCGTTGGAAAGATATCATCAATTAGATCCTAATGTTTTTGGTTTCACTAAAATCCGGATTGTTTTGCACCCGGTACATTCAATTGAAGTTAGAAATCGAATTATCGAACTACCGCGCCATTTTCAATTCTATTTATAATTATATATAAATATTTATATTCTAACGACGACGCGTATAATATATACGTTCGAATTATATTCAAAATAAATTTTCTCGTCGATATTATTTAAAATACTCCATTTTAAATATTCAAAATTCGCTAAAATCGCCAAAATAAAAATTTTAAACTGGCCCAGAATTTCCGGGTTATTACAGATTGATATATTATGATTGAAGTTGTTTTTGAAACATATAGACACTAATAATAATATCAAATGATTTTGTTTTATATGTATCAAGCATATTTTGGCCATTATAAGGTAAAGCTCTATCCTTCGGCTTGCATTGCGTTATGTGACGGGACCTGAGTCTTATAATGGCTTCATTTTTCTAAAAAGCATTGCGTTGTTTAAATGATTTATTTTATTTAATACACTGGCAATCCATTGGAGTAAACACATTTCACATTAGCGGCTTGGTCCTAAGATTGACCTTATTATTAAATAAGTTAGGTAAGATTTCTCATACCGGTCCCATGACTGACTCGTAGTTTGTTTCACTTTGCAAACTCGGGTGCCCCTATTTTCTATATGGGGAGCCTTGTATTTAGGTTTTAGTAGGCTCATTATGGATACCTATGGAGCTGAAGATGGATTCTATTATTTCTATTATGCTGTTCAGATTTCATTATGTATACTATGTTTGATTCCGCTGCAGACATTTTATGTTAAGCTAAAACTGTAACACCCCGTATTTCTCTTAACACTAAAGTTGCTAATATAAAAATAAATGTGTAAAGGGGAGATGTATCTAATGTGCATACAAAAATAATAATAAATATGTAAAGGGGAGATGTATCTAATGCGTACGTATTTATATGGATTGACAAATAATAGTAAATGTACATTAAGAAAGAAATGGTGAACATAATTGGCTTCTCTTTACAACGGACGGCTCTGATTAACCCTAGCTTCATCGACGGCTCAAATTAACTTGCAACTCTATAAAAAGACCCTAGGTCTCAAACTAAAAATTCACAAAAAAAAAGAATAAGAATTGGAGCCACCATGCTGTCTGTTGAGAACTACAGGGAGCCTCCACTTGAAAGAGACGAACAACATAGCAAATACAAACTAAAAGATTAAAAAGCAACAACAAATTAGAATCAAAGCAACGTCTTCCCAAAGGAAAGCTTTGCAAATTCAGAATTTCAGAACTCAGAAAACAAGACCATCTACGATTGTAAGTTTAGCTACATTTTTAGAATGCGAATTAATATGAATATCATGTGTTGCGATGAAATGATATTAGTACGATACTCGTTATGTTATTAATATACGTTTGTGATTTGATTCTATTATCATGTTGAATTGAGAATTATTAAGTATGATGTTTATTATGTTTTATAATATTAATCTATGCTAGTGACTTGATTCTATTATCATGTTAAATTTGGGATTATCGGATTAGATTATTTGTATAAGCATGGACTTGGATTGTAACATCTTATGAGAATTGTGTAGTTTATTATGCAAGTTTATGTAGTGAAGTTATGCGACCAATTGTCAAATCTATATGTTCATGTTTATGCAAAACTTATGCCATGTTCACACTTATCATATGTTGGGATTAATTTGCAAGTATGTTTAAATCTATGTTACTAATTAACACATATGTATGTTGATTAGCCTATGTTGCTAACTCACATATAAGTATGTTGATTTGCCTATGTTACAAATTAACATATGTATATCGATTAGTTCATATTGCTAATTCTCATGTATGTTGTTAATATGGCCTATGTTAAAAACACAAATATGTTGAGTTTGCCTATAAGTGCAAGTTCATACCTGTGACATTATAATGTTTATGTTAGTCTTTTTGCAAGTTTGTACCTATGACATTAAAATGTTCATGTCAGTTATTTTGCAAGTTCACCCCTAAAATGTTCATGTTAGTTATTTTGCAAGTACACCCTATTATGTTCATATTGATTATGCCATCAATACCAAAGTTATACCCTTGTCATGTTTATGCTAATTTATGCCAATTTGCGTATATTAAATTAGGCTAAGTTTTTAGCCTAATACTTTACACCAAAAATCATGCGAACGTAAATTAGGCTGAGATGGTTAGCCTAATATTAGGCGGGGTAACGTTGGGTTAAAATGATAATTTTAGGAAAACTTGCCATAAATTGGTCATTAATCGCATAAGTGATTTATGGCATAAAAAGGCATTAATTACCTTAATTAATGAGATTAATTGGAAATGAATGTGATAGTAATTTGAATATTTTCTAATTTACATATTGGTCATTAATCACATAAGTGATTTATGGCATAAAAAGGCATTAATTACCTTAATTAATGAGATTAATTGGAAATGAATGTGATAGTAATTTGAATTTGAATAATTTACATAATTAAAATGTAAATTAGAAAATACGAACGCGCTTAACCCGAGGTTGGATTGAGATGTGACGTAAACCTGCCCGGACCCGCCCGGCTGTCCAGTTGTCACAACAATAGCTATCCAGTGTGAGAGGTTAAGGCATGGGGCCCAATATAGACCCGAGGTTAAACTGAGTTGTGGCGTAAGATTGCCCTGACCCAACCGGCATACAGGCAGCCACAACAATATCTGTCTAATCTGAGAGGTTGGTGCTCTAATAAGACAATTAGAGCTGAGTTAGGACTGATAGGGTTAAGTCAACTTAATAAATACTTAACCAAATTCAACATGTTAAATAATTTGGATGGGTGGGGGTTAGGTTTATTCGGACACTTAACCACTTAACATGTTTGACTAGAAAACCTAGTAACGGGGACCTGTTTCAGCAGTAACCCAATTAGGTATCATGGTTCCCTGAACTAGGCACGGCGGGGCACGATTACTGGGCTGATTGTAAGCGATCAGAAGCGACGACGGTTGGTGCACATTGTGGGTTCTAACAGAGTGCGAGCGTGCACACACTCTGGAGCAGACAAGTCAAGGCACTGGAGCATCAGTAGTATACCCTATGCATGCTAGAATTGTGTCCGCCACCATGGGACTTGATACACCCCATGGTGGGACCAGCATAGGTATCTACCATATAGGGCCGTAGGACACATGTGAATATACGAGTAGGAGCCGATCTTTTAAAGAAAGAGAAAGGGATCACTTCACCCCAATCACGGGGTGCCTGTTGGTATAAGAATTAGTAGGTGCAGAGATAGAGATTTAAAATAGGGTGCGAACGGATGTTCGTTTTAGGACACCTTATCTAGTTCTAGGATAGTCTATTATCCTGATATCATCCTATTCTCACTTTATGCAAGTCATGATCTTTTTATTATTAACATTCTAGGAATATAGCTAGACTTACCAGACTTAGTCAGTTTTTCATCCAGCTTGAAGAGAGAGTATGTATTGCTTAGATTTCTTTCATTTGGACCATGGCTTTGGATATCATTTATGGGGATTATGCAGCTTTATTTATGTTTCATGCTTCTTTAACCTTTAAAATCAAGACAGCATTATGGTTGTAATAATTGGAAGTTTGTTTTGAGACAATATTGGAAATGTTCTGTATGAACACGTATTTATGATAATAAAAGTCTGCTGGTTTTTCTGCTGCTTATTTATATGTGTTTATATCTGTTTTGTGTTTTATCTATGTCTTTTACTTATAAACTTCCACCAAAATTAAGGCATTCCCTTTGTGAGTGACCTTAACGGAGGTGGGGTGTTTCACTTGGTATCAGAGCATAGGTTTACCAGACCAGATAAAAAGTTTTTGAAACTATATTCAAATTTAAATTTAAAGAAGCATTTTTCAAGAAAAGAATTGTTTTATAGTTTTAGAAAGGCATAATCCCCCAAAGCCATGTGAATTATCTATCCTTCATTTTGAATCTTTCCTTTTTTGTTGCAGCATGTCGGGAGAATTTAACCTTCCAGAAGGTGTGACTGTACCTGGTTGGTTTAGAAGGTACTTGGAAGCTAGGGCCAATGAGGCGGGCCCAGCGAATCTTCCTCCCTCAGCTATAGCAATTCCTCCTCCTCCCCCAGTTGCTGAAATTCCCCCTCCTCCTCCTACGAGAGGAAATGCTTTTGCCAAGACTTGTAGAAATTTTAAAGCTATGGGTGGGAAAGACATTCATGGAACCGAGTCCTTCGTAGCAGCCAGGAGCTGGCTGAAGGAGACCGAAGATCTTTTCGTTATCTTCGAGGTAGAAGATAGGCAGAAGGTAAGACTGGCAGTGTGGTTGCTCAAAGGAGAGGCTTCCTACTGGTGGGAAGTCACCAATGCAGAAAGACCAGTAGAAACGTGGGAAGATTTCAGATTTAGATTTGAGCTGAAGTTCCTTTCAGAAGCTGAGAGAAGTCTTCAAATGGAGAAGTTCCTATCCCTTAAGCAAGGAAGTATGACCGTTAAAGAGTACGTCAACCAGTTTGATCAGCTGGCTAGGTTCGGACTGGACCTAGTCAACACCCAACACAAGAAGGCTCTCCGCTTTGTCAAGGGACTGAATGAGCCGCTTCATAGCCTGGCCATGACCCATATACCTATGGGAGCTACATATGAAAGGCTGGTACAGATGGCGTTACTACATGAGGAGGATAAAGGCAAGAAGGAGACAAAGGCGGAAGGGTCTTAGGGAAAGAAAGAAGCTTTACAGCCTAAGAAAACAGACTTTAAGAAGGGCGGGAAAAACAACAAAGCTCGCGAAACAAGAAAGTGTAATTTCTGTGGTGTGGTTGGACATGTGGTGAAAGACTGCAGGAAGAAGAAGGCAAAGATGAATGGTGGTTGCTTTCATTGTGGAGAAACATGACAAATAACTAAGGACTGCCCTAAGAGGCGAAGGCAGGCGCAGAAAGCTGCATCCACTTCGGGTCGACAAGTTCATGCACTGGAGGCACCTCCTCTGCAACAGCGAGGTAGAAATACTTCTGTAGTAAGTGTAGTTTATCTTTATGATCACCCAGTTCGCACTTTATTTGATTCAGGTGCACCACACTCCTTTATTTCATCTGCTTTAGTAGAATCTCTGCACCTAGAAACTAATATGGTAAAGGATCCCTTGGTTGTCTCCAATCCAATTGGAGGCCTAGCTTATTTGTCAATGATCAGTATGAATTTGAAAACCTCTATTCTAAGTGTAGAATTTAGATGTAGTACCTTTGTTTTGGGCTTCTCGGGGTATGGATTGATTTTGGGCATGGACTGGCTATCCAGTAATGGTGCCATCCTTGATTGTGAGAAAAGAGTGGTTAGGCTCTTAACCCAACTCGGTAACACTCTGGAAATTACTTGTAATCCCTCGAATGTGGTTATGCTTAGTTATCTTGAATCGCTTGACGCTTCTGTTGTGAATTTGCAGTCAATTAAGGTGGTCCGAGAATATTCGGATGTATTTGATGAGGTGAAGGGCTTACGTCCGAAATGGGAAATAGACTTCCGCATCTATCTTGTTGACAATGCGAAGCCCGTTGCTTTGCATGTTAGGCACATGGCTCCTAGGGAAAGGAAAGAGCTCGGTAAGCAGATTAAAGAGCTTTTAGAAAAGGGGTTCATTAGGCGGAGCATTTTAGAATGGGGCGCTCCAGTGGTGTTCGCTATAAAGGCGGATGGTTCACTCCATCTATGTGTTGACTATAGGGAGCTAAACAAGCTGACTAAAAAGAATAGGCACCCTCTCCCCAGAATTGACGATTTGTTTGACCAGCTTGTAGGAGCATCAGTTTTCTCCTAACTTGATTTGGCGACCGGATTTCATCAGCTAAGGGTAGCTGATGATAACATTGATAAGACAGCTTTCAGAACCCCAGACGGATTCTTTGAGTGGCTTGTCATGCCTTTTGGCTTGACAAACGCACCCGCTTACTTCGTGGACCTAATGAGTAGGGTGTTTAGAGATTTCCTCAATAAATTCGTGGTGGTCTTCGTAGACGATAATTTGATCTTCTCAAAAAATGACGAAGAGCATGCTCAGCACCTAAAGGCAATCATGGAGGCTCTTAGAACACATCAGTTAAAAGCTAAATTCTCCAAGTGCCACTTTTGGAGAGAAGAAGTGAGATTTCATGGGCGTATAGTGTCCAAAGAGGGGTTAGCTGTAGACCCCGCAAAAGTAGTAGCGGTGCAAGATTGGAAGGCACCAAGGAATGCAACCGAGGTCCGAAGCTTCCTCGGGCTTGCAGGCTTTTATCGGAAGTTCATCAGAAATTTTGCAAAAATCTCAGCTCCTCTTACAAGTCTAACAAAGAAGAATCTAGTTTTCTCTTGGGATTTGGATTGCGAGTTTGCTTTCTAACGCTTAAAAAGGGCTCTTACAACAGCCCCAGTTCTGACCTTGTCGGATGGAAGCAAAATGTTTACAGTATACACGGATGCATGCGGGATAGGACTAGGCGCTATCCTAATGCAAGAAGGAAGGGTAGTAGCTTATGGCGGAAGACAGTTGAAAGTTCATGAAAGGAACTACCCAACCCACGACCTTGAGTTGGCCGCCATCGTCTTTGCGCTTAAGTCTTGGAGCCACTATCTCCTAGGTGAGAAATTTGAACTGTATACTGACCATAAATCTTTGAAGTATCTCTTCTCGCAGAAGGACCTTAACTTAAGGCAACAAAGGTGGATGGAGTTTCTTGCCTCGTATGATGTCGAGATTTCCTACACTCTTGGTAAGGGCAACATAGTCGCAGATGCCTTAAGTAGAAAGAAGCTAACGTTGAGCCCGTTATTTGTTGAAAGGCGAAGCCTAGAGTTTATAGCCAGTTTTGACTTTGGGCCCTCCTCTGATTTTGTACCCGGTCTGTTAGCATCGCTAGAAGTGCGGCCCACTCTCTTAGACTCAATAGGGACTGCACAACGAGAAGACCCTCATCTTGTAGAAGTGGTTGATAAGCTCGTTAGGGGTGAGACTTCTAGTCACATTGATAGATAAACCATCGACGACAAAAGGGTGGTTAAGACGGGATGGAAGACTATGCGTCCCACAGGCAAAGGAGTTGGTGAAGAAAGTTCTTAAGGAGGCACATCATTCCAAGATGACAATACATCAAGGCGGGGACAAAATGTACAAGGACTTAAAGAGAGTTTTCTTTTGGAGTGGCATGAAGAAGGACGTGGCAGATTTTGTTTCTAAGTGCATGATTTGCCAACAAGTCAAGGCGGAGCAGAAGAATCCTGGCGGTCTGCTCCATCCTCTAGAGGTCCCACAGTGGAAGTGGGATAGCATTTCAATGGACTTCATCGATGGGCTGCCTAGGTCTAGAAGAGGCAACACTAGCATTTGGGTAATAGTGGATAGGCTTACTAAAAGCGCCCACTTTTTACCTGTCAAGAGTAGAAGGACTGCCTCGTCTCTAGCATCTCTTTATGTTAAGGAGATAGTTCGACTCCATGGAATACCTTCCAGCATTATTAGCGACAGAGATCCTATCTTCACAAGCGAGTTTTGGCGGAGTCTGCAAGAAGCTGTAGGCACACAGTTATGTTTGAGAAAGGCTTATCACCCCCAAACCGATGGTCAGACGGAAAGGGTGAACAGGATTTTGGAAGACCTTTTGAGACTTTGCGTCCTTGACTTTGGAGGGAATTAGGAGGACCATCTTCCTTTGGTGGAATTTGCCTACAACAACAGCTACCAAGCCACCATCGGGATGGCGCCCTTCGAAGCTTTATATGGAAGACCGTGTCGATCGCCCACTTGTTGGTGGGAGTCTACTGACAAGCTCATACTTGGACCAGATATGATCCGAGAGACTTCAGAGAAAGTAGACTTAATACAGAGAAGAATGAAGACAGCCCAAGACAGACAAAAATCCTACGCAAACAAGAGAAGGACCGACCTTGAATTTGAGGTTGGGGACAGGGTTTTCCTTAAGGTATCCACTTTAAGGAACGTCATTCGCTTTGGATCCACAGGGAAGCTAGCACCAAGATTTGTAGGGCCGTTTCCTATCATCGAGAAGATTGGGAAGATGGCCTACAGGTTAGAATTACCCGAGAGACTGGCCGGAGTTCACAACGTCTTCCATGTTTCTCACCTCCGGAAGTATCTACATGAGTCAGCGGAAGTGGTAGAGCCAAACATTCTAGAAGAAGCTGAAGTAGAACGCGAAGCAACTGTGAGCAAAGTTCCAACTCGCATCTTAGGAACTGAAGTGAAAAAGCTATGCAACCGCGAAGTCAAACTCGTCAAAGTTCAGTGGAGCGACGCCGAGGAAGATGCGACTTGGGAAACTGAGGATAGAATACGCGCAGCCTACCCTTTTCTTTTTTAGTGTACATTTTTATCTCTCTTTTTCCTTAAAGTCATGTTAGTATCTATCTTTTTAGTTATATCTCCCCGACCTTACCCTTTTATCCTTAGGTGGAAACCCCTTTGGATGTAAACATGTAATTGAAACATGTTATGGATGATCGTTGCAAGTGGTTGCAAATGTTTGCTGGTGGTTGCTCGTGGATGCATATACACACACAATCTAGGGTTTTAGATCGGCTCAGTCACTTCATATTGCATATGCATATATGTGTTTATGTTTGTATATGGTTGAAGCTTAATATGTTGCCATATGCATGTCACATTTGTTTGAATGATTGCGCACTCATGTAGAATTATGAATAGGAAAAAGTTTGCATACATAATGGATTCATGACACTTACATAATTTGCATTAAGGAGGTCAACTGAATCAGTAGACCGCCTGATTTTTGCATTAGATAAGGATATGTACACACACGATGCATATGATCATGAAGCATTAGAAGTCTTTTAAGGACAATGGACGCTCGTGTTTGATGATTGAGTAGATGGACATTTGGATGGTAGGATATATGTTCTCCTAGACTTGGAGATTTCGGGGACGAAATCCTTTAAGGAGGGGAGAATGTTACACCCCGTATTTCTGTTAACACTAAAGTTGCTAATATAAAAATAAATGTGTAAAGGGGAGATGTATCTAATGTGCATACAAAAATAATAATAAATGTGTAAAGGGGAGATGTATCTAATGCGTACATATTTATATGGATTGACAAATAATAGTAAATGTACATTAAGAAAGAAATGGTGAACATAATTGGATTCTCTTTACAACGGACGGCTCTGGTTAACCCTAGCTTCATCGACGGCTCAAATTAACTTGCAACTCTATAAAAAGACCCTAGGTCTCATACTAAAAATTCACAAAAAAAAGAATAAGAATTGGAGCCACCATGCTGTCTGCTGAGAACTAGAGGGAGCCTCTACATGAAAGAGATGAACAACATAGCGAATACAAACTAAAAGATTAAAAAGCAACAACAAATTAGAATCAAAGCAACGTCTTCCCAAAGGAAAGCTTTGCAAATTCAGAATTTCGGAACTCAAAAAACCAGAACGTCTACGATTGTAAGTTTAGCTACATTTTTAGAATGCGAATTAATATGAATATCATGTGTTGCGATGAAATGATAATAGTACGATACTCGTTATGTTATTAATATACATTTGTGATTTGATTCTGTTATCATGTTGAATTGAGAATTATTAAGTATGATGTTTATTACGTTTTATAATATTAATCTATGCCAGTGACTTGATTCTATTATCATGTTAAATTTGGGATTATTGGATTAGATTATTTGTTTAAGCATGGACTTCGATTGTAACATCTTATGAGAATTGTGTAGTTTATTATGCAAGTTTATGTAGTGAAGTTATGCGACCAATTGTCAAATCTATATGTTCATGTTTATGCAAAACTTATGCCATGTTCACACTTATCATATGTTGGGATTAATTTGCAAGTATGTTTAAATCTATGTTACTAATTAACACATGTGTAAGTTGATTAGCCTATGTTGCTAACTCACATATACGTATGTTGATTTGCCTATGTTGCAAATTAACATATGTATATGGATTAGTTCATATTGCTAATTCTCATGTATGTTGTTAATATGGCCTATGTTAAAAACACATATATGTTGAGTTAGCCTATAAGTGCAAGTTCATATCAATGACATTATAATGTTTATGTTAGTCTTTTTGCAAGTTTGTACCTATGACATTAAAATGTTCATGTTAATTATTTTGCAAGTTCACCCCTAAAATGTTCATGTTAGTTATTTTGCAAGTATACCCTATTATGTTCATATTGATTATGCCATCAATACCAAAGTTATACCCTTGTCATGTTTATGCTAATTTATGCCAATTTGCGTATATTAAATTAGGCTAAGTTTTTAGCCTAATACTTTACACAAAAAATCATGCGAACGTAAATTAGGCTGAGATGGTTAGCCTAATATTGGACGGGGTAACGTTGGGTTAAAATGATAATTTTAGGAAAACATGCCATAAATTGGTCATTAATCACATAAGTGATTTATGGCATAGAAAGGCATTAATTAACTTAATTAATGAGATTAATTGGAAATGAATGTGACGGTAATTTGAATATTTTCTAATTTACATATTGGTCATTAATTACATAAGTGATTTATGGCATAAAAAGGCATTAATTACCTTAATTAATGAGATTAATTGGAAATGAATGTGATAGTAATTTGAATTTGAATAATTTACATAATTAAAATGTAAATTAGAAAGTACGAACGCGCTTAACCCGAGGTTGGATTGAGTTGTGACGTAAACCAGCCCGGACCCGCCCGGTTGTCCAGTTGTCACAACAATAGCTATCCAATGAGAGAGGTTAAGGCATGGGGCCCAATAAAGACCAGAGGTTAAACTGAGTTGTGGCGTAAGACTGCCCGGACCCAATCAGCATACAGGAAGCCACAACAATATTTGTCTAATCTGAGAGGTTGGTGCTCTAATAAGACAATTAGAGCTGAGTTTGGACTGATAGGGTTAAGTCAATTTAATAAATACTTAACCAAATTCAACATGTTAAATAATTTGGATGGGTGGAGGTTAGGTTAATTCAGACACTAAACCGCTTAACATGTTTGACTAGAAAACCTAGTAATGGGGACCC
The DNA here is from genome assembly GCA_030737875.1 of Allium sativum. Taxonomy (NCBI): domain Eukaryota; kingdom Viridiplantae; phylum Streptophyta; class Magnoliopsida; order Asparagales; family Amaryllidaceae; genus Allium; species Allium sativum. Next base: position 49,642,005 of record CM060918.1, read on the forward strand.
ATTTCAGCAGTAACCCAATTATGTATCATGGTACCCTGAACTAGGCAGGGTGGGGCACGATTACTGGGCTGATTGTAAGCGGTCAAAAGCGACGGCGGTTGGTGCACAGTGTGGGTTCTAACAGAGTGCGGGCATGCACACACACTGGAGCAGACAAGTCAGGGCACTGGAGCATCAATAGTATACCCTATGCATGTTAGAATTGTGTCGGGGCCGCCACCATGGGACTTGATACACCCCATGGTGGGACCAGCATAGGTATCTACCATATAGGGCCGTAGGACACATGTGAATATATGAGTAGGAGCCGATCTTTTAAAGAAAGAGAAAGGGATCACTTCACCCCAATCACGGGGTGCCTGTTGGTATGAGAATTAGTAGGTGCAGAGATAGAGATTTAAAATAGGGTGCGAAGGGATGTTCGTTTTAGGACACCTTATCTAGTTCTAGGATAGTCTATTATCCTGATATCGTCCTGTTCTCACTTTATGCAAGTCATGATCTTTTTATTATTAACATTCTAGGAATATAGCTAGACTTACCAGACTTATGTCTGACCCATTTTCCTTTCGTCTTCTTTTCTTCCGTTTTCCCCCCTTAGGTCCACATAGAGGAAACACCGCAGCTTAGTCAGTTTTTCATCCAGCTTGAAGAGAGAGAATGTATTGCTTGGATTTCTTTCATTTGTACCATGGCTTTGGATATCATTTATGGGGATTATGCAGCTTTATTTATGTTTCATGCTTCTTTAACCTTTAAAATCAAGACAGTATTTTGGTTGTAATAATTGGATGTTTGTTTTGAGACAATGTTGGAAATGTTCTGTATGAACACGTATTTATGATAATAAAAGTCTGTTGGTTTTTCCGCTGCTTATTTATATGTGTTTATATCTGTCTTGTGTTTTATCTGTGTCTTTTACTTATAAACCTCCACCAAAATTAAGGCATTCCCTTTGCGAGTGACCTTAACGGAGGTGGGGTGTTTCAGAAACTGTATTATGTACTAAGTATGATCCTGTTATGCTGTGTAACTCTGATGTTGATATTATTTCCAGTGTAATTTGGTGTACGCTATCTAGTGTAATGATACATTTCTATTCTGCTGTTAGTGTTTATGTTTTATTTTCTACTGATTATCCTTGCTTCCATGGCACGGGGATTTGGGTCATTACAAATAAGTTGTGGAATTCGAGTAAAAGCTAAATGAACGAAAGAAACCTAATCAAAGAGAATCTATGATGGAAGATGGAATCAAATGGAAAGGAAATTTCATAAAAGATTTAAATATTGAACAAAAAAAATTTATATCTAAAAATATTTGTTTAAAACATTTTTAAACCATTCTAAAACAATTTATACTCTAAAATACGATCTCTCAAGAAAAATTTTGTGAAAAATTCCACTGATTCTAGGGTATCACTACCCTATCTCTAATGATTTTTTTACCCCATAAGCTAAAGATTTGATAAACCAAAGCTCCGATACCACATGTAACATACTGTCTTTCAACCACTTCAAGTCGGTAATTAAACCAACTCGAACCGTTCGAAATGACGGAATGTCATTAGCTTTTGAGGTAAATAGAATAAATCACGGAATCACAGACATACAGTAATGTAGTATCTTGCAGCGCAAAATTCATAATACAATAGTAGTTCATGAAGCTACTAAATAAAGTTTGACAATAGAGTTTACATAAACAATACAACAAAAGTCTAATACGATGATTTCTAATACATAAGTAAATAATATCTCTTAGAAATAGAAATAACAGGATCTGGAACAACTAAATAGGTAGATGTAGGTGAGAAAGACCCAATATAAGCTTCAAACTCGAAGACTAAGTCTCGAAAGCTATAGTGCTCGATCTGACCCGAGCAATAATGCAAAAACAAAACAACTCGGATCAGGACTAACATTCTCATGGAAGTAAATCAACTCAAATGAAATGTTCGATGAAATGCAATCAGTAACTTAAAGGATTCTTGGGATCACCATCCTCTAAGGATCTTTTAAACCAATATCATATAAATAATACGCTATTATAATAGTGTCTACGGGAAAAATAAAATATTAAAATAGCGTAAGCGGTATTACATTTTTACTCTTACACTGTTTATACATTGTCATAATAATTGCATATAAAACACCAGCAAGGTCGGTGGATAGGGATGCGCCGCTATACGATAACGTTAAATCAAAATTGTAGGGGGCTCGATTAAGATAATATGACAAGGCACACGAGGAATACCCACGGTAGGATTCAAGCGATGCATGCCCGTGACCGGTGGTAACGCATAGCCGCGACTGCCGCCCACCTCGAGACACACTCCCAAAATCAAAGGTGCACTAATCAAATCAAAAAGTAGTAAATATGGGTTCAAAGAAATGTGTCCGATAGGAGGTGCGACCTCACTTAACCACTGTATAGCACATGTTTTAGTCATTTTCATTATGACCCGAAGGTCAAGGACGTCTGTCATCGTTCTCTTTCTTCAAATCCAGTAATCGCCTCCAAATCCATCCTACTTCGTTTTGGAACTCCACCGCGTACACAGTTGCTAAAGTGGTTTTCGGTATTGGCAGAGAGTACGACAATATCCGATCCCGGTCTCTTTGATAACCAATCGTTCACATTTTTTACACCATGGTCATTATTTTATAATCACATTATAATATCGAATATACGAATCTCGGATTCAAATTTGAATTCAAAATTAAATATTCAACTTCGGTTTTATTAATTCCCCAAAATTACTCGCATAATAATTTTCAATTCAAATTGATTTATATTCGAATTATAACTAAAATAATTCCAATGCCATTTTAAGTCAATATAAAACGGTTAACTTCAAGGATATTTAGTTGATTTATTTTCGACAAAAACTCAAGTTCAAACAAAATTCAAGTCAATTCATTATGTCTAATATTTAAGTTTGAGTTCAATATATACAAGTCAAATCAAAATCTTTATAATTCAATTCAAATTAAACCATATCATATTTCACAAGTCAAGTTGTCAAATTCAAACTCATTACATAAAGAATTCAAATCAAAGCCTTATATGCAATTCATATAATATATACGATTCAAAATATTCTTATAAATTAATTTAAGAAAATTCTTTAACTCAAAAATAAAGTTTATGAAATCGATTCCATATATAAAATTATATAAATATAAATATATATATATATATGCCAATCCTTATTTAGTCAATTTTTAATCGAATTCATATTCATTTAAATTATAAATTCAAGTTAAAATCAATTACACAATTAACGTTCATTTCATATAAAAGTTCACAATTTAAATCAATACAAATTCTCATTCAGTTGATTTAAACCCAAATTCATTCCTTAATTAGGAAATTCAATTTCAAAACAAGTTCACAATTCAAGTTCATCTCTTAAGTTCGAATTAAATTCAAATTCTAATTCTCATCTTATATGAATTTATTTATTAAACCAATATCGTTATATAAATTCAAATCTTTAAATCTCTAATTTAAATCGCGAAATCTTAACTTATCCAACTCTTGGTTTATTATTAAAGTATATAAATATATTAAAAAAATAACTTTGAAAATAGATATATATATATAAGTTTATAAAATTGTAAAATTAATTAGAATATAAATTATAAACATATATAGGATAAAATAATATAGAAATAGGTTTAAAAGAATTATTTACAGTAGTATAAAAGTTTAAAATACTTATATAATTAAAGTATATAGTTTAAAAAAATTATAAGTAAAACCTTAACTAAGTGTTTAAAATCTATATTTACTTATGAAAACCATTTTAAAATATATAATTCAAAATTTATAGAATATAAGTTTTAAAATCATTAAAATCTAAATAATCAAAAATATAAAATTTTAAGTTAAATTCAAATTCCAAATCGTTTTATTTCAGAAACACGACCAACGGTGTCCGTATATAGTTTCTATCCTATGGTCAAGTGATACGGATATTTATCATTTCAATTCGCAATTTATATAATTTCTACGGGTTTATCATTTCAACCCGCGATCCCAAATTCAGTAAAAATCGTTCAGGTCTATCATTTCAACCCATAACAATTTTTCCCTAATATAATGTCCGTTCGGATATGTATCATTTCAACCCTTAGCAATTTTTCCTACACTAGGGGTATCAACAATATAACAAATCATCATATATCATCAATCGCATCATAATCATAAATAATCAGGGCACATACGGGTTATATGAATGTAGTGTCATATATGAAAGTGTATATTTTAAACAAACAATTTCTACTAGCAATCCTATACATTCGTAACAGTTCATTTATTTGATGTAATTCCTGAAATAATTTGAGTCATGTGTGAGATAAACTCACCTTTCGTTGCACAGAATGGAGACAGCAGACGGATCGATACAGAATGGAGCGACGACTTCTAGGCACGATTCAGAATAGTATGATAATTAACTCAATATTTATTTTATTTTAATAGATACGGGATGGAGAATTTCTCGACAGATCGGTATGGTTATCCAGTTTGGGACGGGTTTTGGGAACTCAACGTCAAACTCACCTCAAAATAAACACGACACAAACCAAATTCAACCAAAATATTTATATTTTAAATTATTCATTTATAAACAAACAACGTGAACACACACATAAAACTGTATTCACACAACATATATATATATATATATATATATGTATGTATGTATGTATGTATGTATGTATGTATATGTATATATTCAAAACATACGCCACACACTATTATATAATACATATATAGTTTGTCAAAACTAATAAATCTTAAAAATTAACACCCCAACCAATATAATTTATAAGTTGTGTGAACATACTAAAACCATAATTATATATTGGTTCATATATAACTTTATGTATATAACTCACACACAGTACACAAAATATATACAGTTGCACACCCATACATACTCAACACGACATCCACCCGCAAACTCACGCCACAAACACAGAAGGCAACACAACACACATGTATAAACGCACTCACACAAAAGAAAAAGAAAGGAAAGACACACACAGGTTCACGTCGGTCAAGAGGAGAGGGGAAGCTGCAGAAGGTGCGGTTTCCAGTGCTGACGTGGGATCGGCTTCAGGCGGAGAGGAAGAGTTTCGGACCTGGTCAGAGCCGGCGTTGCGGTTTCAGGGGAGGAAGAGCTTCAAGTCAGAGCTGGGAGGATCAGGCGAAGTGAACAGGGTTTAAGGGTCAGCAAGGCTTTGTGGGAAGGGCTGCGGAGGGGCGATGCGGAGGGGTTGGGTGGTATGGGCTCGGCTGAAGTGGAGGGTCTGAAAGGCTGTCGTGGTAGGGCTTAGCACTGGCGGGATTGCAGGCGGAGATTGGTCAAGCATTAGAGGAGCAGGGCTGACGGCTGGGCTTCAGGTTTTAGGTTGGGAGACTGTCGTGAGAAGAGAAGGGAAGGAGGAGGGAAAAATTTGCAAAGGAAAAGGCTGTCGTGGTGAGGGGCTGCGGTTGATTGAGAGATGGCGGTAGAGAATATTTTATGAGATGAAAAAGGGTAGAAAAGAAGATTGCGAAATGGAAATACAAAGAGGTGGTAGAGAAAAAGTGTGGGATAGAGCGATTCATGGGGCCAACTCGTTTTCAAAAGCAATTAACGGTTATTTAATTGAGGATTTTAAGGATGGAGCAAAGGAAACATCGTCATTTTTAACGTTGGAACAACTCAAATTTCATTTACATTCCAACGAAGTGGTTTGAAACCACACTAACTATTGAAGTAAACAACCATTCGATGACAGTTTTAAATATGAACAGACAGGAAAATAAATGTTGAACGATATTTTTAAACAACAAAGTAAAACAAAATTAGAAAAGAACAAGTGAAAATAAGGCTCAGATCCCTAAAAGCAAACTTAGTTAGGCTCACATCCTCCTCTTCTAAAACATAAAAATTTCATCCCTGTTTTTCAAATGCGGCTAATATTTCCCCCAATTGCCCTTTTTCTTAATTATCGCCGCAATTAACTAGGGATGATACACGTATTGCGGAACTTATTTTCTCAGAAACATATATTTTATTCTTCATGGCAGCGCAATTTTTAACGATGGTGTACATTGATCTATATTCAAATATTTGATAATTTTAGGATCTGACTCGATATTTCTTTTTACTGCTAATGGCGGCGGCATCTTTTTGTGTGGACGGCGACTATTTTTTGCGGGGGGGGGGGGGGGGGGAACGATGGCGATGTCAGATCGTAGGAGGGAGGCGACTGGGGTATTCATGTAGTCGTCTTCATCCAGGTAATTTATACCTTTTAGTTTTTTTTTAAATTTTGTTTACTGATTTCAATTTTGCAATCGATTTTTGTTGAGTCTTTATTCTGAATTATTTTAATTAAGAATTTTTTTTGATGGATAGTTTAATTATTATTCAGTTAATTTAATTTTACAGCCGTATTTACGATTTAGTTTGTCAACATATTTTTTAATATGTTCTGCATTTATGTATAAAAATATGCATATATTTTGAATATGAGCATATAAAAATGCAACTATTGGTATAATATGTGTTTGGATTTATTCAGAAAAGTTTCGTGGAAGTATGCATATTTTCTGTATATATGCATACAAATATTCAGTTCCTTTCATTTTCTGTTTATTTGCGTGCCTGATGATTAGTTGCATACATATATGAATATATTCTTAATATATGCATATTACTAGTGTTCTAATCTATTTTTTAATATAATATGTGCAAATATTATGAAATTTTTCATGTAAACATGCAGATATTACTGTTATTTGCGTATATGTATGCATCTAGTTATAATTATATGTCTATGTTTTTGTAATTTTATTTGAATACATGCAGATAAGGTTGATTAATGTTTTTTCTTTTTTTAACAGTGGTCCTGCAAATATTGGTGCACGTTTGTTATTAACATAATGAAGCAGAGAAGTGAGGACAATGAAATCATTAGAGATGAAGAAATTAAAATGGAAGAAAGGGGTGTTTATATTTGTTAGAAAAGGTTGAGTGCTATTTTGTTTTTTGAACTACGTGTGCATGATTATATAGTGTGTAAACTGAATTACCTATTTATTTTGTGAAATTTTGAATTGATGTTGTCGTGTGTACAACTATTCATCATATTTTGCATACTTATATGCATGTTTTCAATATAATTGCTGATGTAACTGCATATATTTGCAGCATTACTCCAGAAGATGTTTTATTTTTTATTAAATACTGACATGTATGAACTAAACTTCATAAAATTATATGAATAAATAATGAAATTAAAACTGTAGAATCAGCTGATTAAATTAAAAAATTGAGGATTAATAGGTGAAAAAAGTAGACAAAGTTAAAACAGAGCAAGCATAAGCGATAAATTTTCAAAACTTGCATGCAAATAAAGAGAATAGTTGCATACTTCTATGCAACAATGTATAACACTTGTGTACATTATCCATTTACAAAACTAATTTCATACCTGTATGTAGCTTTTATGAATTTTTTTCATACATTTATTCATCTATGCAATATACGAGCAAAGTTGATACAGATATTCAGTATTTTTGCATACATCTATGCAACTATACATAATATTTGCATACTCCTATCCAACTATATAGAATGATTGCATACAAAGTATTTCTGTAAAAAATAACTCCAAAAAATATAGAATTAATTTTAAAAAATTGAACTAAATTTATAACAGCACATAAAAATTCACAACATTATACTTTCAAGAAATACAAAATGCTTATACGTATAAAGATCATCTTTCTTTAATTTCTCTATCAGTTCGATGAATGCCTTATGATTATTCCCATACACACTATCCTTTTTGGGATTCTTCCGTACTTCTTCGATTTTTCATTCTTTCACCAACTGTTGAGATTTAGATGGTTGTTCAGTAATTATTAACGCTCTCTCTTTTTTAACATCTCATATAGGATCATCTTCCACCAAGGTACCTGTAAAAAGAATTAGAAAGTTATTAACAAAAGGTTTCAAACTGTTCTAAATATATGTGTACCAGTCTGCAAGTATTCTGTCTAATGGCACGCAAGTGTTCATGTATTTTGAATAACAGTACAAAAGTTCACAAATATTGTTGATACATACTCAAACATGTGCAAATAATCTTCATAATTGCACACAAGTGTGCAATTTTTACTAAAAATAGCAAACAAAGCATGTATTTTCAATAATAGCACATAGGTGTGCTACTATATAGAATATATGTACACAAGTATGCAAATATTATAGACATAAGCTCACAACTGTATAAAAATTCGTAATAACATCACAAAATTGTGCAAAAAAACATAAAAATTGCACACTATAGTGCAATTATTCGGAATAACTGCACACTAGTGGTCATCTGTTATGAACTGTTTTCCACAACTGTTTGAGCATTCTGACCACATTTAAACATGTTTCCAAATATTCATACCAATATCTTACAATCATTCATGAACTCTTACAATAATTTTGTTAATATTTGTAAATCAGCAAGCAAATATAGAAGATAACTATATACATTTCTACAATAAATCTAAATTAAAATTTTCAAATATTCACTACTCATAACAAATTATAGTTTCTTATGCAAAAGTCCTGAATAAACAAATTTGCATATTACACATGTTTTAACAATATTTGCATAATTGTATGCTCATATTCACAACTTATGCATGTTTTTATACACATACTCCAAATATAGAACAAATATACTAAAAATTTAATAAATAAAACTATACTATCTACAATTACATTAAAACGTAATACAATAATTAGTCAATCGACAAAGCTATAAAATTATAGAAGATCGGATTAATCCGTCAACAAAAATCGAGTAAAAATTGATAACCTTAAAAAAAAAATTAAAACGTACTGATTGAAAATCATACAATCATGCAACACTACTGTATAGTTGCATACTGATTTGCAAGAATTAGGTGATAACATTAAATAAATAAAATAAAATAAAATAAATAAAAAAAGCTTACAGTGGGTTTGGGGGGGATGGCGGCGCTGGGTGGTGGAGGAGGGGGAGCAGGCGGCGCCTGAGATGGAGGCAATCCAGTCAGGGCGGCGGCGGTGGTCACTTCGCGGTGGGGTCAGTTTTGGGGCTGTAGCGGTTTGTCAACGGTAGTGGGGCCATCGGTGGGCGGACGGCGACTATTGCAGGGGAACGACGGCGATGTCAGATCGTAGGAGGGGGGCGACTGGGGAACGGGGTTTTCTAATTTGTGTGGATGGCGGAAATGAAATTAGATCGTGGTTTTAGGGTTCTGGAACTGCATAAGGGTAAGACGGGAATTTTTTCAGCCGATTTTCAAAAATAGGGGCCTAACTTATATTAAATTTACGACCGGATGTAAGCCTAATTTTGAAACTTAATAGGGACCTGTAAAAAACGCACCCAAAGATCAAATTATATATATATATATATACATATATATATATAAAATCAAAGATAAAAGTGAATGACCGATTTTGGGAAATATAAATATATTTAATGAACAGTTTTGCAAATCAAAGTGAGCAGCAGTCAATAAATACGAACTAGCAGACTAACAAGACAAATATTTTGAAATTAAATCAAAGATATGATTTTAATAAATATCGAAACAAATATAATAATACAAGTTTTAAATATTTAAATTGAACTTCAAAAATAAATTCAAATTCAAATATCTAAACTTAAATAAATAAGATTTTAAATTTCAAATATTGATTTGTAGAATAAATATTATATTCATACCAAAACGATTTCATTTAGTTAATAAAACCAAAATAAATAAATTTTAAACCAAATCAATATTATTATTTCAATAAAATACAAATAAAATAAATAAAACCAAAATTTAAGTTAAATCAATAATAAAATACACTTAGAATTGAGGTTGTTACACTTTATGATCAAATAATGTTTTGGTTAATTTCCAGAAACTCGTAGGTGTTAACTGGGTAGGTTAAGTTTGTGGTATAGATTGATTTCTTTTGACATAAAATGCTATTTGTTTTTGGCTGAAAATGCTCTAATTCTTATGCGTTCTTATATCTTTTAGTCTCTTGGGATGTAACTTTCAAGTTTGTCGATTGAATTGGTGTTTGTCTCACTTTTATCACAAATAAATACCAAATTTGAGGATCAGGTCATTTTGTTGGGTATGACCTTCATGCCATTGGATTAGTGATGTAGCATGCTCTTCAACTATTTTTTCAAGCACTAGATGAGAGATCATACCAATAGAATAACCTTTATGTATTTGGAGTCATATGATGAAAAGGAGCTTGCATATAGATAAAGTAGTGAATCAGATGTGGATTGCAGAAAATATTGCAAGATTGCACACTTGAAGTTAGTTGGAACTGACTTGAAACTAAAACAAGGTAATCACGATGCTTACATCGGGCAATCAGGGTAGTGATGCAAGGAAATGAGGTGTCATTGGCCAACCACATTTAAAGAAATAGGCTAAGGGTTGAGTTGGTAAAGTGCAATGGACATAAAAAAAGACTTTTGTCCAACCTAATTTCAATATAGGAGAAAACGTATTTAGCCAAAATTTTGGTATATATAACAAAAGATGGTTTTTTATCGATCGATCGACTTTTGGGGAAGTATGTGGTAGGCCTTGGAGAGTGTGCGCGACCACTCACAAATGGATTTGTTAGACGGTTTGTAAGAAATGATGCAACATTGATTGACCCGATTAATGCAAAGCAAGTTGTACGAACATGATGGGGACCCTAGCATGACTTTGTGTCTAACATCAAAAAATAAGTGGGCTATCTCAGGATTGATAGAGGGAAATATCAAGAACTTGTAAACCGTCTAAATGAGATTAATAACTTTTATGACATAAGGATGTGGTGGATTTGTATTGAATGCTTTAAGCAAAGAATATTTGTGGCCTCTAGAGATCGTCCTAGCATGTATATTCCATAGAAAGTAAACTTATAAAGTAGAATATATGTGGTTTCTACAACTGAGATTAGATTGAGGGATCGCTAATGACTCAAAAGCATTAATGTAAGCTTAAGAAGAATGGATTGGTGAGCAGATCGTACAGATGATCTGTTTAGCTTTAGATCTTTATGATGTGGTCTAGTTTCCTAGCTATATGGCCTAACATTGATTCGATAATCGATGAAAATGCATTGTTGAGGGACTTCTTTTCGTATCGGGTGACCGTACACGTAATCTTAAACATAATATCATTCAGGTTGATAAAAGCGAGATTGTTTGATGGTCGACAGGTTTACCATAATTGATATGAATTCCATATGAAATCAACATTAACTTATAGTGCATCTGGGCACAACATGTCGCATTTTAAGTAGTAGTACACTCGTTTGATGATAGTCTAGCACATATAATTTTATATGTGATAACTTAATGGATGGAGGAATATGCCAAGTATGATTTTTCACACCATATATCAGTAACAACCGTAGTTTTAGACAATTGCCTACTATAGGGATTAATTAATTATAATATGAATAATAATTCCTTAATCAAGATATAAACGGCATTTTAAGCGATAATTGGATTCAATTGTTTAAGTTGAAATTTCATTGTAGGTATTGGAAATATATATGGTTTTTGGAATATACTAAACTTTAAAATTTAGTAATTAATGTTTAAAATGGAAAATAAAATTTGAAAATATCTTTATGTATGAATTTTGAAGTAAAAATACGTGTTTCAATAATTTTGGGTTAATTGGTTTTAATAAGTTGTAAAATATAAGCAAATAATATTTTTTTAGAAAAATTAATATTTCCTCGGACAATATTGTGTTAAAATAATATATAAAATGGTAATTTTGTCTATAAAATACAAATATATGCATTCAATTTTTTTTATAAGTTTGTAAAATTTGTGTGTTATAAAAATTTATTTAAGACTATAACACTTAAAACGTAAGACTATAACACTTAAAACGGTATGAATTGCACAAAAGAAAGAGAAAATGTCAACATCTATAAGAATGGTAAATTTTTGTTGTAGAATCTCTAGAATAATGCTAGAATGGTTTTAAAGTGTTTTAAATGAGTTGTTTGTATTTTTATTATATGTTATGATATGTTAAGTAATAATAAGTGGAAGGAAAATAGTGTGTATTAATGTTAAAATAGGTTAAACATGGGTTCAAACAATGTAATTAGGCTATATACGCTTACATAAGGCCTAATTAGTAGCGAACGACCTTAATTATGTTAATTGGGCCTTGTAATTGGTAGTCTAGGAAAAGAAAATTTTGGCAAACATATTATCCAGTACGTTCTTTTTCCTCTTTAAGCTCCTCCTTCTATTTCATTGTCAATAAAAAAAAATTAGCTGAAACTCACTTTTAAACAAAATATAAGTTTCTAATCTTCTTAAAAATAGCAAATCTATGTTGGCAATTGTCTTCTATAGCAATCAGCAAATTTCTAGGCACAAACAAAGCATCTTGAAACCAAATAGCTGCCAACTTTAATAACTTCTCACTGTAAATCTTCTATTTCACTAACATATGAGTAAGCTCACTCATTCTAGTTGTAACATGTTTGTGGTACCATAATCATGTTTTTTGAACTGAGTTTGGTTACTATAGACTTAGATTTTGCTTTTATGATAACTTTTTTTTTTGAAAACAAAAATGTGTGATCTTCAATAAAGAAGAGAGCACACATATATAAAATAAATCCAGAAGGATACAACATTCTGTCACCAATCCAAAAATAGACTCAAACAATACAACACAAAACAATAGGAATGTAAAGGAGAGTAGATAGATGAGCTCCGGATAAACCACCGCCCATCAAACTTCAATATCGAATTCCGGCAATGCCACCACCCAATATAGAAATATATCTACCCCAATACATGAACAAGATACATAGAGCTAAAAAAACAAAAAAAAAAGAGCAACCCAAACAACCTCTCACAAAAAAACTCAAGAGAGAAAAACCAGCATCAGTCCACATAGCTAGTCTCAAAGCACCTCAGCTAAAATCAGCTACATGAAACCTCAAAGAAACTAGCCAAAATCATCAATAACCAAAACATATATAGATGGGTTTATGTGCATATTTAGTATATATATATCAATATATATATATATATATATATATATATATATATATATATAAACATATATGTAATGACCCGAAAATCCGGTCCAATTTGAGATGACTAAAAACACAAATCCAACCCCAAATTAAACTGAAAATCAGGAAATTAATAGAAAGAAAACAGAGGGTGAGGAAAGATAAGATAGAAAATTAGAATAGAAGGAGAAGAAGAACACAACATCAGAGTAACATGAACCTCACAGCGGAACGAATAACATATAATATATATAACATAACTTGAAATATACACTTGTACTTGAATATACATCATTATCAAAGTACAACACTTACAACACAGCGGAAATAACTATAGCTATATAATCCTTAAGCCTCCTGCTCCAAGCTCTTCCAGTATATCTGTAAATCCCGACTACTTGACTGCCCGTACAAAATTGGGTACCCAAGAGTTTAGGGAAAACAAAACAAAATAAACTCCGGGTCAGTCATGGGAGTGGTATGAGTAAAACAGTTTAAAACAGTTCGAATAAGTAAACGATATTGTAACACCCCGAAAATTCTATAACTGTGAAATTCATGAATTAAAGTATAATCAAATTCAAATCAAAGAACTAAGGGAAACGGGATACGCCATTGCGTTCGTCTCGGAAAAATACGCGAAATAGAGTCCGAGTTTTCAAAAAACGGAGTCCGTATAAAGAAGATATGGCCTTCGGAAGTTTTGAATTAAATTTAAAATTCAAACAGAATAAAATAATAATTTGAAATGGGGCCCAATGGGCCAGGCGGATAAAACACCCGCCTAGCCACCCAGGTCGACTGGGCTGTCGACCTGGGCTACCCATGTCGACAGGGCTGTCGACAGCCCTGTCGACAGGGGTGTCGACCTGGTCGAGCCCAGTCAACCTGGCTGGCCAGGTCTGTGTTTGGTCGAATTTCTGTGGTCTGCTTTGTCATTAGGGCTAGGTGGCGGGTTTTTATTGGTCTCTCTTCCTAATGAATGGCTATGATCTAACCTAGCAACATCAATGGTCCTAATCAATTCCTAACCTCTATATAAACAACCCTAGACTAAACCCTAATCTATTCATTCAAAATAAGATTATAGCCGCCATGTTGCTGAGGAACGACAAAGAGTAGCCGCCAACTAAAGAGAGGATTAGGGAGAAAGTTCTAAGGCCTAAAGCAATTCAAGCAACCTAAAGCTAATCAATTCAACAAAGGAATTTGCGTCTTCAATCCCTAAACTAGAGAATTCATCAAACCATTGTAAGTAGAGTATTACTTTGGTATAATAAACAACTGTGTTGATGTGTATGCTTGAATTGTGGCAATGGAAGTAATTCATATTTATGCGTTCTTATCAATTTATATACGTTTGGATATTTATGGATTATGTTATAAAGAACTACATGCGGTAGTTCTATACAAGTTTACGTTTGGAATATTGCGCAAATTATGTTATCTATGTTGAAGCTACATGTATGTAGTTGATTGAAATTTATGCGAGTTTGGGCTTTGTTATTATGCCATCATGATGTATATTTTGTGCATAAATCATTTTGCAAGTAATTGAAACAAGTTTGGTTGTTATAGTTCATATGAAACTATGTTGGAATTTTGACACCATAATCCATGTATTTGCAAAACTTATGAATATGGCTAGGCTATGAATGATATTTGGCATAATTGAAACCTATGATTAAGTCTATCTTGTTTAAGAGAATTATATGATGACATATGTGAGACATGGCTAGGTTAGACTCAAAAATCCCTTTTTGCAAGTTTTAAAGCAAACACCATGTTTAGGAATATTTATGCATCGTTATGTGATTAGGCTTAAATCATGATTAAGTTGAATTATGCTATGTTCATGCTAGAAGTATTTATGCCATGCTTATGTTTGACCATATGCCATGCCTATGCTAGAAGTATTTTATGCCATGCTTATGTTTGACAATATGCCATGCCTATGCAAGAAGTATTTTATGCCATGCTTATGTTTGACAATATGCCATGGTTATGCTAGAAGTATTTAGGCCATGCTTATGTTTGACATTATGCCTAAATAAGAATATAGGTTCATGTTGTAGTTAAACCTATGCAAGTTTACATGCCTTGATTTATGTCACCTATGTTTTATGACCAAAATACATGTCACCACTATGCAAGTACACCAATTTCTATTATGTATTTGCCAACGTCATATGCAAGTTCATGCGCTCACTTTCCCCTCTTTGTGTATACGCCATAAGCCTCCCCTTTTCGCATGGCTAAATTGGGCTTTAAAAGGCTAAGCCCAATATATATAAACGGACGTGTAAAACGGGGGAAAATAACGTTGGGTTAAAATTAATTAATGAATGAAAATATAAAATAGAAGGGCCCAAGTTCAAGTATGGGTTGGGCCCATGATTGGTGTAACCTTTACACCACCTACTTAATAATGGGCCGCAAATATTTACATATAAATAAAGAAGAATGACAAGATATGTAAATGTAGAAAATACGATGTGTTTAACCCGAGGTTGGATTGAGTTGTGATGTAAACCTGCCCGGAACCGCCCGGCTGTCCAGTAGTCACAACAATACCAATCCAATGTAAGAGGTTAAACATGGAGCCCAATAAGGACCCGAGGTTAGACTGAGTTGTGGCGTAAGACTGCCCGGAACCAACCGGCAACAGGCAGCCACAACAATACCTGTCTAATGTGAGAGGTCAGGGCCTTAATAAGACAATTAAGGCTGAGTCAGGATTGTTAGGATTAAGTGGACTAAAGATTTAATCAAAATGGAACATGCTAAACTAAACGGACTGGTGGGGGTTAGGTTAGAAACACTTAACCAACTTAGCATGTTGGCTAGAGATAGAAAACCTAGTAACGGGGGACCCTTTTCAGCAGTAACCCTAAAAGGTGTATCATGATACCCTGAAACTAGGCAGGGTGGGGCACGATTACTGGGCTGATTGTAAGAGGTCAAAGCGACGGCGGTGGTGTAGCAGTGTAGGTTCTAACGGAGTGCGGGCGTGCACACACTCCAGCGCAGAAAAATAAGGCACTGGACACCAGTAGCATACCTTTGCACTCTAAGGTTGTGTCGGGTTGCCACTATGGGACTTGATACACCCCATGGTGGGACCAGCATAGGTAACTACAGACATCGGGGGCCGTAAGACACATGTAACTATGCGAGTAGGAGCCGATCATCGTAGAATGGATCACATCACCATGATGTTGGGGTGCAAATTGGAAACTAGTTTATATGGGTTCAGAGATTAACATGGGGTACGATAGTATATTCGACCCTAGATAACTTAACCAAGTTTATAATGTTGCCCACTTCCTGTTTTACTTATCATACCCAGTTCTTTATTCATAGACAAAGTAGTACTAGACTTACTCAGGCTTTATGTCTGACTCTATTTTTCTTTCGTCTTCTTCCTTCCGTTTCCCCCCCCCCCCCCAGGTCCTCAGGGAGGGAACACAGCAGCTTGACCTACCTCAACATCCAGCTTGAAGAAGAGAAATGTATTGCTTGGACTTTCCTGTTTTGAACTATGGCTTTGGACAATCCACTATGGGGCTTTGGCAGTTTGTCTATGTTTTATTTATGCTTCTTTAAAAATAATGTACTCAAGACAGATTATGAAGTGTTATGTTATGTTTTTGGAAAGGATGTTGTTGTAACACGTATTTGACTTTATGAAATAAAGTTTGTTGTTCTTCCGCTGTTTACAAATATGTGTTCTTATATCTGTCTTGTATATCTGTGACTTGTACTTATAAACCTCCACCAAAATTAGAGCATTCCCTTTGAGAGTGACCCTAACGGAGGTGGGGTGTTTCACTTGGTATCAGAGCATAGGTTTACCAGATAAGATAAAAAGTTTTGAAAAATTATTTTCAAAAAGGAAATTTAAAGAAGCATTTTTAAAAGAAAAATGTTATTTTATTTTAAAAAGGCAAAGTCCACTCCCCAAAGCCATAGGTATTATCTCTTATCCTTCGTTTTGAATCTATCCTTTTTGTTTCAGCATGTCCCAAGAACTTAACTTGCCTGAAGGGGTGCCCATACCTGGTTGGTTTAGACGTTTCTTAGAAGCAAGGGCCACTCAGCCAGGTCCTACCGTTCCTCCTCCTCCAGCTGAAGCAAATCATCCAGCTGCAGCAGCACCTTTTCCTCCACCTCCTCCACGGGGAAACACATTCGCTAAGATATGTAAAGATTTTAAAGCTATGGGAGGAAGGGATTTCCATGGAACTGAGTCCTTCGTAGCAGCTAGGAATTGGCTAAAAGAAACGGAGGACCTATTCATCATCTTTGAGGTAGAAGATAGACAAAAGGTACAACTAGCGGTGTGGCTATTGAAGGGCGAGGCTTCCTACTGGTGGGAAGTCACCAATGCTGAAAGACCAGTGGATACATGGGAGGACTTTAGGGCAAGGTTTGAGACTAAGTTTCTCTCAGATGCAGAAAGAAGTTTGCAGTTGGAAAAATTCTTATTTCTTAAGCAAGGAGACAAGACTGTCAGAGAGTATGTGAATCAGTTCGATGAGCTGGCTAGGTTTGGGCTTGACCTAGTCAACACCCCGCATAAGAAGGCTCTCCGTTTCGTCAAGGGGTTAAATGAGCCATTACATAGTTTGGCCATGACCCATATACCCATGGGAGCCACGTATGAAAGATTGGTGCAAATGGCATTGCTGAACGAAGAGGACAAGGGCAAGAAGGAGACCAAGGCAGAAAGCTCTCAAGGGAAGAAAGAGGGTTTGCAGCCTAAGAAGACAGACTTTAAGAAGGGCGGAAAAGGCAACAAAGAGAAGAGGAAGTGTAATTTCTGTGGCAAAGTGGGGCACTTAGTAAAGGACTGCCGGAAGAAGAAGGCTAAGGAGAATGGCGGGTGCTTTTCGTGCGGTCAGACAGGCCACAGGGCTAAGGACTGCCCAAGGAAACGAGGACAGGGGCAGGGCACTGGATCCACCCCAGGGGCACAGGTTCATGTGCTAGAAGCGCCACCATTGCAACAGCGAGGTATAAATACTTCTGTAGAAAGTGTAGTTTATCTTTATGATCACCCCGTTCGCACTTTGTTTGATTCTGGCGCATCACACTCCTTTATCTCGTCTGCTTTAGTAGAATCTCTGCACCTAAAAACTAGTATGGTAGAGGACCCCTTAATTGTTTCAAACCCAATTGGGGGCCCAGCTCATTTGTCTATGATCTGTTTGGATTTGAAAATTTCTATCCTAAGTGTTGAATTTCTATGTAGTGCCTTTGTTTTGGGCTTTTCCGGGTATGGTTTGATTTTGGGTATGGATTGGCTATCCAGTAATGGGGCCGTCCTTGATTGTGAGAAAAGGGTTGTTAGGCTCCTAACCCAGCTCGGTAATACTTTGGAAATTTCTTGTAATCCCTCGTATGCGGTTATGCTTAGTTATCTTGAATCGCTAGATGCCTCTGTTGAAAATTTGAAATCAGTTAGAGTGGTCCGGGAATATCCGGATGTCTTCGAAGAGGTGAAGGGCTTACCTCCGAAGCGGGAAATAGACTTCCGCATATATCTGGTAGATAATGCAAAGCCCGTTGCGTTGCCCGTTAGACATATGGCTCCACGAGAAAGGAAAGAGCTCAGTAAACAGATTAAAGAGCTTCTAGAAAAGGGGTTCATTAGGAGGAGCATTTCAGAATGGGGCGCTCCAGTGGTGTTCGCTACAAAGGCGGATGGTTCACTCCGTCTATGTGTTGACTATAGGGAGCTCAACAAGCTAACGAAAAAGAATAGGCACCCTCTCCCTAGAATTGACGATTTATTTGACCAGCTTGTAGGAGCGTCTGTTTTCTCCCAACTCGATTTAGCAACCGGTTTTCATCAGCTAAGGGTGGCTGAAGATAGCATCGATAAAACGGCTTTCAGAACCCCAGACGGCTTCTTTGAATGGCTTGTCATGCCTTTCGGCTTGACAAATGCACCTGCGTACTTCGTGGACCTGATGAGTAGGGTATTTAGAGATTTCCTCAACAAATTCGTAGTGGTCTTCGTAGATGATATCCTTATCTTCTCAAAGAGTGAAGAGGAACATGCTCAGCACTTAAGGGCAATCATGGAAACTTTGCGAGTCCATCAACTAAAAGCCAAATTCTCCAAATGCCACTTTTGGAGAGAAGAGGTGAGGTTCCTTGGGCACATAGTATCCAAACAAGGGTTAGCAGTGGACCCTGCGAAGGTAGTGGCGGTACAGGATTGGAAGACGCCAAGGAATGCAACTGAGGTCCGAAGCTTTCTAGGACTAGCAGGTTTCTATCGAAAATTCATAAGGGATTTTGCGAAAATCTCAGCTCCGCTCACGAAATTGACTAAGAAGAATCTAGTGTTCAATTGGGATTTGGATTGCGAATTTGCTTTCCAACGACTGAAAAGGGCTCTTACAACAGCCCCAGTTTTGACGCTGCCAGATGGGAGCAAGATGTTCACTGTTTATACAGATGCATGTGGGACAGGGCTAGGCGCCGTCTTAATGCAAGAAGGAAGGGTAGTAGCTTATGGCGGGAGGCAGTTGAAGGTGCACGAAAAGAACTACCCAACCCACGATCTAGAGCTAGTCGCCATCGTCTTTGCACTCAAGTCTTGGCGACACTATCTCCTAGGTGAGAAGTTCGAACTTTACACTGACCATAAATCGTTGAAATATCTTTTCTCGCAGAAAGATCTTAACTTGAGGCAACAAAGATGGATGGAGTTTCTTGCCTCGTACGATTTCGAAATCTCCTACACTCCGGGCAAAGGCAACGTAGTGGCAGACGCGTTGAGCCGAAAGAAATTGACCCTAAGCCCGTTGTTTGTTGAAAGACAAAGCCTAGAGTTTATAGCCAGCTTCGACTTTAGGCCCTCCTCCGATTTCGTACCGGGCTTGCTTGCATTTCTCGAAGTGCGCCCAACTTTAGTGGATTCAGTAGGGACAGCACAACGCGAAGACCCTCAACTTGTGGAAATAATTGATAGGCTAATTAGGGGTGAGACTTCAAGTCACCTCAACAGATACTCCATTGACGATAAGGGTGTACTAAGGCGAGATGGAAGACTATGCGTCCCACAGACAAACGATTTAATAAAGAAGGTTCTCGAGGAAGCACATCACTCCAAGATGACGATACACCCAGGCGGAGATAAAATGTACAAAGACATAAAAAGGACTTTCTTCTGGAACGGCATGAAAAAGGACGTGGCAGAATTCGTTTCTAAATGTATGGTGTGCCAACAGGTTAAGGCGGAACAGAGAAAGCCTGGCGGACTGCTACATCCTCTGGAGGTCCCGCAGTGGAAGTGGGATAGCATCTCAATGGACTTCATCGATGGGCTGCCTAGGTCTAGGAGAGGCAACACTAGTATTTGGGTAATAGTGGATAGGCTTACTAAAAGCGCCCACTTTTTACCTGTCAAAAGTAAGAGAACTGCCTCATCCCTAGCATCACTTTACCTCAAGGAAATCGTGCGACTCCATGGAATACCATCTAGCATCGTTAGTGACCGAGACCCCATCTTCACCAGCGAGTTTTGGCGGAGTCTGCAAGAAGCAGTAGGAACGCAGATATGCTTGAGCACAGCCTATCATCCCCAAACTGACGGCCAAACAGAGAGAGTGAACAGAGTTTTGGAAGACCTTTTAAGGCTATGCGTCCTCGACTTCGGAGGGACATGGGAAGACCACCTCCCTTTGGTGGAATTTGCCTACAACAACAGCTATCAAGCAACCATCGGAATGGCGCCCTTCGAAGCTTTATACGGAAGCCCGTGCCAATCGCCCACTTGTTGGTGGGAGTCCACGGATAAGCTCATACTTGGACCAGACATGATCCGAGAGACCTCAGAGAAAGTAGACTTAATACGAAGAAGGATGAAGACGGCCCAAGACAGACAAAAGTCCTATGCCGACAAGAGGAGGACCGACCTTGAATTTGAAGTTGGAGACAGAGTTTTTCTCAAGGTATCACCGCTAAGGAACATTGTTCGTTTTGGAACCACAGGGAAGCTAGCACCAAGGTTCGTAGGGCCATTCCCTATCATCGAGAAGATTGGGAAAATGGCCTATAGATTAGAGCTACCTGAGAAGTTGGCTGGAGTCAACAACGTTTTTCACGTTTCACATCTCCGAAAATGTCTGCATGAGTCAGCTGAAGTGGTAGAGCCAAACATCCTCGAAGAGGCCGAAGTGGAACGCGAAGCAACCATAAGGAGAGTTCCTACCGGCATCTTAGGAACGGAAGTGAAGAGGCTACGCAACCGAGAAGTCAAGCTCGTCAAAGTTCAGTGGAGCGACGCCGAGGGAGACGCGACTTGGGAAACTGAAGATAGAATCCGTACTGCCTACCCTTTTCTGTTCGAGGGTACATCCTTGATCTTTCTTTTCCTTAAGTTGCGCTTTTATCTATCTATCTTTTTAGGTATATTTCCTCGACCGTATCTTTTAGGTAGAAAACCTTTGGATGAAAACATGTAGTTGAAACATGTTATGTATGAATGGTTGCAAGTGGTTGCAAGTGATTGCTAGTGGTTGCTCGTGGTTGCATATACACACACAATCTAGGTTTTAGATCGGCTCAGTCACTTCATATTGCATATGCATATATGTTTGTATTCGTATGTGGTTGAACTATAATGTGTTGTCATGTGGATGTTGCATTTGCATTGAATGATTGTGCGCTCATGTAGAATCATGAATAGGAAAATTTGCATACATAATGGATTCATGGCACTTACATAATTCGCATTAAGGAGGTCAACTGAATCAGTAGACCGCCTGATTTTGCATTAGATAAGTACATGTACACACACACTTTGCATATGATCATGAAGCATTAGAAGTCTTTTAAGGACAATGGATGCTCGTGTTTGATGGATGAGTAGATGGATGATTGGATGTTAGGATATACATTCCTCCTAACTTGAAGATTTCGGGGACGAAATCCTTTTAAGTGGGGGAGAATGTAACACCCCGAAAATTCTATAACTGTGAAATTCATGAATTAAAGTATAATCAAATTCAAATCAAATAACTAAGGGAAACGGGATACGCCATTGCGTTCGTCTCGGAAAAATACGCGAAATAGAGTCCGAGTTTTCAAAAAACGGAGTCCGTATGAAGAAGATATGGCCTTCGGAAGTTTTGAATTAAATTTAAAATTCAAACAGAATAAAATAATAATTTGAAATGGGGCCCAATGGGCCAGGCGGATAAAACACCCGCCTAGCCACCCAGGTCGACTGGGCTGTCGACCTGGGCTACCCATGTCGACAGGGCTGTCGACAGCCCTGTCGACAGGGGTGTCGACCTGGTCGAGCCCAGTCAACCTGGCTGGCCAGGTCTGTGTTTGGTCGAATTTCTGTGGTCTGCTTTGTCATTAGGGCTTGGTGGCGGGTTTTTATTGGTCTCTCTTCCTAATGAATGGCTATGATCTAACCTAGCAACATCAATGGTCCTAATCAATTCCTAACCTCTATATAAACAACCCTAGACTAAACCCTAATCTATTCATTCAAAATAAGATTATAGCCGCCATGTTGCTGAGGAACGACAAAGAGTAGCCGCCAACTAAAGAGAGGATTAGGGAGAAAGTTCTAAGGCCTAAAGCAATTCAAGCAACCTAAAGCTAATCAATTCAACAAAGGAATTTGCGTCTTCAATCCCTAAACTAGAGAATTCATCAAACCATTGTAAGTAGAGTATTACTTTGGTATAATAAACAACTGTGTTGATGTGTATGCTTGAATTGTGGCAATGGAAGTAATTCATATTTATGCGTTCTTATCAATTTATATACATTTGGATATTTATGGATTATGTTATAAAGAACTACATGCGGTAGTTCTATACAAGTTTACGTTTGGAATATTGCGCAAATTATGTTATCTATGTTGAAGCTACATGTATGTAGTTGATTGAAATTTATGCGAGTTTGGGCTTTGTTATTATGCCATCATGATGTATATTTTGTGCATAAATCATTTTGCAAGTAATTGAAACAAGTTTGGTTGTTATAGTTCATATGAAACTATGTTGGAATTTTGACACCATAATCCATGTATTTGCAAAACTTATGAATATGGCTAGGCTATGAATGATATTTGGCATAATTGAAACCTATGATTAAGTCTATCTTGTTTAAGAGAATTATATGATGACATATGTGAGACATGGCTAGGTTAGACTCAAAAATCCCTTTTTGCAAGTTTTAAAGCAAACACCATGTTTAGGAATATTTATGCATCGTTATGTGATTAGGCTTAAATCATGATTAAGTTGAATTATGCTATGTTCATGCTAGAAGTATTTATGCCATGCTTATGTTTGACCATATGCCATGCCTATGCTAGAAGTATTTTATGCCATGCTTATGTTTGACAATATGCCATGCCTATGCAAGAAGTATTTTATGCCATGCTTATGTTTGACAATATGCCATGGTTATGCTAGAAGTATTTAGGCCATGCTTATGTTTGACATTATGCCTAAATAAGAATATAGGTTCATGTTGTAGTTAAACCTATGCAAGTTTACATGCCTTGATTTATGTCACCTATGTTTTATGACCAAAATACATGTCACCACTATGCAAGTACACCAATTTCTATTATGTATTTGCCAACGTCATATGCAAGTTCATGCGCTCACTTTCCCCTCTTTGTGTATACGCCATAAGCCTCCCCTTTTCGCATGGCTAAATTGGGCTTTAAAAGGCTAAGCCCAATATATATAAACGGACGTGTTAAACGGGGGAAAATAACGTTGGGTTAAAATTAATTAATGAATGAAAATATAAAATAGAAGGGCCCAAGTTCAAGTATGGGTTGGGCCCATGATTGGTGTAACCTTTACACCACCTACTTAATAATGGGCCGCAAATATTTACATATAAATAAAGAAGAATGACAAGATATGTAAATGTAGAAAATACGATGTGTTTAACCCGAGGTTGGATTGAGTTGTGATGTAAACCTGCCCGGAACCGCCCGGCTGTCCAGTAGTCACAACAATACCTATCCAATGTGAGAGGTTAAACATGGAGCCCAATAAGGACCCGAGGTTAGACTGAGTTGTGGCGTAAGACTGCCCGGAACCAACCGGCAACAGGCAGCCACAACAATACCTGTCTAATGTGAGAGGTCAGGGCCTTAATAAGACAATTAAGGCTGAGTCAGGATTGTTAGGATTAAGTGGACTAAAGACTTAATCAAAATGGAACATGCTAAACTAAACGGACTGGTGGGGGTTAGGTTAGAAACACTTAACCAACTTAGCATGTTGGCTAGAGATAGAAAACCTAGTAACGGGGGACCCTTTTCAGCAGTAACCCTAAAAGGTGTATCATGATACCCTGAAACTAGGCAGGGTGGGGCACGATTACTGGGCTGATTGTAAGAGGTCAAAGCGACGGCGGTGGTGTAGCAGTGTAGGTTCTAACGGAGTGCGGGCGTGCACACACTCCGGCGCAGAAAAATAAGGCACTGGACACCAATAGCATACCTTTGCACTCTAAGGTTGTGTCGGGTTGCCACTATTGGACTTGATACACCCCATGGTGGGACCAGCATAGGTAACTACAGACATCGGGGGCCGTAAGACACATGTAACTATGCGAGTAGGAGCCGATCATCGTAGAATGGATCACATCACCATGATGTTGGGGTGCAAATTGGAAACTAGTTTATATGGGTTCAGAGATTAACATGGGGTACGATAGTATATTCGACCCTAGATAACTTAACCAAGTTTATAATGTTGCCCACTTCCCGTTTTACTTATCATACCCAGTTCTTTATTCATAGACAAAGTAGTACTAGACTTACTCAGGCTTTATGTCTGACTCTATTTTTCTTTCGTCTTCTTCCTTCCGTTTCCCCCCCAGGTCCTCAGGGAGGGAACACCGCAGCTTGACCTACCTCAACATCCAGCTTGAAGAAGAGAAATGTATTGCTTGGACTTTCCTGTTTTGAACTATGGATTTGGACAATCCACTATGGGGCTTTGGCAGTTTGTCTATGTTTTATTTATGCTTCTTTAAAAATAATGTACTCAAGACAGATTATGAAGTGTTATGTTATGTTTTTGGAAAGGATGTTGTTGTAACACGTATTTGACTTTATGAAATAAAGTTTGTTGTTCTTCCGTTGTTTACAAATATGTGTTCTTATATCTGTCTTGTATATCTGTGACTTGTACTTATAAACCTCCACCAAAATTAGAGCATTCCCTTTGAGAGTGACCCTAACGGAGGTGGGGTGTTTCAGATATCTCATAAGACAACGCCGTATAACAGAACGGGTTTTTCCCTTATGAGAATCCAAATTATCTTTATATCAAAAAACCTTTGATATTATAATAATGTTTATCACCCACAATATAATAATCATTTAGCAGAAACGCTTTCATCTCACGTTCTACATATATAGTATACAAACAAAACCACAAGCACGTATTGGGTAATGGATTTCCACTATGACAAGGTATGGGACCACCTTTCGCTAGTGTACCTCTAGAAAGGAATACACTGGGTTCAACAAGAACATCTTGCAACCCAGCCACACATGACCGACCACTCATTTCGCTTGAGTGTATCGAATGTATATCACCAATGGTTGGGATCAGCAACCGTTTCCCGAATGGGACAGCATCAACAATAGATTTTTAGAAGTAAATGAAACTCTAGATCAGGTGATTATACACCCTACTTCGGTGCGACCGACTTAGCCATGTTGCCTGCCCGATTTCTGTCATTTACCGGTTGATGAGGCTAGAAGCTACGCTTTATCATCACACCAGATTCACTTTGAATGCCACATCGTCAAATCCATCAAATCACTGATTGACGTCCTCAACCATACATTATGTGTTATCTAAATGAAGTTTCCTTCTCCGCTTCCACTCTTGGTACGGTTGGAGAAATCAGTATATGTGATCGTCAAGAAATACTCTGTCAGACGTCTATCCGTACAAGTCATCTAGGAACAGGATGAACCGAAGGCACTATTCTATAAACAGGATAGCCCTTGAATAACTCTGTCTTCAATTTCCTTTGGCATATATGATTCGCAATGCTTATGCCAATACAAAGTGGTTCTTTGGATAATAATCCAACCGGTCTCTCCAAATTAAAAACGTTAAAATGGTCAAAACTTCGATAGTCTGTGGTTTAACTATCAAAGAAAAACAGGTGTGCAAACAACGATATTATTTCCAAATGGAAATTTATATCGATCAAACATCATTCAACATTTATCTCTTTATTTCATTAATTTACTTGTAAAGGCCCGCAAATTCCCACCCTTTGAATCGACCATAAACCACACAGGTCTGAACCAAAAGTTGGAAATCTTCGGATACTTTAACTTTGGGAATACAACATATTAAAACAACAACCGAAGACTTTTATAACATATCATATAATGTTACATCAGAGTACAGAATATCAGAGTACATTGAATAAAAATACAGCGGAAGAATAAGTTACAATAATTGAAATATATTGCAGCGGAAGAAACACAGCGGAAGACTCTCTATCTCTGGACACAGCTTTAAGCTTCAACCCAGAATCCTGCTTAATATATCTGCAAAAATAGCTACTCGACTGCCCGTGTGGAAAATATGGGCACCCGAGTTTGCCAGTGGACAAACTACAGGTCAGTCATGGGACTGGTGTGAGAATTCTACTTAACCTATGTAATATAATAAGGCTAATCACAGGACCACGCCACTTTCGCGGAACGGGTTTTCTCCTATGGATTGCCAGTGCATGACTAAAGTAAATCGTCAAAATAACGCAATGCTTTTTAGAAAAATGAAACCATTATAAGACCCAAGTCCCATCACACAATGCAACGCAAACCGTAGGATAGGGTTTTACCTTATAATGATCAAAAGATGCTTGATACGATAAAAACGGTATTATATAATAATAGTGTGCAACCAATTGAAACACATCAAAGTAAATGTATCAATCCTAGACGGCATAAGTGCCCCATCCCACTATGTCGCCATATATAGGTATACAATCAAAATAGCGTGATGTCGTATTGGAAATTTGGGTTTCCATCTGAGTCAAGGCTAAGGAGGAGATCCTTACCGATTCGAGACATTCTAGCAATGCCCCAGGATTGGTACTCTGTCCAACCCTTGGATCCTACAGGGCCGGTCCACACTTACTTTTGTGGATTAGAAATGCCTGAACACACGTTCCCCGGTCCTTTTGGACTTATAATACGGCCAGTGGCGACCGCATAAACCGAGGCCTCGAAAAATCCAACAACCACAATGAATAAATGCCAGCGCTAGTAGGTCCCTGGCACCACTCTAGCTAGAAAGAAACGTGTGCACTCCCTGCGTTCCCTTCTCCCGTTTTAGACTCTACCGGGCTGTGAGGCTCGCGAAGTCACGATATACACAAAGCTATGCCTAAATAGACTATGCTTTGATCATCAACCACAAGGCCTGCTTTCTCACAAAGCCTTGATCAATTGCATCTTAGCATGCCACATTGTCAGACCATACCATATCATTGATCATCTACCAATATATATATAACCTCTAAGCTCATACGTCTTAGAGAAGGGTGTTAAACACCAAACAGAAATATATAATTAGTAGCGTTCAACAAATATAGTAGAAAGGAATACAATGTCAGACACACAATCCATTTACAAGTCCGCGCTGGGTCTGAACGAAACAACGTGTCCGTTGATCTCCAAATACGTTTGGACGATCATTACTAAATACCTGGCCTTGGGAGGCCAGTCCCAATTCAAGATACCAGTCATCATCATCCCAACGATGTGAAAACCTTCGGTCTTCAACCACCGCCTTCATCTTCGACTCTTGATCGTCGTGATGATTATTCAGAATGGGTTAAACCCGGTCTTTCTGAATAACTCGCGTATTATGTGATTAAAAATCAAATATTGGAAAATCACACACATTACGCCACATTCCGACTCAATTTTTTTTTTTTTTTAAATAAGATATTCATATTAAAAGATTCTCATTAATTTATCAAAGATAATTTAATAAATTAAATCTTAAATCTTCCTTAAAAGACTTATTAAAACTCCAGTTTTATTTGATATTAAAAATCATTATTACAATATCATTTATTTTTAAGGAATAAATCCTATCTTAAACAGGTTAAAGAACTAGTGTCCTTTAAACACAGTTCACGATAAACCCATAAATCAATTTCCAAAATATGGAATTCCACAGAAATCAAATCAATACATAATCGATATAAATTCCTGTATCGGACTAATAATATACATGGAATAACGGCAAAACCTCTTAAATTCCATATATAATATCGGTCTTCTTTTACAGAAGCCCATTTCGATTATTACCAATCGAATTTCCACTTAATTCCAATTTAATATATTAAATTGGAAAATTAGATTTTTAGAAAATGCCTTTTTAAATTTATAAAATAGATTTATAAAGTCCAAATAGTAATTTCAATGTAAATTGGATTAAAGGACAAATGTTGTTTGAAAACACCGTCCACCATAAATCTACTCCACATCTCAATTTATTTCTTATCACAAAATATGATTGCAATTCTAGTAATCTTAATTAAAAGGTCTCTCTTTAAATATTAATTCATTATTATAAGAACATATTTTAAAATAATCATTAAAAATATACTTTATAAAAGATTTTTAAATGTGAAGTATTCTTCATATTATAACCTTTTATCTCTTAAAAATATTCTTTGTTTTAACATATACTTAATTAAAATAATCTTTATATAAAAATAATTTCTAATGTAAAAATATTCTTATTGAAAAGAACACCTGAATCGAAATGCGACTCAACCATTTACCATATAATTTGGATTATATGGATTTCACACACACCATATATATGACCATAACAGTATAATCATCAAGTCATCCATTAACATCCAAAGTGTAAATTTCACTGTGTAAGCGTTAAAATTAAATAATAACGCTCATCGCAGCCTGTCGATCTAACGATCAACATACATTTAAATATTGGGATTAGTGTATGTTAATTTTCATCGCAACACCCGTGTGGGGTTTCAACCAACAAACAAATAATAAATTATTTGTGCACTTGGGCGATGTGTAAAAATTATCGACCCAATCACATAAACAATTCAGTTAACTTGTCTATGGCAGTGTAATACACAATATATAATACAACAATAAAAATGTCTCTTTTATTTCTATTCTCTATCGCATGTAAAATGCCAATAAAAATGTAATCTTTATTTCTATTCTTTTATCGTATCTAAAATGATGATAAAAATATAATCTTCATTTCTATTCCTTTCATTGTAAATAAATGAAAAGAAAAATATAATCTTTAATCCCATTTGTAATAGGGAATACAATTAATAACAAATATATAACTTTTCATTTCATGCTTATTTGCAATAGAGAATGCAAATAAAGATTTCAACTTTTTAATTTGATGTTTATTTACATAAAGGAATGTAAATAAAAAAAATTGTAACTTTCATTTCATAATTTATTTGCATTAATGATTGCGAATGAAGATGTATCTTTTATTCTCATGTTTTATTTGCGTTGAGTAATGCAAATAAAAAATGTATTATTAATTTTCTAGTTATATTTACATCAAGAAATGTAAATAAAAGAACAACTTCTTATTTTATGTTTATTTACATCGAGTGAAGTAAATAAATAAATAAAAAAAATGTAACCTTTATTTTAAAGTTTTGTTCGCATTTAAGACATGCAACAAAAATGAAACATTTGTTTTTAATAAATTTGTTTGCATCTAAATTTGCAAACAAAATGTAAATGTAAATTTTATTCTCTTGTTTGTTTGCAACTAAGGTTGCAAACAACAAATGAAATTTTATCTCTTTGTTTTATTTGCATGATGGAATGCAAATAATAAAAAAAAATGTAAATTAGTTTGCATCTTGCAAACCAAAAATGGAAATTTTATTTTCTTGTTTGCTTGCAACAACAGTTGTAAACAAAAATGTAAATTTTTTCTTCTTTCATCTTTTATTTGCATGGAAGGATGCAAAAATGTATTTTTTTTATTTCCTACGCTTCGTTTGCATTGTAGAATGCAAACAAAAATATAATTTTTATTTTCATGTATTGTTTACATTGTGGAATGTAAACAAAAATGTATTTTTAATGGTTTGCTCACATTGTGAATGCGAACAAAAACGTAAATCTTATTTTTAATGTTTCGTTCGCATTGTGAATGCGAACAAAATACAAATCTTATTTTTTTAAAGTTTTTGTTCGCATTGTGAATGCAACAAAAATGTAAATCTTATTTTTTTATGTTTTGTTCGCATTGTGAATGTGAACAAAAAATGTTAATTTTATATTTTTTTTTTAATGTTTTTGTGACGGCCCACCCCGCACCAGCCTGCATTCCCTCCGAAAGTGCGCTGTACACATGCCCAACTAGCACGGGACGGTCGTCAGGAGAAAGGAAAGAAGAGGATGAACTAATCAAGGAACCTGTAGAATGTCTCACAGCGCATGAAATAAAATATAATAATAACATACTTGACATAAAACAGGTGAGACAGTGCATAAGCTGATAACTAACAATCAATGTCAACATCAGAGCAGCGGAAATCCAAATACAGCTTATTACAACTTTCCAAATTTACTGTCTCTTATCAAAAGAAAACTAAAGTAGAAGATACACCACCAATGCCCAAGCAGTGATCTTCAACAATACAGGGAGAATACTATATATATATATTACGTGGAAGCCTCCTGCTCGTCTCCGGATCATCTACCCGTGCATCACCAGCTAACCTGTCTCTAGTCTGCTCGTGTGAGCACCCAGAGTAATAAGAAGAGACATAAAACTCTGGGTCAGACATAAAGCCTGGTGTGAGCGATAAGCATTTAAACAGAGTAGTAACAGGTATACTAAACCATACCTGAACCTGGACCTGCAACCAAAGAGTTAGTACCACATACCGTACGATGCTCTAAGGAGCCATAATAAATAGTGTAAGAATACGGGGGCGGGGTGTGCATGTCAAACAATCAATCATAGCAACCATCCTCACGCCTCTCACTCAGTGCGTAAAGCGTACGACGTCTACCACTTTGGAACACTAGACAAACTGAGGTAGCGACGAATCCCGACTTGTAGAAACCCTGCTGTGACCAAGCCAAACACTTGGAGTCATGACCAAACATTTCAATGACCCACTTCATTGGTCATAGCCCTTGGTTCTACCAATGCCAAAATGGCCCTGAATCCGCCTTCGTACCTCCTACCATAGTGGTCCGAAGCTATAGACGTCGATAACTCCTTTGCACGCGTCCCGCAGCAAAGCCCAAACATGAAGCGAACTCGTTGATTCCCATCTGAATCTTGAGCTCTAACTTCTCATTTGGACTTCCTTTGCATCTCGGGTTATGGATCATCACCAGACCGGTTCGGATCCCTTTCATCATCATTGGGATCGTGGTCTTCATCGTCTCGGTTCGTGACTGCTACTTCGGGTCGGATCGGAGTCCTTCATGGTACACTGGATCGGTTCGTGGCTTCCAGTCCCATCTGGATCGGATCGGGTTCTCCACCACGCCACGGCTCGGGTCACGCCTCCTGGTCATAGCTCCAAGTTCTTCACCCTCCTTCGAGTCTCTGGTTCATTGTCCTCAAGGTGATCAGATCGGATCGTGTCGTCATCCCTCCAGGCGGGTCGGGTCGGAGTCTTCAATCACCAAGCCTTGAATCGCGACTTCTTGGATCGGGTCGGAGCCTCCTTCACGCCAGGTCAGTTCGCACGCGAGAGCTCGGTCGTGGCGCCATCACTTCAGGCAGGTCGGTTCGTGGCGTCTTGGGCTCACCATCTCGGAGCGGATCGGATCCTTCAGTTCGTGGCGCAGCTCGCTCCGCAATAACGATCGGTTCGGTTCGTGGTGAAGGGAAATGGGCGGTTCGGGTCGGATAGGGGCGATCCGATCCGATTTCCTGCACTAATTCCTGCAACTTCCCAGCAACTTGTTTACGCCATTCGACGACGTTTTTGACAAATCTAACTATTCTAATCAATCATAAAACATACCATAGAGTCATAACAACATAGCAAACTAACCACAAACACCAAAACAATGAATTCATATGTCAAAATGGATCGAATATGCCCCAAAACCCCTCATTTTCCCTTAAGCATGTTTAAGTAAAGCTAATCATAGGGTTAACAAAATCGAACCAAATTTCTAACAGAGGCATAAAATATTATTTATGAATTTCTAAACATTTTTCCAGAATTTATTAGTGTATAAATTCGCTAATCCTCACTAATTACCCTTAATTAACCGTAATTAGTGTCAAAATGATGCTATCACTCACCTTTGCCACAACTAGGACCCCAAAACTGAAATATTCTCTGATTTGGCGCTGTTCCCAATCTTATACAGCAGCTCCAACCTTGCTTTGGTGCTTTTTCTTCTTAATTTAATGTTTGCTAAGCCTAATCTTCAATTAGAAGGTGATTTTTGGGTGTTTTAGAGAGATTTAGAGAGTGGAGGCCATGGCTAGGTCAAGAGGAATGAAAGTGGCGGCTGGAAAATGTCTAAAGAAATGTTTTCTAACCCTAATCAGCACCTATATCCCCTTAAACCCGAAATTCCCCTTGGGCCTAGCTGCTAATCACCCGTTTAAGCCCAATTAAGCTGTTTTTCACCATCTGAAACTTGTTTCAGCTATATCTCCCAAACGGTGAGTCCGTTTGGCTAATGTGACCACTCTACGGAAAGAGAAACCATCATCCGAAGCCAATGGAAGTAGTTTCAGGTCAAAATTCCTTTCCAGTCAAAAGTTATGGCCAAAACAGTGATAACTAGGGGTAAAATGGTCATTTAAAAATTGGGAAAAATCATGAACATGGGAAATGACCCCAATAGTCATCCCCCAAAGTTACATGACCATACGACTTCGTATGTGACAGAAATAAATATCCTACGATCCTGTGATGCATAGAATGCGGGTCGTTACACTCTTCCCCCCTTAAGAAATTTCGCCCCCGAAATTCCTTAACCCAAAACATACAAGGGATCCCGCATGCCTAACAACCATATATAACAATCAATTATGCAAAACAAGCAAACAAGCCTATCCTAGCATGCGGAAAAACTAAATCGAAGTCAAAATCTTACCAGACAAAGAGTTCTGGATACTTCTTCCTAATGTTCTCCTCTGTCACCCAAGTACAATCATTCTCGTCCTCGCCCCACTGAACCTTGACTAGCTTCACCGCCTTCCTTCGAAGTTGCTTCATGTCGTACTCGACAATACGGGCCGGCTTGCGGTTCCCAACCGCCTCGGGTTCTACTTCGAAGTCCTCTAACTGATCTGGTGAAATAGTCATATCTGAGTCGTGAACGAACTTCCTTAGTTGGGAAACATGAAATACGTTATGAACTCCCGCCATCTTCTCTGGTAAGTCAATTCTATATGCCAAATTCCCGACTAGTTCAAGAACAGGGAATGGGCCAACAAACCTTGGTGCCAACTTGCCTCTCCTGCCAAATCGTACTACGCTCTTCAACGGAGAAATCTTGACAAACACCAAGTCGCCAACGGAGAATTTTAAGTCTCTTCTCCTCTTATCAGCATAACTCTTCTGCCTATCTTGGGCAGCCTTCATTCGTTGTTGAATGACCTTGATCTTATCCGACGTTTCTCTCACCACATCTGGTCCAAGCACAAACTTCTCGCCAGTCTCTATCCAACATGATGGTGAGTTGCATGGCCTTCCGTACAAAGCTTCAAACGGAGCCATACCGATACTGGATTGGTAGCTATTATTATATGCAAACTCTACTAGATGCAAATGGTCATCCCATGATCCACCAAAATCCAATATACATGCTCTCAAGAGATCTTCCAAAATACGGTTCACCCTCTCCGTCTGACCGTCGGTCTGAGGATGATATGCGGTACTGAGATGTAACTCTGACCCTAGAGCCTCTTGTAAGCTCTTCCAAAACCCACTAGTGAACAACGGGTCTCGGTCGCTCACAATGCTTTTAGGTATTCCATGAAATCTCACTACCCACTTCATATACAATTCTGCTAACTTAGCTGCCGTTCTGGTCGATTTGACTGGTATAAACCTTGCGCTTTTAGTCAGTCGATCTACAATTACCCAAATGCTGTCATATCCCGATCTAGTCCTTGGTAAACCATCGATGAAATCCATCGAGACTTGCTCCCATTTCCATTCGGGAATTTCTAATGGTTGCAATAACCCACTAGGTTTCTTTTGCTCGGCTTTAACTAGCTGGCAATTCATGCACTTGGATATAAACTTCCCAACGTCTCTTTTCATCCCTTCCCAGTAGTAAGTCTGCTTCATATCTCGATACATCTTATTACCACCGGGGTGTATAGTTAGCCTTGAGTGATGACATTCTCTAAGCACTTCATCTCTCAATCCATTTACGTTGGGTACAACAAGCTTTCCATTCTTTCTAAGCCATCTATCTCGATCAAGCCCATACTTGTTCATCTCCTCATTGATACCCATCTCTAACTTGGAGATGATTTCCAATAGGTTAGGATCGTTCCTCTGACTAGAGCCGATCCGCTCAATCAAAGTGGGTCTGATCGTCAAACTTGCTAACATTCCTGGATCCAATTCGCACTTTGGTCTGAAATCAAACCCCGCGATAAACTCCAGTTGCTTCCATTCAAGGAACATAGCCCCTAAGCTGGCATGTCTTCTACTTAATGCATCAGCCACCGCATTGCCCTTTCCTGGTGTGTATGCGATGTCAAAATCATAGGAAGCTAAGAACTCCAACCATCTCTGCTGACGGAGATTCAGATCTTTCTGAGAGAAGAGATACTTTAACGACTTATGATCTGTAAACAACTCAAATCTTTCTCCCAAGAGATAGTGTCTCCACATCTTTAACGCGAACACGATTGCTGCCAATTCTAAATCATGGGTAGGGTATCTTCTCTCGTGCGGTTTCAATTGCCGACTTGCATAAGCTACAACCCTACCGCCTTGCATCAATACAGCACCCAGTCCGGTACCACAGGCATCCATGTATACCGTCATCTCTTCATCCCCCTTAGGAATGACTAACACTGGTGCGCTTGTCAACTTGTCCTTTAGACTTTTGAATGCATTCTCGCACCTTTCATCCCAGACAAAAGCTTGATTCTTCTTGGTCAACTGGTTCAATGGTGCTGCTATCTTGGAGAAACCTTGGATAAACTTACGATAATATCCCGCTAATCCCAAGAAACTTCTTACATCTGTTGCACTCTTGGGCGTAGGCCAATCCTGTACCGTAGCCACCTTTGCCGGGTCCACGGCAATCCCATTTTCTGATACAACATGGCCCAAGAACCTCACTTCCCTCTTCCAGAAGTGGCACTTAGAAAACTTTGCTTTCAATTGGTGTTTTCTCAACACCTCCATCACTACTCTTAAATGCTCCTTGTGTTCTTCCTCCGTCCTCGAATAGACCAAAATATCATCAACGAACACAAGGACAAACTTATTCAACTGATCTCTGAATACCCTATTCATAAGATCCACAAAATATGCCGGGGCATTAGTCAGCCCAAATGGCATAACCAACCATTCATAAAATCCAGACGGCGTCCGAAATGCCATTTTAGCTATACTCTCAGCTTCCACTCTAAGCTGATGAAAACCTGTCGCGAGATCCAACTGAGAAAATATTCTCGCGCCACTCAACTGATCGAACAAATCATCTATCCGCGGTAGAGGATACTTATTCTTCCTCGTCACTTTATTCAACTCGCGGTAGTCTACACACAAACGAAGGGAACCATCAGCCTTGGTAGCAAACACAACTGGTGCTCCCCATTCAGAAACACTCCTTCTGATAAATCCCTTCTTCAAAAGATCGCTGACTTGCACCTCGAGCTCTCGCTGCTCCCTTGGTGCCATACGACGAAGTGGCATCACTATAGGCCTGGCATCCCTTACCAAATCAATACGAAACTCAATCTCTCGGTGTGGTGGAAGTCCGGTCACTTCTTCGAAAACATCCGGATACTGGCCAACCACGGGCAAACCTGACAACTCACTATGCGGAATGTCGAGGGAGTTTAGAAAACTAGCCAATACCCCCTTACTGGGTAGACCACCAAACACTATCCTCCGCCCATCATCTGCTCTAGCTGTCACCAACAAGCCCTCACAGTCTACCACCACCCCGTATCTTTGGAGCCAATCTACTCCCAAAATAATGCCAAACCCAGTAAAGCCCAAAACAAAGCAATCACAAACAAACATGCATCCATGACTCGATAAGACCACATTACGACAAATCATGCTAAGGCTAGTAGAACCACCAATCGGGTTCGTCACTACTAAAGGTCTATCGACAATCTCGGGCTCCAGTCCCAACCTATCTACCAGGTCACTAGATATGAAAGAACTGGAAGCTCCGGTATCAGACAAAACTCTAACAGGAACATCATAAACAGAAAGCATACCTTGAATGACGACATTCTTTCCCTTCTCCGCCGCAGTTGGGGCATTCGACGAAGAAGGAATAGCATTAAGGGCGTATGCTTTCACCATTTGCTTTTCTTTAGGGGGTTGCGGACACTTGTCCTTGTGATGTCCCAATTGGCCACAATTGAAGCACTTCCTATCCGCTGGCCTGGCCCGACAATTACTAGCATAATGGCCCTTCTTACCACAGCTGAAGCACTCAACATCTTGTTTATTCTTTTTCTTCTGGCCATCCTTAGCTTGGTTCTGCTTTCTTTTATTCTGGGAACCACCCTTGCCTCCACCACTTGCTTGTGGCTTTGGCTCATCTGCCGATGCAACCTCAGTCTTCGGCTTAGGGTAGAGACTCTCTGATCTTAATGCTTTCCCCACAATCGACTCAAACGTCTCATCGATGTGGTTAATAAGCCTTTCCCCTAAGTACTGATCTAACCCAGTTATGAATTTCTCATTCTTCTTCTCGGCAGTATCAATAAGAGATAACCCATACTTTGACAAAGTGTCGAATTCAGCAATATAATCAGAAACTGCCCTTCCATTCTGCTTGAGTTCCAAGAACCTCTTGAACAACACTGACTTCTGGGCCGCTGGAATGAACTTCTCGCTAAAGCGAGCCTTGAACTGAACCCAAGTAACCTGGTCTTCGGGAGTAGCTGCTTTTATAGCATTCCACCAATTCATTGCCCGCCCTTGCAGCTGACGGGACGCTAGCTTTCTCTTCATCGCATCCTCGATACCCAAATCCTCGAAGATACGTTCGCAACTATCCAACCAATCTTGAACATCCGTGGCTGACTCCGTTCCGTGGAACGGCTTCCCACCAAGGCTAGTATAGTCCTTATTCAGCTTGGCGAAGTCGACCCTCGGCGCCTGCACTATTGGACCACCACCATTTCCACCATTGGGAGCTGCCCTCTGAACATCCCTAAGCATCTCTCTCATGAGGTCTGTAAACATCGTCCTCATGTCAGCAGCATTCCCATTATTGGCTCCCCTACCAGCACCTCTAGTATCTCGGCTCATCGTCAATCTGAAAAAGGAAACGATTAACGATTCCATAGTGGTGCTAGTGCAGTACGACTTCATTCTTATACTACTAATAGTATATATATATATAGCTTTTAAAAACCAAAGTAATCACAAATACGCTCTCTCGTATACGTATATTATCTCTCCCTGATAACTTCCCTCGGTTAACTACGCAACCTGGAGCTCTGATACCAAGTGTGACGGCCCGCCCCGCACCAGCCTGCATTCCCTCCGAAAGTGCGCTGTACACATGCCCAACTAGCACGGGACGGTCGTTAGGAGAAAGGAAAGAAGAGGATGAACTAATCAAGGAACCTGTAGAATGTCTCACAGCGCATGAAATAAAATATAATAATAACATACTTGACATAAAACAGGTGAGACAGTGCATAAGCTGATAACTAACAATCAATGTCAACATCAGAGCAGCGGAAATCCAAATACAGCTTATTACAACTTTCCAAATTTACTGTCTCTTATCAAAAGAAAACTAAAGTAGAAGATACACCACCAATGCCCAAGCAGTGATCTTCAACAATACAGGGAGAATACTATATATATATTACGTGGAAGCCTCCTGCTCGTCTCCGGATCATCTACCCGTGCATCACCAGCTAACCTGTCTCTAGTCTGCTCGTGTGAGCACCCAGAGTAATAAGAAGAGACATAAAACTCTGGGTCAGACATAAAGCCTGGTGTGAGCGATAAGCATTTAAACAGAGTAGTAACAGGTATACTAAACCATACCTGAACCTGGACCTGCAACCAAAGAGTTAGTACCACATACCGTACGATGCTCTAAGGAGCCATAATAAATAGTGTAAGAATACGGGGGTGGGGTGTGCATGTCAAACAATCAAGCATAGCAACCATCCTCACGCCTCTCACTCAGTGCGTAAAGCGTACGACGTCTACCACTTTGGAACACTAGACAAACTGAGGTAGCGACGAATCCCGACTTGTAGAAACCCTGCTGTGACCAAGCTAAACACTTGGAGTCATGACCAAACATTTCAATGACCCACTTCATTGGTCGTAGCCCTTGGTTCTACCAATGCCAAAATGGCCCTGAATCCGCCTTCGTACCTCCTACCATAGTGGTCCGAAGCTATAGACGTCGATAACTCCTTTGCACGCGTCCCGCAGCAAAGCCCAACCATGAAGCGAACTCGTTGATTCCCATCTGAATCTTGAGCTCTAACTTCTCATTTGGACTTCCTTTGCATCTCGGGTTATGGATCATCACCAGACCGGTTCGGATCCCTTTCATCATCATTGGGATCGTGGTCTTCATCGTCTCGGTTCGTGACTGCTACTTCGGGTCGGATCGGAGTCCTTCATGGTACACTGGATCGGTTCGTGGCTTCCAGTCCCATCTGGATCGGATCGGGTTCTCCACCACGCCACGGCTCGGGTCACGCCTCCTGGTCATAGCTCCAAGTTCTTCACCCTCCTTCGAGTCTCTGGTTCATTGTCCTCAAGGTGATCAGATCGGATCATGTCGTCATCCCTCCAGGCGGGTCGGGTCGGAGTCTTCAATCACCAAGCCTTGAATCGCGACTTCTTGGATCGGGTCGGAGCCTCCTTCACGCCAGGTCGGTTCGCACGCGAGAGCTCGGTCGTGGCGCCATCACTTCAGGCAGGTCGGTTCGTGGCGTCTTGGGCTCACCATCTCGGAGCGGATCGGATCCTTCAGCTCGTGGCGCAGCTCGCTCCGCAATAACGATCGGTTCGGTTCGTGGTGAAGGGAAATGGGCGGTTCGGGTCGGATAGGGGCGATCCGATCCGATTTCCTGCACTAATTCCTGCAACTTCCCAGCAACTTGTTTACGCCATTCGACGACGTTTTTGACAAATCTAACTATTCTAATCAATCATAAAACATACCATAGAGTCATAACAACATAGCAAACTAACCACAAACACCAAAACAATGAATTCATATGTCAAAATGGATCGAATATGCCCCAAAACCCCTCATTTTCCCTTAAGCATGTTTAAGTAAAGCTAATCATAGGGTTAACAAAACTTAATCAAATCGAACCAAATTTCTAATAGAGGCATAAAATATTATTTATGAATTTCTAAACATTTTTCCAGAATTTATTAGCGTGTAAATTCGCTAATCCTCACTAATTACCCTTAATTAACCGTAATTAGTGTCAAAATGATGCTATCACTCACCTTTGCCACAACTAGGACCCCAAAACTGAAATATTCTCTGATTTGGCGCTGTTCCCAATCTTATACAGCAGCTCCAACCTTGCTTTGGTGCTTTTTCTTCTTAATTTAATGTTTGCTAAGCCTAATCTTCAATTAGAAGGTGATT
This sequence comes from Allium sativum, assembly GCA_030737875.1. NCBI lineage: Eukaryota > Viridiplantae > Streptophyta > Magnoliopsida > Asparagales > Amaryllidaceae > Allium > Allium sativum. Next base: position 49,681,991 of record CM060918.1, read on the forward strand.
TTTGGGTGTTTTAGAGAGATTTAGAGAGTGGAGGCCATGGCTAGGTCAAGAGGAATGAAAGTGGCGGCTGGAAAATGTCTAAAGAAATGTTTTCTAACCCTAATCAGCACCTATATCCCCTTAAACCCGAAATTCCCCTTGGGCCTAGCTGCTAATCACCCGTTTAAGCCCAATTAAGCTGTTTTTCACCATCTGAAACTTGTTTCAGCTATATCTCCCAAACGGTGAGTCCGTTTGGCTAATGTGACCACTCTACGGAAAGAGAAACCATCATCCGAAGCCAATGGAAGTGGTTTCAGGTCAAAATTCCTTTCCAGTCAAAAGTTATGGCCAAAACAGTGATAACTAGGGGTAAAATGGTCATTTAAAAATCGGGAAAAATCATGAACATGGGAAATGACCCCAATAGTCGTCCCCCAAAGTTACATGACCATACGACTTCGTATGTGACAGAAATCAATATCCTACGATCCTATGATGCATAGAATGCGGGTCGTTACAGTTTTGTTTGCATTGTGAATGCAAACAAAAAGGCCAATTTTATTTATTTCATATTACATTCGCATTGAAGAACATAATAAAAAGTTAACTTATTTCCTATGTTAGAATTGCATTAGTGAATGCAAAATAAAGAACAATTTTGTTTTAATGCATAATTGCATTTGTGAGTGCAATTAAAAGAGCAAATTTATTTTCAGTGCATATTTGTATTTGGGAATACAAATGAAGAAAAAATGAACTTTTGTTTCAATTTTTTATTTGTATTTGAGGATACAAATAAAATGACATATTTCATTTTAATGCTTAATTTTTATATGTAAGTACAAATAAAAGGAACAAACTTTATTTCTATATTTACTTGTATTTGTGAATACAAATAAAAAGAACAAATTATTGTTCAATGTTTTGTTTGTATATGTGAATACAAATAAAAAGAACAAATTATATTTCAATGAACAAAATTTCAATAAAAATTCAATCTTATTTTATAAACTCTTCATTTCAACAAAAAGAAAATAAAGATATAATCTTTTTATTTTAATCTTTACGATGAAATCTAAATCACATTAAAAATGTAATTTTTAATGAAAAATCTTTCTATTGAAAACAATGAACACATAAAAATAGAATCTTTTACGTTGCTTCTTTTTGTTGACATCACTATTACATTGAAAATGAAGTTTTATTGTTACTTCTTTTATCGAAACCAATATTACATTAAAAATGAGATTTTCCAATGTTATAACTTTTATTGAAATCAATGTGACAAATAAAATATGACTTTTTATTGAGATCACTATTTTTACATAAAAATGTAATCTTTTAATTTCATCTTTTTAATGAAACAATTTCCTATCAAAAATATATGTTGTTTTTATCATTCTTTTTAATGTAAGCAAATTCACATTTAAGATATATATTTTTTTTGTTGACCCATATTCTGTTGTTATATAAACAAATAAAAATAAGATTTTTATTTGTCGTTCGAATTTTAATATTATACAAACAGATAAAAATAAGATTTTTATTTGTTGTTCGATTTCTATTGTAAATACACAAATAAAAATTAGTTTTATTTGCGTTCAATTTCTTTTGTAGAATTAACAATGAAAATAACTTTTATTTGTCGGTCAATTTCTATTGTTCAATCAACAAATAAAAATGAGTATTTATTTGTCGTTCAAATTTCTATTGTAATGTCAACAAATAAAAATAAGTTTTTATTTGTTGATCTAATTCTTTCATTCATTTCAGAATAATGAAAATAATATTTTGATATCATAAATTAAATTATTTCCACTAGATCTGAATAAATATGATTTAAACTAAATAAAATATGTTTTAGATCTAATTTTAGATCCAATTTTCTAACTGCAAATAAATTCAACAAAATCTATAAAATTCCAATGCAGATTTATCATAACATGAACCACAACACATACAACAAGCGAACAATCAACCATTCAAACATCATAGAACATTTCAGATCTGAATTTATGTGATGATACAGTTATTTTTAACGCAAGAAAATAATTAATAATTAATAAGATAATTAATTAGAATTCTCACATTGAATTTTGGCCAAAATTTGACTGTTTCCGTTTCAGCTGCGGTCTACGCCATCGCGAAGCTCTCGGAAAGATGAGTCCAACGCAACTTACGGTTTGTAAAATGGACCTCGTATGATCAAGTTATGAATTTTTAAAGATCGGACAAATTAAATATAAAATAAATAAAATAATATTTAAAAAATGTTCGGACCTTTCTTTTTTCCTCCTCACGTTGTCTTGGCCGAACTAGCCATAGCCGCACCTTCTTCCTTCTACACGCACCCCAATACAAGCCACCATCGTCCGATCAAATGTCACCACCACGACCGCCTTGCAAAGAGCCACCAACATCCCCAAACCCGTCGAACTCGGCCTACAATCTCACCCCGCAAACACCAAAAAACGCAGCCTGTTCTCGGCCAGAATTCGCGAAAACCGTGCACCAAAACCCGATCTTGACCGTATGGATTGAAAGGTCTTTGAATTCTCTTCGATTTGATATATTATGCGTCGATTTTCGTTGAGCAGATCAAAAGTTATAAGCATTTGAAAATAGGACAATTTCAGCCATAGAAAAATCTGGGTGGCGGCTGGCTAGGGTTTCAGCCCGAATTTTTATATAATATTTTAATATTAAATTTCGAAATTTGTGCTAAAAAGGTGGATTTTCGGACTTTCTCCGATTTGGGTCTGCTTACTGTCGTTCTTAAGGTTTTGAGGCCTTCTGAACGCAATGGGCTATGTCCCGGGCTCCAATTCTGATGCATGTAATGTTTTATTTTCGGTTTTAATTTAAAAGTACAATAAAAAATATATATATTAATTTCTACTGTACATTTAAATATACCGGGGCCACATACGGACTCCGAAAATTCCAAAAAAAATATTTTTAGCTTTCTTATGACGATATGGTTCTAACGAGACTAATTTCGTTGAATTCTGAGACCGTTTGAAAAATGGCCTTTTTCAAGTCGTTTAATTTTTACTAAAATTGACAAAACTGAAATCTTTTTGCCACGGCCACAAATTAATTTCAAAAATTATGAAAAATTAAACTTAACAATATTTTGACATTCCAGATCCAAAAAAAGTGGTTTCGTCGAAAACGTAGGTCGTTTGAAAATTTCCTATTTTCAAGGGCTATATATTTAATATTAAAAATACATTTTTAAACATATAATTTCCGAAACTCAAAATATATAAGTGTTTACTGTTTTTTTTTTCAATGCAGAAACATCATTTCGAACTCAATGGAAGTGGTTTCGAGTCCAAATTCCTTCGTATGTGAAAAGTAGCCTTTTGGGCCATATATATTAAATATAATTAAATTCTACAGCGACTTTTCTAAAAATTGAATTGGCCATAACTCTTGAATTTTAAAACGAAATTTCAATTTTTCAGATTCGTTGGAAAGATATGATTAAACAGATTTAAATATTTCATGTTTCGCTCAATTCTGATTTATTTTGAATCATGTACATTCAGTCAAAGTTTAAAAATTAAAATTTCAAACTACCGCGCTATTTCAGGCTTGTTTTATAATTAAATTAAATTTATTCGTTTCAACTTCAATTAAAATAAATTTTATATTCACCAAATTCATTAAAATTTTCTAAAATAAATTTTTTAAATTGGTTCAGAATTTGCGGGTTGTTACAATCTCCCCCACTTAAAATCTTTTCGTCCTCGAAAAGGAAATGAGCTAAAAGTTGTTTATTCAACTAATTTAATTTTCATTCTATTATTGTTAAATAATTTATTAGTTGAATTTAATAATCACACAACATAATTATCAATCAATTAGTTGATTAAATTGTCAAAATATATAACTTTTATATATTCAAAAATCATATTTTCTAACATCGAATTATATATATAATTACAAGTACGTTAATTATAGACTTCTCACTCTGACTCATTCTAGGGCATTACTAACCCCATCTCTAATGAGTTTACTCATTCTAGGATACTACTGATCCTATCTCTAATGAGTATTCTGTTTTATAGGACATTACTAATCCTACCTCTGATGAGTCTTCGGTTCAATTCTAACGAGTTGTACCCCAAAGATTTGAGCTAACCAGAGCTCTGATACCAACTGTAAAGGCCCGCAAATTCCCACCCTTTGAATCGACCATAAACCACACAGGTCTGAACCAAAAGTTGGAAATCTTCGGATACTTTAACTTTGGGAATACAACATATTAAAACAACAACCGAAGACTTTTATAACATATCATATAATGTTACATCAGAGTACAGAATATCAGAGTACATTGAATAAAAATACATCGGAAGAATAAGTTACAATAATTGAAATATATTGCAGCGGAAGAAACACAGCGGAAGACTCTCTATCTCTGGACACAGCTTTAAGCTTCAACCCAGAATCATGCTTAATATATCTGCAAAAATAGCTACTCGACTGCCCGTGTGGAAAATATGGGCACCCGAGTTTGCCAGTGGACAAACTACAGGTCAGTCATGGGACTGGTGTGAGAATTCTACTTAACCTATGTAATATAATAAGGCTAATCACAGGACCACGCCACTTTCGCGGAACGGGTTTTCTCCTATGGATTGCCAGTGCATGACTAAAGTAAATCGTCAAAATAACGCAATGCTTTTTAGAAAAATGAAACCATTATAAGACCCAAGTCCCATCACACAATGCAACGCAAACCGTAGGATAGGGTTTTACCTTATAATGATCAAAAGATGCTTGATACGATAAAAACGGTATTATATAATAATAGTGTGCAACCAATTGAAACACATCAAAGTAAATGTATCAATCCTAGACGGCATAAGTGCCCCATCCCACTATGTCGCCATATATAGGTATACAATCAAAACAACGTGATGTCGTATTGGAAATTTGGGTTTCCATCTGGGTCAAGGCTAGGGAGGAGATCCTTACCGATTTGAGACATTCTAGCAATGCCCCAGGATTGGTACTCTGTCCAACCCTTGGATCCTGCAGGGCCGGTCCACACTTACTTTTGTGGATTAGAAATGCTTGAACACACGTTCCCCGGTCCTTTTGGACCTATAATACGGCCAGTGGCGATCGCATAAACCGAGGCCTCGAAAAATCCAACAACCACAATGAATAAATGCCAGCGCTGGTAGGTCCCTGGCACCACTCTAGCTAGAAAGAAACGTGTGCACTCCCTGTGTTCCCTTCTCCCGTTTTAGACTCTACTGGGCTGTGAGGCTCGCGAAGTCACGATATACACAAAGCTATGCCTAAATAGACTGTGCTTTGATCATCAACCACAAGGCCTGCTTTCTCACAAAGCCTTGATCAATTGCATCTTAGCATGCCACATTGTCAGACCATACCATATCATTGATCATCTACCAATATATATATAACCTCTAAGCTCATACGTCTTAGAGAAGGGTGTTAAACACCAAACAGAAATATATAATTAGTAGCGTTCAACAAATATAGTAGAAAGGAATACAATGTTAGACACACAATCCATTTACAAGTCCGCGCTGGGTCTGAACGAAACAATGTGTCCGTTGATCTCCAAATACGTTTGGATGATCATTACTAAATATCTGGCCTTGGGAGGCCAGTCCCAATTCAAGATACCAGTCATCATCATCCCAACGATGTGAAAACCTTCGGTCTTCAACCACCGCCTTCATCTTCGATTCTTGATCGTCGTGATGATTATTCAGAATGGGTTAAACCCGGTCTTTCTGAATATCTCGCGTATTATGTGATTAAAAATCAAATATTGGAAAATCACACACATTACGCCACATTCCGACTCAAATATTTTTTTTAAAAATAAGATATTCATATTAAAAGATTCTCATTAATTTATCAAAGATAATTTAATAAATTAAATCTTAAATCTTCCTTAAAAGACTTATTAAAACTCCAGTTTTATTTGATATTAAAAATCATTATTACAATATCATTTATTTTTAAGGAATAAATCCTATCTTAAACAGGTTAAAGAACTAGTGTCCTTTAAACACAGTTCACGATAAACCCATAAAACAATTTCCAAAATATGGAATTCCACAGAAATCAAATCAATACATAATCGATATAAATTCCTGTATCGGACTAATAATATACATGGAATAACGGCAAAACCTCTTAAATTCCATATATAATATCGGTCTTCTTTTACAGAAGCCCATTTCGATTATTACCAATCGAATTTCCACTTAATTCCAATTTAATATATTAAATTGGAAAATTAGATTTTTAGAAAATGCCTTTTTAAATTTATAAAATAGATTTATAAAGTCCAAATAGTAATTTCAATGTAAATTGGATTAAAGGACAAATGTTGTTTAAAAACACCGTCCACCATAAATCTACTCCACATCTCAATTTATTTCTTATCACAAAATATGATTGCAATTCTAGTAATCTTAATTAAAAGGCTTCTCTTTAAATATTAATTCATTATTATAAGAACATATTTTAAAATAATCATTAAAAATATACTTTATAAAAGATTTTTAAATGTGAAGTATTCTTCATATTATAACCTTTTATCTCTTAAAAATATTCTTTGTTTTAACATATACTTAATTAAAATATTCTTTATATAAAAAGAATTTCTAATGTAAAAATATTCTTATTGAAAAGAACACCTGAATCGAAATGCGACTCAACCATTTACCATATAATTTGGATTATATGGATTTCACACACACCATATATATGACCATAACAGTATAATCATCAAGTCATCCATTAACATCCAAAGTGTAAATTTCACTGTGTAAGCGTTAAAATTAAATAATAACGCTCATCGCAGCCTGTCGATCTAACGATCAAAATACATTTAAATATTGGGATTAGTATATGTTAAAATTCATCCCAACACCCGTGTGGGGTTTCAGCCAACAAACAAATAATAAATTATTTGTGCACTTGGGCGATGTGTAAAAATTATCGACCCAATCACATAAACAAGTCAGTTAACTTGTCTATGGCAGTGTAATACACAATATATAATACAACAATAAAAATGTCTCTTTTATTTCTATTCTCTATCGCATGTAAAATGCCAATAAAAATGTAGCTATTCTTTTATCGTAACTAAAATGACGATAAAAATATAATCTTCATTTCTATTCCTTTCATTGTAAATAAATGATAAGAAAAATATAATCTTTAATCCCATTTGTAATAGGGAATACAATTAATAACAAAAATATAACTTTTCATTTCATGCTTATTTGCAATAGAGAATGCAAATAAAGATTTCAACTTTTTAATTTGATGTTTATTTACATAAAGGAATGTAAATAAAAAAAATTGTAACTTTCATTTCATAATTTATTTGCATTAATGATTGCGAATGAAGATGTATCTTTTATTCTCATGTTTTATTTGCATTGAGTAATGCAAATAAAAAATGTAATATTAATTTTCTAGTTATATTTACATCAAGAAATGTAAATAAAAGAACAACTTCTTATTTTATGTTTATTTACATCAAGTGAAGTAAATAAATAAATAAAAAAAATGTAACCTTTATTTTAAAGTTTTGTTCGCATTTAAGACATGCAACAAAAATGAAACATTTGTTTTTAATAAATTTGTTTGCATCTAAATTTGCAAACAAAATGTAAATGTAATTTTTATTCTCTTGTTTGTTTGCAACTAAGGTTGCAAACAACAAATGAAATTTTATCTCTTTGTTTTGTTTGCATGATGGAATGCAAATAATAAAAAAAATGTAAATTAGTTTGCATCTAAATTTGCAAACCAAAAATGCAAATTTTATTTTCTTGTTTTCTTGCAACAAAAGTTGTAAACAAAAATGTAAATTTTTTCTTCTTTCATCTTTTATTTGCATGGAAGGATGCAAAAATGTATTTTTTTATTTTCTACGCTTCATTTGCATTGTAGAATGCAAACAAAAATATAATTTTTATTTTCATGTATTGTTTACATTGTGGAATGTAAACAAAAATGTATTTTTAATGGTTTGCTCACATTGTGAATGCGAACAAAAACGTAAATCTTATTTTTAATGTTTCGTTCGCATTGTGAATGCGAACAAAATACAAATCTTATTTTTTTAAAGTTTTTGTTCGCATTGTGAATGCAACAAAAATGTAAATCTTATTTTTTTATGTTTTGTTCGCATTGTGAATGTGAACAAAAAATGTTAATTTTTTTTAAATGTTTTGTTTGCATTGTGAATGCAAACAAAAAGGCCAATTTTATTTATTTCATATTACATTCGCATTGAAGAACATAATAAAAAGTTAACTTATTTCCTATGTTAGAATTGCATTAGTGAATGCAAAATAAAGAACAATTTTGTTTTAATGCATAATTGCATTTGTGAGTGCAATTAAAAGAGCAAATTTATTTTCAGTGCATATTTGTATTTGGGAATACAAATGAAGAAAAACTGAACTTTTGTTCAAATGTTTTATTTGTATTTGAGGACACAAATAAAATGACATATTTCATTTTAATGCTTAATTTGTATATGTAAGTACAAATAAAAGGAACAAACTTTATTTCTATATTTACTTGTATTTGTGAATACAAATAAAAAGAACAAATTATTGTTCAATGTTTTGTTTGTATATGTGAATACAAATAAAAAAAACAAATTATATTTCAATGAACAAAATTTCAATAAAAATGCAATCTTATTTTATAAACTCTTCATTTCAACAAAAAGAAAATAAAGATATAATCTTTTTATTTTAATCTTTACGATGAAATCTAAATCACATTAAAAATGTAATTTTTAATGAAAAATCTTTCTATTGAAAACAATGAACACATAAAAATAGAATCTTTTACGTTGCTTCTTTTTGTTGACATCACTATTACATTGAAAATAAAGTTTTAATGTTAATTCTTTTATCGAAACCAATATTACATTAAAAATGAGATTTTCCAATGTTATAACTTTTACTGAAATCAAAGTGACAAATAAAATATGACTTTTTATTGAGATCACTATTTTTACACAAAAATGCAATCTTTTAATTTCATCTTTTTAATGAAACAATTTCCTATCAAAAATATATGTTGTTTTTATCATTCTTTTTAATGTAAGCAAATTCACATTTAAGATATATATTTTTTTTGTTGACCCATATTCTGTTGTTATATAAACAAATAAAAATAAGATTTTTATTTGTCGTTCGAATTCTAATATTATATAAACAGATAAAAATAAGATTTTTATTTGTTGTTCGATTTCTATTGTAAATACACAAATAAAAATTAGTTTTATTTGCGTTCAATTTCTTTTGTAGAATTAACAATGAAAAAAAGTTTTATTTGTCGGTCAATTTCTATTGTTCAATCAACAAATAAAAATGAGTATTTATTTGTCGTTCAAATTTCTATTGTAATGTCAACAAATAAAAATGAGTTTTTATTTGTTGATCTAATTCTATCATTCATTTCAGAATAATGAAAATAATATTTTGATATCATAAATTAAATTATTTCCACTAGATCTGAATAAATATGATTTAAACTAAATAAAATATGTTTTAGATCTAATTTTAGATAATTTTCTAACTGGAAATAAATTCAACAAAATGTATAAAATTCCAATGCAGATTTATCATAACATGAACCACAACACATACAACAAGCGAACAATCAACCATTCAAACATCACAGAACATTTCAGATCTGAATTTATGTGATGATACAGTTGTTTTTAACTCAAGAAAATAATTAATAATTAATAAGATAATTAATTAGAATTCTCACATTGAATTTTGGCCAAAATTTGACTGTCTCCGTTTCAGCTGCGGTCTGCGCCATCGCGAAGCTCTCGGAAGGACGAGTCCAACCCAACTTCCGGTTTGTGAAACGGACCTCGTATGACCAAGTTATGAAATTTTAAAGATCGGACAAATTAAATATAAAATAAATAAAATAATATTTAAAAAATGTTCGGACCTTTCTTCTTTCCTCCTCACGTTGTCTTGGCCGAACTACCCATAGCCGCTCGTTCTTCCTTCTACACGCACCCCAATACAAGCCACCATCGTCCGATCAAATGTCACCACCACGACCGCCTTGCAAAGAGCCACCAACACCCCCAAACCCGTCGAACTCGGCCTCCAATCTCACCCCGAAAACACCAAAAAACGCAGCCTGTTCTCGGACAGAATTCGCGAAAATCGTGCACCAAAACCCGATCTTGACCGTATGGATTGAAAGGTCTTTGAATTCTCTTCGATTTGATATATTATGCATCGATTTTCGTTGAGCGGATCAAAAGTTATAAGCATTTGAAAATCGGACAATTTCAGCCATAGAAAAATCTGGGTGGCGGCTGGCTACGGTTTCAGCCCGAATTTTTATATAATATTTTAATATTAAATTTCGAAATTTATGCTAAAAAGGTGGATTTTCGGACTTTCTCCGATTTGGGCCTGCTTACTGTCGTTCTTAAGGTTTTGAGGCCTTCTGAACGCAATGGGCTATGTCCTGGGCTCCAATTCTGATGCCTGTAATGTTTTATTTTCGGTTTTAATTTAAAAATACAATATTAAATAAATATTTTAATTTCTACCGTACAATTAAATATACCGGAGCCACATACGGACTCCGAAAATTCCAAAAAATATATTTTTAGCTTTCTTATGACGATACGGTTCTAACGAGACTAATTTCGTTGAATTCTGAGACTGTTTGAAAAATGGCCTTTTTCAAGTCGTTTAATTTTTACTAAAATTGACAAAACTGAAATCTTTTTGCCACGACCACAAATTAATTTCAAAAATTATGAAAAATTAAACTTAACAATATTTTGACATTCCGGATCCAACAAAAGTGGTTTCGTCGAAAACGGAGGTCATTTGAAAATTTCCTATTTTCAAGGGCTATATTTTTAATATTAAAAATACATTTTTAAACATATAATTTCCGAAACTCAAAATATATAAGTGTTTACTGGTTTTTTTCAATGCAGAAACATCATTCTGAACTCAATGGAAGTGGTTTCGAGTCCAAATTCCTTCGTATGTGAAAAGTAGCCTTTTGGGCCATATATATTAAATATAATTAAATTCTACAACGACTTTTCTAAAAATTGAATTGGGCATAACTCTTGAATTTTAAAACAAAATTTCAATTTTTCAGATTCGTTCGTTGGAAAGATATGATTAAATAGATTTAAATATTTCATGTTTCGCTCAATTCTGATTTATTTTGAATCCTGTATGTAACAACCCGTATTTTTGAATAACATGTTATAACATAAATAGAGGCAGAATTAAACTGTAAAATCTGAATCAAGGGAAATGGGCTGTGCCATTGTGTTCGTCTCGGAAAAATATGCGAAATAGAGTCCGAGTTTTCGAAAATCGGAGTCCGTATGACCAAGATATGGCCTCGTGAAGTTTCACGAAAAAATTCACAAATTAAAGTATACTTAATTAAGTGAAATGGGTTGCGCAGAGAAATATATATATTGATATATATATATAATTGAAAATTAAATAAATAAATATGCAAAAATGTTCAAAACAGCGAATTGGGAGAGGGGAATAACCGAACCGACCGATTTTTGAGGTCGACCCAAGCCCGCTGGGTCGACTAGGGGTTAATCCAGGGTGTTTGGCTGTCAACCCGTGGGCCGATTCGCTCAAATGCAGATTTTGCATTTGAATGGTTCTCATGGTTCAGCTTTAATCTAAAGGCCCTAGATGGTTTCTACCCTTGACTTCTTCCCCAAGACATGCTTTGATGGCTTGGATTGAATCTAGGGTTAATCCTATGGCTAATACTATCCTAATCCTCTATAAAAAGACCCCTAAACCTAGCCTAAATCATCATTATTCATTCCTACAACTAAACTATGTCAAATTTGTTCCTCTCATGGCCTCCACTCTCATGCTAAAATTCCTAAGCCTATTTCTATGAAAGATTGTGAGTTCATACAAGTGCTTTCAAACTTGTATGAGTGTTCTTAGTTTCCATTCAAGTCAAGTTGCAACATTTCTATTTCAAAGCAAGGATTTTTATTGATTTGGCGCAAGGGGTTTTCATTTGGAGCTTGCATATTTGGGTTTTTGGTGCTTGCATAAGGGCTTCGTCTCAATCTTTATAATAAATAATTATTTGTGTCTTCATAGCATTGTAAGCCCTTTTCTACTTTCTTTCTTGAACTCTAAAGTTAAATGAATGATGCAAGTTTGGGGTTGATCATTATGATATGCAAGTTTGGTTGATCATTATGATATGCAAGTTTGGTTGATCATTATGATAAGCAAGTTTGGTTGATCATTATATGCAAGTTTGGTTGATCATTATATGCAAGTTTGGTTGATCATTATATGCAAGTTTGGATGATCATTGTGTAAGTTGGGTTAATCATTATGTATGACACATGTTGCTATGTTATGCAAGTTTGGGTTGATCATGTTATCATGTTATGCAAGTTAAACCTGATGTTGTGAGCATAAAGCTCCAAGCTTTATGTTGAAGGTTGCATTTTGGCAACATGGAAGTTATCATATCCCTTATGATAACTTGCATGTGAGGCTAAATGCGAACTTCTAGCAACTTCTACATGTCATTTATCACCATGTATCACTCATATGCTAAGTTTGGTTTTATGCATGCTTTTGAAGCCTAATGATGCAATATGCAAGTATATGAATATATGTACATTTCATATGACACCATGATAAACTTGTGGCTTCAACACCTTTTTGTCATGATTATGCCAAGTTCCCTATTTTTTCCTTTATGCGTTGTTGCGAGTATGTAAACGATGGGATTACGTTGGGGTTGGGTAAAATTATGACATGAACATGATTTTTATAACATGACGTGATATGTTAACTTGTAATTATGTTTTGGAAACATAATGGACATGACACTTAGAAAATATGAGTGTGGCCAACTCGAGGTTGGGTTGAGTTTGTAGCATAAATCTTGTAACAACCCGGAAAATCTGGGCCAGTTTAAAATTTTTATTTTGGCAATTTTAGCGAATTTTGATTATTTAAAATGAATTATTTTAAATAATATCGACGAGAAATTTATTTTGAATAAAATTCGAACGTATATATTATACGCGTCGTCGTTAGAATATAAATATTTATATATAATTATAAATAGAATTAAAAATGGCGCGGTAGTTCGATAATTCGATTTCAAACTTCAATTGAATGTACCGGGTGCAAAACAATCCGGATTTTAGTGAAACCAAAAATAATGGAATCTAATAGTGAATATCTTTCCAACGAATCCGAAAAATCAAGATTTCATATCAGGAATCAAAAGATATGTCCAGTTGAAAATTCTGAATAGTCGCTATGGAATTCAGGCCCTTAAAAATGGACATTTTGCAAATGACCTCGGATTTCGACGAAACCACTTTTGTTGGATCCGCAGTGTCAAGTTATTGTTAGGTTTCAAATTTCATAATTTTTCGAATCAATATGTGAGCGTGGCAAAGGAAAACGCGTTTGACCGATTTCAATTGATTTTAATCGACTAGAAATTGGCCATTTTTCAAACGGTCTCAGAATTCGACGAAACTAGTTTTGTTAGGACCGTATCGTCAATACGAAGCTAGAAAATATTTTTCTGGAATTTTTAGTGTTAGTATGTGACCCCGGTAATTTGAAATGTGCGTTTAAAATTCAATATAGTGATTTAAATGAAAATTCAAAAGGAAACTGATTATAATGATCAAACCAGCTTGCGATACATATCCCATTGTGTTCGGAATGGGGGTTAAACGCTATGGACGACAGGCGGTGGGCCTCGTTTCGAGGTCGTGAGTAAAAGTCACCCCTTTTGCAAATTTAAATAATAAAATAATAAAAAAATAAAAAATAAATATAATTTTTAATTTCCCTTCCCCCCCTTTATCTTCGTTCTGGCCCCCCCCCTTCATTTCGATTCAGCCAGAAGAAAAGAAAAAAAAAAAAAAAACCCGAACAGAAATCGACCGCCTCCACCAACCTCCCACCGCCGACCGCCCATCCGCTCCGCCCAGTACATCGACGCAACCCACCGTTCGAGCCCAGTACATCGACGCAAACCCCCCCCCCCCCCCCCGTTCGAGCCCCGAAGGCATCGAGCGCAACCCCGAAGCAGCGACGCCTTGCCGCTTTCAGCCGCCTCCCCGTTCGAACCCCGAGCCACCTCGAAGCTGCCGCCGACATCTCGAACACCCCCCCCCCCCCCGTCGAATCAAATCGAGCCCCCTCTGTAAGTTTTTAATTGTATTTTATTTTTTATTTATTTTATTTTTATTTTATATATAAACTGATTTATAAAAAGAATAAAACTGAGATTTTTAAAAATATAAAACTGAAATTTTTTTAAAGTTAAAACTGAATTTTTTTAAAAGTATTAAAAACAGAAATTTATATAAAATTAAAACTGGTTTTCTTATTAGTAACAAAACTGATTTTGTTTTTAAGAAAAATAAAAACTGATTTTGTCTTTGAGAAAAATGAAAACTGATTTTTGTTTTTAATTAAAATGAAAACTGATTTTTGTTTTTAATAAAAAGAAAACTGATTTTACAATTCTTAAAAACTGAATTTTTATAATGATTTAAAAACTGATTTTAAAATGAAGTATAAACTAAAAGGAGATCAGAAATTTAAAAGGAAAAATCAGATTTTTAGATATTGAAAGTCAAAATAAAAATCATATTTTTATATGTTGAAAGTCGAAGTAAAAATCATATTTTTATATATTGAATAGCGAAGTCAAAATTCGATTTTTATATATTGAACTTCGAACTAAAAATTCGATTTTTATATATTGAATAGCGAACTAAAAATTCGATTTTTATATATTGAACTTCGAACTAAAAATTCGATTTTTATATATTGAACTTTGAACTAAAAATTCGATTTTTATATATTGAACTTCGAACTAAAAATTCGATTTTTATATATTGAATAGCGAAGTAAAAATGTGATTTTTACGTATGTAGTGAAAGCAGCAACGAAGATGACGAAGAGGCGATAACGAGGAAGACTTCTGCAGATGAAGAGCCGTGGAGCTAGGATAGCTATAGGTGAGAATTTCTCACCTTTCAATTTCTTTTCTAGTTTTATATATATACTAGGATGCAGACGGTGCTTAGTAGCACCCGACACAATTGTCCACAGACCATGGACTTGTTTGTTTGGTTGCATAGATTAGTTGAATTATTTGTTTGAATTGAATTGTTTGGTGAGGTGAAATTGATTTGATTGATGTGTGAATGGCGTGGGCCTTCACTAGACCGGGGATAAGGCTAGGCCTCGTCCCGTTTCTAGTATCGTGCCGTTATGCCGCCGAAATTTTCTAAAATGTGTTAGAAAAATAAAAATATCATTTTATTTAAAGAATGAACTTAATAGAAATTCATATGTTGGAATAAAATGTTTTGTCGTTAAAAATATAATTTTTAACGTGAATGTGAATAAATAAATATTCATTTACAAACCAGACGGTTTGTTTATGTACACATATTTGAAGGACATTGATTGGGTCGATAAATTTTACACATCGCCCAACTGCACAACTAAAATCTGTGTTTGATTGTTTGAAACCCCACACGGGTGTTGGGATGAAATATGAATTTCACTCATCCTGATTGATTAAATATGTCGATCGATTGATTGACAGGCTGTTATAAGCGTTGAATATCTATATTTGATGCTTATACAGTGAAGTGCACTTTGGTTGATGGTTGATTATTTTCCATGTTATTATATACATGTGTTGTATGAAAATCCATATAATTAATTTTATATGGTAATGGATTGGGCCTCATTCCAATCGTGAAAATAAAGAATATTTTGATAATAACAAATATTTTGATAATAGGAAATATTTGAAATAGAATATTTGAAAATAGAAATTTATGAAGCCGTGTTGATTAGATTGACGCCATTTTGACGTAAACGATATTTATATCGATTTTATTCATTTTAAAATGAATATTGAAAAGTAATCTCGAAATCGAATTTTTCGAAATGAATTGAATTGAAAACGATTTCGAAATGAATTGAATTGAAAACGATTTCAAAATGAATTGAATAGAAAACGATTTCGAAATGAATTGAATTGAAAACGATTTCGAAATGAATTGAATTGAATATGAATTCAAATTGAATTGAAATTTGAATTGAATAGAAATGAATTTTAAAACGAATTTATAAAGAAGAATTCAATTTTGCCTTGAATTGAAATAGAAGTTGAAATAGAATTTGAAACGAATTTAAAACTATTTATATAATTCTTTTTAAATAGAAATCGACGAAATATATATTATATATATAATATAATGGCCTGAATAGAACGCGCCGCGCCGCGGCAGTTCGTGAATTTCGACCATTTATTTCAAACGGACATTACGGGAGATCCGACCGTCGGATTCTCCTAAAACCGGAACCGTTGGGTTCGTATCGAAAAGAGCTTTCTAACGAATGTGATAAATTTGAAATCTAACGGTTGGATTTGGAGATACGTCCAAATCAAATTCGAAAAAGGTCGCTGTAAGTGCAGTTCGATGGCCATTGATGGAAATCGACTGTACGGGCCTTGATATAATTATTAAAAATAGTAATAATTTATGTAAAATCATAAGAAATGATTTAGAAAGAATTGGGATGAAAAACTCCATATTTAAAAAGATAAAAATAGATTTTTATCGAAATGAACTAGTTTTGAACTAGAATTATAATTCTATTTATTTTTAAATAAATAAATTGAATTCGAAAAGGGTTTTAAAAATAACCAAAATTTCCAATGATTGCATTGGAGTGGATTTGAATCGAAATTGTCTTCGGAATATTTCGATGTTGGAATTCGTGATTATACAGGTGTTGTTATGGAAATTTGAAAGATATATATTTATATCGTTATTTCCAATACGACATTTGTTAGTCGTAGAACTCGATATTGAATATAAGCCGATATATTTTCTATTCAGAGCCTTGTATTGAATATCGAATGTGATTTGGGTTTGTCGTGAATGGTGTCTTCACTAACACTGTTCTTGAACCCAGTTGAGAAAAGATTAAATCTTTTTATTTAGATTTAATGAAGTGTACCAATTAAATAATATTTAATTGGAATTAAATCGATATTGATTTTTGGGTTTATCGTGGACAGTGTTTTAAATAACACTCGTTCTTTAACCCGATGATTAATGAATGTGATTTTGGGTTTATCGTGAACCGTGTTTTTAAATGACACTGATTCTTTAACCCAGTTAACGATTAAAACTAAGTGGAGATTTAATGAATCTTTAATTAGATTGAAAAGATCGAAAATGGAGTATCACCAGTTTTGCTCCAGGCGATAGTTAAATCTTTAATTAGATTTGAACGTGAAATGGTAATTGAATTTACCGATAACACTGTGGTGTTAGATATGAAGTATTACCAGTTTTACTTCATGGGATGAATAGGTTGGGATTGGGAAATTAAAACAAATGATTACTTCGGTAAGGTTCGCTAATCCCGACTAGTTTGAATTGATATTCAAAAATGGATTAAAGAATAAATTCAAGGAATTTATCTTTGATAAAATTTATGGGAATCTTTCCCTATGAATGTGAAATTTAGAAACTAACGGTCGGTTAGCCAAGCAGAATGGTTTTCTGGATATTGATCTGATGTTGGTTTCGGCCTTCGGGGTTAATATTTGGGAAATTATTCTCTTGATTAATTTACGGTTAGTGACTAATGAATTGGAATGAGGCGTATGTTGTGTTTGTGTAACACTTATTTAAAATATACGCGAGTTATTCGGAAAGACCGGGTTTATCCCATTCTGAATAACTGATACGACGATAAGTCGAAGATGAAGACGATGGTCGAAGACCGGAAGTCTTCACGTCGTTTGGGTGATAACTGATGATCTTGATTGGGCTGTACACCCAAGAAGATGGAAACAGTTGGTGATCGTCCAGACGTACTTGGAGATCGATGGATATGCGGGGTACTAGGTGCCTCCGGTTTCGTTCAGACCCAGAACGGACTTGTAAATGGACTGTGTGTCTGACATCGGATTTCATTCTGTGTGACTGATATTGGTTGCATAGGATGGTTTGCCTGTGTGGCATGCTAAGATGCAAATGATCAAGGCTTCTGTTGAAAAGCAAAGTCTTGTGGTGATGATCAAAGCACGGCCTTTGTGGCGTAGCTTTGTGTAACGTTTACCTCGCGTGTTTCACACCCGGTATGAACCAAAAACGGGAGAAAGGACCTCAGGGAGGGCCTGCGTTTCCTCCTAGCTAGAAGTGGCGTCAGTGGTTTTACACGCCCTGACGAGTTTGACTTATGTGGTTGTTGCTGTTGCGAGGCGCCTCGGATTGATCGGTCGTTCTCGAACCGATGGAGTCATTTAGTTGGCTCATTTACGCCCCAAAGGGCGGCGAAACGCAGTGCTCAGGCATTTTAATCCACATCGGTGGACCGGCCCTGTCGCTCCTAGGGTCACTCGAGCTCTGATCCTGAGACTCGGGCTAGGCAGTCTCGAATCGGTTGAGGACTATCTTTTGCCTCGGTTCATAGATGGAAATCCAATTTCCAAATACGTGACATTTGCGGTTTTATTTGTAAACCTATATATGGCGACATGATATATGGTACCCATGCCGCCTATGATTGATACTTATGATTTGAAGTTGTTTTATACACTATACACTTATAATAGTATCAAACGATTTGTTTTAACCGTATCAAGCATTCTTTGGCTGTTATAAGGGAAAACCCTATCCTCGGCTGCGTTGCATTGTGTGATGGGACCTGGGTCTTATAACAGCTTCATTTTTCTTTATTTAGCATTACGCTGTTTGTTTTATGCACTGGTATTCTTGGGAGGAAACCCGTTCCGTGTTATACGGCGTGGTCCCTTGATTTACCTAATGATTTAAAATAAAGATTAATAACTGTTTTAGTTCTCACACCAGTCACATGACTGACCTGGAGTTTATTGTTTTAACCTAAACTCTAGGTGCCCCTATTTTGACACGGGCAGCTAGTAGTTTTGGTTTTGCAGATTTATATTCACAGGATCCTGGTTTACAGCTGGAACTGTAATGACCCGAAAATCTGAACCAGTTTGAAAATTTTATTTTAAGAAATTTTGTTGGGTTTTTGAGTCAAAATTTAAAATTTCAAATTTTAAATAACTTTGAAGCAGTTGAAAATGACCATTTTGCAAACGATCTCGGAATCCGACGAAACCACTTTCATTGGATCCGGAATGTCATAATATGGCTAAGTTTCAATTTTTAGAATTTTTCGATTTAATATGTGAGCGTGGCGTAAGAAACTGTGTTTGGTCAAATACAGTTGAAATTGAACGACGTGAAAATAGCCATTTTTCAAAAGTGCTCAGAATTGAACGAAACGAATTTTGTTGTGATCGTATCGTCATAAGAAAGCCAAAAATAATTTTTCCGGATTTTTCTGAGTCCGTATGTGGCCTCAGGAAATTATGTACGTTCGAATTTAAATTAAACAATTTAATTTGAAAATAAAATAAAACCAGTCTGTAACTTCGGAATTGGACCATGGGGATAGCACCATCGCGTTCAGAAGGCATGAAAATGTTAAGATCGACAGTCGTTGAGCGCGAATCAGAGTCCATATGAGAGAATGGTAATTTCTCGGATAAATTAATTAATTAATTTATTAATTAATAATTAGAAAACCCTAAAATACATGTATAAATACGGACCGTATGTTGCTACAGTCTTCTTCCTCTTCGTTCTTTTTACCGCCGCCGAACCCATTTACCATCAAAACTTTGACCATCGATTTCTCCTCCAATACTCAACGATATTTATCGTACCATATACCGTTTCGAAGAGGAATCCGAGATCTTCGATTTGGTACCACCCTCAACCCGAACCGTCGCCTGTGCCGCCGCCTGCATCCCCCCGAACCGCCGCCGGTCGAGCTCCCGCCGCGCCGCCAGCAGCCCATCGCGCCCCACCCCCTTCAAGCCGTGCAAAGACCTCCCCTCCCCGGTCGCTGTCCAACAAACGGCGCTCCAATCCGGTCAGCGAATCAAGAGAAAACTGATTTTGAAATTCTGAACAATTCTGAACTATAAGGGTAATGTTTTATTTCAGATTTCGCTACGCTTTTAAGCGTGACAGAAACAGTTGTTAAAAGTCAGATTCAGTAAAACGTTGATAACTTATTCGTATGAATTCGGATTCTGAAATTTTCAGAACCAATAGGACCGTGACTACGAGTGGATGCTGCTGAAATCAATTGGAGCATTCTGAAAATTTAATTGGATTTATTATATTTATTATCCAATCAAGGTGAGAGATCTAAACCACAAAAATTTATTTTTGAATAAACAAATTGTTAAGTGTATATGTGGTTAGAAATTTGACATCACATTTTATTTGCCATGCTATAACGATGGATTTGATACCATTATATTTGCTATGCTATAACGGGATTTGATACCATTTTATTTGCCATGCTATAACGATGAATTGACACCATTATATTTGTGATGTTATGACGTGGTAGAAATTGTCACCATAAATTGTTGGATGTTATGACACAAGAAATTGATACCATTTATTTTGCGATGTTATGACATGTGAAAATTGACGTTGTATGTAGCGTAGTGTTTTGACAGTAAGTTTTGGGAACAAATTGGCAATGTAATCATAAAACGACATTTTGTCAAAATAGAAAAGTAGAAACTTGCATCGCATAAAACGACATTTTGTCAAAATAGAAAAGTAGAAACTTGCATCGCATAAAACGACATTTTGTCAAAATAGAAAAGTAGAAACTTGCATCGCATAAAACGACATTTTGTCAAAATAGAAAAGTAGAAACTTGCATCGCATAAAACGACATTTTGTCAAAATAGAAAAGTAGAAACTTGCATCGCATAAAACGACATTTTGTCAAAATAGAAAAGTAGAAACTTGCTTCGCATAAAACGACATTTTGTCAAAATAGAAAAGTAGAAACTTGCATCGCATAAAACGACATTTTGTCAAAATAGAAAAGTAGAAACTTGCTTTGCATAAAACGACATTTTGTCAAAATAGAAAAGTAGAAACTTGCATCGCATAAAACGACATTTTGTCAAAATAGAAAAGTAGAAACTTGCATCGCATAAAACGACATTTTGTCAAAATAGAAAAGTAGAAACTTGCTTCGCATAAAACGACATTTTGTCAAAATAGAAAAGTAGAAACTTGCATCGCATAAAACGACATTTTGTCAAAATAGAAAAGTAGAAACTTGCTTCGCATAAAACGACATTTTGTCAAAATAGAAAAGTAGAAACTTGCTTCGCATAAAACGACATTTTGTCAAAATAGAAAAGTAGAAACTTGCATCGCATAAAACGACATTTTGTCAAAATAGAAAAGTAGAAACTTGCATCGCATAAAACGACATTTTGTCAAAATAGAAAAGTAGAAACTTGCTTTGCATAAAACGACATTTTGTCAAAATAGAAAAGTAGAAACTTGCTTCGCATAAAACGACATTTTGTCAAAATAGAAAAGTAGAAACTTGCATCGCATAAAACGACATTTTGTCAAAATAGAAAAGTAGAAACTTGCATCGCATAAAACGACATTTTGTCAAAATAGAAAAGTAGAAACTTGCTTTGCATAAAACGACATTTTGTCAAAATAGAAAAGTAGAAACTTGCTTTGCATAAAACGACATTTTGCCAAAATAGAAAAGTAGAAACTTGCTTTGCATAAAACGACATTTTGTCAAAATAGAAAAGTAGAAACTTGCATCGCATAAAACGACATTTTGTCAAAATAGAAAAGTAGAAACTTGCATCGCATAAAACGACATTTTGTCAAAATAGAAAAGTAGAAACTTGCATCGCATAAAACGACATTTTGTCAAAATAGAAAAGTAGAAACTTGCTTTGCATAAAACGACATTTTGTCAAAATAGAAAAGTAGAAACTTGCATCGCATAAAACGACATTTTGTCAAAATAGAAAAGTAGAAACTTGCATCGCATAAAACGACATTTTGTCAAAATAGAAAAGTAGAAACTTGCATCGCGTAAAACGACATTTTGTCAAAATAGAAAAATAGGAGGTTGCATTGCATAAAATGATATTTTGTCAAAATAGAAAAAAAAAGGGGAAATGAAACATAGGAGAAGATTTACATTATTTATGACGTATAAGGGTTACACCATAGAAAATGTCCATTGTTCAAAATGAAAAGGGGAAAAGTAAAAATCAAAATGGATGGAAAACGGCGACAAAGTCGCCTCTGACCTGAAGCGTCGTTAATTAAAGAAATTAATTATATTAACTAATTAAGGCAAGGACTTATTGTTATAAGACAACATAACGACATGAAATGTGTTTTTCTCTAAATTATGAATGCGAGATTGTTTGGGAAGTCCGGGTTCATCCCTTTCCAAACGGTTTTACGATTTCAAGAATCTAAATATGAAGACGGCGTATGAAGACCGTAAATCTTCCCTCGAATGGACAACGACCAAGACTCTAAATTGGGTAGCTCCCGATTTACGAGTCGGGGTAATTGGCCAAACGTACGCGTTGATTTCACGGGTTTGACCCTAGTTCAGACCTAGAGCATGGGTGTAAATGGAGAGTATGTCTGACACCGTATTCCATTAAATATCATGTTGTCGATTTTCTGCTAATGTAAAAATGTTGGTGGTAGGGAATTCATTCTCTACTTAACACCCGTTTATAGATTGGCAGACGGTCGATGGTACGGTATGGAATGACGGTGTGGCGTGCTAAGATGAAATGATCAGGGTTTCTTGTTGAAAAGCAAAATTCTGTGGTATGGTATACACGACCTCACGAGCCTCACAAACCGGTAGAGTCTAAAAAGGGGGAACGGAACGCAGGGAAAGTAGCACGTTTCTTTCTAGTTAGTAGTCATTTTACTTTTTGGAGGATGATGAATTGAGGCGCCTCGGATAGGTCCTATAGGACCGGGAAACGTGTGCTTAGGAATAACTAATCCTCTAAGCTGTATGTGAGGACCGGCCCTGCCATTTCCAAGGGTTAACTGCGGGTAATCCTGGGGTATTAACTAGAGTGTCTCGAATCGGTAAGGAGTCCTCCCTAGCCTGGACTCATGATGGAAACCCAAATTTCCAATACGACCCCGACGGATTTGATTTGTATTACTAGTATTGGAGGCATAATATATGGTACCTATGCTTCCTAGGATTAATACATTGCTTTGAATTGTTTTAAGACATATACACCCTAATAATAATATTAGTTTCGTATTTGGCGTATTTAGCATGTTTAACCACCATAAGGTAAAACTCTATCCTCTTGGTGTGCGTTGCATTGTGTGATGGGACCTGAGTCTTATGGTGGTTTCATTTTTCAAAAGACATTGCGCTGTGTTACGTTTTATTTATTTGTACTGACACTGTAGTTATGCACGGCAATCCATTGGTACAACCCGTTCCGCATTAGCGGCATGGTTCTTGGATTTGCCTTATTAGTACGAGTAATTTTAGTTAAGAACTCTCGCACCAGTCCCACGACTGACCCATTGTTTGTTTCACCTTTTTGCAAACTTGGGTGCCCTCTCTTCTACACGGGCAGCCAAGTAGACAGGTTCTTTTTCTGCTTGGAGTTTCTTTGGAGCTACTTTTACCTTTTCGCTTGGAGTTGCTTTTGGTGAAAATAAGGTGATGGAGCTTTGAAGACCTATCTTTTCGTTTATCGCATTTTTCTTTCCTTTTATTTTCAGACTTATTTCCATTCCACGTTGTTTTATTTGGAGTTGGAACTTATGCAATTCTCTGAAAACCTGCTGTAATAATTTAGATTCTGTGACTGTGGATTTTCTATTGCTGATGACATTATATATCCGCTGCTATAATGTTGTTGTTATATGGATTTCCTGTGCTATGTTGTTTTCTGTGATTTGTTGTACTATATTTATGTTGTGTTCCATATGATTTCTCCTTGCTTTCACTTGTGGAAGTTTCGGGGACGTCACAGTTGGTATCAGAGCTTTGGTTTACAAAGCGGAATGTAACATATTTATAGTAACTCGTTTACGTAGAATCACATTATTCTACGGCGAACATTTCATAAGAATACATAGTAGTCGGTCACTTTATCATCATCTTTCATCTATCCCTTTTCCTTATCACTTCTTAAAAATCGTCGTCATTAAGGTTGTTCTGACTCTTCCCTTGATTGTACAGAACTAACTTAAAATGAGTACCGCTGCTGCAAGAGCTGCTAGAGCCGCTAGGAGGAGGCAGAATACCACTGAAACCAAGGAGCCCACTGTCCAACAACAACCACCACCGCCGCCGCCACCCTTTGACTTGGACAAGGTGGCAAAGAAGTTCAAGAATTTGGGTGGAGTTCCATTCACCGGTTCTGAGACCGTGGTACAAGCTCAGGCGTGGCTGAAAAATTGTGAAAAGATATTTGGAGGACTGGGACTTGATGATCAAAGAAAGAGGTTCACGGCAGCATGGCATCTTCAAGGTGAAGCGCAAAACTGGTGGGAGGTAGTCAACATTGGAGGCGACGAAGATAATATGTCTTGGGACAAATTTAAAGAGCTCTTCAACGACAAATACATTCCGAGGCAGGAAGTAGAAAGGCTACACGACGAATTCTCCAATCTGAGGCAAGGCGACAAGTCCATTTCAGAGTATGTTCGTAGGTTTGAGGACCTTTCCCGTTACGCACCTGAACTGATTCGTGATGACTTTCAGAAGAATAAGAGATTCATAAATGGCCTTGCAAGAAAATATATTGACAGAGTCACTGCCCACATCGACCTTTCCTTCAATAAGATGGTGGAGTTCGCTTGCCGTTATGAAGAGAATGACAAGAAGGTTTCTCAGCAGGACAGAGAGAGGAGCTTAGCCAACAGCAACAAAAGGAAACAACCAGAAAAGAAAGCTGAAGGCAGTAATTCTGGAGCTGCTAAGACATTTGACAAATCCAAGGTCCAGTGTTACAACTGTCAGAAGTTCGGGCATTATAGCAAAGACTGCAGAGGTCCGAAGAGGGCCAGGGGTGATGATAGCAAAGATTGCTACAACTGCCATAAAAAGGGCCATATTAAGGCCAATTGCCCACTGTTGAAAGGAGCTCAGATTGCATATGTTTATGAGGGAGCGGGTACACCATCTTCCTCTGCACCTACTGAGGGAGGTAAGTCTGATGTTCTGGATGGTACTGTTTCTATTAAAAATATTCCTGTTACTGCTTTATTTGACACGGGTGCGTCAAGGAGTTTTATTTCTAGCAACGCAGTTAAAAAGTTGAGAATAAAACAACGAAGCCTTAAAGAGCCAATTAATGTTCATAATCCTGTAGGAGATTCCATCTCTCTAGGCCTATTCTGTAAAGTGCCAGTATCCTACTCTCGTTTCAAATTTCCATTTAACTTGATCATCATGGATTTTTCCGAATTTGATATCATCCTCGGTCTTGATTGGCTATCAAAATATGACGCTGAAGTACTATGTTCTGAAAGAGTAGTGAAGGCAAAACCAGGTTTCGGAAGCACCGTTGCTATACCTTGCCAGGGCTTAAAGCCAGACAGGAAAGCTTTTTGGTCTTCCTTAGAAGTCACGCCCATATCTTCAGAGAATATTCCCATTGTCAAGGATTATGCGGACGTATTTGAAGAAGTAGATAGTTTACCACCGCGAAGGGAAATCGATTTCAAAATCGATCTGGTCCCTAATGCAAGGCCGGTAGTTCATGCTGTTCGAAGAATGACCCCTAAAGAAAAAGAAGAGTTGAGTGCCCAAACCAAACAGCTCCTAAAGAAGGGATTAATACGGCCTAGCTTTTCCAATTGGGGTGCAGCTGTGGTGTTTGTCCCCAAATCAGACGGCACTTTGAGGCTCTGTGTGGATTACCGCGATCTCAATAAGCAAACCTTAAAGAACAAATACCCCTTGCCTCGTATAGATGATTTGATGGACAATTTAAATGGAGCCAAGGTGTTTTCGAAGATGGACCTAGCCACAGGTTTCCACCAGCTTCGCATAGCGGAAGAATGCATCCCTTTGACCGCTTTCAGAGGGCCTGACTTATTCTACGAATGGTTGGTAATGCCGTTCGGTCTGTGCAATGCTCCAGCCTATTTTGTTGACTTGATGAATAGGGTCTTCAGAGAGGTCTTGAATAAATTCGTACTAGTCTTCATTGATGATATCTTGATCTTTTCTAAAACCAAGGAGGAGCATGAAGAGCATCTAAAAGAAGTGCTAGAGATTCTGCAAAGAAATGTTCTAAAAGCAAAATTTTCAAAATGCACATTTTGGCAAGAGGAGGTAAAATTCTTGGGCCATGTTGTGTCAAAAGAAGGAATTGCTGTGGACCCAAGCAAAATTTCCGCCATTCAAGATTGGAAGCAGCCCACTACACCCACTGAAGTAAGAAGTTTCCTAGGGCTGGCTGGATATTACAGAAAGTTCGTCCAAAACTTTGCCAAGCTATCTGGCCCTTTAACGCAACTCACTAAGAAAAACACCAAGTTCATTTGGACAGCAGAGTGTGAGGAGTCCTTCCAAAAGCTAAAGGAGAGTTTGACCACTGCCCCCGTGTTAACCATCATCGATGGCAACCAAGATTTAGCTGTCTATACCGATGCTTCTCAAAGTGGGGGTCTTGGCGCTGTATTGATGCAAAGGGGCAAAGTGGTTGCATATGCAAGCCGTCAATTAAAGCCGCATGAGAAAAATTATCGCGTCCATGACCTAGAACTTTTAACCATAGTTTTTGCTTTAAAAATTTGGAGGCATTACCTCTTGGGCGAAAAATTCGACTTATTCACAGACCATCAATCTTTGAAATATCTCTTCGATCAAAAGGACTTGAATTTAAGGCAGCTAAGGTGGCTGGAATTTCTTGCGGCGTATGACCTCGACATCTTGTATACGCCAGGGAAAGCCAATGTTGTGGCAGACGCACTCAGTAGAAAAGCTGCCATGGTCGCAAACTTTATAGTTACCCCTTCTTTGATTGATAAAATTTCTACCCTTCAAAAGGAAGATAAGTTTATTCAAAGAATGATTAAGAGTATTCAAGAAGGAGAGAGCACGAGCTTTCAAATAGATCAAAGGGGAGCCCTTAGGTTGCAAGGGAGGATCTGTGTTCCAAAAATCCCGGAGCTCATCAGGGAAGTTTTGAATGAAGGGCACCAATCAAAGCTTTCCATCCACCCAGGCGTTAGCAAGATGTATCACGATCTAAAGCGCACGTTTTGGTGGAAAGATATGAAGAGGGATATATCCATTTACGTGAGTAGATGTCCTACATGTCAACGAGTGAAGAGCGATCAACAAAAGCCTGCAGGATTGTTGCAGCCATTGCCAGTACCCGAAGGGAAGTGGGACCAAGTCTCCATGGATTTTATAGATGGTTTGCCCCGTTCTAAGAAAGGGAATGACAGCATTTGGGTGATCGTGGACCGCTTCACCAAGGTCGCTCATTTCATACCTGTCAAGTCCACCAGAACTGCTCAAAGTCTGGCACAAATTTATCTCAAGGAAATAGTCAGGCTATATGGGTAATAAGACTAAATCTTTCCTTTTTCCATCATTTTCTAAATGAAACTTTTCATGTCTAACCAAAGAAAACCTTTTGTTTTAAATAGTGTTCCTAGCAGCATTGTTAGTGACCGTGACCCTATCTTCACTAGCAAGTTTTGGGAGGCACTCCAAAATGAATTGGGAACAAAATTAAATCTTAGCACCGCATACCACCCTCAGACAGACGGCCAAACTGAGAGGGTGAATCGCATTCTTGAAGATTTGTTGCGAGCTTGCATACTCGATTATGGAGGTTCTTGGGAGGATCACTTGCATTTAGTTGAATTCTCATATAACAATAGCTATCAGGCAAGTTTGAAGATGGCTCCGTTCGAAGCCTTATATGATAAGCCATGTAGATCGCCAACCTGTTGGATTGAAAAAGGAGATCGCCTTGTTTTAGGTCCAGACATGGTCCGAGAAGCTTCAGACAAAGTTGATAAAATTAAGAAGCGGTTGCTGGCTGCCCAAAGCCGACAGAAAAGCTATGCAGACAAGCGTAGAAGAGATTTGCAATTCTCTGTTGGTGACCATGTGTACTTGAAAGTTTCTCCTCTAAGGGGTGTGATTCGATTTGGGAAGTTTGGGAAATTGGCGCCAAGATTCATTGGTCCATTCCCTATCCTCGAAAGGATTGGTACTCTGGCTTATCGAGTGCAACTGCCCGACTGGCTGCCAGGAGTGCATGATGTGTTTCATGTGTCCCAACTCCGCCAGCATGTGCATGACCCAGATTTGATTGAGGATGAGCTAAATCAGCAAGTCATGGATATTACTCCAAGCCTAACAGTGAGGAAAGAGCCGATAAAGATTATTGGCAAAGAAACCCGAGCTCTGAGGAATAAAAGAATCAACCTAGTCAAAGTGCAGTGGAGTGGCGATCCTAGGGACTGCACTTGGGAGACTGAGGAGAGTTTCAAAAAGGCTTATCCCAAATGCAGAGTGGATATCTCAGATTAGATTTTATTTTGAGGTACGCTTAATCATTTCAGTATTTTCTGTGCTGAATCCTACTCTTCTGTTTTCCTTTTTCCTTTTCGAGGACGAAAAGTTCTTAAGGAGGGGAGATTGTAATGACCCGAAAATCTGAACCAGTTTGAAAATTTTATTTTAAGAAATTTTGTTGGGTTTTTGAGTCAAAATTTAAAATTTCAAATTTTAAATAACTTTGAAGCAGTTGAAAATGACCATTTTGCAAACGATCTCGGAATCCGACGAAACCACTTTCATTGGATCCGGAATGTCATAATATGGCTAAGTTTCAATTTTTAGAATTTTTCGATTTAATATGTGAGCGTGGCGTAAGAAACTGTGTTTGGTCAAATACAGTTGAAATTGAACGACGTGAAAATAGCCATTTTTCAAAAGTGCTCAGAATTGAACGAAACGAATTTTGTTGTGATCGTATCGTCATAAGAAAGCCAAAAATAATTTTTCCGGATTTTTCTGAGTCCGTATGTGGCCTCAGGAAATTATGTACGTTCGAATTTAAATTAAACAATTTAATTTGAAAATAAAATAAAACCAGTCTGTAACTTCGGAATTGGACCATGGGGATAGCACCATCGCGTTCAGAAGGCATGAAAATGTTAAGATCGACAGTCGTTGAGCGCGAATCAGAGTCCATATGAGAGAATGGTAATTTCTCGGATAAATTAATTAATTAATTTATTAATTAATAATTAGAAAACCCTAAAATACATGTATAAATACGGACCGTATGTTGCTACAGTCTTCTTCCTCTTCGTTCTTTTTACCGCCGCCGAACCCATTTACCATCAAAACTTTGACCATCGATTTCTCCTCCAATACTCAACGATATTTATCGTACCATATACCGTTTCGAAGAGGAATCCGAGATCTTCGATTTGGTACCACCCTCAACCCGAACCGTCGCCTGTGCCGCCGCCTGCATCCCCCCGAACCGCCGCCGGTCGAGCTCCCGCCGCGCCGCCAGCAGCCCATCGCGCCCCACCCCCTTCAAGCCGTGCAAAGACCTCCCCTCCCCGGTCGCTGTCCAACAAACGGCGCTCCAATCCGGTCAGCGAATCAAGAGAAAACTGATTTTGAAATTCTGAACAATTCTGAACTATAAGGGTAATGTTTTATTTCAGATTTCGCTACGCTTTTAAGCGTGACAGAAACAGTTGTTAAAAGTCAGATTCAGTAAAACGTTGATAACTTATTCGTATGAATTCGGATTCTGAAATTTTCAGAACCAATAGGACCGTGACTACGAGTGGATGCTGCTGAAATCAATTGGAGCATTCTGAAAATTTAATTGGATTTATTATATTTATTATCCAATCAAGGTGAGAGATCTAAACCACAAAAATTTATTTTTGAATAAACAAATTGTTAAGTGTATATGTGGTTAGAAATTTGACATCACATTTTATTTGCCATGCTATAACGATGGATTTGATACCATTATATTTGCTATGCTATAACGGGATTTGATACCATTTTATTTGCCATGCTATAACGATGAATTGACACCATTATATTTGTGATGTTATGACGTGGTAGAAATTGTCACCATAAATTGTTGGATGTTATGACACAAGAAATTGATACCATTTATTTTGCGATGTTATGACATGTGAAAATTGACGTTGTATGTAGCGTAGTGTTTTGACAGTAAGTTTTGGGAACAAATTGGCAATGTAATCATAAAACGACATTTTGTCAAAATAGAAAAGTAGAAACTTGCATCGCATAAAACGACATTTTGTCAAAATAGAAAAGTAGAAACTTGCATCGCATAAAACGACATTTTGTCAAAATAGAAAAGTAGAAACTTGCATCGCATAAAACGACATTTTGTCAAAATAGAAAAGTAGAAACTTGCATCGCATAAAACGACATTTTGTCAAAATAGAAAAGTAGAAACTTGCATCGCATAAAACGACATTTTGTCAAAATAGAAAAGTAGAAACTTGCATCGCATAAAA
Organism: Allium sativum; assembly: GCA_030737875.1. NCBI lineage: Eukaryota > Viridiplantae > Streptophyta > Magnoliopsida > Asparagales > Amaryllidaceae > Allium > Allium sativum. The sequence goes on from CM060918.1 coordinate 49,712,547, forward strand.
CGACATTTTGTCAAAATAGAAAAGTAGAAACTTGCTTCGCATAAAACGACATTTTGTCAAAATAGAAAAGTAGAAACTTGCATCGCATAAAACGACATTTTGTCAAAATAGAAAAGTAGAAACTTGCTTTGCATAAAACGACATTTTGTCAAAATAGAAAAGTAGAAACTTGCATCGCATAAAACGACATTTTGTCAAAATAGAAAAGTAGAAACTTGCATCGCATAAAACGACATTTTGTCAAAATAGAAAAGTAGAAACTTGCTTCGCATAAAACGACATTTTGTCAAAATAGAAAAGTAGAAACTTGCATCGCATAAAACGACATTTTGTCAAAATAGAAAAGTAGAAACTTGCTTTGCATAAAACGACATTTTGTCAAAATAGAAAAGTAGAAACTTGCTTCGCATAAAACGACATTTTGTCAAAATTGAAAAGTAGAAACTTGCATCGCATAAAACGACATTTTGTCAAAATAGAAAAGTAGAAACTTGCATCGCATAAAACGACATTTTGTCAAAATAGAAAAGTAGAAACTTGCTTTGCATAAAACGACATTTTGCCAAAATAGAAAAGTAGAAACTTGCTTTGCATAAAACGACATTTTGCCAAAATAGAAAAGTAGAAACTTGCATCGCATAAAACGACATTTTGTCAAAATAGAAAAGTAGAAACTTGCATCGCATAAAACGACATTTTGTCAAAATAGAAAAGTAGAAACTTGCATCGCATAAAACGACATTTTGTCAAAATAGAAAAGTAGAAACTTGCTTTGCATAAAACGACATTTTGTCAAAATAGAAAAGTAGAAACTTGCATCGCATAAAACGACATTTTGTCAAAATAGAAAAGTAGAAACTTGCATCGCATAAAACGACATTTTGTCAAAATAGAAAAGTAGAAACTTGCATCGCGTAAAACGACATTTTGTCAAAATAGAAAAATAGGAGGTTGCATTGCATAAAATGATATTTTGTCAAAATAGAAAAAAAAAGGGGAAATGAAACATAGGAGAAGATTTACATTATTTATGACGTATAAGGGTTACACCATAGAAAATGTCCATTGTTCAAAATGAAAAGGGGAAAAGTAAAAATCAAAATGGATGGAAAACGGCGACAAAGTCGCCTCTGACCTGAAGCGTCGTTAATTAAAGAAATTAATTATATTAACTAATTAAGGCAAGGACTTATTGTTATAAGACAACATAACGACATGAAATGTGTTTTTCTCTAAATTATGAATGCGAGATTGTTTGGGAAGTCCGGGTTCATCCCATTCCAAACGGTTTTACGATTTCAAGAATCTAAATATGAAGACGGCGTATGAAGACCGTAAATCTTCCCTCGAATGGACAACGACCAAGACTCTAAATTGGGTAGCTCCCGATTTACGAGTCGGGGTAATTGGCCAAACGTACGCGTTGATTTCACGGGTTTGACCCTAGTTCAGACCTAGAGCATGGGTGTAAATGGAGAGTATGTCTGACACCGTATTCCATTAAATATCATGTTGTCGATTTTCTGCTAATGTAAAAATGTTGGTGGTAGGGAATTCATTCTCTACTTAACACCCGTTTATAGATTGGCAGACGGTCGATGGTACGGTATGGAATGACGGTGTGGCGTGCTAAGATGAAATGATCAGGGTTTCTTGTTGAAAAGCAAAATTCTGTGGTATGGTATACACGACCTCACGAGCCTCACAAACCGGTAGAGTCTAAAAAGGGGGAACGGAACGCAGGGAAAGTAGCACGTTTCTTTCTAGTTAGTAGTCATTTTACTTTTTGGAGGATGATGAATTGAGGCGCCTCGGATAGGTCCTATAGGACCGGGAAACGTGTGCTTAGGAATAACTAATCCTCTAAGCTGTATGTGAGGACCGGCCCTGCCATTTCCAAGGGTTAACTGCGGGTAATCCTGGGGCATTAACTAGAGTGTCTCGAATCGGTAAGGAGTCCTCCCTAGCCTGGACTCATGATGGAAACCCAAATTTCCAATACGACCCCGACGGATTTGATTTGTATTACTAGTATTGGAGGCATAATATATGGTACCTATGCTTCCTAGGATTAATACATTGCTTTGAATTGTTTTAAGACATATACACCCTAATAATAATATTAGTTTCGTATTTGGCGTATTTAGCATGTTTAACCACCATAAGGTAAAACTCTATCCTCTTGGTGTGCGTTGCATTGTGTGATGGGACCTGAGTCTTATGGTGGTTTCATTTTTCAAAAGACATTGCGCTGTGTTACGTTTTATTTATTTGTACTGACACTGTAGTTATGCACGGCAATCCATTGGTACAACCCGTTCCGCATTAGCGGCATGGTTCTTGGATTTGCCTTATTAGTACGAGTAATTTTAGTTAAGAACTCTCGCACCAGTCCCACGACTGACCCATTGTTTGTTTCACCTTTTTGCAAACTTGGGTGCCCTCTCTTCTACACGGGCAGCCAAGTAGACAGGTTCTTTTTCTGCTTGGAGTTTCTTTGGAGCTACTTTTACCTTTTCGCTTGGAGTTGCTTTTGGTGAAAATAAGGTGATGGAGCTTTGAAGACCTATCTTTTCGTTTATCGCATTTTTCTTTCCTTTTATTTTCAGACTTATTTCCATTCCACATTATTTTATTTGGAGTTGGAACTTATGCAATTCTCTGAAAACCTGCTGTAATAATTTAGATTCTGTGACTGTGGATTTTCTATTGCTGATGACATTATATATCCGCTGCTATAATGTTGTTGTTATATGGATTTCCTGTGCTATGTTGTTTTCTGTGATTTGTTGTACTATATTTATGTTGTGTTCCATATGATTTCTCCTTGCTTTCACTTGTGGAAGTTTCGGGGACGTCACAGGAACGATATCCGGAAAGCTTTGTATCCGTATATCTACTTCTAGTTGTGTATTGTATTATTTTCCGCTGCTATGTATTTAAATGTAATTTAAATCTCTGATATTTCTGTGTAATATTTATTCATACTCTGTATATTCCTGAAATCTGATGCACTGTTGTAATATATAGTGAAATGTTCTTCTGTATGCGTTCTGTTGTGGCTTGTTCTCGAACTATCCGACACTTTCCTTTACGGGGAAGTTACGGGTCTTCACAGTTGGTATCAGAGCTTTGGTTTACAAAGCTCAGAGAACAAGACACATTAAAACCCTACGAAAGAATTCATCAGATATTGGATTAGTAATATCCAATTAGAATGACTCGTTAGAGATAGGATCAGTAGTATCCTAGAACGAGTGTGAAGAGTATATTTTTGAAAATGAAAACAAAGTTTTGTTTTGAAAAATTTAAATCAACTATTAGTATTCGATTATTTGTTTATATTGATTTTGGACAATTCAGTATATAAAGAATTTGCATATACGCCTTGCAAACGTATATTCAAAGTTTTAATATACTGGATAGATATAGAATCACACTCTAGTCGCCCGGAGATAATTTTGGTAATGCGGCCGCGTTATCAATATTTATTTTCGTGTTTCGAAGGTGTGATATCTATATATTTCCTATTGACTGGTGTGAGAACCAAAACTAATATAGTTAGAATACATTGTTGTGAATTGGCATCAAAAACATGATTTTTGTATATGTATCAAATTTATGAATTTGAAACTCTAATTCACTAATGGATTGATGTTTGTGTTGTTTGTTTATTTGTTTGCTAATTTTGAACCATTTGGCCTAATTGAACCAAATATTGAACTGTATTGAAAATTGGTTGCATTTGCTTGCATATACATATATATCATTGAGCAGGTCATAGCAAGGAGGCTAGAGCAGAGAATAAAATTTGTTTGCCCGACAAATAGGTACATGTTTACTACATAATTTCCTGTTTTGTTTGGGTGATGATGATTTTGTGAGCCTATTGGCTAGCCGCTTGGCTTTTTCTTTTTCTTTTTGAGATCTGAAGGACCGGGGAAGCTATTTGAAATTCCCCGATGCTCCCGGTGCAGGGGAGGTTATGGCGAAATTTTTCGAAAATTTAGGGAGTTAGCCAAATTTTTGAGATTTTGAAAATTCTCAGAAACTGAAAAGTTAGAGAATGGAAGCCTGATCGAACGTAGAGTTGAATGATCAAACCACTTTCGACTTTGTTCCTTTTCGGGGACGAAAAGTTTTAAGTGGGGGAGATTGTAACAACCTGGAAAATCTGGGCCAGTTTAAAATTTTTATTTTGGCAATTTTAGCGAATTTTGATTATTTAAAATGAATTATTTTAAATAATATCGACGAGAAATTTATTTTGAATAAAATTCGAACGTATATATTATACGCGTCGTCGTTAGAATATAAATATTTATATATAATTATAAATAGAATTAAAAATGGCGCGGTAGTTCGATAATTCGATTTCAAACTTCAATTGAATATACCGGGTGCAAAACAATCCGGATTTTAGTGAAACCAAAAATAATGGAATCTAATAGTGAATATCTTTCCAACGAATCCGAAAAATCAAGATTTCATATCAGGAATCAAAAGATATGTCCAGTTGAAAATTCTGAATAGTCGCTATGGAATTCAGGCCCTTAAAAATGGACATTTTGCAAATGACCTCGGATTTCGACGAAACCACTTTTGTTGGATCCGCAGTGTCAAGTTATTGTTAGGTTTCAAATTTCATAATTTTTCGAATCAATATGTGAGCGTGGCAAAGGAAAACGCGTTTGACCGATTTCAATTGATTTTAATCGACTAGAAATTGGCCATTTTTCAAACGGTCTCAGAATTCGACGAAACTAGTTTTGTTAGGACCGTATCGTCAATACGAAGCTAGAAAATATTTTTCTGGAATTTTTAGTGTTAGTATGTGACCCCGGTAATTTGAAATGTGCGTTTAAAATTCAATATAGTGATTTAAATGAAAATTCAAAAGGAAACTGATTATAACGATCAAACCAGCTTGCGATACATATCCCATTGTGTTCGGAATGGGGGTTAAAAGCTATGGACGACAGGCGGTGGGCCTCGTTTCGAGGTCGTGAGTAAAAGTCACCCCTTTTGCAAATTTAAATAATAAAATAATAAAAAAATAAAAAATAAATATAAATTTTAATTTCCCTTCCCCCCCTTTATCTTCGTTCTGGCCCCCCCCCCTTCATTTCGATTCAGATAGAAGAAAAGAAAAAAAAAAAAACCCTAACAGAAATCGACCGCCTCCACCAACCTCCCACCGCCGACCGCCCATCCGCTCCGCCCAGTACATCGACGCAACCCCCCGTTCGAGCCCAGTACATCGACGCAAACCCCCCCCCCCCCCCGTTCGAGCCCCGAAGGCATCGAGCGCAACCCCGAAGCAGCGACGCCTTGCCGCCTTCAGCCGCCTCCCCGTTCGAACCCCGAGCCACCTCGAAGCTGCCGCCGACATCTCGAACCCCCCCCCCCCCCCGTCGAATCAAATCGAGCCCCCTCTGTAAGTTTTTAATTGTATTTTATTTTTTATTTATTTTATTTTTATTTTATATATAAACTGATTTATAAAAAGAATAAAACTGAGATTTTTAAAAATATAAAACTGAAATTTTTTTAAAGTTAAAACTGAAATTTTTTAAAAGTATTAAAAACAGAAATTTATATAAAATTAAAACTGGTTTTCTTATTAGTAACAAAACTGATTTTGTTTTTAAGAAAAATAAAAACTGATTTTGTCTTTGAGAAAAATGAAAACTGATTTTTGTTTTTAATAAAAATGAAAAGTGATTTTTGTTTTTAATAAAAAGAAAACTGATTTTACAATTCTTAAAAACTGAATTTTTATAATGATTTAAAAACTGATTTTAAAATGAATTATAAACTAAAAGGAGATCAGAAATTTAAAAGGAAAAATCAGATTTTTAGATATTGAAAGTCAAAATAAAAATCATATTTTTATATGTTGAAAGTCGAAGTAAAAATCATATTTTTATATATTGAATAGCGAAGTCAAAATTCGATTTTTATATATTGAACTTCGAACTAAAAATTCGATTTTTATATATTGAATAGCGAATTAAAAATTTGATTTTTATATATTGAACTTCGAACTAAAAATTCGATTTTTATATATTGAACTTTGAACTAAAAATTCGATTTTTATATATTGAACTTCGAACTAAAAATTCGATTTTTATATATTGAATAGCGAAGTAAAAATGTGATTTTTACGTATGTAGTGAAAGCAGCAACGAAGATGACGAAGAGGCGATAACGAGGAAGACTTCTGCAGATGAAGAGCCGTGGAGCTAGGATAGCTATAGGTGAGAATTTCTCACCTTTCAATTTCTTTTCTAGTTTTATATATATACTAGGATGCAGACGGTGCTTAGTAGCACCCGACACAATTGTCCACAGACCATGGACTTGTTTGTTTGGTTGCATAGATTAGTTGAATTATTTGTTTGAATTGAATTGTTTGGTGAGGTGAAATTGATTTGATTGATGTGTGAATGGCGTGGGCCTTCACTAGACCGGGGATAAGGCTAGGCCTCGTCCCGTTTCTAGTATCGTGCCGTTATGCCGCCGAAATTTTCTAAAATGTGTTAGAAAAATAAAAATATCATTTTATTTAAAGAATGAACTTAATAGAAATTCATATGTTGGAATAAAATGTTTTGTCGTTAAAAATATAATTTTTAACGTGAATGTGAATAAATAAATATTCATTTACAAACCAGACGGTTTGTTTATGTACACATATTTGAAGGACATTGATTGGGTCGATAAATTTTACACATCGCCCAACTGCACAACTAAAATCTGTGTTTGATTGTTTGAAACCCCACACGGGTGTTGGGATGAAATATGAATTTCACTCATCCTGATTGATTAAATATGTCGATCGATTGATTGACAGGCTGTTATAAGCGTTGAATATCTATATTTGATGCTTATACAGTGAAGTGCACTTTGGTTGATGGTTGATTATTTTCCATGTTATTATATACATGTGTTGTATGAAAATCCATATAATTAATTTTATATGGTAATGGATTGGGCCTCATTCCAATCGTGAAAATAAAGAATATTTTGATAATAACAAATATTTTGATAATAGGAAATATTTGAAATAGAATATTTGAAAATAGAAATTTATGAAGCCGTGTTGATTAGATTGATGCCATTTTGAGGTAAACGATATTTATATCGATTTTATTCATTTTAAAATGAATATTGAAAAGTAATCTCGAAATCGAATTTTTCGAAATGAATTGAATTGAAAACGATTTCGAAATGAATTGAATTGAAAACGATTTCAAAATGAATTGAATAGAAAACGATTTCGAAATGAATTGAATTGAAAACGATTTCGAAATGAATTGAATTGAATATGAATTCAAATTGAATTGAAATTTGAATTGAATAGAAATGAATTTTAAAACGAATTTATAAAGAAGAATTCAATTTTGCCTTGAATTGAAATAGAAGTTGAAATAGAATTTGAAACGAATTTAAAACTATTTATATAATTCGTTTTAAATAGAAATCGACGAAATATATATTATATATATTATATATATATAATATAATGGCCTGAATAGAACGCGCCGCGCCGCGGCAGTTCGTGAATTTCGACCATTTGGACATTACGGGAGATCCGACCGTCGGATTCTCCTAAAACCGGAACCGTTGGGTTCGTATCGAAAAGAGCTTTCTAACGAATGTGATAAATTTGAAATCTAACGGTTGGATTTGGAGATACGTCCAAATCAAATTCGAAAAAGGTCGCTGTAAGTGCAGTTCGATGGCCATTGATGGAAATCGACTGTACGGGCCTTGATAAAATTATTAAAAATAGTAATAATTTATGTAAAATCATAAGAAATGATTTAGAAAGAATTGGGATGAAAAACTCCATATTTAAAAAGATAAAAATAGATTTTTATCGAAATGAACTAGTTTTGAACTAGAATTATAATTCTATTTATTTTTAAATAAATAAATTGAATTCGAAAAGGGTTTTAAAAATAACCAAAATTTCCAATGATTGCATTGGAGTGGATTTGAATTGAAATTGTCTTCGGAATATTTCGATGTTGGAATTCGTGATTATACAGGTGTTGTTATGGAAATTTGAAAGATATATATTTATATCGTTATTTCCAATACGACATTTGTTAGTCGTAGAACTCGATATTGAATATAAGCCGATATATTTTCTATTCAGAGCCTTGTATTGAATATCGAATGTGATTTGGGTTTGTCGTGAATGGTGTCTTCACTAACACTGTTCTTGAACCCAGTTGAGAAAAGATTAAATCTTTTTATTTAGATTTAATGAAGTGTACCAATTAAATAATATTTAATTGGAATTAAATCGATATTGATTTTTGGGTTTATCGTGGACAGTGTTTTAAATAACACTCGTTCTTTAACCCGATGATTAATGAATGTGATTTTGGGTTTATCGTGAACCGTGTTTTTAAATGACACTGATTCTTTAACCCAGTTAACGATTAAAACTAAGTGGAGTTTTAATGAATCTTTAATTAGATTGAAAAGATCGAAAATGGAGTATCACCAGTTTTGCTCCAGGCGATAGTTAAATCTTTAATTAGATTTGAACGTGAAATGGTAATTGAATTTACCGATAACACTGTGGTGTTAGATATGAAGTATTACCAGTTTTACTTCATGGGATGAATAGGTTGGGATTGGGAAATTAAAACAAATGATTACTTCGGTAAGGTTCGCTAATCCCGACTAGTTTGAATTGATATTCAAAAATGGATTAAAGAATAAATTCAAGGAATTTATCTTTGATAAAATTTATGGGAATCTTTCCCTATGAATGTGAAATTTAGAAACTAACGGTCGGTTAGCCAAGCAGAATGGTTTTCTGGATATTGATCTGATGTTGGTTTCGGCCTTCGGGGTTAATATTTGGGAAATTATTCTCTTGATTAATTTACGGTTAGTGACTAATGAATTGGAATGAGGCGTATGTTGTGTTTGTGTAACACTTATTTAAAATATACGCGAGTTATTCGGAAAGACCGGGTTTATCCCATTCTGAATAACTGATACGACGATAAGTCGAAGATGAAGACGATGGTCGAAGACCGGAAGTCTTCACGTCGTTTGGGTGATAACTGATGATCTTGATTGGGCTGTACACCCAAGAAGATGGAAACAGTTGGTGATCGTCCAGACGTACTTGGAGATCGATGGATATGCGGGGTACTAGGTGCCTCCGGTTTCGTTCAGACCCAGAACGGACTTGTAAATGGACTGTGTGTCTGACATCGGATTTCATTCTGTGTGACTGATATCGGTTGCATAGGATGGTTTGCCTGTGTGGCATGCTAAGATGCAAATGATCAAGGCTTCTGTTGAAAAGCAAAGTCTTGTGGTGATGATCAAAGCACGGCCTTTGTGGCGTAGCTTTGTGTAACGTTTACCTCGCGTGTTTCACACCCGGTATGAACCAAAAACGGGAGAAAGGACCTCAGGGAGGGCCTGCGTTTCCTCCTAGCTAGAAGTGGCGTCAGTGGTTTTACACGCCCTGACGAGTTTGACTTATGTGGTTGTTGCTGTTGCGAGGCGCCTCGGATTGATCGGTCGTTCTCGAACCGATGGAGTCATTTAGTTGGCTCATTTACGCCCCAAAGGGCGGCGAAACGCAGTGCTCAGGCATTTTAATCCACATCGGTGGACCGGCCCTGTCGCTCCTAGGGTCACTCGAGCTCTGATCCTGAGACTCGGGCTAGGCAGTCTCGAATCGGTTGAGGACTATCTTTTGCCTCGGTTCATAGATGGAAATCCAATTTCCAAATACGTGACATTTGCGGTTTTATTTGTAAACCTATATATGGCGACATGATATATGGTACCCATGCCGCCTATGATTGATACTTATGATTTGAAGTTGTTTTATACACTATACACTTATAATAGTATCAAACGATTTGTTTTAACCGTATCAAGCATTCTTTGGCTGTTATAAGGGAAAACCCTATCCTCGGCTGCGTTGCATTGTGTGATGGGACCTGGGTCTTATAACAGCTTCATTTTTCTTTATTTAGCATTACGCTGTTTGTTTTATGCACTGGTATTCTTGGGAGGAAACCCGTTCCGTGTTATACGGCGTGGTCCCTTGATTTACCTAATGATTTAAAATAAAGATTAATAACTGTTTTAGTTCTCACACCAGTCACATGACTGACCTGGAGTTTATTGTTTTAACCTAAACTCTAGGTGCCCCTATTTTGACACGGGCAGCTAGTAGTTTTGGTTTTGCAGATTTATATTCACAGGATCCTGGTTTACAGCTGGAACGATATCCGGAAAGCTTTGTATCCGTATATCTACTTCTAGTTGTGTATTGTATTATTTTCCGCTGCTATGTATTTAAATGTAATTTAAATCTCTGATATTTCTGTGTAATATTTATTCATACTCTGTATATTCCTGAAATCTGATGCACTGTTGTAATATATAGTGAAATGTTCTTCTGTATGCGTTCTGTTGTGGCTTGTTCTCGAACTATCCGACACTTTCCTTTACGGGGAAGTTACGGGTCTTCACAAATCTACCCGGACCCGCCCGGCTTAACTAGTGGCTACAAACAATAAGACCCAATGTGAGAAGTTGGTCATGTTGTGCTCGAACCCGAGGTTAGACCTAGTTGTGGTGTAAAGCTACCCGGACCCGCCTGGCTTAACTAGTAACCACAACAAAGTCTAATGTGAGAGGTTAAAGCGCATTAAGTTAATTAATGCCTCCTGATTAGGGTTAAGTCATGGTCCACTTAATACTTAACCAATTTGGACTTGATGGATTAATCGAGGTTAAGTCAGGAGCCTTGGGTACTCTTAACCAATTTAATCCACGTTTGGATCGGGTTAACCACATTTAACCCGTTAAGAAACCCTAGTTGCGTGGTCCTTTTCAGCAGTAACCTTCTAGATGTATCATAAGACCCTAGGACTAGGATAGGCTGGGGCACGATTACTGGGCTGATTGTAAGAGACCAAAAGAGACGGCTGAATGATGCCCCGGTTGTTCAGGCGGACCATGGTCGTGCACATTAAATCCGGAGTTGAACATGGGCACCGGTAGGTTTGGACTGTGCATCTTGGTATGGTGTCAGAGGGTTACACCATAGGGCCTGATACACCCTAGGGTGGACCCTGCACAGTCAACTACATCACATGATTATGCCGCATGACACCGACACTTGACGAGTTAGGCTTATAGGGAGCCGATCGACTAGACCGAGTAGTTGGACCTTGATTTAGGTCATCTCATGATGTTGGGCCAAGCTTGGGCCAAGGGATCAATTCTTGTTTTTACTTGACATGTTAGAATGCTAGTACACCCGTGGTGCAAAACTTAACCTTGATTATGCGATGACACCTTTATCTATCTTGTTAGTTAATCACCATGCCAGTATGTTGTTATCCTTATGTTCATCTCAGCTTCTCATGCCAGTTAACTTTACTAGTTCGTAGACAGATAGTAGTAGGGCTTACCAGTCTTTTTGACTGACCTGTTTTTTTTCGCCTCTTTTCTTCCGTTCCCCCCCCCAGGTCCTCAGGGTGGGAATATTGGAGCTTAGCTTGGATCTTTCTAGCTTGCTTACTGGATTTGCTCATGTACGGTCTTGGACATTGAGCTAGCTATGGTTTATCACTTCACTTTGGAGATAGTGCTTTATGTATTTCAGTTTATGCTTTTGTCTAGACTTTGTTTGTTGGAAAATAATGAGTACTTTGTTGTAACTTAACTCTGGTTTTGAAATGCTAATTTATCCATTGCTTTACTACTCTGTTTTACTTATATATTCTATCTTGTGATATCTGCATGCATGTTTACCTTGTTTAAACGCCCCTCCAAAGCCAGTGTGCTTGCAAGAGTTACCCTGGCGGAGGTGGGGTGTTACATTTGGTATCAGAGCATAAGGTTTACAAGATTTGAGCAAAAGTGTTTTTAAAACTTACCTTTTGAAGAACTATTTTCAAAACCAATTAAGTATTTTCCAAGAAAAAGTCTAGTTTATTTTAAAAGGCTATTCCCCAAAAGCCATAGCACTATCCTTCGTTTCTTCGTTCTGAATCTGTCTATCTTTTTCTTCCTTTTAGTATGGCCGATCGCTTTAACATCCCGGAAGGCGTGAAAGTACCCGTCGGGTTCCGGAGATTTATGGAGGCAAGGGCGAATGAAGCTGGCCCCGCAAACATTCCTCCTCCTTCCCCCGTCGCTAACATCTCTCCTCGCGTAGCTGAGGTTCCTTCTCCCCCTCAGCATACACAAGTGAATTTCGCAGAGCTTTGCAAAGTCTTTAAGGCGACGGGTTGCAAGAATTTTGTCGGAACGGAGACTTCTGTGGAGGCAAGAAACTGATTAAAGGAAACTGAAGATCTCTTTGATATCTTGGATGTGGAAGATCGTAGGAAAGTTCTGTTGGCGGTATGGCTATTGAAAGGGGAAGCCGCTTATTGGTGGGTAGTCACCACCACTACTAGACCCATTGAGACTTGGGATGACTTTAGGAGAAGGTTTGGACTAAAGTTCCTATCATCGACAGAAGAGAATCTTCAGATGGAGAAGTTCCTATCTCTAAAGCAAGGGGACATGACAGTTAGGGAATACATGGATATGTTTAATCAACTTGCTCAGTTCGGTCTAGAATTGGTAAACACAGCTCGGAAGAAGGCCCTACACTTTGCTCTAGGATTGAATGAGCCATTGCGCGGTTTGGCCATGTCTCATATACCCCTGGGGGCGACTTTCGAGAGTTTGGTGAATATGGCCCTGCTTCAAGAGGAAGATAAGAGTGGCAAGAAGGAGGTCAAGGCAAATGAGTCTCAAGGCGAGAAGGTAGATTCCGGAAAAGGAGGCAAGAGCAACAATAACAAGGACAACAAGTCAAGAGAAAGGAGGAAGTGCAACTTCTGTGGGATTACTGGGCACATAGCCAAAGACTGTAGGAAGAAGAAGAGGAAGTTGGGCGAATGCTTTCACTGTGGAGAGCCTGGACATCTTAGCAAGGATTGCCCCAAGAAGCAAGGATAAGGGCAAGGACAAACTCGGCAAGTAAGACCCTCTGGAGGGCAATTGCAGGCTCTCCTCGCTCTTCCAGCTTTTGATCGAGGTAGAGTTTTTATAGAAATTCATGTTTACATTTCTGATTTTCCTGTTCGCACCTTATTTGATTCTGGCGCATCGCATAGTTTTATCTCTTCTGGTATTGTTGAAAGTTTGCAGTTAAGTACTAGCTTAGTTGAGGATCCCGTTTGTGTTTCAAATCCAATTGGGGGTTCCGCCCATCTACCTGTGGTTTGTATGGATTTGAAAATCTCTATCTTGAGCATAGAATTCATGTGTAATGTTTAGGTTCTCGGGTTTATGGGATACGGGTTGATTTTGGAGGTGGATTGGTGTCCAGTTATGGAGCCATTCTTGACTGTGAGCATAGGGTAGTGAGGCTCATGACTCGCCTCGGTAATACCCTAGAAATTTCTTGTAACCCTAGAGGTCCCGTCATGTTATGTTATCTTGAATCTCTCGACTCGTCCATCGATGATCTGCAATCTGTAAGGGTGGTCCGAGACTATCCCGAGGTCTTTGAAGAAGTTAAGGGGTTACCCCCTAAACGAGAGATAGATTTCCGCATTTATCTAGTTGATAATGCCAAGCCAGTATCATTGCCAGTTAGGCACATGGCTCCACGTGAGAGAGGGGAGCTCAGTAAGCAAATCAAGGAGTTGCTTGAGAAGAATTTTATTAGGCGAAGCATTTCTGAATGGGGTGCTCAGGTGGTATTCGCCACTAAGGCGGATGGTTCACTTCGTCTATGTGTTGATTATCGAGAGTTGAACAAGCTGACAAAGAAGAATAGGCACCCGTTACCGAGGATTGATGATCTCTTTGACCAGCTTGTAGGTGCTTCTGTTTTCTCTCAACTCGATCTAGCCACCGGATTCCATCAGCTTAGAATGGCTAAGGATAGCATCGATAAGACTGCGTTTAGGACTCCGGATGGATTCTTTGAATGGCTTGTCATGCCATTCGGTTTGACTAATGCAATCGCATACTTCGTAGACTTGATGAGTAGGGTGTTCAGGGAGTTCCTCAACAAGTTTGTTGTTGTTTTCGTGGATGATATTCTGATCTTCTCAAAGGATGAGGAAGAGCATGCCAGACATCTCAAGGAAGTGATGGATACGCTTAGAGCGCATCAGTTGAAAGCCAATTTCTCCAAATGTCATTTCTGGAGAAGGGAAGTTCGATTTCTTGGACATATAATTTCTAAGCAAGGCATAGCGGTGGATCCCGCGAAAGTGGTTGTGGTTCAAGATTGGAAGACTCCTAGGAATGCAACCGAAGTAAGAAGCTTTCTCAGTTTGGCGGGCTACCATAGGAAGTTCATCAGGGACTTCGCTAAGATCTCGGCCCCTCTTACTAAGTTGACGAAGAAGAAATTAGTCTTTGCATGGGACTTGGAGTGTGAGCTTGTTTTTCAAAGGCTCAAGAGAGCCCTTACCTCAGCTCCAGTTTGGCAACGTGGATTGGCACTGTTTTCAAGAGATAGTTTTCTGCGTGGGATACAGTATAATATGTAAACGAGATCCAAGATTCACTAACGAATCTTGGAAAGCTTGCACGAAACCATGAGCACGCAGTTATGTTTAAGCCAAGTATTTTAGGCAAAGAATAAGTGGAAGTGGAACGAGAGGCAACGGTGAAATGAGTTCTAACTCATATTTTGGGAACAAGAATTAAGAACTACGGAATTGCGAAGTTAAAAGACGGTCAGGGCACGATGGGATTAAGCACAAGAAAATGCGGCTTAGAAGATCGAAGACTAGATACGCGCATTTAATCTCATTCTAAGAGTATATCCTTGATCCCTATTGTTCCGTAGAGCTTACTCGCATGCTATCTTTTAAGTATATCCTCTCGGTCCTATCCTCAATCTTAGATCTGTTGCAAACCCCCTAAGGAGTATGACTAGCCTATTTGTGATATATGGTTGGGGTGAAGAAGTTCGTCACCAAACTATTTGGGCTTTATGGGATATGGGTAATAATTGATAGACTTACGAAGAGAACCCATTTTTCCGGTGAAAAGCAAGAGGACCGTATCATGGCTAGCATCTATTTATCTTCGAGAGATAGTGCGGTTGCATGGAGTTCCTTCTAGCATAGTTAGCGATCGTGACCCAATTTTCACTAGCCAGTTCTGGAATAGTTTGCAAGAAGCGATGGGTACACGATTGAATCTGAGTACAGCCTATCACCCCCAGACAGATGGCCAAACCGAAAGGGTGAATAGAGTTCTAGAAGATCTCTTGAGGCTTTGTGTTCTCGACTTCGGTGGTACTTGGGAAGACCACCTTCCTCTTGTAGAGTTTGCTTATAATAATAGCTATCAAGCAAGCATAGGGATGGCACCATTTGAAGCTTTATATGGGAGGCCATGTAGGTCACCATCTTGTTGGTGGGAGACAACAGATAGACTTATACTTGGGCCCGATATGATACGAGACACATCCGAGAAAGTTGAATTAGTAAGAAGAAGGATGAAAGCGGCCCAAGATAGACAGAAATCCTATGCTAACAAGCAAAGGGCAGATTTGGAATTCGAAGTGGGAGACATGGTTTTCGTGAAGGTTTCTCCTTTGCGAAATGTGGTATGTTTTGGAGCAGCGGGGAAGCTGGCACCAAGGTTCGTAGGACCCTTCCCTATCATAGAGAGAATTGGAAAGATGGCCTATAAGGTGGGATTGCCCGAGAAGCTAGTCGGAGTGCATAATGTCTTTCATGTCTCGCATCTCCGAAAGTGCCTACATGAGTCCGCTGAGGTGGTTAAACCAAGCATTCTTGAAGACATTGAGGTAGAGAAAGAAGCAACCTTGAGAAGAGCTCCGATTCGTATCTTGGGAACAGAGATCAAGAAGCTAAGGAATTGAGAGGTCAAGTTGGTGAAAGTTCAGTGGGGTGAAGCCGACGAAGATGCAACTTGGGAAACCGAGGAGAAGATGCGTGGGCTTTATCCATTTCTTTTTTAGGGTACATTCTCAACCTCTCTCCTAAGTAGCATATCTTTCTTTTTTGCTATCCGTGTTTATCATGTTTGTCCAATTATCTCGTTAATCATGTTATGAGGACCTTAGGTAGAAACCCTTTGGATGAAACATGTATTTGAAACATGTTATGCTTGATGGTTGCAAGTGGTTGCAAGTGTTTGCACGTGGATACTCGTGGATGCATGATACACATTAGGCACTAAGATCGGCTCACACACTTTCATGATGCATATGCATGAGTGCTTATACTTATTCATGGATGAAACTTGTTGAGCTATCACGTGGATGTTGCATATGGATGAATATTATGTGCACTCACGTAGAGACTATGAGTTATGTTAGGAATTTGCATACATATGGACTCATTTCACTAACATGCTTTGCATTAAGGAGGTTTACTAAATCAGTAACCGCCTGATTTTTGCATTAGATAAGTACATATACACACACCTTTGCATATGATCATACAGCATTTAGAATCCTTTAAGGACAATGACTGCACGTGGATGATGTTTTGAGTAGATGGGTGATGGATGGTAGGATACGTTCTTCCAAACTTGGAGATTTCGGGGACGAAATCCTTTAAGGAGGGGAGAATGTAACAACCCGTATTTTTGAATAACATGTTATAGCATAAATGGAGGCAGAATTACACAATAAAATCTGAATCAAGGGAAACGGGCTGTGCCATTGCGTTCGTCTCGGAAAAATACACGAAATAGAGTCCGAGTTTTCGAAAATCGGAGTCCGTATGACCAAGATATGGCCTCGCGAAGTTTCACGAAAAAATTCACAAATTAAAGTATACTTAATTAAGTGAAATGGGTTGCGCAGAGAAATATATATATATTGATATATATATATATATATATATATAATCGAAAATTAAATAAATAAATATGCAAAAATGTTCAAAACAGCGAATTGGGAGAGGGGAATTACCGAACCGGCCGATTTTTGAGGTCGACCCAAGCCCGCTGGGTCGACTAGGGGTTAATCCAGGGTGTTTGGCTGTCAACCCGTGGGCTGATTCGCTCAAATGCAGATTTTGCATTTGAATGGTTCTCATGGTTCAGCTTTAATCTAAAGGCCCTAGATGGTTTCTACACTTGACTTCTTCCCCAAGACATGCTTTGATGGCTTGGATTGAATCTAGGGTTAATCCTATGGCTAATACTATCCTAATCCTCTATAAAAAGACCCCTAAACCTAGCCTAAATCATCATTATTCATTCCTACAACTAAACTATGTTAAATTTGTTCCTCTCATGGCCTCCACTCTCATGCTAAAATTCCTAAGCCTATTTCTATGAGAGATTGTGAGTTCATACAAGTGCTTTCAAACTTGTATGAGTGTTCTTAGTTTCCATTCAAGTCAAGTTGCAACATTTCTATTTCAATGCAAGGATTTTTATTGATTTGGCGCAAGGGGTTTTCATTTGGAGCTTGCATATTTGGGTTTTTGGTGCTTTCATAAGGGCTTCGTCTCAATCTTTATAATAAATAATTGTTTGTGTCTTCATAGCATTGTAAGCCCTTTTCTACTTTCTTTCTTGAACTCTAAAGTTAAATGAATGATGCAAGTTTGGGGTTGATCATTATGATATGCAAGTTTGGTTGATCATTATGATATGCAAGTTTGGTTGATCATTATGATATGCAAGTTTGGTTGATCATTATATGCAAGTTTGGTTGATCATTATATGCAAGTTTGGTTGATCATTATATGCAAGTTTGGATGATCATTATGCAAGTTGGGTTAATCATTATGTATGACACATGTTGCTATGTTATGCAAGTTTGGGTTGATCATGTTATGCAAGTTAAACTAGATGTTGTGAGCATAAAGCTCCAAGCTTTATGTTGAAGGTTGCATTTTGGCAACATGGAAGTTATCATATCCCTTATGATAACTTGCATGTGAAGCTAAATGCGAACTTCTAGCAACTTCTACATGTCATTTATCACCATGTATCACTCATATGCTAAATTTGGTTTTATGCATGCTTTTGAAGCCTAATGATGCAATATGCAAGTATATGAATATATGTACATTTCATATGCCACCATGATAAACTTGTGGCTTCAACACCTTTTTGTCATGATTATGCCAAGTTCCCTATTTTATCCTTTATGCGTTGTTGCGAGTATGTAAACGATGGGATTACGTTGGGGTTGGGTAAAATTTTGACATGAACATGATTTTTATAACATGACGTGATATGTTAACTTGTAATTATGTTTTGGAAACATAATGGACATGACACTTAGAAAATATGAGTGTGACCAACTCGAGGTTGGGTTGAGTTTGTAGCATAAATCTACCCGGACCCGCCCGGCTTAACTAGTGGCTACAAACAATAAGACCCAATGTGAGAAGTTGGTCATGTTGTGCTCGAACCCGAGGTTAGACCTAGTTGTGGTGTAAAGCTACCCGGACCCGCCTGGCTTAACTAGTAACCACAACAAAGTCTAATGTGAGAGGTTAAAGCGCATTAAGTTAATTAATGCCTCCTGATTAGGGTTAAGTCATGGTCCACTTAATACTTAACCAATTTGGGCTTGATGGATTAATCGAGGTTAAGTCAGGAGCCTTGGGTACTCTTAACCAATTTAATCCACGTTTGGATCGGGTTAACCACATTTAACCCGTTAAGAAACCCTAGTTGCGTGGTCCTTTTCAGCAGTAACCTTCTAGATGTATCATAAGACCCTAGGACTAGGATAGGGTGGGGCACGATTACTGGGCTGAATGTAAGAGACCAAAAGAGACGGCTGAATGATGCCCCGGTTGTTCAGGCGGACCATGGTCGTGCACATTAAATCCGGAGTTGAACACGGGCACCGGTAGGTTTGGACTGTGCATCATGGTATGGTGTCAGAGGGTTACACCATAGGGCCTGATACACCCTAGGGTGGACCCTGCACAGTCAACTACATTACATGATTAAGCCGCATGACACCGACACTTGAAGAGTTAGGCTTATAGGGAGTCGATCGACTAGACCGAGTAGTTGGACCTTGATTTAGGTCATCTCATGATGTTGGGCCAAGCTTGGGCCAAGGGATCAATTCTTGTTTTTACTTGACTTGTTAGAATGCTAGTACACCCGTGGTGCAAAACTTAACCTTGATTATGCGATGACACCTTTATCTATCTTGTTAGTTAATCACCATGCCAGTATGTTGTTATCCTTATGTTCATCTCAGCTTCTCATGCCAGTTAACTTTACTAGTTCATAGACAGATAGTAGTAGGGCTTACCAGTCTTTTTGACTGACCTGTTTTTTTTCGCCTCTTTTCTTCCTTTCCCCCCCCCCTCAGGTCCTCAGGGTGCGAATATTGGAGCTTAGCTTGGATCTTTCTAGCTTGCTTACTGGATTTGCTCATGTACGGTCTTGGACATTGAGCTAGCTATGTTTTATCACTTCACTTTGGGGATAGTACTTTATGTATTTCAGTTTATGCTTTTATCTAGACTTTGTTTGTTGGAAAATAATGAGTACTTTGTTGTTACTTAACTCTGGTTTTGAAATGCTAATTTATCCGCTGCTTTACTACTCTGTTTTACTTATATGTTCTGTCTTGTGATATCTGCATGCATGTTTACCTTGTTTAAACGCCCCTCCAAAGCCAGTGTGCTTGCAAGAGTTACCGTGGCGGAGGTGGGGTGTTACACTGTACATTCAGTCAAAGTTTAAAAATTAAAATTTCAAACTACCACGCTATTTCAGGCTCGTTTTATAATTAAATTAAATTTATTCGTTTCAACTTCAATTAAAATAAATTTTATATTCTCCAAATTCAATAAAATTTTCTAAAATAAATTTTTTAAATTGGTTCAGAATTTGCAGGTTTTTACATTACTTATGTCCTGTTTCCCTATATTCAACATTTGCTATTTTCTAAATTTAGAAAATATACGTTATTTACATTGGGAACATTTCCATTTGTTGTTTTCTGTATTAGAAAACATTTCTGATTCTTGTTTGGGAAAACATTTCCAAAACTACTACGTTTGGATTAAACAGATGTTTAGATAAAACATCGCTATGCCAACTCAAACCATTTCCTTTAATTACCAAATTCACTTAACTATCCTTTACTGCCGAACCTTAACCATTCTTTATTTAAAAAACAAAGCCAATCAAGTTGGGGTAGAACTACCTCTCAGACCTTAACTGAACAACATTTCAAACTTTAAAATAGGCAAAGTTCACTTTATATTTCTTTAACTAACTTCCTAACTTAACCTTCTTTCGAATCATCTTTATTCGATAATTATTTCCTTCTATAAGGTATATTCGATAACTCTATTCAATTTACTCTATTCGATTAACCCTTATCAATTAACTCTATTGGACTAACGCAATTTGTAACGACCCGCCTTTTTGACCAGTTTTCGCCGGTAATTAAACCAACTTAAACCGTTCAGAAAGACGAATTGTTATGGGTGCATACATACATTGAACAAAATAACAGAATTTTTCATTGCAAATTACAATGTTACATCAGAGTTACATGAATATCAGAGTTACAACATAAACGTATACAATGGAAGAAAGAAAATATACTCTCAGCGGAAGATCAAAATGATACAACGGAAGGTTCAACTCTATCGTGAACTCCAACTCAGAAAGTGCTCCGAACCATGCTCCAACGAACTAAAACTGCAAAGCTAAACTACTGGCTGCCCGTGTGAAAATTAATGGGCACCCAGAGTTTAGAAAGGAACAATAAACTCCAGGTCAGTCGTGGGACTGGTGTGAGAACTCAAAAACAGTTGTTATTTAGGATTCATTTTAAAGTTGGGAAATTCACCGGACCACGCCGCTAACGCGGAACAGGTTTACTCCATGTGAATACCCGTGCATATAAATACGCAATGACCTTTCTAAAATGAAGTTATCATAAGCTCGTCCCACATCACACAATGCAAGCGCATACCAGATGGGCGAGGTTTATCTTATGATAACCAAACATGCTTTCATACGTAAAATCCTCTTTCAAAGCCATAATATATATAGTATGGAAAACATTTCTCAAATAAATGTATTAATCCTAGACGGCATAATACCCCATCCTATTATGTCGCCATATATATATATATATATATATATATATATATATATATATATATATATATATACAAACCAAAATCGTGTGGTACGTATTGGAGATTTGGGTTTCCAACTTGATGATTCCTGGCACGAAAGATCAATTGGAACACAAACGAAATGTAATCAAGGGTTTTTCATCCAGACGCGGACACCAATACAAATCGCGAGGTAGATCAACGGTTTTCGACCAGGCGCGGCCCCCCGAACATACCCTATTCCATAAGTCATAAGTGGTTTCCCACTGCTGCAGCGGTCATCATCAATTCATATATATACACAACCAAACCGCCAGTTTCTCATCATCCGGGTTGTGAGGTTTGTCGATGTCACGTCATACACAAAGCTATGCTTCGATAAGCCATTCTTTGATCATCACTAGCTCGTTTCCTAACTTGGGTATGTCACATTGACAATTCACAACATATCACTGATTTCAATCAATGCATACCCTCTAAGTCCATATGTCTTAGAGACGAGGATAATATATTGCCACAAATCCGATATTCATTAACGGAAATCGGTGCTATGCAGTCAATTTCAATGTCAGACACACCATCCATACAAGACCGTTCTGGGTCTGAACGGAACAACCCGAAAATACTTAAATTTGTTCAGGTCTCATGCAACTCACATCTCGTATCGGGTGGCCTACCCAACCGAGACATTAATCAACAATCAATCTAAACAATTCAAATATTCCCGGTCTTCATTCGTCATTTACTAAGTCCTGAATTGCTTCATAACGTCGTATTATTACTTGGAATGGTTTTCGAACATATGCTCGATCCCGGTCTTTCCAAGTAATAAGCGTACTTTAAACAGTAGCTATGGTTCACACAGGCTTTTCAATTCGAATCTCCTTCCACATAGTTATCAATTCATTTACAACTAAAGATTTGAATTTCTATAATTTCGTACATCTCATTATCATCTTAAATTCTTCTTTGAAATCAAAGAGTATACCTTCGCTTCAATTTCTTACTTTTAATTCCCTCGGATCAAAGATTTTGACTAATTTCCAATTACGATATGAATTTCCACAACTCAATCTTATTGGGTTTCAAGAATGGTATTATTGAAGATACGATTCACGACAGAACCCAAATCAATCGTCATTGAATCATAAATTACACAGAAATTTTATCCACTTATATTCGATATAAATTCTCATAATCAACGAATACTATAAGTAGAATAACGATATAATAATATCTTTCAAATTCCCCAGATAGTATACATTTACATCATGAAGTTCATACCAAATATCGAAGATTATTTCTATCTAGCTTATTTAAATCAAGGTGAGAACCCGTATCTTAATTGAAACGTTTATTCAACTCTTTGACATTAGATCTGGATAGAAATACCATCAACTTATCTTCAATATTAATTTCCGTATCCAACTCATATTATAAGCGGAATAACGGTGAATTACCTTTTAAATTCCTCAGATAATAAGAGTTTTCATTTACCGAACTAATATCAAACATCCGAAGATTTATCTCCAACCATATCCAATTATTTCGTATTAAAAACCCGTATTAGTATCAATTTAAATTCCATATAAAATATTTCTAATACTCTTAAACCTTTGAAAACATTCCACAAATCACTACTTAGTTCGGAAAATCGTTTACGGGTTAAAACTTCAAAATAGATTGTTTTCGAAGAAGCGTTACAGTAGCGTTCCAAAAGTGTTACAAAACAGTTGTCTTAACTATTTTGATCAAAATATCGTTTATCTTAGCCAAAACTTAAACTTTACAATTGAAAACACCTTTTCATAATTTGTAATGATTTTACAATTTTTTTTTCATATTTTTAAATAATTTAAAAATAGTTGTTTATGGTTATGGGCAACAATTGTTCTTACATCGATCTTTTCCAAAACGGTTTCAAACATAACTTGAAAATTATAACTCGAATTTAAAATCTGCTTTCACTCATTTGAAAGTTCTTGTTTATATAAATCAAATGTTTTTCGTTTCATGGAAATCCGATTTAGATTGCAAAAGTTATAAGCGTTTCAAGTTGCATCTAAAATACGTAAATTGTCGTTATGCGACAAGCTCTATTTTTACCATAATAACCATTATTCTACGATACTTCAAAATATCTTAGAAAATCGTTATATCCTTATATAACCCTTTTAAAATCATTTAGATTTACTTTTCAAATTATTTCGATCTAAAATTCAATTTTCATAAACTCCAATTCATTTCTAAATTCAAATAACTTCAAATTAACCTTCCCATTCGTCGGATCAGTTAGGGATAGCCAGGGAGAGCAGGAAACTTCATTTCCAAACCCAAGCCTAGACACTATCCTCTCTGTCATCCTAGAACGTTCTGGTATAATAAAATATTATACTTAAATTTCCAAACCCTATCAAATTAAAATTTTACTTAGAAGAAAATATTTCAATATTTGAAAAATAAATCTTCATTTACATGGAAGGAGATTTTAATTGATTGCCTGCATGATTCCACAACCATAGTGTTGTGTGTGCATCATGCAAAATAAATCAACCATATAAATCGGATGATCATAAAATTATAATCATCACCCATACACATACAATTCAGTTGTGCACAAGCATTACGGTCAATAACGCTTCAGTGTTCAGTGTCATCTAATTACATGCACATCCATTCACACAAGAACATCCATATCCAACCAACAAATAACTATAATTAATCTCAACTAATTATTATTATTCAATAACAACTAATTATTTAATCACTAATAATTTAAATAAATAATTTAATTAGAAGTTCTCACCGAACAACTTTCCAAAACTTTACGTAGACGATCCTAGCTGAACGAACCCTCAGACAATATTTCTACACACCATCTTATTTGCCAATATATATAGATATATTAATCTTATCTCTTTATAAGAGGAGGAGGAAAAAGGCTAAGAAAAATGGTGAAAGGAAGAGGAGAGGTGAATGGCATAGGAAGCCATGGATAAGAAGGGGAGAAGGATGAAAGAAAATGGAAGAAATGAGAAATGGAGAAGGATGGTGAAAAGAGAGGGTTAAGGTGGGTTTATATAGGAAACTTAAAGGTATAAGGAGCTTACACCTCATAGGACACTTGTTCTTTCCTTGTGTCTTTGATTCATGCATGTTAACACATGTTCCTTAAGTGAATAAGGTGGTGACACCTCTTTAGGACACATGTTACATTCATATTAAATCATTTTGCGACATTATTTCTAACACTTATTTTGTGTTACTAACTTGAAATGCTTTTCTAACACTTATTTAAGTCGCAAATAAATAGATAACAATTCTTATACAATTTTATAAATACCATTATAATTTATCAAAATAAATAAGATAATGATCATTCTTGAAAAAAATCATAAAATAAATTATCCTTTACCAAATTCATATTTTACAAATCAATATTATCAAAATTAGAAAATATTATTACTTAAACATAAATCTTATAAATTAAATATAAATTTTCAAAATAAGTTTATTTTTCTTATACAAAATCATATTTAATAAAACAAAACACTTATTCAAAGTTAAAATTTATATTCAAATCTTATAAAAATCAATTTACATTCAGAAAATAAAATTTTATAAATAAAAATCCAAATCAAACTTAGTTAAAATTCTGGGATGTTACACTATTGGATTAACTCTATTGGACTAACGCTATTTGATTAACTCTATTGGACTAACACTATTGATTTACTCATTTCACTTAACTCCTTTCGAATAAACTATATTCGATAACTCCTTTAACTCTATTCGAATAACTATATTCGATTAACTCAATTGATTCTATTCGAATAAACTATATTCGATTAACTCCTTTTACTTTCTATTCGAATAAACTGTATTCGATTTACCCCTTTTAAATAACTCTAATTTGATTTACTCTAACTGATTAACTCTAACTGGTTTAACTATAATTGGTTAACTCTAATTGATTAACTCTAACTGGTTAACTCTAATTTGAATAAAAAATATTTGATTAACTCTATTCAACTAACTCGACTCGACTAACCCCTTTCAAATAACTAATTCGATTTACTAACTTTCGAATACCATATTCGATTTGCTCCCTTCGAATAAACTATTCATTTATAAAGATTTACTTTTAGTAACGAGTCTTCACTTTACAAATGATTTCCTTTTTAGTAACGTTTTCCTTTTTACAACGGTTTCCTTTTTATAGCATCCTATTCAGTTATAAACAAATTTTCCTTTTTATAACTCTATTTATTTTCTAACTATTTCCTATCAATTCTATTTGTAAATGATTATACAAATATTTCCATTTCTGTTATTCTATTTGCAAATGGTTTGCAAATATTTCCTTTTCTAATCTATTCTTTGATTTTATTTTCCCTTTTCTAAATATCTCTTATTTATAAATATTCCAATTTATAAATATTTCTTATTTATAAATATACCATTTATAAATATTTTATTTTCAAATATCACTTTGACAAATTCCCCTTTATCAAATCACGATGAACAATATCGTTCAAACACATATAATTGACAACAAATTATATATCACATCATATATCACAATATATGAAAAACAATAAAATAACCGTTGAGGAATCCAGTTGGATTCCTCCAACCTGTTTCCCTGCATCACAGATGTTACACAATAAAATCAACATCACTTTCAGTTCCATATGATATATTCTGTTAAATAGAATTAATATAGAAATTCAACTAACTGACTAGCAGTTCAATCAAACAGTCAACACAAAGTCAATCAGCCAATACTAACTGTTCTAAAAATACAACATGAAATTATAAATTGTTCAGAGTTAGTGAGATTTACTCACATTGGCGCGTTAACCGTTAAATAATCTGTTTGCGTTCTTTGATTGAGTCATCAATTTATTTCGCCATAAATTGTAACGAGCTTGGATTGACTCGCGGTTGGTTCCATTGTGTAGTGTCCGTCCATACGATCCTGTCGGATCTTGTTTCTCCCAATTCTGACATCGTATGCTAAAATTATAGCTATTACAAGTTAATGCATATATACTATTTAATTTAAACAAACAAATTTCAATTTTCCTAATTGGGCTCACCCTTAGAATAAGGCCCAACCCAACTTCCACAAACCCAGACCTGTCAACATGTTTTCTTCCTCATCCACAGAAGCTCCATCAAACTTAAGCCATCACTGATTATTCATGGAGTCAAACTCCTTTAACCCATCACCGAAATAAAAAACTAAACCCACCATCGAACTCACCTTTGAAACCACTTCCCTCTCATACCCATAACGTTGAACTCGAACGCCCCTTCCCATTTCTATTGACTCAGCAAGAATCACGCTCCAGCAAATTCGAGCGACCCTGTTTGTAACCGAAATCCACCAATCTGCTTCAGACCGTGCGCCTACCTTCCAGAGACCTTGCACGATCCTCCTCGTCGTTCCTTGACTTCTGTATCGACCACCAAAGCCAACCCTAGATCTACGGTTGATTTCGAACCATCCTAAATTCACGTCGAATACTCCAATACCCGGATGGAAATGAAGGGGGCAACTTCAGCATCTCAACTATATACCTTTCTGGATTTATAGTGTTAAGTTTGATTTTCTAAAAATCTTCAAACTCACAAATATTGATTTTTGAGAAAGGAGACTGACGGCCACAAATTCCTTGACCAGAAAGAAACTAGGAATTAGGTTTAGAAAGTTTACGTGTTATATAGGATATTTTTATTAATTAAATACTTGATTATTATATTTAATTTTAAGCAACCGTTGTATGTACTTGTCCTTAAAAATTCTTGTGACAACATACGATACCCAAAAATCATGAAACTGAACATGTAGCTAGAGTTCGACATTACGGTCCCAACGAAATTGGTATCGTCGAATTCCGACTTCATATGCTCACACAACATATTTTTAACTGTCAAAATACTAACTGTTTTTCACTCTAAAAATCTGTGTGGCCACATACTGACTCTAAAAATCACGAAACTGAAAATCTAACAACTATTTGATGTTGCAGATCCAACAAAATTAGTTTCGTCGAATTCCGACTTCGTTTGCAAAAGTGGCTATTTTTAAAGCTCTAAATAGCCTATTTAAATATATAAATATATTTAAATATAATTAAATTTAATATTTAAAATTAAATATTATCGTCTATATTCACTGTGGGATACTATACAGCTCTAGAATATCATATCAGAGTTTATACTTGATATTCCCGAATTCCAGTATATCTCGATATTCAATTTATATCGAAATCCTTTTATAACGTAAATAAAGCATTGCGAGTTTCAAAGGAATTCTATAGCGACTTTTCTAAAATTTGATTTGGACACAAATCAAAATCTATTTGACGAAATCCAGATTTTTCTCTTCCACTAGAAAGATATACTCCACCAGCTCCACACGTTTCTTGTTTCACAGAAATCCGGCTTAAAACGAATCTTGTACATTCAGTTGAAGTTCAAATCGCCAATTTACGAACTGCAGCGCCATTTCAAACTCGATTTTAATTATAATAAAATTATACGTTCAAACTGTCGTTCAAATAATATATTCGTTATTCTAATTCAATTCTAAACTGAATTAAATATCACAGATGATCCAGTTCACACCATATCGCCATTTCAGCCAATTCTGTTTATTTCAGAATTAAATATATTATTTAATTTATTATTTTAATTAAATATTCACCATTATTTAATTCCGCGACCATTTAATTCACTATATCACTATTTGTATAATTAAATAAATTAATTATAATACCTCTACCAATGCGGGTCATTACAATATATCCATTTATATATGAGTAGAGATAAAAGGAAAGAACTAATAATAAATACGCAGACTATTACAACTAAAAAAACTATTGAATCTAAAAAATAAACACAAATTAAATCTAACCTTAGTCAGAAATCTCTTAAAAAACAAATCACTAAAAAACTTATAGTGAGAGTTAGACATCCAATTTAAATGGAAATTAACAATCCTAGTAATTAATATATCAGCGGACACAGAACTCGAATTAAAAAATATCTGGTTCCTCTCCAACCAAATGAACCAACTAATGATAGAGACTAAAGAATCCATAACAAATCTCTGTCTAGCATTATAAGTAGTTCTATAGAAATTCCAATAATCATCAAAATTGCTAAAAGAAATAGAACTACCAAAAACAAAAATCCTAATGATCATAATAAGAATGAAATTAGTAACTCTATAAGAGAAATATAAATGATCAACATCCTCATCCCAAAGACTACAGAAACAACACTTACCTTCAAACACGATGTGCTTATTCTTTAAAAGCTCAACCGTATTAAGCTTCTTATGCATAACCAGCCACATAGGAAACTTAGCTTTAGGAGGAGCATTAGATTTCCAAAGAAACTTAAAAGGGTACACCGAAACACCAGAAAAGTTAATGAACTTATACATAGAATTAACAGAGAAAACTAATCTCCTATCAAAACCCTAACTAATAGAATCACTAGTCTCATCAAGATGGTAAAGGGACAACTTAGCTTTAAGTAAGGCTAATTGCCTTAACATTCCCCTTTCTATAATATTGGCAAAAGAAAAGGCCCACGGGGGTTCCAAATCACCTTTATAAACGTCAAAGATTAAAGCATTCTTAAAGCAACAATTATTATAAAGCTCACTAAACTCAATTTTTAGAGGCAAATGGGAAATCCAAACATCATGTCAAAAGTAAGTAAGATTACCAGAATGAACAGTCAACTTACATCCTAAATTAAACAAATCAAAGCACCTCCGTACGGAATTCCAAAAGAATGATAATCTATTAAGCCAACTAAAACTAGAACCAACAATAAACTCCCCACCAGAATAATAAAATTTGGAAATAATAATCTTCCAGGTAGCCGACACTTCAGGGCATCTATATGTCCAAAGCCTTTTGGCCAGCAAGGAAGAATTAAAATTAAACAAATTAATGATCCCCAAGCCTCCATCCTTCTTAGGCTTACAACATAACTCCCAGTTAACTAGACATTTAAAACCTCTACCACTAGAAACATGAAACACCCCACCTCCGTTAGGGTCACTCTCAAAGGGAATGCCCTAATTTTGGTGGAGGTTTATAAGTATAAGTCACAGATATACAAGACAGATATAAGAACACATATTTTTGAACAGCGGAAAAACAACAACTTTTATTTCATTAAAAATACGTGTTACAACAACCATACCATAATTGTCTTACAATACTTCCAAAAACATAACATCTTCATAACTGTCTTGATTACATTATTTAAAGAAGCATAAAGAAAACATAAATAAACTGCAAAAGTCCCATAGTTGCTGTCCAAAGCCATAGTCCAAAACGAAAAGATCCAAGCAATACATTCTTTCTCTTCAAGCTGGATATGAAGGCTGGTCAAGCTGCGGTATTCCCTCCCTGTGGACCTGGGGGGGGGGGGGGAACGGAAGAGAAGAAGACGAAAGAAAAGTAGAGTCAGACATAAAGCCTGAGTAAGTCTAGGACTATTTAGTCTATGAATAAAGAACTGGGTATGATAAGTATAAACTAGAAATGGGAAAGCACCATAAACTTAGTTAAGTTGTCTAGGGTCGAATATACTATCGTACCCCGTATTAATCTCTGAACCCATATAAACTAGTTCCCAACAGGCACCCCATAATCAGGGTGAAGTGATCCATTTTATGATGATCGGCTCCTACTCGCATAGTTATATGTGTCTTACGGCCCCCGATGTTGTAGTTACCTATGCTGGTCCCACCATGGGGTGTATCAAGTCCCATGGTGGCGGCCCGACACAATCCTAGAATGCACAGGTATGCTACTGGTGCCCAGTGCCTTATTTTTCTGCGTCGGAGTGTGTGCACGCCCGCACCCCGTTAGAACCTACACTGCTGCACCACCGCCGTCGATTTGACCTCTTACAATCAGCCCAGTAATCGTGCCCCACCCTGCCTAGTTTCAGGGTATCATGATACCTTGTAGGGTTACTGCGAAAAGGGTCCCTCGCTACTAGGTTTTCTATTTCTAGCCAACATGCTAAGTTGGTTAAGTGTTTTATAAACCTAACCCCCAATCAGTCTGTTTAGTTTAGCATGTTCCATTTTGATTAAGTATTAATATAATTTACTTAATCCTATCAATCCTGTCTCAGCCTTAATTGTCTTATGAAAGCCTTGACCTCTCACATTAGACAGGTATTGTTGTGGCTGCCTGTTGCCGGTTGGGTCCGGGCAGTCTTACGCCACAACTCAGTCTAACCTCGGGTCCTTATTGGGCTCCGTGTTTAACCACCCATATTGGATAGGTATTGTTGTGACTACTGGACAGCCTGGCGGTTCCGGGCAGGTTTACATCACAACTCAATCCAACCTCGGGTTAAACACATCGTATTTTTCTACATTTACATATTTTGTCTTTCTTCTTTTTATATGTAAATATTTGCGGCCCATTATTCAAATTCATCTTTATTGGTTAAGATTTATTTATGCCACTTAATTTTTTTTCAAAGTTATTGGCGTGCGTCAAACAAGCCAACACATATGTTCTATATTTTTAACCCAAACGTCATTTTCCCCGTTTTATTCGTTCGTTCCAATGTAAGGTGTGTTGGGTTTAATACTTAAACCCAATTTAGCTATATGAAAAGGGGAGGCTATAACATGGTGTTTATAAGGTAACATGAAAAAGGGGAGTGTGAACGCATGAACTTGCAACAAACGATTAAATTAACATTAAATAGGCACATGTGAACTTGCAATTGTAACATCATATAATCATGGCATAACAAGAATCATTTTATCCATATAATCATAGCATAAACAATATTTAAACATAAATCATTCTATTCATATGGTTAATGCATAGACAATACTTAAACATGAATTATTTTATTCATATGATTATGGAATAAGCAGTACTTAAACATGAATTATTCTAATCATATGATAATGGAATAAACTTAAACATGAATCATAGGTTCAACTAACCATGTAAACTTGAAATTAAGAATCTAACTAAATTAGATATCATTATTATTGGCACAGGGTCTTGACTAGAAATATAAGCCTATATTTTTATTTAGGCATGATATAAACTAATCGTGTTCATAAAATCACTACATGTTAACAAAAAGGTACTTACTTTTGTCACTAATACAAAAGTATGGTTCAACTAGAATTATCCCAACCTAATTCTTATATGAATCATGGTTTTCATTCTATTCATAGAATTATAGCATAAACATATCTAAACTTACATCATGGTTTTTATTTTATCTATGTAAACTTGCAAGAGGAATGTAACTCTAATGTAATTCTAATGTAACTTATGATAACAACATGAGCCTAAAAACAAGTTTTTCAATTGGGCATAATAACGAACATAGTTTAGTCATGTTCATAAAATTAATACAAATTTACAAAGATGCGTGCTTTTGTCACTATCACAAAAATATGATTTTTATACTTGAACTATGATGCCAATTTCAACATAACCTTCATATGAATCATAATACTTAAGTGGATCAAATTACACTAAAGATGACCATAGAATTATACATCATGTTGTCATAACAATAGATCATAGACTTGCATGAATTTCAAAATAAACTATTACAACATATAGTTGTTGTTTCAACATGAATCTTATACTTGCATTTACCAAATGGGTGTTGTAAATAACTACCACAAACATGTAGTTTTCAATATGAATCATATGCTTGCATAAGTCCCAATCAAAATTCCACAACATGTGGTTGTCAACATAAGCCACATACTTGTATGAATCAAACCATAGTATTGCCAAATCGTTTAGAATCAAAATAACATACAAATATAATTCATTATCGCCACAATTCCATTTCGTTTCCAATGCAAATCGCGTACTTGCAAATATCCAATCGTATACCATAATATTCCCAAATCGTTTTGCATCAAAGCAACATACAAATATAGATTATTATCGCCACAATTCCATTTCTTACATTACACAAATCAACACAATTATTTAATTCATATCGGAATAGCACTCTACTTACAGCGTATGGAGAATCTTCAATTCAGAAATCTGAATTCTGAATTTGGAGTTGCTATCCTTTGTTGTAGGCATTGCTTTGGTTTGATTTACGTTGTTTTAAGCTTTGAATTATCTCCTAGTTGTCTCTCTATTTCTGACAGCTATCTTCAGTCTCTCCTCAGCAGCATGACGGTCTCATCTCCATTTTAGTTTATGTGAATTAGGGTTAGCCTTAGGTCCTTTTATAGAGTTTGTGAGTTGATTTAGACCGTCGATGAAGCTTGGTTCAATGATAGCCGTTCGTTTGAAGGAGAGACCAACCAGGAGCTGACACCTACCCCTAGTGACAAGGCAAGGCTCAGAAAATCGACCAAACACAGACCTGGCCAGCCAGGACTTGACCAGACCTAACTAGCAGGTCATTTTTGACCTGGGCGCACTTGGCAGGTGCGCCAGGTCAAAAATGTACTGGCGCACTTCCCAAGTGCGCCAGTGCATTTTTGTTCTGGCGCACTTCCCAAGTGCGCCAGTGCATTCTGACCCGTTTTCCGGTTTTTCGCCCAACTTCGTTCGTCCATATCTTCTTCATACGATATCCGTTTTACGCAAACTCGGACTCTATCTCAAGCAGAATTCCGAGACAAACGCAATGGCGTATCCCTTTTCCCTTAATTCTCTGATTTGAAATTAGTTATACTTTAATTTATGAATTTCACGGTTATAGAATACACGGGGTGTTACATTCTCCCCCACTTAAAAGGATTTCGTCCCCGAAATCTTCAAGTTAGGAAGAATGTATATCCTAACATCCAAACCTCCGTCTACTCATCCATCAAACACGAGCATCCATTGTCCTTAAAAGACTTCTAATGCTTCATGATCATATGCGAAGTGTGTGTGTACATGTACTTATCTAATGCAAAATCAGGCGGTCTACTGATTCAGTTGACCTCCTTAATGCGAATTATGTAAGTGCTATGAATCCATTATGTATGCAAATCCTCCTATTCATGATTCTACATGAGTGCACAATCATTCATATAAATGCAACATCCATATGACAACACATTAAAGTTCAACCATATACGAATGCAAACATATATGCACATGCAATATGAAGTGACTGAGCCAATCTAAAACCTAGATTGTGTGTGTATATGCAACCACGAGCAACCACTAGCAATCACTTGCAACCACTTGCAACCATCAATCATAACATGTCTCAAACACATGTTTACACCCAATTGTTCCTATCTAAAGGTATAGTCGAATGATAGAAGCAAGTAAAGACTTTGTGCCCATTAGGCAATGTCAAAACTGGAAATCTATGCCATATATATATTTACTAGGAGAAGAATTCTCTAAGCATCAGCCCCGAAGACCGAAATCAACATCAGACTAACACCCAAAGAATTACTCAACCCAACCACTATATATGTGCCTTGTTCTCTGAGCTTTGTAAACCAAAGCTCTGATACCAACTGTGACGAGAAGGAATTTCGCTCGGTCCGAACCAGTCGCTAAACCGACCCAGACCGTTCGAAACACCCTATCGTTTGAGAACACGACAAAGTAGAACGCATACAGAAGAACATTTCATTGTATATTACAACAATGCATCAGATTACAAGAATATACAGAGTATAAATGAATATTACACAGAAATATCAGAGATTTAAATTACATTTAAATACATCGCAGCGGAAAATAATACAATACACAACTAGAATGAGATATACGGATACAAAGCTTTCCGGATATCGTTCCAGCTGTAAACCAGGATCCTGTGAATATAAATCTGCAAAACCAAAACTACTAGCTGCCCATGTCAAAATAAGGGCACCCAGAGTTTAGGTTAAAACAATAAACTCCAGGTCAGTCATGGGACTGGTGTGAGAACTAAAACAGTTAATCTTTATTTTTAAATTTAGGTAAATCAAGGGACCACGCCATATAACACGGAACGGGTTTCCTCCCAAGAATACCAGTGCATAAAACAAATAGCGCAATGCTAAATAAAGAAAAATGAAGCTGTTATAAGACCCAGGGTCCTATCACACAATGCAACGCAAGCCGGGGGATAGGGTTTTTACCTTATAACAGCCAAAGAATGCTTGATACGTTTAAAACAAATCATTTGATACTATTTTAAGTGCATAGTGTATAAAACAACTTCAAATCATAAGTATCAATCATAGGCGGCATGAGTGCCCCATCCCACTATGTCGCCATACTAGGCTCTACAAACAAAACCGCAAATGTCACGTATTGGGAAATTGGATTTCCATCTATGAACCGAGGCAAAAGATAGTCCTCAACCGATTCGAGACAATCTAGCCCATGTCTCAGGATCAGAAAGCATCAACCCTTTAGATCGTCAGGGCCGGTCCACCGATGTGGATTATTATGCCTGAACAATACGTCTCTCTGCCCTTTGGGGCGTAAACGAGCCAACTAAATGACTCCATTGGTTCGAGAACGACCGATCAATCCGAGGCGCCTCGCAACAGCAACAACCACATAAGTCAAACTCGTCAGGGCGTGTAAAACCACTGACGCCACTTCTAACTAGAAAGAAACGCATGCCCTCCCTGAGGTCCGTCTCCCGTTTTTGGTTCATACCGGGTGTGAAACTCGCGAAGTAAACGTTACACAAAGCTACGCCACAAAGGCCTTGCTTTGATCATCACTACAAGACTTTGCTTTTCAACAGAAGCCTCGATCAATTGCCACTTAGGCATGCCACATAGGCAATTCACTCCATGCGTTTGATATCCATCAATATATAACCCCTGAGCTCGTACGTCTCAGAGAAGGGCGTTAAGCAAGGGAATAAATTCTCCGCCGCCAAACAGATATATATTTAATAGAGATCAATCACACGGACTAAAATCCAATGTCAGACACACAGTCCATTTACAAGTTCGTTCTGGGTCTGAACGAAACCGGAGGCACCTAGTACCCCGCATATCCATCGATCTCCAAGTACGTCTGGACGATCACCAACTGTTTCCATCTTCTTGGGTGTACAGCCCAATCAAGATCATCAGTAATTATCCAAACGACGTGAAGACCTCCGGTCTTCGACCATCGTCTTCATCTTCGACTTATCGTCGTATCAGTTATTCAGAATGGGATAAACCCGGTCTTTCCGAATAACTCGCGTACATTTTAAATAAGTGTTACACAAACACAACATACGCCTCATTCCAATTCATCAGTCACTAACCGTAAATTAATCAAGAGAATAATTCCCCAAATATTAACCCCGAAGGCCGAAACCAACATCAGGTCAATATCCAGAAAACCATTCTGCTTGGCTAACCGACAGTTAGTTTCTAAATTTCACGTTCATAGGGAAAGGTTCCCATTAATTTTATCCAAGATAAATTCCTTGAATTTATTCTTTATTCTATTCTTTTGAATTTCGATTCAACTAGCCGGGATTAACGAAACTTACCGAAGTAATCATTTGTTTAATTTCCCAATCCCAACCTATTTATCCCATGAAGTAAAACTGGTAATACTTCATATCTAACACCACAGTGTTATCGGTAAATTCAATTACCATTTCCCGTTCAAATCTAATTAAAGATTTAACTATCGCCTGGAGCAAAACTGGTGATACTCCATTCTCGATTATTTCAATCTAATTAAAGATTCATTAAAACTCCACTTAGTTTTAATCGTTAACTGGGTTAAAGAATCAGTGTCATTTAAAACACGGTTCACGATAAACCCAAAATCACATTCATTAATTATCGGGTTAAAGAACAAGTGTTATTTAAAACACTGTTCACGATAAACCCAAAGATCAATATCAATTCAATTCCAATTAAATATTATTTAATTGGTACACTTCATTAAATCTAAATAAAAAGATTTAATCTTTTCTCAACTGGGTTCAAGAACAGTGTTAGTGAAGACACCATTCACGACAAACCCAAATCACATTTTATATTCAATATAAGGCTCTGAATAGAAAATATATCGGCTTATATTCAATATCAATTCTACGATTAACAAATGTCGTATTGGAAATAACGATATAAATGTATATCTTTCAAATTTCCGTAACAACATTCGTATAATCACGAATTCCAACATCGAAATATTCCGAAGACAATTTCGATTCAAATCCACTCCAATGCAATCATTGGATATTCTGGTTATTTTTAAAACCCTTTTTAAATTCAATTTATTTACTTAAAAATAAATAGAATTATAATTCTAGTTCAAAACTAGTTCATTTCGATAAAAATCTATTTTTATCTTTTCAAATATGGAGTTTTTCACTCCAATTCTTTCTAAATCATTTCTTATGATTTTACACAAATTATTATTATTATTAATAATTTTATCGAGGCCTGTACAGTCGATTTTCATCAACGGTCATCGAACTGCACTTACAGCGACCTTTTTCAAATTTGATTTGGACATAATTCCAAATCCAACCGTTAGATTTCTAATTTCTAATATTCGTTAGAAAGATCTTTTCGATACGAACCCAACGGTTCCGGTTTTAGGAGAATCCGACGGTCGGATCTCCCGTAATATTCGTTCGAAGTTAATGGTCGAAATTCGCGAACTGCCGCGGCGCGGCGCGTTCTATTCAGGCCATTATATTATATATATTATATATATAATATATATTTCGTCGATTTCTATTCAAAACGAATTATATAAATAGTTTTAAATTCGTTTCAAAAGCAATTTCAACTTCCTTTTCAATTCAAATCAAAATTGAATTCTTCTTTATAAATTCGTTTTAAAATTCATTTCTATTCAATTCAAATTTCAATTCAATTTCAATTCATTTCAATTCACTTTCAATTCAATTTGAAATCGTTTTCAATTCAATTTATTTCGAAATCGTTTTCAATTCAATTTATTTCGAAATCGTTTTCAATTCAATTCATTTCGAAATCGTTTTCAATTCATTTCATTTCGAAATTATTTTCAATTCATTTCATTTCGAAATCGTTTTCAATTCAATTCATTTCATTTCGAACTCGTTAAGATCGTTATAAATATCGTTCACGTCATAATGGCGTCAATCTAATCAACACGGCTTCATAAATTTCTATTTTCAAATATTCTATTTCAAATATTTCTTTTTCAAAATAGATGTTATTATCAAAATATTTCGTTCAACACATGACCAATCTCAATGGATGAGTACTGTCAACACATGAACCTTTATTTTATAATATTCTTTATTTTTCAAATTGGAATGAGGCCCAATCAATTACCATATAAAGTTAATTATATGGATTTTCATACAACACATGTATAATAGCATTGAAAAATAATCAACCATCAACCAAAGTGCACTACACTGTATAAGCATCAAATATAGATATCTAGTGCTTATAACAGCCTGTCAATCAATCGATCGACATTTTTAATCAATCAGGATGAGTGAACTTCAAATTTCATCCTAACACCCGTGTGGGGTTTCAAACAATCAAACACATATTTTATTTGTGCAGTTGGGCGATGTGTAAAATTTATCATCCCAATCAATGTCATTCAAATAGGTGTACATAAACAAACCGTCCGGTTTGTAAATGAATATTTATTTATTCACATTCACGTTAAAAATTATATTTTTAACGATAAAACATTTTATTTTAACATATGAATTTCTATTCAGTTCATTTAGTAAATAAAATGATATTTTTATTTTCTAACATATTTTAGAAAATTTCGGCGGCATAACGGCACGATACTAGAAACGGGACGAGGCCTAGCCTTATCCCCGATCTAGTGAAGGCCCACGCCATTCACACATCAATCAAATCCATTCATTTCACCAAACAATTCAATTTCAATCAAATAATCCAACTAATCTATGCAACCAAACAAACAAGTCCATGGTCTGTGGACGATTGTGTCAGGTGCTACTAAGCACCGTCTGCATCCTAGTATATATATATAACTAGAAAAGAAATTGAAAGGTGAGAAATTCTCACAAATAGCTATCCAAGCATCCTGACTCTTCTTTGATAGAAATCTTCATCGTCATCGCATCTTCGTTGCTGTAGCCACTACATATGTAAAAATCGAATTTTTTACTTCGTTATTCAATATATAAAAATCGAATTTTTACTTCGAAGTTCAATATATAAAAATCACATTTTTAATTCGAAGTTCAATATATAAAAATCACATTTTTAATTCGAAGTTCAATATATAAAAATCACATTTTTAATTCGAAGTTCAATATATAAAAATCACATTTTTAATTCCTAAAATACCCTATTTGTATTAACACTAAAAACATAAATAAACAAAGCTTCATTCGATAAAAATCGCATCTTTGTTCGATTTAAAAATCAATATCAAATAATATGATAAATAAATTAATATTAAATCACCTTTCCTCGCTGAGCTAGGAGGGAGGGGTTTTAGGGTTCTATTTCGGATCTGGAAGCATCGGAGGGGGTGCATTCGCCGGCGCCGGACTGCAGGGGGGAGTGCTGGAGGCGGTTGACCTCCTGAGGTGGCGCGGGGACAGAGGGCGGCGGTGTGAGGTGGTGGGTGGTTTCGTGGGTTCTGGAACTCGCGACAGGGAGAGGCTCGATCGCCGGAGGTGTAAGGGGGGGGGGGGAGCAAAAGATCGTCGGCGCGAAGGGAGGGGGGCGGTGGCTTGCGGTACGAGGAGGCGGAGGGACGATTTCGAGATCCGACTTCTTTTTTTTTCGTTTTGATTCTGAGGAATGAACGGGGGGGCCAGACAGAAATAGGGGAAGAGGGAGAGAGAGTGTTTTATATTTTTTTTTATTTATGAAAAAGTTGACTTTTACATACGACCTCTAAACGAGGTCCACCGC
This sequence comes from Allium sativum, assembly GCA_030737875.1. Classification (NCBI taxonomy): domain Eukaryota; kingdom Viridiplantae; phylum Streptophyta; class Magnoliopsida; order Asparagales; family Amaryllidaceae; genus Allium; species Allium sativum. The sequence goes on from CM060918.1 coordinate 49,751,550, forward strand.
TTGACGTCCATAGTGTTTTACCCCCATTCCGAACACAATGGGATATGCATCGCAGGTTGATTCGATCGTTTGAATCAGTTTTCGTTGAATTTACATTTAAATTACTATATTGAATTTTAAACGTACATTTTAAATTACCGGGGTCACATACTAACTCTAAAAATTCCAGAAAAATATTTTCTAGCTTCGTATTGACGATACGGTCCTAACAAAACTAATTTCGTCGAATTCCGAGGCCGTTTGAAAAATGGCCAATTTCCAGTCGATTAAAATCGACTGAAACTGGTCAAACGCGTTTTCCTTTGCCACGCTCACATATTGACCCGAAAAATTATGAAATTTGAAACCTAGCAATAACTTGACATCACGGACCCAACAAAACTAGTTTCGTTGAAATCCGAGGTCATTTGCAAAATGTCCATTTTTAAGGGCCTGAATTCCATAGCGACTATTCAGAATTTTCAACTGGACATATCTTTTGATTCCCGCTATGAAATTTTGATTTTTCGGATTCGTTGGAAAGATGCTATCAATTAGATCCTATCATTTTTGGTTTCACTAAAATCCGGATTGTTTTGCACACGGTACATTCAATTGAAGTTTGAAATCGAATTATCGAATACCGCGCCATTTTCAATTCTATTTATAATTATATATAAATATTTATATTCTAACGACGACGCGTATAATATATACGTTCGAATTATATTCAAAATAAATTTCACGTCGATATTATTTAAAATAATTCATTTTAAGTAATCAAAATTCGCTAAAATGGCCAAAATAAAATTTTTAAATTGGCCCAGATTTTCGGGTTATTACAATCTCCCCCACTTAAAACTTTTCGTCCCCGAAAAGGAACAAAGTCGAAAGTGGTTTGATTAATAAGCTCTACACTCGATCTGGCTTCCATTCTCCAACTCTTTAGTTTCTGAGAATTTTCAAAATTTCAAAAATTTGGCTAACACCCTAAATTTTCGAAAAATTTCGCCATAACCTCCCCTGCAATGGGAGCATCGAGGAATTTCAAATAGCTTCCCCGGTCCTTCAGATCTCAAAAAGAAAAAGAAAAAGCCAAGCGGCTAGCCAATAGGCTCATAAAATCATCATCACCCAAACAAAACAGTAAATTATGTAGTAAACATGTACCTGTTTGTCGGGCAAACATTTTATTCTCTGGCTCTAGCCTCCTTGCTATGACCTGTTCAATGTAAGTATACGCATATGCAAGCATATGCGACCAAATTTCAAAATAGTTCAATATTTGATTCAATTAGGCTAAATGGTTCAAAATCATCAAACAAATAAACAAGCAACACAAACATCAATCAATTAGTGAATTAGAGTCTCAAATTCATAATTTTGATACATATACAAAAATCATGTTTTTGATGCCAAATCACAACAATAGGACTTATCTAATTTTTGGTTCTCACACCAGTCAATAGGAAATATATAGATATCACACCTTCGAAACACGAATACCAATTCTGATGATGTTCGAACTATCATCAGAATCATCTTCGGGCGACTAGAGTGTGATTCTATATCTATCCAGTATATTAAAACTTCGAATAGACGCTAGCTAGGCGCATACGCAAAATCTTTATATATTGGACTGTCCTAATCAATATAAATAAATAATCAAATACGATTAAGCGATTTAGATTTTCAAAACTAAATTTGTTTTCATTTGAAAAATATACTCTTCACACTCGTTCTAGGATACTACTGATCCCATCTCTAGCGAGTCATTCTAATTGGATATTACTAATCCAATATCTGATGAATTCCTTCGTATGGTTCTAATGTGCCTTGTTCTCTGAGCTTTGTAAACCAAAGCTCTGATACCAACTGTGACGAGAAGGAATTTCGCTCGGTCCGAACCAGTCGCTAAACCGACCCAGACCGTTCGAAACGCCCTATCGTTTGAGAACACGACAAAGTAGAACGCATACAGAAGAACATTTCATTGTATATTACAACAATGCATCAGATTACAAGAATATACAGAGTATAAATGAATATTACACATAAATATCAGAGATTTAAATTACATTTAAATACATCGCAGCGGAAAATAATACAATAAACAACTAGAATGAGATATACGGATACAAAGCTTTCCGGATATCGTTCCAGCTGTAAACCAGGATCCTGTGAATATAAATCTGCAAAACCAAAACTACTAGCTGCCCGTGTCAAAATAAGGGCACCCAGAGTTTAGGTTAAAACAATAAACTCCAGGTCAGTCATGGGACTGGTGTGAGAACTAAAACAGTTAATCTTTATTTTTAAATTTAGGTAAATCAAGGGACCACGCCGTATATCACGGAACGGGTTTCCTCCCAAGAATACCAGTGCATAAAACAAATAGCGCAATGCTAAATAAAGAAAAATGAAGCTGTTATAAGACCCAGGTCCTATCACACAATGCAACGCAAGCGGGGGGATAGGGTTTTTACCTTATAACAGCCAAAGAATGCTTGATACGTTTAAAACAAATAATTTGATACTATTTTAAGTGCATAGTGTATAAAACAACTTCAAATCATAAGTATCAATCATAGGCGGCATGAGTGCCCCATCCCACTATGTCGCCATACTAGGCTCTACAAATAAAACCGCAAATGTCACGTATTGGGAAATTGGATTTCCATCTATGAACCGAGGCAAAAGATAGTCCTCAACCGATTCGAGACAATCTAGTCCATGTCTCAGGATCAGAACGCATCAACCCTTTAGATCGTCAGGGCCGGTCCACCGATGTGGATTATTATGCCTGAACAATACGTCTCTCTGCCCTTTGGGGCGTAAACGAGCCAACTAAATGACTCCATCGGTTCGAGAACGACCGATCAATCCGAGGCGCCTCGCAACAGCAACAACCACATAAGTCAAACTCGTCAGGGCGTGTAAAACCACTGACGCCACTTCTAACTAGAAAGAAACGCATGCCCTCCCTGAGGTCCGTCTCCCGTTTTTGGTTCATACCGGGTGTGAAACTCGCGAAGTAAACATTACACAAAGCTACGCCACAAAGGCCTTGCTTTGATCATCACCACAAGACTTTGCTTTTCAACAGAAGCCTCAATCAATTGCCACTTAGGCATGCCACACAGGCAATTCACTCCATGCGTTTGATATCCATCAATATATAACCCCTGAGCTCGTACGTCTCAGAGAAGGGCGTTAAGCAAGAGAATAAATTCTCCGCCGCCAAACAGATATATATTTAATAGAGATCAATCACACGGACTAAAATCCAATGTCAGACACACAGTCCATTTACAAGTTCGTTCTGGGTCTGAACGAAACCGGAGGCACCTAGTACCCCGCATATCCATCGATCTCCAAGTACGTCTGGACGATCACCAACTGTTTCCATCTTCTTGGGTGTACAGCCCAATCAAGATCATCAGTAATTATCCAAACGACGTGAAGACCTCCGGTCTTCGACTATCGTCTTCATCTTCGACTTATCGTCGTATCAGTTATTCAGAATGGGATAAACCCGGTCTTTCCGAATAACTCGCGTACATTTTAAATAAGTGTTACACAAACACAACATACGCCTCATTCCAATTCATCAGTCACTAACCGCAAATTAATCAAGAGAATAATTCCCCAAATATTAACCCCGAAGGCCGAAACCAACATCAGGTCAATATCCAGAAAACCATTCTGCTTGGCTAACCGACAGTTAGTTTCTAAATTTCACGTTCATAGGGAAAGGTTCCCATTAATTTTATCCAAGATAAATTCCATGAATTTATTCTTTATTCTATTCTTTTGAATTTCGATTCAACTAGCCGGGATTAACGAAACTTACCGAAGTAATCATTTGTTTAATTTCCCAATCCCAACCTATTTATCCCATGAAGTAAAACTGGTAATACTTCATATCTAACACCGCAGTGTTATCGGTAAATTCAACTACCATTTCCCGTTCAAATCTAATTAAAGATTTAACTATCGCCTGGAGCAAAACTGGTGATACTCCATTCTCGATTATTTCAATCTAATTAAAGATTCATTAAAACTCCACTTAGTTTTAATCGTTAACTGGGTTAAAGAATCAGTGTCATTTAAAACACGGTTCACGATAAACCCAAAATCACATTCATTAATTATTGGGTTAAAGAACAAGTGTTATTTAAAACACTGTTCACGATAAACCCAAAAATCAATATCAATTCAATTCCAATTAAATATTATTTAATTGGTACACTTCATTAAATCTAAATAAAAAGATTTAATCTTTTCTCAACTGGGTTCAAGAACAGTGTTAGTGAAGACACCATTCACGACAAACCCAAATCACATTTTATATTCAATATAAGGCTCTGAATAGAAAATATATCGGCTTATATTCAATATCAAATTCTACGATTAACAAATGTCGTATTGGAAATAACGATATAAATATATATCTTTCAAATTTCCGTAACAACATTCGTATAATCACGAATTCCAACATCGAAATATTCCGAAGACAATTTCGATTCAAATCCACTCCAATGCAATCATTGGATATTCTGGTTATTTTTAAAACCCTTTTTAAATTCAATTTATTTACTTAAAAATAAATAGAATTATAATTCTAGTTCAAAACTAGTTCATTTCGATAAAAATCTATTTTTATCTTTTCAAATATGGAGTTTTTCACTCCAATTCTTTCTAAATCATTTCTTATGATTTTACACAAATTATTATTATTAATAATAATTTTATCGAGGCCTGTACAGTCGATTTTCATCAACGGTCATCGAACTGCACTTACAGCGACCTTTTTCAAATTTGATTTGGACATAATTCCAAATCCAACCGTTAGATTTCTAATTTCTAATATTCGTTAGAAAGATCTTTTCGATACGAACCCAACGGTTCCGGTTTTAGGAGAATCCGACGGTCGGATCTCCCGTAATATTCGTTCGAAGTTAATGGTCGAAATTCGCGAACTGCCGCGGCGCGGCGCGTTCTATTCAGGCCATTATATTATATATATTATATATATAATATATATTTCGTCGATTTCTATTCAAAACGAATTATATAAATAGTTTTAAATTCATTTCAAAAGCAATTTCAACTTCCTTTTCAATTCAAATCAAAATTGAATTCTTCTTTATAAATTCGTTTTAAAATTCATTTCTATTCAATTCAAATTTCAATTCAATTTGAATTCATTTCAATTCGCTTTCAATTCAATTTGAAATCGTTTTCAATTCAATTTATTTCGAAATCGTTTTCAATTCAATTTATTTCGAAATCGTTTTCAATTCAATTCATTTCGAAATCGTTTTCAATTCATTTCATTTCGAAATTGTTTTCAATTCATTTCATTTCGAAATCGTTTTCAATTCAATTCATTTCATTTCGAAATCGTTAAGATCGATATAAATATCGTTCATGTCATAATGGCGTCAATCTAATCAACACGGCTTCATAAATTTCTATTTTCAATTATTCTATATCAAATATTTCTTTTTCAAAATAGTTGTTATTATCAAAATATTTCGTTCAACACATGACCAATCTCAATGGATTAGTACTGTCAACACATGAACCTTTATTTTATAATATTCTTTATTTTTCAAATTGGAATGAGGCCCAATCAATTACCATATAAAGTTAATTATATGGATTTTCATACAACACATGTATAATAGCATTGAAAAATAATCAACCATCAACCAAAGTGCACTACACTGTATAAGCATCAAATATAGATATCTAATGCTTATAACAGCCTGTCAATCAATCGATCGACATTTTTAATCAATCAGGATGAGTGAACTTCAAATTTCATCCTAACACCCGTGTGGGGTTTCAAACAATCAAACACATATTTTATTTGTGCAGTTGGGCGATGTGTAAAATTTATCATCCCAATCAATGTCATTCAAATAGGTGTACATAAACAAACCGTCCGGTTTGTAAATGAATATTTATTTATTCACATTCACGTTAAAAATTATATTTTTAACGATAAAACATTTTATTTTAACATATGAATTTCTATTCAGTTCATTTAGTAAATAAAATGATATTTTTATTTTCTAACATATTTTAGAAAATTTCGGCGGCATAACGGCACGATACTAGAAACGGGACGAGGCCTAGCCTTATCCCCGATCTAGTGAAGGCCCACGCCATTCACACATCAATCAAATCCATTCATTTCACCAAACATTTCAATTTCAATCAAATAATCCAACTAATCTATGCAACCGAACAAACAAGTCCATGGTCTGTGGACGATTGTGTCGGGTGCTACTAAACACCGTCTGCATCCTAGTATATATATATATAACTAGAAAAGAAATTGAAAGGTGAGAAATTCTCACAAATAGCTATCCAAGCATCCTGACTCTTCTTTGATAGAAATCTTCATCGTCATCGCATCTTCGTTGCTGTAGCCACTACATATGTAAAAATCGAATTTTTTACTTCGTTATTCAATATATAAAAATCGAATTTTTACTTCGAAGTTCAATATATAAAAATCACATTTTTAATTCGAAGTTCAATATATAAAAATCACATTTTTAATTCGAAGTTCAATATATAAAAATCACATTTTTAATTCGAAGTTCAATATATAAAAATCACATTTTTAATTCGAAGTTCAATATATAAAAATCACATTTTTAATTCCTAAAATACCCTATTTGTATTAACCCTAAAAACATAAATAAACAAAGCTTCATTCGATAAAAATCGCATCTTTGTTCGATTTAAAATTCAATATCAACTAATATGATAAATAAATTAATATTAAATCACCTTTCCTCGCTGAGCTAGGAGGGAGGGGTTTTAGGGTTCTATTTCGGATCTGGAAGCATCGGAGGGGGTGCATTCGCCGGCGCCGGACTGCAGGGGGGAGTGCTGGAGGCGGTTGACCTCCTGAGGTGGCGCGGGGACAGAGGGCGGCGGTGTGAGGTGGTGGGTGGTTTCGTGGGTTCTGGAACTCGCGACAGGGAGAGGCTCGATCGCCGGAGGTGTAAGGGGGGGGGAGCAAAAGATCGTCGGCGCGAAGGGAGGGAGGGCGGTGGCTTGCGGTACGAGGAGGCGGAGGGACGATTTCGAGATCCGACTTCTTTTTTTTTTTTTTATGAAAAAGTTGACTTTTACATATGACCTCTAAACGAGGTCCACCGCTTGACGTCCATAGCGTTTTACCCCCATTCCGAACACAATGGGATATGCATCGCAGGTTGATTCGATCGTTTGAATCAGTTTCCGTTGAATTTACATTTAAATTACTATATTGAATTTTAAACGTACATTTCAAATTACCGGGGTCACATACTAACTCTAAAAATTCCAGAAAAATATTTTCTAGCTTCGTATTGACGATACGGTCCTAACAAAACTAGTTTCGTCGAATTCCGAGGCCGTTTGAAAAATGGCCAATTTCCAGTCGATTAAAATCGACTGAAACTGGTCAAACGCGTTTTCCTTTGCCACGCTCACATATTGACCCGAAAAATTATGAAATTTGAAACCTAGCAATAACTTGACATCACGGACCCAACAAAACTGGTTTCGTCGAAATCCGAGGTCATTTGCAAAATGTCCATTTTTAAGGGCCTGAATTCCATAGCGACTATTCAGAATTTTCAACTGGACATATCTTTTGATTCCCGCTATGAAATTTTTATTTTTCGGATTCGTTGGAAAGATGCTATCAATTAGATCCTATCATTTTTGGTTTCACTAAAATCCGGATTGTTTTGCACCCGGTACATTCAATTGAAGTTTGAAATCGAATTATCGAACTACCGCGCCATTTTCAATTCTATTTATAATTATATATAAATATTTGTATTCTAACGACGACGCGTATAATATATACGTTCGAATTATATTCAAAATAAATTTCACGTCGATATTATTTAAAATAATTCATTTTAAGTAATCAAAATTCGCTAAAATGGCCAAAATAAAAATTTTAAACTGGCCCAGATTTTCGGGTTATTACAATGATGGACTCCTTTTAGGTCACAAGGGAGTCCCTTCCTAAGACCAACCCGTATCCTATAAAACCCAAAAAGTTTGGTCAAACCAACGAACACCCTCGAGCCCCAACATGTGTTACTAAAAGATGAGTCATACTCCCTATGGGGTTTGCAATAGAAATTGGATTGAGAATAGGACCGAGAGGATATATACAAAAGATAGCATGCAAGTAAGCTCTACAGGAAGAGAGGGATCAAGGATATACTCTTAAGAAGAGATATGATGCACGAATCTAGTCTTCAATCTTCTAAGTCGCATTCCTTGAGCTTAACTCCATTATGCTTTGTCCGTCTTTAACTTCACAATTTCGTAGCTTCTTAATTCTTGTTTCCAAAATATGAGTTGGAACCTATTTCACTATTGCCTCTCGTTCCTCTTTCACTTACTCTACTTCTAGTATACTCAGCTCAAACATAACGGCGTACTCATGGTTTCATGCAAGCTCTCCAAAATTCACTAGTGAATTTTAGATCTCGTCCACTTACTATCAGGTATTCCACGTAGCAGAACTATCTCTTGGAAATAAATGCCAGCTATGTTGCCAAATGTACTTACTAAGGTGATTCTCCACAACTCATGCATAAGTGAAATGAACCTTCTGCCTTAGTGGCGAACACTACTGGAGCGCCCCATTCTGAAATGCTCCTTCTAATGAACCCCTTCTCTAGAAGCTTCTTTAATCTGTTTACTGAGCTCTTTCCTTTCCCGTGGAGCCATGTGTCTAACGGGCGACACAACGGGCTTTGCATTATCTACAAGATGTATACGGAAGTCTATCTCCCGCTTCGGAGGCAAGCCCTTCACCTCTTCAAAGACATCCGGATATTCCCGGACCACTCTAATCGATTGCAAATTTTCAACAGAGGCATCTAGCGATTCAAGGTAACTAAGCATAACCGCATACGAGAGATTACAAGAAATTTCCAAAGTATTACCGAGCTGGGTTAGGAGCCTAACAACCCTTTTCTCACAATCCATGCCCAGAATCAAACCATATCCCGAAAAGCCCAAAACAAAGGCACTACATTGAAATTCTATGCTTAGAATAGAAATTTTCAATCCCAAACAGATCATAGACAAATGAGCTGGGCCCCCAATTGGGTTTGAAACAATTAAGGGGTCCTCTACCATACTAGTTTTTAGGTGCAGAGATTCTAACTAAAGCAGACGAGATAAAGGAGTGTGACGCGCCGGAATCAAATAAAGTGCGAATGGGTGATCATAAAGATAAACTACACTTTCTACAGAAGTATTTATACCTCGTTTCTTTGGGCAGTCCTTAGCCATGTGGCCTGTTTCACCGCAAGAAAAGTACCCACCATTCATCTTGGCCTTCTTTTTCCGGCAATCTTTCACTAAGTGCCCCCACTTTGCCACAGAATTTACACTTCCTCTTCTCTCGGGACTTGTTGTCTTTCCCGCCCTTCTCAAAGTCTGTCTTCTCAGGGCAGTCTATGCTGATGTGTCTAGTCTCCCCACAATGAAAACATTCTCCTTGCTTTCTTTTCCTCTTTCTACAATCCTTGGCTATGTGCCCTTCCGTACCACAAAAATTGCATTTCCTTTTTTCCTGTTTCTTATTATTACTGTTACGATCCTTTCTTGTTTGACTATTATTCGTCTTCCTACTCTGGGACTCTTCCGCTTGCTGGTTCACGTGGAGGAGGAGGAGTGAAAGCGTCAGCAGCTGGGGAGTAAGGTCTCCAGACATGCTGAAACACAAAGGGTAGATTCAAAATGAAGGATAAGAGATAGTACCTATGGCTTTGGGGAGGGGACTTTGCCTTTTAAAATAAAATAATATTTTATCTTTTAAAAATGCTTCTTTAAATTTCCTTTTTGAAAATAAATTTTCAAAACTTTTTATCTTATCTGGTAAACCTATGCTCTGATACCAAGTCAAACACCCCACCTCCGTTAGGGTCACTCTCAAAGGGAATGCCCTAATTTTGGTGGAGGTTTATAAGTATAAGTCACAGATATACAAGACAGATATAAGAACACATATTTTTGAACAGCGGAAAATCAACAACTTTTATTCCATTAAAAATACGTGTTACAACAACCATACCATAATTGTCTTACAATACTTCCTAAAACATAACATCTTCATAACTGTCTTGATTACATTATTTAAAGAAGCATAAAGAAAACATAAATAAACTGCAAAAGTCCCATAGTTGATGTCCAAAGCCATAGTCCAAAACGAAAAGATCCAAGCAATACATTCTTTCTCTTCAAGCTGGATATGAAGGCTGGTCAAGCTGCGGTATTCCCTCCCTGTGGACCTGGGGGGGGGGGAAACGGAAGAGAAGAAGACGAAAGAAAAGTAGAGTCAGACATAAAACCTGAGTAAGTCTAGGACTATTCAGTCTATGAATAAAGAACTGGGTATGATAAGTATAAACTAGAAATGGGAAAGCACCATAAACTTAGTTAAGTTGTCTAGGGTCGAATATACTATCGTACCCCGTATTAATCTCTGAACCCATATAAACTAGTTCCCAACAGGCACCCCATAATCAGGGTGAAGTGATCCATTTTATGATGATCGGCTCCTACTCGCATAGTTACATGTGTCTTACGGCCCCCGATGTTGTAGTTACCTATGCTGGTCCCACCATGGGGTGTATCAAGTCCCATGGTGGCGGCCCGACACAATCCTAGAATGCACAGGTATGCTACTGGTGCCCAGTGCCTTATTTTTCTGCGTCGGAGTGTGTGCACGCCCGCACCCCGTTAGAACGTACACTGCTGCACCACCGCCGTCGATTTGACCTCTTACAATCAGCCCAGTAATCGTGCCCCACCCTGCCTAGTTTCAGGGTATCATGATACCTTGTAGGGTTACTGCGAAAAGGGTCCCTCGCTACTAGGTTTTCTATTTCTAGCCAACATGCTAAGTTGGTTAAGTGTTTTATAAACCTAACCCCAAATCAGTCTGTTTAGTTTAGCATGTTCCATTTTGATTAAGTATTAATATAATTTACTTAATCCTATCAATCCTGTCTCAACCTTAATTGTCTTATGAAAGCCTTGACCTCTCACATTAGACAGGTATTGTTGTGGTTGCCTGTTGCCGGTTGGGTCCGGGCTGTCTTACGCCACAACTCAGTCTAACCTCGGGTCCTTATTGGGCTCCGTGTTTAACCACCCACATTGGATAGGTATTGTTGTGACTACTGGACAGCCGGGCGGTTCCGGGCAGGTTTACATCACAACTCAATCCAACCTCGGGTTAAACACATCGTATTTTTCTACATTTACATATTTTGTCTTTCTTCTTTTTATATGTAAATATTTGCGGCCCATTATTCAAATTCATCTTTATTGGTTAAGTTTTATTTATGCCACTTAATTGTTTTTCAAAGTTATTGGCGTGCGTCAAACAAGCCAACACATATGTTCTATATTTTTAACCCAAACGTCATTTCCCCCGTTTTATTCGTTCGTTCCAATGTAAGGTGTGTTGGGTTTAATACTTAAACCCAATTTAGCCATATGAAAAGGGGAGGCTATAACATGGTGTTTATAAGGTAACATGAAAAAGGGGAGTGTGAACGCATGAACTTGCAACGAACGATTCAATTAACATAAAATAGGCACATGTGAACTTGCAATTGTAACATCATATAATCATGGCATAACAAGAATCATTTTATCCATAAAATCATAGCATAAACAATATTTAAACATAAATCATTCTATTCATATGGTTAATGCATAGACAATACTTAAACATGAATTATTTTATTCATATGATTATGGAATAAGTAGTACTTAAACATGAATTATTCTAGTCATATGATAATGGCATAAACTTAAACATGTATCATAGGTTCAACTAACCATGTAAACTTGAAATTAAGAATCTAACTAAATTAGATATCATTATTATTGGCACAGGGTCTTGACTAGAAATATAAGCCTATATTTTTATTTAGGCATGATATAAACTAATCGTGTTCATAAAATCACTACATGTTAACAAAAAGGTACTTACTTTTGTCACTAATACAAAAGTATGGTTCAACTAGAATTATCCCAACCTAATTCTTATATGAATCATGGTTTTCATTCTATTCATAGAATTATAGCATAAACATATCTAAACTTACATCATGGTTTTTATTTTATCTATGTAAACTTGCAAGAGGAATGTAACTCTAATGTAATTCTAATGTAACTTATGATAACAACATGAGCCTAAAAACATGTTTTTCAATTGGGCATAATGACGAACATAGTTTAGTCATGTTCATAAAATTGATACAAATTTACAAAGATGCGTGCTTTTGTCACTATCACAAAAATATGATTTTTATACTTGAACTATGATGCCAATTTCAACATAACCTTCATATGAATCATAATACTTAAGTGGATCAAATTACACTAAAGATGACCATAGAATTATACATCATGTTGTCATAACAATAGATCATAGACTTGCATGAATTTCAAAATAAACTATTACAACATATAGTTGTTGTTTCAACATGAATCTTATACTTGCATTTACCAAATGGGTGTTATAAATAACTACCACAAACATGTAGTTTTAAATATGAATCATATGCTTGCATAAGTCCCAATTAAAATTCCACAACATGTGGTTGTCAACAAAAGCCACATACTTGTATGAATCAAACCATAGCATTGCCAAATCGTTTAGAATCAAAATAACATACAAATATAATTCATTATCGCCACAATTCCATTTCGTTTCCAACGCAAATCGCGTACTTGCAAATATCCAATCGTATACCATAATATTCCCAAATCGTTTTGCATCAAAGCAACATACAAATATAGATTATTATCACCACAATTCCATTTCTTACATTACACAAATCAACACAATTATTTAATTCATATCGGAATAGCACTCTACTTACAGCGTATGGAGAATCTTCAATTCAGAAATCTGAATTCTGAATTTGGAGTTGCTATCCTTTGTTGTAGGCGTTGCTTTGATTTGATTTACGTTGCTTTAAGCTTTGAATTATCTCCTAGTTGTCTCTCTATTTCTGACGGCCATCTTCAGTCTCTCCTCAGCAGCATGACGGTCTCATCTCCATTTTAGTTTATGTGAATTAGGGTTAGCCTTAGGTCCTTTTTATAGAGTTTGTGAGTTGATTTAGACCGTCGATGAAGCTTGGTTCAATGATAGCCGTCCGTTTGAAGGAGAGACCAACCAGGAGCTGACACATAGCCCTAGTGACAAGGCAAGGCTCAGAAAATCGACCAAACACAGACCTGGCCAGCCAGGACTTGACCAGACCTGACTAGCAGGTCATTTTTGACCTGGGCGCACTTGGCAGGTGCGCCAGGTCAAAAATGTACTGGCGCACTTCCCAAGTGCGCCAGTGCATTTTTGTTCTGGCGCACTTCCCAAGTGCGCCAGTGCATTCTGACCCGTTTTCCGGTTTTTCGCCCAACTTCGTTCGTCCATATCTTCTTCATACGATATCCGTTTTACGCAAACTCGGACTCTATCTCAAGCAGAAATCCGAGACGAACGCAATGGCGTATCCCGTTTCCCTTAATTCTCTGATTTGAAATTAGTTATACTTTAATTTATGAATTTCACGGTTATAGAATACACGGGGTGTTACAAAACACCACTCCAAAGGAAATTACGCCTTATCCTGTCAATTTTCTCAATAACCCAATGAGGAAAACGATGAACAGCCATCCAATAAGTAGGAATAGCAGACAACACCGAATTAACAAGCACTAATCTACCCGCTCTAGATAGGAATCTATTATTCCAACCTGACAATCTACTATTAATCTTGTCAACAATAACTAACCAATCATCCTTCTTAAGCTTCGAAGGCCTACTCTTAAAATCGAGATAATCAAAGGGAAATTTCATGACAGAACAATTCAAAGTGCCAGCAACCAGAGACTCAACATTATCATGATCGTTAAGGACCATTAAGGCACTCTTATCAAAATTGATTCTAAGACCAGGTAACATCTCAAAACAATAAAGAATAAACTTTAAAGCAATAATATGCTTAGGAAGGTGCGATGAAAATAATAATGTATCGTCTGCAAATTGCAGAATAGACAAAACATTATTAAAATTCTCATCTCCAATACGACCTAAGACACCTAATCTAATAGATCTCTTAATAATCCTAGAGAAAACATCAACCGCTAAATTAAAAAGAAGAGGTGAAAGGGGATCACCTTGTCTAAGACCTCTCTTAGATTGAATCTTCTTGCCCACAACCCCATTAACAATAATATGAGAACAACCAGATCTAAGCAAAAGCATGATCCAATTGGTCCATCTGACACTAAAACCTATAGCAAGACACAACTCACTAATGGAATCCCAATCAACAGAGTCAAACGCCTTCTCAAAATCGATCTTCAAAATGGCGCAAGTCAAATTATTCTTACAATAGACATTAATATATTCCTGCACCGCGGCCACTCCGTCCACTATGTTTCTACCTTTAATAAAAGCAGTTTGGGAACAATCTATGAGCTCATTCATCTTTATACTAAGTCTGTTAGCTAGAACTTTGGAAATAATCTTAACAGAACAATTAATTAAGGAAATAGGCCTGAAATCCTTTAAGGAATTAGCACCCTCTCTCTTATGAATGAGAATAACATTAGAAAAGTTAAAACTACCTAAACATAAATTACCACTATAAAAATCATTAAAAAGGTTAATGATATCTAGCTTCAGAACCTCCCAAAATTGCTTATAAAAAAGAACAGAAAAGCCATCAGACCCTGGAGCTTTGTCGCTAGGCATATCGCAGATAGCCTTCCAAATCTCCTGCTCAGTAAAAGGCATGTCTAAATCTACTAACTCAACCTTAGAATCAGGCGGATATATGTCATTCCAACTAACATTAATCCTTCTCTTAATCCTAGCTTCAAAAATCTGTTGATAATATCTAGTGAAAGCCTCATTTAATTCCCTCTGAGTGGACACTTCCTCATCATTAATAAAAATAGAGTGAATCAAATTATCACTCTATGATAACTTTCTATGCTGAAATAATTGATAATCCTATTTTGAGAAAGAATAACTTACTCAGTTAATGTCTGTTTTGTTGGTTTTTGTTTCATTGTGTTGCCTAAATGTTGGGCTTGAAATCTAGAAATTTTCATTCAAAAATAAGAAATATTGAGTGGCCAAAACTTGGCCAAAAAACACATATGGAGGGGGAGAACTCCACTTGGACTTCATGCCTAGAGGTTCGACTACCCCCAGATCCATAACGACCGCTCGAGCGGCCTAGTCAATGGAAAGGATTGACCCTTTGGATGTGAATCCAAAGAAGGTTGAGCACCCTTTGAGCTGCTTTTCTAGTGTATGTTGAAGTTAGTTTTTCTTAATTATTGCCTAGCTTTTGAACCAAATTTGTAGTCAATGCTGATACTATTTCTAGGCTATTTCAATAACCAAAAATTATGTGGAATTCGTATGTCATTTTGGATGAATTCTCATGCTTATTTTTTGTGCTCGTTTTTGATCTTTCCTGTGACTGGTTTTACACAAAGTGCATGTTTCTTAACTATGAGTTTTCTCTACATAAATTCATATAGCTTTGGGACAAATACTCTCAAGGATTTTCTGTATAAATAAAACTGTACTAAAGAAATAGTATAAACCGTATTCTTCGATACATATGGATTTTTGAATAAATAAACCAAACGTTTTGAAAATCGTTTTATAAAATCGTCTTCTCAAAAATAAGTATTTTCGATATATAAACTGCTCACTTTTTGCACCTTCGAGAAAGAGAGAATGTGATTCAAGCGATATAATAAAACACGTGGTATGAGATACGTAAATTAATTATATCGGTTAATTCCAGACTCGTCGATCGGAGTAATTTGTTGATTTCCATTATATTCGGCTATCTTATCATAAATGAATTATAGAAACCGTATGATATTGGATGTATTGTTTTCATTAATCGAATTACTTTTTAGCAGTCCATGACACATTCTCTAATGTTATTATTGCCAATATTTGGACTAATAGGTCCAATACACACGTATATATAGATGGTAGGCGAATATGTACTGTTGGGTCCTATATGAGATTGGTGAGTCTCTTATAAATAGCACCTAACAGACTGATAGGCCATATATTGGACTAATGCATCGTAATTTATGGATGGTGGGTCCATTATTTTATTTTATTACTACTATCAATATTTCTTTATGCTGACTTCTAGAATTTTGATGATTTGAAAGTTTTCACCTATTTGATGTGTTTTCTTATATATCTCTAGCTAGTGGGCTATCAGTTTTAAATTGATAGACAATTTCATTCATATTGTGTTCATCTCTTTAACGACCTCATATTATGTTGATGGTGATTTTCTTTTGTGTAGAGTGACATGGTAAACTATACCCTCATGTTTAGCTTAAGTGCTTAGCAAACTATGGGCACGTAATCCTATGACTTGTTCATCATTAACTCCACGACATGGAGTTCCAAGTCCTAGCATCTCATTAGAAGAATGTACACTAAAATTCTTATTTCCTTATTATCCCATACTCTGATTGTTTAAACTAGAATGGGCTACATATTTATTGCTTAGGTAAGACCAACATTTTGTATATAGTACATGATGTTGCTATCCTTCTGTTTAGCTCTACTTATGGATGATCTGCTACCTTTTTGTTTTCCATATTGAGTTCGATTTTACCTTCTAGCTTGTGACGACTTTGTTTGGTATATATATTCTTTTTGGAAGGATGAACATATGTATATTATTTTGTATTGTACATGATGTATGTATATATCTGTGTCTTTGATTCTGTTATATGAATTATGAGTTATTTCTCTAGTTATGTCTTATTTTGAATCGATCATGTATGCATTTACTATTATATTATATAAGTATTAAGTATGTCGTACCACTTAAAAAAATGAGCATTCCATTTATATACTTAGGACTTTTTAATATAAGATTATGAATGGTCGCTCCTAACCAACCCTATTCTTCGTATTACAAATAATATTTCTCGATAGTACTCTTTATTGATATGGGTCCTTTGGTAGGGAATAACTACTTCTCATAGAGATGAATTCAAAACAAAACATCATGAAACACAGAATAGTGTACACAATATATTCCGTCAAGAAATATTATATCATCCCCATATCGAGTCATCTTTAATCAAGTCCTTTATCTTCCTCATGTCCTTGGGGTACATAGACTGGGGAATACATTTAAAAATGTAATTATCAATTCTGTAGTACTTCTTACATGTTGAATTTAATTTACAATATTTTACCCCTGTAAATAATATTATCTTTTCTTAACTTTCAACTGATGTCGAGAAGAGGTCGAGGTCATACTTCGGGTGTCAGGTTGTCCGTTGGCTCACGCCCCAAGGAGAGAGTTGAACCGTCAAGTGGCTCACGACTTGGGGAGAGAGTTGAGTTGTCCAGTAGCTTTTACCCCAAGGTGTGCATGTTGACCAGCCAGATCTTAGAGCTTATCACGAGCAACCAGCATCCTGCTCCATCTTGTTCCTCTCTATTAGTGTTTGCTCACATGTAGAGTGATTATTTCCATCTCAATAGGATGCCATTAAAAGGCATTGAGTCATTCTTGGAAGCGCAAGATTGGATTCATGGTTCTCAATGGGATTCCAAACAAGAAGATTTTTTTTTTCAATTCAAAAATCCGAATTATTTCCTCCAAAGAAAAAGAAGAAAACTATTGTCCATGGTTCTCATTCTAGTGCAACCCTCTTACTCAAAATCTTGCTATAATTATAGTGCACGAAATCACTTCTTTAGGGAAGTCCTAAGCCACTTAAGTGTCGCAATTGTAATTAAGAGGTTCATTGGTCTTCGAAATGTCCTAAAGTTTCTAAGGTTCCTCAATCCGGGAGGCTTATTGTAGCTGAGAGTTCAGGTGTTTCCTCTCAATAGAGAGATACATATTCTATTCTTGAAGTTTCTTTATTATTCCATGATTATTCCATACCAGTTTTGTTTAATACGAGTGTGTTGCATTCATTCATATCAAAAGAACTTGTCATGCTATTTCTTTGGATGTGACATGTATGATGACTTCACTATGGATTGCGAAACCTATTGGGATCCATAATCCTAAGTATATGGGAAGACGCATAGATATTCATTTGTTGTTTTCACTTTCGCATGAATCTACACGTAATTTCTTTCCTTGGTTTCGATATGATCTTAGGCATGGACTAGCTCGTTCGGTTATGAGACCAAAATTACTTATTTTGAGATAATTTCATACTTACGTCATGTAATGGCCCGAAAATCCATACTATCTGAGTCGACTAAACAACACGTGTCTAGCTCAAATAATACAGAAATACGAATCATTAGGGTTAAAGAAATAGAAACAGGTAGAAGATAGAACAGAAATAACAAAACAGAATCTCACAGCAGAACGAATAAAATATATTAGACAACATAACTTTTGAAATACAAAATTTTGTATGATATACACATACCATTATCAGAGATCAACATATATACAACACAGTGGAAATAACTATAAATAACTAACGATGAAGCGTCCTGCTTCAAGCTCCTCCAAGTGTATCTGTAAAAACCTGAAAAACTTGACTGCCTGTACAAATTTGGGCACCCAAGAGTTTAGGAAAAACAAACAAAATAAACTCTGGGTCGGTCATGGGACTGGTGTGAGTAAACTCTAACCATATTGTTTAACTTTAAAAATCTTTTTGAAAGAAAGGGTAATGGTAAGACCAGCCCACATATAAACATGGACGGTTTTTACCTTACTATAACCAAAACATTTTTGATATCAAAATCCAGTGATATTATAATAATGTCTAATCAAATAAATAATCAAATAGTAGAACGCTTGCATCTCACGCTCTACATACATAGTATAAAATCAAAAACCGCAGGAAGCTTATTGGAGATTCGATTCCAACTATGACAAGGTATGGGACCACCTTCCACTCAGTGTACTCTAGAGGGATACACTGGGGTTTAGGAATAACATCATACCACCCGACCACACATGACCGCCCACTCATTTAGCTTGAGTGCAACGAATATAATGTCACCCACGGTTGTCGGCCATCTAACCGTAACCCGTAAGAAATCGAAAGAAGAATAAATAATGAATTTTCTCTAGATCGGTGACAAATATACCCTGCTTAGGTATGACCCACGTAACCATGCTTCCTGCCTAATTTTTGTCATTTCCTGGTTGTGAGGCTTGAGGCTACGTCTAGCTTTTAGAACATCTAGCCACCATACACTTTGAATGTCATATCGTCAAACCCGTCAAATTACTAGTTGATCTTCTCAAAATATTACAGGTACAAAAAGCTAAAAGGAACGAGTTCCTCCGCTACCTGACGCAATTCCTTGAAAAGATCGTCTTATGTGATCCGTTAGGAATACTCAGTCAGACATTCGTCCATTCAAGTTGTCCTAGGTTTGGACAAACAGAACAACCCTTTCATTTCACTTCGTCTTCAATTTATCTTCAGCATAATTTAGTTCGCAATGCCTACGCCTATACGGAGTGGTTTCCGAATATTAAATCCAACTGGTCTCTCCATATTGACAACAATGGTAAAAAATCTTTGACAGCCGGTGATTTAACTACCAAAGAAAAACAAACATCCATCAAACAAATCACTGGCCCTTTTTAATTAATATTCATTTTAACTTTCCTTATCGAATTTTATATACTGATATATTGATTTCAAGTTATCAAACTTTCTTAAAGATATTCTAACTCCTTAAATTTCCGGAAAATTTTGCCATCACCTCCTTTGTACCGGTCAATAGTTCAAACCCCAACTCGCCTCTCTAGTCCCTTTCCATTCAAAAAGAAAATCCAAAAGCCAAGCGGCTTGCCCAATCGGCTTATAAAATCTCATTTGGAATTGAAACATGTAACTTTTTGTCGGGCACTAATAATATTTTTTATTTACTTCATCCCGTACCTGTCTAATATACGTACACTGCATTTTCACTTTATTTCAATCCATACCACTATTTGGATTTAATCGCATTCAATTCCACTAATCAATTCCTTAAGTAGTTCAATCATTTTATTCACTTAGTTTGAAACAGTAGCGTTCAACATATTTTAATCTAGTTATAACAAATCGAATTTCATTTACAACTCAACTCGTATATTCGATTTCCAATTCTATTTTACAAATTCAATTTACTTGACCCACGTTAAGCTCCATTAAAAATCTCATTTAACTGGCTTTTATGCTTTAATTAGTTAATATCATTCCATACTCAAAAATCTGATTTTTATCTCAAAAATCACTTCATTCACTCCAAATATTTATTATATTACTCAAATCTGGATTTTTTGAATTGAAATTCGGATTTTTATTCACTAAAAATCCCTTTACTTAATTAATTAAATCGTTATGGTTTTTAAACGATTTTTACTACGACTTTTCTAAAATTCGATTTTGACATAACTCAAAATCTTTAAGTCGAAATACAGATTTTTCTCCTCCACTAGAAAATTATTATTCTATGGGTCCAAACGTTTTTGGTTTCATCAAATTCCGACTTATATCGAGTTCTATATACTCAGTTGAAGCTCGAATCGTCAATTTACGAACTACCGCGCCGCGGCGAGTTCGTTTTAATTAAATTAATATAACGTTTAAAAACATCGTTTAGAAAATAAATTTCAATTCCGCTTTCAATATTTTAAAATTAACCTGTTATCCAAATCTAACTTAATAATCCCTATTTCCCAAATTCATCGATGATTTTGTTCCATATTGATACTCAGTTATAAATTTACTCAAACTCCAATTTTCTATATTCAATTTCAATTCACATCGAATTGAATTATTTAAAATTCGATATAATCAAATTTCAATCATAAATTCTTTTATGTGAATAATCAATTATTTCAACATACTTCACCATTACAAACTAATATCATCCCTTGATAATAGTGGAATCGTTCAAGTTTGGGTATTTTATTTACCTCTCAGACCTTGATCAACAACGTTCTTATCTTGGGATAGATAAAAGCTTGTAGTACAAAACTCAATTAAAATACTACCTTTCATTCCACTAAAATATGGATTTATAAACCATACTTACTCTGGAAAAATTTATTTCAAATTATCCAACGAAAATGACTCCATCACACTTATAAACGTTGTTTACAAATGTACTTCTTTATTAAACAACTTTCCATTTTAATAAACTCTTTGAAACTCGAATATCATTTTTGGAATATTTTATTTTATTACTTATATATATAATAAAAAGGAATATATTTTCATATTTAATATCTTAAATTTCTATTTAATACAACGCCTATATATTTTGGAAATAAATCTTATTTCTATAAATTTGACATTGCCTAATTCAAGCCGTAAATCCAGTTTACATTCTGAACATCTTAATATATTTCATCGTTTCCTTTCCCTGAGGCTATTCAAATTATAAATCCCTTTATAAATTCATACTTGAAGTTAAATAAATTATCCAATGAAATTCTTTTCATTTATTTATAAAAATCGTTTATAAATAACACTTCTTGTTAAAAATATTAAAACAAGTTTCTGATTTCAAATCCCATTTCCATTTTCGGAAAATAAGCTCCCTTTTTCAAGTTAACACTTGAGTTTCCATTTCTAAATTATCCAATGATAATTTTTCTATCCGACTTTAAACATTATTTAAAATTCGACTACTTGTTTTATTATTAAAAACAAGTTATGTTTTCTTAACCTATTCGAAATTCGAATTTTATTTTGAAAAATAAATTCCCTTTTCCAAATTTAAAATCCATTTTTATGATATTTTTAAATATCAACCTCTAGGGCCCATGATATTCAAGCATTGAACACACCATCAATTCAATTCAACATTTCACGCATATATATATATATATATATATATATATATATATATATATATATATATATATATATATATATATATATATATGTAAATAATGATAAATAAGTTTAAAGGAATCCAGTTGGATTCCTCCAACCTGTTCTCCCTGCATTTACAGATGTTAGACAACATAATAATACCAATCCTGCTTCAAGGCAGGATATCGCGGTATAGAAGGTCACCCACTCATATATCGTGGGGCGATAGGGTCATCCGCTAATGGTACTATGGGCATCCGCTAATGGTACAGCGGGAAATCCAATATATTATAATAACCGCAACCACCAAGCCTAAGTATAACTAACATATATAATAACCAAGATTGATAAATAATTTCTAAATGCAACCAAGTAGCCAACAAATCATTTTAATGATAAAAATAGATTTTTAAGTGAGATTTATTCACCTTGATTTATAATTGCAGCATATCCAGTTAAACTCCATATTGTTGTGTCTACGCATCAACTTGAATAAATTATTTTTGCACCTACAATTATTTAGTTTATTTATCGATTAAATGATGTACTAATTTAAATTAACTTCACATAAATATTTTAATTATTTTAAGAATTTTAAATTTGGTAAATATATGTACCTTACGGTTTTGCAACTGACTCGACCAAGCCAGGACCATATCCCCAAATTGTTGACCCACCACTGAGCATCATCCCATGCCTTAACTCCAACAGTCCTCAACACCTATATAAACCTCCATCGACATCATTTCCGGTCACTTACGTCCCCAAAATAATACTCATTGAACTCTCAACTTCCAATTGCCGAATGCATGTCACTCCACTACACAAACCAAACAACAGCCTCCCTAAAGTGATGACCCATGACAACTTCCACCATTCACCAATTTACACTAACCTATACCAAAATCACTTACTGCTGCACCTCCCAAAACCAAAGTTCAGCACACACAAATTCGAACTTCTCGATTGACATGAGTTCACTCCTTCATCTTCCTCAAAATCACCCCAAAAAACCTGAACGACTTTGAAATCGCACACCCCCAAAATCCACATTCAAGCTCGCCCCTATGAACAATTCGCACCATACTCATGTTTAACATATGTCGCTCCTCCCTGCAGCTTCACACAGCTCCATTTACATCGCTCTCATCTCACTCCATATTCGCAACAGGTCCCTCTAAATCCATCGCAAGTTACCTAGGTGAAAACCAAATCCAAGCTTCGACTTCCCTAATTCGCACTACCCTTTCATCCAAGAATCGCAGCGCCTTCATACCCCAAACCATCTCGACATTTTCCCACGACGATTTGCCATAACCCCATCCAATTCCGTCGCACCCTCCACTCCTTATCACGAGCACTCCAGCTTTGGTTCTTCTAAAATCGCTGAGCTTGGTTCGAGTTTCAAGGGTTCGGAGATTCAATTGTAATTCGTGATTTCATGTTTTCCTTTTTTTTAATTAGAGGATTCGATTTCGGTTTAAAAGGAGAAACATGATTTGTAGAACCAAGAGGAAAAGAACGAAGGGCAGGAATGAATTAATAGCTTCGTGGATTTATGAAGACCAATAGCTTTACTTATAGGCACAAATTGAAATCATCGTACACAGCCATTAAATCGTTGTTTCTTAGATTCAGAACGAGGGAGACAAAAAAATTTGCTCGAGAAAAGAAAATACGTCTGCGGCTGGAAATAGGATGCATAGTTTCAAATCCTAGGCCGACATTAGGTACAAAGTAATTAAATTGATTTGATTTTATTTTAATTAAAAAAACTAAAATATCTCGCGGTCCCTTAATTTAAAATCCTGAACCGCTATTTTAACGCAACCATCGACTTATAAGATTATAGTGTTACCTTGAACATAATGGAACCAATTCTAAAATTTAACTCAACTGTATAAGAGAGGATACAATTTAAATTATATTTGATTTAAAATATAATTGATTTCAAACAATTTATCGAAAATATATAATTATAATTGTTCTAATTCAATGTATAGGGTTTATATTAGTTGGCTAAATTGTTTCGGTTTAGGTTTAAATTCTGAATTCAATTATTATCATTTCCATATTTCGATAACTCGATATATTCGATAATAAAACTTATACGGAAGATAAATTCAATAAAATTTGATTAATTATTCCAAATTGATAATTAAAATAAATTTAAATATTCAAAATAAATTGACTAAAAATCCGGGATGTTACATTCCTTCCCCCTTAAAAGAATTTTCTCCCCGAAATTACTAAGGTAGAAGAAATTCTACAGACCCGTTAACTTTTCAAAAGTCCATTTTGTTACAAATCGGTATTCATATGATATTTATATGCATTCAGATTCATTTAAATTGATTCTAATCAATTTATTTACTTTGTTTACGACAAACGAAAATTTTCTATGCATATTTGGTATTATCTGGTTAATATAATAACCACTTATTTTTTTCTAGCTAGTTTTACTTGATTTCGAATCAATTTATCCATTTCAATTTACTTACACTAATTTATTTAACTTGCATAAGTTAGATTTTAAATCCCAAAATTCAAATACCCAGGTTTTTATTTCAAATTCAATTGAAATCATATAAATATATATACATTTATTTATAATCATCTCAAATTCAAAACATTTGAATTTTCCAAAATAACTTATTTTCTAAAATAAATTTTCCTTAGGAATCTCACCATGATAGCAATCCATCACTTAGAAACTCAAAAATGAACACTGATGATGCTGCAGTCATCATCAGAATTATTTTCCATCCACTGAAGTGGGTTCGGTGATTTATCATTTTCCAAAATTCATTCAACTGATTTTTATTCAAAAATCTCCTAAAACAATGTTGTATTACTTTAATATACTTTGGAAAAATAGTTTCCAAACATCTGGGATTTAAATTCCAATTTTGGTTTGAATCAAATTCAATTTCATCTCATTTGTATTTTTATTCTTATACAAATTCTATTTGGTTATCTATAATCATTTAAATATTATAATCTCATTTGATTATAATAATACGACCAACACAACCATATATTATACTAATTCCAAAAAATTATTTTTTTCATATAAAAATATAGTTTTGGGTAAAATTATTTCATTTATCCACTTTAAAACAATATCAGGTCGAATTCCTCTGTTCAAGTGTTTAGAAACTCCTATCGATGTCATGGCATCCCACGATTCGACCATATTTAAACCACTTAACAGACAAGCCAACACAATATAAAACAATTATTATATCAACTTACAAATACGCTCTCTCATATATATACACTCAACTCATTTTAGGTACTACTGACCCTATCTCTAATGAGTAATCCCCCACCAAAGCCCAGGTGTTTGCTCAATCTAAACTCTGATACCAAATGTAATGGCCCGAAAATCCGTACTATCTGAGTTGACTAAACAACACACGTCCAACCCAAATAATACAGAAATACGAGTCACTAGGATTAAAGAAATAGAAATAGGTAGAAGATAGAACAGAAATAACAAAACAGAATCTCACAGCGGAACGAATAAAATATATTATATAACATAACTTTTGAAATACAAAATTTTGTATGATATATACATACCATTATCAAAGATCAACATATATACAATATAGCGTAAATAACTCTAAATAACTAACGATGAAGCCTCCTTCTTCAAGCTCCTCCAAGTGTATCTACAAAATCCTGAAACACTTAACTGCCCATGCAAATTTGGGCACCCGAAGAGTTTAGGAAAAACAAACAAAATAAACTCTGGGTTAGTCATGGGACTGATGTGAGTAAACTCCAACCATATTGTTTAACTTTAAAAATCCTTTTGAAAGAAAGGGTAATAGTAAGACCAGCCCACACATAAACATGGACGGTTTTTACCTTACTATAACTAAAACATTTTTGATATCGAAATCCAGTGATATTATAATAATGTCTAATCAAATAAATAATCAAATAGTAGAATGCTTGCATCCCACGCTCTACATACATAGTATAAAATCAAAAACCGGAAGGCGCTTATTGGAGATTAGATTCCAACTATGACAACGTATGGGACCACCTTCCGCTCAGTATACTCTAGAGGGGATACACTGGGGTTCAACAAGAACATCTTTCAACCCGGCCACACATGACTGTCCACTCATTTAACTTGAGTGTAGCGAATATGTTATCACCCACGTTTGTCGGCCATCCAACCGTAACCCGTAAGATACATAATTGAACGAAGAATAAATAATGATTTTTCTCTAGATGGTGACAAATATACCCTGCTTGGGTATGACTCACCTAGCCATGCTGCTTGCCTGATTTGTGTTATTTCCTGGTTGTGAGGCTTGAGACTACGTCTAGCTTTTAGAACATCTGGCCACCATACACTTTGAATGTCACATTGTCAAACTTGTCAAATCACTAGTTGATCTTCTCAAAATATTACGGGTATAAAAAGCTAAAAGGAACAAATTCCTCCGCCACCTG
Organism: Allium sativum; assembly: GCA_030737875.1. Taxonomy (NCBI): domain Eukaryota; kingdom Viridiplantae; phylum Streptophyta; class Magnoliopsida; order Asparagales; family Amaryllidaceae; genus Allium; species Allium sativum. The sequence continues at coordinate 49,777,944 of CM060918.1, forward strand.
ACGTAATACCTTGAAAAGACTGTCTTATGTGATCCGTTAGGAATACTCTATCAGACATTCGTCCATCCAAGCTGTCCTGGGTCTAGACAAACAGAACAGCCCTTGCATTTCACTCCGTCTTCAATTTATCTTCAGCATAATCTAATCCTCAATGCCTACGCCTATGCGGAGTGGTTTTCGATATTAAATCCAACCGGTCTCTCCATAGTCGGTGATTTAACTATCAAAGAAAAATAAACATCCATCAGAAAAATCACTGGCCCTTTTTAATTAATATTCATTTTAACTTTCCTTATCGAATTATATATATACCAATATATTGATTTCCAATTATCAAACTTTCTTAAAAAATATTCTTACTCCTTAAATTTCCGGAAAATTTCGCCAGCACCTCCTTTGTACCAGTCAATAGTTCAAACCCCAACTCACCTCTCTAGGCCCTTTCCATTCAAAAAGAAAATCAAAAAGCCAAGCGGCTTGCCCAATCGGCTCATAAAATCTCATATGGAATTGAACCATGTACCTTTTTGTTGGGCACTAATAATATTCTTCATCTACTTCATCCCATACCTGTCTAATATACGTACACCTGCATTTTCACTTTATTTCAAACCATACCACTATTTTGATTTAATAGCATTCAATTCCACTAATTAATTCTTTATGTAGTTCAATCATTTTATTCACTTAGTTTGAAACAGTAGTGTTCAACATATTTTAATCCACTTATAATAAATCGAAATTCATTTACAACTCAACTCGTTTATTCGATTTCCAATTCTACTTTACAAATTCAATTTACTTGACCCACGTTAAGCTCCATTAAAAATCTCATTTAACTAGCTTCTATGCTTTAATTAGTTAATATCATTCCATACTCAAAAATGTGATTTTTATCTCAAAAATCACGTCATTCGCTCCACATATTTATTGTGTAACTCAAATCTGGATTTTTCCAATTGAAATTCGGATTTTTATTCATTAAAAAACCTTTTAATTAATTAATTAAATCGTTATGGTTTTTAAAAGATTTTTACAATAACTTTTATAAAATTTGATTTAGACATAACTCAAAATCTTTAAGTCAAAATCCAGATTTTTCTCCTCTACTAGAAAATTGTTATTCAATAGGTCCAAACGTTTCTGGTTTCATCAAATTCCGACTTATATCGAGTTCTATATACTCAGTTGAAGTTCGAATCGTCAATATACGAACTACCATGCCGCGGCGAGTTCGTATTAATTAAATTAATATAACATTTAAAAACGTCGTTTAGAAAATAAATTTCAATTCTGCTTCCAATATTTTAAAATAAACCTGTTATCCAAATCTAACTTAACAATCCCAATTTCCCAAATTCATCGATGATTTTGTTCCATATTGGTACTCAGTTATAAATTTATTCAAACTCCAATTTTCTATATTCAATTTCAATTCACATGGAATTGAATTATTGAAATTCGATATAATCGAATTTCAATCATAAATTCTTTTATGTAAATAATCAATTATTTCAACATGCTTAACCATTACAAACTAATATCATCCCTTGCTAATAGTGAAATCGTTCAAGTTGGGTTATTTTATTTACCTCTCAGACCTTGACCGACAACGCTCTTATCTTGGGATAGATAAAAGCTTGTAATACAAAACTCAATTAAAATATTACCTTTCATTCCATTAAAATATGGATTTATAAACCATACTTACTCTGGAAAAATCTGTTTCAAATTATCTGATGAAAATGACTCCATCGCACTTACAAACGTTGTTTACAAATGTACTTCTTTATTAAACAACTTTCCATTTTAATAAACTATTTGAAACTCGAATATCATTTTTGGAATATTTTATTTTATTACTTATATATGTATATATATAATAAAAAGGAATATATTTTCTTATTTAATATCTTAAATTTCTATTTAATACAACGCCAATATATTTTGGAAATAAATCTTATTTCTATAAATTTGACATTGTCTAATTCAAACCGTAAATCCAGTTTACATTCTGAACATCTAAATATATTTCATCGTTTCCTTTCCCTGAGGCAATTCAATTTAAAAATCCCTTTTTAAATTTATACTTGAATTTAAATAAATTATCCAATGAAATACTTTTCAATTATTTATAAAAATCGTTCATAAATAACAATTCTTGTTTTAAATATTAAAACAAGTTACTAATTTCAAATCCCATTTCCATTTTCGAAAAATAAGTTCCCTTTTCAAAATTAACACTTGAGTTTCCATTTCTAAATTATCCAATGATAATTTTTCTACCCGATTTAAACATTGTTCAAAATTCAACTACTTGTTTTATTATTAAGAACAAGTTATGTTTTCGTAGCCTATTCGAAATTCGAATTTTATTTCGAAAAATAAAATTCCCTTTTCCAAATCTAAAAATCCATTTTTATGATATTTTTAAATATCAACCTCCAGGGCTAGTGATATTCAAGCATTCAACACACACCATCGATTCAATTCAACATTTCACGCACTTATAAATAGATAAAAAATGATAAATAAGTTTTGAGGTATCCAGTTGGATTTCTCCAACCTGTTTTCCCTGCATTTACAGATGTTAGACAACATAATTGTAACAACTCGCATTTCTACAATATAATAATTAATTAATTTAATTATTTAAAATATGAATTAGAATGTTATATGGTCGTGAATTAAATATTATTGAATATTTAATTAAAATAAATAATATAATAATATATTTAATTTCTGAAATAGCCAGAAATAGTGGAATTCACAAAATGGTCTGAATTGGATAATCTGTGATATTTAATTCAGCTTACAATTGAAGTAGAATGACGAATAAATTATTTGATCGGCAGTTTGAACATATAATTATATTATAATTAAAATCGAGCTCGAAATGGCGCGGCAGTTCGCTATTTGGCGATTTGAACTTTAACTGAATATACAGGGTTGATTTTAAATCGGATTTCTGTGAAATAAGAAATGCTAGAAGCTGGTGAAGTATATTTTTCCGATGGAAGAGAAAAATCAGAATTTTGTTGTGCAGATTTTGAGATAGTCCAAATCAAATTTTAGAAAAAGTCGCTATGGAATTCCTTTATAATTTATAACGATTTATTTATATTTGTAAAAGGAATTTCATTATAAATCGAATATCGATTTAATCGAGATTTGAAATATCGAGTTAGAAATTCACATAGGAATATTGTGGAGCTGAATAATATTCTGTGTGAATATATACGATAATATTTATTTATAAATACTTAATTTAATTGTTTTTAAATATATTTATATATTTAAATGGGTTATTTAGAGCTTTAAAAATAGCCAGTTTTTCAAACGACCTCAGAATTCGATGAAACTAATTTTTTTGGATCCGCAATATTAAATTATTGTTAGATGTAAAGTTTTGTGATTTTTGGAGTCAGTATGTGGCCGTACGGATTTTAAATGTGAAAAGCAGTCAATATTTTGATGGTTAAAAATACGCTGTGTGAGCAAACGGAGTCGGAATTCGACGAAACAAGTTTCGTTGGGTCTGTAAGGTGAAACTTTAGTTGCATGTCAATTTCTATGATTTTTGGATATAGTATGTGATCGTGTGGATTTTTAGAAGACTAATAAGTGAAATTGGCTAAAATAAAATAATCAATAATAAAATAATAAAACCTATCTTATATATACCCCTAACACATCTAACCGTAACACATTTTTCCTCTGGTCAAAACAGCGCCGCAACCTCCAGGAAAAATTCCAACAGTGAAAGCCATCTTTGAAAATTCAAATCAAATTCAAAATAAATCCATAAATCATGATATTTATATATTTGTAATCGTCATTCAATGCTCTTCGATTTGGTATAGCTGTTTATGGGTTCGGTGATGATTTCTGACGTTGGAAAAACGTACAGTGTGCGGGTTTTTAAACTAGGGTTGATCCTAGTTGTAAATACAAGCAACGATTCATGAATTGGTTATTGTTTTTGAGTTAGTGAGGTTCTATAGCATGTTGTGTGAAGTTTTTATGGTATTTGGGGCCAAGAGGTGTCGCACCATGCACGGTACAGCGGTGGAGGAGGCTGAAAACGGTATTTTTATGGTAGCATCTAGTTGGAGATGAAGTGGTTGGGGAGGAAGAGGAAGGGAAGAGAAGGAGAATGGTGGTAGTTTCATGTGATTCGGTGAAGTGTGGAGGGAGAATGGATCAAGGGAACGTGAGGAAATGGCCATGGAAATGGGAGGAGGGCTGTGTCCAGCGTTTGGGGAAGAAGGAAACATGGGTGGGCTGTGTTGAAATGGGTGATGGGCTGAAATGAAAGGGTAAAGCCCATTTACATAATTAATTCCATGTTTAATCTATTTAAAATGTATACTAACTTGTAAATATCATAACTTTGTCAAACGGAATCGGAATCGTGAACTGTTAGTTGCGTTGGGATCGTATGGACGGTGGCTACACAGTACTGATCGTGGGGGCATTAGAGCTCATTTGGATTTATGGTGAAATTAAATGCCTGAATCAAATCAATGACCAATTATCATTATTTAACGATAACCGTCCAATGTGAGTAAATCTCACTAAATCTACTCAATTTATATTTTTATAAAATATTTTTAGAATTTATAAATAATGGTTGTTTGTTATGTGTTGGTTGTTTGGTTGAACTGCAAGTCAGTTGATTTAAAATATAGATAACGATATAGATATAAATCGTTAATCAAATATTGATTCTATTTAGCAGAATATTTCATAGTAAAACGAAATTTGATGCTAATTTTATTGTTTAACATCTAAGGATGCAGGGAAACAGGTCGGAGGGACCCAACTGGGTTTCTCAACATTTATTATACTGTTTTTCATATATTGTGTTATATGATGTGATACAAAATATGTTGTTGATTTTGTATGGTTGAATGATACTGATCATTGGTATATGATACGTTAAATACCATAAGGAATACTGAAATGTTAAAAAGGATATTTTCAATGTAATATTGAGAAAGAAAATATTTATAAAATCAAAAGATTTATTAAAAAGAAAACTATTTATTTAGGAAATAAATAGATTAAAAATTAATATTTATTTGTAATCAAATAGATAGAATTGAAGGGAAATATTTGTAAAACATTTACAAATAGAATTGAAAAAAAGAAATATTTGTAAACAATTTACAAATAAAATTGAAAAGGGATATTTATTTGAAAATAAATAGAATAGAAAGAAGAAAATATTTGTAAAACAAATAGAAAAGGAAAAAGTTAGATTATCAAAGGAATTACTTATAAAATCAATAGATTTTATGTAAAAAGAAAATAATTTATAAATAAAAAGAATTACCAAAAAGGGATTTATTTGGTAAATAAATAGATTATAAAAGGAAATACTTGAAAAGTGAATAGAATAGTATAAAAGAGAATTTTATATTTGAAAGGTTTAGACCCATACTTCCCACACGGGTATGACATGACATGGATTTAAAGCAAAGATTTTAAATAAAATCTATTCTAACTGATAGATTGAGAAGATAAATTTATAAATAATATTAATAAATCAATGGAAATGTTTATCAATGGATAAATAGAATATATATAAGTCAGGACTTATATAGAGAAGTAAGAATCTATTTCAACATCGATATTTGAAACTGAATAAACGTAGAGTTAATCAAAGGAGTTAATCAGTTAGAGTTAATCAGCTAGAGTAAATCGATTAGAGTTAGAATTAATCGAATTAGAGTTAACTAAACATAGTTAATCGAATTTGGATTAATTGAACATTAGTTATTCAATTAGAGTTGATCGAATATAGTTATTTGAGATAGGGTTAGTCAAAAATAGTTATCTAGGATGAGTTGTCATTTCGTACGACTACTAGCATAATTCGCAGGGCTGCGGATAGCCTACGGCGGTCAGATGTTTCCTGAGGGAATCAGGCGTAACCATTGTGATCGCTGCGATCTAGAGTCAAGCAAATGGAGTTAAATCGAAGATTTAGCCATTCGAAATAAAGTTAAAACAGAAATAGTTTATTCGAATAAAATTAAAGGAGATTAATCGAATGTAAATCATTCGTAGAAAGTTAATCGAATGTAAATCATTTGAAGAAAGAGTTATTGAATATAGTTTTTTCGAAAAGGAGTTATCGAATAGATATTATTCGAAAAAGAGAACTATACATTGAATTCGATTATATCGAATTCGGGAAAGTAATATTTACTTTCCGTTTTTAATCAAGATTTACTTCTTTATTAATAGATTAGTGGTTTGGTTAATTAGTTAAATTAAGGAATAAAAGTTATATTTTGAAGTTGGATATTTAAGAAGAAGGGATTATAAAGCTATAGTTATAATCAACGTTTTAAAATAAAGAAGTAGATTCATAAATAGAATCCGAGTTAAGTAAGGAAGTTGTTAAAGATTTACAAGTTGAACTTTGTCTATTTCGAGGTTAGGAATGTTGTTCAGTTAAGGTCTGAGAGGTAATTATACCCCCAACTTGATTGACTTCGTTTTAACTAAGGGATGGGTAAGGTTCGATAGTGAAGACTGATTAAGTGAATTTAGTTAATGAGTGTAATGGTTTAAATTGGCTTAGTGATGTTTTTATTTAAACATCTGTTTAAATCAAATGAATAAATTTTGGAAACCTTTTCCAAACATAATTAGAGATATTTTCTAATCATAGAAAATGAAATGTTAATGAGAAGGAATAGTGGAGTGACAGTGATACGTGAAACAGAGATGGAAATGTTTTCCAATGATTGATGACGTAGATTTCCAAAATTTAGAAAATAAGAAATGTTGAGTATATAGATAAGAGTAAATGAATAAATTAATGACAAATTAAATTAAAAAAGATGAATGCTGAATGTTGATTGATCGATAGAATTTCCATCTGGAAATAATATCGTTGTTTGCACACCTGTTTTTCATTGATAGTTAAATCACCGACTATCGAAGTTTTTGACCATTTTTACGTCGTCGATACGGAGAGACCAGGATCAGATTTTTATCTGAAAACCACTCTGTATGGACGTTAGCGTTGCAATCAATTATGATGAAGATAATTGAAGACGGTGTTATGCAAGGGCTATCCTGTTTACAGAATAGTGCCTTCGGTTTGTCCAGTCCCAGGGCAACGTAAATGGACGAATGTCTGACAGGGTATATCTAACAGATCGCGTAAGTTGATCTCTTCAAACGTACTTACGTTTGGTGGCGGAGGAATTCATTTCTCTTAGCATTGTACCCATGGTATTTTTGGGGAAATCAATTTGTGATTTGGTGGGTATCACGATGTGGCTTTCGAAGTAAAGGAATGTATGATCTGTCAAAGATATGTTATGACCTCAAGCCTCATCAACCGGGAAATGACAGAAATCGGGCAGGCAGCATGGTTAAGTGGTTCGCTCCCATTAGGGTGTATATCACCTATCTAGAGAAAGTCCATTTCATTCTATTATCTGTTTTCGATGCAGTCCCTTTTCGGGAAACGGTGGGTAGCTCCCAACCGTTGGTGATATACATTCGATACACTCAAGCGAAATGAGTGGTCGGTCATGTGAGGGCCGGGTTGCAAGATGTTCTTGTTGAACCTTGTGTATTCGCCTCTAGAGATACACTATCGGCAGGTGGTCCCATACCTTGTCATAGTCGGAATCCAATTTCCAATAAGTGCCCACGGTTTTGTTTTTATAATATATACGTGGAACGTGAGATGCAAGCGTTCTACTATATTTCTAATTACTTGTGATTAGACATTATTATAATATCAGAAAAGTATCGATTTCCAAAACTGTTTCGGATTATCGGAAGGTAAAAGCCGTCCGTGTTTATGTGTGGAACGGTCTTACGATTATCTTTTCTTTTGAAAAGAATTTTGAAAAGTTGAACCGATGATTTGAGTTTACTCACACCAGTCCCATGACTGACCCAGAGTTTATTTTGTTTTTTTTTCCTTAAACTCTTGGGTGCCCAAATTTGTATGGGCAGTCAAGTTGTTTAGGTCTTTACAGATATACTTGGAGGAGCTTGAAGCAGGAGGCCTTAGGACTATATAGCTATTGTTATTTCCGTTGTGTGTAAGTGTTGTACTCTGATAATGTCATTGGATATATATATACTGTTTATTTCCAAAGTTATGTTATATATTATAATTATTCGTTCCGCTGCGAGGTTCGTATTACTCAGATTCTTTCTGTGGTGATTTTCTTCTTCTATTCTAATTTTCTATCTTATCTATTCTCACCCTCTAACTTCTTTCTATTAATGATATGGAATGTTCGATACCGGAATAATTAACATGGGTTTTATGTTGATTTTCGGAGTCGAAAATCGCAGTTCGTTACAGTGGTATCAGAGCTGAAGGTTAAGTGATTACCTTGGCTCTATGGCATGACTCAATAGGGATGGGGTTAGTAATGCCCTAGATTAAGTTGAGTGTATATATATACGAGTGAACGTATTTGTAAATTTTATAAAATTGTTTTATATTGTGGAGATTTATTGGTTGAGTAGTTTGTGAATTCTGGTCGATCAGTTTGATCCACTGTATCGATAGGGACTACCAAACACTCAAATACGATAAGCCGACACAGTATGTTTCGAAAGAGGGTAAATGAAATAATTTTACCTAAAATATATTTTGATATAAAAGAAAGGTATATCTTGGTATTATTATCATATATTGGATGTGTTGGTTGATTATAATTGGAATGGTTATATAAATAACCAATTTGAGTTCGTATAATTTAAAAATAGATAAATTGGAATTGGACTAGATTAAATCAGAATTGGAATTAAAATTCTGAATATGGAAAGTGTTCATAAATGGATTTGAGTTAAGTATAAGAAAATTTTATGATCTTGGGAGATTTTAAATTGTTTACAAGTATCGTGAATGATATTTTGAAATAGATTTCAAAATAAAAATGTTTAAATATGGTTTTGAAAAGTGGTATATTATTGAACTCACTTCAATCACTGGGAAATAACTCTGATGATGCTGGCCACATCATCAGTGTTCATTTTCGAGTTGTAAGTGACGGATTACTACCAAAAATTTTTGTTGGATTGTTTGAGGAAAATAAGTTGTTTGAAATCTGAAAAGGAATATTTGATTTTTGAAAGAGCTAAGATGTTTAAAAAAATCCACTGGAAGATAGTATGAATAAATACAAATTAAAGTAGGAATTTGTGAAAGAAAATATGAATTGAATTGAAACCAATTAACTGGAAATTGAATTGGAATATAATGTATCAAGAAAATTAGATTTTGAGTTGTGAGATAAGGATCTGAAAAGGGTATTGGATTGGTGAGTTAGGAGTTTGGAATCGAGAATGGAACTCGAGTTTAAAATGAAATTTGGCTTTGGATGAGTGAATAATTGTGTTGATATTTGATTGATTGGAAATTGAATGGTATGAATGGATATATGATCAGTAGGTATTTACTAGAAGCAAGTGTAAGAATTTAATGATATGCCCGACAAAAAGGTACACGTTTATTTTTATGGATTTGGTGACTTATGGGCCGATTTGGCAAGCCACTTGGATGTTTGATTTTCTTTTGGATTGGAAAGGGCCTAGAGAGGCGAGTTGGGGTTTGAATTATTGACCGGTACAAAGGAGGCGATGGCGAAATTTTTCGAAAATTTAAGGTGTTAGAAAAATTTTCAAGATTTTTGAAAATTTTCGTTACTAAGAATAAAGTAATATTTTAATTGAAATAAATTGGTTCAGTTGGAACTGAAGTTAAAAAGTGAACGAATAGTTTTTACACCAGTCAATAGGGTTTGTTCTCTACCTTAGCAATTTCGAGGACGAAATTATTTTAAGGGGGGGAAGAATGTAACGACCCGCATTTCTACAGTATAATAATTAATTTATTTAATTATTTAAAATATGAATTAGAATGTTAAATGGTCGTGAATTAAATATTATTGAATATTTAATTAAAATAAATAATACAATAATATATTTAATTTCTAAAATAGCCAGAAATAGTGGAATTCACAAAATGGTGTGAATTGGATCATCTGTGATATTTAATTCAGTTTACAATTGAAGTAGAATGACGAATATATTATTTGAATGGAAGTTTGAACGTATAATTATATTATAATTAAAATCGAGCTCGAAATGGCGTGGCAGTTCGCTATTTGGCGATTTGAACTTCAACTGAATGTGCAGGGTCCATTTTAAATCGGATTTCTGTGAAATAAGAAACGCTAGGAGCTGGTGATGTATATTTTTCTGATCGAAGAGAAAAATCAGATTTTCATCGTGTAGATTTTGAGATATGTCCAAATCAAATTTTAGAAAAAGTCGCTATGGAATTCGTTTATAATTTATAACGATTTATTTATATTTATAAAAGGAATTTCATTTTAAATCGAATATCGATTTAATCGGGATTTGAAATATCGAGTTAGAAATTCACATAGGAATATTGTGGAGCTGAATAATATTATTTGTGAATATATACGATAATATTTATTTATAAATATTTAATTTAATTGTTTTTAAATATATTTATATAATTAAATGGTTATTTAGAGCTTTAAAAATAGTTAGTTTTTCAAACTACCTCAGAATTCGACGAAACTAATTTTTTTGGATTCGCAGTATTAAATTATTGTTAGATGTCAAGTTTCGTGATTTTTGGAGTCAGTATGTGGCCGTACGGATTTTTAGTGTGAAAAACAATCAGTTTTTTTACGGTTAAAAATACGCTGTGCGAGCAAACAGAGTCGGAATTCGACAAAACAAGTTTCGTTGGGTCCGTAAGGTCAAACTTTAGTTGCATGTCAATTTCCATGATTTTTGGATATTGTATGTGATCGTGCGGATTTTTAAAAGACGAATAAGTGAGTAATTGTCTAAAATAAAATAAAATAATCAATAATAAAATAAAAAAACCTATCCTATATATACCCCTAACACATCTAACCCTAATACATTTTTCCTCTGGTCAAAACAGCGCCGCAACCTCCAGGAAAAATTCCAACAGTGAAAGCCATCTTTGAAAATTCAAATCAAATTCAAAATAAATCCATAAATCATGATATTTATATATTTGTAATCGTCATTCAATGCTCTTCGATTTGGTATAGATGTCAATGGGTTCGGTGATGATTTCTGACGATGGAAAAACGTATAGTGTGCGGGTTTTTAAACTAGGGTTGATCCTAGTTGTAAATACAAGCAACGATTCGTGAATTGGTTATTGTTTTTGAGTTCGTGAGGTTCTATAGCATGTTGTGTGTAGTTTTTGTGGTATTTGGGGCCAAGAGGTGTCGCACCATGCACGGTACAGCGGTGGAGGAGACTGAAAATGGGATTTTTATGGTAGCGTCTAGTTGGAGATGAAGGGGTTGGGGAGGAAGAGGAAGGTAAGAGAAGGATAATGGTGGTAGTTTCATGTGATTCGGTGAAGTGTAGAGGGAGAATGGATCAAGGGAACGTGAGGAAATGGCCATGGAAATGGCTGGAGGGCTGTGCCAGCATTTTTGGAAGAAGGAAACATGGGTGGGCTGTGTTGAAATGGGTGATGGGCTGAAATGAAAGGGTAAAGCCCATTTATATAATTAATTCCATGTTTAATCTATTTAAAATGTACACTAACTTGTAAATATCATAACATTGTCAAACGGAATCGAAATCGCGAACCGTCAGTTGCGTTGGGATCGTATGGACGGTGGCTACACCTTAGAACAGATCGGGAGGGAATCAGAGATCATTTGGATTTATGGTGAAATTAAACGCCTGAATCAAATCAATGACCAATTATCGTTATTTAACGATAACCGTCCAATGTGAGTAAATCTCACTAACTCTACTCAATTTATATTTTTATAGGATATTTCTAGAATTTATAAATAATGATTGTTTGTTGTGTGTTGGTTGTTTGGTTGAACTGCTAGTCAGTTGATTTAAAATATAGATATAAATCGTTAATCAAATATTGATTCTGTTTAGCAGAATATTTCATAGTAAAATGAAATTTGATGCTCATTTTATTGTTTAACATCTGTGATGCGAGGAAACAGGTCGGAGGGACCCAACTGGGTTCCTCAACATTTATTATACTGTTTTTCATATATTGTGTTATATGATGTGATATGAAATCTGTTGTTGATTTTGTATGGTTGAATAATACTGATCATTGGTATGTGATACGTTAAATACCACAAGGAATACTGGAATGTTAAAAAGGAAAATTTCAATGTTATATTGAAAAAGAAAATATTTATAAAATCAAAAGATTTTATAAAAAGAAAACTATTTATTTAGGAAATAAATGGATTAAAAAGGAATATTTATTTGTAATCAAATAGATAGAATTTAAGGGAAATATTTGTAAAACATTTACAAATAGAATTGAAAAAAGAAATATTTGTAAACCATTTACAAATAGAATTAAAAGGGATATTTATTTGAAAATAAATAGAATAGAAAGAAGAAAATATTTGTAAAACAAATAGAAAAGGAAATAGTTAGATTATCAAAGGAATTACTTATAAAATCAATAGATTTTATATAAAAAATAATAATTTATAAATAAATAGAATTACAAAAAAGGGATTTATTTGGTAAATAAATAGATTATAAAAGGAAATGCTTGAAAAGTGAATAGAATAGTATGAAAGAGAATTTTATATTTGAAAGGTTTAGACTCGTGCTTCGCACACGGGTATGACATGACATGGATTTAAAGCAAAGATTTTAAATAGAATTTATTCTAACCGATAGATTGAGAAGATAAAATTATAAATAATATTTATAAATCAAAGGAAATGTTTATCATTGGATAAATAGAATATATATAAGTCAGGACTTATATAGAGAAGTAAGAATCTATTTCAACATCGATATTTGAAAATGAATAAATGTAGAGTTAATCAAAGGAGTTAATCGGTTAGAGTTAATCAGCTAGAGTAAATCGATTAGAGTTAGAATTAATCGAATTAGAGTTAACTGAACATAGTTAATCGAATTAGGATTAATTGAATATTAGTTATTCAATTAGAGTTGATCAAATATAGTTATTTGAGATAGGGTTAGTCAAACATAGTTATTTAGGATGAGTTGCCATTTCGTACGACTACTAGCGTAATTTGCAGGGCTGCAGATAGCCTACGACGGTTGGATGTTTTCTGAGGGAATCAGGCGTAACCATTGTGATCGCTGCGATCTAGAGTCAAGCGAATGGAGTTAAATCGAAGATTTAGCCATTCGAAATAAAGTTAAAACAGAAATAGTTTATTCAAATAAAATCAAAGGAGATTAATTGAATGTAAATCATTCGTAGAAAGTTAATCGAATGTAAATCATTCGAAGAAAGAGTTGTCGAATATAGTTTATTCGAAAAGGAGTTATCGAATAGAGATTATTTGAAAAAGAGAACTATACATTGAATTCGATTATATCAATTTCGGGAAAGTAATATTTACTTTCCGTTTTTAATCAAGATTTACTTATTTATTAATAGATTAGTGGTTTAGTTAATTAGTTAAATTAAGGAATAAAAGTTATATTTTGAAGTTGGATATTTAAGAAGAAGGGATTATATCGCTATAGTTATAATCAACGTTTTAAAATAAAGAAGTAAATTCATAAATAGAATCCAAGTTAAGTAAGCAAGTTGTTAAAGATTTACAAGTTGAACTTTATCTATTTCGAGGTTAGGATTCTTGTTCAGTTATGGTCTGAGAGGTAATTATACCCCAACTTGATTGACTTCGTTTTAACTAAGGGATTTGTAAGGTTCGATAGTGAAGACTGATTAAGGGAATTTAGTTAATGAGTGTAATGGTTTAAATTGGCTCAGTGATGTTTTTATTTAAACATCTATTTAAATTAAATGAATAAATTTTGGAAACCTTTTCCAAACATAATCAGAGATATTTTCTAATCATAGAAAATGAAATGTTAATGAGAACGAATAGTGGAGTGACAGTGATACGTGAAACAGAGATGGAAATGTTTTCCAATGATTGATGACGTAGATTTCCTAAGTTTAGAAAATAAGAAATGTTGAGTACATAGAAAAGAGTAAATGAATAAATTAATGATAAATTAAATTAAAAAAGATGAATGTTGAATGTTGATTGATCGATAGAATTTCCATCTGGATATAATATCGTTGTTTGCACACCTGTTTTTCTTTGATAGTTAAATCACCAACTATCGATGTTGTTGACCATTTTTACGTCGTCGATACCGAGAGACCGGGATCAGATTTTTATCTGAAAACCACTTTTTATGGACGTTAGCATTGCGATCAATTATGATGAAGATAATTGAAGATGGAGTTATGCAAGGGCTGTCCTGTTTATAGAATAGTGCCTTTGGTTTGTCCAGTCCCAGGGCAACGTAAATGGACGAATGTCTGACAGGGTATATCTAACAGATAGCGTAAGTTTATCACTTCAAACGTACTTACGTTTGGTGGCGAAGGAATTCGTTTCTCTTAGCTTTTTACCCGTGGTATTTTTGGGGAAATCAATTTGTGATTTGGAGGGTATGACGATGTGGCATTCGAAGTAAATGAATGTATGATCTGTCAAAGATACGTTATGACCTCAAGCCTCATCAACCGGGAAATGACAGAAATCGAGCAGGCAGCATGGTTAAGTGGGTCGCTCCCATTAGGGTGTATATCACCTATCTAGAGAAAGTCCATTTCATTCTTTTATTTGTTTTCGATGCTGTACCTTTTCGGGAAACGGCGGGTAGCTCCCAACCGTTGGTGATATACATTCGATACACTCAAGCGAAATGAGTGGTCGGTCATGTGAGGGCCGGGTTGCAAGATGTTCTTGTTAAACCTTGTGTATTCGCCTCTAGAGATACACTATCGGCAGGCGGTCCCATACCTTGTCATAGTCGGAATCCAATTTCCAATAAGTGCCCGCGGTTTTGTTTGTATACTATATATGTGGAACGTGAGATGCAAGCATTCTACTAGATTTCTAATTACTTGTAATTAGACATTATTATAATATCAGAAAAGTATCGATTTCCAAAACTGTTTTGGATTATCTTAAGGTAAAAGCCGTCCGTGTTTATGTGTGGATCGGTCTTACGATTATCTTAACTTTTGAAAAGGATTTTGAAAAGTTAAACCGATGATTTGAGTTTACTCACACCAGTCCCATGACTGACCCAGAGTTTATTTTGTTTTGTTTTCCCTATACTCATGGGTGCCCAAATTTGTACTGGCAGTCAAGTAGTTCAGGTCTTTGCAGATATACTTGGAGGAGCTGGAAGCAGGAGGCTTCAGGACTATATAGCTATTGTTATTTCCACTGTGTGTAAGTGTTGTACTCTGATAATGTTATTGGATATATATACTGTTTATTTCCAAAGTTATGTTATATATTATAATTATTCGTTCAGCTGCGAGGTTCGTATTACTCAGATTCTGTTCTGTGGTGATTTTCTTCTTCTTCTATTCAAATTTTCTATCTTATCTATTCTCACCCTCTAACTTCTTTCTATTAATGATCTGGAATGTTTGATACCGGAATAATTAACATGAATTTTATGTTGATTTTAGAAGTCGAAAATCCCAGTTCGTTATAATAATAATACCAATCCTGCTTCAAGACAGGATATCGCGGTATAGAAGGTCATCAACTCATATATTGTGGGGCGATAGGGTCATCTGCTAATGATACTACAGGCATCCGCTAATGGTACTACAGGAAATCCACTGCACAAACCTCCATCGACATCATTTTTGGTCTCCTGCGTCCCCAAAATAATACTCATTGAACTCTTAACTTCCAACTGCCGAATGCCCGTCACCCCACTGCACAAACCAAACAACAACCTCCCTAAACTGATGACCCATGATAGCTTCCACCATTCACCAATTTACACTAACCTATACCAAAATCACTTACTACTGCACCTCCCAATGCCCAAGTTCAGCACACACAAATTCGAACTTCTCCATTGACATGAGTTCACTCCTTCATCATCCTCAAAATCGCCCCCAAAAACCTGAAAGACTTTGAAATCTCACACCCCAAAAATCCACATTTAACCTCGTCCCTCTGAACTCTTCGCACCATACTCACGTTCGACATCTGTCGCTCCTCCCTATAGCTTCACATAGCTCAATTTACATCGCTTTCATCTCACTCCAGATTCGCAATAGGTCCCCCTAAATCCATAGCGATTTACCTAGGTGAAAACCAAATCCAAGCTTCGACTTCCCTAATTCGCACTACCATTTCATCTAAGAATCATAGCGCCTTCATACCCCTAACCATCTCGACATTCTCCCACGACGATTTTCCATAACCCATCCAATTCTGTTGCACCATCCAATCCTTATCAAGAACACTCCAGCTTTGTTTCTTCTAAAATCACCGAGCTTGGTTCGAGTTTCAAGGGTTCGGAGAATCAATCGCTATTCGCGATTTCATGTTTTCCTATTTTTTTAGGGGATTCGATTTCGATTTAAAAGGAGAAACATGATTTGTAGAACCAAGAGGAAAAGAACGAAGGCCAGGAATGAATTGATAGCTTCGTTGATTTATGAAGACCAATAGCTTTACTTATAGGCGCAAATTGAAATCATCGTACACGGCCATTAAATCGCTATTTCTTAGATTCAGAACGAGGGAGACAAAAAAATTTGCTTGAGAAATGAAAATACATCTGCAATTGGAAATAGGATGCATAGTTTCAAATTTTAGGTCGACATTAGGTACGAAGTAATTAAATTGATTAAATTTTATTTTAATTAAAAAAACTAAAATATCTCACGGTCCTTTAATTTAAAATCATGAACCGCTATTTTAACGCAACCACCAACTTATAAGATTATAGTGTTATCCTGAACTTAATGGAACCGATTCTGAAATTTAATTCAGTTGTATAAGAGAGGAAACAATTTAAATTAACGATTTAAATTAAATTTGATTTAAAATATAATTGATTTCAAAAAATTATCAAAAATAAATAATTATAATTGTTCTAATTCAATATATAGAAATTATATTAGTTGGATGAATGGTTTTGGTTTAGTTTTAAATTCTGAATTCAATTATTATTGTTTCCATATTTCGATAACTCAATATATTCGATAATAAATCGTACACGGATGATAAATTCAATAAAAATTGATAAATTATTACAAATTAATATTTAAAATAAATTTAAATATTCAAAGTAAATTGACTAAAAATCTGGGATGTTTCTCGTCATCCCGACTCTCCAAATCAGTTATTGCTAATTCTTCAAGATGTGGATCATGACACTGAAGTATCATTGTTCTCTTTAGAGTCTCGAGACCATAGTGATAATGGTGTTTCTTAGCTTCTGGTTTCATGTGAATTCATTGATTTATTTGAGCTAGTTTCAATTTTTCCACACAAAGCGGCTATCGATTTTCTCATTGACTTGGTTCCGGATGCACAACATGTTAGTCGGCCTGTAATGACCCGGATATTTGACGGTGTAATAATTAACTTATTTAATTATTTATATAACGAATATATTATTTAATCGTCGATGTTAGAACGTATAATTATATTATAATTAAAACCGAGCTCGAAATGGCGCTGCAGTTCGTAATTTGACGATTCGAACTTCAACTGAGTGTACAAGATTCGTTTTAAATCTGATTTCTGTGGAACAAGAAACGCACGGAGCTGGTGGAGTATATCTTTTTGGTGGAAGAGAAAAATCAGGATTTCGTCGTGTGGATTTTGAGATATGTCCAAATCAAATTTTAAAATAGTCGCTATAGATTCGTTTATCGACCGTACCGGTTTATTCGATATAACTAGAGACCGGGTTTGAATTTAGACAAGGTTCTTTTGGGACATAACGATAATTTAATTTTTAGAATTTTATAGTAATTATTAATTAATTAAATAAGCAACTTTTTATTTGGAGTATTTGGCACCCTGTATCGACATTTCGGGGTTTCACAATATGAGTTGAACTACCGGTATTATTATATTTTTGGGATCATGATACCTCGCTCGTCACAGCGGCATGGTTATTTATGTCTATAGCGGTTTATAAATCTTCACTTTGCAGTAACACATATCCATGCAACAACTCATAGGTATATATATATATTTATATATTTAAGTATGATGGTATTACTTAATAAATATAAACTAATACACATAAGGGGGACTCGTTTATAGTGGATGTTGGGACTCCACAAAGTCATTCGAGTATATAAGAAGTAAAATTGTATATTTTATTGTCTGCCGACCTATTTTATGATACTTCAACATCATAGCCCTCAAGATCAAAGCAGAAGTAAGAAGTGACAATTCGACTACTAGTACAAGGCTCAAAAGGACAGTAAGACGCACATAGTTTTATTTTATTATTTGTCTGGCTTTCTTTGTTCTGAAGTTTGCTTAGCCACGTAGTAAGAATGGTAGCCTGTCATTCGAGTGGAAGAAATCTTTAGCCCATCCCTTCCACAGATCGCTGCAAGCCTACCCTGTGTAATCAAATCGTAACAACAAAGTAACTTCAATACTTCAGACCAAAGTAAAGTCCTTTGTATATATATACATCCCTTATCAACAAGTCAACAAACCTAAATTCATTTCGTCCGTGGTCAACTAATTAAGCATGCCACCTCCATCATATTGAACGGCAGCAAGCTCATCACTTCTTCCCCCTTGGATCTCCTAATCAACTCAACAAAATCACTTCCATCAGCTAGTAAAACAAAGTACCCATCGCGATCAACATATTGATCGGTCACGATCTGGATTAACTCGGCAGGGAGGTCAGAAACGGAGCAGCAAGGGCCGACGTTCATCGTTGAAATGGTGAAAGTTGGGAGCGTCAAGTGGGCCTGGATCCATGCTGGAAGACGACGGCAGTGAGGCGCAGCCTCCGGTGACATCTGATGGAGCTTCGGTCGTGGCGTTGGGTGGCAGCAAACCGACGTTGCTCAGGAGTTGGGTTCATGTGTTGGTCCCAGTTCGTGCTGAACGAAGCACTATCGGGAAGAAGAAAATTTGTTCATCCAAGAATCCTTTATTAATAACTTTACAGGCATGGCGTATGTTAACAGTATTAAGTGGGGATTGTTTTGAAAATGGAAAGTTATATTT
The DNA here is from genome assembly GCA_030737875.1 of Allium sativum. Taxonomy (NCBI): domain Eukaryota; kingdom Viridiplantae; phylum Streptophyta; class Magnoliopsida; order Asparagales; family Amaryllidaceae; genus Allium; species Allium sativum. Next base: position 49,797,053 of record CM060918.1, read on the forward strand.
GAATGAGTTGTTCGTGGAAAGCAAAGTGTAAGGCTTGGGCACTTCTCGTTTCAAAGCAGAAAGTCTTGAGGACGTGGGTTTCCCTGATGTTGAAATGAATGGGTGGTGAAGAAGCAGACAAGAATAGTAGTTACGGGTGAAGAAAGAATTAGAGGGAACATAACATGCGAATGGGAATGCTGCTCTGATGAACGAAGCAGATGGAAACAAAGAAAATGGGGAATCCAAACATGAAGCAGTATGGCCGGAGGCGATTGTTTTCTGGCGAAGTAGGTTTTCTATTCGAAACGGAATTCGAACTTCAGGAGATGGTTTCGAGTTTGATTTAATGGCGTGGGGGTTGATGACAATTCGGAGGAGAACGGTTGGGGTTGTTTTGTGGAGTCTTTGCTGTGTAAAGGAGTGGAATGGAGTTTGAGATTTCACACGTGAAATGGAGGGATTTGAAATGGTATGGACGGGTGTGAATTTACTGTGAAAACCGAAAAGAACTGCTTTTATTTAATGTTAAGTTGTGTTGATATAGGACAACTAAATGATGAACACTTGTTTGGGTTTTTAACGAAGGAAGAGGATGAGCAGATGTTGAAAGGTTTAAATGTGGATTAGGGGATAGATTATTATGTGATGTTGATTTATGTAGAATGGTAAGGGCACGGTGGGATGACCAACGAGGTGACCTTGATTTCTGCGCAGTGAAGAAGGATACTAAAGCAACAGGAAATTGTCAAAGGGAGAAAATATGTTGTGCAACTATTTTGGGGTTTTCCTTGTGGACTTGGGTCACGTACAGGTTCATTAAAGGATCGGAGAAAATGGTTTTCATTCTGCTGTGTTCGATAATGAAGGAGGATGCCGCAGTTTTCGTTTAAGGGCTTTCGAATGAGAGTGGGCCGAACATTGGTAGCGAAACTGGATCTGACAGGATCGTATGGACGGTGGTTATACAGTGGAGCTGACTGGAAGTGGATTCGAGCTCGTATGAATTTATGACGAAATAAATTGTTTGATTCAAATCAAATAACAGTTTATCGTTCTTTAACGATGAACTGCCAATGTGAGTAAAACTCACTAACTCTCCTCAATTTATATTTTAATATAAATTGTACTTTATTTATTGACTGCTGTATATTGATTGTTAAACTGGACTGTTAAATAGATTTGATTGAAAACGTAGTTATAGTTAATCTATGTACTGTTAATCAAATATGGTTCTGTACAGCAGGATATTTCATTTCAAAATGAAATATGATATATATTATACTGTGTAACATCTGTGGATGCAGGGAGACAGGTTGGAGGAATCCGACTGGATTCCTCAACAATTATTTTACTGTTTTCATATATTGTGTTATATGATGTGTTATATAATCTGTTCTGGATTATGTGTGTTAGAATGATATTAATCATTGTTATTCGATATTTTACATATCATAAGAAACCCTGAGTGGTGAAATGGAATATTTCAATGTATATTGAAATAAAGGAATTTTATAAAATCACAGGATTTTATAAAAGGAAATTATTTATAAAACGAACACGGTTTTATAAAAGGAAATATTTGTTAGTAAACAAAGAGGATTTTATAAAGGAATATATGTTAGAAAATAAATAGAATTGAAAAGGAGAATATTTATTTAGAAAATAAATAGAAATAGGAAATATTTATTTAGAAGATAATAAACCGTTGTAAATAGGATATATTTGTAACGGTAAATAGAAGTTATAAATAGGATATATTTGTAACGGTAAATAGAAGTTATAAATAGGATATATTTGTAACGGTAAATAGAAGTTGTAAATAGGAAATATTTGTAACGGTAAGTAAACGTTATAAAAGGGAAATAGTTGTAACGGAAAACGTAGTTTATCAAAAGGAGTTAATCAAATGTAGCTTATCAAAAGGGGTTAATCGAATATAGAAATTAAGAAGGGAAGTTAAACAAAAATTAGAAACTGACTAGAGATTAGTAAGTTGAATAGTTTTCTAAGTGTTGATCTGATGTTGGTTTCGGCCTTCGGGGTTTATACTTAGAGAATTGTTCTCTTACTAGTTTACAGTTAGGGACTAATAGTTGTGGAATGATAGTGATGCGTAAATGAGGATTGGAAATGTTTTCCAATGTTGAAAACATATATTTTCTAATTTTAGAAAATAAGGAAATATGAATATATATATATATATATATATATATATATATGATTGATGATTGGATCGATAATTCCATTTGGAATTTAGATCGTTGTTTGTACACCGACATATTTTCATTTGATAGTTAAATCACAGACTATCGAAGTTTTGACCATTTTACGTTGTTAATATGGAGAGACCGGTTGGATTATTATCCGAAGAACCACTCCGTATCGACATAAGCGTTGTGATCAAATACGATGAAGAAATTGAAGACGGAGTAAAGTGCAAGGGCTGTCCTGTTTACAGAATAGTGCCTTCGGTTTCGTTCAGTCCCAGAACGAACGTAAATGGACGAATGTCTGACAAAGTAGTTCCAATGATCGAAAGAGTTGGACTGTACAAATATATATGGTGGCCAACGGATTTATTCCCTTCGCATAATATCCAGAATCTATTTGTGCAGATCCAACTAATGATTAACGGATCTGATAATGTGGCATTCAAAGTGATCGTGTTATAAATGAATGGAAAGTAAGCGTAGCTTCTAGCCTCACATCCAGTAAATGACAGAAATCGGGCAGGCAGCATGGCTAAGTCGGTCGCTCCGAAGTAGGGTGTATAATCACCTATCTAGAGAATATTCATTTGCTTCTTTAATCTATCAATGCTGTCCCATATATATATACGGGAACGGTTGTTGATCCCAACCGTTGGTGATGTACATTCGATACACTCAAGCGAAATGAGTGGTCGGTCATGTGTGGCTGAGTTGCAAGATGTTCTTGTTGAACTCCAGTGTATCGTTCCTAGAGTACACTGATCGGAAGGTGGATCCATACCTTGTCATAGTTGGAAACCCAATCATCCAATACGCACCTGCGGTTTTGATTGTATACTATATATGTAGAACGTGAGATGCAAGCGTTTCTACTAGACTGATATCTATTTGTATTTAGACATTATCATAATATCAGAATGATATTGCTTTTCAAAGATGTTTGGATTCTCATAAGGGAAAAACCCGTTCCGTATTCACGGCGTGGTCTTATGAGACATCATATACCTGTTTAAATGATTTGAGTTTACTCACACCAGTCACATGACTGACCCCGAGTTTATTTGTTTTGTCTTCCCTAAACTCTTGGGTGCCTAAATTTGTACGGGCAGTCAAGTAGTCGGGATTTACAGATGCACTTGGAGAGCTTGGAGCAGGAGGCTTCAGCAGTCGATAGCTATTATTTATTCCGCTGTGATGTTATATGTTGTACTCTGAAAATGGTATGTATAAACGGTTATAACTTTGTATTTCAAAAGTTATGTTATATTTTATTCGTTCCGCTGTGAGATTCGTGTTACTCTTATGTTGTTATTGTTGTCTTCTTCTTCTTCTTCTTCTTCTATTCTAAGTTTCTATCTTATCTATCCTCACCCTCTATCTTCTTTCTATTAGTTTCTTGAATTTCCAGTGCAATTTGGGGTTGGACTTGTGTTATTTAGTCAGCTCAAATTGGACCGGATTTTCGGGTCACTACAGTTGGTATCAGAGCTTAAGTTAAGTATTACCTTGGCTCTGTGGCGTTACTCAGTAGAGATGGGGTTAGTAATACCCTAAACTGAGATTGAGTGTATATATACGAGTGAACGTACTTGTTATTTAATATAAAAATTTGTTTTATATTGTGGAGATTTATTGATTGAGTGGCTTATGAATTCTGGTCGATAGTGGGGCACCACTATATCGATAGGGGTTTCTAAACACTCGAATACGATAAACCAACATGATATGTTTGAAATTAACATTGTATAATTGGTTGTGTTGGTTGTTAGTATAATTGAATGAGATTATAAAAGGTGAAATGGTTATAGATAACTAATCAGAATTCATATAAGTGAAGTATATGAAATAAGATGAATTAAATCTGAAATTAAATCAGGATTAGGAATTAAAATAAGGAAATTTTAAGTTCCTGGGAGATTTTGAAAATGTTTTCAAATTGGAAGTGTTATAGTATTGAACTCACTTCGATAAACTGGGAAATAACCCTGATGAGTGTGGCCACATCATCAGTGTTCATTTTCGAGTTGCTAAGTGACGGATTACTACCAAAGGTTGTGTTTTTGAATTGTTTAAGGAAAACAAGTGTTTAGAAATTCAAATGTTTTGAATTGGTATTATGATTTCAAGTGATTTGAATAAACACAGGGATTTGAAATTTGAAATCTAAATTTAACTTATGAAGTTAAATGGGTTAAAATAGTGAAAGTGAATAATAAATTTGAATTTAAATTGAACTAAGTTAAATTAAAACTGGATTGGATTATAGAATAATCTGAATGAAATTAAGTTGATAAACCAAGAGTTGAAATTGGATATTGGTGTTTAAATGAAATTCGACTTAAGTATAAGCGAATGGTTTGAGTTGAGGATATAAACTAATCGAAGTTAGATTAGTATGACATTGGTATATGCAGGGTGTTAATCGATGGAAATGATATAATGGTAGGTCCGACAAAAAGGTACAAGTTTATATTTCATATGAGTTTGAGATTTTGATGAGCCGAATTGACAAGCCGCTTGGCTGTTTGATTTTCTTTTTGAGTTGGAGAAGGCCTAGAGAGGCGAGTTGGAGTTTTACCGATAGGGCTGTACAAAGGAGGTTATGGCGAAATTTTCCGAAAATTTAAAGTGTTAGAAAATTTTGAAAATTTTGAAAATTTAGTAAGTCGGAATGAATTAATATTTTAATCGGAATTTAAGTGGTTCAGTTGAAATCAGAAATAAGGGGTAAACCAATCTTAGGGATTCCGATAGATAGGGTCGTCCTCTACCTTAGCAATTTCGAGGACGAAATTATTTTAAGTGGGGAAGAATGTAATGACCCGGATATTTGACGGTGTAATAATTAACTTATTTAATTATTTATATAACGAATATATTATTTAATCGTCGATGTTAGAACGTATAATTATATTATAATTAAAACCGAGCTCGAAATGGCGCTGCAGTTCGTAATTTGACGATTCGAACTTCAACTGAGTGTACAAGATTCGTTTTAAATCGGATTTCTGTGGAACAAGAAACGCACGGAGCTGGTGGAGTATATCTTTTTAGTGGAAGAGAAAAATCAGGATTTCGTCGTGTGGATTTTGAGATATGTCCAAATCAAATTTTAAAATAGTCGCTATAGATTCGTTTATCGACCGTACCGGTTTATTCGATATAACTAGAGACCGGGTTTGAATTTAGACAAGGTTCTTTTGGGACATAACGATAATTTAATTTTTAGAATTTTATAGTAATTATTAATTAATTAAATAAGCAACTTTTTATTTGGAGTATTTGGCACCCTGTATCGACATTTCGGGGTTTCACAATATGAGTTGAACTACCGGTATTATTATATTTTTGGGATCATGATACCTCGCTCGTCACAGCGGCATGGTTATTTATGTCTATAGCGGTTTATAAATCTTCACTTTGCAGTAACACATATCCATGCAACAACTCATAGGTATATATATATTTATATATTTAAGTATGATGGTATTACTTAATAAATATAAACTAATACACATAAGGGGGACTCGTTTATAGTGGATGTTGGGATTCCACAAAGTCATTCGAGTATATAAGAAGTAAAATTGTATATTTTATTGTCTGCCGACCTATTTTATGATACTTCAACATCATAGCCCTCAAGATCAAAGCAGAAGTAAGAAGTGACAATTCGACTACTAGTACAAGGCTCAAAAGGACAGTAAGACGCACATAGTTTTATTTTATTATTTGTCTGGCTTTCTTTGTTCTGAAGTTTGCTTAGCCACGTAGTAAGAATGGTAGCCTGTCATTCGAGTGGAAGAAATCTTTAGCCCATCCCTTCCACAGATCGCTGCAAGCCTACCCTGTGTAATCAAATCGTAACAACAAAGTAACTTCAATACTTCAGACCAAAGTAAAGTCCTTTGTATATATATACATCCCTTATCAACAAGTCAACAAACCTAAATTCATTTCGTCCGTGGTCAACTAATTAAGCATGCCACCTCCATCATATTGAACGGCAGCAAGCTCATCACTTCTTCCCCCTTGGATCTCCTAATCAACTCAACAAAATCACTTCCATCAGCTAGTAAAACAAAGTACCCATCGCGATCAACATATTGATCGGTCACGATCTGGATTAACTCGGCAGGGAGGTCAGAAACGGAGCAGCAAGGGCCGACGTTCATCGTTGAAATGGTGAAAGTTGGGAGCGTCAAGTGGGCCTGGATCCATGCTGGAAGACGACGGCAGTGAGGCGCAGCCTCCGGTGACATCTGATGGAGCTTCGGTCGTGGCGTTGGGTGGCAGCAAACCGACGTTGCTCAGGAGTTGGGTTCATGTGTTGGTCCCAGTTCGTGCTGAACGAAGCACTATCGGGAAGAAGAAAATTTGTTCATCCAAGAATCCTTTATTAATAACTTTACAAGCATGGCGTATGTTAACAGTATTAAGTGGGGATTGTTTTGAAAATGGAAAGTTATATTTGAATGAGTTGTTCGTGGAAAGCAAAGTGTAAGGCTTGGGCACTTCTCGTTTCAAAGCAGAAAGTCTTGAGGACGTGGGTTTCCCTGATGTTGAAATGAATGGGTGGTGAAGAAGCAGACAAGAACAGTAGTGACGGGTGAAGAAAGAATTAGAGGGAACATAACATGCGAATGGGAAAGCTGCTCTGATGAACGAAGCAGATGGAAACAAAGAAAATGGGGAATCCAAACATGAAGCAGTATGGCCGGAGGCGATTGTTTTCTGGCGAAGTAGGTTTTCTATTCGAAACGGAATTCGAACTTCAGGAGATGGTTTCGAGTTTGATTTAATGGCGTGGGGGTTGATGACAATTCGGAGGAGAACGGTTGGGGTTGTTTTGTGGAGTCTTTGCTGTGTAAAGGAGTGGAATGGAGTTTGAGATTTCACACGTGAAATGGAGGGATTTGAAATGGTATGGACAGGTGTGAATTTACTGTGAAAACCGAAAAGAACTGCTTTTATTTAATGTTAAGTTGTGTTGATATAGGACAACTAAATGATGAACACTTGTTTGGGTTTTTAACGAAGGAAGAGGATGAGCAGATGTTGAAAGGTTTAAACGTGGATTAGGGGATAGATTATTATGTGATGTTGATTTATGTAGAATGGTAAGGGCACGGTGGGATGACCAACGAGGTGACCTTGATTTCTGCGCAGTGAAGAAGGATACTAAAGCAACAGGAAATTGTCAAAGGGAGAAAATATGTTGTGCAACTATTTTGGGGTTTTCCTTGTGGACTTGGGTCACGTACAGGTTCATTAAAGGATCGGAGAAAATGGTTTTCATTCTGCTGTGTTCGATAATGAAGGAGGATGCCGCAGTTTTCGTTTAAGGGCTTTCGAATGAGAGTGGGCCGAACATTGGTAGCGAAACTGGATCCGACAGGATCGTATGGACGGTGGTTATACAGTGGAGCTGACTGGAAGTGGATTCGAGCTCGTATGAATTTATGACGAAATAAATTGTTTGATTCAAATCAAATAACAGTTTATCGTTCTTTAACGATGAACTGCCAATGTGAGTAAAACTCACTAACTCTCCTCAATTTATATTTTAATATAAATTGTACTTTATTTATTGACTGCTGTATATTGATTGTTAAACTGGACTGTTAAATAGATTTGATTGAAAACGTAGTTATAGTTAATCTATGTACTGTTAATCAAATATGGTTCTGTACAGCAGGATATTTCATTTCAAAATGAAATATGATATATATTATACTGTGTAACATCTGTGGATGCAGGGAGACAGGTTGGAGGAATCCGACTGGATTCCTCAACAATTATTTTACTGTTTTCATATATTGTGTTATATGATGTGTTATATAATCTGTTCTGGATTATGTGTGTTAGAATGATATTAATCATTGTTATTCGATATTTTACATATCATAAGAAACCCTGAGTGGTGAAATGGAATATTTCAATGTATATTGAAATAAAGGAATTTTATAAAATCACAGGATTTTATAAAAGGAAATTATTTATAAAACGAACACGGTTTTATAAAAGGAAATATTTGTTAGTAAACAAAGAGGATTTTATAAAGGAATATATGTTAGAAAATAAATAGAATTGAAAAGGAGAATATTTATTTAGAAAATAAATAGAAATAGGAAATATTTATTTAGAAGATAATAAACCGTTGTAAATAGGATATATTTGTAACGGTAAATAGAAGTTATAAATAGGATATATTTGTAACGGTAAATAGAAGTTATAAATAGGATATATTTGTAACGGTAAATAGAAGTTGTAAATAGGAAATATTTGTAACGGTAAGTAAACGTTATAAAAGGGAAATAGTTGTAACGGAAAACGTAGTTTATCAAAAGGAGTTAATCAAATGTAGCTTATCAAAAGGGGTTAATCGAATATAGAAATTAAGAAGGGAAGTTAAACAAAAATTAGAAACTGACTAGAGATTAGTAAGTTGAATAGTTTTCTGAGTGTTGATCTGATGTTGGTTTCGGCCTTCGGGGTTTATACTTAGAGAATTGTTCTCTTACTAGTTTACAGTTAGGGACTAATAGTTGTGGAATGATAGTGATGCGTAAATGAGGATTGGAAATGTTTTCCAATGTTGAAAACATATATTTTCTAATTTTAGAAAATAAGGAAATATGAATATATATATATATATATATATGATTGATGATTGGATCGATAATTCCATTTGGAATTTAGATCGTTGTTTGTACACCGACATATTTTCATTTGATAGTTAAATCACAGACTATCGAAGTTTTGACCATTTTACGTTGTTAATATGGAGAGACCGGTTGGATTATTATCCGAAGAACCACTCCGTATCGACATAAGCGTTGTGATCAAATACGATGAAGAAATTGAAGACGGAGTAAAGTGCAAGGGCTGTCCTGTTTACAGAATAGTGCCTTCGGTTTCGTTCAGTCCCAGAACGAACGTAAATGGACGAATGTCTGACAAAGTAGTTCCAATGATCGAAAGAGTTGGACTGTACAAATATATATGGTGGCCAACGGATTTATTCCCTTCGCATAATATCCAGAATCTATTTGTGCAGATCCAACTAATGATTAACGGATCTGATAATGTGGCATTCAAAGTGATCGTGTTATAAATGAATGGAAAGTAAGCGTAGCTTCTAGCCTCACATCCGGTAAATGACAGAAATCGGGCAGGTAGCATGGCTAAGTCGGTCGCTCCGAAGTAGGGTGTATAATCACCTATCTAGAGAATATTCATTTGCTTCTTTAATCTATCAATGCTGTCCCATATATATATATATACGGGAACGGTTGTTGATCCCAACCGTTGGTGATGTACATTCGATACACTCAAGCGAAATGAGTGGTCGGTCATGTGTGGCTGAGTTGCAAGATGTTCTTGTTGAACTCCAGTGTATCGTTCCTAGAGTACACTGATCGGAAGGTGGATCCATACCTTGTCATAGTTGGAAACCCAATCATCCAATACGCACCTGCGGTTTTGATTGTATACTATATATGTAGAACGTGAGATGCAAGCGTTTCTACTAGACTGATATCTATTTGTATTTAGACATTATCATAATATCAGAATGATATTGCTTTTCAAAGATGTTTGGATTCTCATAAGGGAAAAACCCGTTCCGTATTCACGGCGTGGTCTTATGAGACATCATATACCTGTTTAAATGATTTGAGTTTACTCACACCAGTCACATGACTGACCCCGAGTTTATTTGTTTTGTCTTCCCTAAACTCTTGGGTGCCTAAATTTGTACGGGCAGTCAAGTAGTCGGGATTTACAGATGCACTTGGAGAGCTTGGAGCAGGAGGCTTCAGCAGTCGATAGCTATTATTTATTCCGCTGTGATGTTATATGTTGTACTCTGAAAATGGTATGTATAAACGGTTATAACTTTGTATTTCAAAAGTTATGTTATATTTTATTCGTTCCGCTGTGAGATTCGTGTTACTCTTATGTTGTTATTGTTGTCTTCTTCTTCTTCTTCTTCTATTCTAAGTTTCTATCTTATCTATCCTCACCCTCTATCTTCTTTCTATTAGTTTCTTGAATTTCCAGTGCAATTTGGGGTTGGACTTGTGTTATTTAGTCAGCTCAAATTGGACCGGATTTTCGGGTCACTACACGGCCTCTGACTCGTATGTTGACTAAAGAAAAGAGGTGCTTAAGAAGCAACTTCCCAAGCTTCGGTCGAAGAAGTTAATTCAGTCCAGTTTTTCACTATGGGATGTCGTAGTGGTATTTGTGAATAAATCCAATGGGACTCTTAGGTTATGCGTCGTTGCAAACTTAACGTGTTAACCATCAAGAATTTCTTATTGCCTATGATCGACGATATGTTCGATCAATTGAGTGGAGGAGATATCTTTTCTCAGCTAGATCTTTCCATAGGCTTTCATTAGCTTTGAGTCACAGAGGGAAACAATAATATCATAGCTTTTCACACCAATATTGAACTTATGAGTGGGTTGTCATGCCATTCTGATTGAGAAAGCTCCTGCCGACTTTGCCAACCTTATGAATCGAGTATTCCAGGAATATCTCGATAAGTTTATTGTCATGTTCATTGATGGCATTGTAGTTTATTCTAAATCTGAGGCCAAGCTGCTTATAATTCGAGAGTTATTTTGAGCACCCTTCAACATTATCAACTTGACGCTAAATTATAAGATTGTCATCTGGGGGATGCAATTTAAGTTATTAGGCCATATAGTATCTTCTGAGGGCATCACAAACGAGCCTTCTAATATCAAGGCCTTTGAAAATTGGAAGCGCCCCAAGACAATTTTTGAGATTCGTAGCTTTCTAGGATTGGCAGTTTATTACCATCGATTCATTAAAGATTTGTCCCATAACATGCTTCCCTTTACTAATCTCACGCGTAAAGGGTCCGTTTATTTGGTCCAATTGAAGTGATGCTACCTTTCAGCAACTCAAGGAGCATTTTACCCATGCACCTATCTTGATTATTCCCCAGGGGAACCAAGATCTTGTTGCTTATACTGATATTTTTTGTGTTGTAATTAAAAAATGGAGAAGATTGTAAAATGTTTTATAGCGTACGCATTTGGTTCTTAAACTAAAGTTTTCTAAGAAAATAAATTTGTATTAAGCCATTACTAAGTGGAACTACCAATGAGTTAAAGTAAACAACGAGGTTGTAATTTACTTAAGTGGAGGAGTATGTAACAAACTGGGTTTTTGGATTCTCGGGGTAAATTGATTTGTCGAGTATTGTAATTTTATACTTGAGGAAATTAAGATATGAGTTCGTGAGCTTAACTCATGTAATAATTCAAGATGAGAAATTGTGATTTGTAAGAATTATGTGAATTGGAATGAATTAAATCCATTTAGAATTGTAAAAAAATTATTCCAATCGATTTGTCTTAATAATACTTTGATAGTTCAAATAAATATTGAAAATATGAAGTATTAATTAATAATCAATATTTAAGTGAAAATATATTTTCAATATAACGTGTTAAGTTGCTATAACTAGATAATTAATAATATCTGGATTTGTGTTTGGAAAGGGTAATTTTCTAAATTGTAAAAAAATAAAAGCTGTGTTCTAACACCTCATAAAAATTATACCCCGAATAGATATAAATAACTAAATTAATAATAATAGGTAATAATAAATAAAATATCAATGGTTTGAAAATACGAATAACGGATAATTGAGTAATGGGCCATGAAAATATTACCATCGTATCCGTGGATAGATTCTAGCATGTTTTCATTTTTTATTTATTGAAAATGGAGTTCATATGAAAAAGCTAGGAGTAAAACAAGTTTTACAAAAATAATATACATGCAGCATTTGAAATTCAAACTTTATATATAAATCTAGAATAAAAATGAATACCTATAGCATAATGGAATATTCCTTCTTGATTTCAAACTTGCGTGTATATATAAATATATAAAAGGGGAGAAGAATAAAAAAACTAGAACAATCAATAAACTTAAATTATGAATTAATATAAATAGTAACAACTTGGGGAATTAAATTATCCATGACCTTTCCTTTAGCTGGGTCGACCTCCACCCCTTAAGGTGGGCCGACCTGCCACCTATGGAGGGTATCGACGGTGTTCAAGGAAGAAGGGTTGGTGGAGGTTGTTTTTGTATAGGGTTTTTATATAATTTTGTTGGAATGGATAATTGAAATTTTATAAAATGAATCTAATAGTCCACGCACACTCCAACAAGTATAAATTGGACCTTATACTCCTCCCCAAATCATACATTGTCTTCCTAACTCCTCCTCTATTCTGCCTCTCATATATTTTTCTATATTCAAGAATTTCGATCTGGTTAGATTTCTTCTTATTCTCTAACCTATTTTCTATCTCCTTTATTCTGATATCTTATTAGAATTTGGAATTATATTTTTATGTATATAAGATTCTAACATGATTCTTATATATATATAATACTTTAGGAGGAATAATTAGAGTATGCAATTTCGAGGTTTTAATCCAGAATCTTGTTTTACATAGCTTTCTTCTTCTCGTCTTAGTAATTCTATGAGTGGAAATTATATCAAGTTTACTATTTTTTGTAGTTATTGGTGTAGAATTTGGATTGTTATTCCTAAAAGATATTTGGGATTCTTACAAAAAGAACACACATATAAATCCCCCAAATCTCTTATTTAATTTGGAAATGGTTAACCACGTGATGTTATTAGGTTTTGGATAATGAATATAGTAAAAGGTTCGATTTTTGGGTATTGTAAAATTTTGATATTTGGTCTGACTTACTTATCTTCACTTTTGCTGTAAATATGGATTTATGCAAAGATACGGATTTGGGTACCTTAACTTACAATTTTCTATTTTTCTTATAAAATAAATAGTTTAAACGTATTAAAACACATGTTACCAAAATCTAAGTTATTGTGCAAATATTATAAAAAAGTAAAGTAGTAAAAAAACAAATTATATATTACTGTCATATAACACCTTTTCCTTTCTTTTATTATTTAAATAATCCTCAGAACCTAGGTTACAAATTATTTTGTATATATTCTGCTATTTCTCTATTATTAGTCTGAATATGAATGAACATTATATCTCATGTTGAGAAAGTAAATGAAATAAACTTCTAAACCTTAATTTTAGTTAGGATTGACATTTCTACATCCTAGGACATTTCTCTAAGCATGCTCCAATTAGGTTTTATTTATTACTATAAGTTACTATAAATAAATATTAAATGTATTTAATTAGGAATTTGAATTTAAAAATGGCCCCATAAGAAATCTGTACGTGTGTGAGCATTTATTAGATTCTAATAATATTAATGACATGTGACACGAAGTTAACCCCTACTTGTAGTAGAAGCTTGTCCAGAACCAACCGACATATCTGGCATCTATAAGAAGTCGAGTTATTGTGAGATATCTGGTGCCATAGGCCATTATAATAAATACATGAAGGCACGAGGTTAAGCCCACTTGTAGTAGAAGTGTGCCAGGAACCACCCGACAAATCCAGCATCTATAAGTAATCAGTTTAATGTAGGGCGTCTAGTGTAATAAGTACTTGTGCAAAGAAGGTCTGCCTCAAGAATGTATTAAGTGGTAGACCTACCTTGTTTAGGTATTAAGTGGTTAGACTAGGTCCGCTCCTAAGGTTTACTCCTTGATTTTGGACCAAAGTCATGGAACCGACCCTTATTAGTCTTATGTGGCCATTAGCCCGCCTTTTTGTTATAAATTTATAAGGTATTAAATAGTCTTAATAAAAAGATAACGTATATGTGAGGGTAATTCTGCGAGAAGTGTCTACTTCTTATCTAAAGGAAATTTGAGTATTGATGTAGGGATAAGCTACTAAGAGTTCCGCTAATTATGTAAGGGGAGCCGCTTATCTAAGGGGAGTATTAAGTGACTAGGAGTTCACCCGTAATTCCAGTTAAATAGTAACGTATGAGTCCGCCGGAATGGTCATAAACGGTGATGAGTGTCTACCTTCAACCTGGTAATAAGTGGAAAATTATTATTTCTGACATCACATTTAAGAGAATGTTTATTAGTGTTGACGATTAGAAAATGAGGTTTTAATTGACTAGGGTCCTCTATATGGTATTATGTGATCGAGAGAATCCACCCATAGGGTATTTAGTAATCATATGAGGAAACCGTCTATAAAACAAATATAAATGACCTAAAGTGACCAATGGTCATCCGCCTCAAACGGTATTAAGTGATCATAGAATTTTGCTCTTATGTATGTACATGTTGGCCTTAAGTGATTGCAGGGAAGTCCGCTAAATAAATACATTTGCATGATTTTGTGTTGAATTCGCTTAGGCATGACCTGGCAAATTTATATTGCCAAGTATAGGAAATAGATTCCTTTAAACTTATATGATTTCCATTTACCAGAACATTATTGTTTAGACCCCCTTCCTCTTAACACTACAAGTTAGTAGTAGGAAATCTTGATTGATAACGTGATGAAAACTGGAACTTGGCATTGGAGATTTTATCAGAGTTTATTATTATGTCTAGCTATTGTCTGTATTATGGAATATTATTAATGTACCTTATTATGAAATTTGAAAATCTTGAGGTAACCAACAATTTTATGGTTTTATGAAAGGGTACATTTATTTTGTTAATTATATTTCACCCTATCTGTTGTGAGATTTTGATCTTGTTTTAGGTTGTCTATGGTATTTATTTCTTATGGAAACTGACAACTTGCTTAGAATGGCTCTAAGTTCTGCTGGGCCTTTCAAGAACAGGATTTACGCCCATTCCAGATAGGTTATTATATTTGGTATGGGAGCCTAGTTATCTAATTATAGGTGGATGTTAGACCCAAAAGTGGTTCTAACACCCAAATTGATTAAAAGCAAATAAGATGAGATAAAAATAAAAATGAACACACAGGATTTATAGTGGTTCGGCGAAGAAATGCCTACGTCCACTTATCTTTCACTATATTCAATGATTCAGTTGCAAATACAATGTAATTGTCACTTGATTTCACTCACAACTCGCTTATATTCACTCAATAGATTAAAACAAATAATGAAAGAAGATTTGGATTCTCCGGGAGCAATGGAGTTCGGATTATGGAGGTAGTTGAATTCTCAAAGTGCCTAAAAAGATCCTTCTCTTTGTCTCCAGACGGGGTATTTATAGGTGTGAATTTGCTTGAATCTTGATCAGGGTCGGGGCCACATGTCGTCCATCCCACTATCTTCGGGTTCGGATGAATTATTATGTTGACAACGCATCAAAGGAACGGACGTTACGAGTAGGAACTGGTCACAACCGGTCCGGATATCCAGGCGCTTTTGTAGGAGAATAACATGGAACATGGACTCGGGTCGGAGACGCACAGACAAGGGGTTCGGATCGGGATATCCGATCCGAACCGGATTGGCTTGGATGCAACGCTCTCTTCTTCTCTAATCTGCTCCGCTCCGATCCATTTTCGTGGAAAACAGGTGGCTTTCCGATTCAATTGAGATCACGTTGCCCTCCGATCCGTTTAGATATACCTTACCAATTTCCTCAGCAGCAGTTCACCGATCCGAACAGAAAGCTCTATCCGACCTGAACCGATATGTTGCTCTGACCCGACCCGAACAACTGCAGCTATCCAATCTAGATTGTAGTGTCTTCTCCAATCCGAACCGAAGTCTTCTAATTAAAAATGCCCTTCAATGTCTGGTTTCTTGACTTTGTGTTGCCTAGTTCACAAAGTAGGCTAACATTTTGCCCCCTCAAAGGATGCTTCTGTTGTATACGAAGCGTGCTTTGATGTCGTTTGAATGCTAGTCCTTGAATCAGAACAGTCAGAAAGTCACTTCTGTTCGTTTGTGAAGATGCATTGCTTCATGAAGACATGTCTCTTATCGCTTATATATATGTCGTGAAATACTTGATTCATTTTCTTCATTTTTGAGTCAAGTCCAGAAGTTTTTCTCGACATATAGTATTCTTCTCAGGTATGTTCTTTCCTAGTTTTTCTTTTAAGTCCAATTCGAATGCTAGAGGAATGCACAGATTTCTACCCGGTTCGGTGTCCGACTCGAGCACCTTTTCTTCCTGTTTCGCTTTGCACTGGGTTGATGGGCCGGAAGATGTGGGCTGGCTTGGACTTGGTCCGAACGGAGTAAAATACGGGGAATACAAAGAGCCATCTCACGTCTTATATAAGCCCAACCACCCAAACTCTTCTACCTTTTTTACTCCCACAATTCTTGTTCTCCCAGCTTTATACCGAAATCCCATTTCCTAAAAAATCCAAAAACTCCAAAACTTCTCGTTTCAATCTTCGAATAAAACATCTAGGTATTTTAAATCTCCGATTATTTATGTAATAACTGATTTTAGCTAGAATTTGCGGTTAAATCGAGCGATTGGAGTGTGGTGTTTGTTGAACTCCGACGCCTGGATCTCCTCCACCGTTTGTCATCGTCGTTGATGGCGTCTTCGCCGTCTCGAGGTAGCAACGGGGGTCATTGGGATCCAGCGTTAAACATTCAAGCACATAAACGCTTAACTTCATTTGGGTCTAGTGAAATTTGAAGACGAGAAAGGGGAGAATAGGAACTGGTCGGTTCGGGTAAGGAAGTGCTGAAGCAGCGGAGGGGAGGACAAGTTCATATGTTAGGATCGGGTCGGAATGAAATGCGATGTGGAGAAAGCCATGCTTGCCCGACCAGGTCGGATTGGAGGAAAAGATAGAGAAAGGAAAAGGACGTATGGATCCTTTTGTTTGTTGAACCACTCCGAATGCTTATTCCGATCCGGTTTTAAACTGCCAAATATGAATGTCTTCTCCGAACCAAACAATACGCAGACCCGAGCCGATCCCAGCTATATGCACATCCGATCCGAACCCAACAATAAGCACACCCTACCCGAACTGAATGATATGCATATTCCAACTCAAAGCACAAGACTTTATCCAACCAGGGTTAATCAATGCTTGACATAATCTTCAACTTAATGAACAGTTAGGGTAGTGCCTTATGAACGTAAACGATCATCAAGATTTATTCTGAACATCGCCGCTCCGTTAGAACTTCGCATTATACTTTTAAGTGTTTTTCTTCTCATGTTTTGCGCACACCACACACACTTTAGCTCACACATATGCACAGGGGGACATGGGCTAATTTACTCTAATTCGTGCTATTGCTTCTTCAATAGTTCTATGACAATGAGGCCCAGACGCTCTTCCCGTCTAGCTGAGAGAAAAGAAGCCCCGGAAACTTCTAACAAAATCACTCTTGAGGATATATCTTCTTCGTCTGATCCAGAATGGGACAGTGAGGGTCCATACTACGGGGTTGGAGATCGAGAAAGCAACGAGGCGTCTTCGGAAAACGAGGTTTCTCTGGGTTTTGAGGAGGAAGGAGGGATCGGTGACGATCGAGCCCCCGATGAATTTGAATCAGCCATCATACTGGAATCACCCTCGGACTCCGTTGAATCAACAATTGACAACGATCGACTTGTCCGAATTTGCCTAAAATACGGGATAATGAAAAGGGACACTCTAGTGCCTTCACGCTCTGACCGCCCCCACAACCCTCCAGAAGGATATATGGCGGTTACTCGATTAATGTGCATGGTCGGCGCCATTCCTCCATTCTCTCCTTTCATCGTTGATTTCTTAAGACAAATGCGGATTGCCCCCATGCAGCTGCATCCCAATTCATATGCCTATTTGCACACCTTATACATAGCATATCGTGAAATCCTAGGCATAGAGCTCACGTTCGATGACGTTCACTTCTTCTATAATTTCAAGCATCGGACTCGAGAGACTCCATCCTTCTGCTACTTTGAATCAGTTCCAAAAAGGAAGATAATCTCTGCACCATTTAGCAGTAAAGCTGGAGATTCCAGACTAGAATGGTTCTACGTGAAGCAACAGCCTGGATGCGCCAGGAGATGGACAAAATCAAGTAAAGCGTTGACTTTCTAAATCCGGACTCTATACACTTGAATCATCACCCTGACCTGTTTTCCTTTTTGTTTGCAGTCGACAATCCCAAACAGATATCAGATCAGGTGCTCTTTGATCGGATGCACCGACTTATTAATGGCGATCAAAAATTCTTGACTATCGACGAGGTCCTTAAAGATGAATACCTTCACTTTCATGGGCTGCTATCCGTTTTTCGTAGCATCGGTCATGGGACGGTCCCTTACGCATACATTCCTCCAGTGGAGATAGTTCTAGAGACAGGAGAAGGCTCGGGAATTCCTACAGCGCCTCTTCAAACTTCACCTTCTCCATCTTCCACACAAGATGATGAATTGGCTAATCTGGCCGAAAAGCATCGTGAAGGGTATATCGCCCCCGAGGAAACTACTTCTCTAGACAAGTCAAAATCCTCCCAAGAGTCGCCACTTCATGCTTCCGAAGGGGATGTTCCTAGTGCTGATGAGCACATATTTCAGGGTTTGGGGGATCTCCCCTTACCTGAGACTATATATACTTCAGAGGATTTCAGGAAGGATCCTTTAGTCTTCACCTCTTCTGAAGAAACCACTCCCGCTAAGGCCAAAGAGCCTGCCCGCACTAGTCTAGCTTCAGACTCGGGTTGGTTGGGGGGAAACACACCACTTAGGATACACCTTACACCACAGCATTAGCATTCATTGCATTTCTTTCTCCATGAATCCATTAATTCTAAACTTTGTTTATTTTATCGTGCAGGTACAATGTCTCGATCCTACTATGATATAAGAAAACTTCGTCGCAGCATGTCCAATCCTCCTCAGGATGTCGAGTATGATCGCCGGGATGATCGTGGTAGGTAGGAGAGAAGGCCTTTCGATCCCTATCGCTCTCGACCTTCACGTTCTCGCTCACCCGTTAGGCCGGAACAAGACAAATACAAAGGTTACCAAAGCCGTAGGGAAGAGGATAGACCACAATCCAAAGACTCCTCCTCTTCCTATGAAAAACGCAGTAGAGAGAAAAGTCCTCCAAAAGAAACCGGGTCTCGAAGTAAGCAAAAGGTCCCTGCTACTAAACGACCTACGACAGACAAAGAGACTACAGAATCCTCTTCAGGAAGGGACACCAAATTGACAATCCTCGCTCCTCCCCCACCAGATGCGGGAACTGCAATAAAGCGGGCATATTTGAAAGAACAATTTCCCGAACACTACTTCGAAACTCTGACTTTTTTACCTTCCCTTGAACCTATTTCGTCTAATTGGGCAGATGAGGCCAAAGCAAAGATTGATGCGGTGCAAAAACAATATACTGAGATGTTCAAATATTCACGCAATCTTTCTAGAATCATCCGCACTCTAATCACAAATACTGATTCAATGCAAAAGACCGCGAAGGAGGATGCTAAGGCCTTAAAAGCTCTAGGAAAAGATTTGGAAGACACTCAAGCTCAGCTAGCGGTCGCTCAAAGGGACGCTTCTAATTTCAAACAACAATTCGAGGATATGCAAAAGCGCTATCACGATTTGCTTGAATCTCATACTCAGGAGCGTTCTGAATTAAAAAAGCAAGCTGACGAGGCCAAGTCAGAAGCTGCTAAGACACGCCTTGCTTATGCTGAGCTTGAGCGGAAAAACGCCGAGTTAGCAAAGAGGAGTGCTGAATTAGAAAAGAAGAATGCTGACTTGGCTTCAAAGTTGTTGGAGGCAGAGAACAGGGCTGCTCTGGCCGAGGGCAATGTGGAGTGTGCTATTAAATCTGCGGAGGAAGCCCGCAAGCAACTATCGGAGGCGGAGGCTGATATTCAGGGCTTTGGCGAGCTAATGATTGAATTCTTCGCACACATTATTCGTCGCCGAAACATTTCTTGGATCGAAGATTATCCATCCACTCTGGTTCAAGTATGGAATCAGATCATTGAGTGGGAAAAAGAAGAACTTAAGATCGATTCCGTCGATGAAGATAAACTGATGGAGAAATATTTGAGAGATGATGAACCGGAACGCCTAGCTGAAGGGCGCCGCCTTATTGCTGAGGCCATGGAAGAAGAGAGACGGAAGTCTAAACAAAAAACCATTCTCAAAGCTGGTTCCTCTTCTTCTGCCCCTGCAACCTCCGAAGTAGAAGGGTATGATCCCGAAAATCCGGGAATTCCTCGAACAACCCCGCTATCCCCTATTCCTGAACTAACCCCAGAGGTAGTGGTCACCCCCGCTGATAAGTCTTCGGAAGGTATTGCTATCTTTTCTCCTCAATTTGCCAAAGCTATTTCTACCTTTCCCCACGTGATTGAACAATCGATGAGAGACCCTTTATTTTCGCCTGAGTTGATAATCGTTGCTTCTCATTCTGTAGGTGTTGAATCATCCGAAAAGACAGATGTAGCTCAAGGAGCTGCCGCTGGGACAAAGCCCGCTGATAGGGCAAAAGAAGGGGAAGACAAGGCTGCTTCTATAGACTTGGGGGAAGGAAGTGAGCCAACTAAGGTCACCACTCCCCATGATGAAGAAATGATAGCAGCTTTAAAGGACGACGGAGGAGACGGGGGGCATGAAGAGGAACCGGAAGTTGCAATAACTGGGGAGTCGAAAAGCGCTGATGACGTTACCTTGGCTGCCATGAAGGCTGATCAAGACAAGTGCTTGCAATTAAAGGCCGAAGAACTAGACCCTGAGGTCCTCAAGCCTCTCGCAGTTGTGGATGCGGGATCAAGGTTAGTTGTTAAGCTCTCAACTAGATCTATTACAGAAGAACTTGCTAAAAAATCTTCTCTTGATTCCAGTGCCCCGCCCTCCGGGAAGAAGTCTACTGGCTCTAGTACCGCATCTTCAGGGAAAAAGAAATTAAAACGAATCTTGACTGAAGCCGAGAAGGAAGCAAAGGATGCGGAGAAAGCCGCCAAGAAATCCAAGGCTCATTCCAAATCTAAATAGTGGATTGCCCTGTATCTTTTTAGCATCTTTGTGAACCAATAATTGCTGCTACAAAAGCAGCTCCTGCACTTTCTTTTTTAGCTATCTCCCTGTACAAATTCATTCATTTGTAAATAAAAATAATTCACTTTTTGCAATGTTTATTTGTTAGTAGTTCTGCACTTATGTAAAAATGCATGTCTATAGTTATGAAACGAAGTTGTGGAGGGGGGAAATATGTGTATGCATACGTGTCCCCGGTTAACTCCCACAAATTATTTAATATGCTTAATCAAGCAATCTGAATGCTCCCAATTCTCTGACGGGATAGCACTTCCTGTGTCGTCAGTACCTGTCGTTTTTTCTGGCATCTCTTTTATACTCTCTCTCTTTCTCTTGAGAGTTAGAGTTCGAGCTTAGTCATCTATTCATTCCCCGGTCTTTCAACGGGGAAAGAGTTCTTTTTCAGCGCTCAGTCGGAGGCGCTTTTATACTCTCTCTCTCTCTGGAGAGTTAGAGTTACGAGAAGAATCTCTTTTTCAGCGCTCAGTCGGAGACGCTTTTATACTCTCTCTCTCTCTGGAGAGTTAGAGTTACGAGAAGAATCTCTTTTTCAGCGCTCAGTCTGAGACGCTTTTATACTCTCTCTCTCTGGAGAGTTAGAGTTACGAATGTCGTTTTCTCATTATTTTATGTATTATTTGCCTTCAACCTTTTTAAGATGTGAGTTATCCTGTATCTTATAATCACAACAGAATAACTGATAAATGTATATACGTAATGCATAGAAGTAAATAACACACAATATTTTTATAGTGGTTCAGCTAAGTCGTAGCCTACATCCACTTTATAGTCCTTTATTCATATCGTCAGATTTTCCCAAGGCAAGTCGTGCCTTATTACAGGGTTCACAGTAAAAATAACAAAAAGTACAGCATTTCTAATCCAAATATCGCATTAAGTGTTGGGCATTCCATGCTCGAGGGACTTCTTCGCCATCTACGGTCGTTAACTTGAAGGTTCCTTTTTCAAGTTTCCGTTGGATGACAAAGGGTCCTTCCCATTTTGGGCCGAGGTGAGGAAGGGATGGAAAAACTCTCTTTAGCACCAAATCTCCTGGTTCAAAAGTTCTGAGGCGAACTTTTTTGTCATAATAGCGTGCCATCTGACGCCGATGTCTTGCTGCACGCAAATCTGCTTCATCCCTTTTCTCGTCGACTTCATCAAGAGACTCAAGTAAGAGCGCCCGATTCGTCATCGGGTCATAATATGTCACCCTGTGGGAAGGAACTTCCAGTTCAACTGGAATTACTGCTTCTGAGCCAAAGGAGAGAGAGAAAGGGGTATGACCGGTGGCTGTCTTAAATGTTGTTCGATATGCCCACAAAGCTAGGGGCAATTCGTCAACCCATCTTGCCTTTGCACGCTCTAACCGTTTCTTGAGGATGGATTTTATAACTTTGTTTATTGCCTCTACTTGTCCATTCGATTGCGGATAGGCAACTGCAGTATATCGCTTGTCTATCTTATACTTCTGACAGAAATTTCTGAATTCAGTACTATCAAACTGGGTTCCGTTGTCAGTTATGATCGTCCTTGGAATCCCGAACCGGCATATAATATTTCTGACCACAAAACTTATCACCTTTCTTGTTGTGATCTTGGTCAGGGGCTCAGCTTCCACCCACTTCGTAAAATAGTCCACGGCCACTATTGCATACTTAGCTCCTCCTTTAGCAATCGGTAAAACTCCAATGATATCAATTCCCCACGTGGCAAATGGCCAAGGACTCACCATTGATTTAAGTTGGATCGACGGTGCCCTGGGGATTTTGGCGAATCTCTGGCACTTATCGCAGCGTCGTGAATAATCAGCTGCATCTTTATTGATCGTAGGCCAGAAGTATCTGTACCGCAATATTTTCTTTGCTAAAGTTTGACCTCCTGTATGATCTCCACACTCACCTTCGTGTACTTCTCTTACTACACGCTTGATGTCGTCGTGTGCGATACATCGTAACAGGGGCATAGAAAATCCTTGCCGATAGAGAGTATCATCTTGTATGACATATCTGGTAGCTTTGCGAACTATAGCTCTTTTCTCACTCTTCTTTGATGGGAGTGTCCCATTCTTGAGGAAATTCTTGATTGGAGTCATCCACGACTCCTTCTCTGGTTCTGCTTCAAAGGTGAATTCAATTTCCATTGACTCAAAGCTTGGCGACTCCAACGTTTCAATTGGAATTATTTCAGTCTCCTCTGGATTGTCGGACCTAGCCAGCTTTGCTAGTCTATCCGCTTTCTGGTTTTCAATTCTGGGAATATGTGTTATGCTGTACCGATCTAAGCTATTCAATAGCTCTTTCACTTTCTTGAGGTAGGCGATAAGTCGAGGTCCTCGAGCCACGAATTCCTCTCGCACTTGACAAACAACAATTTTAGAGTCACAAAATATGTCTATCATTTTTACTCCGAGGTCTTTAGCAAGCTTCAGCCCGGCGATCAGGGCTTCATATTCTGAGTCATTGTTAGTTGCCGAAAATTCTAATCGCAGGGCGTAATATAACGACCGTCCCTCGGGAGTGACTAAGACAATTCCAGCTCCGGACCTTCGATCATTCTTGGCTCCATCTGTATATAGTTTCCACGGATTCGTCTTTAGTTCGTCCTCGGATTTAACCACTCTGTCATTGATTATTTCCTCCTCTGAAATGGTGAATTTCGCAATAAAGTCTGCTAGAGCTTGCCCCCTGATTGACTTTCGTGGTTGAAAATTCAAATCAAACTGACTTAGTTCTATGTTCCATTTGATCAACCTTCCCGAGGCTTCGGGCCTCTGTAACACCTGCCTTAAAGGCTGGTCGGTGTATATGGTTATTGGATGGGCTTGGAAATAGTGACGAAGTTTTCGGGATGCGATCAGGAGGCTGTAAGCAAGCTTCTCAATTTTTGGGTAGTTGCGCTCTGCCGCTGCTAATTTCTTACTTACATAATACACCGGCCTTTGTACTTTGTCTTCTTCTCGAACCAGGGCTGTGCTGACAGCGTGAGCCGAGACTGCCAAGTAAACAAATAATTCTTCGTGATCTACGGGCTTTGATAAAATCGGTGGTTTCTCTAGCAGTTCCAACAGATTTCGAAAGGCCTCAACACAATCCGGAGTCCACTCGAAGTTCTTCTTTCCCCTTTTAATCAAATCAAAAAACGGAACACGTTTATATGTGGCTTTGGAGATGAATCTACTCAGCGCCGCTACTTTCCCTGCAAGACTTTGGACGTCCTTAATTCTCCTCGGTTCTTGGATATTTCTAATTGCTGCTATCTGGCTAGGGTTGATTTCAATTCCTCGGGAGCTCACAATGAAGCCAAGGAACTTTCCCGATGCCACTCCAAACGAGCATTTCAGAGGATTCAATTTCATCCGGTACTTTCGCAAGATACCAAACATTTCCTCCAAGTCTTGCGTATGGCTGGAAGACTGCTTTGATTTGACAAGCATATCATCCACATAAACTTCCATAGTTTTTCCTATTTGATCATAAAACATTCTGTTTACCAAGCGCTGATAAGTAGCTCCAGCGTTTTTTAATCCGAATGGCATTACAACATAACAATATAACCCCAAATTCGTAATGAAGCTCGTATGTTCTTGGTCTGGTACATGCATAGGAATTTGGTTGTATCCAGAATATGCGTCCATGAAAGAGAGAAGTTCACGACCTGCTGTCGAGTCTACAAGCTGGTCAATCCTGGGAAGTGGGAAACTATCTTTCGGGCAAGCTTTATTTAAATCTGAAAAGTCAATGCAAGTCCGCCACTTTCCGTTTGGCTTCTTTACTAAGACGGGATTCGATATCCAGTCGGGATATGTCGAATCTCGAATAAATCCATTCTGCTTCAACTTCTCTACTTCCTCTTTGAGAGCAGCCGACCTCTCTGGGCCCAGCATGCGTCTCTTTTGCTTCACAGGCGGATGCTTCGGATTTACATTCAATTTGTGACTTATAATGGATGGTGATATCCCACACATGTCAGCATGGGTCTAGGCGAACACGTCTAAGTTTGCCTTCAAGAAGTCCGTTAGTTCTTTAGCTCGACATGGATCCAATTGAGAACCAATCTTCAAAACTTTTGTCGGATCAGTTTTATCAATGGGAATTTCCACTGTCGCTTCGTTAGGAGTTGCATTCTTAGCTTCTGGTTCCTCGTCTTTTCTGGGATCCAGGTCTTCAGGCGTTCCTTTGGGCAACTCCCTCGGGGTCAATCTCTCTAATTGCTATGCCGAGTCCCCCTTTGAGGGAGACGAGGCATCCTTACTCTCAACATTAAATCCTTTCATCAACAACTTTAATTCGGCCACGTAGCAGGCCCGTCCAGAAACTTGATCCCCTCTCATTACTCCAGTTCCGGCTTCGGTTGGGAACTTAAGTAACAAACACCAAGGGGCGATACAAACTCTGAATTCAGCAAGAGCAGGCCTCCCCAAAAATGCATTATAAGGTGAATCTACGTCCAGTACTACGAACTGGAGCATCCGCACTCTTCTACGTTCTCCTTGCCCCAGGGTCACGGGCAATTCTATATATCCCATGGGAGCTGTCGACGCCCCGTTGAAGCCTCTGATCCATCCTTCACAAGGCTTCAGATCTTCGGACTCAAGCTTCATCTGATCAAATGACTTCTTGAACAAAATATTAACGGAACTTCCGTTGTCTACTAATACCTTATGGACCAAGGCCGGCCCAATGGTGGTAGTAACAACCAACGGATCATTGGTGGGTGATTGTATCCCAGTATTGTCTCGGCTTCGAAATACCACGTCGTCAAACATGGTCTTCTGTTGTTTTATTGGGGTGACATCTTCCAAATCATCACCTTCATTCACGTCTAGATGCTTGGCAGCATTCACATATTGATCCATTGATCTGAAACTTCGGATTGCCGGGTGAGGTCCGCCTACTATGGAGTTGATGACAATTCCTTTACCTTTCTGCTGCGCTGTAGGCTTGGGAGCAGGTAGGATCTGTTTTGGAGCCTGCTCTCCTTGCCCCCTGTCCCTCGGGGCAACCTTGTACTCATCCAACTTTCCTTCACGCAGCAGCTTCTCAATCACATCCCTCAAATGCCGACATTCATTGGTCGAATGCCCATGAGTTCCGTGAAACAAGCAAAATTTCCCGGTCGCCATTTCTTTCTCGGTCGAATCACGAGGTGGCGGTCTTTTGTATTGTAACACATTGTACGTATCCAGGTAAATATTTTCCAGGGTGTCGTTCAATGGTGTATAATTCTCGTAGTTCTGGAACCGGGGTCTTTTGTTAGGATCACTTCCCCTATTTCTGTTTCTTCTGTTACCGTTTGGATTACGATTATTGTTGTTGTTACCCCCGCTTCCAGCATTGCTGTTTCCACCCTTGTTTCCTACATTTACTTCAACCTTGCCAGAACTTTCCCCAGACTGCTTCACGGCGATATTACTCTGCACATTCTCCTTTGAAGCCGTCTCAGACTTTCTCTTTCGGTTTGCCCTGGCCTCCTCTCGCCTTAAATAAATATCGGCTTTTTCGTAGAATATCTCCCTTGTGGAGGGTGTCTTCCCAGAAAGGTAGTCTCCAAACTCAGATTCAGGATCGACTCCTTCCTTCAATGCCATCAGAATAGTGGGCTCATGCGGGTCACTGACCTCAGTTACAGCTTGGTTAAAACGATCAAGATATGCCCTTAAAGATTCTCCTGGTGCCTGTTTGATCCTCGATAATTCAATAACACTTTTGGACTTTCGGGTATGTAGTCGGAACTGGTTCATGAAACGCTCGCTCAGTTCCTTGTAATTAGAAATCGAACGAGGAGGAAGTCGGGTAAACCAGAACAATGCCACATCTTCTAGGTAGATTGGGAATGCTTTGCACTTCACTTCATCTGGGGCAGCAGCAGCATTCATGAGCCACGAATATCGCATCAAATGCTGTCCCGGATCAGTCCTTCCGTTGTACTTGTCCATTTGTGGCAAGTTAAAGCGTCGGGGAAATTGGAAGTCGAGGATATCGTCGGTGAACGGAGTATGGCTTCGCTCAATGCCATAATCTTCATTTGTATAATTCCGGCTCTCGGACATGATTTGACGAACCATTGCCTGTACATCAGCATTAGTCAGGGGCCGTTCAGGTTCTCTGGCCCTAGTATCCGAATTCCTTCTGGGCTCTTGTTCAGGAGATGCCCTTCTTCTTCGAGCTGCCTCTGCTCGATTCCGTTCCCTGCGCTCCCGGTCGATCTCGGGAGGAGGGGACTGGAGTCTTTGCCCCCGAGTGGGGTCATTGTTTCCTAATGCTCGTGCAATATCCTCACGAGATCCCAAAGATCCAAATGTCAGCTGCTCCATGTTCTGAGGTCGTTCGAGTGGCCTTCGTTCACGGGGCCGCTCTTCCTCGGAAGATGAAGATTGATCCACTGGTGTGTGACGAACCGGCGATGGAGTTCTTTGTCGACGGAGTTCACTAATCTCCCGACTCATGAGCCTCATACTTTCCTGCATCATGAGATTAGTGCGCTCGTGAACTTTCATAGCTCCCCTTGTGCTCTCAAGCATGTCAAGCAAGCGCAAGAAATCTCCTTGAGTGATGGGCGCAGATGGATTGACCTGATCACCAACCCTGGTAGCTGGAATTGGAGCATTCGTAGGGACTCGAGTAGAGGTTCCAGCTTCACCAAGCATCGGGTCGGGTCGGAGGTAAGAGGTCGGATCAGATCGGAGCTGGGGAGCCTGTTCGGATCGGTACGTGGCGAGCAGCTCGGGTCGGTTCAGATTGGGGGAATGCACTGCTTCAGAATCTCCTACCCGGATCGGATCGGAGCTCTCCCCCTGCTGTCGGCTCGGATTTCCTGCATTGGTTCTTCCTGCTGCTGAACTCTGCCCCCGAGACCTTGTTACTACAGCATTTTGCTGATCTTCGCCAGCTCCATTTCCTCGAACAGACTGAACTTCCTTGCCTTTTCCTTTGGCCATGAGTCTTTGACAATCTCTTCAACGAATGTAAAAAAGCAGAGAAACTTAAGGATTCACTTCTTTGAACTCAACGGTCCAAAAAGTAGAAAGAGATCCCGGAAAATAGAGAATTTAGATGAGGATTCTCAGTGAAAGCACCAAAATGTTAGACCCAAAAGTGGTTCTAACACCCAAATTGATTAAAAGCAAATAAGATGAGATAAAAATAAAAATGAACACATAGGATTTATAGTGGTTCGGCGAAGAAATGCCTACGTCCACTTATCTTTCACTATATTCAATGATTCAGTTGCAAATACAATGTAATTGTCACTTGATTTCACTCACAACTCGCTTATATTCACTCAATAGATTAAAACAAATAATGAAAGAAGATTTGGATTCTCCGGGAGCAATGGAGTTCGGATTATGGAGGTAGTTGAATTCTCAAAGTGCCTAAAAAGATCCTTCTCTTTGTCTCCAGACGGGGTATTTATAGGTGTGAATTTGCTTGAATCTTGATCCGGGTCGGGGCCACATGTCGTCCATCCCACTATCTTCGGGTTCGGATGAATTATTATGTTGACAACGCATCAAAGGAACGGACGTTACGAGTAGGAACTGGTCACAACCGGTCCGGATATCCAGGCGCTTTTGTAGGAGAATAACATGGAACATGGACTCGGGTCGGAGACGCACAGACAAGGGGTTCGGATCGGGATATCCGATCCGAACCGGATTGGCTTGGATGCAACGCTCTCTTCTTCTCTAATCTGCTCCGCTCCGATCCATTTTCGTGGCAAACAGGTGGCTTTCCGATCCAATTGAGATCACGTTGCCCTCCGATCCGATTAGATATACCTTACCAATTTCCTCAGCAGCAGTTCACCGATCCGAACAGAAAGCTCTATCCGACCCGAACCGATATGTTGCTCTGACCCGACCCGAACAACTGCAGCTATCCAATCTAGATTGTAGTGTCTTCTCCAATCCGAACCGAAGTCTTCTAATTAAAAATGCCCTTCAATGTCTGGTTTCTTGACTTTGTGTTGCCTAGTTCACAAAGTAGGCTAACAGTGGACTATACGTATTAGAGGCCTACTTGTTACTTTAAAAAGGAATTTTCAAACGCCATTCATAAGTATATATATTTAAAGTAAGTGTGTCTCTATAAAATAGTATTTGTGGGTCCTTTTAGGAAAGACTAACCTTAGTATCTAGAAATAACCTAGAAACCATACAGTGTAACACCCCACCTCCGCTAGGGTCACTCATTAAGGGAATGCACTAGTTTTGGTGGAGTATTATCAAGGTAAACATACATGATTAACATAGAAATGTGTTTATTTTATGCTCGTATATTTTATCTTTTGTAAATAAATAAATGATACTTTGGTTACTTTTGTATGTTTTTACAGGATGTCAAGAAATGCCTCCTTCGTTTCAAATTAAAGGCCAACTACAGATAAAAAGCTACTTCCCTGTATTAAAGCCACCTCAATTACAAAAGACGTTGTAGCTCACTGGTAATTGCATGGAAATTTGTACTAAGAGACCTGAGTTCGATCCCCATTGAGCTCACTTTTTTGCCAAAGAACAGAACGCGTTCACACTGGCCCTTTGCTATGAAGAATATATTAATTAGTGTTATATTATATTTATACATATTCATGTGTATGTATGATATTCACTAATAGACATTTCAGGAGTAGTCATGGAAATCAATTCAGAACATTCATTTTCCAAATTTCCAATTAAAAGAATTTCTGATAGAAATATTGCCAAGAAAAGATCAATTTTGAAGATTTTATCCCTTGTTGCCTTTAGAGTCTAATGAGTATCCTTGTTGGGAAGAATTAATCACATACAATCTGCTCATCAATCAATCAATCAATTTGCCACATGGAAGATAGGGAAGATTTGGAAGATATTCACCGTGATTTGCTGTCCAATCAAGCTTGGTCAAGGAAGGCAAGAGATATGATATTACTTCTTGGGAAAAGAGGGCCATTTAGTCATTGATTTGATTAGGATTTGGTCTACATCTCTATAAATATACATGATGTCCCATTGTAAATCCGATTCATTTTTCTATTCTGTATTCTCTTTTGTTCTAATAAAAGTCTTTTCTTTTTTCTAGTTTTATTGTTATTTTAATTTCATAACAATTTGTGTTATCTACCTAATTAGGTTTGGGTAGAATGCATATTGTTATTGTCTTTTATTACTGCTTGTTAGCGATTCACTGTTGATTAGTTTCAATAGGAATCCTACTTTTAATTTCTGTTATTGTTCTAGTTGTTATTCTCTTTTTCTAGTAATTGTTTCTTTTCTTTTCAATTGTTGAATTTGATACTGATTAGATTCAGAGTAATTTCAACAACATAAAAAAAACAACTCCAAACTTCGTCTAACTCACCCAAGAATAAATAGATAATAATTTTTAATAACACCTCCCTGTGTTCGACCTGTATGCTACACACCTGTATGCTTGCAGAATTTAATTTAAATGTCGCGCTTTACTGATTCATAGAAAAGCAGCGATCAAGTTTTTGGCGCCGTTGCCGGGGAGGTAACGATTAAATTTTATTATTTATTTAATTTCTGATTCGTGTTAGTTTTCATTTTTTTTATTTTCTTTTCTCATTTTTGTTTTCTTTTATATATAGAAAATATTCTCAATTAGATGATTTGGTATTGATTGTTCATACCGTAATCTTCTACACATGAGAGAAAAAAAAGTTGCCAATTTTCTTTTGTTTCATTCCTTCTCACAATTCTTTCCCTCTTTTCAATAATTCAATTACAAAAAAAAGACAATTCTCTATTGTTGTTTCTGGCCTGCCTTGATTTTCTTCCCTTTTTATACTTCTGCCATCAATCTTCAAAAAAAAAAAAAAAAAAAAAAAAAAAAAAAAAATTGGTTGGCAGATTTAATATTAGTTATTGATATTACAATCTCCCAAAAACAAGGAAAAAAATCTTGCCCCTTTTTCTTTTAATTTCCCTTCTTTTTATTTTCATTTATTTATTTTTTATTTTTTTTGTTTGCGTTTCTTCCAATCTAATTCCTTCTTCAAAAAGAAAAAAATATAGACAAAAAAAGAAACTTGCTAATTTTTCTTCAATTTCTTTCCATCTTTCTACCACCTCGTTGATTTTCACATTTTTCTTTTCCCTTTCCTTTTCTTTTTACTTGTTTCCATCTTTTGTCTACAACTTTCTAAAAAAAAAACTTTTGCAATTTCTTCTTTGTCTACTTTGATTTCTTTCTTGTTTTTGTCTACTTTTATTTCTTTCCTCAATTTCTTCTACCCTTCCTCTCTACTCAAAAAAACCTTGCTTTTTTCCTATTATTTCCTTCCTCTTTTAATTTTTTTTTCCTTTTTTGTTTGGGTTTTTACCATTCATTTCTTTCCCTTTCTTCTTGTTCAAATTTTCATTAAAAAAAACTTGCATTTTTTTTCTTTCCAATTGCATTTCTCATTCACCTCCTACAATCTCTCTTTCCATTTTTTTTTCATTTATTTCTTTCCTACTCTCTCCTTCATTGAAAAAAAACAACTTTCTGTTTTCCTTTATTCTTTCCATCTTTCCACTTTCTTTCCAATCATCTACAATCTTTTTCTTTTTACAAATTTCAAAAAAAAAAAAGATTCCTCTTTTGCAAATTTTTTTCCTTTCTTCTTTTGTCTTTCTTGTTCTCAATACATTTGATTTCTTTTCTTCTCTTACAAATTCCCTTTCTTTTCAAAAAAAAAAATCCTCTTCTAATTTTACAACATAAACAAAAGAAAAAAATTCTTTCTGTTTTTGTCTTCTCTTTTATTGCTTTCCCTTCTCAATTTCTTTTCCAAATCTTTTACAATTACTTTCCTTCCTTCCTTTACAATTCTCTTTCTTTCCTGAAATCTCTCTTCCCATTTTTTTTTTTTTTTTTTGTCTTCCTATTTGTCCACTTTTTCAACAATAATAAAAAAAGGGAAGGTCATAAAAAGATTCATTCTTTTTTTTTCGATTATTTTTCCCTGCTTCATTTCTTCCCTCTGATCAAATACCCCTCGCTCTCACATAATCTCATTTCACCACAGTTTTTTTTTCAATCCACACTTCAGCACCATCTTCTCCAAAAAGTTAGCTTCTTTTTTTTGTTAATTCCTTTGTTTCTTTTTCTTGTGTTGTTTTTTGTTATTCAATTCATTCAAAAAAAACCAAAAAAAAAAACAGAGATTTCGAACTAAGGACAAGGTGACTGGAGTTCAAGCAACAAATCAAGATTTCAGAAATCAAAAGAAATTGCAAATAGTGAGATTTCAATCATTGACGCTACTCATTTTTTCTGGATGGACAGCCATACCCCACCGTAAATTTCTTTTAACTTTACAGGTGCTCTGCTGCAAAGAAAAAAAATATAGACAATTGTGGTAAAAAAATTCTGCAGGGGCAGCGGCTTGCTATGTACAATTTTTAATTTTCTGCAATTTATTCTGTGACTGTTTTGTGATTGAATTTTTTGAATATATTTGGTAAGAAACGAATTTCCATTGCTACTATCATCAATCTCATCGTTTTTCAACAATAAAATTTTGATTTTTCAAAATAATATAATTGAAAAGTGGTGTTTTGTGAAGTTGACTATCTCGTATAATTGGATCGCGGATATATATTAGTCAATTTATTGAACTTTTAGCAAAAGAGGTTGCATACTACCCGTAAAACATTGGTCGTATCCCTTAGTATTTATACTATACGTGAACGACCATAAGACCCTCTTCCCCCTTCCAATTGAGTCAGTTAATTAATAGAGCACAACTCATTATTTTATATTATTTTGAATTGAGAATAATTTCTGTCTTGCCGTGATTTCATTTCAAATGTCTGATTCAAAAAAATCTTTGAGAGAATTGTGGGATAATAACCGGAGTAGACGTCCTCGTGAAGAGTATGAGTATGAAATACAACTCATGAAACAAGATTTTCCAAAATTTGGTGAAGCCAATGTCAACAATTTTCAATATTTTCAAAATGACCAACAATTTCAAAACCATGATTATAATCGAAATGACGATTTCAATTCAAATTTCAATAGTTTCGATTATGGGCCACATCCGTATCAAAATAGTTTTGAATTCCAATATAGCTTTGATCCACACCAATATGGGTTTGGAAACCAATTCGACAATAATTTTGAAAATGATTTTCAAATCGATCATAATTTTCAAAATTACAACCCATATCCACATATTGAGCATGACCAAAATTGCAATTTTCCCTCGAATTTCGATAGTTTTGGTTACGAACCTAATTTTCAAAATCAAAATGATTCCCAATATCAATGTCAATTTTCTGAAAATTCAAATAATCTTGAGAATCTAGAAATCCAAAACGAGAGCTTTCAAATCAACGATTATGAAGAATATCATTTTAATGAGACGACGGAAAGGCTAAATAAAAAGATGGATGAACTTCTTTGTTTAATGGCGTCTTATAAAGAACAACAAGAGCAACAAAATCAAATTCAATGCGATGAATCAGGAAATAATCCATTCTTTGCTGACATTGAAAATTTTCAGATTACAACTTTGGAAATTGAAAATGACGATCTAAATGAAGTTGTTCACAATTCAGCAAATGAGTTAGACTTCAACTCCTTTCAGGAAAAAGATTTAAACTCAGATTTTGATCTTCCTCTTTCAGGCTGCGAGAAACTTGAAATTCTAGAAATTGAGCAGAATAAAAATGTTGAATTTTTCAATTCAAATTTGGAAATGGATTTTAACGAACATGAATTCTTTGGATTGTACGAGGATGAGTTGCCAAATGAGGAAGAAGTGGATTCGCGTCACGAGTTCAAAATTTTTAACTTTGAGAAAATTTCAAATGAACTTGACATTGTCAGTGTCGAAAATACGTTGTCAATTAATGATGAGAAATGTGATCACATAGTCTTGAACAACACTTCGATCTCAAATTTCACTGAATTTATATACGATCACAAATTTTTGGAAAATTACACTGACAAATTTGTTGAATACATGAATTATTTTTGTAATGTTAGCTTTGTTGAAAAACTTCATGTTAGGACGACCCTGGACATTCATTTACTAGACTACAAATCGAGGTATAAAGATGAGATGGTTTTCAAAAACTCTTGCTTGTTAGAAAACATGTCTGGACACAGTGGGAATGGTACTCATAGGGCAAGAACCAAGTGTGGGGGAAAAAGTTGGTGGCATTCCTTGCATCGCATGCATCGCAAACGCATGTATCATTGTAAATACGATCCATTCTTACATATAGTTAGACTACATTTCATTTTGCAAATAATTTTGCATTTCATCCATCTTTGGGTGTTATCTTTCACATTTAGAAAACGTGTTTACAGTGTGGACACTGTTTAGTTCTAGTGTGGGGGGAGTCTGCATTACATCCTTTTATTTTTCTTTAATTTTCTTTCTTTCTTTTCATATAGGACCATCATGCATTTTAGACTATACTAACATGCCATTTTTTTTTTGAAAACTTGACACATTTTAGATTGACACAACAAAATATGTTAAGGATTTTTAGTCAGTTGATAGTATTTTTATTCTCTCAACTTAGATCAAATAAGAAATATAATGAAAAGTTTAATTTTGAGGGATAATAGTGTAACCGGTACATAGGGAGATTCTTAGGTGATGGCCATGAAATCTATTCTATATTGTAGACTTTGTTTAAATAAGTGGAGGACTTAAAATACTTATACTGGCTTGTCAAATCTTTAAAACTAAGTTGTGTTAAGTTGAATTCGCGTAACCCTCTTTTGTGCTTATAAATTCAATAAGAATAATAGTAATCCAAGGGTATCCAACATTGCTTGTATATCTAGCGTTGGTGTGCAAACCCGCCAAGCTCTATCCGACATGTTGTTGACAAAGTCAGCGTTGGAATATCTTGGTCTCATTTTATGAGATTGGACACCTAAGGATTACCGACACGTTGTTGACAAAGTCAAAGTCGGCCTGCACAATCCGCCAAGCTCTTTATCCACTCTCCGTTAGTCCGCGAGGCAGTGCATGGGTGGTAAACCTTGGTCTTCTAAGTTAGGTGTATGTACTTAATCATAAATTTTAAAATTTTATAGAATCAAGAATAAGCGATGATGCCCAAACACTTCTTGACCTTATTGATTTGATTAGCCATACATGAGAAAATTAGAATACCACTTTACAAACTGTGCCAAACAAACTAAGAATTTATTTCATGGCTGCACTATGTTATCGACCGAACTAACTGGCCAAACTGGAATTTAACATTTGAAAACTTGATTTATATTGAAAAATTATGACAAGTTGAGGTATCTAAAATAAAATCAACTGACTAGAAATTGTTAACTTAATTTGTTGCACCACTTTCCTGAAACAAGTCGTGTTGTCATTCTTGTTTTATTTCTTTCTGTATATAACCATTGCATTCATATAGTTTCATTAGATCCACACATACTGCATTTGGATTTTGTGGGTAGTATCCGCTGAAAACCCTCACGAGACACCACTCGTCCAACTAGGGACACCTAGAGGTTTAACGGCTAGTTGCATACGCTCAATGCAATCGTGTTTCCTACGAAAGTGTGACCTATCTAGTTTAGTTTTTCATTTCTTGTTTTACTCGAGGACGAGTAAAAGATAAGTGTGGGGGTATTTGATTAACATAGAAATGTGTTTATTTTATGCTCTTATTTCTTATCTTTTGTATATAAATAAATATTACTTGGGTATTGTTTTGTTACTTTTACAGATATTCCAACCCAGCCCGCATGCAACCAGAAAAATAGAGAAATGGAGATCAAATTGGTATATATTTACATTTTGAAGAATTGTAGATGAAGATCTCACATCTAGTTGCTGTTGGACAAGTAAATGATTGATAAAAAGGCCATGCACATCTCAAATCAAGGGAGGCTTGTCAAAGAACAAAGAGGAAAAGAAGAAAGGCCAAAATTTTAATAGATTTAACTAAGGCCCATTTGAAACTCTCATTGTAAACTCTTTTTTGAATTCCCTAAGGCCCATCTATCATTAAATTAGGGTTAGGGTTTGGCTATCTATCCTATAAATACCCTTGTAATGTCATTGTTGCCACCATTCCATCTCATTTTCTGTATTCCATTACTCTAATAAAAATTCTTCTTCTTTTATTTTCTAGTATTTTTTTAGCAACTAGTGTCATCTACCCGATTAGATTCAGTAGAGTACTAATTGTATTTTACATTTGTTTCATTAGTGATTAGTCATTTGATTAGTTTCAACGACAATCCTAATTTTATTTTTTTGTTGTTCTTCTTATTCTGCACTTTTATTTTCTGCATTGTTGTTCTTGTTTTGCAATTTAATTTCTTTAGTGATTAATCGTTGATTATATTCAACGATAATCCTAAGTTCGCAATTTCAATTTGTTTTTATTTCAACAAAATCTCCAGGCTTCGTCTAACTCGCCCAAGAGATTATTTAAATAATTTGATTTAATTTTCCTTCCTGTGTTCGACCTGTATGCTACACACCTGTGCGCTTGCAGTAATTTAATTTAAAATTCGCGCTTTTCTAATTCATAGGAAAGCGTCGATCAAGTTTTTTCAAAAAGTTGATCGTTGCTTTTCTATGAATCAGTAAAGCGCGACATTTAAATTAAATTCTACAAGCATACAGGTGTGTAGCATACAGGTCGAACACAGGGAGGTGTTATTAAAAATTATTATCTATTTATTCTTGGGCGAGTTAGACGAAGTTTGGAGTTGTTTTTTTTTTATGTTGTTGAAATTACTCTGAATCTAATCAGTATCAAATTCAACAATTGAAAAGAAAAGGAACAATTACTAGAAAAAGAGAATAACAACTAGAACAATAACAGAAACTAAAAGTAGGATTCCTGTTGAAACTAATCAACAGTGAATCGCTAACAAGCAGTAATAAAAGACAATAACAATATGCATTCTACCCAAACCTAATTAGGTAGATAACACAAATTGTTATGAAATTAAAATAACAATAAAACTAGAAAAAAGAAAAGACTTTTATTAGAACAAAAGAGAATACAAAATAGAAAAATGAATGGGATTTACAATGGGACATCATGTATATTTATAGAGATGTAGACCAAATCCTAATCAAATCAATGACTAAATGGCCCTCTTTTCCCAAGAAGTAATATCATATCTCTTGCCTTCCTTGACCAAGCTTGATTGGAAAGCAAATCACGGTGAATATCTTCCAAATCTTCCCTATCTTCCATGTGGCAAATTGATTGATTGATTGATGAGCAGATTGTATGTGATTAATTATTCCCAACAAGGATACTCATTAGACTCCAAAGGCAACAAGGGATAAAATCTTCAAAATTGATCTTTTCTTGGCAATATTTCTATCAGAAATTCTTTTAATTGGAAATTTGAAAAATGAATGTTCTGAATTGATTTCCATGACTACTCCTGAAATGTCTATTAGTGAATATCATACATACACATGAATATGTATATATATAATATAACACTAATTAATATATTCTTCATAGCAAAGGGCCAGTGTGAACGCGTTCTGTTCTTTGGCAAAAAAGTGAGCTCAACGGGGATCGAACTCAGGTCTCTCAGTACAAATTTCCATGCAATTACCAGTGAGCTACAACGTCTTTTGTAATTGAGGTGGCTTTAATATGGGGAAGTAGCTTTTTATCTGTAGTTGGCCTTTAATTTTAAACGAAGGAGGCATTTCTTGACAATCCTGTAAAAACATACAAAAGTAACCAAAGTATCATTTATTTATTTACAAAAGATAAAATATACCAGCATAAAATAAACACATTTATATGTTAATCATGTATGTTTACCTTGATAATACTCCACCAAAACTAGTGCATTCCCTTAGTGAGTGACCCTAGCGGAGGTGGGGTGTTACACTGTATGGTTTCCAGGTTATTTCTAGATACTAAGGTTAGTCTTTCCTAAAAGGACCCGCAAATACTATTTTATAGAGACACACTACTTTAAATATATATACTTATGAATGGCGTTTGAAAATTCCTTTTTAAAGTAACAAGTAGGCCTCTAATACGTATAGTCCACCTATAATTAGATAACTAGGCTCCCATACCAAATATAATAACCTATCTGGAATGGGCGTAAATCCCGTTCTTGAAAGGCCCAGCAGAACTTAGAGCCATTCTAAGCAAGTTGTTGGTTTCCATAAGAAATAAATACCATAGACAACCTAAAACAAGATCAAAATCTCACAACAGATAGGGTGAAATATAATTAACAAAATAAATGTACCCTTTCATAAAACCATAAAAAAGTTGGTTACCTCAAGATTTTCAAATTTCATAATAAGGTACATTAATAATATTCCATAATACAGACAATAGCTAGACATAATAATAAACTATGATAAAATCTCCAATGCCAAGTTCCAGTTTTCATCACGTTATCAATCAAGATTTCCTACTACTAACTTGTAGTGTTAAGAGGAAGGGGGTCTAAACAATAATGTTCTGATAAAATCCCCAGCAACGACGCCAAAAACTTGATCGACGCTTTCCTATGAATTAGAAAAGCGCGAATTTTAAATTAAATTACTGCAAGCGCACAGGTGTGTAGCATACAGGTCGAACACAGGAAGGCAAATTAAATCAAATTATTTAAATAATCTCTTGGGCGAGTTAGACGAAGCCTGGAGATTTTGTTGAAATAAAAACAAATTGAAATTGTGAACTTAGGATTATCGTTGAATCTAATCAACGATTAATCACTAAAGAAAGTAAATTGCAAAACAAGAACAACAATGCAGAAAATAAAAGTGCAGAATAAGAAGAACAACAAAAAAATAAAATTAGGATTGTCGTTGAAACTAATCAAACGACTAATCACTAATGAAACAAATGTAAAATACAACTAGTACTCTACTGAATCTAATCGGGTAGATGACACTAGTTGCTAAAAAAATACTAGAAAATAAAAGAAGAAGAAGAAGAATTTGTTTAGAGTAATGGAATACAGAAAATGAGATGGAATGGTGGCTACAATGACATTACAAGGGTATTTATAGGATAGATAGCCAAACCCTAACCCTAATGCAATGATAGATAGGCCTTAGGGAATTCACAAAAGAGTTTACAATGAGAGTTTCAAATGGGCCTTAGTTAAATCTATTAAAATTTTGGCATTTCTTCTTTTCCTCTTTGTTCTTTGACAAGCCTCCCTTGATTTGAGATGTGCATGGCCTTTTTATCAATCATTTACTTGTCCAACAGCAACTAGATGTGAGATCTTCATCTATAATTCTTAAAAATGTAAATATATACCAATTTGATCTCCATTTCTCTATTTTTCTGGTTGCATGCGGGTTGGGTTGGAATATCTGTAAAAGTAACAAAACAATACCCAAGTAATATTTATTTATATACAAAAGATAAGAAATAAGAGCATAAAATAAACACATTTCTATGTTAATCAATACACAGAGATATCACAAGGCAGAACATAAATAAAGCAGCGGTAGAAATTAAAAACCAAATTCCATTACTTTCAAGAAAAGAGTCAAAACCTCATATATCCAAGGTACAAATTATTCCATTACATCAAGTTCTAAGTAAAGAAGCATAAACTTAAGATAACAAAAGTAAATTATTCCCCATAAATAGCAGAAGTGCAGCCATAGCATAGCTCAAGACCAAACCGTACATGAGCTCACAGAAAGCAAGCTAAATCTAAGCTAAGAGCTAGTGGTTCCTCCCTGAGAACCTAGGGGGGAAACGAAAGAAAAAGAGGCGAAAGAAAAAGGGTCAGTCATAAAGACTGGTAAGTCCTAGTGACTTTCAGTATAAAAACTAGTAAAGGTAACAAGACAAGTATAAACTGAAAATAAACATAAGGATGATGATAAGTCTGGCATGATAAACTAAGATAACGAGATAACTCAAGTATAGCATCGCATGTTCACGGTTCGCTGTACCAATTGTACTAGTGTTCTAACCCATGTCAAGTATTAATCATGAAATGATCCCTTGGCCCAATATCATGAAGTGACACGTTACGGGGTCCTACGGTACGATCTACTAATCGATCGGCTCCCTACAAGTTCTAGCTCGTCAAGTGTCTGTGTCATACGGCCCTATCATGAAATGTAGTCACCTGTGCTAGGTCCACCGTAGGGTGTATCAAGCCCTAGGGTGCCAACCACCGACACGAATCAAGCACGCACAGTGTAAACCTACTAGTGCAAAATGCCTGCTTTTTCAACTCCGGACTACGTGCACGACCATAGTCCGCCTGAACCTACAATGGAGCACCGACTCAGCCGTCGTTCTGGTCGCTTACAATCCGCCCAGTAATCATGCCCCACCCTGCCTAATCCCAGGGTATCG
This sequence comes from Allium sativum, assembly GCA_030737875.1. NCBI lineage: Eukaryota > Viridiplantae > Streptophyta > Magnoliopsida > Asparagales > Amaryllidaceae > Allium > Allium sativum. The sequence continues at coordinate 49,837,485 of CM060918.1, forward strand.
TGATACATCTAAGTGGATTACTGCTGAAAAGGACCACGTAAATAGGGTTTCTAATGGGTTAAGTGTTGTCACTCAAATTCGTGACTTAACCCTATCCAAATCATGTATCAAGTTGGTTAAGTGTGTTCAAGTGGTTCCTGACTTAACCCTATCAAGTGGCATTAATTCATTAATGCATCCAACCTCTCACATTAGACTAATTGTTGTGGTCACTGGATTTTCGGGCGGTTCCGGGCGGATTTACACCACAACATAGTCTAAGCTCGGGTTTTACGTGCGATATGACCAACTACCCACTTTGGATCCTATTGTTTGCACTAACTGGATTCGCCGGGCGGTTCCGGGTAGATTTACACTGCAAACTCAACCCAACCTCGAGTTGGCCATTTTCAAGTTTATCTAAGTGTCATGTCCATGTTCAAGTTTTCATGTCAAAATTCATGTCGAGTCTCATGTCAGGTTTCATGTAAATTTCATGTCAAGTTCTTGTCCATATACAGGTTCAAGTTATAATAACGTTCATGTTCAAGTTCAAAGCCAATTCATGTTTTACCTAATCTACCCAAATCGTATTCCCATCGCACGTAAACTCGAATCGATACAAATAAATCTAATTAGGGAATAACATAAAAAGGGACGGGTATAAGGTGGCAAAAGTGATTACTAGCATAGCATAGTATAACTTGAGATAAATGATTACAACATTACTGGCATATGAAATATCGGCCTCAAACATTAAGATTCAAAATCTAGCAAAATAAGGTACTAGTCAAGATAACAGTTGACATAAGGTGATAGTCATGGTAACGGTTGACATAAGGTGATAGTCATAAACTTGTGACTAATAGCAGATTCAACATTGCAGGCATGATAATATGAGGGGTTTTTCTTTTTGATTTACAACATGAATAGGCCCCAAATCAATGTCATAGTAATATACCCAAAAGTCAAGATCCAAGATGAACAAGAATGGATGTAAAACAGTCATCATACACAGGTCCAATTTCAATTTACAACATATTCATATTACGTTTACAGTTCAAATCTAAAAGTAACTGGGGCTTACAGATCGTGGTTCGAGAATTAGAAAAAGAAAGTCGATGTTGAATCTTTATATGCTTAGTCGAGTCCTAACAGAAATCCCCAAATCAGCAATTCTCTTAACGTAGTTTCGACGTAAAAGAAGTAGTCCCTTTCTCTAACTTTTCAACCAGAATTAGAGCAGCATAAGGTCAGAGAGAATTTTGTGTAGAGAGACTAGTGTTAGGGGCTGTTTATATAGGGTCAGGCCAATGAATGTAGACAGAAATGAGGCCAGAAACATCAAAACGAACTCAGACTCAAAGATGGGTTCTGTCACCAGGTCGACCCCCAGGTCAACCTACACCTGGGCAGGTCAACCTAGTCCTGGGCGGGAAATTTCCCGCCCAGTGCATTTTGGGGTTTGAATTCGAAATTTGAATTCGAATTCTGAGTTGTTTTGAACTTGAAATTTTCTGAAAACTTCAAAGGGTCATAACTTGGTCATACAAACTCCGATTTTCGAAAACTCGGACTCGTTTCCAAGCAGAATTTCAAGATGAATGCAATGGCGTAACCCGTTTCCCTTGATTATTATTTTAAAAATTAATTCTGCCTTGATTTATGGTTATTACACGTTATAAAAACATGGGTTGTTACATTCTCCCCCCTTAAAGGATTTCGTCCCCGAAATCTCTAAGTTAGGGAGGATGTGTCCTACCATCCAATCATCCATCTACTCAAAGCATCATCCACATGAAACCATTGTCCTTAAAAGATTTCTAGTGCTGTATGAACATTTGCAGAAGGTGTGTGTATATGTACTTATCTAATGCAAAAGATCAGGCGGTTACTGATTCAGTATACCTCCTTAATGCAAAATATGTTAGTGTAATGAATCCAACATGTATGCAAAAATTCCTAACATGCTTTATAATCTCTACATGAGTGCACAACATTCATTCATATGCAACATCCAAGTGATAGTATAACAAGTTCCATCCATGTACAAGTACAAGCACCCATGCATATGCAACATGAAAATGTGACTGAGCTGATCTAGTGCCTAATGTGTGTCATGCATCCACTGCCAATCACTTCCAAACACTTGCAACCATTTGCAAACATCAACCATAACATGTTCCAATCACATGTTTGCATCCATATGGTTCTACCTAAGGTTCTCAAGATAAGATCGAGAAGATAACAAGACAAACGTAGGTAGTAAAAACATGATACGAAAAGGTTTTCAAGTTTATAGGAAAAAGAGATCGAGAATGCACCCTCAAAAAGAAATGGGTAAAGCGCGCGTATCTTCTTTTCGGTTTCCCAAGTTGCATCTTCTTGGGCTTCACTCCACTGAACTTTAACTAGCTTGACTTCTCGATTCCTTAGCTTCTTGATCTCCATTCCTAAGATACGAATCGGAAATCGCCTCAAAGTTTCTTCTTTTTCCACTTCTACGCCTTCAAGGATGCTTGGCTCAACCACTTCGGCTGATTCATGTAAGCACTTTCGGAGATGCGAGACATGAAAGACATTGTGTACTCCGGCTAGCCTTTCGGGTAATTCTACCTTATAGGCCATCCGCCCAACCCTCTTAGTGATAGGGAACGGTCCTACGAACCTTGGTGCTAGCTTTCCAACTGCTCCAAAATGAACTACCTTGCGTAAAGAGAAACTTTTATAAAGACCATGTCTCCGACTTCGAACTCTAGGTCTGTCCTTCTCTTGTCCGCATAAGATTTCTGTCTATCTTGGGCCGTTTTCATCCGTCTTCGTATCAACTCAACCTTCTCAGAAGTGTCCCTTATCATGTCGGGCCCAAGTATAAGCCCGTCTGTCGTCTCCCACCAACAAGTTGGCGACCTGCACGGTCTTCCATACAGGGCTTCGAATGGTGCCATTCCAATGCTAGCTTGGTAACTATTATTATATGCAAACTCCACGAGAGGAAGATGGTCTTCCCTAGTACCACCAAAGTCAAGAATGCATAGTCTCAAAAGATCCTCTAGTACCTTATTTACCCTTTCAGTTTGTCCATCCGTCTGCGGGTGATAGGCCGTGCTTAAGCTCAGTCGTGTACCCATTGCTTCTTGCAGACTATTCCAAAACTGGCTAGTGAAAATTGGGTCACGATCACTAACTATGCTAGAAGGAACCCCGTGCAACCGTACTACCTCTCGAAGGTAAATAGACGCTAGCCATGATGTGGTCCTCTTGCTTTTTACCGGAATGAAGTGAGCACTTTTCGTGAGTCTATTTACTATGACCCATGCAAACGCTCGGTTTTTCTTCGTTAACCTAGTAAAAGGGGCTGAAATCTTAGCGAAGTCCTTAATGAACTTCCTATAGTAGCCTGCCAAACCGAGAAAGCTTCTCGCTTCAGTTGTGTTCTTAGGAACTTTCCAGTCTTGCACCGTAACCACCTTTGTGGGGTCCACGGCTATGCCTTGCTTAGAAACTACATGTCCAAGAAACTGAACTTCCTTCCTCCAAAAATGGCATTTGGAGAACTTAGCCTTTAACAGGTGTGCTCTAAGCGTATCCATGACTTCCTTGAGATGTCTAGCATGCTCTTCTTCATCCTTTGAGAAGATCAGAATATCGTCCACGAAAACCACTACAAACTTGTTAAGGAACTCCCGAAACACCCTACTCATCAAATCTACAAAATACGCGGGTGCATTCGTTAACCCAAACGGCATGACGAGCCATTCGAAGAACCCATCTGGAGTCCTAAACGCAATTTTTTCAATGCTATCCTCAGCCACTCTAAGCTGATGGAACCCTGTAGCTAGATCGAGTTGAGATAAAACAGATGCTCCTATAAGCTGGTCAAACAGATCGTCGATTCTAGGTAGTGGGTGCCTATTTTTCTTAGTTAGCTTGTTTAACTCATGATAATCTACGCATTGACGAAGCGAACCATCCGCCTTAGTAGCGAATACCACCGGAGCACCCCATTCAGAAATGCTTCGTCTTATGAAATTTTTCTCAAGCAACTCCTTAACTTGTTTACTGAGCTCTCTTCTTTCTCGCGGGGCCATGTGCCTAACGGGCAATGAAACTGGCTTGGCATTATCAACAAGATAAATTCGGAAGTCTATCTCGCATTTAGGAGGTACCCCCACACCTCATCAAAGACATCTGGATATTCTCGGACCACTCTTACAGATTGCAAATTATCGATGGACGAGTCAAGAGATTCAAGATAACACAACATGACCAGACCCTTAGGGTTACAAGAAATTTCAAGGGTATTACCAAGGCGAGTCACGAGCCTCACTACCATTCGTTCACAATCAAGAATGGCTCCATAATTGGACAGCCAATCCATACCTAGGATCAGACCGTATCCCATAAATCTGAGAACATAAGCATTACACGCGAATTCTACGCTTAAGATAGAGATCCTCAAATCCACACATATCATAGATAAATGAGTGAGCCCCAAATTGGATTTGAAACACTAACGGGATCCTCAACTAGACTAGTACTTAGGTGCAGATTTTCAACAATATCGGAAGAAATAAAAGTATGCGATGCGCCAGAGTCAAATAAGGTTCGATCAGGAAATTCAGAAATGTAAACAAGCTTTCTACAGAAATATTACTACCTCGGTCAAGTGCTGGAGTGGTGTTGAGAGCATGCAACTACCCTCTAGAAGGTCCTGCTCGCTAGGCCTGCCCTTGCCCCTGCCCTTGCTTCTTAGGGCAATCTTTGCTGATGTGTCCAGTATATCCACAATGAAAGCATTCACCCAACTTTCTCTTCTTCTTTCTACAGTCTTTAGCTAGATGTCCCGTAATACCACAAAAGTTACACTTCCTTGTCTCACGTGCCTTGTTATTATTGTTGTTGTTGCCCTTGTTATTCTTGTTATTCTTGTTGCCTCCCTTCTTGAAGTCAACTTTCTTATTCTGAGTCTCATTAGGCTTAACCTCCTTCTTGCTATTCTTGTCTTCCTCATGAAGTAGAGCCATATCCACCAAGCTTTCAAAGGTCGCCCCCAAGGGTATATGAGTTATTGCCAAACTGTGTAGTGGCTCGTTCAATCCTCGAGCAAAGCGTACAGCCTTTTTCTGGGCCGTGTTGACGAGGTCCAAACCGAACCGAGCAAGCTGATTAAACTTATTCACGTACTCCCTAACAGACATGTCCCCTTGCTTGAGTGCTAGGAACCTCTCTATCTGAAGGTTCTCTTCTGCTGACAATAAGAATTTAAGCCCAAACCTCTCTCTAAAGTCTGCCCAAGTCTCAACTGGCCTGGTAGCATTGGTGACTTCCCACCAAAATGTAGCTTCCTCTTTCAACAACCATGCTGCCAACTGAACTCTCCTATGGTCCTCCACATTGAAGATAATGAACAAGTCTTCAGTCTCCTTTAGCCAGTTCCGTGCCTCAACGAAGGTTTCAGTTCCAACGAAGTTCTTGCCGCCCATTACTTTAAAGTCTTTGCATATTTTGGCAAAGGCGGTACCGGGAGGAGGAGGAACCGCAGCCACTGGGGGAGGAGGAGGGATGTCTGTCGGGCCCGTGCCTTTTGCCCTAGCTTCTAAGTACCTTCGAACCATCCAGGTAGGGGTACTCCCTAAGGAAGGTTAAGATCAGACATGCTGAAAAACGTAAAGAAAAAGATTCAAATGAGGAAACAAAGGAAAGTGCTAATGGTTTTTGGGGAATAGCCTTTTTTAAACATAAAACTTCCATTGAAAAATGCTTCTTTATATACGGTTTTGGAAAATAGTCTTAGAAGGTTTTTAAAACTTTTGTCCCGTCTGGTAACCTTCTACTCTGATACCAAATGTAACACCCCACCTCCGCTAGGGTCACTCACAAAGGGAATGCACTAGTTTTGGTGGAGTATTATCAAGGTAAACATACACAAAGATATCACAAGGCAGAACATAAATAAAGCAGCGGTAGAAATTAAAAACCAAATTCCATTACTTTCAAGAAAAGAGTCAAAACCTCATATATCCAAGGTACAAATTATTCCATTACATCAAGTTCTAAGTAAAGAAGCATAAACTTAAGATAACAAAAGTAAATTATTCCCCATAAATAGCAGAAGTACAGCCATAGCATAGCTCAAGACCAAACCGTACATGAGCTGACAGAAAGCAAGCTAAATCCAAGCTAAGAGCTAGTGCTTCCTCCCTGAGAACCAGGGGGGAACGAAAGAAAAGGAGGCGAAAGAAAATGGGTCATTCATAAAGACTGGTAAGTCCTAGTGACTTTCAGTATAAAAACTAGTAAAGGTAACAAGACATGTATAAACTGAAAATAAACATATGGATGATGATAAGTCTGGCATGATAGACTAAGATAACGAGATAACTCAAGTATAGCATCGCATGTTCACGGTTCGCTGTACCAATTGTACTAGTGTTCTAACCCATGTCAAGTATTAATCATGAGATGATCCCTTGGCCCAATATCATGAAGTGACCCGTTACGGGGTCCTACGGTACGATCTACTAATCGATCGGCTCCCTACAAGTTCTAGCTCGTCAAGTGTCTGTGCCATATGGCCCTATCATGAAATGTAGTCACCTGTGCTAGGTCCACCATGGGGTGTATCAAGCCCTAGGGTGCCAACCACCGACATGAATCAAGCACGCACAGTGTAAACTTACTGGTGACCAATGCCTGCTTTATCAACTCCGGACTACGTGCACGACCATAGTCCGCCTGAACCTATAATAGCGCACCTACTCAGCCGTCGTTCTGGTCGCTTACAATCAGCCCAGTAATTGTGCCCCACCCTGCCTAGTCCCAGGGTATCGTGATACATCTAAGTGGGTTACTACTGAAAAGGACCACGTAACTAGGGTTTCTAATGGTTTAAGTGTTGTCATTCAAATTCGTGACTTAACCCTATCCAAATCATGTATCAAGTTGGTTAAGTGTGTTCAAGTGGTTCATGACTTAACCCGATCATGTGGCATTAATTCATTAATGCACCCAACCTCTCACATTAGACTAATTATTGTGGTCACTGGATTTGCCAGGCGGTTCCGGGAAGATTTACACCACAACATAATCTAACCTTGGGTTTTACGTGCGATATGACTAACTACCCACATTGGATCCTATTGTTTGCAGTAACTGGATTCGCCGGGCGGTTCCGGGCAGATTTACACTGCAAACTCAACCCAACCTTGAGTTGGCCATTTTCAAGATTATCTAAGTGTCATGTCCATGTTCAAGTTTTCATGTCAAAATTCATGTCGAGTCTCATGTCAGGTTTCATGTAAATTTCATGTCAAGTTCTTGTCCATATACAGGTTCAAGTTATAATAACGTTCATGTTCAAGTTAAAAGCCAATTCATGTTTTTCCTAATCTACCCAAGTCGTATTCCCATCCCACGTAAAATCGAATCGATACAAATAAATCTAATTAGGGAATAACATAAAAAGGGACGGGTACAAGGTGGCAAAAGTGATTACTAGCATAGCATGGTATAACTTGAGATAAATGATTACAACATTACTGGCATATGAAATATCGGCCTCAAACATTAAGATTCCAAATCTAGCAAAATAAGGTACTAGTCAAGATAACAGTTGACATAAGGTGATAGTCATGGTAACGGTTGACATAAGGTGATAGTCATAAACTTATGACTAATAGCAGATTCAACATTGCAGGCATGATAATATGAGGAGGTTTTCTTTTTGATTTACAACATGAATAGGCCCCAAATCAATGTCATAGTAATATACCCAAAAGTCAAGATCCAAGATGAACAAGAATGGATGTAAAACAGTCATCATACACAGGTCCAGTTTCAATTTACAACATATTCATATTACGTTTACAGTTTAAATCTAAAAGTAACTGGGGCTTACAGATCGTGGTTCAAGAATTTGAAAAAGAAAGTCGATGTTGAATCTTTATATGCTTAGTCGTGTCCTAACAGAAATCCCCAAATCAGCAATTCTCTTAACGTAGTTTCGACGTAAAAGAAGTAGTCCCTTTCTCTAACTTTTCAACCAGAATTAGAGCAACATAAGGTCAGGGAGAATTTTGTGTAGAGAAACTTGTGTTAGGGGCTGTTTATATAGGGTCAGGCCAATGAATGTAGACAGAAATGAGGCCAGAAACATCAAAACGAACTCAGACTCAAAGATGGGTTCTGTCACCAGGTCGACCCCCAGGTCGACCTGCACCTGGGCAGGTCGACCTAGTCCTGGGCGGGAAATTTCCCGCCCAGTGCATTCTGGGGTTTGAATTCGAAATTTGAATTCGAATTCTGAGCTGTTTTGAACTTGAAATTTTCTGAAAACTTCGAAGGGTCATAACTTGGTCATACAAACTCCGATTTTCGAAAACTCAGACTCGTTTCCAAGCAGAATTTCAAGACGAATGCAATGGCGAAACCCGTTTCCCTTGATTCTTATTTTAAAAATTTATTCTGCCCTGATTTATGGTTATTACACTTTATTAAAATATGGGTTGTTACATATAGTGATTTAGCAACTTCCTTATTTCTTTAGAAATCTATAAGCACAAAATGGTTATAAGAACCACAAAGTTAGAAAAGTGGAAATGATTGAAACTCCCTGTTTAATAGGAAGTAAATGAAAATAAATTTAGTGACTTAATTATCATTTATGGGAGAAATAAATAGAAAGAATTTGGAATAGATGTTCGTTAGGACAATAAGTAACAAGGACAAATTTGTATCCACTTCATAAGAATATCTTGAGTTTTTATGAAAAACAGAAGTACGTCATTTGTTACATGGTATAAACTTCCATAATAATAAATGTAGAAATACAAAATTTGAAAGAGCACTAAATGATCAATAAGTGAAAATATATTGAAAACAGGAAATATTAATGAAGCAATTAAGACCATTTATGTGAAGGTATGAATATTTGATTTGGAATGAGAAATTAAATGTCTGTAAGAACGAGCATTACTTAAAATGGTTAAAATGGAAATTCTAAGGCAACTATTATGAATGCTAAGAATATAACTATTATGAATGCAAAGAATACAGAAGAATGGAGTTAATATAGAAACCAAACTTACACGAAAAAGTGGACATCAACCTTTGTTGAAAAGATAGTAGGTTGAGTAGGAAAGCTTGAAGGAAATGAACAAATATGTTCTCTGTAACAACCCAGAAAATCTGAGTCAGTTTAAAATTTTTAATTTGGCTATTTTAATGGATTTTAGATATTTAAAATAAATTATTTTAAAAAATAGAGATGAAAAGTATGTTTGAATCGATGTTTGAAAATAAATAAAATTATTTTTAATTATAAACAAGGCTTGAAATGGCGCGGTAGTTTCAAAATTTGAATTCAAACTTTGACTGACTATACCGGGTGCAAAATAAAACAGATTTTAGTGAAACCAAAAATATTTAAATCTGTTAGTGAATATCTTTCTAACGAATCTGAAAAATCGAAGTTTCAAAGTGGGAATCAAAAGTTATGGCCAAATGAATATTCAGAAAGGTCGCTATGGAATTTATATAGCCTGTGAAAATAGACAATTTGCAAACGACCTCAGAATTCAACAAAACCACTTTTATTGGATCCAGGATGTCAAATTATTGCTAGGTTTCAAATTCCATAATTTTTGAAGTTAATATGTGAGCGTGGCGAAGGAAAATGTGTTTGGTCAATTTCAGTTAAATTGGATCGACCAGAAAATGGCCATTTTTCAAACGATCTTAGAATTCGGCGAAACTAGTTTTGTTGGGACCGTATCGTCAAAACATAGCTAGATTTATTTTTCGGGAATTTTTAGAATCAGTATGTGGCCCCGGTAAATTGAAATGTGCATTCAAAACAAATATTGAACGTTTTATATTTTAATTTGAAGGAAAACTGATTGAAATAGTCGAATGGGCCTACGAAACATATCCCATTGTGTTCAGAATTGGGGTATTTAGCTAGGGACGACAGTCGTTGGGTTTGGATTGGAGTTCGTATGAGATAAGGGGTATTTTTGAATTTTAAAAAATATATAAATAAAAGAAAAATCTCATTGGCCAATCACTTTTCCTCTTTCCCCGTTTTTCTCTCTTTCCGATGCGATATATGGCGGAAAATCCTTCGCCACTTCCCGACCAATCCGTTCACCCTTTCACCTCCCTCCAGTTGAACATTTTGAAGCCCTAACTCCCCTCTTCAAATCCATACCTGTGGCATCACCCATCATCGCCCCTACCTCGTGTTTTGTGCCCCCAAAGGTCAGCACTTGCGACCGCCGCCGTGCTCGCCCAAATCCACTGAGTTCGAGGTGGCACCCCTCGTTTTGCGCGCCGCTCGTAGCTCTTTCAGGTGGTGCTGACGGATTTTGCTATCGGGTATTGGTTCGTTCGAAAAATCGAACCCTAGTTTTGAAGCTTCAAGGAGGTATACGGCTTGTATATTATTTTAACTTATTTTTACACTTTTAAGTGTTAAAAATTCTAAAAATCATATCTTTTTGCTATGTGGTTGAAATTGAGTGAAACAAGAGACACCGGGACCGTGAGTACGTCTTCTATATTCTAGAAGAGACTGGATATTTTTCTGAGCCTTCTGCAATTTTTGTTGGAGTGAAACCCAATGTGAAATTTCTAAATTATAAACGATATGGAAAACGACGATGTATAAATTATATAGTCGATGTATGAGTTATATAAGCGTTGTACACCACATGTATAAGCGTTGTATAAGTTGTATGTTCGATGTATAAATTATATATGCGTTGTAAAAGTGATATATGCGTTGAAATAAATTGAAATGATATTGAAGTGAAATCGAAATATAGTTATATACGTATATATATATATATATATATAATCCCCTCGTCCACAGACCATGGACGTTATATATTGGTTGTAATATTGTTTGGATTATTGGTTGATGTGAAATATGGTGAATACCACGAATGGATGATTTGAAATGATTGATTGTGATTGAAATCCCAATAGGATTAGTATATGGGAAAATTCGCCTGCGTACGAACTAGATATTGAAAATCCTCATTGTCAGAAGCTGCGAGGCTTTAAGGTAGAGCGAGAAGCCGTACTCGGGACAGTGCTGGTTTTAACTACCCTGCCGTTATGCTGCCAAAATTTTCAATAATATTCATGTGTTAGAATTATTTTCATGTGTTGAAACTATATTCATGTGTTGAATAGAAATTCATGTGTTGAATGAAGTTCATGTGTTGAATAAATTCTTTGAAAAATAAAAAAAATTATTATATATATAGACTATATAAAATATTAGTATTTTAAATAAATTGTTTTAACGCCAAAAATAACATTTTTACCTTATGTATGAACTATATAAAATAATCGTGTTTTCAAATAAATTGTTTTACAATAAAAATCACATTTTTATTATATATATAAACTATAGAAAATATTCATGTGTTGAATAAAGGACTAGAACGATAAAATATCATTTTTATCATGTTTGTGAAGTCGAAAACATTCATGTGTTGAATATATAGATTGAACAATAAAAATAACATTTTTATTGTGAATATGAAGTGTTAAAAATAGTGATGTGTTGAAATAAATATCTATTGGATAAAAATATTATTTTTATCAAATATATGAAGTGAATATGGCTTTTGAAATCGAAGCATGAATTATATTTATATATATATAAATATAAATATAAATATAATAAATCGAATAACGAAGTTGTAGTTCGTATTTTGAAACCGTGATTTCAAACGATTAGTGCGGGAGATCCGACCATCGCTTTTTCCTGAGACCGAGACCGAAACCGTTGGGTTCGCTTTGGAAATATCTTTCCAACGACACCCACTTTATGAAGATCCAACGGTTGGATTTTCTGGAATGTTTAATTCAAACCTGAAGAAAAACAGCGCCAGAATCGATTATATATATATATAAAATTAAATTAAATCTAATAACAACGCTGCAGTTCGTATTTTGAAATCGTAATTTCAAACGATTGTACCGGGAGATCCGACCGTCGGATTTTCCCAAAATTGAAACCATTGGATTCATTTTGAAAAGATCTTTCTAATGATATAAAATTTGTGAAGATCCAATGGTTAGATTTTTAGATATGTGTAAATCAAATCTGAAGAAAAATTGCGCCACGGCCACATTATGGCCTGAAGCGTCATGTGAATGAATTGGCTATTTTAAATAAATAAAAATAGCGATAAATCATGATAAAATATTATAAATGATATGGAATGGGAATAAACTGAATTTTCTCAGTTTATTTGATATTTGATGGTTGAATGTGTTTGGTGTGAAAATTACATTAAAGAACATAATTATTGATATCGAATAGTTTAACCATTGAAACGAATTGATTTGAAATTCTAAATATACGTGAATTATTTGGAAAGGCCGAGTTAATTCTCATTTCAAATAATTGATCGACGATTGAAAGTCGAAGATATGAAGACGGTGCAAGACCGATGATCTTCACGTCGATGGAGAGGTGTTGCTGATGCTCATGATAGGAGTAGCTACCTTGAGGGGGCTGAAGTAGTAGCCGTACGGACGTACTTGTTGATTGTATGGATTTGCGAGGTATTGAGTGCCTCCAGTTTCGTTCAGACCCAGAACGAACTTGTAAATGGACTGTGTGTCTGACATTGGATTTTTTTCTGTGCTGATTGATCTCTGTTAAATATATATCTGTTTGGCGATGGAGAATTTATTCTCTTGCTTAACGCCCTTCTCTGAGACGTACAAGTTCAGAGGTTATATGTCGATAGAAATCATTCGCATGGAGTGAATTACCTGTGTGGCACCCTAAGTGGAAGATGATCAAGGCTTCTGTTAAAAAGCTATGTCTTGTGGTTGATGATCAAAGCGCGGCCTGTGTGGCATAGCTTTGTGTATAGCGTTGTTTCGCGATCCTCACACCCAGTATGAGCCAGAAACGGGAGAGGAGATCAGGGAGGACGTGCGTTTCCTTCTAGCTAGGAGTGGTGCTTTGGTTTTTGAATGCCCGGGTATTTTACTCATGTGGATGATGGAAAGCGAGGCCTCGGTTTGCTTCGGTCTCTTCGGAGCCGATGGTGTGGTCGGATATGACCAATGATGCCCTATAGGGCGGGGAAACGCAGTGTTCAGGAATTTTAATCCACATCGGTGGACCGGCCCTGACGATCCAAGGGTCACTCGAGCTTTGATCCTGAGGGACGGGCTACAGCGTCTTGAATTTGGTAAGGACTATCTTTTGCCTTGGTTCATGACGGAGATCTAATTTCCAAATACGACATTGTGCGGTTTTGATTGTATACCTATATATGGCGACATAGTGGTATGGGGCATTAATGTCGTCTATGATTGATACTTATGATTTGAAATCGTTTTTGAAACATATAAACACTAGTAATAATATCAAATGCTTTTGTTTGATTCGTATCAAGCATTTTTTAGCCATTATAAGGTAAAACTCTATCCTTTGGTTTGTGTTGCATTGTGTGATGGGAACTGAGTCTTATAATGGCTTCATTTTTATGAAAAGCAATGCGATGTTTAAAAGATTTACTTGTTTTAAAGCACTGGCAATCCAATGGAGTAAAATCGTTCCACGAAAGTGGCGTGGTCCTGTGATTGGCCATATTATAAAATATGTTAAGTAGATTTCTCATACCAGTCCTTGTTGCTGGTCCTGTGTGGGCTGGGTACGTATGATAGGGGGTTCTCGCTTCGTGGTTTGGTGGCGAACAGGAGACTCTTTGTAATAACCCGGAAAATCTGGGCCAGTTTAAATTTTTTATTTTGGCAATTTTAGCGAATTTTGAATATTTAAAATGAATTATTTTAAATAATATCGACGAGAAAATTTATTTCGAATATAATTAGAACGTATATATTATATACATCGTCGTTAGAATATAAATATTTATATATAATTATAAATAGAATTGAAAATGGCGCGGTAGTTCGATAATTCGATTTCAAACTTCAATTGAATGTGCCGGGTGCAAAACAATCCGGATTTTAGTGAAACCAAAAACATTAGGATCAAATCGTGAATATCTTTCTATCGAATCCGAAAAATCAAGACTGCATAGCGGGAATCAAAAGATATGTCCAGTTGAAAATTCTGAATAGTCGCTATGGAATTCAGGCCCTTAAAAATGGACATTTTGCAAACGACCTCGGATTTCGACGAAACCAGTTTTGTTGGGTCCGTGATGTCGAATTATTGCTAGATTCCAAATTTCATAATTTTTCGAATCAATATGTGAGCGTGGCAAAGGAAAACGTGTTTGACCAGTTTCAGTTGATTTTAATCGACTGGAAAATGGCCATTTTTCTAACGGTCTCAGAATTCGACGAAACTAGTTTTGTTAGGACCGTATCGTCAATACGAAGCTAGAAAATATTTTTCTGCAATTTATAGAGTTAGTATGTGACCTCGGTAATTTGAAATGTACGTTTAAAATTCAATATAGTGATTTAAATGTAAATTTAACGGAAACTGATTGTAACAGCCGAATCAGCTGACGATACATATCCCATTGTGTTCGGAATGGGGGTTAGACGCTATGGACGACAGGTGGTGGGCCTCGTTTTGATGACGTATGTAAAAGTCAACTTATAAAAATAATAAAATAATAAATAAAAATAAATAAATAAATAAAAAAGAAAAAAACCCCCTTCCTCCCTTAACCAGGCCCCCCCCCCCCCGATATCTTCTTAGAAAAAAAAACGAAATAAAAAAAAAAACATGGTGCCCTAAAACCCGTCGAGACCCCATCGCCTCCACCCTACATCCGCCGCCGCCCCCCCCCCCCCCTTCATGCCGCCATCGACGAACTCCGCTTCCTCCACCCCCTTCCTCTGTGAAACCTCGCGCCCCCATTTGTTCGATTGAATCCCTCTGCCCTAAATCAGACCACCTGACTGCGAGCCCACCCGCTGCCCACACCAATCGCCGACCGCTTCCTTTCGCCTCCCCCTGTCGCTCATGCACCACCGTGGAAGGGCCCCCTCACGAGCATTCGTCCCCCTCCCTCTCGGTGGCTGTAAGTTTTAATTTTTTTTTCTTTTCTTTTCTCTTTCATTCATCATATTTATTTTAAAAAACTGAAAATTGTTTGATTTTTAAAACTGAAAACATATTTATTTTAAAAACTGAAAATTGTTTGATTTTTAAAAACTGAAAACATATTTATTTTAAAAACTGAAAATTGTTTGATTTTTAAAACTGAAAACATATTTATTTTAAAAACTGAAAATTGTTTGATTTTTAAAACTGAAAACATATTTATTTTAAAAACTGAAAATTGTTTGATTTTTTATTTGAAAAGCTATGATTTTTATAATGATGAAAACTTTATTTTTATAAAGGCGAAAACTTTATTTTTATAAAGGCGAAAACTTTATTTTTATAAAGGCGAAAACTTTATTTTTGAAATGGGATTTTTATATGTTGAACATCGAAGTAAAAATTCGATTTTTATATATTGAATAGCGAAATAAAAATATGATTTTTATATATTGAACTTCGAAATAAAAATAGAATTTTTATATATTGAACTTCGAATTAAAAATGTGATTTTTATATATTGAAAAGCGAAGTAAAAATTCGATTTTTACATATGTAGTGAAAGCGGATAACGAAGGTGACAAAAAGGCGAGAACGAAGAAGCTTTATATCAAAGAAGAGTCAAGATGATTGGGTAGCTATCGGTGAGAACTTCTCACCTTTCAATTTAATTTTTCTAGTTATATATATATACTAGGATGTAGACGGTGTTTAGTAGCACCCGACACAACCGTCCACAGACCATGGACTTGTTTGTTTGGTTGCATAGATTAGTTAGATGATTTGAGTTGAAATTGAATTGTTTTGGTGGAATGAATGGATTGATTGATGTGTGAATGGGGTGGGCCTTCACTAGACCGGGGATAAGGCTAGGCCTAGTCCCGTTTCTAGTATCGTGCCGTTATGCCGCCGAAATTTTCTAAAATATGTTAGAAAAATAAAAATATCATTTTATTTAAAGAATGAACTAAATAGAAATTCATATGTTGGAATAAAATGTTTTATCGTTAAAAATATAATTTTTAACGTGAATGTGAATAAATAAATATTCATTTACAAACCAGACGGTTTGTTTATGTACACCTATTTGAAGGACATTGATTGGGTCGATAAATTTTACACATCGCCCAACTGCACAAATAAAATCTGTGTTTGATTGTTTGAAACCCCACACGGGTGTTGGGATGAAATTTGAAGTTCACTCATCCTGATTGATTAAATATGTCGATCGATTGATTGACAGGCTGTTATAAGCGTTAGATATCTATATTTGATGCTTATACAGTGTAGTGCACTTTGGTTGATGGTTGATTATTTTTCAATGCTATTATACATGTGTTGTATGAAAATCCATATAATTAACTTTATATGGTAATTGATTGGGCCTCATTCCAGTTTTAAAATAGAAATATTTGAAATAGAAATATTCGAAATGGAATATTCGAGAATATCAATATATGAAGCCGTGTTTATTAGATTGACGCCATTTTGACGTAAACGATATTTATATCGATTTTATTCATAATGAAATGAATTGAAAACGATTTCGAAATGAAATGAATTGAAAACGATTTCGAAATGAATTGAATAGAAAACGATTTCGAAATGAATTGAATAGAAAACGATTTCGAAATGAATTGAATAGAAAACGATTTCGAAATGAATTGAATTGAAAACGATTTCGAAATGAATTGAATTGAAAACGATTTCGAAATGAAATGAATTGAAAACGATTTCGAAATGAATTGAATAGAAAACGATTTCGAAATGAATTGAATAGAAAACGATTTCGAAATGAATTGAATAGAAAACGATTTGGAAATGAATTGAATTGAAAACGATTTCGAAATGAATTGAATAGAAAACGATTTCGAAATGAATTGAATTGAAAACGAATTCAAATTGAATTGAAAGCGAATTGAAATGAATTCAAATTGAATTGAAATTTGAATTGAATAGAAAGGAATTTTGAAACGAATTTAAAACTATTTATATAATTCGTTTTAAATAGAAATCGACGAAATATATATTATATATATTATATATATAATATAATGGCCTGAATAGAACGCGCCGCGCCGCGGTAGTTCGTGAATTTCGACCATTTATTTCAAACGGACATTACGGGAGATCCGACCGTCGGATTCTCCTAAAACCGGAACCGTTGGGTTCGTATCGAAAAGAGCTTTCTAACGAATATTAGAAATTCAAAATATAACGGTTGGATTTGGAGATACGTCCAAATCAAATTCGAAAAAGGTCGTTGTAAGTGCAGTTCGATGGCCATTGTTGGAAATCGACTCTACGGGCCTTGATAAAATTATTAAAAATAGTAATAATTTGTGTAAAATCATAAGAAATGATTTGTGAAGATTTGGGATGAAAAACTCCATATTTGAAAAGATAAAAATAGATTTTTATCGAAATGAACTAGTTTTGAACTAGAATTATAATTCTATTTATTTTTAAATAAATAAATTGAATTTGAAAAGGGTTTTGAAAATAACCGAAATTTCCAATGATTGCATTGGAGTGGATTTGAATCGAAATTGTCTTCGGAATATTTCGATGTTGGAATTCGTGATTATACAGATGTTGTTGTGGAAATTTGAAAGATATATATTTATATCGTTATTTCCAATACGGCATTTGTTAGTCGTAGAATTCGATATTGAATATAAGCCGATATATTTTCTATTCAGAGCCTTGTATTGAATATCGAATGTGATTTGGGTTTGTCGTGAATGGTGTCTTCACTAACACTGTCCTTGAACCCAGTTGAGAAAAGATTAAATCTTTTTGTTTAGATTTAACGAAATGTACCAATTAAATAATATTTAATTGGAATTGAATTGATATTGATTTTTGGGTTTATCGTGAACAGTGTTTTAAATAACACTCGTTCTTTAACCCGATAATTAATGGAATGTGATTTTGGGTTTATCGTGAACTGTGTTTTAAATAACACTGATTCTTTAACCCAGTTAGAGATTAAAACTAAGTGGAGTTTTAATGAATCTTTAATTAGATTGAAAAGATCGAGAATGGAGTATCACCAGTTTTGCTCCAGGCGTTAGTTAAATCTTTAATTAGATTTGAACGTGAAATGGTAATTGAATTTACCGATAGCACCGTGGTGTTAGATATGAAGTATAACTAGTTTTACTTCATGGGATGAATAGGTTGGGATTGGGAAATAAAATAAATGATTTCTTCGGTGTGGTTTGCTAATCCCGACTAGTTTGAATTGAGATTCAAAAATAGAATAAAGAATAAATTCAAAGAATTTATCTTGGATAAAATTAATGGGAACTTTTCCCAAAGTATAGGAATATTTGAATAAAAGAATATTCTGGATTGGAATGAGGCGTATGTTGTGTTTGTGTAACACTTTTATAATATATACGCGAGTTATTCAGAAAGACCGGGTTAATCCCATTCTGAATAACTAATTCGACGTGGTGTCGAAGATGAAGACGATGGTCGAAGGCCGGAAGTCTTCACGTCGTTTGGGTGATAACTGATGATCTTGATTGGGCTGTACACCCAAGAAGATGGAAACAGTTAGTGATCGTCCAGACGTGCTTGGAGATCGATGGATATGCGGGGTACTAGGTGCCTCCGGTTTCGTTCAGCCCCAGAACGGACTTGTAAATGGACTGTGTGTCTGACATTGGATTTTAGTCTGTGTGATTGATTTCTATTAAATATATATCTGTTTGGCGGCGGAGAATTTATTCTCTTGCTTAACGCCCTTCTCTGAGACGTACGAGCTCAGGGGTTATATATTGATGGATATCAAACGCATGGAGTGAATTGCCTGTGTGGCATGTCTAAGTGGCAATTGATCGAGGCTTCTGTTGAAAAGCAAAGTCTTGTGGTGATGATCAAAGCACAGCCTGTGTGGCATAGCTTTGTGTAACGTGAATTCGCGAACTTCACACCCGGTATGAACCAAAAACGGGAGAGGACATCAGGGAGGACTTGCGTTTCTTTCTAGCTAAAAGTGGCGTCAGTGGTTTTACACGCCCTGACGAGTTTGACTTATGTGGTTGTTGCTGTTGCGAGGCGCCTCGGTTTGATCGGACGATCCGGGTCCGATGGAGTCATTTGTTGGCTCGTTTGCGCCCCAAAGGGCAGGGAGACGTATTGTTCAAGCATAATAATCCACATCGGTGGACCGGCCCTGACGATCCAGGGGGCAGTTGCGGCTGTTCCTGAGACATGGTAGGCTAGATTGTCTCGAATCGGTTGAGGACTATCTTTTGCCTCGGTTCATAGACGGAAATCCAATTTCCAAATACGTGACTTTGCGGTTTTATTTGTAAACCTATATATGGCGACATAGTGGCATGGGACGCTCATGTCGCCTATGATTGATACTTATGATTTGAAGTTGTTTTATACACTATACACTTATAATAGTATCAAATGATTTCTTTTAAACGTATCAAGCATTTTTTGGCTGTTATAAGGGAAAACCCTATCCCCCGGCTTGCGTTGCATTGTGTGATAGGACCTGGGTCTTATAACAGCTTCATTTTTCTTTATTTAGCATTGCGCTGTTTGTTTTATGCACTGGTATTCTTGGGAGGAAACCCGTTCCGTGTTATATGGCGTGGTCCCTTGATTTACCTAATGATTTAAAATAAAGATTAATAACTGTTTTAGTTCTCACACCAGTCACATGACTGACCTGGAGTTTATTGTTTTAACCTAAACTCTGGGTGCCTCTATTTTGACACGGGCAGCTAGTAGTTTTGGTTTTGCAGATTTATATTCACAGGGTCCTGGTTTACAGCTGGAACGATATCCGGAAAGTTTTGTATCCGTATATCTCCTTCTAGTTGTGTATTGTATTATTTTCCGCTGCTATGTATTTAAATGTAATTTGAATCTCTGATATTTCTGTGTAATATTTATTCATTTATACTCTGTATATTCTTGTAATCTGATGCATTGTTGTAATATACAATGAAATGTTCTTCTGTATGAATTCTATTGTGGTTTGTTCTCGAACAATCCGACACTTTCCTTTACGGGGAAGTTGCGGGTTTTTACACGTGGTATCAGAGCTTTGGTTTACAAAGCTTAGAAAACAAGGCACATTAGAACCATACGAAAGAATTCATCAGATATTGGGTTAGTAATATCCAATTAGAATGACTCGTTAGAGATAGGATCAGTAGTATCCTAGAACGAGTGTGAAGAGTATATTTTTCAAATGAAAACAAATTTTGTTTTGAAAATCTAAATCAACTATTCGTATTTGGTTATTTATTTATATTGATGTGGACAATCCAGTATATATAGATTTTGCGTATACGTCTGATCCGCGTGTATTCGAAATTTTAATATACTGGATAGATATAGAATTACGCTCTAGTCGCCCGGGAGTGATTCTGATGATTGATATATCATCATCAGAATTTATGTTCGAGTGACGAACGTGTAACATCTATATATTTCCATTAGACTGGTGTGAGAACCAAAATTAGATAGGGCTAATTGTTGTGATTTGGCATCAAAAACATGATTTTTGACTATGTATCGAAATTATGAATTTGAAACTCTAATTCACTAATTGATTGATGTTTGTGTTGTTTGTTTAATTGTTTGATAATTTTGAACCATTATGCCTAATTGAATCAAATAATGAATTGTATTGAAGTTTGGTCGCATTTGCTTGCATATACTTGCACTTACATTGAACAGGTCATAGCAAGGAGGCTAGAGCAGAGAATAAAATTTGTTTGCCCGACAAATAGGTACATGTTTACTACATAATTTACTGTTTTGTTTGGGTGATGATGATTTTGTGAGCTTATTGGCTAGCCGCTTGGCTTTTTCTTTTTCTTTTTGAGATCTGAAGGACCGGGGAAGCTATTTGAAATTCCCCGATGCTCCCGGTGCAGGGGAGGTTATGGCGAAATTTTTCAAAAATTTAGGGTGTTAGCCAAATTTTTGAAATTTTGAAAATTCTCAGAAACTGAAAAGTTGGAGAATGGAAGCCAGATCGAACGTAGAGTTGATTAATCAAACCAATTTCGACATTGTTCCTTTTCGGGGACGAAAAGTTTTAAGTGGGGGAGATTGTAATAACCCGGAAAATCTGGGCCAGTTTAAAATTTTTATTTTGGCAATTTTAGCGAATTTTGAATATTTAAAATGAATTATTTTAAATAATATCGACGAGAAAATTTATTTCGAATATAATTAGAACGTTTATATTATATACGTCGTCGTTAGAATATAAATATTTATATATAATTATAAATAGAATTGAAAATGGCGCGGTAGTTCGATAATTCGATTTCAAACTTCAATTGAATGTGCCGGGTGCAAAACAATCCGGATTTTAGTGAAACCAAAAACATTAGGATCAAATCGTGAATATCTTTCTATCGAATCCGAAAAATCAAGATTGCATAGCGGGAATCAAAAGATATGTCCAGTTGAAAATTCTGAATAGTCGCTATGGAATTCAGGCCCTTAAAAATGGACATTTTGCAAACGACCTCGGATTTCGACGAAACCAGTTTTGTTGGGTCCGTGATGTCGAATTATTGCTAGATTCCAAATTTCATAATTTTTCGAATCAATATGTGAGCGTGGCAAAGGAAAACGTGTTTGACCAGTTTCAGTTGATTTTAATCGACTGGAAAATGGCCATTTTTCTAAC
Source organism: Allium sativum (assembly GCA_030737875.1). Lineage (NCBI taxonomy): Eukaryota > Viridiplantae > Streptophyta > Magnoliopsida > Asparagales > Amaryllidaceae > Allium > Allium sativum. The sequence continues at coordinate 49,859,210 of CM060918.1, forward strand.
GGTCTCAGAATTCGACGAAACTAGTTTTGTTAGGACCGTATCGTCAATACGAAGCTAGAAAATATTTTTCTGCAATTTATAGAGTTAGTATGTGACCTCGGTAATTTGAAATGTACGTTTAAAATTCAATATAGTGATTTAAATGTAAATTTAATGGAAACTGATTGTAACAGCCGAATCAGCTGACGATACATATCCCATTGTGTTCGGAATGGGGGTTAGACGCTATGGACGACAGGTGGTGGGCCTCGTTTTGATGACGTATGTAAAAGTCAACTTATAAAAATAATAAAATAATAAATAAAAATAAATAAAAAAAAAGAAAAAAACCCCCTTCCTCCCTTAACCAGGCCCCCCCCCCCCCCCCCGATATCTTCTCAGAAAAAAAACGAAATAAAAAAAAAACATGGTGCCCTAAAACCCGTCGAGACCCCATCGCCTCCACCCTACATCCACCGCCCCCCCCCCCCCCCTTCATGCCGCCATCGACGAACTCCGCTTCCTCCACCCCCTCCCTCTGAGAAACCTCGCGCCCCCATTTGTTCGATTGAATCCCTCTGCCCTAAATCGGACCACCTGACTGCGAGCCCACCCGCTGCCCACAACAATCGCCGACCGCTTCCTTTCGCCTCCCCCTATCGCTCATGCACCACCGTGGAAGGGCCCCCTCACGAGCATTCGTCCCCCTCCCTCTCGGTGGCTGTAAGTTTTAATTTTTTTTTTCTTTTCTTTTCTCTTTCATTCATCATATTTATTTTAAAAAACTGAAAATTGTTTGATTTTTAAAACTAAAAACATATTTATTTTAAAAACTGAAAATTGTTTGATTTTTAAAAACTGAAAACATATTTATTTTAAAAACTGAAAATTGTTTGATTTTTAAAACTGAAAACATATTTATTTTAAAAACTGAAAATTGTTTGATTTTTAAAACTGAAAACATATTTATTTTAAAAACTGAAAATTGTTTGATTTTTAAAACTGAAAACATATTTATTTTAAAAACTGAAAATTGTTTGATTTTTAAAACTGAAAACATATTTATTTTAAAAACTGAAAATTGTTTGATTTTTTATTTGAAAAGCTATGATTTTTATAATGATGAAAACTTTATTTTTATAAAGGCGAAAACTTTATTTTTATAAAGGCGAAAACTTTATTTTTATAAAGGCGAAAACTTTTTTTTTGAAATGGGATTTTTATATGTTGAACATCGAAGTAAAAATTCGATTTTTATATATTGAATAGTGAAATAAAAATATGATTTTTATATATTGAACTTCGAAATAAAAATAGAATTTTTATATATTGAACTTCGAATTAAAAATGTGATTTTTATATATTGAAAAGCGAAGTAAAAATTCGATTTTTACATATGTAGTGAAAGCGGATAACGAAGGTGACAAAAAGGCGAGAACGAAGAAGCTTTATATCAAAGAAGAGTCAAGATGATTGGGTAGCTATCAGTGAGAACTTCTCACCTTTCAATTTAATTTTTCTAGTTATATATATATACTAGGATGTAGACGGTGTTTAGTAGCACCCGACACAACCGTCCACAGACCATGGACTTGTTTGTTTGGTTGCATAGATTAGTTAGATGATTTGAGTTGAAATTGAATTGTTTTGGTGCAATGAATGGATTGATTGATGTGTGAATGGCGTGGGCCTTCACTAGACCGGGGATAAGGCTAGGCCTTGTCCCGTTTCTAGTATCGTGCCGTTATGCCGCCGAAATTTTCTAAAATATGTTAGAAAAATAAAAATATCATTTTATTTAAAGAATGAACTGAATAGAAATTCATATGTTGGAATAAAATGTTTTATCGTTAAAAATATAATTTTTAACGTGAATGTGAATAAATAAATATTCATTTACAAACCAGACGGTTTGTTTATGTACACCTATTTGAAGGACATTGATTGGGTCGATAAATTTTACACATCGCCCAACTGCACAAATAAAATCTGTGTTTGATTGTTTGAAACCCCACACGGGTGTTGGGATGAAATTTGAAGTTCACTCATCCTGATTGATTAAATATGTCGATCGATTGATTGACAGGCTGTTATAAGCGTTAGATATCTATATTTGATGCTTATACAGTGTAGTGCACTTTGGTTGATGGTTGATTATTTTTCAATGCTATTAGACATGTGTTGTATGAAAATCCATATAATTAACTTTATATGGTAATTGATTGGGCCTCATTCCAGTTTTAAAATAGAAATATTTGAAATAGAAATATTCGAAATGGAATATTCGAGAATATCAATATATGAAGCCGTGTTGATTAGATTGACGCCATTTTGACGTAAACGATATTTATATCGATTTTATTCATAATGAAATGAATTGAAAACGATTTCGAAATGAAATGAATTGAAAACGATTTCGAAATGAATTGAATAGAAAACGATTTCGAAATGAATTGAATAGAAAACGATTTCGAAATGAATTGAATAGAAAACGATTTCGAAATGAATTGAATTGAAAACGATTTCGAAATGAATTGAATTGAAAACGATTTCGAAATGAAATGAATTGAAAACGATTTCGAAATGAATTGAATAGAAAAAGATTTCGAAATGAATTGAATAGAAAACGATTTCGAAATGAATTGAATAGAAAACGATTTCGAAATGAATTGAATTGAAAACGATTTCGAAATGAATTGAATAGAAAACGATTTCGAAATGAATTGAATTGAAAACGAATTCAAATTGAATTGAAAGCGAATTGAAATGAATTCAAATTGAATTGAAATTTGAATTGAATAGAAAGGAATTTTGAAACGAATTTAAAACTATTTATATAATTCGTTTTAAATAGAAATCGACGAAATATATATTATATATATATTATATATATAATATAATGGCCTGAATAGAACGCGCCGCGCCGCGGTAGTTCGTGAATTTCGACCATTTATTTCAAACGGACATTACGGGAGATCCGACCGTCGGATTCTCCTAAAACCGGAACCGTTGGGTTCGTATCGAAAAGAGCTTTCTAACGAATATTAGAAATTCAAAATCTAACGGTTGGATTTGGAGATACGTCCAAATCAAATTCAAAAAAGGTCGTTGTAAGTGCAGTTCGATGGCCATTGTTGGAAATCGACTGTACGAGCCTTGATAAAATTATTAAAAATAGTAATAATTTGTGTAAAATCATAAGAAATGATTTGTGAAGATTTGGGATGAAAAACTCCATATTTGAAAAGATAAAAATAGATTTTTATCGAAATGAACTAGTTTTGAACTAGAATTATAATTCTATTTATTTTTAAATAAATAAATTGAATTTGAAAAGGGTTTTGAAAATAACCGAAATTTCCAATGATTGCATTGGAGTGGATTTGAATCGAAATTGTCTTCGGAATATTTCGATGTTGGAATTCGTGATTATACAGATGTTGTTGTGGAAATTTGAAAGATATATATTTATATCGTTATTTCCAATACGGCATTTGTTAGTCGTAGAATTCGATATTGAATATAAGCCGATATATTTTCTATTCAGAGCCTTGTATTGAATATCGAATGTGATTTGGGTTTGTCGTGAATGGTGTCTTCACTAACACTGTCCCTGAACCCAGTTGAGAAAAGATTAAATCTTTTTGTTTAGATTTAACGAAATGTACCAATTAAATAATATTTAATTGGAATTGAATTGATATTGATTTTTGGGTTTATCGTGAACAGTGTTTTAAATAACACTCGTTCTTTAATCCGATAATTAATGGAATGTGATTTTGGGTTTATCGTGAACTGTGTTTTAAATGACACTGATTCTTTAACCCAGTTAGAGATTAAAACTAAGTGGAGTTTTAATGAATCTTTAATTAGATTGAAAAGATCGAGAATGGAGTATCACCAGTTTTGCTCCAGGCGTTAGTTAAATCTTTAATTAGATTTGAACGTGAAATGGTAATTGAATTTACCGATAACACCATGGTGTTAGATATGAAGTATAACTAGTTTTACTTCATGGGATGAATAGGTTGGGATTGGGAAATAAAATAAATGATTTCTTCGGTGTGGTTCGCTAATCCCGACTAGTTTGAATTGAGATTCAAAAATAGAATAAAGAATAAATTCAAAGAATTTATCTTGGATAAAATTAATGGGAACTTTTCCCAAAGTATAGGAATATTAGAATAAAAGAATATTCTGGATTGGAATGAGGCGTATGTTGTGTTTGTGTAACACTTTTATAATATATACGCGAGTTATTCAGAAAGACCGGGTTAATCCCATTCTGAATAACTGATTCGACGTGGTGTCGAAGATGAAGACGATGGTCGAAGGCCGGAAGTCTTCACGTCGTTTGGGTGATAACTGATGATCTTGATTGGGCTGTACACCCAAGAAGATGGAAACAGTTAGTCATCGTCCAGACGTGCTTGGAGATCGATGGATATGCGGGGTACTAGGTGCCTCCGGTTTCGTTCAGCCCCAGAACGGACTTGTAAATGGACTGTGTGTCTGACATTGGATTTTAGTCTGTGTGATTGATTTCTATTAAATATATATCTGTTTGGCGGCGGAGAATTTATTCTCTTGCTTAACGCCCTTCTCTGAGACGTACAAGCTCAGGGGTTATATATTGATGGATATCAAACGCATGGAGTGAATTGCCTGTGTGGCATGCCTAAGTGGCAATTGATCGAGGCTTCTGTTGAAAAGCAAAGTCTTGTGGTGATGATCAAAGCACAGCCTGTGTGGCATAGCTTTGTGTAACGTGAATTCGCGAACTTCACACCCGGTATGAACCAAAAACGGGAGAGGACATCAGGGAGGACTTGCGTTTCTTTCTAGCTAAAAGTGGCGTCAGTGGTTTTACACGCCCTGACGAGTTTGACTTATGTGGTTGTTGCTGTTGCGAGGCGCCTCGGTTTGATCGGACGATCCGGGTCCGATGGAGTCATTTGTTGGCTCGTTTGCGCCCCAAATGGCGGGGAGACGTATTGTTCAGGCATAATAATCCACATCGGTGGACCGGCCCTGACGATCCAGGGGGCAGTTGCGGCTGTTCCTGAGACATGGTAGGCTAGATTGTCTCGAATCGGTTGAGGACTATCTTTTGCCTCGGTTCATAGACGGAAATCCAATTTCCAAATACGTGACTTTGCGGTTTTATTTGTAAACCTATATATGGCGACATAGTGGCATGGGACGCTCATGTCGCCTATGATTGATACTTATGATTTGAAGTTGTTTTATACACTATACACTTATAATAGTATCAAATGATTTCTTTTAAACGTATCAAGCATTTTTTGGCTGTTATAAGGGAAAACCCTATCCCCCGGCTTGCGTTGCATTGTGTGATAGGACCTGGGTCTTATAACAGCTTCATTTTTCTTTATTTAGCATTGCGCTGTTTGTTTTATGCACTGGTATTCTTGGGAGGAAACCCGTTCCGTGTTATATGGCGTGGTCCCTTGATTTACCTAATGATTTAAAATAAAGATTAATAACTGTTTTAGTTCTCACACCAGTCACATGACTGACCTGGAGTTTATTGTTTTAACCTAAACTCTGGGTGCCCCTATTTTGACACGGGCAGCTAGTAGTTTTGGTTTTGCAGATTTATATTCACAGGGTCCTGGTTTACAGCTAGAACGATATCCGGAAAGCTTTGTATCCGTATATCTCCTTCTAGTTGTGTATTGTATTATTTTCCGCTGCTATGTATTTAAATGTAATTTGAATCTCTGATATTTCTGTGTAATATTTATTCATTTATACTCTGTATATTCTTGTAATCTGATGCATTGTTGTAATATACAATGAAATGTTCTTCTGTATGAATTCTATTGTGGTTTGTTCTCGAACTATCCGACACTTTCCTTTACGGGGAAGTTGCGGGTTTTTACACTCTTGCCCCTACATGTCCCTTGAGAGGGTTGGTTGCTGTGTGCTGACAGTCGAGAGGCTGGTTATAAAACAAGTGATACTGGGGTACCAGTGTGAACCACGCTGGGTTTTACCTGCTGCAATGGAGGATGAAGGGATGGTTGCAAAGCCTACCATATTTTGCGTTGACGTCACAAACGTGGTATCAGAGCTCTGGTTAATCTTAGTTCTGGAATATAACATATTAACGAATTCGTCAGAAATAGAACCAGTAGTGTTCTAGGACGAATAACTCATTACAGATAGGATCAGTAATATCCTAGTATGAGTATAGCAGAATCAGAATAGCTCGTTAGAGATGGGGTTAGAAATGCCCCAGAACGTGTTGAGAGTTATATGTTTGTAAATAACGTATTTGTGATTATATATATAGTCTTGTTTTAGAAATATGATTTTTGAATATATAAAAGATATTTTTGGAACGTTAAAACAAATTGATTGTTGGTTGCGTTGTGTGATTGTGGATTTGATTAATTAAATTATTAGGATGATAGTTAATTTAATCAATAAGAGAATGAAGTTAAATGAATGTAATTGATCAAGTATTGAACTGGTTTGGAAATAGATAGAAATATATACATGTGAATTATATATATGTGAACAGGTTATGGATAAAAAGCTAAGCAGAGGAATAAAATTGTTTGCCCGACAAATAGGTACATGTTTATTGTATTTCTTGGGATTTGATGATTTTATGAGCCGATTGGCTAGCCGCTAGGCTTTTCCTTTTTCTTTTGGATTGGTGAGGGCCATGGGAGGCTATTTGAAATATCCCCAAGCTCCCCGTACAAAGGAGGTTATGGAGAAATTTTCCGAAAATTTAGGGTGTTAGCCAAATTTTTGAAGAATTTGAAAATTCTTAGAAACTGAAAAGTTGGAGAATGGAAGCCAGAAGGAAAGTTGAGTTGGTTAATTAAACAACTTTCGACTTTGTTCCTTTTCGGGGAAGAAAAGTTTTAAGTGGGGGAGATTGTAACAACCCAGAAAATCTGAGCCAGTTTAAAAAGTTTAATTTGGCTATTTTAGTGGATTTTAGATATTTAAAATAAATTATTTTAAATAATAACGACGAAAAGTATGTTTGAATCGATGTTTGAAAATAAATAAAATTATTTTTAATTATAAACAAGGCCTGAAATGGCGCGGCAGTTTCAAAATTTGAATTCAAACTTTGACTGACTGTACTGGGTGCAAAATAAAACGGATTTTAGTGAAACCAAAATTATTTAAATCTGTTAGTGAAAATCTTTCTAACGAATCTGAAAACTCGAAGTTTCATAGCGGGAATCAAAAGTTATGGCCAAATGAATTTTCAGAAAGGTCGCTATGGAATTTATATAGCCTGTGAAAATAGACATTTTGCAAACGACCTCAGAATTCGATGAAACCACTTTTGTTGGATCCGGAATGTCAAATATTGCTAGATTTCAAATTCCATAATTTTTGAAGTTAATATGTGAGCGTGGCGAAGGAAAATGTGTTTGGTCAATTTCAGTTAAATTGGATCGACCAGAAAATGGCCATTTTTGAAGCGGTCTCAGAATTCGACGAAACTAGTTTTGTTGGGACTGTATCTTCAAAACATAGCTAGATTTAGTTTTTGGGAATTTTTAGAATTAGTATGTGGCCCCGGCATATTGAAATGTGCATTCAAAACAAATATTGAATGTTTTATATTTTAATTTGAAAGAAAACTTACCGAAACAGTCGAATGGGCCTAAGAAACATATCCCATTGTGTTCGGAATGGGGGTATATAGCTAGGCACGACAGTCGTTGGGTTTGGATTGGAGTTCGTATGAGATAAGGGGTATTTTTGAATTTTTAAAAATATATAAATAAAAGAAAAATCTCATTGGCCAATCACTTTTTCTCTCTCCCCGTTTTTCTCTCTCCCTGATGCGATATACGGCGGAAAAACCTTCGCCACTTCCCGACCAAATTCTGACCAGTCCGTTCACCCTTTCACCTCCCTCTAGTTGAACTTTTTGAAGCCCTCACTCCCCTCTTCAAATCCATACATGTGGCATCACCCATCATCGCCCCTACCTCATGTTTCGTGCCCCCAAAGGTCAGCACTTGCGACCGCCGCCGTGCTCTCCCAAGTCCACCGAGTTCGAGGTGGCACCCCTCCTTTTGCGCACCGCTCGTAGCTCTTTCAGGTGGTGCTGACAGATTTTGCTATCATGCAGCGGTCCGTTTGAAAAATTGAACCCTAGTTTTGAAGCTTCAAGGAGGTATACGGCCTGTATTTTATTTTAACTGATTTTTACACTTTTAAGTGTTACAAACTTCTAAAAATCATATCTTTTTGCTATGTGGTTGAAATTCAGTGAAACAAGAGATACCGGACCGTGAGGACGTCTTCTATATTCTAGAAGAAACCGGATATTTTTCTGAGCCTTCTGCAATTTTTGGTGGAGTGGAACCCAATGTGAGATTTCTAAATTATAAACGATATGGAAAACGACGATGTATAAATTATATAGTCGATGTATGAGTTATATAAGCATTGTACACCACATGTACAAGCGTTGTATAAGTTGTATGTTCGATGTATAAATTATATATGCGTTGTAAAAGTGATATATGCATTGAAATAAATTGAAATGATATTGAAGTGAAATCAAAATATAGTTATATACGTATATCTATATATATATATATATACACACACATTCCCCTCGTCCATAGACCATGGACGATATATATTGGTTGTAATATTGTTTGGATTATTGGTTGATGTGAAATTTGGTGAATACCATGAATGGTTGATTTGAAATGATTGATTGTGATTGAAATCCCAATAGGATTGGTATACGGAAAATTCGTCTACGTACGAACTAGATATTGAAAATCCCCATTGTCAAAAGCTGTGAGGATTTAAGGTAGAGCGAGAAGCCATTCTCGGGACGGTGCCGGTTTTAACTACCCTGCCGTTATGCTACCGAAATTTTCAATAATATTCATGTGTTAGAATTATTTTCATGTGTTGAAACTATATTCATGTGTTGAATAGAAATTCATGTATTGAATGAAGTTCATGTGTTGAATAAATTCTTTGAAAGATGAAAATAACATTTTTATTTTATATATATAGACTATATAAAATATTAGTATTTTAAATAAATTGTTTTAACGCCAAAAATAACAATTTACCTTATGTATGAACCATATAAAATATTCATGTTTTGAAATAAATTGATTTACAATAAAAATCACATTTTTATTATATATATTAACTATAGAAAATATTCATGTGTTGAATAAAGGACTAGAACGATAAAATATCATTTTTATCATATGTGTGAAGTCGAAAACATTCATGTGTTGAATATATAGATTGAACAATAAAAATAACATTTTTATTGTGAATATGAAGTGTTAAAAATAGTGATGTGTTGAAATAAATATCTGTTGGATAAAAATATCATTTTTATCAAATATATGAAGTGAATATGGATTTTGAAATCGAAGAATGAATTATATATATATATATATATAAAATAAATCGAATAACGAAGCTGTAGTTCGTATTTTGAAACCGTGATTTCAAAATGATTAGTGCGGGAGATCCGACCATCGGATTTTCCCGAGACCGAAATCGTTGGGTTCGCTTTAGAAATATCTTTCCAACGACACCTACTTTGTGAAGATCCAACGGTTGGATTGTCTAGAATGTTTAATTCAAATCTGAAGAAAAACAACGCCAGAATCGATTATATATATATATATATATATATATATATAATTAAATTAAATCGAATAACGACGCTGCAGTTCGTATTTTGAAATCGTAATTTCAAATGATTGTACCGGGAGATCCGACGGTCGGATTTTCCCAAAAATGAAACCTTGAATTCGTTTTGAAAAGATCTTTCTAATGATATAAAATTTGTGAAGATCCAACAGTTAGATTTTCAGATATGTGTAAATCAAATCTGAAGAAAAACCGCGCTACGGCCGCATTATGGCCTGAAGCGTCGTGTGAATGAATTGGTTATTTCAAATAAACAAAAATAGTGATAAATCGTTATAAAATATTATAAATGGTATGGAATGGGAATAAAATGAATTGGCTCGGTTTATTTGATATTTGATGGTTGAATGTGTTTGGTGTTAAAATTACATTAAAGAACAGAATTATTGATATTGAATAATTTAACCATTGAAACAAATTGATTTGAAATTCTAAATATACGTGAATTATTTGAAAAGCCCGAGTTAATTCTCATTTCAAATAATTGATCAACGATTGAAAGTCAAAGATATAAAGATGGTGCAAGACCGATGATCTTCACATCGAATGGAGAGGTGCTGCTGATGCTCATGATAGGAGTAGCTACCTTGAAGGGGCTGAAGCAGTAGCCGTCCGGACGTACTTGTTGATTGTACGGATATGCGAGGTATTGAGTGCCTCCGGTTTCGTTCAGACCCAGAACGAACTTGTAAATGGACTGTGTGTCTGACATTGGATTTTGTTCTGTGCTGATTGATCTCTATTAAATATATATCTGTTTGGCAGTGGAGAATTTATTCTCTTGCTTAACGCCCTTCTCTGAGACGTACAAGCTCAGAGGTTATATGTCGATAGAAATCAGTCGCATGGAGTGAATTACCTGTGTGGCACCCTAAGTGGAAGATGATCAAGGCTTCTGTTAAAAAGCTAAGTCTTGTGGTTGATGATCAAAGCACGGCCTGTGTGGCATAGCTTTGTGTATAGCGTTGTTTCGCGATCCTCACACCCCGGTACGGGAGAGGACATCAGGGAGGACATGCGTTTCCTTCTAGCTAGGAGTGGTGCTTTGGGTTTTGCACGCCCGGGTATTTTACTTATGTGGATGATGGAAAGCGAGGCCTTGGTTTGCTTCGGTCTCTTCGGAGCCGATGGTGTGGTCGGATATGACCAGTGATGCCCCATAGGGTGGGAAAACGCAGTGTTCAGGAATTTTAATCCACATCGGTGGACCGGCCCTGACGATCCAAGGGTCACTCGAGCTCTGATCCTGAGGGACGGGCTAGAGCGTCTCGAATTCGGTAAGGACTATCTTTTGCCTTGGTTCATGATGGAGATCCAATTTCCAAATACGACATTGTGCGGTTTTGATTGTATACCTATATATGGCGACATTGTGGTATGGGGCATTAATGTCGTCTATGATTGATACTTATGATTTGAAATCGTTTTTGAAACATATAAACACTAGTAATAATATCAAATGCTTTTGTTTTATTCGTATCAAGCATATTTTAGCCATTATAAGGTAAAACTCTATCCTCTGGTTTGTGTTGCATTGTGTGACGGGAACTGAGTCTTATAATGGCTTCATTTTTATGAAAAGCATTACAATGTTTAAAAGATTTACTTGTTTTAAAGCACTGGCAATCCAATGGAGTAAACCCGTTCCACGAAAGTGGCGTGGTCCTGTGATTGGCCATATTATAAAATATGTTAAGTAGATTTCTCATACCAGTCCTTGTTGCTGGTCCTGTGTGGGCTGGGTACGCATGATAGGGGGTTCTCGCTTCGCGATTTAGTGGCTAACAAGAGACTCTTACCCCTATGTGTCCCTTGAGAGGGTTGGTTGCTGTGTTCTGACAGTCGAGAGGCTGGCCATAAAACAGGTGATATTGGGGTACCAGTGTGAGCCGCGGTGGGTTTTACCTGCTGCAATGGAAGATGAAGGGATGGTTGAAAAGCCTACCAGATTTCGCGTTGATGTCACATTTTCCCAAATTGGCAAAAAGCTTTGCTAGAAAATCTATAAAAATAATTTTTGATATACCACTAATTTATTTTGTAAAATGAAATTTTGAAGTGACTATGGAATGTTTCATTTATAGGTTCAAGTTGTGTAATAGTTCCATTCGGAAAAAGTTGGAAATTTGAAAATGTAAATGTTTTCGGAGAAATTTGAAAACTTTACTATCTCTTATGTTATAAAAAATATAAGTATTAAATTTTAAGAAAATAGAAGATGAATTCTTTAAACAGATAAAAGGTTAATAATAAACCAATAACCGCAAGAGTTTACGTTCATGAGCTATAAGAAAAATGGAAAAGAAAAGTAAGTTCCTTAAAAACTGACAGACAGTGAATTTTTTTTGTGATGACCCTGATTTCCGGTACCCTTTGAGCTGACCAAACAAGAGTCTCACATCATAGCGGAACAAAATATAATATAAAAATAAATTTTATTGAGAGCTTGTAAAATACTTACAATCATCAGAGTACATCAATCTGGACAGTTATGATAATCTGTCCTTATACACAACACGCAGCGGAATAATAACTGTATAACATTATAAGTCTGAACTCTTCCTGCCCGTCTCTTTCAGCATACGATAACCTGAACCTGCACAACTCGGTCTAACCCGAGCATTTCAAATACCGGGTCAGTCTTGTGAACCAGAGTGAGAACAACTCGTAAAGTTTAAGGGGGGTCATTCAACTTGATTTTGAAGTTCAAAAATCTTTTCGAAGGAAAAGGTAATCGTAAGATCAAAACCACACATAAACACGGACGGTTTTTACCTTACGATAACCCAAAACATTTTTGAAATCATACATATATATATATATCATCTGATATTATAGTAGTGTCTAAATACAAATAACTATTAATCTAGCAGAACGCTTGCATCTCACGCTCCACATATTTAGTATATAATCAAAACCGCGGGCGCTTATTGGAAGTTGGATTCTGACTATGACAAGGTATGGAACCACCTGCCGATAGTGTATCTCTAGAGGCGAATACACTGGGTTCAACAAGAACGTCTTGCAACCCTGCCCACACATGACTGACCACTCATTTCGCTTGAGTGTATCGAATGTGTATCGCCAACGGTTGGGATCAGCAACCGTTTCCCGAAAAGGGACAGCATCGATAGATTAAAGAAACAAAAGGAATTTCTCTAGATAGGTGATTATACACCCTAATGGGTGCGACCCACATAGCCATGCTGCCTGCCCGATTTTTGCCATTTCCCGGTTGTGAGGCCTGAGGTTTGAATTTATCTTTAGAACATCTGGCCACCGTTTACTTTGAATGTCACATCGTCAAATCCGCCAGATATCACTAATTGACATCCACAAAAATACTCCGTGGTTTAGCTAAGAGAAGGTGTACGACCTTCTCCACCATCAATAGAAATACGTTTGAAGAAATCAACGTACGTGACCCCTTTGGAAATACTCTGTCATACATCCGTCCATACAAGTTTCCCTGGGACTGGACAAACCGAAGGCACCCTCCTACCACATCCTAGGAATCACCCTATGGATTGGTAGAGAGTAGTCCTTGCAATCCACAGATTTCAACCACGATAGAGTCACAGTTTATCCCTGGCCGCTAAACCAGAGATTAGGCGTAATCCTTCCGTTTATGAAGATCCACGGTCATCAATGCTCCATCTTCAATCTTCATTTTCACGTATTTACTGGTGGGAATGGGTTCGAATATAAATTCGATCCCGGTCTTTCCAAACCAACAATCGTATTGGCCAGATTTGATAGTCGGTGATTTAACTATCAAATAAAAATTGTGTGAATATAGTGAGTTCATTGGTTCAGTACTCAGCATCATTTGGCCCTTTTATTTTAACAAATGGGTAATTCAAAAACTTCTAGAAGCATTTTATATTTTGAAACATGGTATTAAATTCCCATTTCCGTATATTAATCTTCTCAAAACATTTCAATTTAATATTTAGAAAATATACTTAATAATCATATCAAATTTCTATTTTATTATTATTTCAAAACATTAATTACAGCATCATTTATTATTTATCATCGACTCAACTCGTCATTTGTACAATAATTGTTACGACCACTCCTTTTGTTTCCTCATTTGAACACTATGCTCGTCACTTATCTTTTGGAATAAACTCATTCTAAATCTCATTTTCTTACTTTGAAAAACATCGTTATATCTTCACAAATCCCATTTATTTCCTTTTCTATGGAGATACCATTTCATATTCTTAAGCCAGTTTTAATTTCCTTTTATTTTGGAATCTATTATATATTTCCAAATTCTTCAACTAATGTTATATTATTATTTCTCAAAATAAATTCCTTTTAAGCTCTTCACCACTACAACTAATATCATCTCTCGATAATCCTGAAGTCTTTCAAGTTGAGGTATTTTAAATTACCTCTCAGACTTTGATCAACAATGTTCTTATCTTAAGATAGATATACATTGTAATACCAAAAACCCATATTCATCCCCAATATCAAACCAAATCCCATTTCAGTCATAACGGATGCAACTTCTTCTCTCATTTAATATAGCAAATTTAAATCACATCTTATACTTCCAGAATTTGGTAACGTTAATTTAGTCTTAACGTTTTAGCCTCAAACTCCTTTTATAACCTTATTTATAAAACTCGGGTTTAATATAAAATCCCTTTTTATCCCGCTTTTCTTTCCTTAATTTAAATGCTTACTTTATTGTCTTGGCTTAAAATCTCCTTTATAACTTAGTTATAAAACTCGGTTTTAATATAAACCGTTCACCAACACTTTTGAAAAATCCAATTGTTTTATAATATCAGTTTTAATTACTTACCTTAAAGATTCCGGTTCATGAATTTATCACTTAAATTATTATTCATTAAGAATAATAATTTACATCATCATTAACTATTATAGAAATAGTTGACTTCTTATTTAACTTAATTAAGCAGTAATTCCTTTTTAAATCTTATTAAAGTTAAATTTAATATTTCTTAAAAACTAAATTACTCAAATAACAAAATCCCAATTTAAATTAGTTTACTTCAATAGTTAAATCCATGATTTTTTTCGTTAATTAACTCGAATTAGTCCTTCTTTAAAATTAATTAACAATATAATTAATTTAAATAATTCCATTTAAATACCTCTTGTAAAACAATTCAATCCTACACTTAATCGTTATGTTAATTTCTGCTTATTTGCTCATAAATCTTGTTACATAAGAATTTACCTTACACAGATCATTTAATAAATACTTAAATAATAAATAATACATATTAATTTCCTTTCATTAGACTTTCATTAAAAATAATAGAATCAAAATCTAGCATCAGTTATAAAATAAATTTTATAACTTCATTACCATCGATTCACCTGACGGTAACTCAACATTTATTAAACGACGTATTTTGGGCCAACCGATACCAATTACTCAACCAATAATGTCTATTGGTCCAAGAAACAATCGTTGAATTTAAATTCAACAACCAATGATCAATTCAACCATCCATTCATATTAGTTAAACAGTTCATATAATTATAATATGAAAATAAACAATAAATTTGAGGAATTCAGTCAGATCCCTAGAACCTGTTTTTCCTGCATCCAAGTACGTTATCTTCACGATATCATTTATTTAAATAAATAGATATAATATTCAACCATCACAATAACAGCAATCCAAACATCCATCAACCAACTAACAATCATAGCATACAAATATTTAAACCCGACTTATATGAAATATAAGTGGGATAAAACTGAGAGAGTTGAATTCACCTTGAATTGTTATCAAATGGTTCGTTTTAATCAAATTAAACTTGCATTTAATTTAATTAAAACTTCCAGCTTTCTAACTCTGTCCAAACCAGCTCCAAAATGAAGTGCTCCTCGATGCGGTTCCAACACGACTGATTTTGTCGATTTCTGGTAACAAATGAACATGTTACAGAATTTATACGGTCATTGTTTAAGTTAGAATAATTAAACATAAATAAAATAGTTAATTACTTACTAATTTAATTATCGTTTTGGTCATTTTATTTACCAACTGATATTAATTAGAGGGTTTGGCCCGTTATACATTTAGGTACTTTCCAAATTGTTCCCAACCGTTATCTTAAATATTACTCTCCATTCACAGACCACGTTACAAATGACCCAGTTAAGCACATTCGAATACATGTATATATGGCACATTCTAAACCCAACTAATTTTGGTATGTTTTTAGTACCCAGGCCATGCACCGTATAAACATAGATAAGGCGCAGCATGTAAACTTTCCCCAATGTCATGCTAGCTTGTTTGGTATATTCTAGCGCCATATATACAGGACACGTAAGCCACTGTATCCTCCTTATTACATTAATTACCTAGTAATTAGGCTTTCTAAAGTGAAAATAGGCATTTTAAAAAAAAATTAATTTTAGCACATATACTTTGAATGGTAAGGCACATAGCTTAACATACATATTAAATGTTACCTTGGTATGTATATATAACATGAATTTAGCTTTAGTAAGGTAAGTATATATATTATCTAAATCTCCATGCTCACGTTCTCTAACCCTAAGCCTATTGTAGTATTTTGATCACATACAAAATGTAACTTTCCATGCGTGGTATATTTATTCGACAGTATATAAATATGTACTGTTAAGTCAATCTAATATTAGGCAAAACTGTGGGCATAATCTATAAATACTTATGCGCATCTAATCCCCTAGTTAGGCACTTCACACGTTCATAATGTTTTGGCATAATTCGCATGTACATGTCATGTTAACAATTATCCACTAGCCATGTGGGAAGTAATTAAAAATTTAATTAAAAGTTACTTACGTTAACCTAACACATGACTAGGCTTTTATAAAAGTATTTAGGCATATGTAAACTCCACGTGACACAGTTAAGGTTCATCCAGACGGGTCACGTGTATTATATAAACTAATATCATCAATATTATAATACCCAAAAGTAAATAACCATTTATACCTTAATGAAACCGATTAGGCACACAGACACTATTGTTCATCATAGTTCTTCTGTAAAACCGCATGCCTACTGCTCATCATTCTCTCTTCTTTCTGATACTCACTTGTTTCCGCAACGAGGCTGTCCCCCTCTTCTTCGTTGTTAAGCATCACAGTACCCTCACCGGACATCGTCCCCTACTCACGCGCTGCTCACCCTCCCCACTATAGCTCCATCACCATTGGAACACATCAGGTCCGATCTCCTTCCCCTAGCATTTACTTTCCTGCTTTGCTATAAGTTCCAACCCATCTCGCTATTCACAAAACATCCCCTACCGCAAATCCTAGACGCCACGTCAAAGCCTCCGCCCTCTCCCGATGTTTCCTGACCTTCATCCATAACAAATCCCATATGCCCATGTAACCCTTCCTGAACACGAACAGCCCCACTTTGAAGTACAGTACATACGAACTCGAAATAAAATTTTACACAACCTCCATCTTGTTGTTAATGGCGACGCAACCCGTAGTCGAACAGTTTTAGTATAATTAGTTGAAGATTGCTTTGTGATTTTTTTCACTTTGCTGGATTCATTGGTATCCATTTTCACTGCTGAAATAAACACTATGATGTAGTGTATTTATATACGGGGGGGAAACATGGATAAGAACACCATTATTTTCACACGTACAATGTAGGTGATTAGTATAGGTTAGGAGCTTCTTGTATTTTCATTTCCCCCATTGCGTCGATGGAGACAATGAAGGCGAGCTATTGCTAGGTGATGGATAAATATGTGTGAAGAGGGTAGATGTAGCATAGGTTAGCACACATAGATGGGTACAGCTTCCCTATGGTCAGACTAAGCGAAGAAAAGGAAATAGGGTATTAGCTGTGTGTACTGTCCATTTTAACTTTACAGAAGGGAGGGGTGTTTTCATGTGCGATTGTTTGCAAATGTAGGGTAGAGTTGCAGAGTGAATTTATTTTCATATATAGGTGTTGACATGTCCTTCCCTGATGCCTTCCATGTGCAAAGTTAAATTGGAGAAGAAGCATGGGTGTACTCGTGCTAGTTTAGGATGCACAACCCTTTAGATTAGGCTGTTTGAGAGGAAGGGCAGATGGACACAATACATGCTAGGTAAAAAGTGTACAGGTCGATTTGAAAAGAAACAGTGTAAGATTGCAGTGCTTAAGTAGGCAAGTGAAAAGAAAGAAAATAGTGTAGGCCATTAGAACAAATAGGTAGGCTAATGGGTACTTTTGTTTGCTTCACAGTTAAGTATGAAGGCAAAGACATATGATGATCCATTGAATAGGCTATGTATATCTGCATTTAAGTTGGCTCAAAATAGGGTGCTTGCGTTACTTGTTTGATATATGTATAAGTTTCTCTGAGTTGTAGCTTGCGTTGGTGAGTTCAGAAATGTTACATAGGGTAAGCTTATTGTTATACTTTATTTTTGTTAAATGTAGTACCACTATTCATTGTTAAAAATATGCGCTATCAAACACCACTCTAAACTCCACAAAAATAAATACACCGCCAGGTCTTGACGCTGCGGCCAAATTTTGATGGAAACGGAGGTTGTTTGAAAAGAAAACATTTTAAATGCTTATATAATAATAATATCAAACAATTTCCCGTGTGCGAAGTACGTGCCTCATCATAAGGTAAGCAAGGCATTGATTTGCACATTCTGTTTCGTATGAATATTTAATTTCATTGTCAATTGCCGTTGAGCATTTTACATCTGTACCGATATACATGAATTTCAAATCGTAAATTACGGAATGATGCAACGTTTTCGAGTTCGTCTTATAATTATATTAAAATTTACCTTCCAAACTTCGTTATATAAATGAATTATATATTATAAATCCATTTAAAATTCCAAATCGATATTTAAAATAAAAATATATTAAATATCTAGCTACCAAAAATACCGGACGTTACATTCCTTCCCCCTTAAAAGAATTTCGTCCCCGAAATTACTCAAGTAAGAGAAGTGTTTAATCCCAATTATTTTCAAATAATTATTTTAAAATTATCAACAAAAATTATTCTAAGTTTTAAAAAATTTCCAGCACTCCCTCTGCACGATTCGATCGAAACACTACAGTTGTCACTCCGGGCCTTACATCTACCAAAAGAAAACCAAAACCAAATGGCTACCCAACCCAAGGTTATAAAATCAATCACTAATCAGTATAATTAAAATTTACCTTTTTGTTGGGCATTCATATTCTAATTCTGAAGTAAAGCACTAATTAAGTCATCCTCTTCCAACCTGTATTTAGCTCGGCTCATAATACAAGTAATAATTACAGTATTACCTCAGGAACGATTCCATTCAGGTTTATTTTACTAGATTTTATTGCTTAGATTTCAATTTAGTTAACTTCTATTTATTAATCCAATTGAAGGATTTATTCAATCCGAACAACCAATTAGCAATGCTTAATTCACTTAACAAAATCAAATAACTTCTATTTTACTTTTAAATTCCCAATTTTAATTTCAATATCCACTCTTATATCAACTTGACTTAACCAAGTTAATTAGTTCCAGATCCATACTTAATTAACTATTTAAATTTTCTAATTTATTTACCTTTGTTTTCAAATTTAAATTCTATTTCAAAAATCATTCGATTTCTCTTTATTAACTTAGCTTTAAGCTAAATTCTGATTCATACCCTTTTATTTAACTTTTATTAGTTAAATATTAACTCATTATATAATAAATTATACCAAATTCATATATGAAATCTTCTGGCTATACTAAAATAATTCAAATTTTAATACAATTTGAATTCTATTCAAATTAATCACACCAATAACTTAATAATTTAATATAATTATTTCCTTTCTATACACAAATATAATTTGGCCAAAATTATTTTATTTGACAATCTTTACAAAACAATATCGTGCTAGTTGCTAGTTCAAAATCGAACTAATCAAATAACAGAATACAAAACATTTATATATTAAATTTAAAAAAATACGCTCTCATATATACACATACTCAAACTCAATCTAGGTGTTACTAACCCCATCTCTATTGAGTTATACCACAGAGCCAAGGTTATTCCTAAACCAATGCTCTGATACCAAGTGTGACGACCCAGATTTTCGGTACCCTTTGAGCTGACCAAACAACACCAGTCCAACCCAAATTGTACTGGAAATCCATATGCCAATAGAAAGAAATTAGAGGATGAGATAAGAAAGAAAGAAATATTATAATAGAAGAAGAATCAACACAACACAGAGTCTCACATCGTAGCGGAACAAAATATAATATAGAAACAACTTTTATTGAGAGCTTGTAAAATACTTACAATCATCAGAGTACATCAATCTGGACAGTTATGATAATTTGTCCTTATACACAACACGCAGCGGAATAACAACAGTATAACATTATACATCTAAACTCTTCCAGCCCGTTTCTTTCAGCATCCGATAACCTGAACCTGCACAACCCGGTCTAACCCGAGCATTTCAAATACTGGGCCAGTCTGGTGAATCAGAGTAAGAACAACTCGTAAAGTTTAAGGGCGATCATTCAACTTGATTTTAAAGTTCAAAAATCTTTTCGAAAGAAAAAGGTAATCGTAAGATCAAAACAACACATAAACACGGATGGTTTTTACCTTATGATAAACCAAAACATCATTGAAATCATATATATATCATCTGATATTATAGTAGTGTCTAAATACAAATAACTATTAATCTAGCGAAACGCTTGCATCTTACGCTCCACATATATAGTATAAATCAAAACCGCGCGCACTTATTGGAAATTGGAATCTGACTATGACAAGGTATGGAACCACCTACCAATAGTGTATCTCTAGAGGCGAATACACTGGGTTCAACAGGAACGTCTTGCAACCCGCCCACACATGGCCGACCACTCATTTTGCTTGAGTGTATCAAATGTATATCACCAACGGTTGGGATCAGCAACCGTTTCCCGAAAAGGGACAGCATCGATAGTAAAAGAAACAAAAGGAATTTCTCTAGATAGGTGATTATACACCCTAATGGGTGCGACCCACATAGCCATGCTACCTGCCCTATTTTTCCCATTTCCCAGTTGTGAGGCTTGAGGTTTGAATTTATCTTTAGAACATCTAGCCACCATTTACTTTGAATGTCACATCGTCAAATCCGCCAGATATCACTAATTGACATCCACAAAAATACTCTGCGGTTTAGCTAAGAGAAGGTGTACGGCCTTCTCCGCCATCAACAGAAATATGTTTGAAGAAATCAACGTACGAGACCCCTTTGGAAATACTCTGTTAGACGTCCGTCGATACAAGTTGCCTTGGGACTGGACAAACCGAAGGCACCCTCCTACCACATCTTAGGAATCACCCTATGGATTGGTAGCGAGTAGTCCTTGCAATCCATAGATTTCAACCACGATAGAGTCACCATTTATCCCTCTCCGCTAAACCAAAGATTAGGAGTAATCCTTTCGTTTATGAAGATCCACGATCTTCAATGTTCCATCTTCAATCTTTATTTTCACATATTTACTGGTCGGAATGGGTTCAAATATAAATTCGATCCCGGTCTTTCCGAACCAACAATTGTATTGGCCAGATTTGATAGTCGGTGATTTAACTATCAAATAAAAGTTGTGTGAATATAATGATTTCATTGGTTCAGTACTCAGCATCATTTGGCCCTTTTATTTTAACGAATGGGTAATTCGAAAACGTCTATAAGCATTTCATATTTTGAAACATGGTATTAAATTCCCATTTCCATATATTAATCTTCTTAAAACATTTCAATTTAATATTTAGAAAATATACTTAATAATCATATCCAATTTTATTTTATTATTATTTCAAAACATTAATTACAACATCATTTATTATTTATCATCGACTCAACTCGTCAATTATACAACAATTGTTACGACCTCTCCTTTTGTTTCCTCATTTGAACACTGTACTCGTCACTTATCTTTTTGGAATAAACTCGTTCTATATCTTATTTTCTTACTTTGAAAAACATCGTTATATCTTCACAAATCCCCTTTATTTCCTTTTCTATGGAGATACCATTTCATATTCTCAAGCCCGTTTTAATTTCCTTTTATTTTGGAATCTATTATATATTTCCATATTCTTCAGCTAACGCTATATTATTATTTCTCAAAATAAATTCCTTTTATGCTCTTCACCAGTACAACTAATATCATCTCTCGATAATCCTGGAGTCGTTCAAGTTGCAGTATCTTAAATTACCTCTCAAACCTTGATCAACAACGTTCCTATCTTAAGATAGATATACGTTATAATACCAAAAACCCATACTCATCCCCAATATCAAACTAAATCCCATTTCAGTCATAACTAATGCAACTTCATCTCTCATTTAATATAGCAAATTTAAATCGCATCTTATACTTCCAGAATTTGGTAATATTTATTTAATCTTAACGTTTTAGCCTCACAGTCCTTTTATAACATTGTTTATAAAACTCGGGTTTAATATAAAATCCCTTTTTATCTCGCTTTTCTTTCCTTAAATTAATTACTTACTTTATTGTCTTGGCTTAAAATCTCCTTTATAACTTAGTTATAAAAATCGGTTTTAATATAAACCGTTCACCAACACTTTTCAAAAATCCAACTGTTTTATAATATCAATTTTAATTACTTACCTAAAAGAATCCCGTTTATGAATTTATCGCTTAAATTATTATTCATTAAGAATAATAATTTACATCATCATTAACTATTATAGAAATAGTTAACTTCTTATTTAACTTAATTAAACAGTAATTCCTTTTAAATCTTATTAAAGTTAAATTTAATATTTGTTAAAAACTAAATTAATCAAATAACAAAATCCCAATTTAAATTAGTTTACTTCATTAGTTCAATCCATGATTTTTTCGTTAATTAACTCGAATTAGTCCTTTTTTAAAATTAATTAACAATATAATTAATTTAAATAATTCCATTTAAATAACTCTTGTAAAACAATTCAATCCTACACTTAATTGTTATGTTAATTTCTGCTTATTTGCTCATAAATCTTGTTACATAAGAATTTACCTTACACAGATCATTTAATAAATACTTAAATAATAAATAATACATATTAATTTCCTTTTATTAGACTTTTATTAAAAATAATAGATTCAAAATCTAGCATCAATTATAAAATAAATTTTATAACTTTATTACCATCGATTCACCTGACGGTAACTCAACATTTATAAAACGACGTATTTTGGGCCAACCGATACCAATTACTCAACCAATACTATCTACTGGTCCAAGAAAACAATCGTTGAATTTAAATTCAACAACCAGTGATCAATTCAACCATCCATTCATGTTAGTTAAACGGTTCATATAATTATAATATGAAAATAAACAACAAATTTGAAGAATTCAGTTGGATCCCTACAACCTGTTTTTCCTGCATCCAAATATGTTATCTTCATAATATCATTTATTTAAATAAACAGACATAATATTCAACCATCACAATAACAGCAATCCAAACATCCATCAACCAATTAACAATCATAGCATACAAATATTTAAACCCGACTTATATGAAATATAAGTGGGATAAAACTGAGTGAGTTGAACTCACCTTGAATCGTTATCAAATGGTTCGTTTTAATCATATTAAACTTGCGTTTAATTTAATTAAAACTTCCAGCTATCTAACTCTTTCCAAACCAGCTCTAAAATGAAGCGCTCCTCGATGCGGTTCCAACACGACTGATTTTTTCAATTTCTGGTAACAAATGAACATGTTACAGAATTTATACGGTCATTGTTTAAGTTAAAATAATTAAACATAAATAAAATAGTTAATTATTTACAAATTTAATTATCGTTTTGGTCATTTTATTTACAAGCTGATACTAAATAGAGGGTTTGACCCGTTATACATTTAGGTACTTTCCAAATTGTTCCCAACCGTTATCTTAAATATTACTCCCCATTCACTGACCACGTTACAAATGACCCAATTAAGCACATTCGAGTATAAGTATATATGGCACATTCTAAACCCGACTAGTTTTGGTTTGTTTTTAATATACAGGCTACGCATCGTATAAACGTAGATAAGGCGCAGCGTGTAAACTTTCCCCAATGTCATGCTAGCTTGTTTGGTATATTCTAGCGCCATATATACAGGACACGTAAGCCACCATATCCTCCTTATTACATTAATTGCCTAGTAATTAGTGATAAAACTTAATTACGCTTTCTAAAGTGAAAATAGGCATTCTAAAAAAAGCGTTATTAATTTTAGAACTTATACTTTGAATGGTTAGGCACATAACTTGACATACATATTAAATGTTACCTGGGTATGTATATAACATGGATTAAGCTTTAGCAAGGTAAGTATATATATTAACTAAATCTCCATGCTCACGATCTCTAACCCCAAGCCTATTGTAGTATTTTGATCACATACAAAATGTAACTTTCCATGTGTGTTATATTGATTCGACATTATATAAATATGTACTATTAAGTCAATCTACTATTAGGCAAAACTGTGGGCATAATCTATAAAAACCTAGGAACATCTAATCCCCTAGTTAGGCAATTCACACGTTCACAATGTTTTGGCACAATCCGCATGTACAGGTCATGTTAACAATTACCCACTAGCCATGTGTGAAGTAATTAAAAATTTAATTAAAAGTTACTTACGTTAACCTAACACATGATTATGCTTTTCTAAAAGTATTTGGGCATATATAAACTCCACGTGACACAGTTAAGGTTCATCTAGGCGGGTCACGTGTATTATATAAACTAATATCATCAGTATTATAATACCCAAAAGTAAATAACCATTTATACCAAAATGAAACCGATTAGGCACACAGACACTACTGTTCATCATCGTTTTTCTGTAAAACCGCATGCCTACTGCTCATCATTCTCTCTACTTTCTGATACTCACTGTAGCACCCCACATCCGTTAAGGTCACTCACAACGGGAATGCCTTAACTTCAATGGAGCATTATGGGTACTGGAACAGAAATAGTACAAGACAGACATATATAAAACAGCGGAAAGTAAAGTGGAAGTACTTCAAATCATTTATTAAATATAAATTGTTTACAATAAAAGCCCATCAACTTCCAATACCCAATTACATAGCTAAAATATCTGTCTTGCTCAAAAACAAAGAAGCATGTAAATAAGTTGTAGTATTCCCCAATAAAGCAAAGCAAGCCATAGCCAGGAGAGATCCAAGCAGCACACGAAAGAGCCTTGGAGCTTGGTAAGATCCGAACTAAGCTGTATTCCCACCCTGTGAACCTGGGGGGGAACGGAAGAAAAAGAGGCGAAACAAACTGGGTCAGTCATAAAGACTTAGTAAGTCCTAGTGGCTTTCAGCATAAAAACAGGTAAAGATAACATGGCATGAATAAACTAAAAGTAAACATAAGCATGACGACAAGATAAGCTACAGGAACGATAACTAAGAATAACATCATAGGATTTCTGTCATTTATAACATTGCAAGGTTCCCATTCAAGATGAACTAAGTATAGTTTTGCAAGATTTCTATCAAGCATCGCAAGATTTCTCTGCTTCACCATTAAAATGATGTCTATTTGCTCTGCACCACCTAACTAGTGTCCCAACTAGTAATCTATATAAAATCATAAAATCATAACGTGATCCCAATCCCCGAAATTAAGGTTGCTTTCACGTGAACATCTATTTATTTATTACCTAGACCTAATCTAGGGTTTTCTATTGAGCACTTCCTAGATTCAACCAGGATTTATGCCACCTAGGTCCAACCTAGGGAATATGCTACCTATTGAACACTTCTCGGATTTAGGGTTTATGCCACCTAGGTCCAACCTAGGGATTATGCTACCTACGAGTGTCATACGGCACCAATGATTATAGATACCTATGCTGGTCCCACCATGGGGTGTATCAAGACCCATGGTGGCGGCCCGACGCAATTCTAGAAGGCATAGGTTATACTACTGGTGTCCCCAATGCCCTGGTTGTCTTCTCCGGAGTGTGTGCACCCCCGCACCCCGTTAGACCTACACTGTGCACCCACCGCCGTCATTTGACCGCTTACTGTGATAACCCCAAACTTCCACAAGTGAAAGCAGAAGAAATCATTTTTGGATTACAACATAAATACAATAAAACAGAACACAGATACAATATAGCAAAGGAGATTCATAGAGTAATAACATTATAGCAGCGGAAAATTATAATGTCATCAATCACAGAAAATCCACAGTCACAGAATCTAAGCTATTACACCAAGTTTGCAGAAAAGAAATAAATTTGATGTCTAAAAAGAAAAGAATAGATGCCAATAGAAACAAAAAGTCTTCAAGCTCCAAGTCATCACCTCTTCTCCCAAGCAGAATCCAAGAGAGAGAAAATAAGCAGCTTCAAAGAAAAGCTCCAAGCAAAGAATGAACCTGTCTACTTGGCTGCCCGTGCAGAAGAGAGGGCACCCAAGTTTGCAAAAAGGTGAAACAAACTATGGGTCAGTCGTGGGACTGGTGTGAGAAATCTTAAATAACTTATACTAATAAGGCAAATCCAAAGACCACGCCGCTAACGCGGAACGGGTTGTACCAATGGATTGTCGTGCATAACTATAGTGTCAATACAGATAAGTAAAACGTAACAAAACGCAATGTCTTTTGAAAAATGGAACCACCATAAGACTCAGGTCCCATCACACAATGCAACGCACACCAAGAGGATAGAGTTTTACCTTATGGTGGTTAAACATGCTAAATACGCCAAATACGAAACTAATACTTATTATTAGGGTATATGTTTTAAACCATTCAAATAAAAATATCAATCCTAGGAAGCATAGGTACCATATATTATGCCTCTAATACTAGTAATACAATCAAATCCGTCGGGGTCGTATTGGGAATTTGGGTTTCCATCATGAGTCCGGGCTAGGGAGGACTCCTTACCGATTCGAGACACTCTAGTTAATGCCCCAGGATTACCCGCAGTTAACCCTTGGAAATGGCAGGGCCGGTCCTCACATACAGCTTAGAGGATTAGTTATTCCTAAGCACACGTTCCCCGGTCCTATAGGACCTATCCGAGGCGCCTCATTTCATCATCCTCCAAAAGTAAAATGACTACTAACTAGAAAGAAACGTGCTACTTTCCCTGCGTTCCCTTCCCCCTTTTTAGACTCTACCGGTTTGTGAGGCTCGTGAAGTCATGTTCTTCATACCACAAGGTTCTGCTTTTCAACAAGAAACCCTGATCATTGCATCTTAGTATGCCACACCGTCACTCCATACCGTACTATTGATCTTCCGTCACTATATAAACGGGTGTTAAGTAGAGAATAAATTCTCTGCCACCAATCGTTTATATATTAACTGAATATCAACAACATAATATTTTGTGGGGTACGATGTCAGACACACTATCCATTTATACCCATGCTCTAGGTCTGAACTAGGGTCAAACCCGTGAAATCAACACGTACGTTTGGGCAATTATCCCGACCCTTGAATTGGGATCAAACCAATTCAGAGTCTTGATCGTTGTCCATTCGAGGGGAGATTTACGGTCTTCATACGCCGTCTTCATACTTGAATTCTTGAAATCGTACGATCATTTGGAATGGGATTAACCCGGTCTTTCCAAATAATCTCGCATTCATATATTTTGAGAAAAACATATTTCATATCGTTATTTTGTTTTATAACGATTAATTCTTGCCTTAATTATTTTAATATAATTAATTTCCTTATTTAACGACGCTTCAGATCAAGGGCGACCTTGGCGCTGTTTTCAATCAATTTTGTTTTTCACTTTCCTCAAAATCTAACCGTGGGATTTTAGCGTAGCATATATCGTTGGAAGGATTTTTCCAAGACGGTCCTAACGGTTTCAGTTTTGGGAAAATCCGACGGTCGGATCTTCCGGTATATTCGTTTAAAAGTTCGATTTCAAAACACGAACTACTGCGCTCGATTCGTTATATTATAATTATATATATATATATATATATATATATATAAATAACTCGTTTAACTCGTCGCTCCTATATATATAACTGTCGTTTCTCTTATTTTTACTTTTCTACTTACATGACAATATAGTTTAGGATTAGACGATAATTCTTCCCTTTTAATTCATTATTATTTATTTTATACTTTATAATTTTCATTTAAGAATGTAAATTATAATGTGCCATCCCATTCATTTCTTTGTATATTTCTTTACCAATTTCATTATGAATAATGAACACTTTCCTATGGTGTAAGTTCTTTAAATCTTAACATTATAAAAAAAAATGTTAATGTTTCAATACAGTTCCTTACCTTTCATTTAACATTATAAATAATGTTATTCTTACATACGTTTCATTTCTTTTATTTACATTATAAATAATGTTAAACCTTACATACAGTTTCATTTCTTTTATTTAACATTATAAATAATGTTAAACCTTACTGCGGGGTGAATTCTCTTTTTATATACATTATAAAATAATGTTAATA
Organism: Allium sativum; assembly: GCA_030737875.1. Classification (NCBI taxonomy): domain Eukaryota; kingdom Viridiplantae; phylum Streptophyta; class Magnoliopsida; order Asparagales; family Amaryllidaceae; genus Allium; species Allium sativum. The sequence continues at coordinate 49,887,423 of CM060918.1, forward strand.
CCATACGGTATAAATTCTTATGTGTTAACATTAAAATTAAATGTTAACTTGACATACGATAAAATTTTCTCTTATATTAACATTAAAAATAATGTTAACTACATACAGTGTTATTTTCTTTTTAACATTAACATTAAAATGTTAATATCATACATTGGTGTTATTCTTATAATATAATGCATAAATAAAATGTAATCTCTTTCCTACAGTTAATCCTCTTTAAATTACCATTATAACTAATGTCGATTTCCCATGCATTGTAAATTACTTATTTTTAACATTAAAAATAATGTACTCTTCCTACGATAGAAATACTCTTTTTATTAACATTTAAAATAATGTTACATTTACATACAATAAATGTTAATGAACCATATAGTGAGTTTTTCTCTTTTATTTTCCATTCCATTAACACTAGAAATAAATGTTAATGAATCATACAATGCATTTTCTATATTTTTAATATAGACAAAAATGTTAAATTATCATATGGTGAAATTTTCTATATAACATTAACAAAAAATTTCCATTCAACATACGGTGAAAATTTTCTATAATTCTAATATTAACACAAATGAATGTTAATCTCATACGGTTCATTTTCTTAGTACATAACATTAAAAATAATGTTAATGAATCATACGGTGACCTTTTCATATTTAACAAAATAAGTATCAATCAATCATACGGTAAATATTTTCATTTTTTACAAAATGCTATTTTATCATACGATGCAAATTTATATTTTTATAACATGCCCAAAAATGTTATTTAACATACAATGCAAACTTATATTTTTATAACATGACCAAAAATGTTATTTAACATACACTGCAAACTTATATTTTTATAACATTAAATAAAAATGACAAAAATACCATTCACATACAATGCATTCTTATATGTTAAACATTAAATGAAAATGACAAAAATACTATTCACATACAATGCATTCTTATATGTTAAACATTAAATAAAAATGACAAAAATACTATTCACATACAGTGCATTCTTATATGTTAAACATTAAATAAAAATGACAAAAATACTATTCACATACAATGCATTCTTATATGTTAAACATTAAATAAAAATGACAAAAATACTATTATCTTGACATTAAAATAATGCTAAATCATCCCTTCTTTTTATATAACAAAAGTGAATGTTAATTTAATATGCATTCATTTCATTTTTAATTAACATAAAAAAAAAAATGTTAATTTAACCTATAATACATTTTTCTTTTTATTAACATTAACAATAAATGTTAATTTTACATGCCTTACATTTCATATTTATTAACATTAAAAATAAATGTTAATTTTTCATGAAATGAAAATTCTTTTATTTCTTAACACTTAAACAAAAATGTTATTTTACTTACAATGCATTTTCTATTTTTTTAACATAACCAAAATGCTAGTTTACATAAAATGCAAATTTATATATTTTTAACATGAAAAAACCCTGGTTTAACATACAGTGCATTTTTATATTAATAACATGACAAAAATGCTTATTTAACATACAGTGTATTTTCTATGTAACATTAACAAAAATGTTATTGAATCATACGGTGTATATTTTCATATTTTAACATAATAAAAATGTCATTTATTTCATACGATGCATATTTTCATATTTTAACATAACAAAAAGTTATATTATCATACGAAGTCATTTTCTATATTAATATGTACAAAATGTCACTCTAACATACAATGAACAAATTCAACATTTTCTATTTTAGTATATTAAAATGTTAATTATCATACAATGAACATTTTCAACATTTTCCACAAATGTCATTATCATAAGGTGACCGTTCTTTATATTAACATTAAATAAAAATGTTAATTTCATACGGTGAACATTATATTAACAAAAATTGCTCATTAACATACGGTGAATAATTTCTATTTTAATATTGACAAAATTTATCAATTAACATACTATGGCAATTTCTATTTTATTAATGAACAAAAATAGTGCCCATCAACATACGGTGTATAATCCCATTTTATAATGACACAAATTTGTCCATAAACATATAGTGACATATTCTATTTTATAATGACAAAAATAGTTCATTTCATACGGTGACATATTCAATTTTATACATACCAAATGTCATTGAACATACAATGAATAATTTTCTATTTTTAAACATTGACAAAAATGCCAATGAACATACCATGAATAATTTTCTATTAAATATTGAACAAATTTGTTCATTAACATAGTCAATTCTATTTACCTATGAACATGAAATCAAGGGATCTAATATTAGCCATTCAATCATATAACAAGGCATCACCAAATCATAACCAACAACAGATCAGAATCATATTATAATCGCATCATATACTGAATAGTTTATTTTAATGTAAAATTTTTAAATAAAGGATTCTCACCTTGCTTGGATAATAAATATAATAAATCCAAATTAATTTTCAGAAGGCTCCAATCGGTCTCAGCAAATACTACTCGTCCTCACGGTCATGTCGGATCTGAAATTTTCAGAATCGGTGTTCAAACGAATAAGTTATCAATGTTTTTTTAATTAACCAGACCTTTAACAACTGTTTCTGCCACGCTTAAAAGCGTTACAATTTCAGAAATTAAAATTACCTTAAGAACTCAGTTTTGTTCAAAACTTCAATCTCGATTTTCTCTTGATTTACTGAATGAAATTGAGCGACGTTTGTTGGAAAAGGACCAGGAAGGAGGGGGCTTTGCTCGCCGGGAAGATGGTGGCGTTCGGTGGTGCCAGGCGGGGCCCACGTGCGTGCGACGGCGGCGGTTTCTCGGGCTCGGGGCGGGCGGCACGGGTCACGGGGGAGGCTGAGATTTGTTGGAGAATGTAGAGCTCGGAGAGAGCTTCGAAACGGTATATGGTACGATGAAAACCGTTTAGAGATGAAGGAGAAAATTGAGTTTGAAATTTTGATCACTTATGGGTTACGGCGGCTCAAGACAACGGAGGAGAAAGAAGAAGGATACGGTCTGTATACGTGCGTATTTATACTATAATACTAGGTTTTTCTAATGATTATTTTATTTATTTAATTAATTAATTCTAGAAAATACAGTTTTCACATACGATCTCCGATTCGCGCTCAACGATTGTCGAACTTAATGTTTTGATGTCTTCTGAACGCGATGGCGCTACCGCCAAGGTCCAATTCTGAAGTTACAGTATGGTTTACTTTTATTTTCAAATAAATCTTTTATTTTTAATTCGAACGTAAATATAATTTTGCCGGGGCCACATACGAAGTCAGAAAAATCCGGAAAAATTATTTTTGGCTTTCTTATGCCGATACGATCACAACAAAATTTGTTTCGTTCAATTCTTTTGAAAAATGGCTATTTTCAGGGCGAATATATTTAATATCAAAAATACAATTTGAAAACAATAATTTCTGAAACTCAAAATATATAAGTGTTTACTGTTTTTCAATGCAGAAACGTCATTCTGAGCTCAATGGAAGTGGTTTCGAGTTCAAATTCCTACATATGTGAAAAGTAGCATTTTTGTCCTATGCAAATTACCCACCGACCTTTCTAAAAATTGAATTAGCCATAACTTTTGATTTCCTCTATGAAATTTCGATTTTTCGGATTCGTTGGAAAGATATTTTTAAATAGGTTCTAATATTTTTGGTTTTACTAAAATCCGTTAAATTTTGCATCTTGTATGGTTAGTCAAAGTTCAAGTTTGACTTTTCAAACTACCGCGCCATTTCTAGCTCTTTTTATATTTAAAATTAATTTATTCATTCTAACTTCGATTTGAACCAAATTTGTGATCCTTATTATTTAAAATAGATTATTTTAAATATCAAAACTCATTTAAAATCACTTAAAATAAATTTTAACTTGGCCCCAAAATTCAGGGTCGTTACAGTCTCCCCCACTTAAAAACTTTTCGTCCCCGAAAAGGAAAAAGAAAAATAGAAGAGGAAAAGAGGAAGAATAAACACAGAGAATGTTTTTAACAGAGATGGTACCGTCTATAACATCAGGCTTTCTACCGAAGAAGTTGGTCCTTTCGCTCCTTCGTAAACATGTGCCAATTGAGCATCGCCACTTCACTTAGTCTTCTTCGAATGCACGATCAAGGGAAGAGTCAAAACAACTGAAATGGTGATTCTAAGAGATAGAAAAGATTGAAGGATGAATGAAAAGATGACGATAAAATGACTGGCTATTATGTATCTCATGAACTGTTCGCCATAGAATATAGTGATTCTACGTAAACGAATTATTATAGATATGTTGTACTCCGCATTGTAAACCAAAGCTCTGATACCAACTGTGATAACCCCAAACTTCCACAAGTGAAAGCAGAAGAAATCATTTTTGGAATACAACATAAATACAATAAAACAGAACACAGATACAATATAGCAAAGGAGATTCATAGAGTAATAACATTATAGCAGCGGAAAAATATAATGTCATCAATCAAAGAAAATCCACAGTCACAGAATCTAAGCTATTACAACAAGTTTGCAGAAAAGAAATAAATTTGATGTCTAAAAAGAAAAGAATAGATGCCAATAGAAACAAAAAGTCTTCAAGCTCCAAGTCATCACCTCTTCTCCCAAGCAGAATCCAAGAGAGAGAAAATAAGCAGCTTCAAAGAAAAGCTCCAAGCAAAGAATGAACCTGTCTACTTGGCTGCCCGTGCAGAAGAGAGGGCACCCAAGTTTGCAAAAAGGTGAAACAAACTATGGGTCAGTCGTGGGACTGGTGTGAGAAATCTTAAATAACTTATACTAATAAGGCAAATCCAAAGACCACGCCGCTAACGCGGAACGGGTTGTACCAATGGATTGCCGTGCATAACTATAGTGTCAATACAGATAAGTAAAACGTAACAAAACACAATGTCTTTTGAAAAATGGAACCACCATAAGACTCAGGTCCCATCACACAATGCAACGCACACCAAGAGGATAGATTTTTACCTTATGGTGGTTAAACATGCTAAATACGCCAAATACGAAACTAATACTTATTATTAGGGTATATGTTTTAAACCATTCAAATAAAAATATCAATCCTAGGAAGCATAGGTACCATATATTATGCCTCCAATACTAGTAATACAATCAAATCCGTCGGGGTCGTATTGGGAATTTGGGTTTCCATCATGAGTCCGGGCTAGGGAGGACTCCTTACCGATTCGAGACACTCTAGTTAATGCCCCAGGATTACCCGCAGTTAACCCTTGGAAATGGCAGGGCCGGTCCTCACATACAGCTTAGAGGATTAGTTATTCCTAAGCACACGTTCCCCGGTCCTATAGGACCTATCCGAGGCGCCTCATTTCATCATCCTCCAAAAGTAAAATGACTACTAACTAGAAAGAAACGTGCTACTTTCCCTGCGTTCCCTTCCCCCTTTTTAGACTCTACCGGTTTGTGAGGCTCGTGAAGTCATGTTCTTCATACCACAAGGTTCTGCTTTTCAACAAGAAACCCTGATCATTGCATCTTAGTATGCCACACCGTCACTCCATACCGTACTATTGATCTTCCGTCACTATATAAACGGGTGTTAAGTAGAGAATAAATTCTCTGCCACCAATCGTTTATATATTAACTGAATATCAACAACATAATATTTTGTGGGGTACGATGTCAGACACACTATCCATTTATACCCATGCTCTAGGTCTGAACTAGGGTCAAACCCGTGAAATCAACACGTACGTTTGGGCAATTATCCCGACCCTTGAATTGGGATCAAACCAATTCAGAGTCTTGATCGTTGTCCATTCGAGGGGAGATTTACGGTCTTCATACGCCGTCTTCATACTTGAATTCTTGAAATCGTACGATCATTTGGAATGGGATTAACCCGGTCTTTCCAAATAATCTCGCATTCATATATTTTGAGAAAAACATATTTCATATCGTTATTTTGTTTTATAACGATTAATTCTTGCCTTAATTATTTTAATATAATTAATTTCCTTATTTAACGACGCTTCAGATCAAGGGCGACCTTGGCGCTGTTTTCAATCAATTTTGTTTTTCACTTTCCTCAAAATCTAACCGTGGGATTTTAGCGTAGCATATATCGTTGGAAGGATTTTTCCAAGACGGTCCTAACGGTTTCAGTTTTGGGAAAATCCGACGGTCGGATCTTCCGGTATATTCGTTTAAAAGTTCGATTTCAAAACACGAACTACTGCGCTCGATTCGTTATATTATAATTATATATATATATATATATATATATATATATATATACATATATATATATATATATATATAACTCGTTTAACTCGTCGCTCCTATATATATAACTGTCGTTTCTCTTATTTTTACTTTTCTACTTACATGACAATATAGTTTAGGATTAGACGATAATTCTTCCCTTTTAATTCATTATTATTTATTTTATACTTTATAATTTTCATTTAAGAATGTAAATTATAATGTGCCATCCCATTCATTTCTTTGTATATTTCTTTACCAATTTCATTATGAATAATGAACACTTTCCTATGGTGTAAGTTCTTTAAATCTTAACATTATAAAAAAAATGTTAATGTTTCAATACAGTTCCTTACCTTTCATTTAACATTATAAATAATGTTATTCTTACATACGTTTCATTTCTTTTATTTACATTATAAATAATGTTAAACCTTACATACAGTTTCATTTCTTTTATTTAACATTATAAATAATGTTAAACCTTACTGCGGGGTGAATTCTCTTTTTATATACATTATAAAATAATGTTAATACCATACGGTATAAATTCTTATGTGTTAACATTAAAATTAAATGTTAACTTGACATACGATAAAATTTTCTCTTATATTAACATTAAAAATAATGTTAACTACATACAGTGTTATTTTCTTTTTAACATTAACATTAAAATGTTAATATCATACATTGGTGTTATTCTTATAATATAATGCATAAATAAAATGTAATCTCTTTCCTACAGTTAATCCTCTTTAAATTACCATTATAACTAATGTCGATTTCCCATGCATTGTAAATTACTTATTTTTAACATTAAAAATAATGTACTCTTCCTACGATAGAAATACTCTTTTTATTAACATTTAAAATAATGTTACATTTACATACAATAAATGTTAATGAACCATATAGTGAGTTTTTCTCTTTTATTTTCCATTCCATTAACACTAGAAATAAATGTTAATGAATCATACAATGCATTTTCTATATTTTTAATATAGACAAAAATGTTAAATTATCATATGGTGAAATTTTCTATATAACATTAACAAAAAATTTCCATTCAACATACGGTGAAAATTTTCTATAATTCTAATATTAACACAAATGAATGTTAATCTCATACGGTTCATTTTCTTAGTACATAACATTAAAAATAATGTTAATGAATCATACGGTGACCTTTTCATATTTAACAAAATAAGTATCAATCAATCATACGGTAAATATTTTCATTTTTTACAAAATGCTATTTTATCATACGATGCAAATTTATATTTTTATAACATGACCAAAAATGTTATTTAACATACACTGCAAACTTATATTTTTATAACATTAAATAAAAATGACAAAAATACCATTCACATACAATGCATTCTTATATGTTAAACATTAAATGAAAATGACAAAAATACTATTCACATACAATGCATTCTTATATGTTAAACATTAAATAAAAATGACAAAAATACTATTCACATACAGTGCATTCTTATATGTTAAACATTAAATAAAAATGACAAAAATACTATTCACATACAATGCATTCTTATATGTTAAACATTAAATAAAAATGACAAAAATACTATTATCTTGACATTAAAATAATGCTAAATCATCCCTTCTTTTTATATAACAAAAGTGAATGTTAATTTAATATGCATTCATTTCATTTTTAATTAACATAAAAAAAATAAATGTTAATTTAACCTACAATACATTTTTCTTTTTATTAACATTAACAATAAATGTTAATTTTACATGCCTTACATTTCATATTTATTAACATTAAAAATAAATGTTAATTTTTCATGAAATGAAAATTCTTTTATTTCTTAACACTTAAACAAAAATGTTATTTTACTTACAATGCATTTTCTATTTTTTTAACATAACCAAAATGCTAGTTTACATAAAATGCAAATTTATATATTTTTAACATGAAAAAACCCTGGTTTAACATACAGTGCATTTTTATATTAATAACATGACAAAAATGCTTATTTAACATACAGTGTATTTTCTATGTAACATTAACAAAAATGTTATTGGATCATACGGTGTATATTTTCATATTTTAACATAATAAAAATGTCATTTATTTCATACGATGCATATTTTCATATTTTAACATAACAAAAAGTTATATTATCATACGAAGTCATTTTCTATATTAATATGTACAAAATGTCACTCTAACATACAATGAACAAATTCAACATTTTCTATTTTAGTATATTAAAATGTTAATTATCATACAATGAACATTTTCAATATTTTCCACAAATGTCATTATCATAAGGTGACCGTTCTTTATATTAACATTAAATAAAAATGTTAATTTCATACGGTGAACATTATATTAACAAAAATTGCTCATTAACATACGGTGAATAATTTCTATTTTAATATTGACAAAATTTATCAATTAACATACTATGGCAATTTCTATTTTATTAATGAACAAAAATAGTGCCCATCAACATACGGTGTATAATCCCATTTTATAATGACACAAATTTGTCCATAAACATATAGTGACATATTCTATTTTATAATGACAAAAATAGTTCATTTCATACGGTGACATATTCAATTTTATACATACCAAATGTCATTGAACATACAATGAATAATTTTCTATTTTTAAACATTGACAAAAATGCCAATGAACATACCATGAATAATTTTCTATTAAATATTGAACAAATTTGTTCATTAACATAGTCAATTCTATTTACCTATGAACATGAAATCAATGGATCTAATATTAGCCATTCAATCATATAACAAGGCATCACCAAATCATAACCAACAACAGATCAGAATCATATTATAATCGCATCATATACTGAATAGTTTATTTTAATGTAAAATTTTTAAATAAAGGATTCTCACCTTGCTTGGATAATAAATATAATAAATCCAAATTAATTTTCAGAAGGCTCCAATCGGTCTCAGCAAATACTACTCGTCCTCACGGTCATGTCGGATCTGAAATTTTCAGAATCGGTGTTCAAACGAATAAGTTATCAATGTTTTTTTAATTAACCAGACCTTTAACAACTGTTTCTGCCACGCTTAAAAGCGTTACAATTTCTGAAATTAAAATTACCTTAAGAACTCAGTTTTGTTCAAAACTTCAATCTCGATTTTCTCTTGATTTACTGAATGAAATTGAGCGACGTTTGTTGGAAAAGGACCAGGAAGGAGGGGGCTTTGCTCGCCGGGAAGATGGTGGCGTTCGGTGGTGCCAGGCGGGGCCCACGTGCGTGCGACGGCGGCGGTTTCTCGGGCTCGGGGCGGGCGGCACGGGTCACGGGGGAGGCTGAGATTTGTCGGAGAACGTAGAGCTCGGAGAGAGCTTCGAAACGGTATATGGTACGATGAAAACCGTTGAGAGATGAAGGAGAAAATTGAGTTTGAAATTTTGATCACTTATGGGTTACGGCGGCTCAAGACAACGGAGGAGAAAGAAGAAGGATACGGTCTGTATACGTGCGTATTTATACTATAATACTAGGTTTTTCTAATGATTATTTTATTTATTTAATTAATTAATTCTAGAAAATACAGTTTTCACATACGATCTCCGATTCGCGCTCAACGACTGTCGAACTTAATGTTTTGATGTCTTATGTACGTGATGGCGCTACCGCCAAGGTCCAATTCTGAAGTTACAGTATGGTTTACTTTTATTTTCAAATAAATCTTTTATTTTTAATTCGAACGTAAATATAATTTTGCCGGGGCCACATACGAAGTTAGAAAAATCCGGAAAAATTATTTTAGGCTTTCTTATGCCGATACGATCACAACAAAATTTGTTTCGTTCAATTCTTTTGAAAAATGGCTATTTTCAGGGCGAATATATTTAATATCAAAAATACAATTTGAAAACAATAATTTCTGAAACTCAAAATATATAAGTGTTTACTGTTTTTCAATGCAGAAACGTCATTCTGAGCTCAATGGAAGTGGTTTCGAGTTCAAATTCCTACATATGTGAAAAGTAGCATTTTTGTCCTATGCAAATTACCCACCGACCTTTCTAAAAATTGAATTAGCCATAACTTTTGATATCCGCTATGAAATTTCGATTTTTCGGATTCGTTGGAAAGATATTTTTAAATAGGTTCTAATATTTTTGGTTTTACTAAAATCCGTTAAATTTTGCATCATGTATGGTTAGTCAAAGTTCAAGTTTGACTTTTCAAACTACCGCGCCATTTCTAGCTCTTTTTATATTTAAAATTAATTTATTCATTCTAACTTCGATTTGAACCAAATTTGTGATCCTTATTATTTAAAATAGATTATTTTAAATATCAAAACTCATTTAAAATCACTTAAAATAAATTTTAACTTGGCCCCAAAATTCAGGGTCGTTACACTTACAATCTTCCCAGTAATCGTGCCCCACCCTGCCTAGTTTCAGGGTACCGTTGATACCTGATTTGGGTTACTGCTGAAATGGGTCCCCGTTACTAGGGTTTCCTACTGGTTAAGTGTGTGGGCCTATATATATAGATATTACCCACCTTCTCGTGATGTACTTAACCCACATATTCAAACGTGCTAATTAATGGTTAAGTTTGTGGGCCTATATTTACTAATATTACCCACCAACCCGATATGTACTTAACCCTCTCAGTCCATTACGTTAAGTTGGTTGAGTGTTTTCTCTTGTTTTGCTTAACCCTACCACACATCATGTTATATCGGTTAAGTGTTGTTCATTGTGTTACTTAACCCTACCGCAAGCCTTGTTATACTGGCTAAGTGTTCTCCCTTGTGTTAACTTAACCCCACCGCATGTCATGTCATATTGGTTAAGTGTACATTGACTTAGCCCTCCTACTTATCATGTTGTGACAATTAAGTGTTACCCTCTGTTGTTACTTAACCTTACCACGCATCACGTTATATTGGTTTAGTGCATGTTAACTTAACCCCATCCACTAGTCATATTATAATAGTTAAGTGTCACCCTCGTGTGTTTACTTAACCCTACCACGCATCAGGTTATATCGATTGGGTGTTATCAACCTATTCAAGTTAGCCCAACCCATCCGCTAGTCATGTTATAACGGTTAAGTGTCATTAGCCTAGCCATGTTACATAACCCACCCATTCACATCATATTGGTTAAGTGTCATTAGTCTAGTCATATTACTTAACCCACCCATTGGTCTGATTAACAATTATGTTGGTTGAGCCTACATTTATAAGTTTTACATGTTCTTAACTCATACCGGTTAGGTCCATATTTACATGTCAAATTTCCATGCCATCCCACCTAACCTTCTAACCATACCCACGTCTTATTATGGTTAGTATTCCTTAATTCATTCATTATGACGAACGGATCATGACCTCTCACATTAGACCGTGCACTTTGTGGCCACTGGATTTGTCGGGCGGTTCCGGGCAGATTTACACCACAAACTGGGTATAACCTCGTGTCATAAACCGTTACGCCTACAATTTGGCCTTTGACCTCTCACATTAGACTGACACATTGTGGCTACTGGATTTGTCGGGCGGTTCCGGGTAGATTTACACCACAAACTGAGTCTAACCTCGTGTCAAAGGTTCATTAATGGTCGTATTCGACCCAAAACCCCAATATCAGTTCATGCGTTTAACATATAGAAATGTTCATGATTCACGTTTTTGCCCCAAAACATATTCCCAAATTATTATCATAATTCACTATAAGGTTATGCCAAGTTATAGCCTTTTATTTACAATACATGCCAACTACCCAAAACCCAACTTAGGCGCGTTCATATTAAACCTCTACTAAGTCATAAATTATCATATATGTTTCAACTCCAAATTTTACATAATTAACATATGCCCAAGTTCTAGATCACATGTAAATTTTACATATGCCCAATTCCTACCAAATTTACATATGTTCAATTCATGTCGTTTTACATGTATGTCAACTTTATGCTAATTTACACATATCGAGTTCTAGCCAAAATTGCATGTATCATGCCCAAATAAACCCAAATCATGATTCATGATGTAGTTATCCCAAATTGTAATCTTTTTATTATAGCACACGCCAACTACCCAAGTTCATAATACATATTTATGCCAATTATCAAATTTACAATCGCTTTTATATTCAAATCCCCAATTCTACATATGCCCAATCGTAAGCCAAATCTTTTGATTTAATTTACATAGGCCCGAACTCGTGGTTTAATTTACATGCCAAATTACATATGTGTTATATATACCAAATCTCATGTTACATTACATAGATCCTATTTGTGCCAAATTCCATGTATAATATTTATGCAAATTTGTTCATAACAAGATTATACCAAAATTTACAGATCAAGACCAAACTTGCAAGTACAATGATAATATCCAATTTCATGTTGCCAATTATTACATCATATTCATATAGGCAATAATCCCATAATACCCCCGTATACATATCGTATGCAAATCGCGATTTTAGGCCAAGGTCCGAAATTGACCAAGGTTCATGAAAAGAAAATAAATTGGGGGAGATAGAAATTGAATAAAAATGAGATCAGAGGAAAACATCATCATAGGCATAAATATTACAACTTGATGATAATGTCATCACGAATCATGAAAACTGCTGAATAGATCATAAACTTGTCATGAACATAAAGATAGACAAGTCCCAAAACAGAAGATTCAAAGAGCAACAGAAATAGATCAGAATCGATAAACATACTTAGATCCAATTCCATTTTATTTCATGTCCATATTATAATTAAATGTTTAAATCTAAAAATAACTAGAACTTACAGAGCATGGCTATGAATTAGGAACTGAATTTGTCATAGAACGTTGTTGATTTATTGTCTTGAATCATTGTAGAAGCTTAAATCTTCGAACTGGATTGTGTATGAAGGCTTAAGAAATTGATTAGAGACGGCAGCCATGATCAAGAGGCATTTTAGCAGCATAATAGTGTAAGAATGATTTGATATGAATTAGGTTAGGTCTAAGGGTGTTTTTATAGGTGTAGCAACTAGTTTAGGCCCTTAGATTAACCTTAGAACCAATCCGGACCGTCAAAACACGTCTCAGGCTTCAAAAATGAGTTCTGGGTCAAACCAGGCCGACCAGGTCGACCTCTAAGGTGGGGGGTCGACACTATGGTCGACCTGGGGGTATGTTGACCCTACGGTCGACCCTATGGTCGACCTGGGGGGGTAGGTCGACCCTATAGTCGACCACCTGGTCCAGTCTGCCTGAAAACTGCTGAAACTTGTACATGCCATAACTTCTTCATCCAGACTCCGATTTTTGAAAACTCGGACTCTATTTCATGTAAAATTTCGAGACGAACGCAATGGCCTAACCCGTTTCCCCTAATTCTAATTTTAAAATTTAATTCTGCCTTGATTTCTTGTTTTAACATGTTATAAAAATACGGGTTGTTACATTCTCCACTCCTTAAAGGATTTCGTCCCCGAAATCTTCAAGTTAAGAAGAATGTGTCCTACCATCCAATCATCCATCTACTCAATCATCAATCACAGGCATCCATTGTCCTTAAGAGATTTCTAATGTTGTATGAACATATGCAGAAACTGTGTGTATATGTTCCTTGTCTAATGAAAATGATCAGGCCTAATTGATCTTCTTAATGCAAAATATGTTTAGTGCAATGAGTCCAACATGTATGCAAATAGTCCTAGTCACATAAACACTATATGTGTGCACAAACATCCATCCATATGCATCATCCATATGATAACACATCCAATTTCATCCATAAACAAGTATAAACACTCATGCATATGCAATATGGAAATGTGTCTGAGCCGATCTAGTGCCTAATGTGTATTATGCAACCACGAGAAACCACTTGAAACCATCAATCATAACATGTCTCAAACACATGTTTCACCCAATTGTTCCTACCTAAAGATATATCCGAATGATAGAAGCAAGTAAAAACTTTGTGCCTATTAGGCAATGTCAAAGCTAGAAATCTATGTCACAAATATACTGAATAGGAGAAGAACTCCCTAAGCACCAGCCCATATCCTATAAAACCCAAAAAGTTTAGTCAACCCAACAGACACCCTCAAGCCCCAACATGTATTACTAACAAATAAGTCATACTCCCTATGGGGTTTGCAACAGAAATAGGATGGGGAACAGGACCAAGAGGTTATACTTAAAAGATAGCATACAGGTAAGCTCTACAGGAAAAGAGGGATTAAGGATATACTCTTAAGAGGAGATATGATGCGCGTGTCTAGTCTTCAATTTTCTAAGTCGCATTTCCTTGAGCTTAACTCCATTGTGCTTTGACCGTCTTTAACTTCACAATTTCGTAGTTCCATAATTCTTGTTCCCAGAATATGAGTTGGAACTCATTCCATTGTCGCCTCTCGTTCCACTTTCGCTTATTTTCTTTCTAGTATACCCGATTCAAACATAACTGCGTACTCATGGTTTCGTGTAAGCTCTCCAAAATTCACTAGTGAATCTTGGATCTCATTCACTTACTAGAAGGTATTCCATATAAATGAATTATCTCTTGAAAATAAACAAATTCCAGCCATGTTACCAAGTGTGCTTACTAAGGTGATTTTCTATGACTCATGCATAAGTGAAATGAGCCATCCGCCTTAGTGGCGAACACTACTCGAGCGGATCGATAAATGTATCAAGAGATTCCAGGTAACTAAACATGGCAGAACCCTAAGGGTTACACTAGACTTCGAGGGCATTACCAAGGCAAGTCAAGAATCTAACTACCCACTTTTCATATCAAGAATGGCACCATTTCTGGATAACTACTCCATCCCTAGAATCAACCCGTAGCCCAAAAAAAACATAAGCATTACTTCTAAACTCAACACTTAGCTTAGACATTCTCAAATCCAAACAAGTCATGAATAAGTGAGCTGATTCCCCAATAGGATTTGAGACAAAAATGGGATCCTCTACTATGCTAGTACTAAGGTGCAGAGACTCAACTATCGAAGCAGAATTAAAAGGATGCGATGTACAAAAACAAAGTTCTAACGGGATGATAAAAAAGAAAAGCTAAGCCTTTAACATAAACATTACCACCTCTCTTAGGTACGCTAGTAGTGAAAGCATACAATTGCCCTCTCGAATATCTTGTTCTTTGCCCTTGTCCTTGTCCTATAATACTTAATTACATGTCCCTTTTTACCATACCAAAGATATTCTCTCTTGTCATGGGTTTTATTATTCTTTCACTTCGCCTCTTTCCTTTCACCTTTCTCCCCTTTCATGGATTAAACTATATCAACAAGTTTCTCATCCTTAGGCTTGTGTTCTTTATCCTCGTATGGCTTGTTGAAAAGTTTCTCGAAAGCTACTTCCATCGCACGGCAACCCTACAAAGCTTGAAATAAGATTAGTCGCAAGTAAAACTATTGCAGCTACAAATGGAGGTTGGACACTTCTTTGCCCTCCGACATGTGTCGCATGCCTACAAACTATGGTGAAAAAGAGAGAGAGAAGAGACTCAAGGAGAGAATCAAAAGATAGTGCATATGGCTTTGGGGAATATGTCTTTCACAAAAAAAAACTTTTCTTTAGAAAAATGCTTCTTTGTAAACATTTTGAAAATAATTTCAGAAGGTTTTTAAAAGCTTTTTCCCAGTATGGTAACCTTCTGCTCCGATACAAAATGTAACACCCCATATCCGTTAAGGTCACTCACAAAGGGAATGCCTTAACTTCAATGGAGCATTATGGGTACTGGAACAGAAATAGTACAAGACAGACATATATAAAACAGCGGAAGGTAAAGTGGAAGTACTTCAAATCATTTATTAAATATAAATTGTTTACAATAAAAGCCCATCAACTTCCAATACCCAATTACATAGATAAAATATCTGTCTTGCTCAAAAACAAAGAAGCATGTAAATAAGTTGTAGTATTCCCCAATAAACCAAAGCAAGCCATAGCCAAGAGAGATCCAAGCAGCACACGAAAGAGCCTTGGAGCTCGGTAAGATCCGAACTGAGCTGTATTCCCACCCTGTGAACCTAGGGGGGAACGGAAGAAAAAGAGGAGAAACAAACTGGGTCAGTCATAAAGACTGAGTAAGTCCTAGTGGCTTTCAGCATAAAAACAGGTAAAGATAACATGGCATGAATAAACTGAAAGTAAACATAAGCATGACGACAAGATAAGCTACAGGCACGATAATTAAGAATAACATCATAGGATTTCTGTCATGCATAATATTGCAAGGTTCCCATTCAAGATGAACTAAGTATAGTTTCGCAAGATTTCTATCAAGCATCGCAAATTTCTCTGCTTCACCATTAAAATGATGTCTATTTGCTCTGCACCACCTAACTAGTGTCCCAACTAGTAATCTATATAAAATGATAAAATCATAACGTGATCCCAATCCCCTAAATTAAGGTTGCTTTCACGTGAACATCTATTTATTTATTACCTAGACCTAATCTAGGGTTTTCTATCGAGCGCTTCCTAGATTCAACCAGGATTTATGCCACCTAGGTCCAACCTAGGAATTATGCTACCTATTGAACACTTCTCGGATTTAGGGTTTATGCCACCTAGGTCCAACCTAGGGATTATGCTACCTACGTGTGTCATACGGCCCCAATGATTGTAGATACCTATGCTGGTCCCACCATGAGGTGTATCAAGATCCATAGTGGCGGCCCGACGCAATTCTAGAAGGCATAGGTTATACTACTAGTGTCCCCAGTGCCCTGGTTGTCTGCTCCGGAGTGTGTGCACGCCCACACCCCGTTAGACCCCCACTGTGCACCCACCGCCGTCGTTTGACCGCTTACAATCAGCCCAGTAATCGTGCCCCACCCTGCCTAATTTCAGGGTACCGTTGATACCTGATTTGGGTTACTGCTGAAATGGGTCCCCGTTACTAGGGTTTCCTACTGGTTAAGTGTGTGGGTCTATATATATATATATATATATATATATATATATATATATATATATTACCCACCTTCTCGTGATGTACTTAACCCACCTATTCAAGCGTGCTTATTAACGATTAAGTTTGTTGGCCTATATTTACTAATATTACCCACCAACCCGATATGTACTTAACCCTCTCCGTCCATTACGTTAATTTGGATAAGTGCTTTCTCTTATTTTGCTTAACCCTACCACACATCATGTTATATCGATTAAGTGTTGTTCCTTGTGTTACTTAACCCTACCGCAAGCCTTGTTATACTGGCTAAGTGTTCTCCCTTGTGTTAACTTAACCCCACCGCATGTCATGTCATATTGGTTAAGTGTACATTGACTTAGCCCACATACTTATCATGTTGTGACGAATAAATGTTACCCTCTGTTGTTACTTAACCTTACCACGCATCACGTTATATTGGTTAAGTGCATGTTAACTTTACCCCATCCACCAGTCATATTATAATGGTTAAGTGTCACCCTCGTGTGTTTACTTAACCCTACCACGCATCAGGTTATATAGATTGGGTGTTATCAACCTATTCAAGTTAGCCTAACCCATCCGCTAGTCATGTTATAACGGTTAAGTGTCATCAGCCTAGCCATGTTACTTAACCCACCCGTTCATATCATATTGGTTAAGTGTCATTAGTCTAGTCATATTACTTAACCCACCCATTGGTCTGATTAACAATTATGTTGGTTGAGCCTACATTTATAGGTTTACACGTTCTTAACTCATACCGGTTAGGTCCATATTTACATGTCAAATTTCCATGTCATCCCACCTAACCCTCTAACCATACCCACGTCTTATTATGGTTAGTATTCATAATTCATTCATTATGACGAACAGATCATGACCTCTCACATTAGACCGTGCACTTTGTGGCCACTGGGTTTGCTGGGCGGTTCTGGGCAGATTTACACCACAAACTGGGTCTAACCTCGTGTCATAAACCGTTACGCCTACAATTTGGCCTTTGACCTCTCACATTAGACTGACACTTTGTGGCTACTGGATTTGTCGGGCGGTTCCGGGTAGATTTACACCACAAACCGAGTCTAACCTCGTGTCAAAGGTTCATTAATGGTCGTATTCCACCCAAAACCCCAATATTAGTTCATGTGTTTAACATATAGAAATGTTCATGATTCACGTTTTTGCCCCATAACGTATTCCCAAATTATTATCATAATTCACTATAAGGTTATGCCAAGTTATAGCCTTTTATTTACAATACATGCCATCCACCCAAAACCCAACTTAGGCGCGTTCATATTAAACCTCTACAAAGTCATAAATTATCATATATGTTTCAACTCCAAATTTTATATAATTAACATATGCCCAAGTTCTAGATCACATGTAAATTTTACATATGCCCAATTCCTACCAAATTTACATATGTTCAATTCATGTCGTTTTACATGTATGTCAACTTTATGCCAATTTACACATATCGAGTTCTAGCCAAAATTGCATGTATCGTGCCTAAATAAGCCCAAATCATGATTCATGATGTAGTTATCCCAAATTGTAATCTTTTTATTACAACACACGCCAACTACCCAAGTTCATAATACATATTTATGCCAATTATCAAATTTACAATCGCTTTTATATTCAAATCCCCAATTTTACATATGCCCAATCGTAAGCCAAATCTTTTGATTTAATTTACATAGGCCCGAACTCGTGGTTTAATCTACATGCCAAATTACATACGTGTTATATATACCAAATCTCATGTTACATTACATAGATCCTATTTGTGCCAAATTCCATGTATAATATTTATGTAAATTTGTTCATAACAAGATTATACCAAAATTTACAGATCAAGCCCAAACTTGCAAGTACAATGATAATATCCAATTTCATTATTACATCATATTCATATAGGCAATAATCCCATAATTCCCCCGTATACATATCGTTTGCAAATCGCGATTTTAGGCCAAGGTCCGAAATTGACCAAGGTTCATGAAAAGAAAATAAATTGGTGGAGATAGAAATTGAATAAAAATGAGATCAGAGGAAAACATCATCACAGGCATAAATATAACAACTTGATGATAATTTCATCACGAATCATGAAAAATGCTGAATAGATCATAAACTTGTCATGAACATAAAGATAGACAAGTCCAAAAACAGAAGATTCAAAGAGCAACAGAAATAGATCAGAATCGATAAACATACTTAGATCCAATTCCATTTTATTTCATGTCCATATTATAATTAAATGTTTAAATCTAAAAACAACTAGAACTTACAGAGCATGGCTATGAATTAGGAACTAAATTTGTCATAGAACGTTGTTGATTTATTGTCTTGAATCATTGTAGAAGCTTAAATCTTCGAACTGGATTGTGTATGAAGGCTTAAGAAATTGATTAGAGACGGCGGCCGTGATCAAGAGGCATTTTAGCAGCATAATAGTGTAAGAATGATTTGATATGAATTAGGTTAGGTCTAAGGGTGTTTTTATAGGTTTAGCAACTAGTTTAGGCCCTTAGATTAACCCTAGAACCAATCCGGACCGTCAAAACACGTCTCAGGCTTCAAAAATGAGTTCTGGGTCAAACCAGGCCGACCAGGTCGACCTGTAAGGTGGGGGGGTCGACACTATGGTCGACCTGGAGGATATGTTGACCCTACGGTCGACCCTATGGTCGACCTGGGGGAGGTAGGTCGACCCTATGGTCGACCCCCTGGTCCAGTCTGCCTGAAAACTGCTGAAACTTGTACAGACCATAACTTCTTCATCCGGACTCCGATTTTCGAAAACTCGGACTCTATTTCATGTAAAATTTCGACACGAACGCAATGGCGTAACCCGTTTCCCATTATTCTAATTTTAAAATTTAATTCTGCCTTGATTTCTTGTTCTAACATGTTATAAAAATACGGGTTGTTACACTCACTTGTTTTCGCAACGAGGTTGTCCCCCTCTTCTTCGTTGTTAAGCATCATAGTACCCTCACTCAACATCGTCCCCTACTCACGCACTGCTCACCCTCCCCACCATAGCTCCATCACCGTCGAAACACATCAGGTCCGATCTCCTTCACCCATCTTTTACTTTCCTTCTTTGCTATAAGTTCTAACCCATCTCGATATTCACAAAAACATCCCCTACCGCAAATCCCAGATACCACGTCAGAGCCTCCACCCTCTCCCGATGTTTCCTGACCTTCATCCAAAAAAGATCCCATAAGCCCATGTCACCCTTCCTAAACACGAACAGCCCCACTTCTAAGTACAGTACATATGAACTCGATATAAAATTTTATACAACCCATTCTTATTGTTAATGGCGACGCAACCTGTAGTCAAACGGTTTTAGTATAATTAGTTGAAGATTGCTTTGTGATTTTTTTCACTTTGCTGGATTCATTGGTATCCATTTTCACTGCTGAAATAAACACTACGATGTAGTGTATTTATATACGGGAGAAAAACATTGATAAGAACACCATGATTTTCACACGTACAAGGTAGGTGATTAGTATAGGTTAGGAGCTTCTTGTATTTTCATTTCCCCTGTCGCGCCAATGGAGACAATAAAGGCGAGCTGTTACTAGGTGATGGAGAAATATGTGTGCAGAAGGTAGATGTAGCATAGGTTAGCACACACAGATGGGTACGGCGACCCTATGGCTGGACTAAGCGAAGAAAATGAAATAGGGTATTAGCTGTGTGTTAGTCCATTTTAACTTTACAGAGGGGAGGAGCGTTTTCATGTGCGATCGTTTGCAAATATAGGGTAGAGTTGCAGAGTGAATTTTCTTTTCATATATAGGTGTTGACATGTCCTTCCCTGATGCCTTCCATGTGCAAAGTTAAATTGGAGAAGAAGTATGGGTGTACTCGTGCTAGTTTAGGATGTACAACCCTTTAGATTAGGCTGTTTGAAAGGAAGGGCTGATGGACACAATACATGCTAGGTAAAAAGTGTATAGGTTGATTTGAAAAGAAACAGTGTAAGATTGGAGTGCTTTAGTAGGCAAGTGAAAAGAAAGAAAATAGTGCAGGCCATCAAAACAAATAGGTAGGCTAATGGGTACTTTTGTTTGCTTCACAGTTAAGTATGATGGCAAAGACATATGATGATCCATTGAATAGGCTATGTATATCTACATTTAAGTTGGCTCTAAATAGGGTGCTTGCATTACTTGTTTGATATATGTATAAGTTTCTCTTAGTTGTAGCTTGTGTTGGTGAGTTCAGAAATGTTACATAAGGTAAGCTTATTTTTATACTTTATTTTCGTTAAATGTGGTACCACTATTCATTATTAAAAATATGCACCGTCAAACACCACTGTATCGACCCAAAGATTTTTGGCCCTGAAAAAAATCTACGTAATTACCTTTATCGTAACTCATGCCGACCTTCCAAACACCGAAAACACCGGAACGTTACTAGAAAGAAAGTGGGGGGTGAGATAAGAAAGAAAGAAATATTAGAATAGAAGAAGAAGAAGAACCATCAAAACACAGAATCACAGAGTCTCACATCGCAGCGGAACAAAATATCATATATAAATAAATCTTTATTTAGAGCTTTCAAAATACTTACAGTATCAGAGTACATCACATATCTGGATAGTTATAATAGCCTGTCCTCATATACACAGCGGAATAAATACTAGATACAATACGCCTGAACTCTCCAGCTCGTCTTTTCACAGCATTCGATGACCTGAACTTGTACACCCCGGGCTAACCAAGCATTTACAAAACAACAGGTCAGTCTGGTGAACCAGCGGAAGAAAAATTCTCGCACAGTACTAAGGTAACACACAACTTGATTTTTAAGTTAAAATCTTTTCAAAGAAAAGGATACTCATAAGACCAAATCCACACATAAATACGGACTGTTTTTACCTTACGATAACCCAAAACGTTTTTGAAATCAATATCTTTTCTGATATTATAATAATGTTTAAATACAAGTAAATATCCATCTAGTAGAACGCTTGCATCTCACGCTCTACATATATATATATATATTATACAATCAAAACAGTGGGCGCTTATTGGAGATTGGATTCTGACCTTGACAAGGTACGGGACCACCTGCCGATAGTGTATCTCTAGAGGCGAATACACTGGGTTCAACAAGAACGCCTTACAACCCGTCCCACACATGACCAACCACTCATTTCGCTTAAGTGTATCGAATGTATATCACCAACGGTTGGGCTCAAACCACCGTTTCCCGGAAACGGATAGCATCGAAATGGATTAAAGAAGCAAATAGGAATTTCTCTAGATAGGTGATTATACACCCTAATGGGAGCGACCCACATAACGATGCTGCCTGCCCGATTTTTGTCATTTCCCGGTTGTGAGGCTTGAGGTCAGAATTTTCTTTTGAACATCTTGTCGTCATTACTTTGAATGCCACATCGTCAGATCCGCTAGATCACACTAATTGACGGCCACAAAATACTCTAGTTATTTGGCTAGAGAAAAACCATTTCCCCGCCATCAACTATGGTACGTTTGCAGAAATCAACATATGTAATTCCTTTGGAAATACTATGTCAGACATCCATCCAAACAGGTCATCCAGGAACAGGATGAACCGAAGGCACTCTCCTACCGCACCCAATATAGGAATCACCCCATGGATCAGTAGCGAGAAGTCCTTGCAACCCATAGATTTCAACCACGACAGAACCAGTTTATCTCTGGGAGCTAACCAGAGATTATTAGCGGTTCTTTCGTTTAATGAAGACCCACGGTCTTCAATGCTCCATCTCGACTGTCTTTTGATATCTTCATGTATTTGTTGGTCGGAATGGTTTTCGAATATAAATTGAGACGACCCGATTTCCCGTTCTCACGGAAACAAGGTTATCTTTTGGAATATAACACAGAAACATATAATAGCAGAACAGAATTAAATAAATACACCAGAATGAACAACAAAATATACTGGATAAAAGTAATCATCAGAGTTACACAGTATACAGGATCTTACTTAGTACAAATACAGTTCAGCTATACATAAATGTCTACAGCGGAAATAAACAAAATATGTACAATAGGAGCTGAACAGCATAAAAAGAAATAAATGATAGAATCCATCTTCAGCTCCAGCTATCCAGAAAGAACCAGCTAAACCTGAATACAAGGCTGCCCGTGTAGAAAAAGGGGCACCCGAGTTTGAAAGTGAAACAAACTACGAGTCAGTCATGGGACTGGTATGAGAAATCCACTCAACACATATATAATTGGCTAATCACAGGACCACGCCACTTTCGTGGAACGGGTTTACTCCATTGGATTGCCAGTGCTTTAAAACAAATCTTTCTTTTTAACATCGATATGCTTTTTATAAAAATGAAACCGTTATAAGTCTCAGTTCCCATCACACAATGCAACGCAAGCCGGAGGATAGAGTTTTACCTTATAACGGTCAAAATATGATTGATACGAATAAAACAAAGGCATTTGATATTATTACTAGTGTTTATATGTTTTGAAAACAATTTCAAATCATAACTATCAATCATAGACGGCATGGGTACCATATATCATGTCGCCATATATATATACAATCAAAACCGCACGATCACGTATTTGGAAATTGGATTTCCGTCATGAACCAAGGCAAAAGATAGTCCTTACCGAATTCGTGACTCTCTAGCCCGAGCCACAGGACCCAGACTCAGGTGGGCCCTTGGATCGTCAGGGCCGGTCCACCGATGTGGATTAAAATGCCTGAACAATACGTTTCCCCGCCCTTTGGGGCGTAAACGAGCCAACGAATGACTCCATCGGACCCGGATCTTCCGATCAAACCGAGGCGCCTCGCAACAGCAACAACCACATAGGTGAAAAGTATATAAATGTCAGGGCTGGTAGGTCACTGACACCACCCTAGCTAGAAAGAAACGCATGCCCTCCCTGAGGTCCTTCCTCCCGTTTTAGGTTCAAACCGGGGTGTGAGGCTCGCGAATTCACGTTATACACAAAGCTATGCCACACAGGCGGTGCTTTGATCATCACCACAAGACTTTGCTTTTCAACAGAAGCCCTGATCACTGCATCTTAGCATGCCACACAGGCAATTCACCCCGTGCAACTGATGGCTATCAATCACACAGAACAAATTCCAATGTCGGACACACAGTCCATTTACAAGTCCGTTCTGGGTCTGAACGAAACCGGAGGCACTAAATACCTCGCAAACCCTTCGATCAACACGTACGTCTGAACGATCACCACTCATTATCCATATTTCGGGATGCCTCCAAATCAGGACCTCGGTTACCATCCAAACGAGGTGAAGATCTCCGGTCTTCGACCATCGTCTTCATCTTCGAATTTCAATCGTCGGTCGATTATTCGAAATGAGAACTAACTCGGCGTTTTCAAATAATTCACGTATATTTAGAATTTCAAATCGATTTATTTCAATGGTTAAATTATTCGACAACACCAATTGTGTTCTTTATATAGTTTTCACACCAAACACATTCAACCATCAAACATCACATAAATCAAGCAAATTCAGTTTATTTCCGTTCCATATCGCTTACGATATTTTATAACTATTTATCGCTATTTTTATTTATTTTAAAATAGCTAATATATTCAAAACGACGTTTCGGGCCATAACGTGGCCGTGGCGCTGTTTTTCTTCAGATTTGATTTACACATATCTGAAAATCTAACCGTTGGATCTTCACAAAATTTACATCATTAGAAAGGTCTTTTCAAAACGAATCCAACGGTTCCAGTTTCGGGAAAATCCAACGGTCGGATCTCCCGGTACAATCGTTTGAAATTTCGATTTCAAAATACGAACTGCAGCGTCGTTATTCGATTAAATATAATTATATTTATATATATAAATAAATATAATCGTTTCTGGCGCTGTTTTTCTTCAGATTTGAATTAAACATTCCAGACAATCCAACCGTTGGATTTCTACAAAGTTGGTGCCGTTGGGAAGATATTTCCAAGGCGTACCCGACGGTTGAGGTTTCGGGAAAATCCAATGGTCGGATTTCCCGCACTAGTCGTTTGAAATCACGGTTTCAAAATACGAACTGCACGGCCTCGTTTCGTTTTAATTTTATTTATATTTATATATTTATATAAATATAGTTCATTCAATGTTTTCTATATCGTTTTCACTTCAAATATTTTTCTAACACCTTAAATTTTGGAAAAATTTCGCCATAACCTCCCCTGTACCGGGAGCATCGGGAAATTGCAAATAGCGTTCCCGGTCCTTCTAATCTCAAAAAGAAAAAGAAGAAGCCAAGCGGCTAGCCAATAGGCTCAAAATCATCACCCAAACAAATCAGTAAATGTGTACCTATTTGTCGGGCACAAAATTTTATTCCTCTTCTCTAGCCCCTTCGCTATAACCTGTTCAATGAATATGCATGTACATATATATACAGTCCATATCATTTTTCATTTTCTATTCAACTTCATATTCGATTTCTATTTGGTTTAAAAACACCATTCATTCTAATGTTACATAAATAGGTGCAAATCATTTCATTAGCTAATTAATGAATATTTCAACTCATCTATGTTTATTTTGAACAAGTGGCTATTTTTAACACTTCATATTTTAACGATTTATGCATACAACAAAAATGTGATTTTTATTGTAAAACAACTCATTTCGAAACACTATTTTTTTCTATATAGTTCATGTAGGTGATAAAATAGAATTTTTATCATAAAACAATTTATTTCAAAATATGAATACCATTCAACACATGAATTTCTAAACAACGAATGAATATCAATTCAACACATGAATGTTTTCAATAGTTTTTATATATAGATAAAAATGTGATTTTTATTATCGAACTATTTATTTCAAAATATGAATACCATTCAACACATGAATTTCTAAACAACGAATGAATATCAATTCAACACATGAATGTTTTCTATAGTTTTAAGCATATGAAAATAATTCAAACACACAAATATTATTCAAAATTTCGGCAGCATAACGGCAGGGTAGTTACACCGGCACCGTCCCTAGTACGGCTCCTCGCTCTACCTTAAAACCTCGCGGTTTTTGACAATGGGAAACATGCATCTAGTTCGCACGCAGGCGGCATGTATATATATTTATTCATTTCCACAAACTAATCCTAAGTGGTTTCAACCAAATATTTCACAACCACAAATGGGTATTTTTCAACCACAATCAACCAATAACAATCACAAACAATCCCAAACAATCATTCGCTATCCATCAAATTTCCACAACAATTTCAACCAATAAATATCGTCCATGGTTTGTGGACGAGGGGGCGTATATATATATATATATATATTTATATATAGCAATTCACTTTTACTTCACACATATATATATAAATTTTAAATCAGAAATCTCACCAATAGCTATCCAACTTCAAGACTCTTCTTAATAGAAATCTTCGCCTATTTGTCGCTTTCACCCGTATTCTCTGCATATGTAAAAATAGAATTTTTACTATGCTATTCAATATATAAAAATATGATTTTTACATTTGCTTTCAACATATAAAAGTATGATTTTTACTTCGACTCTCAACATATAAAAATATGATTTTTACTTTTGCTTTCAACATATAAAAATATGATTTTTACTTTTGCTTTCAATATAAAAATATGATTTTTACTTGCTTTCAATATAAAAATATGATTTTTACTTTTGCTTTTAAAATCAGTTTTTCCTTGTTTTTTTCTTTCTTTAAAAACAAAATCAGATTTTATTTTAAAAACAAAAATCAGTTTTTATACTTTATAAAATTCAGTTTAAAATACTTTATAAAATCAGTTTAAAATACTTTATAAAATCAGTTTTATAAAATCTTTAAATCAGTTTTTTTTTTATTGCTTTTAAAACAGTTTTAACACATCAGTTTTTCAAAATCTTTTTAAATCAGTTTTAATTTCTTTTTTTTTTTTTTTATAAATCAGTTTTTAACTATCCTAATATCAGTTTTTAAACTATCTAAAATAAAATCAGTTTTATGCTTTTAAAAATTTCAGTTTTAAACTAAAAAAAATTCAGCTTTTATCTTTTTAAAAATCTCAGTTTTTACCTTTTTTAAAACATAAAACAGTTTTTAATAGGGTTTTTAAAAATTCAGAATTAAAATAAAATAAATAAATAAAGTAAAACTTACAGAGGGGGGGGGAAAGAAGATCGGCAAAATATCCATTTTTAAGGGCTTGAATTTCCATAGCGACTATTCAGAATCTTCGACTGGACATATCTTTTGATTCCCGCTATCAAATTTCGATTGGTCGGATTCGTTAGAAAGATATCATCAATTAGATTCTATTATTTTTGGTTTCACTAAGATCCGGATTGTTTTGCACCCGGTATATTCAATTGAAGTTTGAAATCGAATTATCGAACTACCGCGCCATTTTCCATTCTATATATAATTATAATTAATTATATTGGTTTTCAAATGTCGATTTCAACTCAGTTTTCATCGCTATTATTTAAAATATTTATTTTAAATATTTAAAATCCATTATTTTAGCCAATTTAAAATTTTTAAATTGGTTCAGATTTTCTGGGTCGTTACAATCTCCCCCACTTAAAACTTTTCGTCCCCGAAAAGGAATAAAGTCGAAAGTGGTTTGATAATTCTACGATCACACATCACAACAACCAATTTGTTTTTAATATTCAGAGTATAGAATAAACAATACACATCCATGAGAAGAAAATAGCAACAGAATAGAAAATTAAATGGTAATGCAAGGTAGGGTAAATGTACCTTGCACCGGAGTCAATCAGAGATATCTACTCGGCATCTAGGATAAGCTTTCTGAATGCTCTCCTCAGTTTCCCAAGTACAATCTCGCGGATCTCCACTCCATTGCACCTTGACTAAGTGAACCTTCTTGTTTCTCAGCTCTTTGGTTTCTTTGCCGATGATCTTTAGCGGCTCACGCCTCACAGCTAGTTCTGGAGTAATTTCAATATCCTGCTGAGCTGCTTCTTCCACGATCAAGTCTGGATCATGAACGTGCTTTCGAAGTTGAGATATATGAAATACATCATGAACTCCAGGCAACCAGTCTGGCAGTTTGACCCTGTAAGCGAGAGTTCCGATCCGTTCCAGAATAGGAAACGGACCAATGAATTTGGGCGCTAACTTTCCAGTTTTACCGAACCGGATTACTCCTCTCATCGGCGATACTTTCAAATATACATAGTCGCCAACTTCAAAGGATATATCTCTTCTTCTTTTATCGGCATAGCTCTTTTGTCGGCTTTGAGCGGCGAGTAATCGCTTCCTAATAAAATCGACTTTGTCGGCAGCTTCGCGAATCATATCAGGACCCAACACAAGTCTATTTCCAGGCTCGACCCAACAAGCAGGAGATCGGCACGGTCTACCATACAATGCTTCGAATGGCGACATTGTCAGACTCGCCTGGTAGCTGTTGTTATAAGAGAACTCAGCCAAATGTAGATTGTCTTCCCATGATCCACCGAAATCTATAACACAAGCCCGCAATAGATCTTCTAGAATGCGATTCACCCTCTCAGTCTGACCGTCTGTCTGAGGATGATAAGCGGTGCTTAGGTTTAACTTCGTTCCTAACTCGACTTGAAATGCTTCCCAGAATTTACTAGTGAAAATTGTATCTCTATCACTTACTATACTGAGCGGCACTCCATGTAGTCTAACTATTTCCCTGAAGTAAATCTGCGCCAGACTCTGAGCGGTTCTATTTGATTTGACAGGTATAAAATGGGCGGTCTTCGTGAAGCGATCTACGATCACCCAAATACTGTCATTTCCCTTTCTGGTTCTGGGCAAACCATCAATAAAATCCATAGAAATATGTTCCCACTTCCAACCAGGAACTTCTAGTGGTTGCAATAGTCCAGCCAATTTCTGTTGATCGCTTTTGACTAGCTGACAGGTGGGGCATCGGCTTACATATAAAGAAATGTCCCTTTTCATCGACTTCCACCAGAAAGTGCGTTTGATGTCATTATACATTTTGCTTACTCCCGGATGGATACTGAATTTTGACTTATGGCATTCATCCAATACTTCCTTTCGAAGTTCAGGAATGTTAGGAACGCATATTCGACCTTTGAGCCTTAGAATCCCCTCATTATCAACTTGAAAACTCGAGGGTTCGCCTTGTTGAATTATCCTTCTGATCTTCTGAATGAAGTGATCATCCTCCTGAAGAGCAGATATCTTATCTAGCAATGAAGTCGTGATAATAAAACTGGCAATCATTACATTCTTTCTGCTTAATGCATCAGCCACGACATTGGCTTTTCCTGGAGTATATATAATTTCGAAGTCATATGCTGCAAGAAACTCCAGCCAACGCTGTTGCCTCAGATTCAAGTCCTTCTGAGTGAACAGATACTTTAATGACTGGTGGTCTGTAAACAGTTCAAACCTCTCGCCTAGAAGATAGTGTCTCCAGATTTTCAAAGAGAATATGATAGCCAATAACTCAAGATCATGAGTTACGTAGTTCTTCTCGTGTGGCTTCAGTTGACGGCTGGCATAAGCAATTACTTGGCCTCTTTGCATTAACACTGCTCCAAGGCCTTCTCTAGACGCATCAGTCCAGACTTTCAAATCTTGGTTGCCATCGATGATGGTTAACACTGGAGCAGTCGTTAAACTTAACTTTAGCTCTTCGAAAGCCTCCTCACTTTCTTGAGTCCATTTGAACTTCGAATGCTTCTTTGTAAGCTTCGTTAAGTGACCAGATATCTTCGAAAAGTCTTTAACGAACTTTCGGTAATAGCTAGCCAATCCGAGAAAACTGCGGACTTCAGTGGGAGTACTGGGCTGTTTCCAATTCTGAATAGCTGTGATTTTGCTTGGATCCACAGCGATTCCATCTTTCGATACGACATGGCCCAGAAATTTCACTTCATCTTGCCAGAAGATACATTTGGAAAACTTGGCTTTTAATACATTTCTTCTGAGGATTTCTAACACTTGTTCCAGATGCTTTTCATGTTCGGCTTTTGATTTAGAGAAGATTAGAATATCATCAATAAAAACCAAAACAAATTTATTCAAAACCCCTCTGAATACTCTGTTCATCAGATCGACGAAATAGGCTGGAGCGTTACATAAGCCGAACGGCATTACTAACCACTCATAGAATAAGTCGGGGCCTCTGAACGCTGTCATTGGAACACATTCTTCGGCAATTCGAAGTTGATGGAAGCCTGTAGCTAGGTCCATTCTTGAGAATACTTGTGCTCCATTTAATCGATCCAACAAATCATCTATTCGCGGCAATGGATACTTGTTCTTTATTGTCTGTTTGTTCAGATCACGATAATCCACACATAGACGTAGAGTACCGTCAGATTTTGGGACAAACACCACTGCTGCACCCCAATCAGAGAAACTAGGCCTTATCAGACCTTTCCATACTAGTTGTCTTGTTTGATTGTCTAATTACTCCTCCTCTTTCAAGGACATTCTTCGAATAGCGTGAACTACCGGCCTTGCATTCGGAATCAAAGCAATCTTGAAATCTATTTCTCTCTGCGGAGGTAAGCGAACAACTTCTTCGAACACATCCGCATAGTTCTTGACAACAGGAATGTCTTTGATGAGGTCAGGAATATTCTCCGTGACTTCAGGAACATTTTCAATTTGGGCTGGAGAAACATCGAGAGCTGACCAGAAATCCTTTCTATTTGATGTTGGGCCTTCACACGGTATGGTTATATAATCACCTGATTTAATCTTCGCCTTCACGACTCTGTCGGCGCATTTGACTTCAGCTTCATATTTGGTCAACCAGTCTAACCCCAAGATAAGATCAAACTCTTTGAAATTCATGACGACTGCGATGGTAGGAAACCGATAACGAGAGAAAGAAACCGGCACTCCACAAACCCAACTGAGATCAACTGAACCCCCAACCGGATTCTGGACAGTCATTGGTTCTTTGAGCCTTTTCAAATTCAAATCTAGTTTCTTAGCTGCATCTTTTGCAATGAAGCTTCGCGACGCGCCTGTGTCAAACAGTACTTTGACTGGAATGTTTTTGACAGTAAGCGTGCCTTCTAAAACATCAGACCTTTCCTGAGTAGACGAGGAGGCAGGTACTTCTACCACTTCATTTACATTTACTTCTTTAGGTTTCTGAGGTAGCGGGCAGTTTTTCGCAATATGACCGGCCTGGTGGCACTTATGGCATCCTCTTTTCTCTTGAAGCCTCCCTCCGGATTTAGACCCATCCTTAACTTGTTTCTTTAAAGATCTGCAACTTATCGACAAATGTCCTTTCTTATTGCAGTTAGAGCAAATAGCTGTTGTCACTGGTTCTTTCCCAGATTCAGCCCTTTTTCTCTTGGCACTGGGCTTCTTATTGACCTCAGACATTGCACTTGCCTCGGGATAATCAGTTTCCGACTCTGTTTTATCACTAGAACAGACTTCTTCCTCGTCGCGTAACATTCCTTTCTTATGAAGATCTTCATATTGATAAGCCATGTAAATCATCTCTGGAAAAGGAAGCTTCACGTGCCCCAATACTCTATTCTGGTATTTCCTTTGAAGTCCATGAATAAATCTCAGATTCTTTCTCTTTGTATTCTGAATCAGATGGGGAGCAAAGTGAGCAAGTTCATTGAATTTCTTGTGATATTCTGGGATGGTCATATCACCTTGAATCAAATAAGAAAATTCTTCACATAACCTCTCGGTTGCTTCGGGAGGAGTAAATCTCTCTAGGAAAATAACTTTGAATCTATCCCAGGTGATATCACCTTCTGGATTATTCTCTATAACTGAATCCCACCAGAACAAAGCTTCATCTTTGAGTGCCCAGGAGGCCAGTAATCTTTTCTGGTCATCCCTCAGCTTTAATGCTTCGAAGATTTTCTCAGCCGAACGAATCCAAGCTTGTGTCTTCATAATAGATTCTTCACCAGAGAACGGTATTCCACCCATATTTCGATATTTGATTAATAGGGCCTCAATATCCGGTTCTGCATTCCTTCTGTTTCTGACACTCATTTTTCTAGTACTTCTGCAAATGGCAGATCAAGTGTCAGGTCACAGAAAAGGTATTTTAAAATATAGAAACACATACTTCAAATGTAAATGTGTCTATCAAGGTGTAATTTCATTCTGCTTTACTCATACTAGGATATTACTGATCCTATCTGTATGGAGTTGCCCGTCCTAGAACACTACTGGTTCTATTTCTGACGAGTTCGTTCAAATGTTATATTCCAGAACTAAGCTTAACCAAAGCTCTGATACCACGTTGAGACGACCCGATTTCCCGTTCTCACGGAAACAAGGTTATCTTTTGGAATATAACACAGAAACATATAATAGCAGAACAGAATTAAATAAATACACCAGAATGAACAACAAAATATACTGGATAAAAGTAATCATCAGAGTTACACAGTATACAGGATCTTACTTAGTACAAATACAGTTCAGCTATACATAAATGTCTACAGCGGAAATAAACAAAATATGTACAATAGGAGCTGAACAGCATAAAAAGAAATAAATGATAGAATCCATCTTCAGCTCCAGCTATCCAGAAAGAACCAGCTAAACCTGAATACAAGGCTGCCCGTGTAGAAAAAGGGGCACCCGAGTTTGAAAGTGAAACAAACTACGAGTCAGTCATGGGACTGGTATGAGAAATCCACTCAACACATATATAATTGGCTAATCACAGGACCACGCCACTTTCGTGGAACGGGTTTACTCCATTGGATTGCCAGTGCTTTAAAACAAATCTTTCTTTTTAACATCGATATGCTTTTTATAAAAATGAAACCGTTATAAGACTCAGTTCCCATCACACAATGCAACGCAAGCCGGAGGATAGAGTTTTACCTTATAACGATCAAAATATGATTGATACGAATAAAACAAAGGCATTTGATATTATTACTAGTGTTTATATGTTTTGAAAACAATTTCAAATCATAACTATCAATCATAGACGGCATGGGTACCATATATCATGTCGCCATATATATATACAATCAAAACCGCACGATCACGTATTTGGAAATTGGATTTCCGTCATGAACCAAGGCAAAAGATAGTCCTTACCGAATTCGTGACTCTCTAGCCCGAGCCACAGGACCCAGACTCAGGTGGGCCCTTGGATCGTCAGGGCCGGTCCACCGATGTGGATTAAAATGCCTGAACAATACGTTTCCCCGTCCTTTGGGGCGTAAACGAGCCAACGAATGACTCCATCGGACCCGGATCGTCCGATCAAACCGAGGCGCCTCGCAACAACAACAACCACATAGGTGAAAAGTATATAAATGTCAGGGCTGGTAGGTCACTGACACCACCCTAGCTAGAAAGAAACGCATGCCCTCCCTGAGGTCCTTCCTCCCGTTTTAGGTTCAAACCGGGGTGTGAGGCTCGCGAATTCACGTTATACACAAAGCTATGCCACACAGGCGGTGCTTTGATCATCACCACAAGACTTTGCTTTTCAACAGAAGCCCTGATCACTGCATCTTAGCATGCCACACAGGCAATTCACCCCGTGCAACTGATGGCTATCAATCACACAGAACAAATTCCAATGTCGGACACACAGTCCATTTACAAGTCCGTTCTGGGTCTGAACGAAACCGGAGGCACTAAATACCTCGCAAAACCTTCGATCAACACGTACGTCTGAACGATCACCACTCATTATCCATATTTCGGGATGCCTCCCAATCAGGACCTCGGTTACCATCCAAACGAGGTGAAGATCTCCGGTCTTCGACCATCGTCTTCATCTTCGAATTTCAATCATCGGTCGATTATTCGAAATGAGAACTAACTCGGCCTTTTCAAATAATTCACGTATATTTAGAATTTCAAATCGATTTATTTCAATGGTTAAATTATTCGACAACACCAATTGTGTTCTTTATATAGTTTTCACACCAAACACATTCAACCATCAAACATCACATAAATCAAGCAAATTCAGTTTATTTCCGTTCCATATCGCTTACGATATTTTATAACTATTTATCGC
Organism: Allium sativum; assembly: GCA_030737875.1. Classification (NCBI taxonomy): domain Eukaryota; kingdom Viridiplantae; phylum Streptophyta; class Magnoliopsida; order Asparagales; family Amaryllidaceae; genus Allium; species Allium sativum. The sequence continues at coordinate 49,921,676 of CM060918.1, forward strand.
TATTTTTATTTATTTTAAAATAGCTAATATATTCAAAACGACGTTTCGGGCCATAACGTGGCCGTGGCGCTGTTTTTCTTCAGATTTGATTTACACATATCTGAAAATCTAACCGTTGGATCTTCACAAAATTTACATCATTAGAAAGGTCTTTTCAAAACGAATCCAACGGTTCCAGTTTCGGGAAAATCCGACGGTCGGATCTCCCGGTACAATCGTTTGAAATTTCGATTTCAAAATACGAACTGCAGCGTCGTTATTCGATTAAATATAATTATATTTATATATATAAATAAATATAATCGTTTCTGGCGCTGTTTTTCTTCAGATTTGAATTAAACATTCCAGACAATCCAACCGTTGGATTTCTACAAAGTTGGTGCCGTTGGGAAGATATTTCCAAGGCGTACCCGACGGTTGAGGTTTCGGGAAAATCCAATGGTCGGATTTCCCGCACTAGTCGTTTGAAATCACGGTTTCAAAATACGAACTGCACGGCCTCGTTTCGTTTTAATTTTATTTACATTTATATATTTATATAAATATAGTTCATTCAATGTTTTCTATATCGTTTTCACTTCAAATATTTTTCTAACACCTTAAATTTTGGAAAAATTTCGCCATAACCTCCCCTGTACCGGGAGCATCGGGAAATCGCAAATAGCGTTCCCGGTCCTTCTAATCTCAAAAAGAAAAAGAAGAAGCCAAGCGGATAGCCAATAGGCTCAAAATCATCACCCAAACAAATCAGTAAATGTGTACCTATTTGTCGGGCACAAAATTTTATTCCTCTTCTCTAGCCCCTTCGCTATAACCTGTTCAATGAATATGCATGTACATATATATACAGTCCATATCATTTTTCATTTTCTATTCAACTTCATATTCGATTTCTATTTGGTTTAAAAACACCATTCATTCTAATGTTACATAAATAGGTGCAAATCATTTCATTAGCTAATTAATGAATATTTCAACTCATCTATGTTTATTTTGAACAAGTGGCTATTTTTAACACTTCATATTTTAACGATTTATGCATACAACAAAAATGTGATTTTTATTGTAAAACAACTCATTTCGAAACACTATTTTTTTCTATATAGTTCATGTAGGTGATAAAATAGAATTTTTATCATAAAACAATTTATTTCAAAATATGAATACCATTCAACACATGAATTTCTAAACAACGAATGAATATCAATTCAACACATGAATGTTTTCAATAGTTTTTATATACAGATAAAAATGTGATTTTTATTATCGAACTATTTATTTCAAAATATGAATACCATTCAACACATGAATTTCTAAACAACGAATGAATATCAATTCAACACATGAATGTTTTCTATAGTTTTAAGCATATGAAAATAATTCAAACACACAAATATTATTCAAAATTTCGGCAGCATAACGGCAGGGTAGTTACACCGGCACCGTCCCTAGTACGGCTCCTCGCTCTACCTTAAAACCTCGCGGTTTTTGACAATGGGAAACATGCATCTAGTTCGCACGCAGGCGGCATGTATATATATTTATTCATTTCCACAAACTAATCCTAAGTGGTTTCAACCAAATATTTCACAACCACAAATGGGTATTTTTCAACCACAATCAACCAATAACAATCACAAACAATCCCAAACAATCATTCGCTATCCATCAAATTTCCACAACAATTTCAACCAATAAATATCGTCCATGGTTTGTGGACGAGGGGGCGTATATATATATATATATATTTATATATAGCAATTCACTTTTACTTCACACATATATATATAAATTTTAAATCAGAAATCTCACCAATAGCTATCCAACTTCAAGACTCTTCTTAATAGAAATCTTCGCCTATTTGTCGCTTTCACCCGTATTCTCTGCATATGTAAAAATAGAATTTTTACTATGCTATTCAATATATAAAAATATGATTTTTACATTTGCTTTCAACATATAAAAGTATGATTTTTACTTCGACTCTCAACATATAAAAATATGATTTTTACTTTTGCTTTCAACATATAAAAATATGATTTTTACTTTTGCTTTCAATATAAAAATATGATTTTTACTTGCTTTCAATATAAAAATATGATTTTTACTTTTGCTTTTAAAATCAGTTTTTCCTTGTTTTTTTCTTTCTTTAAAAACAAAATCAGATTTTATTTTAAAAACAAAAATCAGTTTTTATACATTATAAAATTCAGTTTAAAATACTTTATAAAATCAGTTTAAAATACTTTATAAAATCAGTTTTATAAAATCTTTAAATCAGTTTTTTTTTTATTGCTTTTAAAACAGTTTTAACACATCAGTTTTTCAAAATCTTTTTAAATCAGTTTTAATTTCTTTTTTTTTTTTTTATAAATCAGTTTTTAACTATCCTAATATCAGTTTTTAAACTATCTAAAATAAAATCAGTTTTATGCTTTTAAAAATTTCAGTTTTAAACTAAAAAAAAATTCAGCTTTTATATTTTTAAAAATCTCAGTTTTTACCTTTTTTAAAACATAAAACAGTTTTTAATAGGGTTTTTAAAAATTCAGAATTAAAATAAAATAAATAAATAAAGTAAAACTTACAGAGGGGGGGGGGAAAGAAGATCGGAGGCGCTTCGAGGTGGTGCGGTTCGTCGATGGCGGCGTCTTCCTCTTCGTCGAAGTTCGCGCGAGTTGGGGTTCGAACTGGGAGGCAGGCGTCGAGTCTTCGGGGCGATTGGGTCTTCGATCGAGGGAAGGGGGGCGACTGCTTCGCGAGCTTCGAGGGGGGGTTGGTGGCTCTGCGTCTTCGCGAGCTTCGAGGGGGGGGTTCTGCTCCGTCGGTGATCGTGCGATGGGGGGGGCTTCGTCGGAGTTCGTGCGGGGGGGCTGGCGATTTAGGTTTTCTTTTTTTTTTTTTTATTTCTGAAGAATGAAATAGGATTGAACGGGGGGGGGGGCAGGAGGAAGAATAAAGGGAGGGAATTAGATTTTTTTTTTTTTTATTTAATTATTTAAAGTTGACTTTTACCCACGACCACGAAACGAGGCCCACCACCTGTCGTCCATAGCGTTTAACCCCCATTCCGAACACAATGGGATATGTATCGCAAGCTGATGTGATCGTTACAATCAGTTTCTGTTGAATTTACCTTTAAATCATTATATTGAATTTTAAACATACATTTCAAATTACCGGGGTCACATACTAACTAGAAAAATTCCAGAAAAATATTTTCTAGCTTCGTATTGACGATACGGTCATAACAAAACTAGTTTCGTCGAATTCTGAGACCGTTTGAAAAATGGCCAATTTCCATTCGATTAAAATCAACAGAAACTGGTCAAACGCGTTTTCTTTTGCCACGCTCACATATTAATTCGAAAAATTATGAAATTTGAAACCTAGCAATAACTTGACACTGCGGACCCAACAAAAGTGGTTTCGTCGAAATCCGAGGTCATCTGCAAAATATCCATTTTTAAGGGCTTGAATTTCCATAGCGACTATTCAGAATCTTCGACTGGACATATCTTTTGATTCTCGCTATCAAATTTCGATTGGTCGGATTCGTTAGAAAGATATCATCAATTAGATTCTATTATTTTTGGTTTCACTAAGATCCGGATTGTTTTGCACCCGGTATATTCAATTGAAGTTTGAAATCGAATTATCGAACTACCGCGCCATTTTCCATTCTATATATAATTATAATTAATTATATTGGTTTTCAAATGTCGATTTCAACTCAGTTTTCATCGCTATTATTTAAAATATTTATTTTAAATATTTAAAATCCATTATTTTAGCCAATTTAAAATTTTTAAATTGGTTCAGATTTTCTGGGTCGTTACATAAATTCGATCCCGGTCTTTCCGTACCAACAATCGTATTAGACAGATTTGATAGTCAGTGATTTAACTATCAAAATATACAGTGTTTCAATCATGACAATCCAGTGAGTTCGCTGGTTCAGTATTCAGCACCACTTGGACTTTTTAATTAAAAAATGTAAATTTAAAAACTTTTAAATATTTCTATATTATGAATATAGTTTTCGCTCCTTACTCAACGTAAGACTTTCTTTAAACAAGTTCATTTTAATACTTTTGAAAATCTTATATCATATTTAGTGATCTATTTCCACTTAAAAAACATTAGCACGTTATTATATAATATTCGGGAAATCATTTGAACTTACTACTCGTAAAAACAGAGTTACGAGAGATCTTTTATTTGTTACTTGAAAACGATACTCTATGCTTATTCTTATAGAACAAAACTCATCTTTTACATTTCCTTTTTAAAACACGACAATATCATTATAGTTCACGCAACTCCTTTATATTTCCACTTTTTACTTTGGAATCTCAATAGATGCATCTATTCCAAATCTTCATCAAAAATGTTGCTTTATTATCCCTCTAATGAAATAATAAATCCTTACTATCTTCTTTTACTATTACAACTAATATCATCTTCAGATACTCCCACTGTCGATCAAGTTGGGTATTTTAATTACCACTCAGACCTTAATCAACAACGTTCATATCATAAGGTAGATACGAGTTGTAATCCAAACCAATATTTCATTCCAATATCAACACAGATTTCATTTAAACTTATTTTATTCCAAATACACGCTAATTTATTAATCAACTCCAATTAACACGGTCGATTTATCCAACTCAAAACACGATTATCTCGCTAACCAATTACAATTCATTCTCACATTAAATTAATTAATAATATAATTAATTTAAATAATTACATTTAATTTTTTTAAACAAATTATCCAAACTTAATCGTTAGGTAAATTTGCTTATTCTCACATTTACAAATCGGATTAACATCAGAATTGACTTTATAAAATCAGTAAATTTTAAATATAAGTATTTATTTCCTTCTAATAACCTTTATTCAAATAATATATTTCAAAATCTATCTTTAGTTATAAAATGAATTTTATAACTTCATCTCTGTCGATTTGCCTGACGGCAAATTAATATTTACAAAACGATTGATTTTATAGGGTATATGTCGCCAAATACTCAACCAATATCGCCCGTTGGTTTAAACTAAACAGATGTTGAAATTTCAGTCAACAGTCAAATCAATCATCCCAAACAGAACAGTTCATATGTTGATAATATGAAAATAAATAATATATTTGAGGAATCTGGTTGGATCCCTCTAATCTGTTCTTCCCTGTATTCAAATGGTTATCTCAAAAAGATTGTTCAATTCAAACAAATCAAACAATTCAAACAGATCATACAATTCAAACAAATCAAATAATTCAAACCAATAAATGCGTTTATTTTATAAACATGTCCAACAAGGTAAGTTACCTTTATTGGAACCAATCGTTAGAATAACGATTTGGTATTTTATTGAAATTAAACAATGGTTTAATTTCATCAGTTAAATCAGCAAATAAATATATACTTAGCAAACCGTCAACCATTGGCAAGCAGAGCACACAAAATAAAAACCCAATTTATATAAAATATAAATGGGAAAACTGAGTGATTTTAACTACCTTGGTTCCATTCGTCGTCAGAGCAGTGTTTCACAAGCTTTCAGCTGCGCTTACTCCGTCCTCTCTCATTCCAAAATCTTACTTCTGTCAATGCTTCATGTTTCATCTGATTTTGTCTACGTATGATACAGTTACTATTTAAATGCAGTATTCACCTTATTATAAATATATTAATTATTAATGTTAAAATAGCTTTGATTATATCAATGCATATTATACGCGTGTAACCATGATCAGGCATTTTAAGCTCGGTTTGGGCTCATCTGAGCTTCCTTCGAACGTTACTTGTTCATGCTTAATGTTTGAATATTTAAGAACTTAGTTAGGCACTATATAATATTAGGCATATAAAAATCTAACTTAGCTTCTAAAATAAGTGGACACGTAGTGTATACAATTTGGCATCTTGGATGTCCTCCCAGGTAATGAAAATTTTATATATATACTAACCTAATGTCCAAATACGGTTTTAAATAAAAACTTGATAAAGATTGTTAAAACATGGTTACGCACCTATACAAGCATTAACATAATGTTAATTATATGTATTAATTATTAAAGCATGATCATACCCATGATTAGGCTTATGTAAATGGTGATATAGGCAGGCGTTAATCTACCTGTTGTGTATCATCTCCTTCGAACCCGTGAGGACTTCGCCTCAACTTCACTGCCCCGCCTGCCTATGCTGTCAGCTCCGTACTCCACCATTAGCACTCAGCTTCTCCATCCTCCAGCACCCGCCACCGTCTGTCCTAAGAAACTGGCGCCACACACAAACCCACGAATGTCTCATCTCCTCTACTACTCACATGCGAGACCACTGCTTCCAAGTTTAAAACCTTCCCAGATCTGCACCAGTTGTCAACGCCTTTACACCACACCCGAACTTCCTACTGTTCTCCCTCCTTTCTTATATTTTTCTTATTTATGTGCACCCCTATGCCGCCGCACAGCTTCTCTCCCCACATAATACTATACCTTCTGCCATTTTGATCCCTTTCCGTTTCTTTTTCTCCTGTCAACCGTGTTCTCCCCTACCAGCAAGCTACTATGGCCACATTCTTCCACATATCAGCCTTTTTTCGTTTGGTTTGCTGGGTTGAAGATTTAGAAGTGTGGTTCTTACGTTTTATAAAATGAAGAGGAGTTACGGTTTTATTTGCTGAGAGGAGAGCCATGATTTCTAAGTCAAAAGCGCAGGTGAGATTGCCTTGGAGCGCACGGCTTGAAACTGCTTGGCCGGCAAGGAAGAGGTGGATTTGCCAGCACGGTTTCAGAATGTAGGCTTAGCTGTTGCCTGAAGTAATGTAGCCTTAGCTGTTGCCTAAATTTTTTTTTTTGAAATAGTAAAACCTTGGTCGGCACGGTTTTAAGAATTGCCAGACAAGAAATCACAAAGTGTGGCACCCAAGGAACCGGTATGGGGTGAATTCAATTATGTTTATTTATTTTTCAAACTTCGTTGTAAAGTAATATATAGAAACAGAAAAAAATGACCTCTGTTTTCTGATAAAAAGGCTAATCATGGAGTAAAAGGTATTCCGGATCCAATGGGACAAGTTTCGTCAAATTCCGACATCGTTTGAAAAAAAAATCCTTTATAAAACCAGAAATAAACACGTGTTTCAATTTTCCACAATCACCAGATAAATCAAATCAACTTGAAATCTTGCAATCCTACAATAATTATTCAATACGAACCCAACGACACCAGTTTCGTCGCATTCTGAGACAGCTTTCCCATTAGGCTATTTTTACGCACACCGCAATGCCATTTTGGGCACCAAATTACCTGGTCTTCAAAAATAACAAACTATATACCTATCCTGACTATAATTGATGATACGAACTCAACGGATTTGGTTTCACGGCCTAATTCGATCGTCTGCTCAAGTTACACTCGAATATCCCTTTATTATATTAATTACGTGCTATAGAAATTGAACGGCATTTAAGGCTACCGTGGTCACATACGACATCGGTTTGCCACGCCATTTAACACCGTGCAATAATTTAACGTTACGGTTCTAATGAAACTAGTTTCATCAAAAACGAAGACCGTTTGCAAAATGGCTATTTTAAAGGCCTATAATTAAATATTGATTTCCACAACGACTATTTTAAAATTTTATTTGGCCATAACTAACAAACTATAATACGAAATCTAAATTTTTCTCTTTCAAATGAAAATTATCGTCAGCATAACTCCAACATTTCTTGTTTCACAGAGATCCGACTTAAAACGGATTCTGTATATTCGATTGAAATTCAAAACTCCTATTTACGAACTACCATGCGATTTCGAGCTCGATTTATAAATATAGAAATATACAACATTCTAACTTCGTTTTAAATAACGATTTAAATATTAAAATCCATTAATATTCCCAATAAAATATTTAAAATAATAAATTAAATAAAATATTTGGCTACCAAAAATACGGGACGTTACAACCACTCTAAACTCAACAAAAATAAATACACCACTAGGTCTTGATGCTGCGGGCAAATTTTGATGGAAACGGAGGTTGTTTGGAAAGAAAACATTTTAAATGCTTATATAATAATAATATTAAACAATTTCCCATGTGCGAAGTACGTGCCTCATCATAAGGTAAGCAACGCATTGATTTGCACATTCTATTTCTTATGATTATTTAATTTCATTGTCAATTATCGTTGAGCGTTTTACATCTGTACCGATATACATGAATTTCAAATCGTAAATTACGGAATGATGCGACGTTTTCGAGTTCATTTTATAATCATATTTATATTTACCATTCAAACTTCGTTATATAAATGAATTATATATTATAAATCCATTTAAAATTCCAAATCGATATATAAAATAAAATTATATTAAATATCTAGCTACCAAAAAGATGGGATGTTACATTTTTAATGTAAATTTGTAATTGTTACAGTTTCCATGTAGCAATTTCTAAAATTTATGTTATTACAAGAATTTTTTATTTTCTTGTTTTACCCATATTTTATATGTTAAGTTTCACATAAAGTAAATAAATTTATAGGTTTCTTTCTTTCATAACTTTGTAGTGATTGTGACTATAGATGTGAGATTTATTTTAGAATTAAGTTGGCAGAAGAGAAGATGAACGAACAATAAGGTAATTTTGCTTAATTAGAATAGTTTATCCTTTTCCAGTAATAATGAGAATTCTGCAATGAATAATAAGAAAATGATAGAAGTTACCATCAATTACTCCAAATAAATAAATTATATAATTTATATTATTATATTAATTTTGAAAAGCATCTTTAGAGATGCAAATAAATTAAAATGAATGTTTGTGTTTTAAAAGAAACATTCATGAATAATAAAAAATCAAAATTCAAAACATAGATAAGAATGAGATTTAAAATACACATAGCAATAAAAATTCTAATATATATATCTATATGTTTATCCATACAGGATCAAGCACATATTAATAGATCAAATTTAACACAAGGCTCGGTTGTACATTACAGAAGTGGTTGGTCATCATTCAGATGATGTGTGGCTCGAGCCAGGGGTTGTTCGAATAGGCTCTTGATCTGGTTAAATAAGTCTTTAGGGTCGAACACCATCTAGGGTCGAACAGGTACAAGGTTCGAGCAAGATGACAGCCTCATAAAGTTGGACATTTATGAGACTCGAACATCATAAGAGCGTTGAACATCAATCGTGGGTTGAACAGGTGTCAGAACAACACATAGGGTTGGTTATCATAGGGTCGAACACACACAGGTTTGTGAACCAGCAGGGTCAGTTGGGCACTATGGCTCGCGCATTTGCCTCCAGGGTCGAACAGCACAAAGGCTCATACATTCCCAGGGTTGGTCGAACATGGAGTTGAACAAACAGTTGGATACAGCTGTCAACGGCTGGCAGTGGCATTTCTGTAATTACTTGCATGTTCGACCCACAGCCTGCATATACATGTTTCAAATCACCACTTCACTCGAACTTCTCCTATAAATATGCCATGGCTTCCATACTTTCAGGGATCGATTACCACCACCACGAATGGATTCCAAATTGCTTTCTCTCCCGTTTCAAGTAATCCTAACATCATCTACCATCTCAAATCAAAGATCTAGCATTGAATTCATCATGGAATCCACCAAAAGTTCTTAAGTATCGTAGAGATTGAAGATCCTCCGCCATTTTCCTTGCACTTAGTGAAATCCTCCTAATTCTTCACTGATTTGTATAGATTAGAGTGAAGTCTTTGTGTAAAAGAGAAAATGAATGTACTTCTGAGTGATTCTAAGCTTGTAACTCATGAATTGCTAATGGAAATCCTTGCCAAAGTGGATGTAGATCTTTCCTAGATCGAACCACTATAAAAATCTGTGTTTTTACCTTTTTGTTGCGATTGTGGCCTCATTCCTTGTCGATTGGTGAAATGCCTTTGTGGCATCTTTGGTGTTTGAACTAGTTTCGGTTTAAACATTTGGATCCCACCGTGGGGCCACGTTCGCATCTCATTCCTTCACACTTCCCTCAATCTTAAGAGCTTATCATTGGAGTTCTAAGCCTACTTCTACCATAGATCCTACAAGTCTATGACCTACGCAAATCAATGAATTCTCATTAAAATTGTCGAAGAGACTGACAACTAGTAAAACTGTCGAAGAGACTGACAACTTTACCAACAATGCCATATCGCCTACCAACCAATTTGAAGTTGGCGAATCTTCTAGGGCTAGGGCGGCTGTGACAAGGAAGGAGTTGGATGAAGTTGTTGCACGTCTAACAAGTCAAATGGATATCGCAAATAATGTTATGCTGAGAAAGTTAGAATCCATGTTCGTTATTCAAGTTGCAACAGCAAAAGTCACCATGAATGTCACCTGTGCTAAATCTGCTCAAACTGCTCGTACGGAAAATACGGGTTCTTCCTCTTTAAGTCCAAATCGAGAAAATTTTGTCTAGGAAGTTGAAATCCTAATGATCCTCGTAAATAAGAAAAAAATCCTACATGCAACCACTTTGAGAAAGCAACCTCTCGAAGTACATGGATCCACCAACGTGGCACCTCCCCGAGAGGGAGGCACAAGGCCCCGGAATCTAAAGTGTGGCCGTTTGCTTAGGCAAACATCCGGTAAGAAGGAAGGCGTCTACCTCGAGGACCAGTGCAACGAAGAGGAGCAAATATTAGAAATGGTCCACATGATCATGGAGAAAAGCTCAAAGAAACAAGATGATGAGAAAGAGTGGGGTTTCACTCCTACTAAAACCCCACTCACGGAGAGGATCAAGATGGCTTCATACACAAAGAAGTTCAAGCCTCCAATGGTACAAGTTTACAATGGAACCAGTGATCTTAACGTGTTCCTATTCAAGTATGACCAACACATGGATGGGGCACGTGCCACAGACAAGCTAAATTGTCATTACTTTCCAACTTATCTTGAAGGGGTGGCCTCTCTCTGGTTCACAAAGTTGCCACCAAAGTCTATGGATGATTTTGCTACCTTAGCCAAGTTATTCAGAGAGCAGCTCAGGCTCTAAGCCACTAAGATGCGGGATGTCATGGAATTAAACGAGCTGGAGCAAAGACCTAGGCAATTCATCAAGGCTTTCCTCAGTTGCTTCAGCGCGACTGCAGGTGAAGTTGGAAATCATGAACCCCGATGGGTTCTTATGGATTTGAAGAGAGCTATATGCAAAAAGACCAAGTTTGGGTGATGGATCAAAAAGAAAAAACTGACTACACTCGAGGAACTATTCAATAAAGCTGAAAAATACATGGGTGTTGATGAGGATCCAGCCTATGCCCTAGACATTCCTGAAAGCAGTGCACAACCTGAGGAGAAGGATATTAATGTGAAGAATAGACAAAAGAATTCTGGTGGTCAGAAAAGGGACAACAACGAAAATGATAACCGAGCTAACAAGAAACTCAGCTTCTTTAAGAATTCCAAGTTGACTCCTCTCGACGATATCGTGGGAAATATCAACATGGAAACTAAGGATACCGAGGAATATCCAACGTCAGGGAAGGTAAAAGTCAGTGATGCTGCAATAAAGTCGGGCAAGTTTTGTAGGTTCCACAACTAATCAGGCCTCATTACAAATGAATGCAGACATCTAAAGAGCTTAATTGAGGAGTTAATAAGGAAGAATAGGCTCTAGCAATACACGAAAAACCCACAGAATACTCAGGTCGTCCAAGGGCAAGGAACATCTGTGGGATAGTCCGGACAATGTGAGAGTGCTTCAGTTGCTGTTATTCCAAGACCAATCATCAACACGATTTCAGGAGGACCCCACCCAACTAGACGAAGCTGGGGGGACATCGTGAAGTATACAAGAGAGATGAAGAGCCTTCCTAACGAAGAAGGACTAATGATCGTGAACAATGCCTTTCCCATAAAAATGCCAAAGACTTCATGGGATGACAATGTGCGCTGAGATAAGGATTCCGACGGATTGTTAAAACCAACAGTTGATCCCATGGTTATTATCATCGGTTTGGGTCCAACTCTAGATAGAAGAGTATTGGTAGATAATGGGGCATCTGTCAATGTTCTTTTCATTAATGCATTCAACAAGATGAATCTTTCTATGGATGATGTGAGAGCTTGCCAGAATAAGATCTATGGGTTCACGGGGCAACCCACTATAAGCATAGTTAAAACTAACATAATGGCAGGTAATATATTTTAGTTACTGTTAGCCTACTTTGTGACCAGGATACCCAAAGCTTAAGGGATCTGTGATCAGTTGAATGAAGTAATAGAGCATTGGAAAACTTGGCATATGCATACATGAAGTCCCCGAGTCAGATACCTGCCTCGGGTCAGATTTTTGGAAGTTCGAGTTTGGCATATGTAAAGCATCGGGTCGAATCATTGGATCGGATCGGGTCCCGATCCCATTTACAACAGCAGATGGAGGACTGGAACATAGGTACTGCACCGGATCGGGTCAAGATAGAGGGACTCGACCCACCTGGAACGATCACTGCACACAACTAGGAGAATTGTCAAAATGAGCATCGGTTTGGATCGAAGGAAGACCGATCTGATCCCATTTTTTGCCTGTTGCCCTGGAGCGGTTAACAAGCCAAATGAAGACCATTTCTCCACTCTCTCCACTACATCCTGAGATCTGCTATATGTATGCCACATGGCCACTCACCCCCAACTTACTCTCTTCCTATATATACATGATTTCGCACATAATTAAGGGGACTTTTTGGCAGTTTAATTCTTCATGCCTGCTATGGCCATGCTCCTCAATAAATAACCACCTTTTTCTCCAATGAAAAGATAATGAATTCAGAGAGAATTATTCATTGAATTAAAATGGTTGAGTGATTGTATTCATTGTAATTGTACTCCATGAATGAAATGAGAAACTATGAAGTGGATGTAGGCTCGTTAATGCCGAACCACTATAAATCTCGTGTGTTTGATTGTTTTCCTATGTTTTTAGATTATATTCTTCATTATTCTCTACAAAACCTAGACGGTTGGGTGTTAGTGCCATTTTTTGGTCTAACATTTTGGTGCTTTCATTGAGAACTGAAGATTCTCAGCTTTTCAGATTATTTATCTACTATTTGGATCACTAAGTCCGAAGATATAATCCGTAGTCTCTTCACTTTTGAAACCTTCAACGATTTCAGCAAGTTTGTATCTATGGCTCCAAGAAGAGATAGGAACCCAAAAAATTCAAAAAGAGATGAAACTGAATCGGAGAATTCTGGTTGGTGGCAATCAGTTCGGAGTGTCTCGGATCGATAAATTCAGTGGAAAGTTTAACCGGCAACATCTCTGATCAGATCGGGTCGGATATATCGGATCGGGTCGGACTCGATCCGACCCCACATAGCCATACCTCGGCTTAAAGACAAAATTTTGATCCGACCCGGAGTGGCACCCGAACCGACCAGCTAATGATGTTCCGATCCGGATCATAGGAACTAGTCCGATCCGACCCAACATGAAAACATCTCCGAACCGCAACATGAAGGCATGATCCGATCCGACCCGAAACAACAATTTTTTGAAAAAAAAAATATATTTTTCAGATCATTTCAGAAAAGGCTCCGTCTTCCAAAATCGAAAAAAATCGTGCGGTACTCACATTTTCGACCTAACCGGTTAGGTCGATCGCCACAGGGACTGTGGGGCCCCGGACCCCCACCGGCGCTGCACCCGGACCCGCTTACGGCCTCGCCTTCAGCTCGGAGCACGACTCGCCTTCGGCTCGAAGGACGGTTCGCCATCGGCTTGACATATATTTTTGCCGACAGTGGTCATCAAAGCTTGTCAATGAAGATTAGATGGATAGTCTGAGAATATCACTGCAAGATGGCAACGACTAGGACTCTTTCCAAAGCCATGACACCTACTTACATCAGTAAGCCGATGTGAGGAGCTATTGATCAAATCCAGCTTGATATCAATGATAATATACGAGATAATGATTGCCTCTTACTAGATTCCTCTTCCATAGCTCCGACGGTGTATAGATTTCACCGATGCAACTGATGTTGTTCCCTAACAAGTAGTGACCACCTTATTTATCTGACTTAAACCTGTCCAATTGGTGGAGCATCGAATGATGGTTATATGAAATAGTCTGAGCACTACTCTGAAGATGATTCATATGATCTTAGTGACCATGATTGTCAATAATGTGACACCAGGAAGCAGCTAAGGATCCCAATGTCCCAAAGCTGCACTTCAATTGTATGATGTGATGAATGAAATATGTCATGCGGTTCACCTCCCGAAGAACTTGTCAAACCTCTGCAATGGCTATTTGCTGTCAACAGCATCGAGGAAGACAGATTTCCATCGAATAAGGGTTAGGTCAACATACTTTGGTGCCCAGAGTTAAGTACTAGTTGAACTACCGCACACCATGAGTGGACCTATGGATCCTTTCCTAGATTATAGCAACTTGACCGACAAGCCCCAGCAGAATTCAAAGCTTACATTGCACCCTAGTGCCTACTACTCAGTCCCAACCGAAGCTGGAGCGGGAATGGTCTGTGATGATCAAGTCACTATAAGAGCCTGTTATTTGGCTGGATGGAATATGCTACGCAATAGGGATGGCATGGAACCCAAAAATGCTTCCCCTCCCGAGGAGATGTAGTGTGAAGAATGCATGGGCTTAGCAAGCGAGGGAGACATCGCAGAAAGAGTTTCTTTATGATATGCCCGAAGATATAGATCCCAGAGAGGATGAAGATTTGGGATGCTGGAGGGCAACGAAAAACGAAGTAACTGCGCAAAGATTGAAAAGCTCATCTACATCTTGTTGATTACTTCGAGAAAATTCTGCCACTATTTCCAGTTTCATCTGAATGTGACACGCACTGATACAACAAGTCCTGCTGCGACCTACGACATTCGAACGATTCCTTGAATGAAACATTAGGCTGGACCAGTTTGATCTCAATTCCCTCCTGAAGAAATCCATACGGGGGCAAGCGTTAGCCGACTTCATCACTCAATTTGCTACTCCCGAAGAGGATGTGTTAGATGATGGAGATGGCCCCTGAAAATGAAAGATGAGAACCAAACACCCAGAAGTTGTATACAGACAGTGCAAAGAATAATCAAAAGTCCCGCATTGGAGTTGTATTGATTCTAAGGAAATTCCAAATGAAGGGACCATGACTCGCAGCTTAACTAGAATGGATAAAGGAGCTTTTAATTGGATGAGAACATTACGACATACCTCATATTCCGCATCCAGAATATCAGAAGGTGGATAATCTGGCAAAGTAATAAAGTTCCGACAATCCAGAAAAGATAGAGATGATCCCCATCAAGACACTACAAAATCCAACCATTGATCAAATGGAAGTTGATCCAGTATTGGAGACCGAATCCGGGAGAGAGTCATAGACAAACCCCGTAAGATCCTTACTGCACCATGGAATGCTTCCAGCAAAGAGAAGTGGATGGCATACCATCGTTCGTTATGCCTCAAGATATGACATGCAATATGACATTGCTTATTTTCCTTAGAAGGTTGTCCCAAGACAAACACCAACCCTTGTCCCCGATATGGGATCAAAGGCATACCAACAAATTTATGAGATATGACTATCCCACCAGCAGCAATACCCTATTTCCTAACACGGAAAGTACAAAGGTTTATATAAGGATGGTCCTTTGTTGTCCTGCCAATCACCTTCCTAGCACCAATGTGATGATATACTACGATTAGCGATACATACATGATTCCCTAATACTTAAACCTTGCACTTAGGATGGGGGCAAGAAGGTGATTCAAAGGAGATGCGACCTCATCATTCGCTTACAGTATATACCTAATTGACTTTGTCGCCCCAAGACCCCGGTCAAGGTCTGTTCATTCTTGGGACCGACATCCCACAATGGTTTGAAAAGGTATTCATCACCAGATAAAGATTTTTGGCAGCCACCCCCGTCAGAGATAGGGCAAGACCAAATGGATGTGCAATGCCATTTTCAAACGAATGATATTCATTTCTTTAACAAGATTATTCTTTAACCATGACTCTTATATTTGCATGCTTTGCGAGTTATTGATTTACTTAACTCAAATGAATTTATAAGTGGATGGTGTAGGTGCCTCAGATTTGATACAGATCAAACTTCTAACACCTACATATAGAGTTATGGAGCAATACCATAACGAGCCTGGCTAAGCTGCTCATTTACAAAGCCACACCCTCCGCCTGAGAGAGGTTGTATAGCTCAAGGTGGATTCGAGATGATCATCCACTCCTTGGCTCACACGTGGCAGACTTCAAGATAATTGTGCATTGAATTTTGCATTTAAAAGTCGGAATCCGATTCCAGATGGATGCAATTTGATCATCTTCATGGCTCTATCCTATGCTTGATGCCACCAGATTATATGAATCCAAATAAAGGAGGCAGCACTGCCCCTTGATATGCTTACTTTTCAATCAAGCAATTTACTTTTATATGCTTCCTGATTTATTGATATGACTAACTTATTCTATATGTTCGATACATATACCTGAAATTCTGTGCCAATCACTCCTCTCATAGATTGATTGGAGGAACGCAAAGCCTTGGCCAACGCAATCCGACTGTTTGACCAACTAATTCTGATCCTCGGAGTTTGGATAGAAGTATAAACCTAGGACAAGTATGATAGGCCCGCCAAGAAAACGACCACTCGATCCGTGACTCCAACTCTCATGATTCGAAGAGAGTATAAAAGACGGGAAGATGACATCCACAACTCTAACTCTCATGATTTGAGAGAGAGTATAAAGGACAGAAAGATGACGTTCGTGACTCTAACTCTCATGATCCGAGAGAGAGTATAAAGGACGTGAAGATGGCATCCATAGGGCATGATGGTGCACCACAACTAAAGAATGGCTTGACTACACTCTAACCTAGGCATCCGACAGGAGAGTATAAAGGCACTGAGACCATGTGCCGAAGATGGGTTCCTACCCCACTGAAGGATTGGGGGCAAGATTGAAAGCTGAGTCCGTACACCCCAATGAAGGATTAGGGGTAACATAATGTTGATCCTAATCAATCCCGAACAAGCCCTGGCCAGTCACTTTACTCAAGATTGAATGGTGGCATACACATACACATCATACCCCCCTGTTGTTCATTACGTAGTTTAGTAATAATTTTTTAATGCAAGAATTACTATTTCTAGGGATGTTGGATTGAAACCCTTATTTGATTGTGATGTGTTTTATTATCTATTACTTAGTTTAGTAATAGTTGGATTACGAGTACATTTGATTGAAATAGGTAATAAACCTACAAGTTTGTGATAGTATAGGAACATGGCTTCAATTACAAAATGCGGGCTTGTATAAGATAACAGGACAAGAACACGAGACTCACACTCGCAACGACCATAGCAGACCAGTGGAAGACATACAAAGGGCCACATCTAGAAGGATGACGCTGGTTCTTAATACTAAACTTGCTATGCAACTCAAGGCTACGATCGAAAAGCGGTCTTGAGGAGAGATCGTTCAACAACATATGTCATGACCTGAGGCAATGACCGAAAGGAGGCTTTAGGCGTAATATCTCAATTGCAACGACGAGTACCACCTTGCAAGAACTTTGAATGGAAAATGCAATGACTCGAGCACTTCGATAACTCGATCACTTAAGCTTTCAAAGCAATGTCTCATTTCTATGCATACATGTCCAATTTGAAAGGCTGCTTAAGGACCACAGAATGGATGTAGAGTGAATTCCCATTTGCTAGTCCCGAAAAACTTCCCGATTGAAAGGCCTTAGACAAGGGGGCACGCCCTTACTTCGACTTCTAGCTTGCAAGGTAATGGATTGCTTAATGTTCCAACTCAAGGGTTAAGAAGAAGGAAGAAAGAACCTTCTTCCATGCTGAGAATATTGGCGCAGGAAGTGCTACCAATGAAGGAAGGCAGACGATTTCATCTTGTAATGAACCCTTAACGTATCAGAATATATATGTAATGGATGGTGCCCTTGCTGAATTGAGAACACAGATGGCTTGGCAAGATGAACTTCTCTGGAAGCAACATAAAATAATGGATAACTTCTTTACTCGGATAGATGGAAGGTCGAGCAACTACAACTTACTACGGTTCAAATCGCATGAGACCCTATGATAGGTTGGAACGTTGTTTGAACCCCCACGGTGCAATCAAACCCCTTCCAGACATTTGCAGCATGCAACTTCTGATTGTAACATTTTGGATGAAAACGGTGGCAATGCAAGAGCCACTGGACACTTAAACGGAGTCCGACCAGCCTCTGTTCCAATTCAAACGAATGCTTCAAATCCAACTCAACTACAATATGAAGTTCCCCATTCCTTAATGCAGGGGGCAAGTAGAAGCATTTGAGGTGACTATAATTTGACCTTATCGCCACCGACTCCGATCCTCATAGCTTGATGGGGGACCAAAGAATAACATGAGCTAAACCCGAACAAATCATTTTGTGAACTATAACTCATGACTTGATAAGGGAGTATGAATTCAAAGAAGACATGGATTTAAGGCTTACCACTTGGCAAAACTCCCATGGATGGGGGGTACAGGATACAAGCTTCGAGGAGCGTGATTCGACTACCCGGTGACCCCATGTGCATTAACTATTCTCAGAGTTACGCAAAATCCCAGACTGCAACCAAAAGAATGATTGCTGAAGACTAACCTGCATGCATCCGAGTGGCGGATCACCATACAGAATTAAAAGACAGAAGCTTTATTGACGGATATTACGTATGTGGTACCAAGAAGCCGGAGACCGACTTCCACCCACTTCAAGACTTCATGCTGGGGGCACCAGCGCTAAATTAGACAATTGGCAATGACTCCTCGAAAACAAAGGCCAGATTGCCAATGTTAATTGATGCTTCACCAGAGGCGGCATACCTCAAGGGCAAGGTAGGTAACATCAATCAAAACTCTTTCACACGAGATATTAGGGATTTCAGTAATTCCCCACACTTCAAGCTACTATTTCTGGATCTTAACTTAAATTTTTGTTATACAATTTTTGGTGGTATGCATCCGAATTGATCAACGGCTAGGATGCATTGGTCACCCACTTCGTTGAGCAATTGAAGGTCCACATTTATCGATCCACGAATGTCATGTTACTCACTTCAATCAAACAAAGATCCGGCGAGACCCCGCGTTCGTTCCTCAAATGGTTCAACACCGCAGCAGCATCTATAGATCGACCTCGACCATCGATGATGTTTATAGAACCAATATATGGGATTCTAGATAACTCAGACTTCAAAGTCTCTCTGCAGCAAGACCCACAAAAGGGCCTCGGCAGATTCACCTCTAGGACAAACCTTAATATCTTTATACCATGAGATTTTACCAGAGACATTGGTGAATTCTATCCTAAGGTAGATTCCTGCAACAAGAGGATAATCGTATCGAAATGGATGGTCTCAATGTTTTCGTGAAAAAGGATAGAGCATCATTTGACTCTTGAAATGATAAAGACAAAAGGAAAACCCAGAAAAGATTGGTAGGAATGTAAAATTCTAGAAAGGACTAATTTCGTTAATCAAACCCACGATCTTGATTGTCAAGATCAATGGAACCGAGCATGAGAAATAGATTCGACAAGGCTATGACGACTATTTTAGATTATGTTGAAACATGAATGAAGGGGCTCGAGTAACTCTATAATGATATTCGTTCGCTTGCATTTTGACAAGTCTACTCAACCTCGCGATCGGTCCGATGATAGTAACTAAGTTTGCTGAAGCCCAATGAGACAATACTTACTTTCTGACTAGAAAGGAAGGATGACACCAAAGCAAATATGATTCAATCATTCGCTTATAGAAATCCAACTCTTGCTGACTTGAGAAAGAGTATAGAACGATTTGGGTAGACTATGATTGCTAAATCTATAACTCTAATTCGATGCAACAACGGAAAGTGTAAGGGCTTAAAAATTGGATGTCCAATTGACCTAGTCCGACCCCCAATGATGATGGGGGCATGAGCACTAACTTCGCTCGTCCTCCATTGATGCTGGGAGCATCAGCTTCAACTAACAGACTAACTTTGAACATAATCCTGACTCAACGCTCGATTCAGAACATATGTACTATATCCCCGGAATTTGATATGGTTCATCTTGATCGTTCAAGAAAGTCAACTAATAAATCAATCATGAATCCAAAGACTTGATCCGCAATTACATCGAATGGAGAAGGTGGAGAACTCTCCCACTACCTTGTAATGATCTTACGAGCACAAATGATAGATTCATATGCTAATTCTGATGCGCTCTATCCTAATGATCTAGATGCTAGCTCAAAGACCGAAGATTCTTATACTACCCCATAGCTTGGATGGTTACTTCATACATTGACTCGTATGAAAAAGAAGTCTAGCTCTACTATATGTTTGACTTGGGTAAGGACGATGTTATTTGGCAACGACCCATGCATGTATGATTACAGTCAGGTGCCAACAATTCAGCATGACTTTTGATGAAAGAATTCAGCCACTTGATTCGATAAGGTATAAACAATTACTTGACCAACTTGTCCATTATAGCCATGCAATTTGACCCGATGAACACCCATAGAAGCGGTATGATACATGACAAGTCATCTATACCATGAAAAGTCGAAGTATTAGAACTACTTGAGAAGACACAACGGCTCGATAAAGCTTTCGCATGAGCGGATGAAGTTGAAGAATGGTTCAGGTCAACTTGTTCAAAGCACATCTCATCTAAGATAAGACATAATTTGGAGGGCAAAATGTTAGCCTGCTTTGTGACCAGGCTACCCAAAGCTTAAGGGATCTGCGATCATTTGAATGAAGTAATAGAGCATTGGAAAACTTGGCTTATGCATATGTGAAGGCCCTGGGTCGGATCCCTGCCTCGGGATGGATTTTTAGAAGTTCGAGTTTGGCATTGTAAAGCATCGGGTCGAATCATTGGATTGGATCGGGTCCCAATCCCATTTACAACAGCAGATAGAGGACTAGAACACGAGTATTGCACCGGATCGGGTCGAGATAAAGGGACCCGAACCACCTGGAATGATCGCTGCAGACAACTAGGAGAATTGTCAAAACGAGCATCAATTCGGATCGAAGGAAGACCGATCCGATCCCTTTTTTTCCTGTTGCCCTGGAGCGGTTAACAACTCAAATGAAGACCATTTCTCCGCTTTCTCCACTACATCCCGAGATCTGCTATATGCATGCCACGTGGCCACTCACCCCCAACTTACTCTCTTCCTATATATACATAATTTCGCACATAATTATGGGGACTTTTTGGCAGTTTAATTCTTCATGTCTGCTATGGCCATGCCCCTCAATAAATAACTACCTTCTTCTCCAATGAAAAGATAATGAATCCAGGGAGAATTATTCATTGAATTCAAATGATTGAATGAATGTATTTGTAACACCCCGTATTTTATGTGAATATTAAAATTAACAAATCTAAGAACACTTGATTTTTAGAAGAAGAATTAAAGGAAACGGGTTACGCCATTGCGTTCATCTTGGAATTTTGCTTGAGATAGAGTCTGAGTTTTCATGAATCGGACTACGTATGAAGAAGTTATAGAGTTCATAAAATTTCAAGAATAAACAGAAAATAATAATTAAATAATAAATTCAGTTCAAAATTCAAAATTCGGACATAACAGGCTGAGCGGGAAAATTCCCGCTCAGGGTGTCGACCCCCCCCCCCCCCAAGGGGGAGTCGTCATAGGTGTCGACCCCCTATAGGGGAGTCGACGTAGGTGTCGACCCCCTTATAGGGAATCGAACCCTTTGAGATTTGCTTCCTATGACAAATTTCTGTAGTCCTGAGCTGATGTGGCCTTCTCTGATTGGCCAATGACTAATTTCTGAGGTGTTAGGGCTTATGTGTCGTGCTATGGTTGGCTGGATGACACATCTCTTTGGTTTGATGGCTCTGATTTCTCCTACACTAATCAAAAGGCTAGAATTAATTTTAGACATCTATATATACATAGCCAAACCTAGGCCCTAACCTCATAACCCTAAGACTATGGTGTCGTCATGCTGTTCGTCTACAAGCTATCCTAGCCTCCTTCATCTTCTCCTAACTAGAAAAATAAATCCAAACTAGTAATCGATTAGAAGAACTTCAAATCAAACGTCTACATCAAAGGATAGCTTTTCAAATTCAGAAATCAGATCCCAGAATACAAGATCCGTCCTTTTTCTATAAGTTTAGTAATTATTTAGATTTAAACATCTAATAGAAATCATGACTGTAATAATCGGATCTAGAACGATGCCTCATTCTGATTCGTGCCTATCCTTTTGTCTAATCTAAATTGGTTATGCCTATGAGACTATTGTGAGTGATGTAATGGCACCTATCATACCTATGAGACTGTTGGACTGACATAACAGAACCTATCATGCCTATGAGACTGTTGGACTGACATAATAGAACTTATCATGCCTATGATACTGTTGGACTGACATAAATGAACCTATCATGCCTGTGAGACTGTTGTGATTGATAGGATGGAACTTTTCATGTTGTACAACCTATGCTTATGAGACTATTGTGATTTATCAAATGGGACTTATCATGTTGTACATTAAATTTGTAATTCTCTTTAAGTCCAATTCTATCTAATCTTTATACCTATGGTGTGAATTGCTTAGCTTGTCTACACATAGTGTTAATGTACAACATTGAAACATGATTCTTGAATTTGGTACAACTTTACATGCCTATTTTTCGTTATGTCAATTCTTATGCTCCTTCTCTATTTTTCCCTTTCTTACTTACTTTTGTGAATACTAAATTCATTCGGAACTGAGATTGAATCTCGGTGTACGTGCGATTATAACGCTGGGAAAATTGGGTATAATCTAATTTAGTAAATTTTGGGTATAGCTTGGGAATGTGGCATAAACTTGTATTTACTAGACTTGTGGAAAATTTGACACATAGATTTGGACACATATGACAAATATGTAAATTGGCTAAAGATGAACATGCCTAACCCGCGGTTAGATTGAGTTGCGGTGTAAGACTGCCCGGAATCGCCTGGCACATCCAACTACTGCAACAATATAAATCTAATGTGAGAGGTTAGCATTAAGCCCAAAAACCCCAGGTTAGATTGAGTTGCGGTGTAAGACTGCCCGGAACCGCCCGGCACATCCAGCGACCGCAACAATGTAGATCTAATGTGAGAGGTTGGTGCTTTAATGAATTAATTAAAGCTAAGGAACAGATGGGCTAAGAATGGCAGGGTTAAGTTAATTAAAGCAACACTTAACCAATACAACATGTTAGTTAAACAGATGGGTGGGGTTAGGTAAATTTGAGAGCACTTAACCGTTATAACATGTTGATTAGGTAACCCTAGTAACGGGGACCCATTTCAGTAGTAACCCACATAGATGTATCACGGTACTCTGAACTAGGCAGGGTAAGGCACGATTACTGGGCTAATTATAAGTGGTCAAAATAGCGGCGGGTGGTGCAGCAGTGTAGGTTCCAGCGGAGTATGGGCGTGCACGTACTCCGAAGTGGATAAAGCAGGCACTTGGCATTATTAGTATACACTGTGCGTCTAGAATTTGTGTCGAGTAGCCACCATAAGAATTGGTACACCCTATGGTGGGACCAGCACAGGTATCTACAATCAATCAGGGCCGAATGACACAAGTAATAAATACATGCAAGTAGAAGACGATCGGAAAAGGGATCACTTTGTTATGAATACATGATGGTAGTTGAAACATTCGTAGTAGGTGCAGAGAAATGGAAATGAGTGAGATAGTATATTCAATTTGTCTTGCCTTATCTTATGTTATCTTATTTCTATGGTATTGCCCTATATTCTGTTTATTCATGTCATGATTCTTTTACCTGTTTACATGCTGAATAATCACTGGACTTACCAGACTTATGTCTGACCTATTTTCTTTCGCCTTCTTTTCTTCCGTCCCCCCTCCCCCCCAGGTCCGCGGGGAGGGAATACTTCGGCTTAGTGCAGACCTTTTCCAGTTTGAAGAGAGTAGATGTGTAACAACCCGAATTTTAATAACATGTTAAAACTAGAAATCAGGGTATAATTAACTATTAAATTGAGAATCATGGGAAACGGGTTGCGCCATTGCGTTAATCTCGGAATTATGCATGAAATCGAGTCTGAGTTTTCAAAAATCGGAGTCCGTATGACCGAGTTATGACCTCTAGAAGTTTCACGAATTTCAGAATCAAAAACAGCTCAGAAATTCGAATTCAAATTCGAATTCAAGACCCAGAAGCAGGCTGGGCAAGAAAATTCCCGCCCAGAGCCTAGGTCGACCAGGGGATCGACCTGGCCAGACCAGGTCGACCTCCCTGGTCGGCCTGGGTGCGACTGGTTGGCTGGGTGGGTCTGTTTGCGGGCCTGTGACATTTTTGATGGTTCATATCAATTCTAGGGTTAATGTAAGGGCCTAAATAAGTTTTCTACACCTATATAAACACCCTTAGACCTAACCTAATTCACAAAAAATCATTCAGACACTGTTATGCTGCTAAACTCCTTCTTGAACCATGGCCACCGCCTCCAAATCAAAGTACAAGCATTCAAACTCAAATCAATTCAAAGAACAAAGCTTCAACAATGGTCCAAACAATAAATCAGCATTCTACAACAAATTCAGTTCTTAATTCATTAGCCACAATCTGTAAGTTCTAGTTACTTTTTAGATTTAAACTTGTTAATTATAATATGGCCATGGAATAAAGTGGAATTGGATTTAAGTATGTTTATTGATTCAGATCTATTTCTGTTGCTTCTTGAATCTTGAGTTTTGGGACTTTTCTATTTTCGTTCTCATGTCAAGCTTATGATCTATTCAGCCTGTTGTAAATCAGTTTTTCTTGATTCATGTTGATATTATTATCAAGATCCATCTTTTATGCCTGAGATGATGTTTTTATGCCAGTTTTCTCTTTATACTGGTTGTTATAAAATTCTACCTTCCCCTATTTATTTTCTTTCGATGAACCTAGGTCAATTTCGGACCTAGGCCTAAACCGCGATTTGCGTGCAATTGAATACGGGAAAATATGGGAATATTGTCTATATTGGATATATATGTTTGGTAGAATTGACGACATAACATGAAATTGGGATTTGAGTATTATCGTTATAATTAAAGTTTGTAAGTTTGTGTAAATTGGTGTAAACATGGAATACATGTAGTTTGGTATGAAACTTGACCTATGTTAAATGGCAAGAATATTGATACATGTAAAAAGGCATGAATTGAACATATGTAAATTTGGTATGAATTGGGCATATGTAATCTAGAACTTGGGCATATGTTAATTATGTAAAATTTGGAGTTAAGACATGATAATTTATGACTTGGCAGAGGTTTAATATGAACGCACCTAAGTTGGGTTTTGGGTAGTTGGCATGTATTGTAAATAAAAGGCTATAACTTGGCATAACCTTATAGTGAATTATGATAATAATTTAGGAGTACGTTTGGGGCAAAAACGTGAATTATGAACTTGATAATTGGCATATAACTGGAAATATGAACGTGGTTGAAACACGAACATGAACATTTTTATATGTTAAACACATGAACTGATATTGGGGTTTTGGGTGGAATACGACCATTAATGAACCTTTGACACGAGGTTAGACTCAGTTTGTGGTGTAAATCTGCCTGGAACTGCCCGGCAAATCCAGTAGCCACAAAGTGTCAGTCTAATGTAAGAGGTCGAAGGTCGAATTGTAGGCGTAACGGTTTATGACACGAGGTTAGACTTAGTTTGTGGTGTAAATCTGCCCGGAACCGCCAGGCAAATCCAGTGGCCACAAAGTGCATGGTCTAATGTGAGAGGTCATGTTTCATTCGTCATAATGAATGGATTAAGGAATACTAACCATAATAAGACATGTGTATGGTTAGAGGGTTAGGTGGGATGACATGGAAATTTGACATGTAAATATGGAACTAACCGGTATGAGTTAAGGACATGTAAAACTTATAAGTGTGGACTTAACTAATTTGACATGACATATGGGTGGGTTAAGTCAACGTGAACCGATAAACGACACTTGGTAGGGTTAAGTCATGAATCACTAGAAAACACTTAACCAAGATAACGTGTAAATCAGACAAGTAGGTGTGGTTAAATAAATTGAGAACACTTAACCATTATAACATGTTAATTAGACAAGTGAGTTGGGTTAAGTGAATTGAGAACACTTAACCATTATAACATGTTAATTAGACAAGCGAATAGGGTTAAGTAAAGTGAGAACACCTAACTAATACAACGGGTTAATTAGACAAGTGGTTGCGGTTAAGTAATAAAACTTAACCAAACATAACATGACAAGCAAGTGGGTTAGGTTAACTTGAATAGGTTGATAACACTTAACCGTTATAACATGACTAGCGAATGGGTTGGTTTAACTTGAATGGGTTGATAACACCCAACCGATATAACCTGATGTGTGGTAAGGTTCAGTAAATACACGAGGGTAACACTTAACCATATGGCTAGTGGATGGGGTTGAGTTAACATACACTTAACCAATCTAACGTGAGGTGTGGTAAGGGTTAAGTTAACACAGGGGAGAACGCTTAACCGATATAACAAGACATGCGGTAGGGTTAAGTAACGCAAGAGAGAACACTTAACCAAGGTAACATGATGGGGGGTGGGGTTAAGTTAACTTGAATGGATAACACTTAACCAACCTGTGGGGTATACGAATAGACCCTAGGAAAACCCTAGTAGCGGGACCCGTTTCAGCAGTAACCCACATTAGGTATCAACGGTACCCTGAGCTATGCAGGGTAGGGCACGATTACTGGGCTGATTATAAGCGGTCAAAACGGCGGCGGGCGGTGTAGCAGTGCAGGTTCCGACGGATTACGGGCGCGCACGTATTCCGGAGTGGAAAATTTAGCCACTGGGCATTAGTAGATATAAAGTTGTGCATCAAGAATCGTGTCGGGGTTGCCATCCTAAGGATTGATACACCCTAGGGTGGGACCAGCACAGGTATCTACGAATAGGGGGTCGCATGACACAAGCAAGAGCTAGGTCGAGTAGGAGCCGATCGATTAGGGCAGTAAGGATACATATAACACATTCATGGCAATTGGGCTGGTTGAGGTGAAATCCTCGTATTAGATGTAGTCCTGAAGGCTACCATAACTACGAAGTTGGGATAACCTTAGTATATAACACATGTGAAACATTGTAAGTAAGAGCCGATCAATTAAGATTGGTGCGGTGGGGACATGAAACTGTCAATATGAGGTGGGACCCTCATCGTGGGATATGTACCTATAAAACTATCATGTGGGTTTTGGGGGGTCACTTATCTTGTAATTACAACTAAGTAAACTAATTGGAACGCTAGTTAGGTGGTGCAGAGAATATAGGAAATCAAGGAAAATAGTGTAATGGTGAAGCTTAGAAATCTTGCGATGTTATACTTGATAGAAACCTTGCAATGTGATACTTGGTAGGAACCTTGTGATGCTACTCTTGATAGGAAGCATGGGATGTTATACTTGATTCATCGTGCCTGTAGCTTACCTTGTCATCATGCTTATGTTTACTTTCAGTTTATTCATGCCATATTATCTTCACCTGTTTTTATGTTGAAAGTCACTAGGAATTACTCAGTCTTTATGACTGACCCAGTTTGTTTCGCCTCTTTTTCTTTCGTTTCCCCCCAGGTTCGTAGGGTGGAATACAGCTTAGTTCGGGTCTTACCAAGCCCCAAGGCTCTTTCATGTACGGCTTGGATTTCTCTTGGCTATGGCTTGCTTTGCTTTATTGGGAAATACTACAGTTTATTTTTATGCTTCATTGTTTTTGAGCAAGACAGATATTTTAGCTATGTAATTGAGTATTGGAAGTTGATGGGCTTTTATTGTAAACAATTATATTTAATAAATGATTTGAAGTACTTCTACTTTACTTTCCGCTGTTTTTTATATGTCTGTCTTGTAATATTTCTGTTCCAGTACCCATAATGCTCCATTGAAGTTAAGGCACTCCCTTTGTGAGTGAACTTAACGGATGTGGGGTGTTACAAGATGTATTGCTTTGATTCTCTCTTCTTGGGCTATGGTTGTGGTTGCACTTTTATTGGGGATTTATGCTGCTTTACTACTGTTTTATGTTTCTTTATGTACTTGGAGTTTTAAATCAAGATAGATGTTACATTGTAATAATTTAGAAATTGGGTTTTCATACAATGCTTGTAATGTTTTGACTGAACCACGCTAGTTATGAAAAGATTTCAGTTTTCCACTATTTATATGTCTGTCTTGTAAATAATCTTTGTCTTTTACCTAAAATGCTTCACCAAAGTTAATGCATTCCCTTTGTGAGTGACCTTAACGGAGGTGGGGTGTTTCACTTGGTATCAGAGCGATGGTTTACCAGATCAGATAAAAGTTTTTGAAAACTATTTTTCAAGGAGAAGTTTAAAGAAGCATTTTCAAGAAAAGTGTTGTTTTATTTTAACGGCATAATCCCCAAAGCCATATGCATTATCTTTCTATCCTTTGTTTTGAACCTTCTCTTTTCGTTTCAGCATGTCTGGGGATCTTAATCTTCCCGAGGGCGTACCGATACCTAGCTGGTTCAGAAGGTATCTGGAGGCTGGGGCTAATGACGCAGGCCCAGCAGACGTTCCTCCTCCCCCAGCTGCAGTCGTTCCTCCTCCTCCTCCTCCGCAGGTGAGTGCTTACTTGAAGATATGTAGGGACTTTCGAGCTATAGGTGGAAAGAACTTGAATGGAACTGAGTCATTTGTGGAAGCAAGAAACTGGCTCAAGGAAATAGAAGATTTGTTTGTAATCTTCGAAGTGGACGATAGGCAGAAGATACAATTTCCTGTATGGTTACTTAAGGACGAAGCCTCTTACTGGTGGGAAGTTACTAATCCTGAGAGACCAGTTGAAACTTGGGAGGATTTCAGAAGGAGATTTGAAATGAAGTTCCTCTCGCAAGCTGAGCGAAGCCTACAGATGGAGAAGTTCTTAGCACTCAAACAGGGAAACCTATCAGTTAAGGAATATGTCAACCAATTCAACCAGCTGGCCAGATTCGGACTGGAGTTGGTAAACACTCCACATAAAAAGGCTCTCTTTATCGTGAAAGGGTTGAATGAACCGCTGCACAGCCTAGCTATGTCCCATATACCTATGGGTGCGACTTTTGAGAGACTGGTGGACATGGCACTGTTACAGGAGGAAGACAAGGGTGGCAAGAAAGAGGTAGAGGTGGATGAACTTTTAGACAAGAAAGTGGAGGGATCGCAGAATAAGAAGACGGATTCCAAGAAAGGCAGGAAGAATAACAAACCCCGTGACAAGAGAAAATGTAAATTTTGTGGCATAACTGGACATCTGATTAAGGACTGCAGAAAGAAGAAAAGGAAGATGGGTGGTTGCTTTCAATGAGGCGAGACAGGACATATGGCTAACGATTGCCCAAAAAGGCAAGGGCAAGGGCAGAGGACTGGATCCACTTCTAGAGAGCAGATTCACGCTCTCATTGCACCTCCGCAAGA
Organism: Allium sativum; assembly: GCA_030737875.1. Lineage (NCBI taxonomy): Eukaryota > Viridiplantae > Streptophyta > Magnoliopsida > Asparagales > Amaryllidaceae > Allium > Allium sativum. The sequence goes on from CM060918.1 coordinate 49,951,291, forward strand.
AAGAGGCAGAAATATTTCTGTTGAGAGCTTAATTTATCTTTATGATCATCCAGTTCGTACTCTTTTTTATTCTGGTGCATCGCACTCTTTTATATCTACTGCTTTAGTTGAATCTCTACACCTAGATACCATTATAGTAGAGGATCCCATCGTTGTTTCAAATCCAATTGGGGGCTCGGCTTATTTATCAATGGTTTGTTTGGATTTGGAAATTTCGATACTAAGCGTTGGGTTTAGATGTAATGCTTATGTTTTGGGTTTCACGGGCTATGGGTTGATTCTAGGAATGGATTGGTTATCCGGTAATGGTGCCATCCTCGATTGTGTAAAGAGAGTGGTTAGACTTATGACTCGCCTCGGTAACACTCTCAAGATCTCTTGTAATCCCATGAATTCTATTATGCTTGGCTACCTAGAATCTCTTGATGCGTCTGTTGAAAACTTGCAATCTGTTAGAGTGGTCCGTGAATACTCGGATGTCTTTGAAGAGGTTAGTGGTTTACCTCCGATGTGAGAGATAGACTTCCGCATATACCTTGTTGATAACACAAAACCTGTTGCTTTACCCATTAGACACATGGCTCCAAGGAAAAGGAAAGAGCTCAGCAAGCAAGTTAAAGAGTTGCTTGAAAAGGGGTTCATAAGGCGGAGTATTCCTGAATGGGGTTCTCCAGTGGTGTATCCAACCAAAGCAGATGGTTCACTTCACCTGTGCGTGGACTATAAGGAGCTAAACAAATTGACCAAGAAGAATAGGCACCCACTTCCTAGAATAGACGACTTGTTCAACCCGCTCATAGGTGCCTCGGTTTTCTTCCAACTAGATCTGGCCACCAGATTTCATCTGCTAAGAGTGGTTGAGGACAGCATAGATAAGACTGCGTTCAAGTCCCCGGATGGTTTTTCAAATGGCTTGTCATGCCTTTCGGCTTGACAAATGCACCTGCCTACTTGACTTGATGAGTAGGGTATTCAGAGAGTTCCTTAATAATTTTGTAGTGATCTTCGTGGACGACATTTTGATTTTCTCAAAAAGTGAGGAAGAACATGGTCTGCATTTAAGGGAAGTTATGGATACTCTTCGTGCACATCAGCTGAAAGCAAAATTCTCCAAATGCCCTTTTTGGAGAGATGAAGTAAGGTTTCTTAGACATGTAGTGTCCAAAGAGGGGTAGTTGTGGATCCCGCAAAAGTAATTACGGTGCAGGATTGGAAGATCCCACGGAATGCAACCGAAGTACGAAGTTTCCTCGGGCTGGAAGGCTTTTACAGAAAGTTCATTAAGGACTTTGCGAAGATTGCAAACCCACTTACTAGGTTGACAAAGAAGAACCTAACTTTTGCTTGGGATTTGGATAGCGATGTTGCTTTCCAACGATTGAAAAGGGATCTAACAACAGCCCCGGTTATGACATTGCGTGATGGGAGTAAGATGTTTACAATGTACAAAGACGCATTCAGTATAGGATTGGGCGCTGTCTTGATGCAAGAGGGAAGAGTAGTTTTTTATGGAGGAAGACAGTTGAAGGTACATGAGAAAAACTACCCAACTCATGATTTAGAACTAGCTGCCATTGTTTTCACTCTTAAGTCATGGCGTCATTACCTGTTAGGAGAAAGGTTTGCATTGTTTACTGACCATAAATCGTTAAAGTAACTTTTATCACAAAAATATCTTAACTTAAGGCAACAAAGGTGGATGCAATTTCTTGCTTCATACGATTTTCAGATTGCTTATACCCCTGGCAAGGGCAATGTGGTAGTAGACGCCTTAAGTAGGAAAAAGATGATCTTAAGTCCTCTCTTTGTAGAAAGGCAAAGCTTGGAGTACATAGCAAATTTTGACTTTAGACTCTCCTTTGAATTTGTAGCTGGTTTGTTAGCATCACTAGAGGTGCGGCCTACTCTTTTGGACTCAATAGGAACCGCGCAACGTGAAGACCCTCAGCTAGTTGATATGATGGATAAGCTAATTAAAGGTGAGACTTCTAGTCACCTCAATAGATACTCCATCGATGACAAGGGTTGGTTGAGACGAGATGGAAGACTATGCGTCCCACAAGCAAGGGATTTGGTGAAGACCATTCTCGAAGAGGCACACCATTCTAAGTTGACCATACACCCAGGGGGGGTACAAGATGTATAAAGACATAAAAAGGGTTTTCTTCTGGAATGGCATGAAGAAGGGTGTAGCTGAGTTTGTCTCTAAATGCTTGATATGCCAGCAAGCCAAGGCAGAGCAGAAGAAGCCTGGTGGTCTGCTTCATCCTCTAGAGGTCCCACAGTGGAAATGGGATAGCATTTTGATGGACATTATTGATGGGTTGCCTAGATCAAGAAGGGGCAATACCAGTATAAGGGTAATAGTGGATAGGCTCACTAAAAGCGCTCACTTTATACCTGTTAAGAGCAGGAGGACTACCTCATCGTTAGCATCCATTTATCTTAAAGAGGTAGTTCGACTACATGGAATACCCTCCAGCATAGTAAGTGATCGAGACCCTATCTTTACGAGCGAGTTTTGGAAGAGTTTGCAAGAGGCTGTAGGCATACAGCTATGCTTGAGCACTGCTTATCACCCTCAAACCGATGATCAGACGGAAAGGGTGAACATAGTATTAGAAGATCTCTTGAGATTGTCCATTCTTGATTTTGGGGGAACATGGGAGGATCACCTTCCATTGGTGAAGTTCGCCTACAACAATAGCTACCAAGCCACCATAGGCATGGCTCCCTTTGAGGCTTTATATGGAAGACCATGTCGATCACCAACTTGTTGGTGAGAGTCTACAGACAAGCTCGTACTTGGGCCTGACATGATCAGAGAAACTTCAGAGAAGGTGGACTTGATACGAAGACGAATGAAGACCGCACAAGATAGACAGAAGTCCTACGCTGATAAAAGAAGGACCGACCTTGAGTTTGAGGTTGGGGACAGAGTTTTTCTTAATGTATCTCCTTTGAGGAATGTCATTCGCTTTGGGTCCGTAGGAAAATTGGAACCAAGATTTGTAGGGCCATTTCCTATCATTGAGAGGATTGGGAACATGACTTATAAAGTAGAGCTGCCCGAAAGATTAGGTGAAGTACATAATGTCTTTCATGTCTCTCATCTACGAAAGTGCTTACATGAGTCTGCGGAAGTTGTGGAGCCAAGCATGCTAGAGGAAATAGAAGTGGAACGAGAAGCAACGGTGAGAAGAGTTTCAACTCGTATCTTGGGTACAGAAGTTAAAAAACTGAAAGAACCCGTAACTTCCCCGTGAAGGAAAGCACGGATACTTTGAGAACAACACACAAAAGGACGCAGACGGAAGAACATTTCATTGTTATTACAACAATTCCATCAGATACAAGAATATACAGAGTATAAATGAATAAATTACATTCGACAAATATCAGAGATTTAAATTACATTGCATAGCAGCGGAAAAATATACAAAAGCACAACTAGAAGTGATACACGGATACAGAGCTTTCCGAGCATCGTTCCAGCTGTAAATCAGGACCCTGTGAATATAAATCTGCAAAACCAAAACTACTAGCTGCCCGTGTGGAAAATAGGGGCACCCAGAGTTTAGGTTAAAACAATAAACTCCAGGTCAGTCATGTGACTGGTGTGAGAACTAAAACAGTTATTTAATTCAATTTTAAAAGAGAGTAATTCAAGGGACCACGCCGTATAACACGGAACGGGTTTCCTCCCAAGAATACCAGTGCATACAATAAACAGCGCAATGCTTTTTCGAAAAATGAAGCTACTATAAGACCCAGGTCCCATCACACAATGCAACGCAAGCCGGAGGATAGGGTTTTCCCTTATAATAGCCAAACATGTTTGATACGTTTAAAACAAATCATTTGATACTATAATAAGTGTATAGTGTTGAAACAATTTCACATCATAAATATCAATCATAGACGGCATGGGTACCATATATCATGTCGCCGTACTAGTTCTACAATTAAAACCGCAATACACGTATTGGAAATTGGATTCCATCATGAGCCGAGGCAAGGGGCAAGCTCCTCTCCGCATTCGAGACACTCTAGCAAATGCCTCAGGACCCCACTATGATCCTTGGATCTTCAGGGCCGGTCCTCTCTTACTTTTGAGGATTGGCAATTCCTGAACACACGTTTCCCGGTCCTTACAGACCTATATCCGAGGCGCCTCATATCCAACAACCACACAGGTGAAAAGTATATAAATGTCAGGGCTGGTAGGTCACTGACACCACCCTAGCTAGAAAGAAACGTCGTGCTCTCCCTGCAGTCACTATCCCGTTTTTGACTCATACCGAGGTGTGAGGCTCGCGAATTCACGTTATACACAAAGCTACGCCACACAGGCCGTGCTTTGATCATCAACCACAAGACTTTGCTTTTCAACAGAAGCCTTGATCAATTGCCACTTACGCATGCCACATTGGCAATTCACTCCATGCGACTGATGTCCATCGATATACAACCTCTGAGCTCGTACGTCTCAGAGAAGGGCGTTAAGCAAGAGAATAAATTCTCCGCCGCCAAACAGATGTATATTTAATAGAGATCAATCAACACAGAATAAAATCCAATGTCAGACACACAATCCATTTACAAGTTCGTTCTGGGTCTGAACGAAACCGGAGGCACTTTCCTCGCATATCCATCGATCTCCAAGTACGTCTGGACGATCACCGACTATTTACCTCATCTTGGGTGTACAGCCCAATCAAGATCATCAGTAATCACCCAAACGATGTGAAGACTTCCGGTCTTCAACCACCGTCTTCATCTTCGACATCTCGTCGAATCGGTTATTCAGAATGGGTATAACCCGGCCTTTCTGAATAACCCACGTATATAATTAACAAATGTTACACAAACACAGTGAACGCCTCATTCCAATTCAGAATATTCTTTTATTCACAAAATCACATTCTTAGGGAAAGGTTCCCATTAATTTTATCAAAGATAAATTCTTCTAAATTTATTCTTTAATCTTCCTTTGGATATCATCTCAAACTAGTCAGGATTAACGAACCACACCGAAGTAATTATTTATTTTATTTCCCAATCCCAACCTATATATCCCATGGAGAAAACTGGTAATACTCCACTTCTAACACCACGGTGTTATCGGTAAAATTAATTACCATTTCACGTTCAAATCTAATTAAAGATTTAACTATCGCTTTGGAGCAAAACTGGTGATACTCCACTCTCGATCACCTTTCAAATTTGATAATTTAAATTATCAATTCACATTTTTAATCTAATTAAAGATTGATTAAAACTCCACTTAGTTTTAATCTTCACAAAAATCAATATTCTGTCTTTAACTGGGTTAAAGAACCAATGTCTTCTAAAACACGATTCACGACAAACCCAAATCACATTTGATATTAAATACAAGGCTTTGAATAGAAAATATATCGGCTTATATTCAATATCAAATTCTGAAACCAACAAATATCGTATTGGAAATAACGATATATAATACATCTTTCAAATTCCCCAAAACAATATCTGTATAGTCACGAAATCCAACATCGAAATATCCCGAAGATAATTTCGATTCAACTCCAGTCCAATTCACGTATTGGAAATTATCGATTATTTTCAAAATCACTTTCAAATTCAATTTATTTATTTCAAAAATAAATTGATTTTAATTCTAGTTCAAAACTAGTTCATTTCGATAGAAATCTATTTTTACCTATTCAAATGTGGAATTTTCCAGCCCAATTCTTTCTAATTCACATATTATGATTTTACACAAATTATGAATATTTTTAATAATTTTATCAAGGCCCGTACAGCCGATTTCCATCTACGGCCATCGAACTGCACTTACAGCGACCTTTTTCGAATTTGATTTGGACATAATTCCAAATCCAACTGTTAGATTTCAAATTTCTAATATTCATTGGAAAGCTCTTTTCGATACGAACCCAACGGTTCCGGTTTTAGGAGAATCCGACGGTCGGATCTCCCGCAATGTCCGTTTGAAATAAATGGTCAAAATTCACGAACTACCGCGGCGCGGTGCGTTCTATTCAGGCCATTATATTATATATATAATATATATTTCGTCGATTTCCTTTTTAAAACGAATTTTATAAATCGTTTTAAATTCGTTTCAAAAGCAATTTCAACTATCTTTTCAATTCAAATCAAAATTGAATTCTTCTTTATAAATTCGTTTTAAAATTCATTTCTATTCAATTCAAATTTTAATTCAATTTGAGTTCATTTCAATTCACTTTCAATTCAATTCGAAATCGTTTTCAATTCAATTCATTTCGAAATCGTTTTCAATTCAATTCATTTCGAAATCGTTTTCAATTCAATTCATTTCGAAATCGTTTTCAATTCAATTCATTTCGAAATCGTTTTCAATTCAATTCATTTCGAAATCGTTTTCAATTCAATTCATTTCGAAATCGTTTTCAATTCAATTTATTTCGAAATCGCTTTCAATTCAATTCATTTCGAAATCGTTTTCAATTCAATTCATTTCGAAATCCTTTTCAATTCAATTCATTTCGAAATCGTTTTCAATTCAATTCATTTCGAAATCGTTTTCAATTCAATTCATTTCGAAATCGTTTTCAATTCAATTCATTTCGAAATCGTTTTCAATTCAATTCATTTCGAAATCGTTTTCAATTCAATTCATTTAGAAATATTCGACTTCGAAATCACTTTTCAATATTCATTTTCGAATTAAAATCGATATAAATATCGTTCACGTTAAAATGGCGCAAAACTAATCAACACGGCTTTATATTTCACAACTTCTTTATTTTATTCAACAAATGAATATTTATCCCATTCAACACATGAATCTATATTCCTTTCAACACACGACTAATCTCAACACATGAGTACTGTCGACACATCACTATTTTTGTTATGTAAAATATTTTATAAAACTATGGTATCTATCGTTTGATTTTTAATTAGACTTCTACTGGGAAGTAGTTCTAATTTTAAATATGATAAAGATGTAAATTTTTATTATATAAAATATTTCACTCAACACATGAACATCGTCAACACATGACTATTTTTATATTCAACACATGAATTTTCTTTTATAATATTCATTATTTTCCCGATTGGAATGAGGCCCAATCAATCACCATATAATGTTAATTATATGGATTCCATACAACACATGTATATAATAGCTTTGAAAAATAATCAATCATCAACCAAAGTGCACTACACTGTATAAGCATCAAATATAGATATCTGACGCTTATAACAGCCTGTCAATCAATCGATCGACATATTTAATCAATCAGGATGAGTGAACATCAAATTTCATCCCAACACCCGTGTGGGGTTTCAAACAATCAAACACAGATTTTATTTGTGCAGTTGGGCGATGTGTAAAATTTATCGACCCAATCGATATCAGTCAAATCAGTGTATATAAACAAATCGGCCGATTTGTTTATAAATATTCATTTATCCATTTTCACGTTAAAAATTATATTTTTAACGATAAAACATTTTATTTTAACACATGAATTTCTATTCAGTTCATTTATTCAATAAAATGATATTTTTATTTTTCTAACATATTTTAGAAAATTTCGGCGGCATAACGGCACGATACTAGAAACGGGACGAGGCCTAGCCTTATCCCCGGTCTAGTGAAGGCCCACGCCATTCACACATCAATCAAATCACTTTCGTTATGCAAACCACAAAATTTGGAGTAAGAGTCTAACCTAGCCTTACTCCTTCGCCTTATAACGGCGCACGTCTAATCCTAACCAATTTATCGATTCGATTTTTCACACCACAAACCACATTCAAACCAATATCGCAATCAATCACCAAACAGCCAAATAAACAAGTCCACGGTCTGTGGACGATTGTGTCGGGTGCTACTAAACACCGTCTGCATCCTAGTATATATATATATATATAACTAGAAAAGAAATTTAGAGTGAGAAGTTCTCACCGAAAGCTATCCAAACATCTTGACTCTTTTTTTAAAGAAATCTTCTTCATTCTCGTCTGTTTATCATCTTCGTTGCCCGTAGTCACTACATATATAAAAATCACACATTTTTATATTTTGATGTCTTTAAAATAAAAATCACATTTTTATTTGTTCACTTTCAATATAAAAATCATATTTTTATAATCACTTCATATATTTAAAAATCGAATTTTTACTATGCTATTCAATATATAAAAATCATATTTTTATAATCACTTCAAATATTTAAAAATCGAATTTTTACTATGCTATTCAATATATAAAAATCATATTTTTACTTCGAAGTTCAATATATAAAAATCACATTTTTATAATCACTTCACTAAAATCCGGATTGTTTTGCTCCCGGTACATTCAATTGAAGTTTGAAATCGAATTATCGAACTACCGCGCCATTTTCAATTCTATTTATAATTACATATAAATATTTATATTCTAACGACGACGTATATAAATATATACGTCGAGTTCTATTCAAAATAAATTTTCTCGTCGATATTATTTAAAATAATCTATTTTAAATATTCAAAATTCACTAAAATTGCCAAAATAAAAATTTTAAACTGGCCCAGATTTTGCGGGTTATTACAATCTCCCCCACTTAAAACTTTTCGTCCCCGAAAAGGAACAAAGTCGAAAGTGGTTTGATTAGTCAACTCTACGATCGATCTGGCTTCCATTCTCCAACTTTTCAGTTTCTGAGAATTTCCAAAATTTCAAAAATTTGGCTAACACCCTAAATTTTTGAAAAATTTCGCAATAACCTCCCCTGCACCGGGAGCATCGGGGAATTTCAAATAGCTTCCCCGGTCCTTCAGATCTCAAAAAGAAAAAGAAAAAGCCAAGCGGCTAGCCAATAGGCTCACAAAATCATCATCACCCAAACAAAACAGGAAATTATGTAGTAAACATGTACCTATTTGTCGGGCAAACAAATTTTATCCTTCGGCTCTAGCCTCCTTGCTATGACCTGTTCAAAAGATATACATGTATGCAAGCAAATGCGACCAATTTTCAATACAATTCAATATTTGATTATATTAGGCTAAATGGTTAAAATTAGCAAACAATTAAACAAACAACACAAACATCAATCAATTAGTGGATTAGAGTTTCAAATTCATAATTTTGATATATATACAAAAAATCATGCTTTTGATGCCAATTCACAACAATGTGTTCTAACTATATAAGTTTGGTTCTCACACCAGTCTAATGGAAATATATAGAAAATCACACCTTCGAAACTCGAATATGAATACTGATGATGATGCACCATCATCAGAATCATCCCCGGATATCTAGAATGTGATTCTATATCTACCCAGTATATTAAAATTTCGAATATACGTTCATGACGCGTATACGCGAAATCTATATATACTCGATTGTCCATATTCAAAATAAATAAATATTCAAATACGTATAAAGCAATTTAAATTTTCAAAACAAAATTGTTTTTATTTGAAAAATATACTCTTCACACTCGTTCTAGGATACTACTGATCCTATCTCTAACGAGTCATTTTAATTGGATATTGCTAATCCAATATCTGATGAATTCTTTCGTATGGTTCTAATGTGTCTTGTTCTCGAGCTCTGTAAACCAAAGCTCTGATACCAACTGAAAGAACCCGTAACTTCCCCGTGAAGGAAAGCACGGATACTTTGAGAACAACACACAAAAGGACGCAGACGGAAGAACATTTCATTGTTATTACAACAATTCCATCAAATACAAGAATATACAGAGTATAAATGAATAAATTACATTCGACAAATATCAGAGATTTAAATTACATTGCATAGCAGTGGAAAAATATACAAAAGCACAACTAGAAGTGATACACGGATACAGAGCTTTCCGAGCATCGTTCCAGCTGTAAATCAGGACCCTGTGAATATAAATCTGCAAAACCAAAACTACTAGCTGCCCGTGTGGAAAATAGGGGCACCCAGAGTTTAGGTTAAAACAATAAACTCCAGGTCAGTCATGTGACTGGTGTGAGAACTAAAACAGTTATTTAATTCAATTTTAAAAGAGAGTAATTCAAGGGACCACGCCGTATAACACGGAACGGGTTTCCTCCCAAGAATACCAGTGCATACAATAAACAGCGCAATGCTTTTTCGAAAAATGAAGCTATTATAAGACCCAGGTCCCATCACACAATGCAACGCAAGCCGGAGGATAGGGTTTCCCTTATAATAGCCAAACATGTTTGATACGTTTAAAACAAATCATTTGATACTATAATAAGTGTATAGTGTTGAAACAATTTCACATCATAAATATCAATCATAGACGGCATGGGTACCATATATCATGTCGCCGTACTAGTTCTACAATTAAAACCGCAATACACGTATTGGAAATTGGATTCCATCATGAGCCGAGGCAAGGGGCAAGCTCCTCTCCGCGTTCGAGACACTCTAGCAAATGCCTCAGGACCCCACTATGATCCTTGGATCTTCAGGGCCGGTCCTCTCTTACTTTTGAGGATTGGCAATTCCTGAACACACGTTTCCCGGTCCTTACAGACCTATATCCGAGGCGCCTCATATCCAACAACCACACAGGTGAAAAGTATATAAATGTCAGGGCTGGTAGGTCACTGACACCACCCTAGCTAGAAAGAAACGTCGTGCTCTCCCTGCAGTCACTATCCCGTTTTTGACTCATACCGAGGTGTGAGGCTCGCGAATTCACGTTATACACAAAGCTACGCCACACAGGCCGTGCTTTGATCATCAACTACAAGACTTTGCTTTTCAACAGAAGCCTTGATCAATTGCCACTTACGCATGCCACATTGGCAATTCACTCCATGCGACTGATGTCCATCGATATACAACCTCTGAGCTCGTACGTCTCAGAGAAGGGCGTTAAGCAAGAGAATAAATTCTCCGCCGCCAAACAGATGTATATTTAATAGAGATCAATCAACACAGAATAAAATCCAATGTCAGACACACAATCCATTTACAAGTTCGTTCTGGGTCTGAACGAAACCGGAGGCACTTTCCTCGCATATCCATCGATCTCCAAGTACGTCTGGACGATCACCGACTGTTTCCCTCATCTTGGGTGTACAGCCCAATCAAGATCATCAGTAATCACCCAAACGATGTGAAGACTTCCGGTCTTCAACCACCGTCTTCATCTTCGACATCTCGTCGAATCGGTTATTCAGAATGGGTATAACCCGGCCTTTCTGAATAACCCACGTATATAATTAACAAATGTTACACAAACACAGTGAACGCCTCATTCCAATTTAGAATATTCTTTTATTCACAAAATCACATTCTTAGGGAAAGGTTCCCATTAATTTTATCAAAGATAAATTCTTCTAAATTTATTCTTTAATCTTCCTTTGGATATCATCTCAAACTAGTCAGGATTAACGAACCACACCGAAGTAATTATTTATTTTATTTCCCAATCCCAACCTATATATCCCATGGAGAAAACTGGTAATACTCCACTTCTAACACCACGGTGTTATCGGTAAAATTAATTACCATTTCACGTTCAAATCTAATTAAAGATTTAACTATCGCTTTGGAGCAAAACTGGTGATACTCCACTCTCGATCACCTTTCAAATTTGATAATTTAAATTATCAATTCACATTTTTAATCTAATTAAAGATTGATTAAAACTCCACTTAGTTTTAATCTTCACAAAAATCAATATTCTGTCTTTAACTGGGTTAAAGAACCAATGTCTTCTAAAACACGATTCACGACAAACCCAAATCACATTTGATATTAAATACAAGGCTTTGAATAGAAAATATATCGGCTTATATTCAATATCAAATTCTGAAACCAACAAATATCGTATTGGAAATAACGATATATAATACATCTTTCAAATTCCCCAAAACAATATCTGTATAGTCACGAAATCCAACATCGAAATATCCCGAAGATAATTTCGATTCAACTCCAGTCCAATTCACGTATTGGAAATTATCGATTATTTTCAAAATCACTTTCAAATTCAATTTATTTATTTCAAAAATAAATTGATTTTAATTCTAGTTCAAAACTAGTTCATTTCGATAGAAATCTATTTTTACCTACTCAAATGTGGAATTTTCCAGCCCAATTCTTTCTAATTCACATATTATGATTTTACACAAATTATGAATATTTTTAATAATTTTATCAAGGCCCGTACAGCCGATTTCCATCTACGGCCATCGAACTGCACTTACAGCGACCTTTTTCGAATTTGATTTGGACATAATTCCAAATCCAACCGTTAGATTTCAAATTTCTAATATTCATTGGAAAGCTCTTTTCGATACGAACCCAACGGTTCCGGTTTTAGGAGAATCCGACGGTCGGATCTCCCGCAATGTCCGTTTGAAATAAATGGTCGAAATTCACGAACTACCGCGGCGCGGCGCATTCTATTCAGGCCATTATATTATATATATATAATATATATAATATATATTTCGTCGATTTCCTTTTTAAAACGAATTTTATAAATCGTTTTAAATTCGTTTCAAAAGCAATTTCAACTATCTTTTCAATTCAAATCAAAATTGAATTCTTCTTTATAAATTCGTTTTAAAATTCATTTCTATTCAATTCAAATTTTAATTCAATTTGAATTCATTTCAATTCACTTTCAATTCAATTCGAAATCGTTTTCAATTCAATTCATTTCGAAATCGTTTTCAATTCAATTCATTTCGAAATCGTTTTCAATTCAATTCATTTCGAAATCGTTTTCAATTCAATTCATTTCGAAATCGTTTTCAATTCAATTCATTTCGAAATCGTTTTCAATTCAATTCATTTCGAAATCGTTTTCAATTCAATTCATTTCGAAATCGTTTTCAATTCAATTCATTTCGAAATCGTTTTCAATTCAATTCATTTCGAAATCGTTTTCAATTCAATTCATTTCGAAATCGTTTTCAATTCATTTCGAAATCGTTTTCAATTCAATTTATTTCGAAATCGTTTTCAATTCAATTCATTTCGAAATCGTTTTCAATTCAATTCATTTCGAAATCGTTTTCAATTCAATTCATTTCGAAATCGTTTTCAATTCAATTCATTTCGAAATATTCGACTTCGAAATCACTTTTCAATATTCATTTTCGAATTAAAATCGATATAAATATCGTTCACGTTAAAATGGCGCAAAACTAATCAACACGGCTTTATATTTCACAACTTCTTTATTTTATTCAACAAATGAATATTTATCCCATTCAACACATGAATCTATATTCCTTTCAACACACGACTAATCTCAACACATGAGTACTGTCGACACATCACTATTTTTGTTATGTAAAATATTTTATAAAACTATGGTATCTATCGTTTGATTTTTAATTAGACTTCTACTGGGAAGTAGTTCTAATTTTAAATATGATAAAGATGTAAATTTTTATTATATAAAATATTTCACTCAACACATGACTATTTTTATATTCAACACATGAATTTTCTTTTATAATATTCATTATTTTCCCGATTGGAATGAGGCCCAATCAATCACCATATAATGTTAATTATATGGATTCCATACAACACATGTATATAATAGCTTTGAAAAATAATCAATCATCAACCAAAGTGCACTACACTGTATAAGCATCAAATATAGATATCTGACGCTTATAACAGCCTGTCAATCAATCGATCGACATATTTAATCAATCAGGATGAGTGAACATCAAATTTCATCCCAACACCCGTGTGGGGTTTCAAACAATCAAACACAGATTTTATTTGTGCAGTTGGGCGATGTGTAAAATTTATCGACCCAATCGATATCAGTCAAATCAGTGTATATAAACAAATCGGCCGATTTGTTTATAAATATTCATTTATCCATTTTCACGTTAAAAATTATATTTTTAACGATAAAACATTTTATTTTAACACATGAATTTCTATTCAGTTCATTTATTCAATAAAATTATATTTTTATTTTTCTAACATATTTTAGAAAATTTCGGCGGCATAACGGCACGATACTAGAAACGGGACGAGGCCTAGCCTTATCCCCGGTCTAGTGAAGGCCCACGCCATTCACACATCAATCAAATCACTTTCGTTATGCAAACCACAAAATTTGGAGTAAGAGTCTAACCTAGCCTTACTCCTTCGCCTTATAACGGCGCACGTCTAATCCTAACCAATTTATCGATTCGATTTTTCACACCACAAACCACATTCAAACCAATATCGCAATCAATCACCAAACAGCCAAACAAACAAGTCCATGGTCTGTGGACGATTGTGTCGGGTGCTACTAAACACCGTCTGCATCCTAGTATATATATATATAACTAGAAAAGAAATTTAGAGTGAGAAGTTCTCACCGAAAGCTATCCAAACATCTTGACTCTTCTTTTAAAGAAATCTTCTTCATTCTCGTCTGTTTATCATCTTCGTTGCCCGTAGTCACTACATATATAAAAATCACACATTTTTATATTTTTGATGTCTTTAAAATAAAAATCACATTTTTATTTGTTCACTTTCAATTTAAAAATCATATTTTTATAATCACTTCATATATTTAAAAATCGAATTTTTACTATGCTATTCAATATATAAAAATCATATTTTTATAATCACTTCATATATTTAAAAATTGAATTTTTACTATGCTATTCAATATATAAAAATCATATTTTTACTTCGAAGTTCAATATAAAAAAATCACATTTTTATAATCACTTCACTAAAATCCGGATTGTTTTGCTCCCGGTACATTCAATTGAAGTTTGAAATCGAATTATCGAACTACCGCGCCATTTTCAATTCTATTTATAATTACATATAAATATTTATATTCTAACGACGACGTATATAAATATATACGTCGAATTCTATTCAAAATAAATTTTCTCGTCGATATTATTTAAAATAATCTATTTTAAATATTCAAAATTCACTAAAATTGCCAAAATAAAATTTTTAAACTGGCCCAGATTTTGCGGGTTATTACAGTTACATAATCGTGAGGTCAAGCTAATGGAGTGATGCTGAAGAAGACACGACGTAGGAGACTGAGGACAAGATACGCGCAGCCTACCCTTATCTTTTTTAGGGTACATTCTTGATCTCTTTTTCATAAGTTTATGCATGCTTGTATATCTCCTCGTTCCTATTCTTGATCCTTAGGTAGAAACCAATGGATGCAAAAATGTATTTGAAACATGTTATGGTTGATGGTTGCAAGTGGTTGCTCCTGGATGCATACACATACACACACACACACACATGGTACTAGATCGGCTCAGTCACTTTCATATTATTATGCATATATGAATTTATATATGGATTGAAACTTGATGTGTTATCATGTGGACGTTGCATTTGTACGAATGATTGTGCACTCATGTAGAAGTTACAAAATACAATTAGGAATAATTGCATACATGATGGACTCATAGCATTGACATTATTCGCATCAAGGAGGTCAACTGAATCAGTAGACCGCCTGATTTTTCACTAGAAAAGGACTTATACACACACTATGCATATGATCATGAAAGCATTAGAAGTCTTTTAAGGACAATGGATGCCTGTGATTGATGGTTGAGTAGATGGATGTTGGATGTTAGGATACATTCTTCTTAACTTAGAGATTTCGGGGACGAAATCCTTTAAGGACGGGAGAATGTAACACCCCGTATTTTCTGTGAATATTAAAACTAACAAATCTGGGAACACTTAATTTTTAGAAGAAGAATTAAGGGAAATGGGTTACGCCATTGCGTTCGACTTAGGATTTTGCTTGAGATAGAGTCCGAGTTTGCGTGAATCAGACTCTGTATGAAGAAGTTATGGAGTTCAGAAAATTTCAAGAATAAACAGAAAATAATAATTAAATAATAAATCCAGTTCAAAATTCAAAATTCGGACAGAACAGGCTGAGCGGGAAAATTCCCGCTCAGGGTGTCGACCCCCCTCCAGGGGGAGTTGACATAGGTGTCGACCCCCCCCCCCCCCTCGTAGGGAGTCGAACCCTTTGAGATTTGCTTCCTGTGACGAATTTTTGTAGTCCTAAGCTGATGTGGCCTTCTCTGATTGGCCAAAAACTAATTTTTGAGATGTTAGGGCTTACGTGTCGTGCTATGGTTGACTGGATGACACATCTCTTTGGTTTGATGGCTCTGATTTCTCCTAGACTAATCTAAAGGCTAGAATTAATCCTAGACATCTATATACACATAGCCAAACCTAGACCCTAACCTCATAACCCTAAGACTATGGTGTCGTCATGTTGTTCGTCTACAAGCTAGCCTAGCCTCCTTCATCTTCTCCTAACTAGAAAAATGAATCCAAACTAGTAATCGATTAGAAGAACTTCAAATCAAATGTCAACATCAAAGGATAGTTTTTCAAATTTAGAAATCAGATCCCAAAATACAAGATCCGTCCTTTTTCTGTAAGTTTAGTTATTATTTAGATTTAAACATCTAATAGAAATCATGACTGTAATAATCGGAACTAGAACGATGCCTAATTATGATTCGTGCCTATCCTTTTGTCTAATCTAAATTGCTTATGCCTATGAGACTATTGTGATTGATGTGATGGCACCTATCATGACTATAAGACTGTTGGACTGACATAATAGAACCTATCATGCCTATGAGACTATTGGATTGACATAAATGAACTTATCAGGCCTGTGAGACTGTTGTGATTGATAGGATGGAACTTTTCATGTTGTACAACCTATGCCTATGAGACTATTGTGATTTATCAAATGGGACTTATCATGTTGTACATTAAATTAGTAATTATCTTAAGTCCAATTCTATCTAATCTTTATACCTATGGTGTGAATTGCTTAGCTTGTCTACACATAGTGTTAATGTACAACATTGAAACATGATTCTTGAATTTGGTACATCTTTACACGCCTATTTTGCCGTATGTCAATTCTTGCTTCTTCTCTATTTTTCCCCTTTTTACTTGCTTTTGTGAATACTAAGTTCATTCGGGACTGAGATTGAATCTCGTTGTACGTACGATTATAACCGAGGAAAATTGGGTATAATTTAATTTAGTAAATTTTGGGCATAGCTTGGGAATGTGGCATAAAATTGTATTTACTAGACTTGTGGAAAATTTGACACATAAATTTGGACACATATGACAAATATGTAAATTGGCTAAAGATGAACATGCCTAACCCGAGGTTAGATTGAATTGCGGTGTAAGACTGCCCTGAACCGCCCGGCACATCCAGCTACCGCAACAATATAAATCTAATGTGAGAGGTTAGCGCATTAAGCTCAAAAACTCGAGGTTAGATTGAGTTGCGGTGTAAGACTGCCCGGAACCGCTCGGCATGTCCAGCGACCATAACAATATAGATCTAATGTGAGAGGTTGGTGCTTTAATGAATTAATTAAAGCTAATGAACAGACAGACTAAGAATGGTAGGGTTATGTTAATTAAAGCAACACTTAACCAATACAACACGTTAGTTAAAAGAATGGGTGGGGTTAGGTAAATTTGAGAGCACTTAACCGTTATAACATATTGATTAGGAAACCCTAGTAACGGGGAACCATTTCAGCAGTAACCCACATAGATGTATCACGGTACCCTAAACTAGGTAGGGTGGGGCATGATTACTCGGCTGATTATAAGCGGTCAAAATAGCGACGGGTGGTGCAGCAGTGTAGGTTCCGGAGGAGTATGGGTGTGCACGTACTTCGGAGCGTATAAAGCAGACACTGGGCATCAGTAGTATACACTGTGCATTTAGAATTTGTGTCGGGTTGCCACCATAGGAATTGATACACCCTATGGTGGGACCAGCACAGATATCTACAATCAAGCAGGTCCGAATGACACAAGTAATAAATACATGCGAGTAGAAGCTGATCGGTAAAGGGATCACTTTGTTATGAACACATGATGGTAGTTGAAACATTCGTAGTAGGTGCAAAGAAATGGAAATGAGTGCAACGGTATATTCAGTTTATCTTGTCTTATCTTATGTTATCTTATTTCTATGGTATTGTCCTATATTCTGTTTTACTCACGTCATGATTCTTTTACCTGTTTACATGCTGAATAATCACTGGACTTACCAGACTTATGTCTGACCTATTTTCTTTCGCCTTCTTTTCTTCCGTCCCCCCCCCCCACCTCCTCCCCTCAGGTCCGCAGGGAGGGAATACTTCAGCTTAGTGCAGACCTTTTCCAATTTGAAGAAAGTAGATGTACTGCTTGGATTCTCTCTTCTTGGGCTATGGCTGTGGTTACACTTTTATTGGGGATTTATGCTGCTTTACTACTGTTTTATGCTTCTTTATGTACTTGGAGTTTTAAATCAAGGCAGATGTTTCATTTTAATAATTTAGAAATTGGGTTTTGAGACAATGCTTGTAATGTTTTGGCTGAACCACGCTATTTATGAAATGATTTCAGTTTTCCTCTGTTTATATGTCTATCTTGTAAATTATCTGTGTCTTTTACCTAAAATTCTTCACTGAAGTTAATGCATTCCCTTTGTGAGTGACCTTAACAAAGGTAGGGTGTTCCAGTATTCGTTTTAATTGTACTCCATGAATGAAATGAAAAGCTATGAAGTGGATGTAGGCTCGTTAATGCCGAACCACTATAAATCTCGTGTGTTTGATTGTTTTTCTATGTTTTTAGATTCTATTCTTCATTATTCTCTACAAATCCTAGACAGTTGGGTGTTAATGTCGTTTTTTGTTCTAACAGCTACCAATATTGAATTGGTAGAATTTGGTAGGTAAAGGTTAATAGAGAAAGATTTTTGCCTCCACTTATTGATATTGGTAGGTAAAAGAATCAATGGACCCGACTACGTTATGACTCAAATGATGAGACATTAGCTGAAGTATTTGATGATGTGTTATCTTACATGGCTGCCAACATGGCTGATGATTTGTCGTCCTACATGGTTGCAGACATGGTTGTCGTAGTAATATACACATGACATATATTAATGCAGACACTTGGAATTTAATGGTTGGTTCATGTGTCAAACAATAATTTGTCCATGTGTCATCATTTGATTAGTGCATATCACATCATTTTTAAGCCATGTGGCATTATTTACTACAAATAAATATTTACAAGAATCGAATATTTCCACAGAATTAAATTTTTAAACAAATAACGATTATTTATTCAAATAAATATTTATTACACTTTCGAATAGTACACATACTATTTTCTCACTATTACACAATCACTTATGCATACACTTCCTCGCTACATTTCACTCGTATACTATGGCTCCTTACTACATACTCATTCACTCATATACATGTACATAGTCAATTACTCAAATACTTCTTGTAGCACAGTTGAAATAGCACAGTTTGGAGCAAGAAATCGGTGCTCTTGCATTATCTACAGTTGATGAAGAGTCAAACTCGGTTTAGCCAAATGGTAACATTGCCGAAATTTTTAATGCACTTTGTCTGAAAGACGGTGGAATTTTTACGAGGTCCCTTATATACATATTAAAGTGAAGGCTGAATGGAGACCCACTATGGATGGCTTGTTTTACTTTTGGGAAACAAAAATATTTCTCCTCTTATTTCAGTAAAAGCCGATATAGTACTGCATCACTTCAGGTCCGCCAAAATTTTAAGTCAATATAGTACTGCATCATTTCAGTATAAGCTGATATAGTACTGCAATGCAACAATTAGACCCCAAAAATAATATTAAGTCAATATAATCAGTATAAAGCATGAATATGTACTACATCACTTCAGGTCCCTCAATTTTTTTTTGTATAAAACACGATTTTACCTTAGATTATGCCATGTTTTATTACTTCAGCTCTCTGTGTATTATTGCTCCACTAGATAAGATTTCATCTTGTTGTAGCCACCACAAATTTGCCAAATAAATAATTCCCAAATCCACAACAACTAAAATTGATAAACATACATTTTTGGTAGTTTAATGATTAACAAGTTATGAATAACTTATAATTGGTGTTATTTGTTGTATAAAACCATCATGTTTTATAAGTATCAATTATCCTATACATGCTTTATTATAATTCACTTAGATTTAACAAATAATAATAGTTAATATATTTTAGGAACATTTAACTAAAACATTACATTTCATAAATATATTATATAGTCTTCGTAAAAATAAATACAAAAATTAAAATACACTGCTAAAAAAATATGGTGAACCCGGGGTGCGTAGCATGCGTTCGCACGGCAGATGATAAAATTTGCGGAAAACAATAAATAAATATCCTTCCATTTTCATGAGTTCTTTGTGTTATTCAACATGAGAGCTTAATTAATTCTAAATATGCACCATTAATCTTTGTAGGTTAAAAGGAAAACAATGATATGTTAATTTATAAACGGAAAAAAATGATATGTAAGTTCATAAAATGATAGTAAATACATAGAAAGCAATGAAATTTTGAACAACATGTAATATTTCAGTGACCGGCAATGATTAAGGGAATAAACTATGAATCAATAGAAGAAATACAAGTTTCATATGAGTAAAAGCCAATTCTCACCGCACTCACCCAATTCTTTCTCTACACATTCTCCAAATTTAATGCAATATCATTTCTCTATAGTTTGGAAAATGATTTGCAGTAGGAAAGTGATGAAATTCCTATTAGGAAAAGATGTTAGGAAGTTTCTTAAGTGGAAAAACAGTGGTTTAACTGAAAGAGGAAAAGCAATTGAAGATCTACTTGCGTCTCTCTTCAGTGAATTAAGAACATCAAATGGAGCAAAGAAATTACAGCAGAGAGTCTGTGTTCCAGCAGTTGCTCTATCTTTCAATTTGTTAGTTTCTGTTGGCATTATAATGATGAACAAACTGGTTCTTGGAAAAATGGAGTTCAATTATCCAATATTTCTTACATTCAAACACTATGGTTTGAGCTATATCATAATGGCAATTATGAACATATTTTCATCTATGTCTACATTACGTCCTGCTAAGTAACCTTTATATTCATCGCTTTTAGCTCTTGAGTTCCATTTTTTTGGGTGCATGGATTGCTTTAGCATGGATTATACCTAGTGCGACCAATAAAATATTATTGTCCAATCAACAGCAGCAAGAAAAAAAGGACTGCTTTAGTGTTAATGTGGAAAACAATTCAAAAGCATGATTCAAATTACATGATCTTTAAATACAATCCATCCCAAGCCAATGCATGAACGCTGGACTTTCAACCAGATCTGGTTTTTTTTGTACAATAAAATTTATTGTGAAAAATAATCATATAACTCTAATCATTGAAGATCCTACTTTTTCCCAATCTAAAAACACGTTATAAAAATCAAAATCAAATTCTAACCCTGACAATTTCAACTCCCAGATCTAAAAGTTAAAAGGACCAAATTAGCCCTACACACTTGAAAGTAAAATTTAGTTAAAATTTCTCACTAGTAATGAAGAAGAGAAGATTGCAGCGAAGACCATATGAGAAGAATGCGAGCTCTTATCAATTTAAAGGATTAATTTCTGAAATTTTGATTATTTATGCACCAAAAGTTGACTGTGTAGCTTGACTTGTATGACCAAATGAGAAGAAAGAGGTGGAGGGTAGGAAGTGCACCGATGAAATTAAATCAGGGATAGTGAGTTTGGGGAGGAGATGCGACGAAGTTTGGGTCATGAAATTGGGGAAGAGAAAATTAGCGTGGGTGAGGGAGTGGAGGGTAGGAAATGAAGCGGTTGTTGGAAAGTTAAAAGGGAACGAATGCAATTTCAGGAGATTAAAAAAATGGTGATTTACGAAATGTTGCTATTTTGAAATTATGAAGCATGCTTTGTTCCACGTCATCAATTAGAACTTGCTGCTTTTAAGTTTAATTAATTGATATATTATCGTGTGTATATATGTATATATATACCCCCATGATTATGTGTGTGAATAGAGGGATAATTAATAAAGATTCAGTGTAGATTTTTCAGAAGATTTACTGTATGTGAATATGTTATAGTAAACAGTATTATTAGGCAATAAATATTTACTTATCATATATAAGTCTTACAGTTTGTGATACTTATTAGGCAATAAATATTTACTTATCATATATAAGACTGGCAGTCTATGATACTTAAAAAAAGCCTTAACAAATACTTTGGCACAAAGGAAACATTTTGAATATTCCATTTCTTTGAATACTAAAAATTAAAACGACTGAAATCCACTTTTTTGCCCAAATTTGTTTTTTCATTAGGTGAATTCTATTCATACACCAACTGTTGCCTAACATACACCAAAAACATATAAAAAACAATCATACACCAAGTATTACTTTACATACACCATATCTATTACCAAATTGCCCTTGTTTTTTTTTGGAAAATTCTATTTCTACACCGAAAATCACTTAACATACACCATTATTTTTCTATAAAATTCTATTGCTAAATTACCCTTTTCTCAAAGTTGTTTTTTAATAACTTTTGCATATAAACAGACAAATTATTCTTAAACATATTGAAACTTGATGAAAACTAGATATATTAATGAAGATGTTATGAATAATTTAATCATGAAATCTAAATCTAAAATTTCAGTTAAGAGAACTTTCATAAATAATGGTCAAATTTAGAAGTGTTGATTTATTTTGTAACATTAGAGTAAATTTGTTGAAATTGATTTTTTTTTCAAAAAGTTTGCAAAAGCTACAATATTAGTACAAGAAATAAAGTTTATTTTTGTTAACTTTACTTAATTTGATGCAAAGAATTCTAAATTTAGATAATTATGTTTTAAGTTTGAAAGTCGAAAGAAAAAAAGACGAGAACATGGATACTTTAGTAAGAGAAACGGTGTACGTAAAGTAATATTTAGTATATAGTAGTTTATTATAAATATTGATATATATTTAGCAGTTTTTGGTGTATAAATAGCATTAGCCTTTTTTCTAAATGTAAAACACATTTAAACTAAAATTAAAAATTCCACTCACCAAATTGGGTGAAACTTGATAAAATAAACTTTAGTTTTTGTACTAATATTGTAGCTTTTAAAAAAAAAATCAAATATGTCTTAATTTTAATATAATTGCTCTGATTTTAGAAAGAAAATTAAACAATTTTTATGTTACAATAATTATTTTTGAATGTGTTCATAACTCAAATTTTAGGTTTCATGATGGAAAAATTAATTAACATAACACTACAAGAAAAACCGGGATTAGCAGCGGCAAAAAACGCTGCTAATCTGTCGCTAAACAGGCATTAGCGACGGATTTCCGACATAATGGCTCGGTCGGCAAAACCCTTGACGGTATCTGTGTCAGATTTTGTGACGGAATTTAGCATGAATTTTCTGGCAATTTACCGTCATTTAACTAATTTTATTACAAAAATAAATATTATTTATTGATTTACTTTTATTTTACTTTTTATTTATATACCGACGATTTATCGACGGATTATTAATTTAGTATAAAATATTATTTACAAAAGCTGTCGGTAAACCCTTACTAATTACCAAGGGATTAGCGACAAAAAAATTTAACAAAAAATCTGGCTCTTTTTTTTGTCAGTAAACCCTTACTATTCAGCAAAGAATTAGCGACGGAAATTAAATTGAAGTAAACTTAACCTCCCTTTTTTGTTGGTAATCCGCCGCTATTCCCCTTCTGATCTGCATATATATATATATATATATATATATATATATATATATATATATATATATATATATACATACGTATATCGAACTAACATCATTCAACTACGAAAACTGAAATAAATAACATATTAAAAAAACAACGATAAATTAGCCAACGATATTAATTTAGAACTAAAAAGAGCATTCATAATCACATAAAAAAAACCACAACATCCATAATCCTTCATCAATTAACACACCAAGCTGAATTATAAACAACAAAACTATTCAGTTGGTGCTAACATTATCCCAAATACAAACACATATCATCCATAACCATACTAAAACCACATAATGCCATATTTACACCAAAATAAGTCTAACATACATACCCAACCAGCTTACGAAGATGATGACGACGAAGTCATGAGAAATTCAAGATTTTATTAATTAACGTGTTTGCTTCCTCGTTGCCGTTACATTCCAAATTCTGTTTTTTTTCATCCTCCTGCACAAGTACCGACAAAATATAAATGCATTCATTTTTACATGAAAAAACAGAAGTCATCATAAAGACCGAGTTACTTGCAAAATATTCAGCAATTGTGTTAAAAAGTGTGCTAAAAAAATTAACGGACTAAATTGCAACTCAATAGTTCAAAACTGAGTTGCTTGCAAATTCTAAACTAAGTTACAACTCAGTTTTAAAACTGAGTTGTAAGCAACTCGATTTTAAAACCGAGTTGCATGCAACTCAGTTTTAAACTGAGTTGAGTTGCAGCTAAGTTTTAAAACTGAGTTACTTGCTGAGTTGCTTAACTGAGTTGCAAGCAACTCGGTTTTAAAACTCTACATATGAAAATTTGCACATATTAGTGGTATATTTATGAGTGCATATGAAAATAAACATGCAATCACTCATGATCTAAGTGCTTCTTCATCATCTTTCATGGTAGATTTGGTAATAAGTTTGCAAAACGTAGCATAAATGTAGAAAAGAAACAACAAATGCTCGGCTATAACCTGATCTTTCAGTTTTTTTTCCTTTTGTAGTCTGCGCTGATCACCTTGTTCAGGGGCCTGTTTCATAACATTGTTATGTTCAGTTTGAGTAGTCTACATGGTACAGTAGCTACAATCATTTACAATCAATATGTTCACTGTGTTATTAGATTAATTTGCAGAGTATGCATAGCGATTCAGATGCCATAATCATACCAGAGGCGGAAAAAAATATGATTGCCATTTAGAAAAATACGAGCTATGCTCATACCATATTCATACCAGGGTGTAAGAGTTATGTTCTTAGAATACTAATAAAACTAAACTATTCACCGACAAACACTTGATTGTCAAGGAATATATTTTCAAATATTATCAACTTATTGCTCTTTAAAAACATCATTGATGCCATATAAGAATCTATGCAGCGTTTGAGTTCAGAATTTAATTACCTACAGAAGTAAAATTGAGTCAAGAGATCACAAGAACATACCTTGTAAAGAGGATGATTATGATTTCATGGGGCCCTATCAGGAGCAAACTTTTCATACATGGTAATTCAAAAGACTTCTTATGCGCAAAATGCAACATGTTTTCAAATATTATCAACTTACTGCTCTTTAAAAACATTATTGGTGTCATATAACTATAAGAATCTATGCAGCGTTTGAGTTCAAAATTTAATTACTTGCAGAAGTAAAATCGAGTCAAGAGATCACAAGAACATACCTTGTGAATAAGACGATTATGATTTCATAGGCCCCTATCACGAGCAAACCTTTCATCATGGTAACTCAAAAGACATGTTATGCGCAAAATGCAACATAAGTTCAAATATTATCTACTTATTGCTCTTTAAAAGCATCATTGATGTCATATAACTATAAGAATCTATGCAATTTGAGTTTAAAATTTAATTACTTGCAGTAGTAAAATTGAGTCAACAGATCACAAGAACATACCTTATGAAGACGATGATTATGATTTCACAGGCCCCTATCAGGAGCAAACTTTTCATACATGGTAATTCATAAGACATGTTAGGCACAAAATAAAATAGTGTTAGTGAAGCATGTGGTACGTAACAAACCTATAAGTATTTAATTGAAGAAGAATCCCTAAGCCAAGCAGAAGCTGATCACAAAGACAACAAAGCCCATGAAATGGCGTTAATATACCAAAAGCAATCGGTCTACATCTGGTCCATTCAACCTATGCCAGTAAAGAAATCTCAAATGATGAATAAGATAACATGGCAAAGCAAGTCATTTTTCAAAAACAGTAGATGTTCTAGCATTTCAGATCAATTGGTACAAACTTGAACTTTAGCATGTTCCTCGCAACTCAACCGAACTATCACTCGAATTCATTCCTTATTCGGAAAAATCAACCCGCATCCACAACGGGGCAACAAACTGAAGTTATCGACAGGAAAACTAGCAGAAAGCAATCACAAACAAAACTTAAGTTATCGGCTCTCCTATTAAGCTCCGTAATACTCAACCAAACAAATAATACTTTTATACTTACCCCCTTCAGATCTTGGAACTTGTCCTTCTCGATTCGTCCCAATATTTCAGACTTAAATCGGAATTGGTACAACCCTTCGAGAGAGAAGCTGCGGGTGGCATTGAATTTGACGGAGAAGTCACCGGTAGTTGAGTCGAGGATGTATGCCATGGCGCCTATTGAAAGAACACATAGAAAACCAGCAGTAGACGTAGATGGCGATGGGATTATCACGGCGGAGACGACCGTGGTTTGAGATGTTTTGGAGCAGTTGAAATTAGATCTGAAATTAAATGTTTTGGGAGAGAAGAAATGACGTGTTTTGTATTTTGGAGATTATTGAATTTGGAACGAAATGTTTTGAGAGGGCTTAGGAGGGAAAATTTTCTGATTGGAGCCAAAATATTTGGATTGGAGCCAAAATTATCAAATTGGAGGGTCATTAGTTGTCGGTTGGAACCAACGTTTTTGTTTCTTGAAACCAAAAAAACTTACGCGTACAGCGTACAAAAGAAAATGGTTATTGAATGAAAGTAGTAACTGATAACGAAATGTAAATATTTTTTAGAGTTTGGATATTTTGTAATACTTCCTTAGAATATAAATGTTTTTTTTTTAATTTAAATTTACATTAAATAGTAGATACTAGTTACAATTTTACATTAAACTAGTATAACCGCATGACGGTGGGAAAACCGACTTTGTAATACATCTTGATTTATTTTCCATATAATGAAAAAAATACATTTCCATTTTGTTGTTTTTTATATATGGACATATTGAAAATTTCACCCAAATACCCTACCATTTGTTCATTCATAATTAATATTTATGACTAATTTGCGCATGTAATTCAAAAGTGATAAGAGAAAATAAGCATCATGATTTTGGCTTTAAAGGCAAGGCTACAAGGCTGCAATTAATGTGAAATAACTTTACATATGAAATGGATGTTTCTGAACAACTTCTTGCATGACATATATGGATATAAATAAGGTACACAATTACCATGTCTCATTAGGGAAAATGTTGAGATTTATAAAATTAACCAGATAGCTACTCCTGAGTTCCACCTATTTTCTTTGAAGTAATAACAAATTATGTAATCAAAATATATTTTTCCTATTACGAATAGATATCATTCTTAATAAAAACCCATGTAATAATTATTTAGTATCTTATCTTGTAGGCTAATTTTATTTGTATACTTAAAATTGCTAATCATACATCAAAAACTATAATAAATTAGTACACATCAAACATTACTTTACATACGCCTGTCTTTTACTAAATTATCATTTTTTCATCTTCTTTTTCTTCCTTCTTTCCAACCTTAAAAACACAATTATCCATAATTAGAAATTCGTTATACCAAATTGAATAAAATTTAATAAAAAAGGTTTTACTTCTTGCAATAATTTTTTAAATTTTTCAAAAATTTCTCAATTTTAATAGAATTGCTTAAATTTTAGAAGAAAAATATCAATATATTTAAATTACAACGATTATTTTTAATGTTGCCTTAATTGAAATTTCAAGTTTCATGATAAAATAATTCATTAACCTTTGAACAAATATATATAATTCATATCAAATTTTATTGTTATTTTTTGTAGTTTGTTGTTCGCCAAGTCTAAATGGTTTATATTTCATGTAGTTGAAAGTCTATAATACTTGTATATCGACAATGTTGCAGTTACATTTTGTTATTTCATGTTGGTGCACAAAATTCAGTTACATTACATGCTTTGTTGTTTGAATACTTATTCATTTTATAGGGATTGCCTTTCAAATGACTTTCTATTACTCCATATATATGGTCGATAACGAGATCAATTTCTGGAAATAGATCCTCCCCAATATGGATTACAACTAGCAAGCAACTGCTTATTTTTACCTTAAAGATTAAATATAATAATTAATTGTGTCTATTAGATATTAAGTACTAAATATTTTCTTTTCATTAATAAATATTACTTACTAATCCATAACTCTTAATTATTAATCATTAATTATTGTTACTTTTCACTTATCCGATAGTAATTTTCAAATATTAAAAGTAATTATTTAAAACTAATCATTAATTAATTGATATTAGTAATTTAGTTGTAACCAATAAGTATTGAAAAGTATCCTTCCTTATTTTGTTATTACTTTCTGATTATTAATACTATGATAAATTAGATTTGAATATTATAGTAGTTGTTAAATATATGTCAGTCGCAATCGGTAGATTGAACTTTTTATAAATGGAAATAAATAAATATAAATCAACAACGGGTTATGAGACTTGAATGAAACTCGAACGATGGAGCCGAAAGTTTCACATGTTGGAGCCAAAATTTCACCTGTGGAGCCAATGTTTAAAAAAATTATAGTTTATCTTAGTCGGAATTTATAGAAAATTTTAAATTTTGAATATGAAGTATTATAGAATTTAAATTAAACTATTTAATGAATTTTTCAATATTTTAAAGTTTAGAAATTTTGTTACTTCATGTCAAACAATAATTGGTTTTATAAACTTTATGATTTATTTCAAATCAATTCAAGATTATTTCAAATTTTCGAAATATAAAAAATAATTATAACCTATAATTGTAAAATATAAGTATCAACTATAATTATCAACTGTAATATTAAATACAATTATTTAAAATTAATTATTGAATACTAAATATCATTTCAAAAGTATTAAATTATAATATTAATTATTAAATAATTATTATAATAAACTGATATTTTCATTATTTAGGGGAATAATTATAAAAGAACAATTTAAAATTTTGGGATTTAGCATAAAATATACTGGCATACTGACTGAGATTTGTGATGAAAGCAGAGGACTTAATTAAGAATTTAGTAATTACATTGGTTATGAACAAAGATTATTTTGTTAATTTTAAATAAGCAATGATTATAAGTTATTTATTATAGAACGTAAATTAATATTTATTATTACTTATAAATCATTAATTAGAACAAATTAGTTATTAATTATTGAACATGTTAATAATTATTAAAAAATAACCATAAAGTATATCTTAGAAAAATAATATAAACATCTCTTGCAAATCTGTTGGAATCTTGCTGCAAAATAGCTTCGATAAGTATTCGTCGGTATTCTGCCTGGATTTGCAGCGGAAAATAGCAGCAAAAATTTTCTGTTGGTAATTTGACGCAATTTGCAACGGCTTAGTGAGCGATGGTAGAAAACAACGGTAATATATAAAAGAAAAAAAGTTGAAAATTTAAAAAACTATCCCATGCAGTTCACATGGAAATCCGCCGCTAATTAGCGACGGAATTTTCCGCTGCTAAAAATCTGTCGCTAATCTCGGTTTTTCTTGTAGTGTAACTAGTTTGCATAAAATTTTATTACCTTTAATGTTGTATGATTAATATGATTGATTATATGCAAAAATTTATAAAAATCAAATATGAGAATATGGTATTTTAGTAATAATTTTTTAATAAAAAAAATAACGTGTATGTTAAGGGATTTTTGGTGTACGAATAGAATTTGTCTTTTTATTATTAATGCAATTTTATGTCGTCTTTGATTTTAATATCATATTCTGGAGGTGGCCAATCAAAAGAAACTACGTGGATTGAGGCCACAAAAGAGATCATGCGGATTGAGATTTGTACCGTTAGATTTGATTTAAAATAAGTTGTTAAATTTATAGGTAGAGAGGATGGTAGGGATTGCATTTCTACAATAAACTAAGGAAAATATGTTTTAGTAATTTCAGATGATGACATATTAGTGTGAAATTGTGAAACATTTAAGAAAATATAAAATTAAAACTTTTGTAGTCAATTGTTTGGAAAAAAAATAACAATGTATGATAAGTTATAAACGAATGTTTATTTAATATTAATTACTTACAATTTAATTATTGTTTATCAATTCATTAACTGTTAATAATTCAAAATAGTGATTAATAATTAATAAAGAAATTATTTTACAAAAAACATTGGTAAGATATGTAAACGAAATTTTCAATTCAAAAAAATTGCTAGAATATTTTTTTTTTGACACATCATCACACAACTCAGCATTATGTTTAACAAAAGTTTAAAATGATATGAGAAAATTGTAGGGGCTAATCGCAAAAAAACTTACCCATATGTACATGTGTAGATAATACATTTTACCTACTCATAATTATTGGTAGATATTCATCCTTCAACAATTTTATAACATTGACAATATTTACCTACCAATAAATTTTACCATTAAATATTGGTAGATAAAGATTCTCTTTACCTAACCATATTTATTGGTAAGTAAAATATTGGTAGGTATAAGTCAAATTTGTCGTAGTGTAACCAGGCCACAATATAAACGAATGGAATATAAATGAATGCAGACATCTAAAGAGCTTAATTGAGAAGTTAATAAGGAAGAATAGGCTCTAGCAATACACGAAAAGCCCACAGAATACTCAGGCCTCCCAAGGGCAAGGAACATCTGCGGGATAGCCTAGACAAAGTGAGAGTGCTCTAGTTGCTGTTATTCCCAGACCAATCATCAACACGATTTCAAGAGGACCCCACCCAGCTGGACAAAGTTAGGGGGACATCGTGAAGTATATAAGAGAGATGAAGAGCCTTCCAAATGAAGTAGGACTCATGATCGTGAACAATGCCTTTCCCGCAAAAATGCCAAAGACTTCACGGGACGACGTTGTGTTCCGAGATAGGGGTTCAGACGGATTGTTAAAACCAAAAGTTGATCCTATAGTTATTATCATCGGTTTGGGTCCAGCTCTAGTTAGAAGAGTCTTGGTAGATAATGGGGCATCTATCAATGTTCTTTTCATTAATGCATTCAACAAGATGAATCTTTCTATGGATGACGTGAGAGCTTGCCAGAATAAGATCCATGGGTTCAAGGGGCAACCCACTCAACCGATTGGCGTCATCAACCTGCTCATCGAACTTAGACAAGGAAAATAGAAGGTTGCCAGGAAGCAAGGTTTTGTCATAGTCGATGAGCTTTTATCCTATAATGGCTTCCTCGGGAGACCAGCACTTGCCGCATTTAGGATTGCAATGGCTCCATGGTGCCTGATTATGAAATTCTCTACTGAAAATGGAGTCGGCATGATTAAAGGCGACCAAAAGGCAGCAATGGAATGCTATATGGCAGAGTTGGCTGAAGCTAGGAAGAAGGAAACAAACAAAAATGTGGAGGCTCCGCTCCACATTCATGACTCCCCTAATAGTAATTAGGGCGTGGCCCTTATACTAGCAAGCACATCGGAGCTTAGAAAGAAATGGACCCAAGGAAAGCCAGTATGGGGGAGAATAAAGTGGCACCAGCTAAAGCCACAATCTCTATCCTAGTGCATGACAAAGTCTTGAAAATAGGTTCTCAGTTGGGCCTAAATTTGCAGAAAGAATTAATCTTGTTTTTAAAAGAAAATTTAGATGTTTTCATTTGGACACAGTCTGACATGTGTGGAATTTCATGTGATGTAATAGTGCATAAGTTGAATGTTAATTCAAGTTTAACTTTAGTAAAGCAAAAAAGACGAGCTCAAGGACACGAAAGATCTATAGCATTAAAAGAAGAAGTGGATAGGTTATTCAAGAATAAATTCATACGATAATCCACATATCTTGATTGGGTTTCCAATCCGGTCCTTGTTAAAAATTCCAACGGCGAATGGAGGGTGTGCATAGACTACTCAGAACTCAATAGGGCGTGTCCCAAAGAAAGTTTCCCATTGCCCGGAATTGATCAATTTGTTGATGCAACAGCAGGGTACGAACTATTATCTTTCATGGACGTATACTCCGGATACAATCAGATTATGATGCATAAGCCGGATGAGGAAAACACAAGTTCCATAACAGATAGAGGCCTGTATTGCTACAAAGTCATGCCATTTGGACTGAAAAATGCAGGAGCAGCATACCAGCGCCTTGTGAACTCCATGTTTAAATTCCAGGTTGGGAATACAATGGAAGTCTATGTGGATGATATGCTGGTGAAATCAAAGAAAGTCGAGGACCATCTTGAAAACTTGGCTTTAAGGTTTCATATCCTCGGAAAGTATGGGATGAACCTAAATCCGCTTAAATGCTTATTTAGAGTTACATCAGGAAAGTTTCTTGGATTCATAGTCAATGCCAGAGGCATTGAAGCAAATTCTTCTCAAGTCACAGCCTTACGGGAGATGCGCGCTCCAAGGACGAAGAAAGAGCTTCAAAGCCTAAATGGGAAAGTAGCTGCGCTTAACTGATTCATTTCAAAGGCCACAGATCGGTGCATTCCACTCTTCGATGCTTTGAAGAAAGGAAGGAAAAATTTCCAGTGGACTCCTAAATACCAAACAGCCTTCGAAGAGTTGATCAAGCGCATGGAATCACCACCGATGTTGTCGAAAACGAAAGACGGAGAGGAACTGTTCCTATATCTGGTTGTCTCTATCATGCATTAAGTACTGCACTTGTCCGGGAAGATGCCAAGGTTCAGTGGCCAGTTTACTATATCTGTAAAAGGCTTGATGGGGTAGAATTAAACTATCTTAAGTTGGAGAAGTTTGCGTATTGTCTTCTTATTGCTTCAAAGAAGCTAAGACCGTACTTCCAAGCCCATCCTATAAAGGTTCTCACCAATCAACTACCAAGATAATTCCTTTTCCACCTAGAAACTTCAGGGAGATTATTGAAGTGGAACATAGAGCTCAGCCAATATGACATCACTTATCATCCTCGAAAAGCTATTAATAGGTAGGCCTTAGCAGATTTTATCGCTTAGTTCATGAATAGGGGGAAGGAACAGAAGAACCAGTAGAGGCGGTGGCCAATTGGAAGTTATTCATTGATGGATCTAGGAATGATTACTTCTCAGGGGCAGGAATAGTCCTGGAAACTCCTGAAGGCCATTCCTTATTCTACGCCCTAAGGTTGGAATTCCCATCAACAAATAATAAAGCTGAACATGAAGCATTAATCATCGGGCAAAATAATTGAATCAAAAAACCTTGCAAATCCTCAGTGACTCCCAGTTGGTAGTATGTCAAGTTAGAAAGGAATTCCATATCAAACTCGGAAACCTTCCTGCTTTTCTTACCAAAGCTTTGGAATTTCTCAACGATCTTGACTACTACACTATATCTCATATTCCTAGGGAAGAAAATTCAAAGGTAGATTCTCTCGCCAAGTATGCCAGTTCCTCAGATGCACAGTTGCTAGGTTTGATTCCCATCGAAGTCCTTTCAACTCCAGCCATGAAGAAGTAGATGTTGACTGGATTATGGAGAATGTTGAAGAACCTGTGTTTTGGATGACTCCAATCAAGGGATATATCCCCAACAGAACACTTCCGGAGGAACCAAAAAAGCAACGAAAAGTATTGCGCAAAGCCCCATTGTACCTTATCCAGGATAGAAGGTTATATAGGCGAGGTTTCTCCATGCCACTGTTGTGATGTGTAACCAAAGAGGAGTCCAAAGCAATCTTGACAGAATTACATGGGAGAATGCGAAGGTCACACAGGTAGTCAAACACTGGCCAAGAAAATTCTGCGATATGGCTACTTTTGGTTCGATGTGAACCTGGATGCAATGGCCTATGCTAAGAAGTGTGATAAATGTCAAAGATTTTCAAAAATTCCAAGAGCTCCTCCGACAGAAATAACTCAAATGGTCAGCTCATGGCCTTTTGCTGTCTAGGGCCGGAGCATTGCCTACAGCTAAATCAAGTATGAAATATACAATCGTTGTTGTTGACTATTTCACTAAATGGGCCGAAGCTGAGCCATTAGCCACTATTACCTCAAAAAAGGTGATCAACTTTGTCCTGAAAAACATCATCTGTAAATTCGGGATACTGCAGAAAATAATCACCGACAACGGAACTCAGTTTGAAAGCAGCGAATTCCTATATTTCTGTGCTAAATGCAAGATTAAGAAGAGTTTTGCAGTTGTTGCTCATCCGCAGGCCAGTAGGAAAGTTGAGATAATCAACAAAATTTTGAAGTCAACTATTAAGGATCGTCTTGAGAAAGCTAAAGGTAGTGTTTACAAACAAATTATACAATTGTAAACAACTGTAAAATTCGTTCGGTTTTCCTAAACAACAAGGATTGTTGTAGAGGGTGTCGAACTCTGGGACCAAAAATATTTTAATTAATAAATCGAATCAAGTTTTTCCAAGTTTTGATTGATTGAAAACACAGGAAATAACATCAATTAAATAAAGAAGAGGGATTTATCTAATAAGAGAAAGCAATTAGGGGATAATGACATAGATTAGATTCACACTCATCAATAGCCAACAAATAAATATAGATCTAATTCATGTTTCTGTCACAAACACGAATCAACGATAAATAGATTCTTAGAAACAAATAAGTAAATAATGACAAGCATAGCCTATGCAGGAGCTGAGCTCTTAAATAACCATAGACTATCAGGACAGATTCACAAATTAATTTCTAAAAACCTAAAACTAGATCTAAATCTGATAATTGTTAGATCGAACACGAATATACCCTGTGAAGGAGCATAGCTCTTAAACGACACAGAATATGAAGGTTCAGATCTAACCCTTGATTCAGCTCTAGATCTACATATATAAAGTCCTCATTTATTGGCTATGTGATTCATGTTGAATCATATCTATTAGCGTCATCACCCCCTAATCAAAGGGGATTAGCTAGACATAGCTAATGAAGAGGAAAAACAGAAATTAAATAACATGAACATAAATAAAACTAAAACTAAATAGAACAGAGGAAGAAAAGTTTTATTCCAAGTGAAAGATTACAGAATAAAACTAAGTGTATCTTACAATGAATGAGATAGAGTGTATTTATAGCTGATATGACAAAGGCTACTTGGCAAATTCCATAATGTGGGACTAAAGAATTAGCCCAAATAACACATAAGCTAGTGTGAATGGGGTTGTAGAGTAAGAGGCCATGTAAGTGAGCCAGTGTGAACGCGTGCAGTGCATGAATGAGAAGCCTTGCAAAGGAGCTAATGTGAACGCTACATGAGTGAAATGGTCTGCAATTGAGCCAATGTGAACACAATATGAGTCTTTAGTGAGCCAAATCTACACAACTGAACTCTATTTGCAAACGTTCTTCAAGCTTTAAACTCTTCAAGCTTTAGTAATTTTAACTTCACTCTTTTTCAGCAAATTCTTCATGCTTTATTCATCAAATGCTCTAAACCATGATTCTTGTCAACTGTAACAACCCGTATTTTCAATAACCTGTTATAACATAAATCGAGGCAGAATTTAATTCAAAAATCTGAATCAAGGGAAATGGGCTATGCCATTGCGTTCGTCTCGGAAAAATACGCGAAATAGAGTCCGAGTTTTCGAAAATCGGAGTCCGTATGACCCGATTAAGGCCCAACGAAGTTTTCAGAAAATTTCTAAGTAAAAACAGATTTCAAATTCAAACTTGAATTTGAAAATTTGGGCCAGTTTGGGCCAGGCAGGAGAATTCCCGCCAGAGCACCCAAGTCGACAGCCCTGTCGACTTGGGAGTCGACTTGGTTGGACCCAAGTCGACAGCCCTGTCGACTTGGCTGTCGACTTGGTCCAGCCGGGCTGTTTAGCCTGGTGCACCATTTTGAGAATGTGTTGAGCTTGGGGCCAGATTCGGTTTTAAGGGCTAAGATTGCAACTAGGGTTTAATCCTATGGCCTAAAACACTTGCCTAATCTATAAATAAGACCCTAACCTAGCCCTAAATCATCATTATTCATTCTAGCAACTAAACTATGGCAAAATCAATCCTCTCATGGCCTCCACTCTCTTCATAAAATTCCTAAACAAATTTTTATGAGATTTTCCATGCATACAAGTGTATTTAGACTTGTATGATCATCATTAGCTTGCATTCAAGTCAAGTCTCTATATTGGCACCATAAAGAAAGAGTTTTGATCAATTTTGCTTGCATTTTTGGGGTTTTATTGGTTGCATAAGGGTCTTCTTACATTTGCTATACTCATTTGAGTCCGCATAAGCATTGTAAGCCCTATTCTACTTTCATACTTAAACTCTAAAGTTAAATGTATGATATGCAAGTTTTCTATGATGTAATATGCAAGTTTATCATGTTATGCATGTTTTCTATGATTTAATATGCAAGTTTATCATGTTATGCATGTTTTCTATGATGTAATATGCAAGTTTATCATGTTATGCATGTTTTCTATGATGTAATATGCAAGTTTATCATGTTATGCAAGTATGTTATGATGTGATATGCAAGTTCATCATGTTATGTTATGCAAGTTTGATATGCAAGTTGTCATATGATATGCAAGTTGTGTTATGCAAGTTTGGGTTGGACATTTTGTTCATGCTATCATGTTATGCAAGCTTATCTTGGGTTTATAAACGTAAAGCTTCAAGCTTTATGCCAAAGGTTGCATTTTGGCAACATGTAAGTTATCATATCTCTTATGATAACTTGCATGTGAGGCTAAATGCGAACTTATGGCCATCTCTACATGTCATTTAGCACCATGTATCACCAGTATGCCATGTTTGGTTTTATGCATGCTTTTGGGGCCTAAAAATGTAATATGCAAGTATATGAACACTATGTACATATCATTTGCCACCATGTTGAACTTGTGGCTTCAACACCTTTTATGTCATGATTATGCCAAGTTCCCTCTTTCTATCCTTTATGCGCTATTGCGATATGTAAGCGATGGGATTGCGTTTGGGGTTGGGTAAAAGTAAAAGACATAAAAACATAAGCTTGGGAATTTACCTATTAAGTTAGGTCTACCCATTGGGAATTTACCTATTAAGTTAGGTCTACCCAATTGCTTGAAAATTTGTAACATGTTTTGGAAACATGATGGACATGACACTTAGAAAAGATAAGTGTGGCCAACTCGAGGTTGGGTTGAGTTTGTAGCGTAAACCTACCCGGAACCGACCGGCTTAACTAGTTGCTACAAACAATAGGACCCAATGTGAGAAGTTGGTCATGTTGTACCTTGGACCCGAGGTTAGACCAAGTTGTGGTGTAAAGCTACCCGGACCCGCCCGGCTTAACTAGTAACCGCAACAAAGTCTAATGTGAGAGGTTAAGGCGCATTAAATTAATTAATGCCTCATGATTAGGGTTAAGTCATGGTCCACTTAGTACTTAACCAATTTGGACTCGGTAGATTAATCGGGGTTAAGTCGTGAACTCATCGTTACACTTAACCAAGTTAATCCATGATTAGTAAGGGGGTTAACCGTACTTAACCCACTAGAAAAATCCTAGCAATGGGGGCCCACTCCAGCAGTAATCCCAAGTTAGTATCATCATGACCCTAGGGACTAGGCTAGGGTGGGGGCACGATTACTGGGCTGGAGGTAAGCGACCAAAAGCGACGGCAGAGGGTACGCCGGTGTAGTTCCGGGCGGACCATGGTCGTGCACATAGTCCGAAGCCGGGGAAAGCATGCACGGGTACCAGTAGATCGAGACTGTGCACTCATGTTTATGGTGTCCAGGGGTTGCCACCCTAGGGATTGATACACCCGACGGGAGACCCTGCACAGTTTGACTACAATCATGTTTGGGTCGTATTGACACCAACACGTGACGAGTTAGGCTTAGGGAGTCGATCGACTAGACCGTTTGGTTGGACCTTGTATTAGGGTCACTTCATGTTATTGGGCCAAAGCTTGGGCCAAGGGATCAATACTTGTTTATTCAAGTCATGTTAGTTTGCTAGTACACCTGTGGTGCAAAACCTTAATCCTGATTATGCGATGACACCTTTATCTACCTTGTTAGTTAATCATCATGCTAGTATGTTGTTATCCTTATGATCATACCTGCTTCTCATGCCAGTTAACTTTATCAGTTTACATTGATTGTAGTAGGGCTTACTCAGTCTTTTTGACTGACCTGTTTTCTTTCGCCTCTTTTCTTCCGTTCCCCCCCCCCCAGGTTCTCAGGGAGGGAATACTGGAGCTTAGCTGGATTTCAGACTGCTTGCTTGTGGAATTTAGCTCATGTACGGTTTGACATGAAGCTAGCTGTGGCTATCACTTCTTTGGGGATTAGTATTTATGTATTTCAGTTTTCAGTTGATGTTGTTTTATCTAGACTGGTTTATTTGGGAAGTTGATATTATGATGTAACAGACTTGTTTTGAAATGGTTTAAAATCTTCCGCTGTTTTATCTATGTTATTTACTCTGTTTACGCATATACATATGTTCTTGTTCTGCCTTGATATATCATTATGCATGTTTACCTGATTCAAACGCCCCTCCAAGGTCAGAGTGCTTGCAAGAGTCACCCTGGCGGAGGCGGGGTGTTACAATTTGGTATCAGAGCATATGGTTTACGAGAAGGAACAAAAAGGTTTTTAAAACTTTTGGAAAACTATTTTTAAAACTAAGTATAAAGTATTTTCCAAAGAAAAGTCTAGTTTATTTTAAAGGCTATTCCCCAAAAAGCCATTGGCAAAATTCCTTCGTCTTTTTCGCTATTCTGAATCTGTCTTTTTCTTCGTTTTCAGCATGGCCGATAACTTTGCTATTCCGGAGGGAGTGCACGTACCTGTTTAGTATAGGAGACTTTTGGAGGCTAGGGCGACCGAAGCCGGCCCCGCAGATGTTCCTCCTCCTCCTCCTCCAGTAGTTAATATTCCTCCTCCTGTCGCTAATGTTCCTCCTCCTCCTGTCGCTGAGGTTCCTCTTCCTCCTCCCCCTCAGCATCCTCAAGCTGACTTCGCAAAGACTTGCAAAGATTTCAAAGCAATGGGTGGCAAGAACTTTCAAGGCACTGAGACTTTTGTAGAGGCCAGAAATTGGTTGAAAGAGACCGAGGATTTGTTTGCTATCTTTGGGTTAGACGATCAGAGGAAGCTCTTGTTGGCGGTTTGGCTTATGAAGGATGAAGCCGCTTATTGGTGGGAAGTCACCAATGGTACTAGGCCTGTTGAGACTTGGGCCGATTTCAGGGCAAGGTTCATGCTTAAGTTTCTATCTTCTGCTGAGGAGAATCTGCAAATGGAGAGGTTCATAACTTTGAGACAAGGAGATATGTCTGTCAAAGAATATGTGAACAAGTTCAATCAGTTAGCTCGTTTTGGCTTTGATATGGTGAATACTTCTCAGAAGAAGGCTCTTCGTTTTGCTAGAGGATTGAATGAGCCGTTGCAGGGATTGGCTATGTCGCATATTCTCCATGGGGCCACGTTTGAGAGTTTGGTTGATATGGCGTTACTTCAGGGAGATGTCAAGAAAGAGGTCAAGATGAATGATACTCAAGCCAAGAATACTGATTCCCAGGGGAAAGGAAATCAGGGTAATCCAAGTGGTCAGAGCAGTCAAGGCAATCAGAACAAGAACAAGAGTCAAGGCAACAAGGGGAACAACAACAAGGGCAATAACAACAAGGGCAAGAACAACAAGGGGAAGTGCCATTATTGCGGTTCAGTTGGGCATCTTATCAAGGATTGTAAGAAGAGGAAAAGGAAGAATGGTGAATGCTTTTTCTGTGGTGAGACTGGACATTTCAGTAAGGATTGCCCGAGGAAGCAAGGGCAAGGCCAGGGTCAGACTCAGCGTGCTGGACCTTCAGGAGGGCAAGTTCATGCTCTCAGTACCGCTCCAGTTCCCGATCGAGGTAGTATTTCTGTTGAGAGCCTTGTATATATTTCTGATTTTCCAGTTCGTACCTTGTTTGATTCTGGTGCATCGCATAGCTTTATCTCATCTGATCTTGTTGATAGTTTGCACCTTAGTACTAGCTTGGTAGATGATCCCGTCTGTGTCTCAAATCCTATTGGGGGTTCCGCCCATCTGTCTATGATATGTGGGGATTTGAGGATCTCTATACTGAGTGTAGAGTTCTTGTGCAGTGCTTATGTTCTTGGTTTCAGGGGATACGGATTGATATTGGGCATGGATTGGCTGTCCAGATATGGAGCCATTCTTGATTGTGAGCATAGGGTTGTGAGGCTCGTGACTCGCCTCGGAAACACCCTAGAGATTTCTTGTGATCCGAGAGGTCCCGTCATGTTATGCTATCTTGAATCACTCGACTCGTCAATGGAAACTCTTCAGTCTATGAGAGTGGTTCGAGAGTATCCAGATGTTTTTGATGAAGTTAGGGGTTGCCCCCTAAGCGAGAGATTGATTTCCGCATTTATCTGGTGGATAATGTAAAGCCTGTTTCTTTGCCCGTTCGGCACATGGCTCCGCGTGAAAGGCGGGAGCTAAGCAAGCAAGTGAAAGAGTTGCTTGAGAAGAACTTCATTAGACGAAGTATATCTGAATGGGGAGCGCCTGTGGTATTTGCTACCAAGGCAGATGGTTCTCTCCGACTTTGTGTTGACTATCGAGAGTTGAATAAGCTGACTAAGAAGAACAGACACCCGTTACCGAGGATTGATGACCTCTTTGACCAGCTTGTCGGTGCTTCTGTTTTCTCTCAGCTTGATCTTGCTACGGGGTTCCATCAGCTCAGGGTAGCTGAAGATAGTATAGACAAGACTGCGTTCAGAACTCCAGATGGATTCTTCGAATGGCTTGTCATGCCGTTCGGCTTGACTAATGCACCCGCATATTTCGTGGACTTGATGAGTAGGGTGTTCAGGGAGTTCTTGAACAAGTTTGTCGTGGTCTTCGTAGATGATATTCTGATCTTCTCTAAGGATGAGGAAGAGCACGCAAGGCATCTCATGGAGGTGATGGATACGCTTAGAGCGCATCAGTTGAAGGCCAAGTTCTCCAAGTGTCACTTTTGGAGAAGGGAAGTTAGATTCCTTGGGCATATAGTATCTAAGCAAGGCTTAGCGGTGGATCCTGCTAAGGTAGTTGCAGTTCAGGATTGGAAGACTCCAAGGAATGCAACAGAAGTGAGAAGTTTTCTAGGTCTTGCGGGTTTTTACCGGAAGTTCATCAAGGACTTCGCGAAGATTTCTGCTCCCCTCACTAAATTGACGAAGAAGAATTTAGTTTTTGCTTGGAGCATAGAATGCGAGCTTGCTTTCCAGAAGCTCAAGAGAGCCCTCACGTCAGCACCGGTTCTAGCTTTGCCCGATGGAGGGAAGTTATTTACAGTATACACCAATGCATGTGGCACGGGGTTAGGAGCTGTTCTTATGCAAAAAGGAAGAGTGATATGCTTTGGCGGTAGACAACTCAAAGTGCATGAGAAGAATTATCCCACTCATGACTTAGAGTTGGCAGCAATAGTATATGCACTCAAGGCGTGGCGCCATTATCTTCTGGGAGAAAGATTTGAGCTTTATACCGATCACAAGTCATTGAAGTATCTCTTTTCTCAGAAGGATTTGAATCTGAGGCAACAAAGGTGGATGGAATTCTTGGCGTCCTATGATTTTGAGATAGCTTATACCCCTGGCAAGGGGAATGTGGTAGCAGATGCATTGAGTAGAAGAAGGTTGACCCTAAGTCCTCTATTCGTTGAGATGAAGAATTTAGAGTATATGGCAACCTTTGATTTCTCTTTGGCGGTTGAGTCGATGACCGGTTCTTTAGCATCTCTGGAACTCAGACCTACCCTTCTTGATCAAGTTGGGGCTTTGTAGAGAGAAGACCCTCAGATAGTTGAGATTATGGATAAGCTGATTCGAGGAGAGACGTCTAGTCATCTCGCTCGATATTCTATTGATGATAAGGGTTGGCTGAGGAGAGACGGAAGGTTATGTGTTCCCATGGTAGAAGATTTGGTAAGAAAGGTTCTTGAGGAAGCGCATCGCTCTAAGTTGACTATACATCCGGGCGGAGATAAGATGTATAAAGATATGAAACGCATTTTCTTTTGG
Source organism: Allium sativum (assembly GCA_030737875.1). Taxonomy (NCBI): domain Eukaryota; kingdom Viridiplantae; phylum Streptophyta; class Magnoliopsida; order Asparagales; family Amaryllidaceae; genus Allium; species Allium sativum. Next base: position 49,993,234 of record CM060918.1, read on the forward strand.
CCTGGGATGAAGAAGGATGTGGCAGAATTTGTCTCTAGATGTATCATTTGCCAGCAAGTTAAGGCCGAGTCGAAGAAGCCCGGTGGGCTATTGCATCCTCTAGACGTTCCACTTTGGAAGTGGGAGAGTATTTCCATGGATTTTATCGATGGGCTACCAAGGTCAAGGAAAGGGAATACGAGCATCTGGGTTATTGTGGACCGACTTACAAAGAGTGCTCATTTCATTCCGGTAAAGAGCAAGAGGACCGCATCTTGGCTAGCATCTGTATATCTTCGTGAGATTGTGAGACTACATGGAGTCCCTTCTAGTATTATCAGTGACCGTGACCCAATCTTTACAAGTCAATTCTGGAATAGCTTGCAAGAAGCCATGGGCATGAGGTTGAATCTAAGTTCGGCTTATCACCCCCAGACGGACGGTCAAACCGAAAGGGTGAATAGGGTACTCGAGGATCTGTTGAGGCTTTGTATTCTGGATTTTGGTGGTACTTGGGAAGACCATCTTCCTCTTGTTGAGTTTGCATATAATAACAGTTATCAGGCAAGCATAGGGATGGCACCATTCGAAGCTTTATATGGGAGGCCGTGCAAGTCGCCTACATGTTGGTGGGAGACTACGGATAAGCTTATACTTGGGCCTGACATGATCAGAGATACGTCCGAGAAGGTCGAGTTGATTCGGAGACGGATGAAAGCGGCTCAAGACCGACAGAAATCCTATGCTGATAAGCGAAGAACTGATCTGGAATTTGATGTTGGGGATATGGTTTTCGTGAAGGTTTCTCCTTTGCGGAATGTGGTCCGATTTGGAGCCGTTGGGAAGTTGGCATCGAGGTTTGTTGGACCATTCCTTATTATAGAGAGGATCGGGCAGATGGCTTATAGAGTGAAGTTGCCCGAGAAGCTTGCCGGAGTACACGATGTTTTTCATGTCTCGCATCTCCGGAAATATTTACATGAATCAGCAGAGGTTATTGAGCCAAGTGTTCTGAAAGATGTGGAAGTGGAGAAAGAGGCTACCTTGAGGAGAGCTCTGATTCGTATCTTGGGGACGGAGACCAAGAAGTTAAGGAATCGAGAGGTCAAGTTGGTAAAGGTTCAATGGGATGAAGCCGAAGAAGACGCAACTTAGGAAACCGAGGAGAAGATGTGTGGGCTTTATCCATTCCTTTTTGAGGGTACACTCTCAATCTCTTTTCTTTGATTAGCATATCTTCCTCTGTTTATCTAGTTTATCGTGTTAATCTTGTCATGAGAACCTTAGGTAGAAACCCTTTGGCTGAAACATGTGTTTGAAACATGTTATGCTTGATGGTTGCAAGTGGTTGCAAGTGTTTGCAAGTGGTTACTCGTGGATGCATTATACACGTTAGGCACTAGATCGGCTCACACACTCCTCATATTGCATATGCATGAGTGTTTATGCTTATTCATGGATGAAAATTTTTGTGTTATCACATGGATGTTGCATATGGATGTATGTTATGTGCACACATATAGATGTTATACATTATGTTAGGAATTGCATACGTATGGATTCATTTCACTAACATAATCTGCATTGATGATATTTGCATTAGATAGGTACATATACACACACCTTTGCATATGTTCATACAACATTTAGAATCTTGTAAGGACAATGATTGCTCGTGGATGATGTTTTGAGTAGATGGATGTTGGATGGTAGGATACGTTCTTCCTAACTTGAAGATTTCGGGGACGAAATCCTTTAAGGAGGGGAGAATGTAACAACCCGTATTTTCAATAACCTGTTATAACATAAATCGAGGCAGAATTTAATTCAAAAATCTGAATCAAGGGAAATGGGCTATGCCATTGCGTTCGTCTCGGAAAAATACGCGAAATAGAGTCCGAGTTTTCGAAAATCGGAGTCCGTATGACCCGATTAAGGCCCAACGAAGTTTTCAGAAAATTTCTAAGTAAAAACAGATTTCAAATTCAAACTTGAATTTGAAAATTTGGGCCAGTTTGGGCCAGGCGGGAGAATTCCCGCCAGAGCACCCAAGTCGACAGCCCTGTCGACTTGGGAGTCGACTTGGTTGGACCCAAGTCGACAGCCCTGTCGACTTGGCTGTCGACTTGGTCCAGCCGGGCTGTTTAGCCTGGTGCACCATTTTGAGAATGTTTGAGCTTGGGGGCCAGATTCGGTTTTAAGGGCTAAGATTGCAACTAGGGTTTAATCCTATGGCCTAAAACACTTGCCTAATCTATAAATAAGACCCTAACCTAGCCCTAAATCATCATTATTCATTCTAGCAACTAAACTATGACAAAATCAATCCTCTCATGGCCTCCACTCTCTTCATAAAATTCCTAAACAAATTTTTATGAGATTTTCCATGCATACAAGTGTTTTTAGACTTGTATGATCATCATTAGCTTGCATTCAAGTCAAGTCTCTATATTGGCACCATAAAGAAAGAGTTTTGATCAATTTTGCTTGCATTTTTGGGGTTTTATTGGTTGCATAAGGGTCTTCTTACATTTGCTATACTCATTTGAGTCCGCATAAGCATTGTAAGCCCTATTCTACTTTCATACTTAAACTCTAAAGTTAAATGTATGATATGCAAGTTTTCTATGATGTAATATGCAAGTTTATCATGTTATGCATGTTTTCTATGATGTAATATGCAAGTTTATCATGTTATGCATGTTTTCTATGATGTAATATGCAAGTTTATCATGTTATGCAAGTATGTTATGATGTGATATGCAAGTTCATCATGTTATGTTATGCAAGTTTGATATGCAAGTTGTCATATGATATGCAAGTTGTGTTATGCAAGTTTGGGTTGGACATTTTGTTCATTCTATCATGTTATGCAAGCTTATCTTGGGTTTATGAACATAAAGCTTCAAGCTTTATGCCAAAGGTTGCATTTTGGCAACATGTAAGTTATCATATCTCTTATGATAACTTGCATGTGAGGCTAAATGCGAACTTATGGCCATCTCTACATGTCATTTAGCACCATGTATCACCAATATGCCATGTTTGGTTTTATGCATGCTTTTGGGGCCTAAAAATGCAATATGCAAGTATATGAACACTATGTACATATCATATGCCACCATGTTGAACTTGTGGCTTCAACGCCTTTTATGTCATGATTATGCCAAGTTCCCTCTTTCTATCATTTATGCGCTATTGCGATATGTAAGCGATGGGATTGCGTTTGGGGTTGGGTAAAAGTAAAAGACATAAAAACATAAGCTTGGGAATTTACCTATTAAGTTAGGTCTACCCATTGGGAGTTTACCTATTAAGTTAGGTCTACCCAATTGCTTGAAAATTTGTAACATGTTTTGGAAACATGATGGACATGACACTTAGAAAAGATAAGTGTGGCCAACTCGAGGTTGGGTTGAGTTTGTAGCGTAAACCTACCCGGAACCGACCGGCTTAACTAGTTGCTACAAACAATAGGACCCAATGTGAGAAGTTGGTCATGTTGTACCTTGGACCCGAGGTTAGACCAAGTTGTGGTGTAAAGCTACCCAGACCCGCCCGGCTTAACTAGTAACCGCAACAAAGTCTAATGTGAGAGGTTAAGGCGCATTAAATTAATTAATGTCTCATGATTAGGGTTAAGTCATGGTCCACTTAGTACTTAACCAATTTGGACTCGGTAGATTAATCGGGGTTAAGTCGTGAACTCATCGTTACACTTAACCAAGTTAATCCATGATTAGTAAGGGGGTTAACCGTACTTAACCCACTAGAAAAATCCTAGCAATGGGGGCCCACTCCAGCAGTAATCCCAAGTTAGTATCATCATGACCCTAGGGACTAGGCTAGGGTGGGGGCACGATTACTGGGCTGGAGGTAAGCGACCAAAAGCGACGGCAGAGGGTACGCCGGTGTAGTTCCGGGCGGACCATGGTCGTGCACATAGTCCGAAGCCGGGAAAAGCATGCACGGGTACCAGTAGATCGAGACTGTGCACTCATGTTTATGGTGTCCAGGGGTTGCCACCCTAGGGATTGATACACCCGACGGGAGACCCTGCACAGTTTGACTACAATCATGTTTGGGCCGTATTGACACCAACACGTGACGAGTTAGGCTTAGGGAGCCGATCGACTAGACCGTTTGGTTGGACCTTGTATTAGGGTCACTTCATGTTATTGGGCCAAAGCTTGGGCCAAGGGATCAGTACTTGTTTATTCAAGTCATGTTAGTTTGCTAGTACACCTGTGGTGCAAAACCTTAATCCTGATTATGCGATGACACCTTTATCTACCTTGTTAGTTAATCATCATGCTAGTATGTTGTTATCCTTATGATCATACCTGCTTCTCATGCCAGTTAACTTTATCAGTTTACATTGATTGTAGTAGGGCTTACTCAGTCTTTTTGACTGACCTGTTTTCTTTCGCCTCTTTTCTTCCGTTCCCCCCCCCCCCAGGTTCTCAGGGAGGGAATACTGGAGCTTAGCTGGATTTCAGACTGCTTGCTTGTGGAATTTAGCTCATGTACGGTTTGACATGAAGCTAGCTGTGGCTATCACTTCTTTGCGGATTAGTATTTATGTATTTCAGTTTTCAGTTGATGTTGTTTTATCTAGACTGGTTTATTTGGGAAGTTGATATTATGATGTAACAGACTTGTTTTGAAATGGTTTAAAATCTTCCGTTGTTTTATCTATGTTATTTACTCTGTTTACGCATATACATATGTTCTTGTTCTGCCTTGATATATCATTATGCATGTTTACCTGATTCAAACGCCCCTCCAAGGTCAGAGTGCTTGCAAGAGTCACCCTGGCGGAGGCAGGGTGTTACATCAACAATCTGAAAACACAGCTATAAATACACAATATCAATTATTTAAAAGATAAAATAAGATAAATATGCGGATAAAATATACACATTTACGTGTATATCAAATACCCCCACACTTATCTTTTTATTCGTCCTCGAATAAACTAAACTAAGATATGTCACACTTTCGTAGGAAACACGATTGCATTTAGCGTATGCAACAAGCCGTTAAACCTCTGGGTGTCCCCAGTAGGACGAGTGTTGTCTCGTGAGGGTTTTCAGCGGATACTACCCAAAAAATTCAAAGCGTCTTATGTACGCAGATTAATCAAACAATATATTTAAGGTCTTTCTCATTCCAAGGATTTTACCTAACTTCAATAATAACGGTTTAGCCCCAAATTGTCCATCCCATAATTAGTGCAAAAATGAACAAAAATTTTCAAGCTGAATCGTAATTCCTTGATAATACTGTAATTGTTTTGAAGGTTAAGAGCGTGGTGTCAACCAAAGTTCTACACATCGACAGTGTGCACCCAATCATTTCTGTATTCTTTTTTTTTTCTTTTTTTAATAATTTTGCACCAATGTAACTGTAATGTATTGGATATGAGTTATGCATAGATGAAGGAAAATTTTTGTAAGTTCTAAAAATATTCTAGATAAGAGGGCAAGTGTATTAGTTGAATTTCAAGCTACAAAAGATAAAGTAATACTAAGGCACATATGGACATTTTGTTTCCTTTCATCTCCTCAACTACAATCCTTGCTTCTAAATACGGTATGATGGATGTGGATGGAATGGAAATGGATGCTTCATAGTCAGGAATGATGAAGACTATTTTATTCAGAGAGACTCTCTCTTTATTTCATTTTTTTTCTTTTTTTCTTCTTTTTTTCTTTTTCTTTTTTTTTCTTTTGCATGATGAATGATGAATGGAGATGGAATGATGACGTACATGATTTCATTTGATTCCTCCTCTACTACCAACACTTCATGAAAGGAAAGTTTTGTGCCCTAGTTACTCTACTTCTATAACCTTAATTCAACACACAAGTCTGGATTGATGTTATACAAAAAGCTGAAAGGAATGATAAGCAAAGTTTCGTAAGATAGATAACCCATATAAAATAAGATGTGGTATATGGTTATCCTACCTTAAAACAAGTACGGAGTGGGTGGTGTAATACTGGTATAAAAAGTGACATTTCCGAACCTTTGAAAATAAATCAGTACAAGGTTCTTAAGTATACCAATATAAGAAAAACTTGTCGAAACATGGATGTAATTCGACTAAAACTTGGGTTTGAATAATGTGGGGTATCAAAGAAGAACGCTACAATGAGTTATTTCTCCTTAATTGGGCCAAGTGGATTTTAGAACTTATGATTTTGAAAATTTGAGTGGAAAAGAAAATATTATGCATGAAAACGAACTCAGAAAATCCAACAAATGTAGGTGCATAATCATTTATATTTCTTGATTTTTTTTTTTTTTTGATTATTTTTACTTGCACATTCTAACACGTATAACAAGGGTTGACACGCTTACTCCAGAACACGACTAACGTCTGCACAGTCTCAAGCTAGCATCTTAAAAAGACACATTACGATTCAATGAATAAATAATGTTCATTCTCATCACCCAACAATTCAACTTATCAAACAAGAACCAAGGTGTTATTTATGAATTTTAATTTAATCCTTGTTCAATGAATGACCTACTTTATAAAATTTGATTGCTGATGTAATGTAAATTCCCCCCACACTTGAGTGTGACTGTGTCCTCACAGTCGTTAATCAGACATATCTTAGTGGAAGGGAAAAACAATTAAGAGAATATTTACATATGTACAAAAGAGGGTTAGTGCGTCTTACCGAATGTAATGTGGCTCATTGAGGACCATGAGCTCTTCCTCTTGGTTGGGTATTGGTTCCAAGTAAGGTTTAAGGCGTTGACCATTGACCTTATAGGACGATCCATCGGTTGGATTCTCAATTTCAACTGCACCATACGGAAAAACAGTCCGCACAGTGTAAGGTCATGTCCATCTAGATTTTAACTTACCCAGAAATAAATGCAGTTTTGATTCATACAACAGAACTTTTTGACTTGGCATGAAAGTTTTACGTAAAATTGATTTATCATGAAAAACTTTTGTTCTGTCCTTGTAAATTAGTTCATTTTCATAGGCATCATTTCGAATTTCATCAAGTTCATTAAGTTGAAGCTTCCTATGTTCACCTGCTTGCTCTAAATCAGGATTCAAAGTTTTTATTGCCCATAACGCCCTATGTTCTAGTTCAACTGGCAAGTGACATAGCTTACCAAAAATCAACCGATAAGGGGACATACCCAAGTTGGTTTTGAAAGCGGTGCGGTAAGCCCAAAGAGCGTCGGTTAACTTTTGGGACCAATCTTTACGATTTCGATTCACAGTTTTCTCAAGAATTTGTTTAATCTGCCTATTCGATACTTCAACTTGCCCACAAGTTTGAGGATGGTAAGGAGTAGATAACTTGTGGGTTATCGAATACTTTCTCATGAGAGCTTCAAAAGAACGATTACAAAAGTGTGTACCATAATCACTAATTATTGTGCGAGGTGTGCCAAACCTAGAAAAGATGTTTTCTTTCAAGAAGCGCACAACAACCTTGTTATTGTTTGTTTTGCATGGTACAGATTCGACCCATTTGGAAACATAATCAACAGCTAAGAGAATGTAAAGGTTTCCAAAAGAATTAGGGAAGGGTCCCATGAAGTCTATACCCCACACATCAAAAATTTCGACCTCTAGAATGGGGTTTAGGGGCATCATATTCCGTTTAGAAATTTTCCCCAAGAATTGACATCGATCACAAGTTTTGCAAAATTCGTACGCGTCTTTGAAAAGGTTGGGCCAGTAGAAACCCGATTGGAGAACCTTTTCGGCTGTCTTTTTGGGACCGAAGTGACCACCACAGGCTTCGTCATGACAGAAAGAGAGGACACTGTGAGTTTCAGTGTCGGGAACACACCTTCGAATGATTTGATCGGGATAATACTTGAAAAGATAGGGGTCGTCCCAATAAAAATGTTTCACTTGGGAAAAGAATTTGTGTTTATCCTTCTTAGACCAAAAAGAAGGGGTCTGCTTAGTGACTAAGTAGTTGACAATGTCAGCAAACCAAGGATCAGTGGATAGAGAAAACAGCTGTTCATCAGGGAAATTCTTGTTGATCGGAAGAGAAGAAGACAGGGCATTTGGAAGACGAGACAAGTGGTCCGCAATAACGTTGTCAGATCCTTTTTTATCCTTAATGGTAAGGTCAAATTCTTGAAGTAGAAGGTTCCAACGAATGAGACGAGCCTTAGCATCCTTTTTAGAGAAAAGATACCTAAGTGCGGAATGATCGGTATAAACCGTGATGTGTGAGCCAACTAGATAAGGCCTGAATTTTTCTAGAGCAAAAACAACTGCCAAAAGTTCTTTTTCAGTGGTCGTATAATTGATTTGGGCATCGTTCAAAGTCTTACTCGCATAGTAAATGACGTGAAGATTCTTATCGATACGTTGTCCTAGGACAGCGCCAACAGCGAAATTCGAGGCATCACACATGATTTCAAAAGGCAGCTTCCAATTAGGAGAGCAAATGATCGGGGCAGAGACAAGTTCATTTTTAAGACGCTCAAAAGATGAAATGCAATCAGAATCGAAGTCAAAAGGAACATCCTTACCAAGAAGATTGGTCAAAGGTCGAGTGATTTTGCCAAAATCTTTTATAAAGCGACGGTAAAAACCAGCATGACCTAAAAAGGATCGGATGTCCTTAACGGATTTGGGTATGGGAAGATTCGAGATAACTTCGATTTTGGCTTTGTCTACTTCAATTCCTTTGTTAGAGATGACATGTCCCAAAACAATGCCATGTTTAACCATGAAGTGACACTTTTCCCAATTAAGCGTTAAGTGTTTATCTTTGCAACGGTTAAGAACAAGATCCAGGTGATGTAAACACTCAGTGTAGGAATCCCCGAAGATGGAAAAATCATCCATGAACACTTCCAAAAATCGCTCGATCATATCAGAAAAATGCTAATCATGCACCTCTGAAAGGTTGCAGGTGCATTACAGAGATCAAAAGGCATACGTCGGTACGCAAATGTACCAAATGGACACGTGAAAGTGGTTTTCTCTTGGTCCTCAGGAGCGATAGGGATTTGATTATATCCCGAGTACCCGTCAAGGAAACAATAGCACTCGTGACCGGCTAGTCGTTCTAACATTTGATCAATAAATGGCAGAGGGAAATGATCCTTTCGTGTTACAGCGTTAAGTTTCCTATAGTCAATGAAAATACGCCAACCAGTCTGGGTGCGGGTTGGGATAAGCTCGTTAGCTTCATTTTAAACCACGGTAATCCCTGATTTCTTAGGTACAACATGAATCGGACTAACCCATTGACTATCGGAAATCGGGTAGATGATTCCATTGTCAAGGCATTTAAGGATTTCAGCCCGAACTGCTTCTTTCATGATGGGGTTTGGTCGACGTTGGGGATCACGAGTGGGTTTGGCATCATTTATAAGGTGGATTCGATGTTGGACAATCGAAGGACTAATCCCCTTAATATCAGCCATGGACCAACCAATTGCTTCCTTATTTTTCTTAAGCATGGGAAGGAGCAATTGTTCCTGCTCTAAAGTAAGGTCAGAAGCGATAATGACCGGAAAAGTTTCATTGTCTCCTAAGTAAGCGTACTTAAGATGACTGGGCAGCACTTTGAGGTCAGATTTTGGGGGCGACTCAACCGAAGAAATTGGTTAAGGGATAGACTCATTTGTGAGAGGCTCGACAGGAATCGAATCAGAGACATTTTCGGGAGTATCTTGAAACAAAGTTTCGTAATCTGATTCAATTTCGTTATTCAGATGGTCTAGCTCAGATTCATTATCGTGGACAGCATGGATTTTAGAAAACTGGTCCACATAAGAGTTAGGAGAGTTTTCAGTTCTGAAGATGTTTAGCTCGACAGTCATGTTACCGAAACAAAGTTTCATAGACCCGTTTCTACAGTTGATGAGAGAATTAGAGGTTGCTAAGAAGGGTCTTCCTAGAATCAAAGGGATCTGGTTTGCAGGATTGCTAACCTGTTGAGTTTCTAAGACAATGAAATCAACTGGACAGATAAATTCGCCAATTTTGATCACTACATCCTCGATTTCGCCCACAGGTTTATTAATTGAACGGTCAGCAAGCTGAAGGGTAACCTTGGTGGGTTTCAGTTCTCCTAGCCCTAATTGGCGATAGATGGAATATGGAAGCAAGTTAACACTAGCACCTAAGTCTAGCAGGCATCTATTGATTTTCTTGTCCCCAATAATACATGATATTTTGGGGCAGTCAGGATCTTTGTATTTCACTGGCATCGATTGGGACAAGACTTCACTTAGAGTTGCCGCTAGAAACACTTTCTTAGGTACATGTGTATGACGTTTTTGAGTGCACATATCTTTTAGAAATTTTGCGTATTGTGGAACTTGTTGTATAATATCTAAAAGAGGAATGTTCACTTTAACTTGCTTAAATATTTCAAGGATTTTTTCTAGCTGATCCATCTTTTTCCTAGGTTGGAGTCTATGAGGAAATGGAGCAGACAACTCAGTAGGTTGGGCTACTTGAATTTGAGGATGGTCCTTGTCAGAAATTGGCTCAATGTTTTGATCTGAGTTGGTCGAATTTTCGATAGGGTTTGGAAGATCGTCCGGTGAAGCATTTGGGTTGACCACATGGTTGTCAATCTTTTTGCCAGATCTAAGAGTCGTGACCGCATTCAAGTGACTAACGTTTGAATCTTGAATGATGTGAATTTGGTTGGAGTTAGGATTTTGACGGTTGGGGTTTGGAATGGGTTGACTCGGGAAAGTGCCTCTTTCCCGTTCGCTTACGGAAGTGGCTAACTGACTAATTTGCATTTCAAGTTTAGCAATCGATTGACTCGTGTTTTGCATGTGCGAAGTCAATAAATTTTTAAGATTGGTATTTGATTGGAGATTTTGAGTCATCGCTTTAGTCAATTCTTCGAGAGTTTTCTCCAGTGATGTCAATCGTTTAACGTCTTGGGGAACAAAAGATTGTTGCGCTTGGTTTTGAGAAGGTGGCGCAGGATGTTGGAATTGAGTTTGTTGAAAGGGAGGTTTCGAAGGATTATTCGAAAATGATTGAAAAGGAGGTCAAACTGCACTCAAATTTGCATTGTTTTGGGTCCAAGAGAAGTTAGGATGGTTTCTCCAACCCTGATTGTACGTTGGGGAGAATGGGTCATTCCTAGCTTTGTAAAATGCGTTGAGTTGTTCCAATGAATGTGAACATTGATCAGCTATGTGGTTAGGATCATTACATTTGTAACATGATGTCTGAGACGCTTGAGCTTGATTTATTTGCATTGACGAAAGGACATTATCGAATTTGGATATCATCGCGTCTATTTTTGCTTCTAAGGCTATTGATGATCCTACCGAATGAGCGTTAAATCGGGAATAAATCGATTTCTCGTTAGATCTTTCCCATTGAGCTGATTTTTCGGCCAAATTTTCGAGAAATTGCCGAGCAGCATTGTGATCTTGGGCTAGAAAATTTCCTTGGCACATTGATTCGAGCATGGTTCGAGAGTTATTTTCAATTCCATCGTATAAAATTTGACAAAGAGTCCATTTTTCGAAATTATGATGTGGACATTTGACTAGAAGCTCTTTAAATCTTTCAAAATATTTTGCAAAGGATTCACCCCCAAATTGACGAAAATTGACGATTTCATTTCGAATTTTGGATGTTTTTCCAGAGGGTAAAATTTCTTTAGAAAAATGTTTACAAATTCACCCCAAGTTCCAATCGTATTTGAAGGCAAGCTATACAACCATTTCTCAGCATAATCGGTAAGTGCAAATGGAATTAACCTAAGTTTGATTCCATCGTCACTTTATTGTTGAAATTTCATGGTTGCACAAACTTGTTCAAATTTGGTCAAGAAAATATACGGATCATCACATTCTAAATTGCCGAACTTTGGAAGAGTATTTATGTGATTCGAATGAATTTCAAAGGGGTTACCCGTTGGGGCGGGCAATATGATGCAAGAAGGAATAGAAACCCGATCGGGGAAGTATCTATCCATAAGAGATCGAGGGGGATTTTCTTCAGCCATGGTTAAAGGAATGTTTGTTCGAACTAAACGATTATCTGAAGGATCACGAGTCCAATGACGCATGCACTAGCGAGAAGAATAAGGGAAGACGAGAAAAAACAAATATGAGCGAATTTTTTTTTTTTTTACAAAACGAGAATTATTTTAAAAAAAAATTTAAAGAAAAAGAATTAGACACAAAAGAATTTTTTTTAAAATGAACCTAATGCAATTTACAATTTCTAGAATTATATAATGACGGTTTGATTTATTTCAACAAAAGACTTCTCAGCCAGTTAACGGACAGGAGTTATCGGTGCACCAGGAATCACCCTAGCAATACAGCCGAAGGTTTAAGTACCCTCAGAGGAACAACCGATATAATATTTACGAATCACCGTAATATTTATAAACAGTTATTACTCTACCGTAGTCTAGACACCGAGAAATAATCCGTTAGAACTAAACCAAATTGTCAAAATATAATGAAGTCCTTGGAAAATAAAAACAAAACTAAGATGAATGCAATATTTTTTTTCAGTCACAAAATGAACAGTATCAGAACAGTCACAGAACAGGAAATTGCAGAAATAAAAAAAACAAATTTTTTTTTTACAAGCAAGCCGATGCCCTGCAGAAGAGTTTTACAAGCAATGTCTATATTTTTTATTTGCAGCAGCGGTCCCTGTAAAGTTAGAAAATACTCACCTTGATCGGCGGTCCATCCAATGCAATTGAGTCGCGCTAGCGCGTTCACACCCCACTTGGTGTGCAACCGCTCCAACCCTAAATCGTTGTCGTTGTACCTGTTTTCGAAATTTTCCTCAAACTTTTTTTTTTTGGAGAGACAAAAGAAAGTGAATTAAAAAAAACTACTTTTTTATAAAGGGTTTGGAAAGAAAAAGAAAACTAAAACCAATTCAAAAGTACGCACCCAATAAAGCTAAGGAACCACTTTATATAGTCCACAAACCAAAAAAAGAAGCCCATAAAAAAATCAGTAGTGAAGCCAACAAGCTTTCAAAAGCCCAACCGCTAACCCTCTATTCCCAGATAAGACTACGGTCTTTTATTTTTTCTTCTGAAAACAGAAACTGAAATCGGAGGTTGAGCTTAGACCAAAAAAGGACAAAAAATAAATAAAGAGAGGCTTCTGAAATCAACAGCGAAGGGGGACGAAAGGGAGATGCGATTTCGGTCTGTGATTACCTGAGGGCTGGGGGTATTTCGTGGATCTGAGCGTGGGATTCGGGGATTTGCGGCGGTTCTAATTTGCAAGTTGGCAGTGGAGATTCAGTGGCCAAAGGATGGTAATTTGTTTGGATTTTGTGGTATGCGGATGGGGTCAGACGTGGTGTTTTGAAGTGGTAGCGGTAGGAAGGCAATGGTTCAACAGTGATGTAAGACGTTTGTCTGGTTTCGGCAAAGAAGAATGGTGGTTTCGCTCAACGAGGGGATGCTGTGGTGTGACTTTTGGTTCTGAGATGAATGGACAGAACTAAGTGGCGTTTTGGCTATTGTGGAAGTCTTGGAGTATTGAGACTGTTGTGGAAAATCGGGTATTGTTTGCGGTGGGGTATGTATGGTAGTGTTATGTTGATGGGGTAGTGACTGCTTGAACAGTTATGGTATGGAGTTGGCTGTAGAGATGGAGTTTGTTTGCACCGTGGAGAGTTTGAAGTGGTTGGCTGAGTTTGTCAATGGATAGTGCGTGAGGACAGACGAGTGCGGATATGTCTATGTGAAAGGAGGTTGATGAAAATGGCACTATTGCGAGATGAAGGGGGAATTTATTTGCAATTGCCGTGAGGTTATGAAGAAGATGCGGAAAGAGTGGGTAGGAGATTTTTGACTTGAATGGTGATGAACCTTAGTGGAACTTGTATACAGCAGTTTGAATGACAATGGTGAATAGCTTGGTTGTGGAGTTCAAGTTGCTGGTGAGTGGTGAAAGGTCTGAGCTTGGGTGGAGAGTTTTGTACGAGGTTGATTAAGGTGAATTGGTGAACTGGGGGGTGAAATATATATTGGTGCAGATGTGAAAGAGGGTTTTCGTGGTTTTGTTTGTGAAAGGTAGAGGATGCTATATGGTTTTGGTCAGAGAAGGTTTAACGGTGGTCAGGGGCTGAAATTTGGGTGTGGTGATGAGTTGGGTTGGTTTTGGGTGAATTGGTTAAGCAGATGGTATGAACGTGGGCGGTTCCGATGGTTGCTGGAAGCGGATTTGGTTTGTCTTCGAACTGGGTGGAGATGGTAGAATTGTGGAGTTAAAGATGATAGGTGAAAAAGCAGCGAGAAATCCAAGCAGAAGAGAGAAAGAAATCAAAGCAACAAAAACAGAAAGAGGTTTTTTTTTTAATTTGTGAGAATTGTTGAAAACGGGAAAGAAAACTGAAAACAAACAGAAAGAATATTTTTTTTCTCTTATTTGGTTGATTCGGTATCACAATTCAAATACCAAATCAGTTAACAAGATTTTTTTTCCTATCTAGCTAGAAAACAAAATAAAATAAAAATATTTTTGTGTTTTTTGTTTTAATATGAAAAAAATAAAAAATAAAAAAATACGATAATAAAATTATAACCCGAAAGATTTAAAAATAAAAATTATTTTGGTCCCCGGCAACGGCACCAAAATTTGTTTACGAACAAATTATACAATTGTAAACAACTGTAAAATTCGTTCGGTTTTCCTAAACAACAAGGATTGTTGTAGAGGGTGTCGAACTCTGGGACCAAAAATATTTTAATTAATAAATCCGATCAAGTTATTCCAAGATTTTGATTGATTGAAAACACAGGAAATAATAGCAATTAAATAAAGAAGAGAGATTTATCTAATAAGAGAAAGCAATTAGGGGATAATGACATAGATTAGATTCACACTCATCAATAGCCAACAAATAAATATAGATCTAATTCATGTTTCTGTCACAAAAACGAATCAACAATAAATAGATTCTTAGAAACAAATAAGTAAATAACGACAAGCATAGCCTATGCAGGAGCTGAGCTTTTAAACAACCATAGACTATCAGGACAGATTCACAAATTAATTTCTAAAAACCTAAAACTAGATCTAAATCTGATAATTGTTAGATCGAACACGAATATACCCTGTGAAGGAGCATAGCTCTTAAACGACACAGAATATGAAGGTTCAGATCTAACCCTTGATTCAGCTCTAGATCTACATATATAAAGTCCTCATCTATTGGCTATGTGATTCATGTTGAATCATATCTATTAGCGTCATCACCCCCTAATCAAAGGGGATTAGCTAGACATAGCTAAAGAAGAGGAAAAACATAAATTAAATAACATGAACATAAATAAAACTAAAACTAAATAGAACAGAGGAAGAAAAGTTTTATTCCAAGAGAAAGATTACAGAATAAAACTAAGTGTATCTTACAATGAATGAGATAGAGTGTATTTATAGCTGATATGACAAAGGCTACTTGGCAAATTCCATAATGTGGGACTAAAGAATTAGCCCAAATAACACATAAGCTAGTGTGAACGGGGTTGTAGAGTAAGAGGCCTTGTAAGTGAGCCAGTGTGAACGCGTGCAGTGCATGAATGAGAAGCCTTACAAAGGAGCTAATGTGAACGCTACATGAGTGAAATGGTCTGCAATTGAGCCAATGTGAACACAATATGAGTCTTTAGTGAGCCAAATCTACCCAACTGAACTCTATTTGCAACCATTCTTCAAGTTTTAAACTCTTCAAGCTTTAGTAATTTTAACTTCACTCTTTTTCAGCAAATTCTTCATGCTTTATTCATCAAATGCTCTAAACCATGATTCTTGTCAACAATCTGAAAACACAGGTATAAATACACAATATCAATTATTTAAAAGATAAAATAAGATAAATATGCGGATAAAATATACACATTTACGTGTATATCAGGTAGTTGGGTAGATGAGCTTCCTCTTGCACTATAGGCATATTGCACAACTCATAAAACTACGACTGGGCACACTCCATTCTCGCTTGCATTTGGTTCCGAGGCTATGATCCCGGTGGAGCTGGAAGTTCCCACATACCGAAGAAACCACCTCAACTGAGAAGAGAATGAGAAACTACAGTTCGAAGCACTCGGCTTGCTTAAAGAAAAAGGAAAGAAGCAGAACTCAGAATCGTTGCACATCAGAGAAGGATAGCTTGTCATTTTAATGCGAAAGTAAATCGAAGAACCTTCCAAGTTGGGGACCTTGTTCTGAAGAGAATCATGATAGGAAATGGAGTATTTGGACCCAATGGGGAGGGACTGTATATGATAAGCCAAAAATTATCAGATGGTACATCCGAGCTGAAAACGAGGGATAGGTTCCAACTTTCAAGAGCTTGAAATAGCATACACCTCCATCACTACTTTGCTTAATATTTCTTTCGTATATTTTGAAAAGTTGTTAACTCCATACATTGTAAATACCATGCCACATTGTTACAAACTTTGTACATCTTGATGAAAAATATTTCTTTACTTGCCTGAATTGTACATTTGCAAATTCTTGTTTACAAGTTGCTAAAATTTGATTTTTATTGCAGGTCCCCTAAAAGAAAGTCGATGCATCCATAACCTAGTCAAGCCTGGTGACCATTACAGCACATCCCGATTGGGATAGCTCAAACGCCTATTGCTCATTGCTCAAAACATCATTCACAACAAATATGAAGGTGTGGAGCACAGCATTGCCAGCAAGGGACACCAGGAACTGAACGGTCAAATGATGTGGCTTTCAGACTACAAACAAAGTTGTGAGTTTCACCCGAAGGGACACCTTCTTAATTGCAAGGTCCAGGATACTAGTTCTAACAAATCGTGATAAAACCGATAAATGGGCTAGCCTCCGCCCTATGAAATGATGCAACTCAAAACCAAAGACCTCGCCGAGGGGGACCCAGTCGATCATTAGTACCATTAATACATGGTCCGATTACAACAAACACTAGGCTTCTAAACCAAAGACCACCCCGAGGGGCTCCAGTCAATAGTCGGTGCCATTAATACATGACCCGATTACGACAAACCCTGGGCTTCAAAAGACCTCTTAAGAGGCATTCGATCAGATTCTGGGTCTTCCAAACCCAATTACTAATGTTGGATCTTCCAGATCCAGTTACTAACGGACGTTAAGTACCCTTTGGAGGCATCCGATCATAAACCTGGACTTCCAAATTCGGTTAGTGACGGACCCAAAGACCTTTTCAAAGGCATCTGACAAATTGTACAAGTGGCTGAATTATTCAGTCACAACGAATTGTTGGAGAATGGAGTTTTGATGACAACAACCTTATTTCAATTATCATTGATTATAAAATATTTACTAACACTTTTTGTATAGAATATATATATATATTGTGTGTGTGTGTGTGTTTGTGTGCGTAGGAATTATATACAGGAAATATTACTAAAGACTGTAAAGTTATAAAGATGATAAAGACTCAAAGATCGGAGAAATTTCAAGACTCATGAGTAATCAAGATTTCAAGATTAATATATTTATAGAGTCTAGATTTTGTAAGACTCTAAATAGCACTCCAGGTTCAAATTCAAATTCAAATTCTGATTTTCAATTCTATCCTCAATCCTCCTTATTTTGTTTTTCTATTTTTCCACAATCCTCTCTATTTTGTTTTTCTATTTGTTTCTATTTTTTTCTTCTTCGTTTTTCAAACTTAAATTTTTTATACTTTATATTTATACTTTACATATAGTTTAAAACCTTATAATTTTATAAATATATTTATATAGTTTAAAAATATGTTTTCATATGTTTTTCTATCATATAATATTAATTTTCAATACTAGAATTTTACTCAAGAATTTCCAGAATTAGTTTTATATCAAAAACACTTGAAAAATTTTTGAAAATCAAAAATGTACATGGGTAAGTCGACATAGCAAAAAAAGCATGTCGACATATAACAACTATTTTTTCTAATTTTGAAGGGAAGCATCTTTTCACTATTTGAAACGCTTCAGAACCGTTGCAACCCTTCATACTCTATAAAAAGAGGTTAAAACCGAATTTTTTAACACATCTTCTTCTCTAACTTCATATTCTTTCATCCCACCATTATTCTTAATCATTTTTATGATTCTTACACTTATACTCTGTCGAATTCACTTCTGTTTTGATCAAACTTCTTCTCTCTACACTCTCTACTCTCTGAATCAAGTGTTGTTGAAGAGTTATAGGGCTGTTTTGTAATTGCTTGGGTTGAATAAACCCTGTTTGTAAGTCAAGGAGGAATCGGTGTATCTCTGTAGCCGTGAAATTAAGCAATAGGAGTTGGTGTGCCCTTGTTGAGCCGTGAAATCAAGGGATAGGAGTCAGTGTCTCCTTGTTGAGCCGTGAAATCAAGGAGGTTGTATTTGACTATTGGAAATAGTAATAAAACTCCGCATAATCTAGCGTTATGCGGGACTGGACGTAGGAGTGATCCGAACCATTATAAAATCTGGTGTGTTCTTTCCTTTTTTGCATTTTTATTTTTGTTTATTTTGCATCTGTGTTTGAATCTGTGGCTGTGATTGTGTTTATGGTGTTTCATTCATTCCATAATTCTCTTTAGTTTTAAGTTTTGTTTAAAATCTTACAAACACTATTCACCCCTCTCTAGTGTTTTCTTTGCTAGAACGAACCATTCTGCAGTCCCTAACAATTGGTATTAGAGCAAGGTCTTTCAAAAAGTTTATAATTTGATTTTTGAAAATTTGGTAAAATGTCAACCAACACTGGTAGCAATAATAGTTCTTTTATAGAGGGTCGATCCACTAGTAGATCACCATTGTATAATGGTAGTAACTATTCATATTGGGCATGTAGAATGAAAATTTATTTACAGTCTGTCGGACTAGACACATGGAATAGTACACAAAATGAATATGCTGATACCACAACTACAATTGCACAATGGACAAATGAACAAAAGACTGCTGCACAAAGCAATTCAAAAGCCATGAATATGTTATTTTGTTCATTAGATAGAAATGAGTTTAATAGAGTTTCAGTATGTAAAAGTGCATATGAAATCTGGAGAACTTTACTAGTTACTCATGAAGGAACCAGTAAAGTTAAACAGACTAAGATAGGCATGATAGTCAATCAATTTGAATTATTTAAAATGAATGAGAATGAGTCTATTTCAGATATGTATTGCAGATTTCAAGAGATAGTGCATTCACTAACAGCACTTGGAAAAACTTATTCCGAAGTAGATCAAGTCAGCAAAATATTAAATTTATTAACTCAAGAATGGGATCAGAAGACTTTGGCTATAGAAGAAGCCAATGATGTCAATGAAATGAAGATTGAAGAGTTAATTGGGAATATGATGTCATATGAAGATCAATTATAGAAACGAAAAGAAAATAGATCAACTGAAAAGAAATCAATTGCACTGATAGCCACAACAAATGATTCTGACTCGATTAGTGAAAATAATGAAGAAACGACACTCATGACAAATCATTTTAGAAGATTTCTAAAATATAGAAGGAAGGGTTATAATCAACCAAATTCAAAATTGAATGACGGACGATGTTTTAACTACAACAAATCAGGTCATGTAAAGAAAATGTGTCCATTTCGAGACAGATCTACTCAACAAACGTACAACACCAATTCATCAAGGAAAAGAAAGAAAGCATACACAGTGTAGCACCCCACCTCCGTTAAGGACACTCACAAAGGGAATGCCTTAACTTTGGTGGAGCATTTTAGTAAACAGAACAGAAAATTTCAAGACAGATAAATAATACTTGAAAATTTATAACTTTATTACAGCGGAAAACAGAAATCAGTATGGTTACATCTTTACCAAAAACTCAAGTACATAAATATCAGTCTTGTTCAGAAAGTCATCAGAGTACAAAATTTTGAAATCATAATCCCCACAGAAGATGCCATAAGAAGTTAAGCCATACTTTACGCACTTCAAGCAGAAGAAATCTGGATCAAGCTAAAGTATTCCCTCCTTGGAAAACTGGAGGGGACGGAAGAAAAAGGGGCGAAAACAAGCAAGGTCAGACATAAAGTCTGGCAAGTCCAGTGACTTTCAGCATATGAATAGATAATATCAATTATGACATGAAAATAAGCTGGATAAGAGATAACAGTAACAGAAGCAGCAGATGTACTTAGGTTAAACAGAAGAAACAGAATGATGTAAGCTATTACTTTTTCACCTCTCTGCACTAATACTAGTATAACAGGATTAGGGGTCACCCCAATGTCTAAACTGAAACAGAAACGGGAACAGAATAATTTCCACAGAAGAGAATGCTAGTAATGGGCCTTAACCACCCCAACAGAAACAGACAGAAACAGAATGCTAATAATGGGCCTTTACCACCCGAACAGAAGGTACAGAAACAGATTAATCCCTACGGAAACAGAATGTAGAATTAGGTGTACACTAGTAAATGGGCCTTTACCACCCGAATAGATGGTACCACGCAGAAACAGACAGGTGTTACCACCCGACAGAAACAGACAGAACTAAGTGTACCCTAAAACCCTACCCCAAGCGATCGGCTCCCTAATACATAAATACCCTGTGCCAGCCCCACAAAAGGGTGTATCACTCCCCAAAGTGGCAACCTTTAAATGACACGGACCTATTTACAGATGTCACGGCGTCTTACATCCTCAGAGGCAGACCGGGATCCATGCACGCACATTACCCGGTTGGAACGCACCATCAACACCCCTCGCCATTATCAGAATGAACCGCTTATAATTAGTTCAGTAAGCGTGCCCGGACCCTACCTAGTGTGGGGTCAAAGTTTTGATACCAGAAAGGGTTACTGACTAATATGGATCCCAAACAACAGATGACACAAGTAATTTCCCTCCTAACCTTGTGTCCCCAGACTAGCAGATTTTAGATTAACTTATTTTCAAGTTCAGACATACAGAGTTCAGATCAACTAGTTCACAGATCAGACAAGTTTTCAGACTAATGGATCAGAAATACGGATTTAACAGATTTACATATTTGTCTAACTTTGTAATTGGGCCTACAGATTCACGAAACGGGTTTGTTAAATTCATTAGTCCAATTGGTTCAACCCTATCCACCCAACACGTTTTAGACATCATATTTATCTTAGATTTGTATTAATTAAAAATTAATGTGCAGACCTCTCACATTAGACTGACAGTTTGCGGCCACTGGTTAGGCCGATTGGTTCCGGGCAGATTTCTGCTGTAAACTGAGTCTAACCTCAGGTTTCGAGCACGTTATGACTAACTTCTCACATTAGCACCTATTATTTGCGGCCACTGGATGTGTCGGGCGGTTCCGGGCAGGATTACGCCGCAAACTCATTCTAACCTCGAGTTAGCCATGTTTCATGTTTAGCCAATGCATTCATTCACGGACTATGCTAATATTAGACTAATCATGCTAATTTAACAAATTAACTTTTGTACAAGTTACAGTAGATTATTCAAGATTCTATTAACAAGTTTTGCTCAATTTTAAATCGAGCCTACAAATATTCATACTCAAATTTCAATACTCAGTTTTTTCAACAGATTTAGCAGATGAACAGATCTAGCGGATTAGGCAATATAACAGATCTAGCAGATTAGGCAATATAACAGAACTAGCAGATTAGGCAATATAATAGAACTAGCAGATTAGGCAATATAACAGAACTAGCAGATTAGGAAATATAACAAATTTAATCATTCCTTAAAGTTTCATAGACATATCTTGCCTAATTATAAATTTGGCCTAAGTTTGCATGCCTAAATAGTTGTCATGATTCACAATATGATCATATACCCCACGTTTGCATTGAATTTACATGGCACAGATTAGGGTAATAATTTACCATATAACACATGTCCCAAATTTAGTTAAACTTGCCTAGTACAAAAGGTTCACATATGAATTATACCAAATATAGCCATCAATTTCAATGCATGTCATATATTCAAAAATCTCCCACTTAGGTGTTATTCACATTTAATAGTTATCAAATCTTAATATAGATCTTCACACCTAAGTCATATTCTCTTTTTATCTCAAGTCATGAATCGTTATATAAAAATATACCCAACAATCTAGAACTTTAAATTATAACAGCTCTTAATTCAAAATATGCGTTATGTCCAATGTCTCAAGTCACATGTTAACATACAATGGTTCCTCTTCTTCCAATTCACAGAATATGCATAGATCTAAATCTAGTTTACAACATCAGTCATAGATTAGCCATGTCCAATTATGCCATCATTCATTATTTGTCCCAAAGTTTAGCGTTCGTGCGTTAATCTCTTATGATATGTGGCGCAGGCTCGTGGTAGCCTGGTTATCGAACAAAAAGAAGAAAGAGATACAGAATAATATATATCAGAACAGAACGTACACAACCTCAAATTCAGATTTACAATCATGTCACAATTATAATTAAAGTTTATATCGGAAAATAACTGTACTTGCCTTTCGTGGTTTTAAGAAAGGATAATAAACTGTTGTTGATGCAGAAATGCTGAATTACTCCTCTTTAATTGTTGTTGTAGCTCTAAACTTTGATTTGAGGTTTGATTTAGCTTTTAATTCTATTCAGATTGGAAGAAGATGCATCAGTTCAAGTTTTGATTCCAGCAGAGTAGCGACGCCATTTTTATTTTTAATTAGAACAGAGACAGAGTATAGACAGAATGAAATTGTGTAGAGAAAATGAGGCTAGGGGCTGTTTATATAGGATTAGGCGGACGAATCTAGACAGAAAACGTGACCAGATACATCAGAATGAACCCAGGCTCAGAACTGGGTTCTGTCACCAGGTCGACCCCCTGGTCGACCTGGTCCCTGGGAGGTCGACTATAGTGTCGACCCCCAAGTCGACCTGGTCCTGGGTGGGAAAATTTCCGCGCAGTCTGCGCTGGCGTTTGAATTCGAATTTCGAGTTCGAATTTCGAGCTTTTTTCGGTTCTGAAAATTCCTGAAACTTTGGAGGGTCATATCTTCCTCATACGGACTCCGTTTCTCGAAAACTCGGACTCGTTTCCAAGCAGAATTTCGAGACGAACGCAATGGCGTAACCCGTTTCCCTTGATTATTATTTTAAAAATTAATTATTCTCTGATTTGTTACTTATATGTTCATAGAAAATACGGGGTGTTACATTCTTCCCTCCTTAAAGGATTTCGTCCCCGAAATCTTCGAGTTAAGAAGAATGTGTCCTACCATCCAGTCATCCATCTACTCAACCATCATCCACAAGCATCCATTTTCCTTAGAAAACTTCTAATGTTGTATGAACATATGCAAAAGTGTGTGTATATTTTCCTTATCTAATGCAAAGATCAGGCGGTCCACTGATTTAGTTGACCTCCTTAATGTGAATTATGTCAGTGTCATGAGTCCAACATGTATGCAATTTTCCTATTTGATACATATCATTCTTATATAAGTGACAACTATTCATTCATATGCAACATCCATGTGATGAGTCAATCATTTTGCATCCACAGAAATTGAAAATGCTCACACATCCATATGCAGTATGAGAGTGTTTTCGAGCCGATCTAGTGCCTAGTGTGTGTATATGCATCCACGAGCAACCACTAGCAATCACTTGCATCCACTTGCAACCATCAAACATAACATGTCTCAAACATATGTTTACACCCATTGGTTTCTACCTAAAGTTCGAAGATTCGATCGATAGGATACAATCGAATGATGGAAGCGAGTACAGATAAAACAAAAACTTGGTTCCCATTAGACATTGGTTGAGAGAATAATTCCCCTAAGTATCGGCCCCGAAGACCGAAATCAACATCAGATTGATACCAAGAGGATTACCCTCTTTAGACAATGTCAAAACTGGAAATCTTAACCTTTTCAGAAATATCCAGATACTTACAGACTACTAGTACAGATCAGATTATCGAATGATTCTTAGAAAACTAAGCATGGGAAAATCCCACCATATCACTCAAAAACCCAGAATGTATGCATTACAATCGACTTACCGCCTAACACAAATACCCTCAAACCCCAACCTATCACCAACAGATGAGTCGTAACTCCTATGGGGTTTGAGACTATAACCAGATCAGAAACAAGACTAGTATTAAAGTGCAGAGACTTGACTACAAAATCAGAATGCCATAATCGAAAAGAGTTCTAACTCAATAATCAGATAAGGAAACTAAACTCTCTATGGAAATTTTCCTACTTCTATCCTATCTACCAACTATGAGAGCATTCGCCTGCCTTCCCGAAGTAGGTCATGTCCTTTGTCCTTGCCCCCGTTTCTTCGGGCAGTCCCTAGTGAAGTGTCCCATCTCACCACAGTTGAAGTGAGTGTCATTCCTCTTTCGGCAATCCTTGTCCAGATGAGTCAAGCTTCCATAAGTAAAGCACTTTTCTCCTCCTTTATCTTCAAACTTTTCTTCCTTCTTTTGTGTTTCCTTTTTGCCTCCTTGGTGAACCAATTCCATATCCATGAGTTTCTCATCCTTAGGTTGTGCTTCTTAGCCAATCTCCCTCATTCTCATCTTTACTATTTGACAAGTCCCTCGAAAGCTGCCTCCATCACATGGAAAATCCTACAAAGCTCGAAAGAAAATTAGCCGTAGCGAGACTACTGCGGCTACAGATGGAAGTCGGGCGTTTATTTGCCCTTTCACCGGGGTCGTAGTCTTATCAAGCCTACAGAACCATGCCGCGATGAGGTTACCTCCCAGAAAGCCGGGAGCCCCGGAGAAAGAAGGAAATAGAGATTCAAATGGAGGATCAAAAGATAGATATATGGCTTTTAGGGATTATGTTTTTTCAAAAATAGGCTTTACTTTCGAAAATACTTCCTTTTAAAACCTTTTTGAAAATAGTTTTCAAAAACTTTACCCAATCTGGTAACCTTCAGCTCTGATACCAAGTTTAACACCCCACCTCCGTTAAGGACACTCACAAAGGGAATGCCTTAACTTTGGTGGAGCATTTTAGTAAACAGAACAGAAAATTTCAAGATAGATAAACAATACTTGAAAATTTATAACTTTATTACAGCGGAAAACAGAAATCAGTATGGTTACATCTTTACCAAAAACTCAAGTACATAAATATCAGTCTTGTTCAGAAAGTCATCAGAGTACAAAATTTTGAAATCATAATCCCCACAGAAGATGCCATAAGAAGTTAAGCCATACTTTACGCACTTCAAGCAGAAGAAATCCAGATCAAGCTAAAGTATTCCCTCCTTGGAAAACCTGGGGGAACGGAAGAAAAAGGGGAGAAAACAAGCAAGGTCAGACATAAAGTCTAGCAAGTCCAGTGACTTTCAGCATATGAACAGATAATAATAATTATGACATGAAAATAAGCTGGATAAGAGATAACAGTAACAGGAGAAGCAGATGTACTTAGGTTAAACAGAAGAAATAGAATGATGTAAGCTATTACTTTTCACCTCTCTGCACTAATACTAGTATAACAGGATTAGGGGTCACCCCAATGTCTAAACTGAAACAGAAACGGGAACAGAATAATTTCCACAGAAGAGAATGCTAGTAATGGGCCTTTACCACCCTAACAGAAACAGACAGAAACAGAATGCTAATGACGGGCCTTTACCACCCGAACAGAAGGTACAGAAACAGAAACAGATTAATCCCTACGGAAACAGAATGTAGAATTAGGTGTACACTAGTAAATGGGCCTTTACCACCCGAACAGACGGTACCACGCAGAAACAGACAGGTGTTACCACCCAACAGAAACAGACGGTACCAACAGAAACAGACAGAACTAAGTGTACCCTAAAACCCTACCCCAAGCGATCGGCTCCCTAATACATAAATACCCTGTGCCAGCCCCACGGAAGGGTGTATCACTCCCTAAAGTGGCAACCTTTAAATGACACAGACCTATTTACAGATGTCACGGCGTCTTACATCCTCAGAGGCAGACCGGGATTCATGCACGCACATGATCCGGTTGGAACGCACCATCAACACCCCTCGCCATTATTAGAATGAACCGCTTATAATTAGTTCAGTAAGCGTGCCCGGACCCTACCTAGTGTGGGGTCAAAGTTTTGATACCAGAAAGGGTTACTAACTAATATGGGTCTCAAACAACAGATGACACAAGTATTTTCCCTCCTAACCTTGTATCTCCAGACTAACAGATTTCAGATTAACTTGTTTTCAAGTTCAGACATACAGAGTTCAGATCAACTAGTTCACAGATCAGACAAGTTTTCAGACTAACGGATCAGATATACGGATTTAACAGATTTACAGATTTGTCTAACTTTGTAATTGGGACTACAGATTCACGAAACGGGTTTGTTAAATTCATTAGTCCAATTAGTTCAACCCTATCCTCCCAACACGTTTTAGACATCATATTTATCTTAGATTTGTATTAATTAAAAATTAATGTGCAGACCTCTCACATTAGACTGACAGTTTGCGGCCACTGGTTAGGCCGATTGGTTCTGGGCAGATTTCTGCTGTAAACTGAGTCTAACCTCGGGTTTCAAGCACGTTATGACTTACTTCTCACATTAAAACCTATTGTTTGCGGCCACTGGATGTGTTGGGCGGTTCCGGGCAGGATTACGCCGCAAACTCATTCTAACCTCGAGTTAGCCATGTTTCATGTTTAGCCAATGCATTCATTCACAGACTATGCTAATATCAGACTAATCATGCTAATTTAACAAATTAACTTTTGTACAAGTTACAACAGATTATTCGAGATTCTATTAACAAGTTTTGCTCAATTTTAAATCGAGCCTACAAATATTCATACTCAAATTTCAATACTCAGTTTTCAACAGATTAAGCAATTGAACAGATCTAGCAGATTAGGCAATATAACAGATCTAGCAGATTAGGAAATATAACAGAACTAGCAGATTGGGCAATATAACAGAACTAGCAAATTAGGCAATATAACAGAACTAGCAGATTATGCAATATAACAGAACTAGCAGATTAGGCAATATAACAGATTTAATCATTCCTTAAAGTTTCATAGACATATCTTGCCTAATTATAAATTTGGCCTAAGTTTGCATGCCTAAATAGTTGTCATGATTCACAATATGATCATATACCCCACGTTTGCATTGAATTTGCATGGCATAGATTAGGGTCATAATTTACCATATAACACATGTCCCAAATTTAGTTAAACTTGCCTAGGACAAAAGATTCACATATAAATTATACCAAATATAGCCATCGATTTCAATGCATGTCATATATTCAGATTGGAAGAAGATGCATCAGTCCAAGTTTTGGTTCCAGCAGAGTAGCGACACCATTTTTATTTTTAATTAGAACAGAGACAGAGTATAGACAGAATGAAATTATGTAGAGAAAATGAGGCTAGGGGGCTGTTTATATAGGATTAGGCGGACGAATCTAGACAGAAAACGTGACCAGATACATCAGAATGAACCCAGCCTCAGAACTGGGTTCTATCACCAGGTCGACCCCTAGGTCGACTAGGTCCCTGGGAGGTCGACTATAGTGTCGACCCCCAGGTCGACCTGGTCCTGGGAGGGAAAATTCCTGCCCAGACTGCGCTGGCTTTCGAATTCGAATTTCGAGCTGTTTTCGGTTCTGAAAATTCCTGAAACTTTGGAGGGTCATATCTCCCTCATACGGACTCCGTTTCTCGAAAACTCAGACTCATTTCCAAGCATAATTTTGAGACGAACGCAATGGCGCAACCTGTTTCCCTTGATTCATATTTTAAAAATTAATTATTCTCTGATTTGTTACTTATATGTTCACAAAAAATACGGGGTGTTACACACAGCAACATTAGATGATTCAGATTCATCATCAAGTGATGAAGAATTAGAAATTGGAAATACAAATATATGCTCTACAACAATTCAGAGTTCAAAAGATCATGAAGAAAAGGATCAAAAAATTGGGTATACATTAATTAAATTTTAATTTTTTTTGGTCGAATGGTTGTTTTATTTGTTTGCTTTGGTTTGAATTTAAAACTTTAAAATTTTAATAAACTTTTTCAAATTTGAAATTCAAATGTGAAATTTGAATTTTGAAATTCAAAATAATAATATAATATTAAATAACAAATAAATTAATAAAATAAATTGTTTGTATGATGATTAGGATTAGAAGTATTTCAGGAATTCGTTAAACCTGAAATATAAATCGATAATTTAATTCAAAGCTTGAAAATCCAAAATCCTTTTGAAATAAGCCTTGTATGTCGACATATAGAAATATACATGTCGACATATACAACAGTTTTGAAATTTAAATTTTGAATTTTCAAAAGTTTAAACTTTCAAACGTCCCTCCAATATTTTCTCCAACTCTCAAGGTTTGAAAAGGTGTCCTTTCAATATGAAAAGTTGTGCCTATTCAATTCATATTCATTCAATTCATATCTATTAATTTTCTATATATATCCATCCTTTCTACCTTTCATTCAGATTTCAAAACAATATTCTTCATATCTATTCTCTTCAAAACTATCATTTCAATGGCTTCCTCAAGTTCATTTCAGAAATTGTAGATAACCAAAACCATAAAAGGTTATCTTTACAATGACAAAGAGGCCATCAAAACCTATGGTAACTATTTAGCAAATGCTAAAGTTAATACGGGTGCTTTCGCCATCTTTAGCAACTTTCCATCTTATGATTTCACCTCTCTTTTCAACACAACGAAATCTTGAGTCTAACTGACTCTCGTGATAACGACGAAGTATGTTATCCCAAACTCGTGGAGATGTTCTATGTGAATCTCAACCGTGGATTTTATCAAGGCAACGAAAACCAAATTTAGAGTAGTGTCAAGGGAACTAAAATTGTTCTCGATACCAATCTTTTAGACAAAATTCTAATTTTCGAAGCGTGGGCGCGGATTTCTCACCTTTTGCTATTGATGAAACCGATATGGAAACCTATCACGATATATCCAAAGATGATGCTCCAATGGATTTCAAAAATCGTTTCTTTCATCCAAAAACAAGGATTGTCAACCTCCTCCTTCAACACACCATCACTCTCCATTCCGCAAAATTACAACAATCCAACTCTTAAATTCCAAAAGGATCTCTTTGTCGTTATGGTTAATTACCTTATCAATTGGGCCGATATGATTCTAAATGAATTTAAGCCTGTAGATGTATCTACAAGAGAAAACACTCTCTACTATGCTGTTTATCTCACTCGAATTTTCAAATACTTTTGAGTTGATCTTCACGGAGAAGAATTTGTCCCTAGAAAAGTATTTGACGCATCAAACATTCATCTCATGAAAATTCCTCTCACTTTCAAATATTATGAGACATATGAGGCCAAATAAGCTCGATTGCAGCAAGAACAAAACAAAATGGAAGTCGAAAAAGAAGAAGAGACTTCTATGGAAAGCATTGAGTATTTAACCTCAAAGCGTAACATCAAGGACGTGATTGATCAAAATCAAGTGAAAATCATTAAAAATCAAAAGAAGCTTTCCAAAATATCCAAATTCATGGTCAAGATAGGAAGAAAGCTTGGAATTTCATCTTCCTCGTCATCATCTGAAAACTAAGCCATCTAGTTTAATCTATCTTTATATATTTCCTTGTATTTTCTTTCGAATCTCGTATTTAAGTGTGTCTTGTTTAGTTGGATGTATTTGCTTTCTATTAGGTAATGAATGGAGTTGTATTTCTGTTTAAATCACCTTTATGTCTTTGAAAAATCATAAAACATATTGTAATATTATATGAGTTCAAAAGAATTCAAAAATTCAAAATTTTCAGAAAACATATTATAGTATGTCCATATAACAAAACATGTATGTCGACATATAACAGAAAAAATTTCAAACCTTTTCAAATTTTAAAATTAAAATTACTACTCGTGTCCATTCAAAATCCAACGAATTCCAGACCCTATTTAAGTCTATTTCTCCCAGAAAACTTCATTATTCCATTACTCCTTCCTTAATCGTTTATCATCAAAGTCATGGAAAATCCTATCCATAATCTAAGTGAAAATATAGAAGATACTCTCAATTCATTCAAAAATATCCTCTCTATTGTTCTATGAAATCAGCGTTATCTTGAATTAAGTCAAATAAATATGTTCGAAAAACAAGAAAAGCAATTCGGTGCAATGCGATGGCTAATCTCTTCTCTTTTCAGAGATGAAGAAAATAATCTCGTACAGGCTCCACGAACCAAAGAAGATGAAGATTAGGAAGTAATTAAGAAGGATCCTATCTTTGGAGAATATGGTTGGGTTGAAGTTCCAAGAAACGTTTTGTTGTTTGGTACGATTTGATTAATTTGTTTAATTATTCTAAAAACATATGGTGTGGTGTGAATTAGATTATATTGTTTGAAACTTGTATATATTAAGACATATGGTGTGATTTAGTTTGGTTTGGTTTTTATGACAGACAAACATATGTAATAATGATACTTCGATTGGTTTGTGTTTATCAAGTATTACTGTAAATTTAAAATAGGTTAGGATAGTATTCTAATTAGAAATAGTTAATAAATTAGGGGGGAGTATTTTTATTAGGAATAGTTACTTATGTTTTATTAAAGGAATTATATAATTTAAGGGGAGTATTTTTAGGAATATTACTTAGATCCTAGAGTTGTATAACTTAGGAGGAGTATCTTTACTCTTTCTTTTTGATAATGCTAAAGGGGGAGAAATTATAAAATATAGGCATAGTTTTATAAAATTCTTGCAGACAGGGGGAGTATAAGAGGAACATCATCAAACAGGTATATATAGGTACGATATTTTATAAACTAAGGTTGTCATCATCAAAAAGGGGGAGACTGTTGGAGAACGGAGTTTTGATGACAACAACCTTATTTCAATTATCGTTAATTAAAAAATAAATACTAACACTTTTTGTATAGAATATATATATATATATATATGTGTGTGTGTGTGTGTAGGAATTATATACAGGAAACAATACTGAAGACTGTACAATTATAAAGATGATAAAGATTCAAAAATCAGAGAAATTTCAAAACTCATGAGTAATCAAGATTTCAAAAGTTCAAGATTAATATATTTATAGAGTCTAGATTTTGTAAGACTCTAAATAGCACTCCAGGTTCAAGTTCAAATTCAAATTCTGATTTCAATTCTATCCTCAATCCTCTCTATTTTGTTTTTCTATTTTTCCTCAATCCTCTCTATTTTATTTTTCTATTTGTTTTTATTTTTGTTCTTCTTTGTTTTTCAAACTTAAATTTTTTTTATACTTTATATACAGTCTAAAACCTTATAATTTTATAAATATATTTATATAGTTTAAAAATATGTTTCCATATTTTTTCTATCATATAATATTGATTTACAACACTAGAATTTTACTAAAGAATTTCCAGAATTAGTTTTATATCAAAAACATTTGAAAATGCTTTGAAAATCAAAAATG
The DNA here is from genome assembly GCA_030737875.1 of Allium sativum. Lineage (NCBI taxonomy): Eukaryota > Viridiplantae > Streptophyta > Magnoliopsida > Asparagales > Amaryllidaceae > Allium > Allium sativum. Next base: position 50,024,632 of record CM060918.1, read on the forward strand.
TACATGGGTATGTCGACATAGCAAAAAGAGGATGTCAACATATAACAGCTATTTTTTCTAATTTTGAAGGGAAGTGTCTTTTCACCATTTGAAACGCTTCAGAACCATTGCAACCCTTTATACTCTATAAAAAGAGGTTAAAACCGAATTTTTTAACACATCTTCTTCTCTAACTTCATACTCTTTTATCCCACCATTATTCTTAATCATTTTTATGATTCTTACACTTATATTCTGTCGAATTCACTTCTGTTTTGATCAAACTTCTTCTCTCTACACTCTCTACTCTCTGAATCAAGTGCTATTGAAGAGTTATAGGGCTGTTCTGTAATTTCTTGGGTTGAATAAACCCTGTTTGTAAGTCAAAGAGGAATCGGTGTATCCTTGTAGCCGTGAAATCAAGGAATAGGAGTCGGTGTGCCCTTGTTGAGCCGTTAAATAAAGGGATAGGATTCGATGTCTCCTTGTTGAGCCCTGAAATCAAGGAGGTTGTATTTGACTATTGGAAATAGTAATAAAACTCTGCACAATCCAGCATTGTGCGGGACTGAACGTAGGAGTGATCCGAACCAGTATAAAATCCGGTGTATTCATTCCTTTTTCTGCATTTTTATTTATGTTTATTTTGCATTTGTGTTTGAATCTATGTCTGTGATTGTGTTTGTGGTGTTTGATTCGTTCCATAATTCTCTTTAGTTTTAAGTTTTGTTTAAAATCTTACAAACACTATTCACCACCTCCCCCCTCTAGTGTTTGCTTTGCCTGAACGATCCATTCCACAGTCCCTAACACGAATAACAGATTTACAAAGACCTCTACGAAGGCACGAAAAACAAGACCTCTCCGGGGGCTTATGGTCAAATTTAATCTCTGAAGGGCCTGGATTGCCAGGTTAGTGAGAAACATGATTGAATATGCCAAAATATAATCCTCTCAAGCAGGGGCACAAAAACAAAAATTCATCTTCATAAAAAGGCATGAGCTGGATTGACTAGACTGGAAACCCTTGATCATGATCATGGCAGGAAATTTTAAAATGGCAAAAACACATGACCAGGAGATTCCAAATGAAATTGATCACAAATGCCATGACCAACTTTTAAAGTCTGTGACAAATTTTAATATGAGGGCATTACCACCGCATTAAAGAAATTTAATAATGCTCATTTAAACATACCATAAACTCGTCACAACTTTACATTAAAAGCTTAGCATCTACAAGGATTTCTCTGACCAACAAAGTTGAATCCGTTGAAATGGCTAAGGCAAACTTGAGAGCTTCGATACAGTGACAAGCACAAAAGTGGTTAGTCACAGGAAAGAAGTCTCGGGTATTGTCCCAGTCAGAATAAAGGAAATTTAGCAAAATTGGTCAAGAAAATCCAGCTGATAATGATCCGTGGACACAACTGAAAATTCATTATTTATAAAAATGTGCCATGAGGTCATTTTAATGTCAAAATTGCAATAACAAATGGCTTGTAATATAAAAGAATTTGTGTTATGAGCATGAAAAGAAAACAGGTGTGGAATGCAGAACAAGAAGGTATGACAAAGCTAAAAGTAAAAGCTTAAATATAGCAAGTAGAACACAGTTTCATTTCAGCAACACAGAGCCAAATCACAGAATTACAAGTCAAGAACAAAAGTATTAGACATAAATGTGCATAAAATAACAAGCATAAAAGCAGTGAGTGAGGGCAGGCACTCGCATATAACCGGTTTGAATACAGTAATCAGAATCTAAAACAAAGTCATGAGTACTACTGCTTCTTTCTACCTGACCTCAGAGGAGGCTTAGTGGAAGGAGGTGGATCACTAGCTGGTTGTTTTCCTGGCCCGCTGGGACTTTCCCGAGAAGATAAAGTTATAATTTTCTTCTTGTGAGCGGCATGGTTTATTCCTTTATGTCTTGAAACCAATGAGCTCTTGGATTTCTGTTGTTTCGGATGCTCGATTTCCTTGTCCGGGGTCTCACCAGTGTGCTCAATATCCTTCGCACTCAGAATGTAATCCTCATCGTCACTTAAGTTAGCAATTGCTGGAATCCAAGTATCCTGAGAACCCAGAGTGTTAAAAGAAAGAAGGGATGGATTGTAACAACCCTGAATTTTGGGGTAAATTTAAAAATCTATTTTTAAGTAATAATTTTAATGAGTTTTGATATTTAAAATAATTTATTTAAAATAAAATGATTAAAAATTGATTTAAATTGAAGTTAGAATGAATAATTCAATTTTAATTATAAAAAGTGTTAGAAACAACGCGGTAGTTTGAAAAGTCAAACTTGAGCTTTGACTGATCGTACAGGATGCAAAATTTGACGGATTTTAGTGAAACCAAAAATATTAGAATCTAATTAAAAATAGCTTTCTAATGAATTTGAAAAATTGAAATTTCATAGTGGGAATCAAAAGTTATGCCCAAATTAAAATTTAGAAAGGTCGTTATGAAATTTACAAAGGTCAAAATGCTACTTTTTGCATACGAAGGAATTTGAACTCGAAACCACTTCCATTGAGTTCAGAATGACGTCTCTGCATTGAAAAACAGTAAACACTTATATATTCTGAGTTTCGAAAATTATTGGTTTAAAAATGTATTTTTAATATTGAATATATATGCCTTGAAAATAGTCATTTTACAAACGACCTCGGTTTTCGACGAAACCACTTTTGTTGGAACCGGAATGTCGAATTATTGCTAAGTTTTATTTTCCAGAATTTTTCGAACGAGTATGTAAGCATGGCAGAAGATAACACATTTTGTCAGTTTACATTTAAAAACTGATCGACCTGAAAAAGGCCATTTTTCGAACAGTCTCAGAATTCAACGAAAATAGTCTCCTTGGAACCATATTTTCAATACGAAGCCAAAAATATTTTTTTGGATTTTTCGGAGTCCGTATGTGGCTCCGGTGGATTTTTTAATTCGTCAGAATATTAAAATAAAAGAATAATTTTAAATCTGAAAAACGGAGGCTGAGATTACATTTTGGGCCTGCGGGACATAGTTAGATGGATCCGGAATAGGGGTTATTAGCTAGGAAACACAGTCGTTGGGCTGAAAACGGAGTAAGTGGGCAAACGGACTTTTATTGGATAATTAGATAATAACCTAATTAAATAATAATATAAATAAGAAGAAAAGTATGGGCTTTCTTCTTCCCTGTCGTTCTACAGCCGCACGCACAAACCCATGGCCGAAAATTTTCCCTCTCCAAATTCTCCCAATCCACAAAGAATTAGCTTAGGCCGTAGTGCAACTTTTTGAAGCTCTTCTCACTCTCTTTAATCTCCAACAAGTTTCATCCATTTTCATCGATCGTAGGCGAAGAACGAGCACCGCCAACCCACAACCTTTGCACCCAAACCGCACCTTCCATGTGCCACCATCCATCACCCTATTTTCTGAGCTTGTAGATCTCTCGTAGCCGGTCGTTTTGCCGCAAACCATTCGCAAAACCATCAACTACAAAGAGAGAAATCTCGATCCAAAATTTTGAACAAAAACTAAAAATAAAGGTATGGAATTCATTTTAGATTTTGCCACGCTTTTGTCTGTGGCGACTGCAGTTGTTAAAAAGTAATTGTTATTCAAAAATTGATAAGTAATTCATACGAACTCCAAACTGAAAATTTTCAGATCCGCGTGAATCGTGACAGCAAATACTTCGACTTAGAACTGACTGGGACAATTTCTGAATTTATTTGGATTTTTAATTCTGCTTAAAGCAAGGTGAGTATTCTGATTTAATTAATCAATTTTAAACTAGTTACTTCGTTTTCTCATAAATCATGTTGTGTATGTTATTGGTTCTGATCTGTGATGTTGCGATGGATAATTGATTTGTTTGAGAGTTATATGGTTATTTTAGTCATTGATTTATTTAGATTTGCAATTGTATGTACAATAGAAAGGCATGAAATTTATATTGTATATAAAATGACACCTTGTATGAAATTAAAATTGAGAATTTGAAGTTGCGAATAGATTCAAATTTATATTTTTATATGTAAATTAAGAAAGGAGTTTACATGTTAATGAAAAGATGAGATATTTTTACATTAGAAGTAAAAAGACAATATTTTTACATTGAAAATAAAAAGACAATATTTTTACATTGAGAGTAAAAAGACAATATTTTTACATTGAAAATAAAAAAGACAATATTTTAAACATTGGAAATAAAAAGACAATATTTTTACATTGAAAATAAAAAGACAATATTTTTACATTGAAAATAAAAAGACAATATTTTTACATTGAAAATAAAAAGATAATATTTTTACATTGAGAGTAAAAAGACAATATTTTTACATTGAAAATAAAAAGACAATATTTTTACATTGGAAAAAAAAGACAATATTTTTACATTGGAAGTAAAAAAAGACAATATTTTTACATTGAAAATAAAAAGACAATATTTTTACACTAAAAGTAAAAAGACAATATTTTTACATTGGAAGTAAAAAAGACAATATTTTTACATTGGAAGTAAAAAGACAATATTTTCACATTGAAAGTAAAAATTCAATATTTTTACATTGAAAATAAAAAGACGATATTTTTACATTGGATGTAATTAAATTACATTTTTTTTACATGTAAATAAGAAGTAGGAATTTGACATGTATTATAAAATTTCTTTTTTTTTAGAAGTAGGAATTTGGCATGTAATACAAATTACATTTTTACATGTAATAAAGAAGAGAAATTTGCATTGTAATAAAATTACATTTTTATTATGTAATTAAAGTTAAATTCACATTTTTGTCAATATAAATTAGTAGCGTCAAAATTCACATTTTTGTCAATATATATTAGTAGCGTCAAATTTACATTTTTGTCTAAAGGAAGGAGTTGAAATAAAAAATGTACATTTGGTTAAATGTGATGGTTGAGAACAAAAATAATATTTTTGTTAAAAAGAGATTTGAAAAAGACAAACTTGTTGTATACATTTTTATTTAGATCCTATGTGTGAATTAAATGCAAAATTTGTAAACTTATTTTTATTTACATGTTATATGTAAAACAAAATATTTATTTGGTTAAATAGAAGGGTTTGTCATAACAAAATGTTCATTTTGTTAAATAGAAAATTGTCAAAGTAAAAGAAAATTAACATTTTAGATATAAAATGTTGAGATTAGTTAAAATAACAATTTAGTTATAAAATGTTAACTAGACAAAATATAACTCTTTATATATTTTGTTGTGCTAGAATTGACGACAATCAAAGTTATCTTATATTTGTTTATGTTAAAATGTTAAGAAGGATTTAACATAAAATATCATTTTTATGTTAATATGAATGGTAAAAAAAATAAAAAAAATATTTACATATAAAATATGTTTTTTTATGATATGATGAAAACATAGAAAAATGTTAACAAGTAAATGATCTTTTGTTTGATATTAGAATACATGGAAAATGACATTATTCACACCATAATGAGAATGAGATTTAGAGTGAAGTTACATTTTTAACGTAATCGTATAAAAGTAAGAGAATTACATTTTATATAATCAAGATTAAAAAGAAAAGAGAATTACATTTTTAATGTAATTATAAGGTAAGAATTCATCGTCGTGATGGAAATTACATTTTTAATGTAATTAAAAAGAGAAATTTGACAATGGAATCAATTCACCTTTTTATGTAATTTAAAAAAGATAGAAATTTTCACATAATGTTAATCATATTTTTATGTTAACATTAGAAAATAAACATTTTATGTATAAAAATGTTTGCATAATAAAATCTCATTTTTATGTCAGTATATACAGGAACATTTTCTTGTATAAGACATTAGCATTAGAAAAGATCATTTTTATTATATAAAATGTTAGCATAGGAAAGTAACATTTTTATTCTATAAAATGTTGCATTTAAAAATTATCATTTCTAGTCAAAAAGATTGCATTAGGAACAAAGTTTCATTTTTGTTAAAATGTCACATTAGTATAAAAATATCATCTTTTTAAAATGTCACACTTGTATGGAAATAACATTTTGTTAGAAAAGTTTACATGTTTAATGTGAATTAGATTAAAAAGAAGAGTTACATTTTAATATAATTTGATTAAAAGGAAAATTTACATTTAGGATTAAGGAGAAAGTTTACATTTTTCATGTAAAAGATTTAAAGGTAGAAATTACATTTTTATGTAAAAAGCTTTGATGTGAAAATTCATATTTTAATGAATTAGATTCTCATTTTGAAAAGGATAAGGATATGAAATTTACATTTTTATGTAAATGGGTTTTCAATGAAAATTATAACAATGAAAATTTACATTTTAACGAATTTGGTTTCACTAAAAAGATTAAAGACATGAAATTTACATGTTCATATGTAAAGATTAAAGCAAGAATATCATTTTGCTTGTAAAGAAAAGAATGACACAAAATAATCATTTTTGTTGAATTAGAAATGACGCACAAGAAATTGCATGTTTGTGTAGATTGAAAATGGGAAAAAAAGAGAAAAAAATATTCATTGCATGTATAGGTTGTGTATGTGAATTAAAATAAACATTATTGAGTGTTATGATATATATATATATATATATATATATATCTTTACTTGTCATGGTTACCACAATAATGAAATGGCCGAAGAAATTGTATGCATGTATATAATCATATGTATAAACAAATTTCAATTGAACGAATCGAGCGTGATAGTTCACTTTATAGAATTGTACTTTTAGTTGATTATACCGAAATATCCGACCGTCGGATTTTCCCAAAACTGAAACCGTTAGGTTCGCCTTGGGAAGATCTTTCCAATGATATGAATTATGTTAAATTCCAACGGTTAGATTTAGAGAAATGTGTAAAATAAATTTGGGTGAAAACAGCGCCAAGGTCGCCTTTTAACTTGAAGTGTCGTAAAATGGAATTTAATTATTTTTATATAAATAAAAATAAAGGTTGATCGTTATAAATTAATATCAACGATATGAAATGATTTTTAAATATATATATGCGAGGATCATTTGAAAAGTCCGAGTTCAATCTCATTTCAAATGATCATATGACGAATGAAAGTTGAAGAGTTGAAGAAGGTGATTGAAGACCGGCGATCTTCACATCGAATGGACGACAACTGCAAATGCCCGTGATTAGAGTAGCTACCTTGAAGAGGCTACAGTGGTGGTCGTCCGGACGTAGTGTTGATTAGTACGGATTTGGCTTTCGCTCAGACCCAGAGCATAAGCTTATAAATGGAATGTGTATCTGACATCGTACTCCTTTATATATTGTACTTATTGGTTTTCTGTCGAATGTATGAATGTTTGGTGGCGGAGAATTTATTCTCTTGCTTAACACCCTTTCATATATTTCGGCAAAGGATGGGTAGTGTGATATGGAGTGACGATGTGGCATGCTAAGATGCATATGATCAAGGATTTGTTGAAAAGCAGGCCTTGTGGGATGATCAAAGCATAGCCTGTTTAGGCATAGCTTTGTGTATAGCGTGACTTCGCGAGCCTCACACACTGGCGGAGTCTAAAACGGGAGAAGGGAATGCAGGGAGAGTAGCACGTTTCTTTCTAGCTAGAAGTGGTGTTTGGATTTTAACACGGTCCGACATTTTACTTATGTGGATGATGGAATGAGGCGCCTCGGATGATAGGTCCTATAGGATCGGGAAACGTGTGTTTAGAATGTTACGACCGGGAATTTTGCTCGATCCGAATCAGTAGCTAAACCGACCCAGACCGTTCAAAACGCCTGATTGTTTTGAGAACACGACAAAATGGAACCAGACAGAAGAACATTTCATTGTATATTACAACAATTCCATCAGAATACAAGAATATTCAGAGTATGAATAAATAATATACATCACAAATTATCAGAGATTACAATAAATTACATAGCAGCGGAAAATAATACAATACACAACTAGAAGAGATATACGGATACAAAGCTTTCTGGATATCATTCCAGCTGTAAACCAGGATCCTGTGAATATAAATCTGCAAAACCAAAACTACTAGCTGCCCATGTCAAAATAAGGGCACCCAGAGTTTAGGTTAAAACAATAAACTCCAGGTCAGTCATGGGACTGGTATGAGAACTAAAACAGTTATTAATCTTTATTTTAAAGTTAGGTAAATCAAGGGACCACGCCGCTAACGCGGAACGGGTTTCCTCCCAAGAATGCCAGTGCATAAAACAAACAGCGCAATGCTAAATGAAGAAAAATGAAGCTATTATAAGACCCAGGTCCTATCACACAATGCAACGCAAGCCGGGGGATAGGGTTTTCCCTTATAATAGCAAAAATGCTTAGTACGTTTAAAACAAATCATTTGATACTAATAAGTGCATAGTGTATAAAAAAACTTCAAATCATAAGTATCAATCATAGACGGCATGGGTACCATATATCATGTCGCCATACTAGGCTCTACAATCAAAACTGCAAAGTCACGTATTTGGAAATTGGTTTTCCATCTGCGAACTGAGGCTAGGGATCGTCCTCAACCAATTCGAGACAATCTAGCCCATGTCTCAGGTCCCAGACTCAGGTGGGCCCTTGGAGCGACAGGGTCGGTCCACCGATGTGGATTAAAATGCCTGAACACTGCGTTTCCCTGCCCTTTGGGCGTAAAAGAGCCAACGAATGGCTCCATCGGACCCGGATCGTCCGATCTAACTGAGGCGCCTCACAACAGCAACAACCACATAAGTCAAACTCGTCAGGGCATGTAAAACCGCTGACGCCACTTCTAACTAGAAGGAAACGCATGCCCTCCCTGAGGTTCTCTTCCTTTTCTGGTTCACAACTGGGGTGTGAGGCTCGCGAATTCACGTTACACAAAGCTATGCCACACAAGCGGTGCTTTGATCATCAACCACAAGACTTTGCTTTTCAACAGAAGCCTCGATCAATTGCCACTTAGGCATGCCACACAGGCAATTCATTCCATGCGATGGATATCCATCAATATATAACCCCTGAGCTCGTACGTCTCAGAGAAGGGCGTTAAGCAAGAGAATAAATTCTTCGCCGCCAAACAGATATATATTTAATAGAAATCAATCACACAGACTGAAATCCAATGTCAGACACACAGTCCATTTACAAGTTCGTTCTAGGTGTAAACGAAACTGGAGACACCTAGTACCCCGCATATCCATCGATCTCCAAGTACATCTGGACGACCACTAACTGATTCCCTCCTCTTGGGTGTACGGCCCAACCAAGATCATCAGTAATCACCCAAACGACGTGAAGACCTCCGGTCTTCAACCATCGTCTTCATCTTCGACTAATCGCCGAATCAGTTATTCAGAATGGGATAAACCCGGTCTTTCCGAATAACTCGCGTATATAATAAACAAGTGTTGCACAAACACAACATACGCCTCATTCCGATTCATCAGTCACTAACCGTAAATTAACCAGAGAATAATTCCCCAAATATTAACCCTGAAGGCCGAAACCAACATCAGATCAATACCCAGGAAACCGTTCTGCTTAGCTAACCTACAGTTAGTTTCTAAATTTCACATTCTTAGGGAATGGTTCCCATTAATTTTATCAAAGATAAATTCCTTTAAATTTATTCTTTAATCTTCCTTTGAATATCACTTCGAACTAGTCGAGATTAGTGAACCTTACCGAAGTAATCATTTGTTTTAATTTCCCAATCCCAACCTATTCATCCCATGAAGTAAAACTGGTAATACTTCATGTCTAACACCACGGTGTTATCGGTAAATTCAATTACCATTTCACGTTCAAATCTAATTGAAGATTTAACTATCGCCTGGAGCAAAACTGGTGATACTCCATTCTCGATCTTTTCAATCTAATTAAAGATTCATTAAAACTCCACTTAGTTTAAATCTTTGACTGGGTTAAAGAATCAGTGTCATTTAAAACACGGTTCACGGTAACCCCCAAAATCACATCACATTTCAATCAGTCCCTAATCGTAAATTAGCAAGTGAGCAATTCCCTAAGTATTAACCCCGAAGGCCGAAACCAACATCAGATCAATACCCCAGAAACCATTCAACTTAACTAATCTCCAGTTAGTTTCTAATTTTCTTACTCCTTTGGGTCTAAGAACAGTATTATTGAAGATACCATTCACGACAACCCAAAATCACATTTCATTAATTATCGAGTTAAAGAACAAGTGTCATTTAAAACACTGTTCATGATAAACCCCAAAAATCATTACCAATTCAATTCCAATTAAATATTATTTAATTGGTCCACTTTATTAAATCTAAACAAAAAGATTTAATCTTTTTCTCAACTGGGCTTAAGAACAGTGTTAATGAAGACACCATTCACAACAAACCCAAATCACATTTGATATTAAATACAAGGCTCTGAATAGAAAATATATCGGCTTATATTCAATATCAAATTCTATGACCAACAAATATCGTATTGGAAATAACGATATATATATATATATATATATATATCTTTCAAATTTCCGTAACAACATCTGTATAATCACGAAATCCAACATCGAACTATTCCAAAGACAATTTCGATTCAAATCCATTCCAATTCAATTATTGGAAATTCTGGTTACTTTTAAAACCATTTCAAATTAAATTTATTTATTTCAAAAATAAATAAATTACTATTCTAGTTCAAAACTAGTTCATTTTGATAAAAATCTATTTTTATCTTTTTAAATATGGAGTTTTTCATCCCAATTCTTCCTAAATCATTTCTTATGATTTTACACAAATTATTACTATTTTTAATAATTTTATCAAGGCCCGTACAGTCGATTTCCATCAACGACCATCGAACTGCACTTACAACGACCTTTTCCAAATTTGATTTGGACATAATTCCAAATCCAACCGTTAGATTTCTAATTTCTAATATTCGTTAGAAAGCTCTTTTCGATACGAACCCAACGGTTCCGGTTTTAGAAGAATCCGAAGGTCGGATCTCCCGCAATATCCATTCGAAGTCAATGGTCGAAATTCACGAACTACCGCAACACGGCGCGTTCTATTCAGGCCACTATGTTATATATATAATATATACTTCATTGATTTCCTTTTAAAACGTATTTTATAAATCGTTTTAAATTCATTTTCGAAACGATTTCAACTTCATTTTCAAATTCAAATCAAAATTGAATTTTTCCAATATAAATTCGTTTTAAATTCATTTCAAATCGATTTCAATTCAAATTGATTTCTAATTCAATTTCAGTTCTAATTCAATTCAATTCAATTTCAATTCGAATTCATTTCTATTTAATTTCAATTCAAATTCATTTCTATTCAATTTCAATTCGAATTCATTTCTATTCAATTTAATTCGAATTTCAATTCTTTTCAAAATATCAGATTTTGAAATCACTTTCGATATTCGTTATAAAATGAATAAAATCGATATAAATATCGTTCACGTCAAAATGGCGTCAATCTAACCAACACGGCTTTCAAATATTTCTAATTTCAAATATTCTATTTCAAATATTCCTTTTTTAAATATTTCTACTTTCAAATATTCTATTTCTAAACTGGAATGAGGCCCAATCACTTACCATATAATGTTAATTATATGGATTTTCTACAACACATGTATACAATAACAACGATGAATAATCAACCATCATCCAAAGTGCATTCTACACTGTATAAGCATCAAATATAAATATTTAATGCTCACAACAGTCTATCCATCAATCGATCGACATACAGCTAATTATTGGGACTAGTGTATGCCATATATCATCCCAATACCCGTGTGGGGTTTTCAAACAATCAAACACAGATTTTATTTGTGCAGTTGGGCGATGTGTAAAATTTATCGTCCCAATCAATATCAGTCAAATGTGTGTATATAAACAAATCGTTCGATTTGTTTATATTAATTTATTTTATTTCATATACACGTTAAAAATTCTATTTTCAACTTTAAAATATTTTTAACCATATAAATATTTTATTTCATTTCACAACACAGCACACAATTAACCACACATCAAAATCAAACAAACAAGCATACAAGTCGTCCATGGTCTGTGGACGACGGGTGTCGGGTGCTACTAAACACCGTCTGCAACTTAGTATATATTTTAACTAGAAAATAAATTAAAGCTGAGGAGTTCTCACAGAGGGTTCCACTCCGCCGTGCTTTGCTTTCGAACTATTGAACCGTCTGGATCTGCTTGAAATTCCTATGCAGTTCTTTTCACGCTGTTCAAATAAAAATTATATTTTTATTGCTTCATTCTATATAAAAATTATATTTTTATATTCCTACTTCATATACAAAGATCGGATTTTTATTTCATTGCTATAAAAATCACATTTTTATCTCAACATATATATAATAAAAATCAGTTTTTTATTTAGCTACATATATAAAGATAAAATTTTTATATTCTCTATTATATAAAAAACATATTTTTATTACTTCTACTTTATAAAATCATATATTTATTACTTCTACACAATAAAGATCAAATTTTTATTATCTATATTATATAAAAATTATATTTTTATATTCATACCTTATATAAAAATTCTATTTTTAACTCCTCTTTAATGAACAAAACCAAATCTTTACTCATATCAACACCCTATAAAATCCGCAATTTTTTTTATTGATATCATATCATAAAAATCCCATTTCATCATCTAATCTTATATATAATTAAACTAATTTTATTTATAATTAAACTAATTACAAAAATAATTAAATAATGATAGAAAAGAAGCTCACTGTTAAAAGGGCTTCTTCCTCTGTAAATCATTCCAGGAAAACTCGAACAAAGCCCCACCCTCATTGCCTCTTGCGCTCGCTGCCTCGTCAGACCGGAGGTCGATCCTCCACCGGCGATTGAAGTGCCGGAGTGGCCTTCTCCTTCTCCAGCGGTGGCGCGGATGTGGGTGGTTGGAGCTACAATATTCCGTGGGTTTGGGGCTTCAGCAGAAAAGGGGGAGGAGAGAGAGGGGAGGTGCGGGAATCGTCGGAAGGGAGCAGGGGGGTTGGCGACGAGGCGGAGCGGTGGTAGTTGGGCGCGACGTGTAGATCGGTGGAGCTGTTTTTTTTCTTTATTCTGCATCGGGGAGAGAGAGTGAGGAGAGTCAACGGGGCGGGGGGGTTATATATAAATTATTTTATTAATATTTTAATTCCAAAAAAACAACTTTTATTTTTGACCTCGAAATGAGACCCGCCGCTTGTCGTCCATAGCTAATTACCCTCATTCCGAACACAATGGGATATGTATCGTAGGCTGATTCGACTGTTTCGATCAGTTTTCGTCAAAATCAACATATAACTCTATATATTGAATTTGAACGCACATTTCCATTTACTGGGGTCACATACTAACTCGAAAAATTCCCGAAAAATAATTTCTAGCTTCGTATTGATGATACGGTCCTAACAAAACTAGTTTCGTCAAATTCCAAGATCATTTGAAAAATGGCCCTTTTCCAGTCGATTAAAATCAACTAAAACTGGTCAAACGCATTTTCCTTTACCATGCTCATATATTGATTCGAAAAATTATGAAATTTGAAACCTTACAATAATTTGATATCCCGGATCCAACAAAAGTGGTCTCATCGAAAACCGAGGTAGTTTGCAAAATGGCCATTTTCAAGGGCCGAAATTCCATAGCGACTATTCCGAATTTTCAACTGGGCATATCTTTTGATTCCCGCTATGAAATTTTGATTTTTCGGATTCGTTGGAAAGATATTCTCAATTAGATTCTATTATTTTGGTTTCGCTAAAATCTTGTTCTGCACCCAGTATGCTCAATTGAAATTTGAAATCGAATTATCGAACTACCACGCCATTTTCAATTCCTTTTATATATATAAATAATTATTTATATTCTAATGACGAGCCATATAAATATATACGTTCTAATTCTATTCAAAATAAATTTTTCGTCGTTATTATTTAAAATAATTCATTTTAAATAATCAGAATTCATAAATTGCCAAAATAAAAATTTTAAATTGGCTCGGATTTCCGGGTTATTACACAGGAATTGCCAATCCACGAAGCTGTATGTGTGGACCGGCACTGGAGGATCCAAGGGTTAACTGCGGGGAATCCTGAGACATTAGCTAGAGTGTCTCGAATTGGTAAGGAGCTCCTCCCTAGCCTTGAATCATGATGGAAACCCAATTTCCAATACGACCTCGTGCGGATTTGTTTGTATTACTAGTATGGAAGCATAGTATTATGGTATCTATGTGTCCTAGGATTGATACATTATGATTGAACTGTTTTTTTGAAAACTTATATACACTAATAATAATATCAAATTCGTTTTTATCGTACCAAGCATGTTTAATCATCATAAGGTAAAACTCTATCCTCTGGTTTGCGTTGCATTGTGTGATGGGACTTGAGTCTTATGGTGATTCCATTTTTTCAAAAGTATTGCGTTGTTTTGACGATTCACTTTATATTATGCACGGCAATCCATTGAAATAAACCTGTTCCGCGTTAGCGGAGTGGTCCTTGGATTTGTCTTATTACTTTTAGTTAAATTAGTTAAGAATTCTCACACCAGTCCCATAACTGACCCGTTGTTTGTTTCACCTTTACAAACTCGGGTGCCCTCTTGCAGTCGAGTAGTTTGTCTACAGGTTCTTATCTCGAGCAGGATTCTGGATTGAAGCCTAAAGCTGTGTCTAGAGCATAGTTGTCTTCCGCTGCCTTAGTTATTTTATTTCCGCTGCAATGTATTAAATATTGTAATTTATCTTCCGCTGTAGTATTATTCGATGTACTCTGATATTCTGTACTCTGATGTAACATTATTGTAATGTTTATAAAAGTCTGTCGTTATTGTTCTGATGTTGTTGTATTCCCAAAGTTAACGTACTCGGGTTTTGAACGGTCTTGGTCAATCTAGCGATCGATCGGGTCGGCGGAACCCGGGCCGTTACAGTTGGTATCAGATCTCTGGTTAGCTTAAATCTTTGGGGTACAACTCATTAGAACCGAACAAAAGACTCATCAGAGATTGGATTAGTAATATCCAATAAAGAATGCTCATTAGAGATAGGATCAACAGTATCCTAGAATGAGAAAACTATTAGAGATGGGGTTAGTAATGCCCTAGAATGAGTTGAGAGTGCCCAGTTCATAATTAACGTATTTGTAATTATATGTTTTAGAAAATATGACTTTTGAATATATAAAAGTTATAAATATTTAAAAAGTTAATCAACCAATTGATCGATGATTGTGTAGTGTAACTATTAGTTCAAAATTATTTTAACCAATGAATGAATAATAAAGAGTGGAAAATTGAGTAGGATAATTAAATAACTCTTTAGCTTCATTCCTTTTCGAGGACAAAAAGATTTTAAGTGGGGGAGACTGTAACAACCCTGAATTTTGGGGTAAATTTAAAAATTTATTTTTAAGTAATAATTTTAATGGGTTTTGATATTTAAAATAATTTATTTAAAATAAAATGATTAAAAATTGATTTAAATCGAAGTTAGAATGAATAATTTAATTTAGTTATAAAAAGTGTTAGAAACAACGCGGTAGTTTGAAAAGTCAAACTTGAACTTTGACTGATCATACAGGATGCAAAATTTAACGGATTTTAGTGAAACCAAAAATATTAGAATCTATTTAAAAATATCTTTCTAACGAATCTGAAAATTGAAATTTCTTAGCGGGAATCAAAAGTTATGCCCAAATTAAAATTTAGAAAGGTCACTATGAAATTTACAAAGGTCAAAATGTTACTTTTTGCATACGAAGGAAATTGAACTCGAAACCACTTCCATTGAGTTCAGAATGACGTCTCTGCATTGAAAAACAGTAAACACTTATATTTTCTGAGTTTCGAAAATTATTGGTTTAAAAATGTATTTTTAATATTGAATATATACGCCTTGAAAATAGTCATTTTACAAACGACCTCGCTTTTCAACGAAACCACTTTTGTTGGAACCGGAATGTCCAATTATTGCTAAGTTTAATTTTCCAGAATTTTTCGAATGAGTATGTAAGCGTGGCAGAAGATAACACGTTTTGTCAGTTTATAGTTAAAAACTGATCGACCGGAAAAAGGCCATTTTTTGAACAGTCTCAGAATTCAACAAAAATAGTCTCCTTGGAACCGTATTGTCAATACGAAGCTAAATATATATTTTTTGGATTTTTCGGAGTCCATATGTGGTTCCGGTGGATTTTTGAATACGTCAGAATATTAAAATAAAAGAATAATTTTAAATCAGAAAAACGGAGGCTGAGATTACCTTTTGGGCCTACGGGACATAGTTAGATGGATCCGGAATAGGGGTTATTAGCTAGGAAACACAGTCGTTGGGCTGAAAATGGAGTAAGTGGGTAAACGGACCTTTATTGGATAATTAGATAATAACCTAATTAAATAATAATATAAATAAGAAGCAAAGTACGGGCTTTCTTCTTCCTCGTCGTTCTACAGCCGCATGCACAAAACCATGGTCAAAAATTTTCCCTCTCCAAATTCTCCCAATCCACAAAGAATTAGCTTAGGCCGTAGTGCAACTTTTTGAAGCTCTTCTCACTCTCTTTAATCTCCAACAAGTTTCATCCATTTTCATCGACCGTTGGCGAAGAACGAGCACCGCCAACCCGCGGCCTTTGCACCCAAACCTCACCTTCCATGTGCCACCATCCATCACCCTATTTTCTGAGCTTGTAGATCTCTCGTAGCCGGTCGTTTTGCCGCAAACCGTTCGCAAAACCATCAACTACAGAGAGAGAAATCTTGATCCAAAATTTCGAACAAAAACTGAAAATAAAGGTATGGAATTCATTTTAGATTTTGCCACACTTTTGTCTGTGGCGACTGCAGTTGTTAAAAAGTAATTGTTATTCAAAAATTGATAATTAATTCATACAAACTCCAAACTGAAAATTTTTAGATCCGCGTGAATCGTGACAGCAAATACTTCGACTTAGAACTGATTGGGACAATTTCTGAATTTATTTGGATTTTTAATTCTGCTTAAAGCAAGGTGAGTATTCTGATTTAATTAATCAATTTTAATCTACTTACTTCGTTTTCTTATAAATCATGCTGTGTATGTTATTGGTTCTGATCTGTGATGTTGCGATGGATAATTGATTTGTTTGAGAGTTATATGGTTATTTTAGGCATTGATTTATTTAGATCTGCAATTGTATATACAATAGAAAGGCATGAAATTTATATTGTATATAAAATGACACCTTGTATGAAATTAAAATTGAGAATTTGAAGTTGTGAATAGATTCAAATTTACATTTTTATATGTAAATTAAGAAAGGAGTTTACATGTTAATGAAAAGATGAGATATTTTTACATTCGAAGTAAAAAAGACAATATTTTTACATTGAGAGTAAAAAGACAATATTTTTACATTGAGAGTAAAAAGACAATATTTTTACATTGAAAATAAAAAGACAATATTTTTACATTGAAAATAAAAAGACAATATTTTTACATTGAAAATAAAAAGACAATATTTTACAATGAGAGTAAAAACACAATATTTTTACATTGAGAGTAAAAAGACAATATTTTTACATTGAAAATAAAAAGGCAATATTTTTACATTGGAAATAAAAAGACAATATTTTTACATTGAAAGTAAAAAGAAAATATTTTTACATTGGAAGTAAAAAGACAATATTTTTACATTGGAAGTAAAAAGACAATATTTTTACATTGAAAGTAAAAAGACAATATTTTTACATTGAAAATAAAAAAATGATATTTTTACATTGAATGTAATTAAATTACATTTTTTTTTACATGTAAATAAGAAGTAGGAATTTGACATGTATTATAAAATTTCTTTTTTTTAGAAGTAGGAATTTGGCATGTAATACAAATTACATTTTTACACGTAATAAAGAAGAGAAATTTGCATTGTAACAAAATTACATTTTTATTATGTAATTAAAGTTGAATTCACATTTTTGTCAATATAAATTAGTAGCGTCAAAATTCATATTTTTGTCAATATATATTAGTAGTGTCAAATTCACATTTTTGTCTAAAGGAAGGAGTTGAAATAAAAAATGTACATTTGGTTA
Organism: Allium sativum; assembly: GCA_030737875.1. Lineage (NCBI taxonomy): Eukaryota > Viridiplantae > Streptophyta > Magnoliopsida > Asparagales > Amaryllidaceae > Allium > Allium sativum. The sequence continues at coordinate 50,042,713 of CM060918.1, forward strand.
AATGTGATGGTTGAGAACAAAAATAATATTTTTGTTAAAAAGAGATTTGAAAAAGACAAACTTGTTGTATACATTTTTATTTAGATCCTATGTGTGAATAAAATGCAAAATTTGTAAACTTATTTTTGTTTACATGTTATATGTAAAACAAAATATTTATTTGGTTAAATAGAAGGGTATGTCATAACAAAATGTTCATTTTGTTAAATAGAAAATTGTCAAAGTAAAAGAAAAATAACATTTTAGATATAAAATGTTGAGATTAGTTAAAATAACAATTTAGTTATAAAATGTTAACTAGACAAAATATAACTCTTTATATATTTTGTTGTGCTAGAATTGACGACAATCAAAGTTAACTTTTATTTGTTTATGTTAAAATGTTAAGAAGGATTTAACATAAAATATCCTTTTTATGTTAATATGAATGGTAAAAAAAATAAAAATAAAAATATTTACATATAAAATATGTTTTTATATGATATGATGAAAACATAGAAAAATGTTAACAAGTAAATGATCTTTGATTTGATATTAGAATACATGGAAAATGACATTATTCACACCGTAATGAGAATGAGATTTAGAGTGAAGTTACATTTTTCACGTAATCGTATAAAAGTAAGAGAATTACATTTTATGTAATCGAGATTAAAAAGAAAATAGAATTACATTTTTAATGTAATTATAAGGTAACAATTCATCGTCGTGATGGAAATTACATTTTTAATGTAATTAAAAAGAGAAATTTGACAATGGAATCAAAATCACCTTTTTATGTAATTTAAAAAGGATAGAAATTTTCACTGTAATGTTAATCACATTTTTATGTTAACATTAGAAAATAAACATTTTATGTATAAAAATGTTTGCATAATAAAATCTCATTTTTATGTCAGTATATACAGGAACATTTTCTTGTATAAGACGTTAGCATTAGAAAAGATCATTTTTATTATATAAAATGTTAGCATAGGAAAGTAACATTTTTATTCTATAAAATGTTGCATTTAAAAATTATCATTTCTAGTCAAAAAGATTGCATTAGGAACAAAGTTTCATTTGTGTTAAAAAGTCACATTAGTATAAAAATATCATTTTTGTTAAAATGTCACACTTGTATGAAAATAACATTTTGTTAGAAAAGTTTACATGTTTAATGTGAATTAGATTAAAAAGAAGAGTTACATTTTAATGTAGTTTGATTAAAAAGAAAATTTACATTTAGGATTAAGGGGAAAGTTTACATTTTTCATGTAAAAGATTTAAAGGTAGAAATTACATTTTTATATAAAAAGCTTTAAAGTGAAAATTCATATTTTAATGAATTAGATTCTCATTTTGAAAAGGATAAGGTTATGAAATTTACATTTTTATGTAAATGCATTTTCAATGAAAATTATAACAATGAAAATTTATATTTTAACGAATTTGGTTTCATTAAAAAGATTAAAGATATGAAATTTACATTTTCATATGTAAAGATTAAAGCAAGAATATCATTTTGCTTGTAAAGAAAAGAATGACACAAAATAATCATTTTTGTTGAATTAGAAATGACGCACAAGAAATTGCATGTTTGTGTAGATTGAAAATAGGAAGAAAAAAAAATGCATTGCATGTATAGGTTGTGTATGTGAATTAAAATAAACATTATTGAGTGTTATGATATATATATCTTAACTTGTCATGGTTACCACAATAATGAAATGGCAGAAGAAATTGTATGTATTTATATAATCATATATATAAACAAATTTCAATTGAACGAATCGAGCGTGATAGTTCACTTTATAGAATTGTACTTTTAGTTGATTATACCGAAATATCCGACCGTCGGATTTTCCCAAAACTGAAACCGTTAGGTTCGCCTTGGGAAGATCTTTCCAATGATATGAATTATGTTAAATTCCAACGGTTAGATTTAGAGAAATGTGTAAAACAAATTTGGGTGAAAACAGCGCCAAGGTCGCCTTTTGACTTGAAGTGTCGTAAAATGGAATTTAATTATTTTTATATAAATAAAAATAAACGTTGATCGTTATAAATTAATATCAACGATATGAAATGATTTTTAAATATATATATGCGAGGATCATTTGAAAAGTCCGAGTTCAATCTCATTTCAAATGATCATACGACGAATGAAAGTCGAAGAGTTGAAGAAGGTGATTGAAGACCGGCGATCTTCACATTGAATGGACGACAACTGCTGATGCCCGTGATTGGAGTAGCTACCTTGAAGGGGCTACAGTGGTGGTCGTCCGGACGTAGTGTTGATTAGTATGGATTTGGCTTTCGCTCAGACCCAGAGCATAAGCTTATAAATGGAATGTGTGTCTGACATCGTACTCCTATATATATTGTACTTATTGATTTTCTGTCAAATGTATGAATGTTTGGTGGTGGAGAATTTATTCTCTTTCTTAACACCCTTTCATATATTTCGGCAAAGGATGGGTAGTGTGATATGGAGTGACGACGTAGCATGCTAAGATGCATATGATCAAGGCTTTGTTGAAAAGTAGGCCTTGTGGGATGATCAAAGCATAGCCTGTTTAGGCATAGCTTTGTGTATAGCGTGACTTCGCGAGCCTCACACACCGGTGGATTCTAAAACGGGAGAAGGGAACGTAGGGAGAGCAGCACGTTTCTTTCTAGCTAGAAGTGGTATTTGGATTTTAACACGACCCGAAATTTTACTTATGTGGATGATGGAATGAGGCACCTCGGATGATGGGTCCTATAGGACCGGGAAACGTGTGTTCAGGAATTGCCAATCCATGAAGCTGTCTGTGTGGACCGGCCCTGCAGGATCCAAGGGTTAACTGCGGGCAATCCTGAGACATTAGCTAGAGTGTCTCGAATCGGTAAGGAGGTCCTTCCTAACCTTGACTCATGATGGAAACCCAGTTTCCAATACGATCTCATGTGGATTTGTTTGTATTACTAGTATGGAAGCATAGTATTATGGTATCTATGTGTCCTATGATTGATACATTATGATTGAACTGTTTTTTTGAAAACTTATATACACTAATAATAATATCAAATTCGTTTTTATCGTACCAAGCATGTTTAATCATCATAAGGTAAAACTCTATCCTCTGGTTTGCGTTGCATTGTGTGATGGGACTTGAGTCTTATGGTGATTCCATTTTTCCAAAAGCATTGCATTGTTTTGACGATTCACTTTATATTATGCACGGCAATCCATTGGAATAAACCTGTTCCGCATTAGCGGCGTGGTCCTTGGATTTGCCTTATTACTTTTAGTTAAATTAGCTAAGAATTCTCACGCCAGTCCCATGACTGACCCGTTGTTTGTTTCACCTTTACAAACTCGGGTGCCCTCTTTCCACACAGGCAGTCGAGTAGTTTGTCTACAGGTTCTTATCTCGAGCAGGATTCTAGATTGAAGCCTAAAGCTGTGTCTATAGCATAGTTGTCTTCTGCTGCCTTAGTTATTTTATTTCCGCTGCAATGTATTAATTATTGTAATTTATCTTCCGCAGTAGTATTATTCGATGTACTCTGATATTCTGTACTCTGATGTAACATTACTGTAATGTTTATAAAAGTCTGCCGTTATTGTTCTGATGTTGTTGTATTCCCAAGGTTAATGTACTCAGGTTTTGAACGGTCTTGGTCGATCTAGCGATCGATCGGGTCGGGCGGAACCCAGGCCGTTACATAGATCACCAGGAGGAGGAGTAGAAACTAGGGCAAGAGAAACTGACATCAAAGTTGAATCAGTTATGATGGCTTCAGTTGTCATTCTCTTTCCTGCAGCAGGGGAGGGTGATGGTGAGATTAGACCTAAAGCAGATGAACAACGAGCACGAAATACAGACATCTCAGGTGACGGGCATAGGCAGTCTAAGTATAGCAAAGTTTTGATGATTTCAAGTTTACCTGCAGCTATAAGACTGGCCTGAAGATTTCTGTGCTCTTCGACCTCGAATCTGTTTGCATAATTATTGTCATCAACTTCATCATCTTTGCAATGCTCCTCTTCTAAGTTCTTTTTGACATTGTATTCCTTGAATGCTGTGTCTTTGAAGGAAGCAGGCAGATTTGCTGGGGTTTGTGAACCAGAAGCCTCAACATTGGCAAGAAGAGTAGGGGCATCAGCAGTTGTTGCATCTGTGGCTTTCCCTCCAGAAAGCCCAGCCTTCTCACCTAGCAATGACTTCTTCTCCCTTAATACGATCTTTCGTTTAGCTAAGGCTTCTCTGGATTCCTCATCGAAGAGCTCTTCTTTAAGACCCTCCTTACCACGATCGCCCCCATCGATCCTGAGCACTTCTTCCTAGTCAGGAGTTAAAGTCTCAACAAAGTATTTTCCCAAATAATATAAGCTACCATGGCCCATGACGCTATAAACATAGAACTTGAATGAGGTCTCTTCGGTCTTTGCTTTGACTTTCCAATAAGCATCCACGGCCTTGAATTTGTCTTCTTCGAGAAACTTAACATTAGTAGTTAGCGCTTCAAGGGCTAGATTTTGAGAAGAAATCTTATGCTAGAGAGTTATACTTTCTTTCTCGAAAGTAGCAGAGGCACTCCTTGCTATGGCCAACCGGGCTCTGCAAGTTATTGGACAGACTGAGCCTCTTGGACTTGAGTTACTAGAGTATTCTCCTTCTGCTTTGCATCCACAAGCTCCTCCTTAAGCCTGTTAACTTCAGTCTCAAAATTTGCTACCTCCGTATCCCTTTGAGCAGAGGATGCAATAGTTTTTTTCTAGGACTCTATAACCCTGATCAACTCAGCTTTATCATTTTCTAAGGTTGCAATGCAGTCAAGGGTAATCCCATTAACTCTGTGAAGTTCATATGCAAAGGCGTACCACTCGCTCAACTGTTCCTTGGCATGCCCTTAATTTTGTCTAGTTTGACTTCTAATTGATTTTTAGTTCTATCAAACTGTGTGAACATACTACCCTTCAAGCCATCGAATTCCGCAAGAATATCTCGCTTTTCATTAGGATATATGTCCAGGTTGAGACATGTTCCTCTTAAATTCCAACCCGGGAATCGATCGGCAAGCCAAAGTCAGCTAGTCTTGGAATGTAACGAGGCCTATTCATGATTATTTGAAGGTCGATAGGAGTAGGAGTGACCGATGGGGAAGCCAAAGATATGTTATCACCAGTATTTTGAATGTCCGACATTGAGAGATCTGGCACTGGGAGCTTATCCGATTTGTGACGCTTCCCAGAGTCACCTTTACCCTTATCACTCCTTTCTCTTCTTTTTGTTCTTCCTCTTTAGCTTTTCTTATTTCCTCCTCTTAACTTCCAGCATATCAAAATGATCATGCCTCCACTTCCTTTGCTGCTCAGTTTCAATGAGATTACCAATCCGTTGAGGCTGGTAAGCGGGTTGTGAATGTTGTGAATGTTTTGAATATTGGGAAGACCGAGGTTCAATGAAGTTTGTGGGATCGAATTGTTGAGTGCCATGTTCAAAGATATTTTCAAGGGAGAGTCTCATTCCTGAACCTGGGAGAGGGAAAGAGAAAAATTTCAGTACTTAAGTTAGAAACTGAGGAAAAATAGGAAGTGCTTATACAAAGAATTGGGACCGTAAGGTGTTAGTAAAAGTAAAAAGAATTTGCTCGTGAACGTCTAATAATGAACCAATCTCAAGAGGAACATATAAGAAAAGTCCAATATCAGCAGCTGTTTTTCCAGGATAAGTGTCCTGAGAAGAGTATTTCTTAGCTTTATCCTTCGCAGCTGATACGGCTGGCACTGATGATGAAATGTCACATGGAATGATATCTTTAGCTGAGCTAAAATCACCAAGGTTCCTAAAAGTCTCTGAAACACCATCTCCTTGGCTATCTGGAATAATGAGATTCTCATCATGATTCCCAGTGCTCAGGTTATTCTTAGAACTTACTCCAGCCTCTTCAAGCTGCTCATTCTCCTTCATCAGATCTAAAACAGCTTTCGAAGCAGTTTCATCTGCATCATCCTGCCTAGTTTCTTCCATAGGATCTGGGACAGTGCCCTCCTTCCCATTTTGATCAGATAAAGCCAAAGGACTCTTATCCTCATGTTTTTTTGGTGCCTCCTCCTCAGTGGCAGCCAATTTGGATTTGGGAGGAGTTTGCTGCTTCCCGCAGGTTCAGAGCACTTCCTTATTTGGGCTTTCTTGGCTGAGGATTTAGGAGACGTATCTTTCTTATCTGTCGGATCTGTCGCTAGAGATCATTAAGGAGGAAGCATGTTGCATCGATGAAGAAAATCTTCTGTAAGCAAGAATTTCCTACTCCTTTCACTCTCAGGAACAGCTTATAAGGAATTAAAGAGAGCTTGATCAAAAACAGTATTCTCGGAAGGAATCTCTGTAATATAACTAAATATTTGAGCATTGGAGTAAGCGGGAAAATGAAATAAAAGACTATAAAGTAGGTATATTCACCTCCTTCCATCTAAAAACCATAGAAGTTTGCAGGGCACCGAATAAAGAAATATTGGTTTGGGAACCCTCGGGCACTCTCAAATAAATCAGTAATAATCTTGGAGCCCTGGCTCTTGACGAACGTGATTGAGGGACAATCCTTCTTCCTCCTTCTAAAAGAATACAAAGAGAAAATATCTTGAAATGTAGGTGCACGCTCTTTGACCCTCATAAACAGTACATAAATCCAATTAAGGAAAAATAAACATTCGGGTGTAACTGGTATGGGGCAATGGTCAAGCGCCAAAGAATTAACTCTAAATAAGGATTAAAAGGAGGGATTGCCCCGCTCATCAGCATGTATCGGTTAACTACAACGTATCCGGTAGAAGGAATGTCAACAAATTCATCTTTTACGGGGAATTTGGCTTCTTGCTTTTCTGAAATCGCATATTGCTTACACAGTTGTTGAAATGAGCTAAAGGAAAGTTCTGTTTCATACCTTTCACGAGGTATATGGGAAAGTGGCCGAGGTTTAGGAAAGTTTTGACTGACATTTGCCCCAGAGACAGTATCTGTAATAACCCAAAAATCTGGGCCAGTTTAAAATTTTTATTTTGGCAATTTTAGCGAATTTTGAATATTTAAAATGAATTATTTTAAATAAAATCGACGAGAAATCTATTTTGAATATAATTCGAACGTATATATTTATATACGCCGTTGTTAGAATATAAATATTTATTTATAATTATAAATAGAATTGAAAATGGCGCGGTAGTTCGATAATTCGATTTCAAACTTCAATTGAATGTACCGGGTGCAAAACAATCCGGATTTTAGTGAAACCAAAAACATTAGGATCTAATTGGTAATATCTTTCCAACGAATCCGAAAAATCAAAAGTTCATAGCGGGAATCAAAAGATATGTCCAGTTGAAAATTCTGAATAGTCGCTATGGAATTCAGGCCCTTAAAAATGGAATTTTGCAAACGACCTCGGATTTCGACGAAACCACTTTTGTTGGGTCCGTGATGTAAAATTATTGCTAGATTCCAAATTTCATAATTTTCCGATTCAATATGTGAGCGGGGCAAAGGAAAACACGTTTGATCAGTTTCAATTGATTTTAATCGACTGGAAAATGGCCAGTTTTCCAACGGTCTCGGAATTCGACGAAACTAGTTTTGTTAGGACCGTATCGTCAATACGAAGCTAGAAATATTTTTCTGGAATTTTTCGAGTTAGTATGTGACCCCGGTAAATTGAAATGCGCGTTCAAATTCAATATATAGAGTTATATGTTGATTTTGATAAAAAGGGATCGAAACGATCGAATCAGCTTACGATACATATCCCATTGTGTTCGAATTGGGGGTAGTTAGCTAGGGACAACAGTCGTTGGGCCTCGTTTAGAGTTCATATGAAAAGTCAACTTTTTGTAGAAAAAATAAATTAAAATATATGAAATATAAAATCTTTTATACTAACCCCCCCCCCCCCCCGGTTACTTTTCACTTCAGAAAAAAAAAAAACCCAATCTCGCTCCCTCCACCCACGTCCAGGCCAGCGCCGCCTCCAACCGACCACCCCCTTCCCTCCAGTCTCCTCCCTCTCTCCTCCGTGCCCTCTTCTTCCCCCAAAACCGAACGACGCCGCCTATTTAAACCCTAATCCGCCGCTAATGGGTAGCAGCGCCACCCCTAGCCTCGAGCACAGCCTCCCCTTCCTCCAAACGCCGTCCGCTCCTCCCCTTCCCGCTCTTCCAGACCTTGAACCCGTAGCTACCCAAATCCCACACCCACCTCTAGGCCGACGACCACCATTACCACCCCCGTGGCTTCCAGCTTTTGTCTCCTCCTCGTCGACCCATCGGACCTCTACAGCGAGTGCGAGCTCCACCCCTTCTGAGAAAGATGTGAGCTTTTCTTCCTTTTCGTATTTTTATTTATTTATGTTGTAATTAGTTTAATTTTTCAATGTAAAGATTTTATTTTTCCACATATGAAGAGCTTTGATTTTTAAATATATGAAAGGTGTGGTTTTGATTAACATGAAGTTGTGATTTTTATTTCAGTTTTAGAAACATAAAGGTCGAATTTTTGTGTATGTAAAGGTGAGATCTTTTATTGTATAAAAATAAGATTTTTATATTGAAAGCAAAGATATAAAAATATAATCTTTATTATGTAGAAGAATTAAAAATATGATTTTTATATTTTTAAAGTATTAAAAATGTAATTTTTATGAGATAGAGAATATAAAAATATCATCTTTGTGTATGTAACGAAATAAAAATCTGATTTTTATTTTATATACGTTGGGATAAAGTGGTAATTTTTATAATGATGAAATCTTTATTTTTGAAAGGAGAAAACTTTATTTTCATAAAGGAGAAAACTTTATTTTCGTAAAGGCGAAAACTTTATTTTCATAAAGGCGAAAACTTTATTTTCATAAAGGCGAAATCTATATTTTTATAAGGGCGAAATCTATATTTTTGAAATGGAATTTTTATCTATATAGTAGCAATGTAGAAATAGAATTTTTATCCATAGAGCGTGATAGTAAAAATATGATTTTTATATATTGAATAGCATAGTAAAAATTCGATTTTTACATATGTAGTGAATACGGGCAACGAAGGTGATAAAAAGGCGAGAACGACAAAGGTTTCTGCAAATGAAGTGCCGTGGAGCTAGGATAGCTATATGTGAGAATTTCTCACCTTTCAATTTCTTTTCTAGTTATATATATACTAGGATGCAGACGGTGCTTAGTAGCACCCGACACAATCGTCCACAGACCATGGACTTGTTTGTTTGGTTGCATAAAATTAGTTAGATTATTTGATTGAAATTGAATTGTGTGGTGAAATGAAATTGATTTGATTGATGTGTGAATGGCGTGGGCCTTCACTAGACCGGGGATAAGGCTAGGCCTCGTCCCGTTTCTAGTATCGTGCCGTTATGCCGCCGAAATTTTCTAAAATAAGTTAGAAAAATAAAAATATCATTTTATTTAGAGAATGAACTGAATAGAAATTCATATGTTGGAATAAAATGTTTTGTCGTTAAAAATATAATTTTTAACGTGAATGTGAATAAATAAATATTCATTTACAAACCAGACGGTTTGTTTATGTACACCTATTTGAAGGACATTGATTGGGTCGATAAATTTTACACATCGCCCAACTGCACAAATAAAATCTGTGTTTGATTGTTTGAAACCCCACACGGGTGTTGGGATGAAATTTGAAGTTCACTCATCCTGATTGATTAAATATGTCGATCGATTGATTGACAGGCTGTTATAAGCGTTAGATATCTATATTTGATGCTTATACAGTGTAGTGCACTTTGGTTGATGGTTGATTATTTTTCAATGCTATTATATGTGTGTAATGCATGAAAATCCATATAATTAACTTTATATGGTAATTGATTGGGCCTCATTCCAATTTGAAAAATAAAGAATATTATAAAATAAAAGTTCATGTGTTGACAGTACTCATCCATTGAGATTGGTCATGTGTTGAACGAAATATTTTAGTAATAAAATTTACATCTTTATCGATATAAAATAAAAGTTCATGTGTTGACAGTACTCATCCATTGAGATTGGTCATGTGTTGAACGAAATATTTTAGTAATAAAATTTAAATCTTTATCGATATAAAATAAAAGTTCATGTGTTGACAGTACTCATCCATTGAGATTGGTCATGTGTTGAACGAAATATTTTAGTAATAAAATTTACATCATTATCGATATAAAATAAAAGCTCATGTGTTGACAGTACTCATCCATTGAGATTGGTCATGTGTTGAACGAAATATTTTAGTAATAAAATTTACATCTTTATCGATATAAAATAAAAGTTCATGTGTTGACAGTACTCATCCATTGAGATTGGTCATGTGTTGAACGAAATATTTTAGTAATAAAATTTACATCTTTATCGATATAAAATAAAAGTTCATGTGTTGACAGTACTCATCCATTGAAATTGGTCATGTGTTGAACGAAATATTTTGATAATAACAACTATTTTGAAAAAGAAATATTTGAAAATAGAAATTTATGAAGCCGTGTTGTTTAGATTGACGCCATTTTGACGTGAACGATATTTATATCGATTTTATTCATTTCGAAATGAATTGAAAATAAATTGAATATATAACGATTTCGAAATAAATTGAATTGAAAACGATTTCGAAATGAATTGAATTGAAAACGATTTCGAAATGAATTGAATATATAACGATTTCGAAATGAATTGAATATATAACGATTTCGAAATGAATTGAATATATAACGATTTCGAAATGAATTGAATATATAACGATTTCGAAATAAATTGAATTGAAAACGATTTCGAAATAAATTGAATTGAAAACGATTTCGAAATGAATTGAATTGAAAACGATTTCGAAATGAATTGAATTGAAAACGATTTCGAAATGAATTGAATTGAAAACGATTTCGAAATGAATTGAATTGAAAACGAATTCAAATTGAATTGAATTGAAAGTGAATTGAAATGAATTCAAATTGAATTGAAATTTGAATTGAATAGAAATGAATTTTAAAACGAATTTATTAAGAAGAATTCAATTTTGATTTGAATTGAAATGGAAGTTGAAATTGCTTTTGAAACGAATTTTAAAACTATTTATATAATTCGTTTTAAATAGTAATCGACGAAATATATATATATTATATATATAATATAATGGCCTGAATAGAACGCGCCGCGCCGCGGCAGTTCGCGAATTTCGACCATTTATTTCAAACGGACAGTACGGGAGATCCGACCGTCAGATTCTCCTACAACCGGAACCGTTGGGTTCGTATCGAAAAGAGCTTTCTAACGAATATTAGAAATTAGAAATCTAACGGTTGGATTTGGAATTATGTCCAAATCAAATTTGAAAAAGGTCGCTATACGTGCAGTTCGATGGCCGTTGATGGAAATCGACTGTACATGCCTTGATAAAATTATTAAAAATAGTAATAATTTGTGTAAAATCATAAGAAATGATTTAGAAAGAATTGGGATGAAAAAACTCCATATTTGAAAAGATAAAAATAATTTTTTATCGAAATGAACTAGTTTTGAACTAGAATTACAATTCTATTTATTTTTAAATAAATAAATTGAATTTGAAAAGGGTTTTAAAAATAACCAGAATTTCCAATGATTGCATTGGAGTGGATTTGAATCGAAATTGTCTTCGGAATATTTTGATGTTGGATTTCGGGATTATACAGATATTGTTATGGAAATTTGAAAGATATATTTATATCGTTATTTCCAATACGACGTTTGTTAATCGTAGAATTTGATATTGAATATAAGCCGATATATTTTCTATTCAGAGCCTTTTATTGAATATCAAATGTGATTTGGGTTTGTCGTGAATGGTGTCTTCACTAACACTGTTCTTGAACCCAGTTGAGAAAAGATTAAATCTTTTTATTTAGATTTAATGAAGTGTACCAATTAAATGACATTTAATTGGAATTGAATTGGTATTGATTTTTGGGTTTATCGTGAACAGTGTTTTTAAATAACACTCGTTCTTTAACCCGATAATCAATGGAATGTGACTTTGGGTTTATCGTGAACCGTGTTTTAAATGACACGGATTCTTTAACCCAGTTAACGATTAAAACTAAGTGGAGTTTTAATGAATCTTTAATTAGATTGAAAAGATCGAAAATGGAGTATCACCAGTTTTGCTCCAGGCGATAGTTAAATCTTTAATTAGATTTGAACGTGAAATGGTAATTGAATTTACCGATAACACTGTGGTGTTAGATATGAAGTATTACCAGTTTTACTTCATGGGATGAATAGGTTGGGATTGGGAAATTAAAACAAATGATTACTTCGGTAAGGTTCGTTAATCCCGACTAGTTTGAATTGATATTCAAAAATAGATTAAAGCATAAATTCAAGAAATTTATCTTTGATAAAATTAATGGGAACCTTTCCCTATGAATGTGAAATCAGAAACTAACTGTCGGTTAGCTAAGCAGAATGGTTTTCTGGATATTGATCTGATGTTGGTTTCGGCCTTCGGGGTTAATATTTGGGGAATTATTCTCTTGATTAATTTACGGTTAGTGACTAATGAATTGGAATGAGGCGTATGTTGTGTTTGTGTAACACTTATTTAAAATATACGCGAGTTATTCGGAAAGACCGGGTTTATCCCATTCTGAATAACTGATACGACGATAAGTCAAAGATGAAGACGATGGTCGAAGACCGGAAGTCTTCACGTCGTTTGGGTGATTACTGATGATCTTGATTGGGCTGTACACCCAAGAAGATGGAAACAGTTAGTGATCGTCCAGACGTACTTGGAGATCGATGGATATGCGGGGTACTAGGTGCCTCCGGTTTCGTTCAGCCCCAGAACGGACTTGTAAATGGACTGTGTGTCTGACATTGGACTTTAGTCCGTGTGATTGATCTCTATTAAATATATATCTGCTTGGCGGCGGAGAATTTATTCTCTTGCTTAACGCCCTTCTCTGAGACGTACGAGCTCAGGGGTTATATATTGATGGATATCAAACGCATGGAGTGAATTGCCTGTGTGGCACGCCTAAGTGGCAAATGATCAAGGCTTCTGTTGAAAAGCAAAGTCTTGTGGTTGATGATCAAAGCACGGCCTTTGTGGCATAGCTTTGTGTAACGTTTGATTCGCGAGCTTCACACCCGGTATGAACCAAAAACGGGAGACGGACCTCAGGGAGGGCATGCGTTTCTTTCTAGTTAGAAGTGGCGTCAGTGGTTTTGCACGCCCTGACGAGTTTGACTTATGTGGTTGTTGCTGTTGCGAGGCGCCTCGGTTTGATCGGACGATCCGGGTCCGATGGAGTCATTCGTTGGCTCATTTACGCCCCATAGGGCGGGGGAACGCATGTTCAGGGTTTAAATTTAATCCACATCGGTGGACCGGCCCTGTCGCTCCAAGGCTTGACTGAGTACTTGCCTGAGACATGGGCTAGATTGTCTCGAATCGGTTGAGGACTATCTTTTGCCTCGGTTCATAGATGGAAATCCAATTTCCAAATACGTGACATTTGTGGTTTTATTTGTAAACCTATATATGGCGACATGATATATGGTACCCATGCCGCCTATGACTGATACTTATGATTTGAAGTTGTTTTATACACTATGCACTTATACTAGTATCAAATGATTTGTTTTAAACGTATCAAGCATTCTTTGGCTGTTATAAGGGAAAACCTTATCCCCCGGCTTGCGTTGCATTGTGTGATAGGACCTGGGTCTTATAACAGCTTCATTTTTTCTTTATTTAGCATTGCGCTGTTTGTTTTATGCACTGGTATTCTTTGGAGGAAACCCGTTCCGTGTTATACGGCGTGGTCCCTTGATTTACCTAACTTTTAAAATAAAGAATAATAACTGTTTTAGTTCTCACACCAGTCACCTGACTGACCTGGAGTTTATTGTTTTAACCTAAACTCTGGGTGCCCTTATTTTGACACGGGCAGCTAGTAGTTTTGGTTTTGCAGATTTATATTCACAGGAACCTGGTTTACAGCTGGAACGATATCCGGAAAGCTTTGTATCCGTATATCTCCTTCTAGTTGTGTATTGTATTATTTTCAGCTGCTATGTATTTAAATGTAATTTAAATCTCTGATATTTTCTGTGTAATATTCATTTATACTCTGTATATTCTTGTAATCTGATGCATTGTTGTAATAACAGTGAAATGTTCTTTTGTATGCGTTCTGTTTTGTCGTGTTCTCAAAACAATTCATTCTTTCTCTTCTCTTCGGAGACCGGGGAAGTTACGGGTCGTTTCAGTATCTGATGTGGTTCCAGCAACTTGCCCAGAACTCCCAGCTTCACCGAACATGGCTCCTTCCTTAGGATTCTGGCATAATTGTTGTCGGGTCAACATTTCTACACGAACGATTATGTTTTAAAATAAATCGCAGGTATGTGTTTCCTTGGTCACGGGAAGTATGCTAAAAATGAAGTTTGGAATTTGTAATCGGCATGTACTGGTTAACCAATTCCAAGCATCGTAAGGAGTGAATGATCATATTCACATGGAAAATGTCCTTAAGTGACTAAGTGAAAATAGTCCTATGTGAGTATATCATTCAATCTGAGCTACATTATATTTTTAACCTTCTAAACTAACATATTAATGGCATGAGCATCCAATAGTAAAATTATCGCTTAAAAAACGTGCAAGTATTCTAGTTGTTACAGGTATAGCACGACAAGATGGTCTACTAATTGACAGAAAGTTCCAATCAAACAGTAAGATCATGCTCAGAAGTCAAACATGTTCAATCCCACTCAACTCAAATGTGCATGAGCCCAAACAAGGCCGAGCACACTCAAGCTCTAGTTGGGATGAGCATGTCCAACCCATGGGAGTCGAACATGTTTGAATCTAAATAGGATCGAGCATGCTCGAGCTCAGCTGGGTCAAACATGCCTGAGCCCATAGGGATTGAGCATTTTCGAACCCAGATAGGGTCGAACATGCTCGAGCCTCAGCTGGGTCGAACATGCTTGACCCCGTAGGGATCCAGCATGTTCGAACCCAGATAGGATCGAGCATGCTCGAGCCTCAGCTGGGTCGAACATGCCTGACCCCATAGGAATTGAGCATGTTCGAACCCAGATAGGGTCAAGCACACTCAAGCCTTAGCTAGGTCGAACATGGCTGAACCCATAAGAATCGAGCATGTTCAAGCATATATAGGGTCGAGCACGCTCGAGCCTCAGCTAGGTCGAACATGGAAGACACCGTAAGGGTCGAGCACACTCGATCCTTGGTTGGGTCGAACATGACCAATCCCGTAGGGGTTGAACATGCTCACGCTTGAGCTAGGTCAAGCATGGTACCACCAGGATGAGAAGACCCATAAGAATAGATATGAAACTGTGTTATGGTTAGAGCAACATGATCAAGTTATTGCTACAGATCAATGTTAAGATTTCGCACAACAAAATCCCATAATACAAGTATTATTCATTGTACACGATGACAATTGAGTTCAAAAGGCCAAAATTGTTTCAAGGAATGCAATAAACTAATCGACATATGCAAGTAGTAAATTTTAAGGCACATTGCAAGTACAAGCTCAACATCAAACGGTGGTAAGCAAATATACAAGGTTTTATGTCCTTAACATTTCATCAAACACCTAGTGTGAGGTAAATTGAAAATATAATTAAAAGGATTTTGGATGCCTCAGATTCCTTAAACAACTTCCAATACACATCCTCATCCTAATACAATGCAATCCATCATGATTTGCAACCATTACATTTCCAAAAATTCGACTTAAAAACCAAACCGTGTTCAAATGCCAAATCGGCTCGAAAATCCAACTATTTTCAATCCACAAATAGTGAAAACAGTGCGAGATGAAAGAAGAGAAAATCACCTGCGATGAGCACAATGTTTAAGATCCAAGATTGTTTGATCCGACTTTAAAGCTGATCGAATTTATTGCTGCGAGTTGAAGCAAGCCTACGATTCATGATGACTGATAATCCAATCTGAGAATGAGTCCGGAAAGAGAGAAGATTGAGGTGTTGGAAATTTTAAGAAAAAGAGTCGGCCTCCATTAATTGAGTTTTTCAAAAAATAGGCGAAGTGCGGAAATGGGGAGCCAAAGGCAATATAAAGGATGAGAAGACAAATAGGTGTGCTCGACCCAGATAGCACGCTCGTCCCAGATGGCTTGCTCGACCCAGATTGTTTGTTCGACTCAGGATATCTGCTCAACCCAATATATTTGCAAGCATTCTCTGGACTAATTAAGATATGTACGATCGTCTCGTGTGAATCCAAGTTTAATCTATCGAGATGTGCCATAATTAATCATTTCAAAGCTTGTAAATTTTAACAAATCAGAAAAATTACAAACTTTGAGGGGAAATGTTTATCCATACAGGATCATGCATATATTAATAGATTAAATTGAATATAAGGGTCGGTCGTACATTACAGAAGTGGTCGGTCATCATTCAGATGATGTGTGGGTCGAGCCAGGGGTGGTTCGAACAGGCTCTTGATCTGGTTAAACAAGTCTTTAGGGTCGAACACCATCCAGGGTCGAATAGGTACAAGGGTCGAGCACAATGACAGCGTCATAAAGTCGGACATTTATGAGAATCGAACATCACAAGAGGGTCGAGCATCACTCATGGGTCGAACAGGTGTCAGAACATCACATAGGGTCGGTTATCATAGGGTCGAACACACACGAGTTTGTGAACTAGCAGGGTCGGTCGAACGCCATGGCTTGCGCATTTGCCTCCAGGGTCGAATAGCACAAAGGCTCATACATTCCCAGGGTTTCTCGAGCATGGAGTTGAACAAACAGCTGGATACAACTGTCTACAGCTGGCAGTGGCATTTATGTAATTACTTGCATGTTTGACCCATAGCTTGCATATACATGTTTCATATCACCACTTCACTTGAACTTCTCCTCTAAATTGGCCATGCTTCTATACATTTAGGGATCGAATTCCACTATCCCGAAGGGCTGCCAAATTTCTTTCTCTCCTGTTTCAAGTAATCCTAACATCATCCACCATCTCAAAGCAAATATCTAGCATTGAATTCATCATGGAATCCGCCAAAAGTGCTCAAGTATCTTAGAGATTGAAGATCCTCCACAATTTTCCTTGCACTTGGTGAAATCCGCCTAATTCTTCACTGATTTGCATATATAAGAGTTAAGTCTTTTTGCAGGAGAGAAAATGAATGTACTTTTGAGTGATTCTAAGCTTGTAACTCTTGAATTGCTAATGGAAATCCTTGCCAAAGTGGACGTAGATCTTTCCTAGATCGAACCACTACAAAAATCTTTGTGTTTTTACCTTTTTGTTGCGTTTGTGGCCTCATTCCTTACCGATTGGTGAAGTGCCTTTGTGGCATCTTTGGTATTTGAACTAATTTCAGTTTAAACAATATATATAACTACCTGAAGAGGTTATTAAGCTTTACTGCTAAAACACATACAAACCCTTGTATAATGTTTCAAAAAGAATTATTGATAAGTAACAACATATTTTGAAAATATAGCAGTTATTAAACATTTTAGGAGACTTAATTGTCACCTAATTCGACTTTGGATATTAAATTATGATTCTATAGAACAAACATTTGTTTTACTAGACATTAAAAAGTTTTTATGTAAAACTTTAAAATATTTACCATCTCTTATGGATATGATTTTTATATTGATAGAAAAGTCGTTTTGATGAATTAAGTTAAAATGACGTTTTTTGTGAAACTTTTGCAACACTTTCCCAATAACAATGAAATTCAAATTCAAACTTTATGAATCTTATCCAAATCCCTTATGAATATTTTCAAATGATTAAACACATATTTTAAAGATGATTTATAAGTTTTATAACTCGATTAAAAGAATCTTAATGATTGAATTAAATCAAATAAGCAACAATTTAATCCTGGATCTAATAAGCCGATGAGTAAACCCGATTTTTCTATTTATGAGATCCGGATGTCGTTGTTTAACTAAGGTGATGTTCAGGAGCGACCAGTGCCCTGGCTCACTTGGCCCTTCTTTGGACAAGGGATAGATCGGGTTGAAATGTCAAAAATTGAGTTAAGTGTAAAAGATCAATTTTCGCAAGATAAATGAATTGAATTTCTTAGAGCTGATCTTATTGTATTTAGGATCGAATTCCACGGAGGGAATCCTTACTATCCACAAAAATTTAAAAGGTATTTACACCATTATTCGATGGATAGTCGGGGTTGAACATGGAAATTGATATTAAGTAAAATAAATGTGATTTCTTTGGATCTACTAACTAAAATGTATTTACCATTCAAATGACTTTATGAATGAAGACTAATAATTCAATCAATACACTAGAAGACCATTTAAAAGATATACATCTTTAAAAGACGTTTTATGAGGTAATGAATTAAGAAATGAAGAACATCCAATACTATGGAAACAATATTTTTGTGAGTATTGATCCAAAGAGACCATATCATATTTTGGATGATTCCTATCTAAAAACCACTTCGTATCAATCGATGATTCAAAAGCAAGAATGATGGACGAGTAATGAACAAGAATTATGGAGATTGAATGTAGGGTAACTGTCACTGGCCTTAAGTGGATTTTCCCACATTTTAAAAAGACAACGGTTCTATTCATTCAGATCATCAATGCAAGAGCTACTTGGAGTGAGGTCACATGATCTATAAAGAGTAGTGCCTTCGGTTTGTCCCCAGGACAATTATAATGGATAAATGTCTGACGTCGCAGTTTAGGTACGAGTTCGTTGATCTCCATGAAGATACATATGTTTGATCTCCATGAAGATACGTCTGTTTGATGGCGGAGAAGGAAACTTCTTTTAGCTTGATAATCTTCTTTGAGACGTACGAGTTAAGAGTTTGTACATTAGTGGAAATCAGAACGTATTTTGGACTTGGCAATGTCGCATTCAAAGTGAAAATGCACTTGATGAAAGTTAATCGTGACCTTTATCCTCATCACCCGGTAATGCAGAAACATGGCCCTTCGTTTGGCTATGTAGGTCACCCCAATCAAGATACGATCATCATCTTTCTAGATTACTCATTATATATCGAGTATTTGTTGTATTTTATGATCCCGAAATAGGTCGGTTACAACCGATGTGATGTCATATTGGGAACAGTGCACCACCTTCGGGTATGTGTAGCTAGGCCGATCTTACCGTAGCAGCTAGCAAAATTTACAAAGTCTGATAACCCTAGGTGCATTCCTCCACAAATGCACTGTACGAAAGGTAGTCCCTAACCTTGCCATTATACGAAATTCCACTCTCCCTAAGAGATGCGTATTCTATTATAGAGCCACGAAGAAAAGTAAGGGTGAAGAATTTAATCGATATAACAAATTTTCATACTTTTTATAATTTATTTTATTGCGTTTTAGCGCGCAGGTCAATAAAGATAATATAAGACAATTTCGACGTACAAAGATTTGGTTACCATAAGATATAGGTGTGGTCATCACTTAATGGAATATCCTTTATTTCCAAATATTGAATTTAAGTTTTTCGTATAAGTCCCATGATTAACTAGGAGTTGTTTTCCGTTAAACTATGGATTCCTCTATTTTCTTCAGGCAGCCTAGTAGCTCAGATTTTGCTTGGATCAATTGGATGGAGCTTGGACCTGTAGAATCTGAAGATAGCCAAATTTTCTTAGTTTCTTTCGGCATTTGTGAGGACCTGTTTTATCATTGTCCAAGCTGAGGTAATTTCACTTTGATAATTAAGATTATAAGTTTTCACTATAATGATTTTTTATGATATATATATATATGAATTTTTCGATGTGCAAGATTATGATGTTTCTACTTTTTCACCGCTTTCTTTCCTACTACAAACAACTTGCTTTCCTACTACAAATATCGTGGATGTATTAATGTCGATTTCCGAGGGTCGAAAAAGTGGGTCGTTCTAGAGCATCTCACAGAAGAATGTTTAATCTAAGGAAGTTTATCTAAAAAAGTTTGTAAAGAGAAAGTTACCCAAAAACCTACTTCTACTCTTAGAAATCATCAGGAACAAAATAACCAAGAGAAGAGCAACAGCGATGCGGAAAATACCGAAAGAAATTTCTAAGAAAAGGAAGTTATTCAAAATAAGTATGTCAAGAAAATAATCTTGGAAATCTTGAAAATGACATTTTTGGGAAGATACTTTTCTTTGAAAATATAGGGAACGATATTATTTTAAATAAATCTTGAACTACTCATGAAGATTCCCAAATAGAAAAGCATGCTAATTTTACCTATATAAAAGCAATTTCTAAATCCAATATTTTACAAGAAAATAATAATACTATAACCACACTAACTGATTAGTAAAATATTTCAAAGGTGTCTATTGAATTGAAGGTGAACGAGGCATTTCAAATAACAATGAAAATGTAGGCAGTAGTGCAGATGAAATGCAAATATGTCCAGGAGATTAAAGTTCATAGTTCAACCCCCTCCCCCCGTAGAAGGAACCTATTTTAATTACATAAATAAATTCAACTAGTAATGAAAGATTAAATCGCAGCTCGGTCAACCTGGATATATTAGAAATCGAGAAAGCTCAAATTACTTATCCAGAACAGCTAATTGAGAACTATGGCCTTTTTCCGTCATTCTCTTCACCACTTGTAAGCAACAAAACAATAAACCAAAGAGTATCTAGTAAATAGTGGACACCAGCAACTTTATAAAATGCAGCGAAAATTTGGAAGATATGTACATTATTAAAAATCATCAATGGGAAGAGCACCTCAAATTCACGAGAAAGCAAATTATAAAAGAAGAGGAGGGGAACTTCAGAAAGTATAGAGGCTAACTACTCCGAATTCGCACTATAGCAGTTTTAGTATCCTTTGTTATATTATATTTTATATCATAACGATAATTTCTTTGAATGTTAGGGATTAAATCCCAAGAAAGGAAATTGAACCTTTCTAAATTTATTGCTAGGTGCAAGCCTATTGTAATTGGTATTTTTTAGCACAAGTTAGGTAATAAAGCTCTGTCTAATTTTCTGTATAGGTTTCCCAATTTTGGTAAACTTTTAAGAATAACTTTATATGAGGCAATCGTAGTATCCTTATTTTGTGGGATTTTGTTATTTTGGAATTAAATCACCAATTTATAAATATATAATGAATGCACTGTAAAATTAAAAATAAGGGTGGCTTTCAAATTGATTTATGTTTTATTTATTTACTAATATTGAAAAGGAAATAATTTGGATTTGGGATCATTTAGAGCTTACAAGTCAAAACTCTTTCCACCCTTGGATAATAATAAGAGACTTTAACTCTATCACGCATACTTCAAAAAAAAGGGAAGGAAGTCCAATTTCATTTAAAAAAAATGAATTCTTTTCTAAATTTTAGAAAAAATCGACCTGGTTGAACACTTAATAAATGGGAATCAGTCTTCTCAAAATTATTTTCCCCATTTTAAATGTTGCATCTTCGTCAAGCATCAAGTGATCATAGCCCTCTTATGTTTTAATTTTTCTTCTTAAAATACATTAAAAATTAGTTTTCCTTTTAGATTTAAAATTGGATTGGTTTTAGATAATGATTACAATAATGTTGTAGAAATATATTTCAAGTCAATGTTAAAGGTACTGCTCAATTCAAGTTTAGAAAAAACTCTTCAAATTACCGAAAATAATCTTAAGTAGTGGAATAATAGTCAAAGTAAAATTAACATTGGCATTGTTAGACAAGAGTGTAAGAAACTTCAAAATAATACAGATTTTGACAATTTTGATACTTTTTGGATTAATACTTTTTAGAACATGCAAAAGAAATTAATTAATGAACTGCATATTGAAGCTTCTAATCTTAGGAAAAAAGCAGAGTGTAACAATCCGCCTGGAATGGGCCTAAATTCCAACCTATAAATGGCCCAACAAAACTTAGATCCATTCTAAACTGGTCATTGGTTCTTGTAAGGACAAATATATACATACAAAGATACTTCGAATGGAAATCACACACATCGGAAAGAGAAAATATAATATTGAAAATAAGATGTGCCATGCATTAAAAAACCATAGAAATACAACAGCCACAGTTACATCGGTTCATTGGGTACCTCAAGTAGTTCATTCTCACAACTTTCCAAAAGAAGTAAAGCAACAACTACTAATGATAGCATAACAACTTCGTCTTCTTCATCAGCGTCAATCATCACTTCGTTCATGGCTTTTACCCCATCTACTGACCTGTTGGATATGTTGAGGAGAGGGGTCAGAACATAAAGTTCTATGTGACTGAAATATAGTGTTACTTAATGTTCATACCCTATATTTTTAGCAGGTTACATATGTCAAGGTATGTCTATGCAGCACACAACAAATACCTAGTTTCTAACCAATGGGGTAGATATCCAAGTCAATCGCCCATTAGTGTTCTTAGAGTAAAGACCCA
Source organism: Allium sativum (assembly GCA_030737875.1). Taxonomy (NCBI): domain Eukaryota; kingdom Viridiplantae; phylum Streptophyta; class Magnoliopsida; order Asparagales; family Amaryllidaceae; genus Allium; species Allium sativum. The sequence continues at coordinate 50,065,154 of CM060918.1, forward strand.
ATGAGGTGGCATTCTTGGTCAATTATGGCCCTATTAAAGGTAGATTCCTATGATCTCTTATAACTCTGAGGCGGACCCCTAGCCTTTTAAGACACCGTCCTAATATGTTAACGTTCTTAGATCTATACTCTCATTTGTAATATGAGAAGTAGTATTGAGAACGTTACTACTTAACTGATATTACATGGTAAAACCCTATGTCGCTTAAGACTTCCCTTAGACAGTTGGCGAGCATGCAATGGACACATATCTTTTAGTTACCAATTTGTCCCTAGTTGAGCCCTTACAAGCTTCTAGAGGAAATGGACATCCCTATGAACTACCCTACTCCGTTACCATTTTATGCCTAACCACTTTTAGAGAAGGATGACCTAAAGACTTACTTCAAATCTAATCAGGGTGAGTCGCATGACTTTGGTTCCTCTCCAAGGAATAAACATTCGGAGGGATCCTAGTCCTAACCACTTAAGACCCAAACTAGATAAAAAGAGAGTCAGACACTTAATAACTTCTCAAGGCGTAGTAAACATGTCGATTTTCACAAAATAGACTTATATATATAATTATATATATATATATGTATATACATACACACAAACACTAGACCTCTCACATTAAACCGTATACCTATAGATGATATGTCAATCGGTTCCGGGAAGACTTCTACTACAAGTTAGTATAACCTCGTATCTAGTGTACTAAGTTTTTGAATGGCACATGACACATAGACATCTCACATTAGTTGGACCACTTGCGGTTGCTAGATTTGCCGATCGGTTCCGAGCAAACTTCTACCACAAATGGCAACTAATCACGTGTCTATGTGTCACTATTAATATATATATATATATATATATATATGAAGCCATTCTATATACGAACACACAAGCAATCAAACATATTTATTATGGGGATATTTCAAACTCAAATCTAAGCAAACCGCATTTATTATGCTAATACACTGTTAATTACGTTTATATAATTATAATAATAATAACACCTAAACGAAGTAAATGTTCGTATAATTGGTGAAATATTCTAACGAGGTGGCAATAGTCAACATTTATCCAAATCAAGGCATACAAGTTAGGTTTTCCATACTTTTACCGTTAGAACATAGGCATGATAACAAGATAGCAAATAATAGTGAATGGAAAAATATACATACATACAATTTCAACTTGTATCCTAGGCACATAGACATGATTTCAATACTGAATTAAAAGTAGAGTGTTACATACACTTACACATATACGTTTATAATTCATATTTTATCCAATTCACCCCTTTTTGTTGTTATACACGTAAAAATGTTTGCATTTAACCAATTTCAATTGTGAATGCGTTTAGACCTAAAATAAGATCCAAACCCAATCAAAATCATGAAATAATCAAATCCAAACCTTTTTAGGCTAGGATCAAATGATAACAAAGGTGAATTACATAAAATATAAATAATAGTAGCAACACCCCTTTTCATCTTTAATCAAATATTAAAACCAAAAAGTCCATGAAACCCAATTAATCATGACAATTCATACGAAATTACAAGATAGAGGATTTAGGGGTTTTAATGTTTATGTTGTTGATATTCAAATCCTCCTAGGCATATTTATTTACATGATAAACTGATAAAAATAAGAATATGGCTAAGCAAACTAGATTCCACTCACAGATGTAGGCGGAATAGAGAGAAATCTATAGTAGATCCAGATCTGTGCTAATTCTTTGCGGTAAATAGTGCTCCAACAATCCTCCTAATTATATAAACAATATACATGTATTAGAGTCTCATATATATATATATATATATATATATATATATATATATATATATGCCAAATTCCAGAATGTGAACTCATATGAATTAGAATATAGAGAGGTTAAGAATAGAGTTGGAGAAATAGAAGAAAACCTTAAACCTTATTCTTTTATTTTTCTCTGAAATTTAGCAATGGTGGAGAGGCGGCATGGAGGCAGGGATAGAGAATGATTAGGGTTTCATAGTGTAATAGGATGGGCTATATATAGTTCTCGTGTGAGCATAAACCGTTGGATTAATTAGAATTAATCTATGCTTCTATTCATATATATATCCCTAAAAAACCTAGCCAGCTAGATTTATTGGGCTATCCAGCGGTCGACCAACGGTCGACACCCCTTAAGGGGGGTCGGTCGACCTCTTCGAGGATGGAACGCCCAATAAGGCTGCGTTGCTGAGTTGTATGTTTTATTTAATACGTTCCTTAATCTCTTAATCTTATTCCATATATACAATATACTTTGTCCCCCGGATCTTATCTTCAATTCAAAATTTGAATTCTCCCTTCTTGATGATATTTTTCGTCAACACCCGAGATAGATCTATGGGGATGGAACTAAGGGGAAAATGCGATTATTCAGTTCCTACAAACTTGAGTTATATCACCCTTTCCTAGATATTAAGGTCTTAAGCCTGGAGATTGGTTACTCTTCCCTCAGGGGGGTGAGTATCACGCTTTTTCCACTCGAGAGCCAATAGTTACCTTGGGGTAAGGGTTTCCTAAGAACGACACATGTGAGGAAGCCGAGCAGCTTTCGGAAGGTTCATTTAGGCTCGGTGCAAGGTGGGAAGCTTGAGGAAGATAATTTTGGTAATCGACGGCTTAGGAGTTGGGAAGAGGTAGGTACGGTAAGGCTTATATCGTGAGGGAAGCATCAGGTCACCAAGAATCCGATGGCTTAAGTGTCAGGTGGCTAAGAACCTAACAACTCGAGCAGGAATATTCTGATGATCCAACCGTATAGCAAAATACACATAAAAATATACTAAAAGGTATCATAGCATGCGGAAAAAGTAAGAACACACAATTTATAGTGGTTCAGTTCGGATTGAACCTACGTCCACTTTAAGAGATTTGATGATTTTATCCATGGAGGAGCTTACATAAGAAATCCCCAAATTGATTTACATATATGGGTTAGTTCTCTTCGAAAATGAGAGGAAAATTGTAGAGATTAGGAAAGAAGGTCCCCTCCAATGTGACTCTTCAGGTCTTATTTATAGAGGTTTTGGGTCCCATTTTGCTGCTTCTTTTTCCCGCCACTTTTTTGGTGCCATCTTTTTGTTCCTGCCTTTGGCTTTCATTGTTTTATCTTTTTCTTCCTTTCTCCCGCTCCCTACGGCCTTATACTATCGTTTTTATCTTTTCTTGGCTTTACCCTTTCATTATTAGCCTTTCGTCAACAACCTTTCGTTAGCTTCCTTTAGCTATCTCTAGCTTTCTAGACCACATTGTCGGTTTTTGAACCCCTTCTGTCGTCGGTTCCTGAACCCCTTCTGTTGTGGGCTCAGCAGAAGACCTTCTTGAATGCGGAAACAGGGTTTTGGTTGTTCTTGTGAACTCCAGTTCCGGCAGAAAGGTTTTGGCCACCTTTCTTCCCATTAAATATCTTCATGGATGCTTCTTTGTGTTTGCAATATCAATCATGGACTCTCGGGAGTGGCTCTGGTATCATGCCTTCCAGTAGTTTGGTCTCGAAAGTTATTCTTGGCCTTGATGGCTTTCGGTTTCGGGACCTCTGGCCTCGATTCATCTCTATACCTCTCTGCTTAAGTAGTGGATTATGAAGTCTTTGGTAGTGGTAAAGATAGCCGGTGTTCGTCTTTATTTATAAAGGTGGCCTTCCAGAATACCTTCCAGTGATGTTGAAGATGGCTCTAGATGTTGGTGTTGGTGTCAAGTAGGTATCGGTAGGTTCTTTCCTTCTTCTTCTTATGTCTAGGATTATATACTTTCGGCACCAGGTGTATGCCTCCAGAATTGTTATTTTGTATCCCATTCAGTGTCGGCATTACCCTCTCAGTATCTTCCTTTCCATATTGACCTTGATCTTCCCCCTGTTATGACCTTTCAGAATCTTCAATACTACTTTCTATCTCTTGCTGTTGGTATTGGATTGGTATTATTGTATTCTGATTCTTCTTGATCGCTGGTGTCTGCTTTCATCTTTTCCCTTTTTACCCTATGGCTTTGCTATTGGCTCTCGGACTTTGCTTCCGATGAATCCTCGGATTTGATCTTTTTCCCACGAACCTGGTTTAGCTGTCTGAAACCCCCCTTTATCCTTTCGGCTTTAAATCTTCTGCTTCTTCATATTTGATTAGTACGAAATTTTGTGTTAACAGTTAGCCCCCTAGTATGAAGAAGCTTTTATTCTGTAGGACAAATTCTTGTAATTCCTGACTTTGCTTTCGATGAATCCTCAGATTTGGTCTTTTTCCCACGAACCTGGTTTAGCTGTCCGAAACCCCCCTTTATCCTTTCGGCTTTAAATCTTCCGCTTCTTCATATTTGATTGGTACAAAATTTTGTGTTAACAGTTAGCCCCCTATTATGAAGAAGCTTTTGTTCTGTAGGACAAACTCTTGTAATTCCTGTACATCTCGCCTATCACTCAAAATTTGTCATGAAAATCTTTTAGTATTAGCTCCATATTTCCCGGAACACCAATGCGAGGGGGAAACATGACTTTCGATGGTTGAAAGGGTATGAACACAACTTGTGAATCGCAAGCCCTAATGTACGAGGGACAATATGCGATTATGTAGAATTTTTATTTAAAGTTCAGCATTCTCCCAGAAGTGTTGAATGAAGAAATCAATATGGTTATCCAAACATTACGCTCTCAAGAATTCAACATTAGAAATGTGAAATCTAAAATTTTGAATTTATGTGTTTGCAATAGGAGATTCATGACTGTCAAGCACAATGCGTTAGCAAGAGTAACATGGCCTGCCTATACGAAGTATTGAGAATGCGCTTAACATAATTTTAACCATGGTAGAGAATACTAGGGGTAAATGTGCTTTGGGTTTAGAAAACTTCCTTAGTGTTGAGAGACCGTGATCCTTTTTTGGAAGGCTTCGGATGGGAGATCTATAGTACCTGCCTGTGTTCTACGCTGAGGACTTTTACCTAGGAAGGATATCGATATATTCGAAATTCGTATGTAAATATGGCAGAAAGAAATCACCACCCTTTATGGAAATAAGTAAATACCTAGGAATGAAAGTTTAAGGCTTAAACATGAGTTTATGCGACAAGAATTCGAAAACATGAATGTGATAGGCAAATGAAGACCCAAAAACAGAAAATCAGATATCAAAAATTCCTATTTGCACTTAGTTAAAACCCCAAGATTGATGCTTGGGTAATGAGGAAATCAAAAATCCTGAGACTTAGGTTTGGATAAATGGAAATCGGAAATTGTTACAGAAACCTCTTGGATAAATGGAAATCAGAAATTGTTACAGAAACCTCAAGACTTATACTTAGATAAGTGTAAACTGGAAATCATATAGGAAGCCCCAAGACTCACGCTAGGGTAAATTTAAATAAGAAATCATACAGAAAGCCCTAAGACTCATGCTTAGGCGATTTCAAATCAGAAATTCTACAGAAAGACCCAAGACTCACTCTTGGGTGAATTTAAATCGGAAAGCCCCAAGACTCACGCTTGGGTGGATTTAGATCAGAAATCATACAGAAATCCCCAAGACTAATACTTGAGTAAACTGAAATTAGAAATCGTTGCAACCCCAAGGATCACGCTCGGGTAAATTGAAATCAGAAATCATGTGGAAACCATGCACCTATTGGTAGTTACTGAAAATGTCGTAAGTGGAATGCCTTAATAAGAGCATAAAGCAGGCATTGAAAGTTCACTCAAAGGCCATCTAATGAAAGCATCACAAATCATCTAGTGATTATATATGTGCATAGTGTCAACCTATCTAAACATTATTGAAAGTGATCAAGCAACCATAGATTATGTGTGTGTGTTTCTCGGTGATTCGCTCAGAGAACACTTTGAAGAAAGAGTCTTAAATATTCCAAGAAGTAATCTTCGGGTGGGTATATATAGATGACTGTTTTCGTAATAAGTTAATAATGTCTTGAGTTAGATAGTCGCTCGGCGAATGTTCCTCTTAGCTTTCTAGCCTTTGGGTATCTAACATCTAGTCTTATTCCTAACCCATAGGATATGCAAATGAATGAATGCTCTCTAAGAGAGTGACACTTGCCCCTTTATGGGTAGATGTATGCATTATAGTAACTAGCCCCACTTAGGGGGCGACTTCACTAGCTGGAGATGAAGCATTTAGCCCTGCTAAAAGGCGACTCATTTGCAGGAGATGAAGGTATTGTAGCCCTACCCAAAGGCGACTCCATTGCAAGAGATGAAGGTATTATAGCCCTACCCCAAAGGCGACTCCATTATAGGAGATGTAATCTTTGTGGCTTCTCTTCTTGGAAGCTTTATTTGCGCTCCTCTTCTGGAGGCTTTGTTTGATGCTCCTCTTCTAGGAGGTTGTATTTGTTGTTGCTTCTCTCTTTGGAAGCTTTATTTGTCGCTCCTCTTCTGGGAGGTTGTTTTTGTTGTTGCTTCTCTCTCTGGAAGCTTTGTTTTGATCTAGCTTCTCCCTCCAGATGCTCTATTGATGTAGCTTCTCCTTCCGGAAGCTTTATTGATGTCCCATACCTTTTACGAATGTATTTATGTGCGTCAGTAAATGAGTTGGGTGACAGTGCTTTGTGTAAAGTAAAAGGATAGGGGGATCAGAAAGAATCATATCCATTCTGAAACGACATTGAGCATTTGATTGTTTTCTTTGGATAACTTTTCTTGGAGCTTTTTTATTTGAGAATCTTCCATCTAAGCTTGTTATTGATTGATAGCTTTGTTGTGCATTTATTCGTGTATTGGGCTCTTTATGTGCTACCTTTTTATCTTTCATTCCCTTTTGGGGGACATGACATAACAGAAGGTGCTCCCCTCGAGCTCTTGTTGTATGCACAAGCCGAAATAGGGTTTGGTTTTTACCTGTAATAGCACTCGAACTTACACAAGTATTTGTTTGATTACTAGAAAGATATAAAGTGAAATGATTAATGAAAGCAAGTATTTAAGATGGAAGATTGATCATCAGGTTCTTATTCCCATGTTGCGTTGCCTCTGACCAGCTTTCCTACTAGGATCTCACTTCAAATTTCATAGTTAAGCTTTCTTTTCTTTTCGGCTTGGTGTATATTTATCAAATCATGACATTGGCTGGTTTTGGGTCCTTCTGTATTGTGATAAGAGCAATAGTCTTTCCTTTTGTTCAATTTTGTAGATCCTTCTGCAATGGGATTGGAACCAAGCCCTTCTTCCTTCTGTTCTTGCATCAAGCTTTTCCTTGCGTTAAGTATTTCTTCCATGAGAATGAATTTATTAGCTCTGGAATGCAAATCATCCAAGCTTCCACACTCATTTAAGATAAGCTCCTTCCAAAAGGGGGATGGCACGAGCAACCCTGATCATATAGCTCTCAGCTTCTCTCTATCCGTCACCCCTTTCACCTTGAGTGAATTTTTGTGAAACCTCTTTTGATAGCAGTTAAGTGACTCATCTGGTCTTTGTTTGATTTTAACTAAATTGTGAATGCTATTTGCCGAGTCCTTTTGCATATGGAATTTTTGTAAATGCGGCGGACATTTGCTTCCAAGATATGATGAGAGGGCCATGATAATGTTTGCGCCATTTAAGAGCTCTTTCATGAAGAGTTGTCACGAAGACCTTGAATTGAATGGCTTCAGAAGCGTTATACATATCCATGTAATTCCCGAACATAGCAAGGTATTCTTCAGGGTATGTAGTCCCATCATACGCAAGTTCGTGCTCTTTTATACCATATGGAAGCTTAACCATCATTATCTCTTTGGAGAAGGGATTCCTTGCAACTTCCTATCTTTTATCCAAGTTAGGCTTTCGTTTTCTTCTAAACTAACCGCCTCCTTTGACGCTTGGATACTTCCCCATGAGATTGGGTCGTTAGGTAGATTTGATTAAGACTTGATTTGATTATAAAGTTCCTGAGGTGATATAATCCTTGATTCCGCTTCATAAGGTTATGCTTCAGAGGTTCTTCGGACCAAATCTGCTTCTATAAATATCCTAGTGGTATCAATTTGCGAAGCCAAGTGTAATATTTACAACTCATCTTTTGTTAAAGTTGAAGAACCTACAGTTTCTAATTTGGCTATTTTGATGTTGTTTTCTGGAATGAATGACAAGTTGGTTCCTTCTTTTTCACCTTTCCCTAATTTAATCAACCTTTAATTCATTTTCAGATACCTTGGTATTTAGAAGCTCCTTGGTGAGATTCCTTCTATAATCTTGCTTCTTCAAAGCTTCGTCCAAACCGGGACGGAACAGCATAATTAGAATGTGGCAATACAGTCCAAAAGGTTAAAGGTAGAAAAAGGGAACGGAGGTTCAGGCTACCCTCCTTCTAGCGCCAAAATGTTGACGATATTTTTCGTCAACACCGGAGATAGATCTATGGGGATGGACCTAAGGGGGAAATGAGATTATTCAGTTCCTACAGGCTTGAGTTAGTTCACCCTTTCCTAGATATCAAGGTCTTAAGCCTGGAGATTAGTTACTCTTCTCTCAGGGGGGTAAGTATCACGCTTTTGCCATCCGAGAGCCAACATTTACCTTGGGATAAGGGTTTCCTAAGCACGACACATGTGAGGAATCTGAACAGCTTTCGGAAGGTTCATCTAGGCTCGGTGCAAGGGAGGAAGCTTGAGGAAGATAATTTTGGTAATCGACAGTTTGGGAGTTCGGAAGATGTAGGTACGGTAAGGCTTATATCGTGAGGAAAGCATCAGGTTGCCAAGAACCCGACGGCTTAAGCGTCAGGTTGCTAAGAACCTAACGACTTGAGTAGGAATATTCTGATGATCCTACCGTATAGAAAAATACACACAAAAATATACTGAAAGGTAACATAGCATGCGAAAAAAGTAAAAACACACAATCTATAGTGGTTCGGTTCGGATTGAACCTACATCCACTTTAAGAGCTTTGATGATCTTATTCATGGAGGAGTTTACATAAGAAATCCCCAAATTGATTTACATATTTGGGTTAGTTCTCTTCGAAAATGGGAGGAAAATTGTAGAGATCCGGAAAGAAGGTCCCCTCTAATGTGACTTATCGGTCTTATTTATAGAGGTTTTGGGTCCCCTTTTGCTGCTTCTTTTTCCCGCCACTTTTTTGGTGCCATCTTTTTGTTCCCGCCTTTGGATTTCATTGTTTTTTCTTTTTCTTCCTTTCTCCCGCTCCCCACAGCCTACTGCTGTCTTTTCTGGCTTTACCCCTTTGATCATTATCCCTTCGTCAACAACCTTTTGTTAGCTTCCTCTAGTTGTCTCTAGCTTTCTAGACCACATTGCCGGTTTTTGAACCCCTTCTGTTGTCGGTTCCTAAACCCCTTCTATTGTGGTCGGTTCCAGAACCCCTTCTATTGTGGGCACAGCAGAAGATCTTCTTGAATGTGGAAACAAGGTTTCGGTTGTGAACTCCAGTTCCAGCAGAAAGGTTTCGGCCGCCTTTCTTCCCATTAAATTTCTTCATGGATGCTTCTTTGTCTTTGCAATATCAATCTTGGGCTCTCAGGAGTGGCTCCGGTATCATGCCTTCTAGTAGTTTGGTCTCGAAAGTTATTCTTGGCCTTGATGGCTTTCGATTTTGGGACCTATGGTCTCGATTCGTCTCTATACCTCTCTACTTAAGTAGTTGATTATGAAGTCTTCGGTAGCGGTAAAGGGAGCCAGTTTTGGCTTCTGGCATATTTGTTCGTCTTTAGTTATAAAGGTGGGCATCCAGAATACCTTCCTGTGATGTTGAAGATGGCTCTAGATGTTGGTGTTGGTGTTGGTGTTGGTGTCAAGTAGGTATCGGTAGGTTCTTTCCTTCTTCTGCTTACGTCTTGGATTATATGCTTTCGGCACCAGGTGTATGCCTCCAGGTTTGTTATTCTACATCCCATTCAGTGTCAGCATTACCCTCTCGACATCTTCCTTTCCATATTGACCTTGATCTTTCGGAATCTTCAATACTACTTTATATTTCCAGCTATCGGTATTAGATCGGTATTATTGCATTCTGATTCTTCTTGACCGCCAGTGTCTGCTTTCGGCTTTTCCCTTTTTGCCCTATGGCTTTGTTATTGGCTCTTGGACTTTGCTTCTGATGAATCCTCGGATTTGGTCTTTTCCCCACGAACTTCGTTTCGTTGTCCGAAACCCCCCTTTATCCTTTCGGCTTTAAAGCTTTCGCTTCTTCATATTTGATTGGTACGAAATTTTGTGTTAACATCCCTCTTTATTTTGAATTTATCTTGGACACACACACACAAACATATATATATTATCCATTTAATTATATATATATATTCTACGCTTACGGTCCAAATTCATTCGTTCATAACTTCTCCATACATTAACCATTTTCAGCATATTACATATGAAAGCGATTCAGAATTTTGCAATGAATCCAAATAAAATAATTTCATAGTCAAATTCCTAAAGCTGCAAAATCTCATTTTCCAACCATACTATATAATTACTTATTTTTAATTATTTATTTAGTATTAATACTTGTGAATTTTACGGGGTGTTACATTCTCCCCTTTAAAATTGATTTCGTCCCAAAATCTGTTTAAAGGGAGAAAAACACAACTCGCACGAAACATCCATGTTGTACACCCATGTTATTTATAAATCAGCCATAAGCATCCATGACTCGCAGTGATTATGAAATGCAGACCCACTAAAGTGAGCTCTACCCTAGCATATAATTGTAATAAGTGATGCAATATGTATGTAAACAACCTAAATATGCGTATATTTCTATATGAATGCTCAGTGCAATGGTGTTGCATCCATTTCCTAATATCCAATCTAACAATCACGATGCATCCATAAATGATATTTTGAGGAAAGTTATTTGTGAAAAGCTCTGGGTGAATCTGTCTCATCTTATCCTCGGTTTCCCATGTGCTTTCCGCCGGATCAATTCCCCATATTGCTCGGACGATGCGAACGGTTTTGTTGTGGAGTCTCTTGATTCCGTGCTCTACAATCCTTGTAGTGGCACGGGGAACCCTAGACTCTGACTCGAGTTTTTCTATGTCCCCAATTTCATCAAGCTCGAGTCTGATAGTAGAATCATGAAGGCATTTTCTCAGATGAGATACATGAAAAACATTATGGATTCCCGATAGGCGCTCTAGGAGATTCACTCAATAAGCCAAAGATCTTATCTTCTCGATGACATGAAAAGACCCAATAAACCTAGAAGCCAATTTCCCAGTCTTCCCAAATCGAACAATCTTCTTATAAGGGGATACTTTCACGAATACTAAGTCTCCAACATTAAACTCAATTTCCCTCCTTCGCTTATCGGCATATGATTTCTGACGGTCTTGGGCTGCCTTCATCTACTGCCTTACCAAAGATATCTCCTCCATGGAATCATGGACAAAGTCTGGTCCAAGTATAAACTTGCTGGTAGTTTCCCACCAACTAGTTAGCGATTTTCATGGCCTTTCAAAGAAGGCTTCAAAAGGGGGCCATACCCATCGTCCTTTGAAAACTATTATAATATGTAAACTCCACGAATGGTAAGTACTGCTCCCAAACTCCTCCAAAGTAGATGATACAAGCTCTGAGCAAGTCTTACAAGATTTGGTCTACTCTTTCTAATTGGCCATCGATTTGTGGATGATAAGTTGTGCTTAGATTAAGGGGCGTTCCTAATGCTGCCTGTAAGCTCCCCCAAAATTCACTCACTGTAACGACGTAGGGAATTCGATTCCTGAATTCCAACAATAATACATAACCCGTATTACTTGCCAGAACTCAAATATTGAAAACACCAGAAAGTTAATAGAAAGAAATTAGAGGATAAGATAAGAAATAAATATTAGAATAGAAGAATAAGAAGAAGAACCAACACCACACAGAGTCTCACATCGTAGCGGAATAAAATATAATATAAAAATAAATCTTTATTGAGAGATTGAAAAAATACTTACAATTATCAGAGTACATCAATACATCTGGACAATTATAACAACCTGTCCTCATATACATCACACAGTGGAATAAATAATAATAGGTCTGAACTTCTCCAGTTCGTCTCTAAAATCCATAGCATCTTAACTTGAACCTGTAAAACTTGGGATAACCCGAGCATTACAAACGTCGGATCAGCCTGGTGAACCAAAGTAAGAAAAACTCGCTAAGTTTATAAGCAACATCCAACTTGATTTTAAAGTTAACAAATCTTTTCTTAAAGAAAAAGATAATCATGAGACCAGTCCACACATAAACATGGACGGTTTTTACCTAACAATAACCCAAAACATTTTGAAATCATATCTTATTCTGATATTATAATAGTGTCTAAATACAAATAAATAACAATCTAGAGGAAAGCTTGCATCTCACGCTCCATGTATATAATATATAATAAAAAACCATGGGCGCTTATTGGAGATTGGATTTCGACTATGACAAGGTATGGAAACACCTGCCGATAGTGTATCTTTAGAGGGGAATACACTGGGTTCAACAAGAATATCTTGCAACCCGGCCACACATGACCCACCACTCATTTCACTTGAGTGTATTGAATGTATATCACCAACGGTTGGGTGCGACCCATTGTTTTCCGAAAAGGGACAGCACCAAAATAGATTAAAGAAGGAAATGAAATTTCTCTAGATAGGTGATTATACACCCTAATTGCAAGCGACTCACTTAGCCATGTTACCTGCCGATTTCTGTCATTTCCTAGTTGATGAGGCTTGAGGCTACATTTACTTATCAGTAAATCATTTTGAATGTCACATTGTCAGATCCATCAAATCACTAATTGATGTCCTCAAAAATACACTGGGCACGTTTGAAGAAATCAACGTACGTGAGTAACCGTAAATACTCTGTTAGACACTCATCCATACAAGTCTCCAGGAACAGGATGAATCGAAGGCACCCTCCTACCACATCCAAAGGATCGGTAGTGAGAAGTCCTTGCAATCCTCAAAACCTCAACCATGATCGAATCACGTCAGAATGCCTCTGGTTGCAAGTCGGAGAAATTCAATAGCAATCCTTCCGCTTATGAAGATCTACGGTCTTTAATTTCTCCATCTCGATCAGCTTCTGAACATCTTCAAGGTTTACATATTTACTGGTCATAATGGTTTTCGAATATAAATTCGATCTCGGTCTTTCCGTACCAACAATCGATTTGGCCAGATTTTGATAATCGATGATTTAACTATCAAAATAAACAACCATCATCGATAGAAAAATAATGTGGATTCATTGGTCCAGTATACAGCGTTGCTTGGCCTCTTTAGTTAAACAATTGTTAATTTAAATTTCTAAATCTTCAAACATTTGGAATCTCACTTTCTCACTTCTTATTTCTAATTCAATCTGTTCAGCTTATAACTCTTCAATTTATATATTATAATATCCTTTACGGAAATATTAACTTAACTCCCTTGATACTAAACTAATATCACCCTTGGATAATCCTGTAGTCGTTACAAGTTGGGGTATTTTATTTATCTCTCAGACCTTGAGTTAAAAACATTCTTATCTTTGGAGAGATATGAGTTTATCAACGAATCTCATTCCAAAAATTATCCCAACACTTCTATTTACCATACGATTTTAAACATGGGTTTTAACTCCATCTATTCTCTTTTGAAAACCTCTTTTCCAATTTCAAAATCATGCTTTCTCAATTTAAAACATTTCTGTTTCCCCGTCTTTAGGTTTTTGAATCCCCTTTAACTTCCTTCAGATTTCAAATCCCTTTCTGAACTGGTTCGATTCTTAAAATCATTAATCCATTTACCTTGCCTTTATAATTACCCAATTTGGATTTTATAAAAATCCGACCAATAGAATTCTTAATAAGAGTTCATATTAAATATAAATTCGTTTACAAATCCATTTAACTATACATAAGGCTTTACAACTTTATAACTTCCATTGAAAGGATTTAGTTTCAAGACTCATTACTTTGATTATCATTAAAATAATAATAATTAATTCCAACATCTTTAGAAATCAATTTGTTTACTTTAACATTACTAGTTAATCTTCCTTCCAGGTCATTAAAATAAAAATCAATTAAAAATAATTAAAGATTCAATCATTTATAATATATCTAGTTTAAAAACAGTTGACTTACTCAACTCAAAACAAGGTTAATCCGTTATCCAATTACATTGGTCCTTTCTATTAATCGTTTTAAATAATTCCTTTAATTTAATTAACAATCTAATTAAATTAAATAATCGAAATAAATTGTTATTTGAAACAATTAATTCAATCCTTAACCATTTGGTTAATTTCTGCTCATTGCTTATAAAACTCATTATCATGAGAATTCGATTTATAGTTACTAGATGAAAATAATCATTTACTTCTTTTAATAAACCTATATTCAAATAATCTATATAAAATAGATTTCAAAATCTATTTTGGTTATAAAATAGATTCTCGTAACCTTATTCTATCAATTTACCTGACTGTAAATCAACGTTCATAAAATGATTCATTTTTAGGCCAACTATTGCCAATTACTCAACCAATATCATTCATAGGTTGATAACAACAATTGTTGAATTTTAATTCAACGATCAACAATAAACCAATCATGTTGGTTAAATAGTTCATATTTAGTATAATATGAATATAAACAACGTATTTGAGAAATCCGGTTGGATTCCTCCAACATGTTCGTCCCTGCATCAAAATGGGTTACCTTAAATTCAATACGACAATATACTTATCACAGTGAATAAAAATAAACAGTTTAACTAATAATAGTCAACAATCAATTTTAATGTCCATTCAAACATCCAATTATTTATTTAATACGTTTACATTATTATAAACATAACCAACAAGGTAAGTTACCTCGTTTGGAATCTAATCGTTGAAATAACGATTTAATTTAATTAAATTAAACAAATTTTTAATTTAATTAATGAATACTAAAAATATTCGGCATACAAGCAACCAGTCATCCAACCATCAATCATTAGCAAACATTTCACACAAAAATAAAAACCCGGCTTATAAAAATATAAGTGGGATAAACTGAGTGAGTTGAACTCGCCTTGATCTCGTATGTTGCTGAATAGTTTGTACTAATTAAATTAAACTGATGTTTAATTCAATTAAAAACTCCGATAGCTGCCAACTCTGATCAACCAGCTCCATAACGAAGTGTTTGTCGGTACGGGTCCATCGTCCTTTGTTTCGTCCAACCTCATTACTGTATGTTGTATATATAAATTATTATGGTATACACTATTAAATCTAATATTATTAATAATAACTTAATAATAATTTATTAAACTAAATTTTAATCACGTTAACTAAAACCGGATTAGGTATGCATAAGCTTGAATAAGCATGTTTCTAGTTTTCAGTCACCTTATGATGGGTTGGCATATTCAACTAACTTAACTTCTAATATAAGTGGCAAAGTAATATTAAACGATTTGGCATTTATAACATGCGGTTAGGCATGCTTATATCTCTAAGATTTGGCACGTAAAAGAACGATTTGGAAAATTTAATGTTTCGTTCCTTGCCTACTTCAGTCCACCGAGACCTGCAAGATTCACTACTACAACCCTTAATATTGGTCCATAAATCTGTTAATTTGATTATATTTATTTTAATATTAATTTTTGGAAGTGTAAGGCTATAATATATATTGTATTTGGCCTACATCTTCCGTGTGCCTTAATACTAAACCATGTTTAAACAGACGAAGTACGGCATCTATGTGGGCTTGGTTGGTATATATAAATGTAGTCAGGCATGAATATCTCTTCAGTATTACTCAATAACCTTATACATATTACTGCTAATCCCTTGCTTACATTAACAATACTTTGATTAGGCATAAAAACATGCGACTAGGCATGTTTGTATTAAAA
The DNA here is from genome assembly GCA_030737875.1 of Allium sativum. Taxonomy (NCBI): domain Eukaryota; kingdom Viridiplantae; phylum Streptophyta; class Magnoliopsida; order Asparagales; family Amaryllidaceae; genus Allium; species Allium sativum. Next base: position 50,081,010 of record CM060918.1, read on the forward strand.
CTGAACTATAGTTATGTAAATAGATTTGGGCCTTACCATTTCTTTTTGAAGAAAAACAACCTGCCCATTCTACCATTATGTACACTGCTTATCCACGTCCTCTTCCTATACACCATCTTCTTCCCCACCTTAAAACTATTTCTCCAGAACTTCATTCTATTTGAAGCCTGCATTTGCAAGCTTCCCCACTACGTCGTTTTTCCCTTGTATGGCCGAACCCAACTCCTACTCACCCTTCACGTAAATCATGCCTTTTCTTCCCAGTACAACCATGCTTCTCCATTATTCCATACTGCTCCCTACTTGTAAACAATTTCCTCCCCGCAGCTACATCACAATCCGCCAGGCTTTCATTCAACTGTGCGCCATTCCGATGCTGCGACTTCTCACCAGGCGAACCACCTAACCCACATCACCAAAGAACACGCATGAAGCTTCTCCCCCACTATTTTTTCACATTGAATTGCAATGCCTCATTTCATATATATTTTACTTCACTATTTTCATTTTGGACCCATTCACCACTCCCGCTGCGTAGCTCCTAGACACACCCACCGCCATGATTACCCATTGTCGTCGTCGTACAGACCGTGCCCATTCTGCTCGCACCAGAAAGGACCACACCGGAAATGGCTTCGGAACATATGGTTATACGATTGGTTTTGAAAGAGGACTTGAGTTTGGTCATTGGAAATTAATGAAATGGAAACATGACAGCTGAAAAATGGGATGGTTATGGCCATATATATAGGCGAGGAGAGGCGGATAAGAACAATGTCGTGTCGATAAGTATAGGTAGGCACGTAGCTGTAACTAGCGTGGTTTGCAAACATATAGAATAGGTGGGCAATGAGAAGAAGTTTTAAAAGACTGTGTATGTATTTTAGGTAGGCATGTCGGGTTTGCGATGTTTTTCTTTTCATGAAGCTGTTTTATTTTATACAGGTTGTGTACAGATTTTAATAACAGGCTTCAAAAATAGCTGTGAAGGATATTTCATTTCATATGTATGGTCTGCAGGCGTTTCATTTCATATAGCAAAACAATCCAGGGAATTAAATTGGAAAAGAAAGGGCAGGATTCATTTATATATTTTTAGGTCTTGCGCATGAATTCTTATTTTCACTAGGGTAGGATGATTTGATCTGCATGAGTTTTCACTTCGTTTGTCTGCTCTAATGTTAACAAAACATAAGTAGGTAATAAGATAGGCAAATTTTCCAATGTAAGCATCTGGTGTATTGTTGCTGCGTTGAGTTGGAATGGGGGAAGACAGTGCTGCGTGATGTTTATTTCAGTAGGTTGTATGTTTAGTTTAGATCAGGGTAGATTTGTTTTACACGGTTACGGCTATGTCACATCCTCTGTTAAATTCGCACCGAAATACACAAATTCCAAACGCAATGAAAAAGAACGTACCGCTACATCTTGACGTCTCAGTCCCAATGAAATTAATTTCGCTGAAAACCGACTTCGTTTGCACAATGACATTATTATAATTTATCGGTTCACCTTTAAATTGTACACACAAATAAAACAACTTCGACTAGCCCCAAACTGGAAATCTAGCAAGCTATACATATTCCAATAAAACTTGTTTCGTTGAAAACAGAGGTTGTTTGAAAAGAAGGCTATTTCTAAGGCGTATATACTACCAATAGATATATTTAAAATTCCCAAACAATTCGATTAGTAAAAATGAACCAATATTATTGTATATACCCAAATATGGTATTATATAACTTCAAAATAAACACATTCGGGTTTGAAGCTCAATAGATATTGCATCTTTATATCGATATTCAATTATATAGAAATCCATTTAAATTTATTTAAATAAACGTTATCGTTTATTAACGAATTCCATAGCGACTATTTGAAAATTTGAATTGGACATAATTTGCAATCTACATCATGAAATTTCCATTTTTCTTTTCCATAAATATAATCAAATCGATTTTTTGTTTCACAAAATTCCGACTTATATCGGATCCTGTATGTTCAATTAAAGTTCAAAACGTAAATTATGAACTACCGCGTCGTCTTGAGATCGTTTTAATTATATTATAAATTTAAACGTTCAAACTCCATTTTAATAAATAAATTCGATATAAAATCCATTTATATTACCAAATTAATATATAAAACAAATTCAAATATTCCAATTTAAATGACCGAAAAATCTGAACGTAACATTCTTCCTCCTTAAAGAATTTCATCCCCGAAATTACAAGGTAAGAAGAATGCTACGAACCCAATTATTTCAAAATAATTATTTTTGAATTATAATCAGAACAAATTCAGACTCTTAACAATTTCTGAAAATTTTGCCCGCACCACCTTTGCGTGGTTTGATCGATATAACTACAATTGCTACTTCGGGCCTTAACTTCTCCAAAAGAAAACCAAAACCAAGCGGCGAACCCAACTCAGGGGTATAAAATCAATCACTCCAGTGATATACTAAGGTTTACCTATTTGTTGGGACCTAATTCCAATTTTGAAGTAATCAACCAACTGTTCTTCGCCTTCCAATCTGTACTTCCATTCTATATTACCCAATCAACTCCATATCGTTCTAGAATCTGCACTTAACTCAACTTACAATGCAAGTAACAATCCAGGGTTAAATCATTTAATTTCACTTCATAAGTGATTTTATTTCCAATACATTATACTAGGACTTTATTTCCTAGCTTCCAATTCATTCAGTTTCTTATTAACTCGCTATTGAATTAATTTAACCAACAAACATCCAATAAATTCAACAATGCACAACCAAACCAATTTATATTATATTCAACATTAATATTTACTATTTGTATTCACTTTGGTTAAACATATATTAACATCAATCGATTAATATTTGATTTATTTTCATTATTATCCATTCGATTTCTAACTCCCAAGTTTATTTTATTCAATTCCATTTCTTAAATTAATTCACTTAACCAGGTTAAGTTTTATTTCCAAATCTAATTCAATTTTACTAATTGATTTTTCTCTCTAATTAGTTCAATTTCGTTTTATAATTAATTTGAATTCCAATCAAATCAATCAAAACAACCAAACAACCAATATTGCTATATTATAGAAATTATTTCTTTTTTCTATAAAAAAATAATTTGGGCAAAATTATTTCATTTCCCCCCTTTACAAAGCAATATTGTGTTAATTCCTAGTTCGATATAGTTTCCCAACACTTGAACCAATCAATCAACACATGAATACAAAACATTTTTATATAAAATCTACAAATACGCTCTCTCGTATATACATTCAAACTCAGCCAGGATATTACTAACCCTGTCTCTGCTGAGTTACGGCACAGAGCCAAGGTTACTACTTAACCAATAGCTCTGATACCACTATAGCGACACAGGGAATTCGACACCCGAATTCCAACAATAATACATAACCCATATTACTTGTCAGAACTCAAGTATCGAAAACACCGGATAGTTAATAGAAAGAAATTAGAGGATGAGATGAGAAAGAAATATTAAAATAGAAGAATAAGAAGACAAACCAACACCACACAGAGTCTCACATCACAGCGGAATAAAATATAATATATATCGAACTTATAAATGAACTTGTAATCAATATTATCAAAATTTACATTATTAAAACATGAATTCTTAGTTCGATCTTTATTTTGATCGCTATTTCACGAGATTTGCCACTTCGAAACTATATAAAAGTGTTTTTAAATTAATAATAGATACCAATCTTTTACTAAACGATTTCTAACTCTACTTCATTATATGAAGTTATTTTTCAAATTGGTTTCTAATCCAACTTCATTATATGAAGTTATTTTATAAATTGATTTACAAATCTACTAGTGTATATTTGATAAACTTTTTTCTCGTTCGTATGAAAAATCTAATAAAACGCCTTAGTAAAAGCAAGGACTATGAACCCTTGCGTTTACTTCGACGGTTAATTCTTGGACTCGTTCTATTGAATACCATGGCAATGATCTTTTCGTATTTCTAGCAGAATATACAGCTTGTTCATAAATATTTGAGTAGAGCAGTGGTTATGGGACATGTAGCTTGACTCTTATATTTACTAGCTTGGCGTAGTTTCTATGTAGTTAATGCCCCACTATTGCCCCACCATATCCCTGCTATATCGTATAGCGAATTTCTACCGCTACGCTATTTCAAAATAGCCTTTCGGCTTAAAGCCCCGCAGTATTCCGATATTCCCAATATATCCCATTATTCCAGCTATATTCCACTATTTTTGCTATATCTTATATAAAAGAAATGAATTTAAAAATGACATTTATACTATATAAATTTATAAGATTAGTTCTTTAATATAATTTTTAATATATGTTATCCAAAATATAAAATATTGTAATATTCTATTAAATTTAACCAAGCTAAATAAAAGTTTAAATTTATTTACATATATTTGTTTATGCTTTTATTTAAAATTAAGAAGGTACTTATTATAGTGAATTTGAATGTTAATTTCCCATTTATTTATCACTTATATATTTGTAAAAGAAATAAATACGAGTTTTAAATGTTATTTTAGACTCATCCGCTGTATCCTACTATTTCCTCGCTTTATCCCCACTGCAACTTTTTACACCTCCGCCGCATTGGATACGCTAAGCGCTTTAACTGGACAGCGTAGTTTACAGTGTACTTGATCAGTTTTAATCATCCGATCTTTGGAACATCTTGAGGAACTTCGGTTCAATCGTCTATATCAATGATCTTCGGATCATCTTGAGGAACTTCGGTTCATTCGTCTATATTGATGATCTTCGGATCATCTTGAGGGACTTTAGTTCATTCGTTTATATCGGTGATCGTTGGATCATCTTGAGGAACTTCAGTTCATGATCTTCGGATCATCTTGAGGAACTTCAATCATGATCTTCAGATCATTTAATATCGGCGAGATACATGATATCATATCTTAGGAGTTGCTTTATGATTTTGGATGAGATATCCTTATATAGCTCCGAGATTTCTTTGGCATATATTCTGAACATATAGAGCCTTCAAATTTTACATGTGAACATTGTTATTGTTTCTTATATGTCATTTTCTAATTTTATCTCTATCCTATTTCAGTTTATTGTGATGAGTAGAACTAGACTGATCCATTTATTGCTCATTTTGTTATAAATAATACATGGGTCAGAACGAGTTTTACAAGTACTTAAATTGGACTTCTAACAGAGGCCTCCTTTTGGCTTTTTGTAATTACATTATTATTGTAGTAATCTCGATTATATGTATGTGAAACTTCAATGTATGCATATTCCTTTGGCTAGAACATGTACCTATTCTTTTGATGTATAGTGGATCGACTATAACCGCTATCTTTGTAGTTACTCTTATGTAGTATATTCATATCTATTTCTGTCTTAGTGATGTAAATATCTGTGTCTGGCTCTGATTATATTGTTATGTATTATATATTGATTCCGAATTATATACAGCCACTATGTAGTGGATTTGAACTTGAATTAGATATGTTGTTATGAGATTTAAAAAGTAAGACCACATTGTCCAACATGTTTAACACTCGTTCAAATCTATTATACAGATGGTCGCTCTTCAACAGCCTTATTCTTCGGGTTAGTTGACATCATAGCTTGCAATGACCTTGGCTAACGCAAGTACAGAGGTGGAGCGTTACAGTAGTGGATTGAGTTAGTTGGGGTGGAAAAGAGATACATTTCACAATTAGCATTACGGTAAATTAAAAAGAACATAGTTGCAAGAAAAAGAAGGGTAACAGGGATTAATGTGAAACATGTTTTTTTTTTGCCATATTGCACACTAATCATATACATACATACATATATATATATATATGTATATGTATATGTATATGTGTGTGTATATATATATATATTGTAATAAAGAGAAATAGCTTACAACTACGGATCTTAACTGATGTATATTATGGAAATATATATTTTTACATTTCCACCAACCAAATTAATGAAGTGTGTGAAATATTTCCTGTAATAATAGAAATGTACGAGATGGTAAATAAAGAAAGGCTAAAAATAGTAAAGGTTCGCTCAAATGACAAGGAACTTAGGGAAAATGCGATGAATGGGGAATATAACCTATTATAATTAATCATATGAATGAGAATGAAATATAATAGACAGGCTTGTCTTAGGGACAAGTGGAATTATAACGTAGGTTATAATTAATGATGAAAATAGAACGTATTAATAAACCTCAATTAAGGGAACTAAGTTAATAAACAAACCCACAATAACGGTTGTATAACGACATAAAATGAGGTTATAATTAAATAAGAAAGAAAAAAGTAGGCTTATTATTAGTAAACTTATAATTGGGAGGATTAAGTTTAATGAATGTAGTAATAATAAGCAGAGCTCCGTTCCGGCAGCATGTGGCCAATTAGGAAAAATAAGTGGCTCGTAGATATGGTATGTTCCTACAGCGTGAGGCTAATTAGGGGACGTGGTAGGGAACTTTGGGATGACCCTCTGAGGAACAATCAGATGAAGCCATCGTTCAGAGGTAGGCCTATTGTACCATCTAGAGTATACCTTGACTGCAACTATGGTGTGACAATCAGAAGGCTGTGGCAAGTGGCATTAGGTGATTTGGCGGTTTGTCTCGCTCTATAAGGAGGTAGTTAGAGCCAAATTAAGGATAGTAATCATCGGATACCTATCATCGGTAGTTGGTGGGATGTGGAAAGACTAAAGCTTATCCAATAGGCCAACGATCTTTCACTATCGGGACATTGGTTGAGGAACACGCCAAATTGGATGTTAGATTGGTTGATAGGGGAACGTCATTAACTCTTAATGTAGTCTTTCATTAGTTGAGGGAGGGGGCATAACCACCGTGAAAAAGACAGACTATATGTGGATATTTGTACTGTAGGCCTAACGAAGCTATCCTTTACAGATATCGAAAGCTCCCGATCGAGTTTTGTGCACTAGATGCAACCATATTACGAAACTCGAGTTATAGTAGGAAATACATTCGTGTGAGAGTCTAGATACACGAATTGGTGGTAAATTATAAATGTTAAGGCATAACTCCATCTCGAGATGTGGTTCGACCGAGGAGTTCATATACGAGGATCCATACGCTTACGTAGCATAGCGGTTGTGACACCCCACATCCGTTAATGTCACTCGCTAAGAGAATGCATTAAGTTTTGTGATTTTTTTTAATGCTATATATATTTAATAATCACATTTTTATATTGCTCTGTATATTTAAAAAAACAACAACAACAAACATAATTTTAAAATAAAGTCTTTTACCAATAAAATCACATTTTTATATAATGATCTATACAATAAAAATCACATTTTTATTATAGCTCTATCGATATAAAAATCTCATTTTTTTTCTTACCCTATAGTAATTTTATTTAAAATATATATATATATATATATATATATATATATTAAGGTTATTTATATTTTATTTTATTTATACTAATGTGATTCATAAAATAAAAAAAAAACTGATTTTTTTCTACTAGGTTATTTTTTTCCTAAATCTAATTAAAGGATAAAATAAAAAAATTACACTGTCGCTGGTCTTCTTCTTCCTCCATCTGTTCATCGAAACCCCCTTAGAAAACTAGGGTTCCTCCTCTGTCGCTCCACGCTCTACCGAACTTCGATCCGCCGATGCCAGCTGAAGCGCCATTGAACCCTCCTCCTCCGCCCAAAGTGGCTCGCAACTCGTCGGCCTCCTGTGGCCAGAAATGGCGTGCGAACAGAGCTGTTTCCCACTCGAGAATCGAACAAATCACGAAAGGATAATTCACCAAATTAGCTCAGCATGTAGATCTCACCAAGTAGAAGGATTTTTGCTTATAAAGCTTTCAATTTTATTCAGTGGATTTTGAAATGTTTGAGGAGGAAGAATCGAATCAAATTTCGCCGTGAACGAGAGTGAAGGAGGCGGGTTGACCTTTCAAAAGGGAATGAGAGAGAAAGGCTTTGATTGGCCACTTTATATTTTATTTTTAATTTATTTTAAATTCAAAAATATCTTCTTATCCAAACAAACACCAATTTCAACCCAACGACCATCGCCCCTAGCTAAATACCCCTATTCCGAACACAATGGGATATGTTTCGTAGACCCATTCGATTGTTTCAGTCAGTTTTCCTTCAAATCAAAATATAAAACATTCAATATTCAATTTGAACGTGCATTTCAATTTGCCAGGGCCACATACTGATTCGAAAAATTCCAGAAAAATAAATCTAGCTATGTTTTGACGATATGGTCCCAACAAAACTAGTTTCGTCAAATTCTGAGACCGTTTGCAAAAAGGCCCATTTTTGGTCGATCCAATTTAACTGTAATTGACCAAAACACATTTTCTTTTGCCACGCTCACATACTAGCTTCAAAAATTATGAAATTTGAAACCTAGCAATAACTTTACATCCCGGATCCAACAAAAGTGGTTTCGTCGAATTCCGAGGTCATATGCAAAATGGCCAACTTCACGGGCTATATAAATTCCATATCGACCCTTCCGAAAATTCATTCGGCCATAACTTTTGCTTTCCGCTATGAAAATTCGATTTTTCAGATTCGTTAGAAAGGTATTCACTAACAGATTTAAATATTTTTGGTTTCACTAAAATCCGGATTGTTTTGCACCCAGTACAGTCCGACAAAGTTTGAATTCGATTTTTGAAACTACAACGCCTTTTCAAGCCCTGTTTATAATTATAATTAATTATATTCGTTTTCAATTGTCGATTCAACTAACTTTTCATTGCCATTAGCTAAAATATTTATTTAAAATCCATTATTTTAGCCAATTTAAAATTTTTAAATTGGTTCAGATTTTCTGGGTCGTTACAATCTCCCCCACTTAAAACTTTTCGTCCCCGAAAAGGAACAAAGTCGAAAGTGATTTGATAAATCTACAATCACACAACACAACCAACAATCAAATCGTTTTAACCTTTCAAAAATATACTGATCAACCTCCATACTCTTTTCAAAATCATTCAGCCTATAGAATTTAAAAGTGCACATCCATGAAAAGAAAATAACCACAGAGTAGAGAATTAAATGGTAATGCAAAGTAGGGTAAATGTACCTTGCACCGGAGTCAATCAGAGATATCTACTCGGCGTCTAGGATAAGCTTTCTGAATGCTCTCCTCAGTTTCCCAAGTACAATCTCGCGGATCTCCACTCCATTGCACTTTGACTAAGTGAACTTTCTTGTTCCTCGGCTCTTTGGTTTCTTTGCCGATAATCTTTAGCGGCTCTCTTCTCACAGCTAATTCGGGAGTAATTTCAATGTCATGTTGAGCTGCTTCTTCCACGATCAAGTCTGGATCATGAACGTGCTTTCGAAGTTGGGATATGTGAAATACATCATGAACTCCAGGCAACCAATTAGACAGTTTGACTCTATAAGCGAGAGTTTTGATCCGTTCCAGAATAGGAAACGGACCAACAAATTTGGGCGCTAACTTTCCAGTTTTACCGAACCGGATTACTCCTCTCATCGGCGATACCTTCAAATATACATAGTCGCCAACAGCAAAGGATATATCTCTTCTTCTTCTATCGGCATAGCTCTTTTGTCGGCTTTGAGCGGCGAGTAATCGCTTCTTAATAAAATCGACTTTGTCGGCAGCTTCTCGGATCATATCTGGACCCAACACAAGTCTATTTTCGGGTTCGACCCAACAAGCAGGGGATCGGCACGGTCTACCATACAATGCTTCGAATGGCGACATTGTCAGACTCGCCTGATAGCTGTTGTTATAAGAGAATTCAGCCAAATGCAGATGGTCTTCCCATGATCCACCGAAATCTATAACACAAGCCCGCAATAGATCTTCTAAAATACGATTCACCCTCTCAGTCTGACCGTCTGTCTGAGGATGATAAGCGGTGCTTAGATTCAGCTTCGTTCCCAGTTCGACTTGAAATACCTCCCAGAATTTACTAGTAAATATTGTATCTCTATCACTGACTATACTGAGCGGCACTCCATGTAGTCTAACTATTTCCCTGAAGTATATCTGCGCCAGACTCTGAGCAGTTCTGTTTGATCTGACAGGTATGAAATGGGCGGTCTTCGTGAAGCGATCTACGATCACCCAAATACTGTCATTCCCTTTTCTAGTTCTGGGCAGACCATCAATGAAGTCCATTGAAATATGTTCCCACTTCCAACCCGAAACTTCCAGCGGTTGTAATAATCCAGCCAATTTCTGTTGGTCACTTTTGACTAGCTGGCAAGTAGGGCATCGGCTAACATATAATGAAATGTCCCTTTTCATCGACTTCCACCAGAAAGTGCGTTTGATGTCATTATACATTTTGCTTACTCCCGGATGGATACTGAGTTTTGACTTGTGGCATTCATCCAGTACTTCCTTCCGAAGCTCGGGAATGTTAGGAACGCATATTCGACCTTTGAGCCTTAAAATCCCCTCATTATCAACTTGAAAACTCGAGGGTTAGCCTTGTTGAATCATCCCTCTGATCTTCTGAATGAAGTGGTCATCTTCCTGAAGAGCAGATATTTTATCTAGCAATGAAGTCGTGATAATAAAACTGGCGATCATTTCATTCTTTCGGCTTAATGCATCGGCCACGACATTGGCTTTCCCTGGAGTGTATAAAATTTCAAAATCATATGCTGCAAGAAACTCCAGCCAACGTTGCTACCTCAGATTCAGGTCCTTCTGAGTGAACAGATACTTTAACGACTGATGATCTGTAAACAGTTCAAATCTCTCGCCCAGAAGATAGTGTCTCCGGATTTTCAAGGCGAATACAATAGCCAATAACTAAGATCATGAGTTACGTAGTTTTTCTCGTGCGGCTTCAATTGTCGGCTAGCATAAGCAATCACTTGGCCTCTTTGCATTAACACTGCGCCAAGGCCTTCTCTAGAAGCATCAGTCCAGACTTTTAAATGCTGGTTACCATCGATGATGGTTAACACTGGAGCAGTTGTTAATCTCAACTTTAGCTCTTCGAAAGCCTCCTCACTTTCTAGAGTCCATTTGAATTTAGAGTGCTTCTTTGTAAGCTTCGTTAAGTGACCTGATATCTTCGAAAAGTCTTTAATGAATTTCCGGTAATAGCTAGCCAATCCGAGAAAACTACGGACTTCAGTGGGAGTACTGGGCTGTTTCCAGTTCTGAATAGCTGTGATTTTATTTGGATCCACAGCGATTCCTTCTTTCGATACAACGTGGCCCAGAAATTTTACTTCGTCTTGCCAGAAGATACATTTGGAAAACTTGGCTTTTAGTACATTCCGCCTGAGAATTTCTAACACTTGTTCCAAATGTTTTTCATGTTCGGCTTTCGATTTAGAGAAGATTAGAATATCATCAATAAAAACCAGAACAAATTTATTCAATACTCCTCTGAATACTCTGTTCATCAGATCGACGAAGTAAGCGGGAGCGTTACATAAGCCGAATGGCATTACTAACCACTCGTAGAATAAGTCGGGACCTCTGAACGCTGTCATTGGAACACACTCTTCGGCAATTCTAAGCTGATGGAAGCCTGTAGCTAGGTCCATTCTTGAGAATACTTGTGCTCCATTTAATCGATCCAACAAATCATCAATCCGCGGCAATGGATATTTGTTCTTTATGGTCTGCTTGTTTAAATCACGATAATCCACACATAGCCGTAGAGTACCGTCATATTTTGGTACAAACACCACTGCTGCACCCCAATCAGAGAAATTAGGCCTGATCAGACCTTTCCATACTAGCTGTCGTGTTTGATTGTCTAATTCCTCCTTCTCCTTCAAGGACATTCTTCGAATAGCGTGAACTACCGGCCTTGCATTAGGAATCAAAGCAATTTTGAAATCTATTTCTCTCTGCGGAGGTAAGCGAACAACTTCTTCGAACACATCCGCATAGTTCTTGACGACAGGGATGTCTTTCACTAGATCGGGGATATTCTCTGCGACTTCAGGGACATTTTCTATTTGAGCTGGAGAAACATTCAAAGCTGCCCAGAAGTCTTTTCTATTAGCATTCTGACCTTCACAGGGAATGGTTATATAATCACCTGATTTAATCTTTGCCCTTACGACTCTGTCGGCGCATTTAACTTCAGCTTCATATTTGGTCAACCAGTCTAACCCCAAGATAAGATCAAACTCTTTAAAATTCATGACCACCGCGAGGGTAGGAAACCGATAACGAGAGAAAGAAACCGGCACTCCACAAACCCAACCGAGATCTATCGAACCCCCAACTGGATTCTGGACAGTCATTGGTTCTTTGAGCTTTTTCAAATTCAAATCCAGTTTCTTAGCTGCATCCTTTGAAATGAAGCTTCGTGACGCGCCTATGTCAAACAGTACTTTAACTGGAATATCTTTGACAGTTAGCGTGCCTTCTAAAACATTTGGCCTTTCCTGAATATCTGAGGGCTCAGAAGTTTCTGCCACTTCATTTACCTGAGCCTTTTTGGTCTTTTTCAATAGCCAGCAATCTTGCTTTACATGACCAGCTTGTTGGCAGAGATTGCATTCTCTACTTTCCTGAAGCTTTCCACCCGATTTAAATCCATCATTCTTTCGTTTCTTCGAGGATTTACAATTTCCTTGCAAATGCCCTTTCTTATGGCAGTTATTGCATATGGCGGTCGTTGCTAGTTCTTTTTCGGATCTGGCCCTTTTTCAATTGACTTTGGGCTCCCTACTGACTTCAGACATCGTACTGGCCTCAGGACGATCAGTTTCAGATTCAATTTTATTACTAGAGTTGACTTCCTCTTCGTCGCGCAACATGCCTTTCTTATGGAGATCTTCATCCTGATAAGCCATATAAATCATTTCTGAAAAAGGGAGCTTCACATGCCCCATTACTTTATTTTGATATTTCCTTTGAAGCCCGTAAATAAATCTCAAATTCTTTCTCCTCGTATTCTGAATTAGATGGGGAGCAAAGTGAGCAAGTTCGTTGAATTTCTTATGATATTCTGGGATGGTCATATCTCCTTGTATCAAATAAGAAAATTCATCGCATAATCGCTCAGTTGCTTTGGGAGGAGTAAATCTTTCTAAGAAAATCACTTTGAATCTGTCCCAGGTGATATCACCTTCTGGATTATCTTTAATAACAGAATCCCACCAGAATAAAGCTTCGTCTTTGAGTGCCCAGGAGGCCAGTAATCTTTTCTGGTCATCCCTAAGCTTTAATGCTTCGAAGATTTTCTCAGCCGAACGAATCCAAGCTTGTGTTTTCATAATTGCTTCTTCACCCGTAAAGGGTTTTCCACCCAGATTTCTATATTTCATGAATAGAGCTTCTATATCTTGGACAGTATTACTTCTTCTGTTTCTGGAACTCATTTTCTAGTTCTTCTGCAAATAGCAGATCAAGTGTCAGGTCAACAGAAAAGATATTTCAAAATATAGAGACAAATACTTGAATGTAAATGTGTCTATCGATGTGTTATTTCATTCTGCTACTCATACTAGGATATTACTGATCCTATCTGTATAGAGTTACCCATCCTAGAACACTATTGGTTCTATTTCTGGCGAGTTCGTTCAAATGTTATATTCCAGAACTAAGCTTAACCAAAGCTCTGATACCACCTTGAGACGACACAAAATCCCGTTCCGACGGAGACAAGGGTTATCTTTGGAATATAACACAGAAACAGATATTAGCATAACAGAATTAAATAAATACACCAGATAATGAACAATAGAATATACTGGATAAAAGTAATCATCAGAGTTACACGGTATACAGGATCTTACTTAGTACAAATACAGTCCAGCTATACATAAATGTCTACAGCGGAAACAAACAAAATATGTACAATAGGAGCTGAACAGCATAAAAAGAGATAAATAATAGAATCCATCTTCAGCTCCAGCTATCCAGAAAGAACCAGCTAAACCTGAATACAAGGCTGCCCGTGCAGAAAAAGGGGGCACCCGAGTTTGAAAGTGAAACAAACTACGAGTCAGTCATGGGACTGGTATGAGAAATCTATTCAACATAGATATAATATGGCTAATCACAGGTTCACGCCACTTTCGTGGAACGGGTTTACTCCATTGGATTTCCAGTGCTTTAAAACAAATCTTTCTTTTAAACATCGCTATGCTTTTTATAAAAATGAAGCCGTTATAAGACTCAGTTCCCATCACACAATGCAACGCAAACCGGAGGATAGAGTTTTACCTTATAATGGCCAAAATATGATTGGTACGAATAAAACAAAAGCATTTGATATTACTACTAGTGTTTATATGTTTCAAAAACAATTTCAATCATAACTATCAATCCTAGACGGCATGGGTACCATATATCATGTCGCCGTATATATATACAACCAAAACCGCACAGTCACGTATTTGGAAATTGGATTTCCGTCATGAACCAAGGCAAAAGATAGTCCTTACCGAATTCGAGACAATCTAGCCCATGTCTCAGGAACAGCCGCAACTGCCCCTTGGATCGTCAGGGCCGGTCCACCGATGCGGATTATTATACCTGAACAATACGTTTCCCCGCCCTTTGGGGCGTAAACGAGCCAACGAATGACTCCATCGGACCCGGATCATCCGATCAAACCGAGGCGCCTCGCAACAACAACAACCACATAGGTGAAAAGTATATAAATGTCAGGGCTGGTAGGTCACTGACACCACCCTAGCTAGAAAGAAACGCATGTCCTCCCTGAGGTCCTTCCTCCCGTTTCTGGTTCATACCGGGGTGTGAGGCTCGCGAATTCACGTTATACACGAAGCTACGCCACACAGGCGGTGCTTTAATCATCACCACAAGACTTTGCTTTTCAACAAAAGCCCTGATCACTGCATCTTAGCATGCCACATAGGCAATTCATGCCATGCGACTGATGTCCATCGATATACAACCTCTGAGCTCGTGCGTTTCAGAGAAGGGCGTTAAGAAAAAGAATAAATTCTCCACCGCCAAACAGATGTATATTTAATAGAGATCAATCAACATAGAATAAAATCCAATGTCAGACACACAGTCCATTTACAAGTCCGTTCTGGGTCTGAACGAAACCGGAGGCACTAAATACCTCGCAAACCCATCGATCACCACGTACGTCTGGACGATCACCACTCATTATCCATATTTCGGGATGCCTCCCAATCAGGACCTCGGTTACCATCCAAACGAGGTGAAGATCTCCGGTCTTCGACCACCGTCTTCATCTTCGACTTTCAATCGTCGGTCAATTATTCGAAATGAGAATTAACTCGGCCTTCTCAAATAATTCACGTACATTTAGAATTTCAAATCAATTTACTTTAATGGTTAAATCATTCGACAACAGCAATTTTGTTCTTTAAATTTTATATTTTATATTTTAATTGGCCACTTTATATTTTATTTTTAATTTATTTTAAATTCAAAAATATCTTCTTATCCAAACGAACACCAATTTCAACCCAACGACCGTCGCCCCTAGCTAAATACCCCTATTCCGAACACAATGGGATATGTTTTGTAGACCCATTCGACTGTTTCAGTCAGTTTTCCTTCAAATCAAAATATAAAACATTCAATATTCAATTTGAACGTGCATTTCAATTTGCCAGGGCCACAAACTGATTTGAAAAATTCCAGAAAAATAAATCTAGCTATGTTTTGACGATACGGTCCCAACAAAACTAGTTTCGTCAAATTCTGAGACCGTTTGCAAAAAGGCCCATTTTTGGTCGATCCAATTTAACTGTAATTGACCAAAACACATTTTCTTTTGCCACGCTCACATACTAGCTTCAAAAATTATGAAATTTGAAACCTAGCAATAACTTTACATCCCGGATCCAACAAAAGTGGTTTCGTCGAATTCCGAGGTCATATGCAAAATGGCCAACTTCACGGGCTATATAAATTCCATATCGACCCTTCCGAAAATTCATTCGGCCATAACTTTTGCTTTCCACTATGAAAATTCGATTTTTCAGATTCGTTAGAAAGGTATTCACTAACAGATTTAAATATTTTTGGTTTCACTAAAATCTGGATTGTTTTGCACCCGGTACAGTCCGACAAAGTTTGAGTTCGATTTTTGAAACTACAGCGCCTTTTCAAGCCCTGTTTATAATTATAATTAATTATATTCGTTTTCAATTGTCGATTCAACTAACTTTTCATTGCCATTAGCTAAAATATTTATTTTAAATATTTAAAATCCATTATTTTAGCCAATTTAAAAAATTTAAATTGGTTCAGATTTTCTGGGTCGTTACAGTTTCTAATTACTGTAATTCTACACATTTTCACTATTTAACAATTATCCCTATTTCATTATAGGTTTACTTGCCCATTTTCCATGTCATATTCATCATGTACAATATGCCCAAATTAAGATTCTAAATCACAATTTGATTTATGCCCCAAATCCATAATCATGTGTTTAATTCAAGTTATGCCCAAATTTGCCAATACAAGTTATACCCCAATTTTAATGTTTCCCCTCATTCCTAATTTAACGTGTTCGCATATTTCAGCAGTATGCCTAGGCTCGAAGATAGCTTGGCTATAAAATAAAAAGGGAAAAAAAGAAGGGAAGAGAACAGAAATAATCAAGATTGACATATGATGGCAGGAATAAGCAAAGCAACTAATAAAATATAGTGACATAATTGGGCATAATGACAAGATAGGCATATAGGAACAGATCTGATGAAAATGTGATTATAGAACTGACTCTAATATAATAGGGACATCATAAGCAGGCATGATGGGATCTAAATAGCGAATTAGTTCTACAAATAATGGCAGATCTGACATGATAAATAGCCATAGGCTTAGATCCAATTCATAGTCATGTCAAAATAACTTAGATACACAGGTTATGGCAGATCTGATATGATTCAATTAGTTACAGGCTTAGATCCAATTCATAAACATGTTAAGATTAACTTTTAAGTATTCATATCTAAAAATAATGTAGACTTACTATGATTATATCTAAGAAATAGAAGAATAATAGCAGATGTAGAAGCACAGATCTCTGAATTTGTCTAACTCTAGTTGTAGAAGAGAATAAGCTATTTCAGTCTAGGAAGAAGAAACATCTAGTTCTCCGTTGATTTAGAATGAATAAAATAATGGGTATAGAGTCTTATTTATAGCCATCAGCCAACGAATCTTACACAGAAATCAGTCTATGTATGGAAATAGAAATCTGCCTAGATTTGTGTGGGGGTCGACTCCCCCTTGGTTTGTCGACCCACGGGTTGACACCCACTTGATGGGGTCGATACATGGGTCGACACCCTCTTGATGGGGTCGACACCCATGGGCGGGAATTTTCCTTCTCCCCTTTCTACTGTTTGATTTTGAATTTATATGAATTCCCGACTTATTTTATTCATATATATTTCTCTTATGCGTATACAAATTTCTAACCTTAATATCTTCTTCATACGATGTCTGTTTCACGCAAACTCGGAGTCTATCTAAAGCAGAATTCCGAGACGAACGCAATGGCGTAGTTCGTTTCACTTAATTCAGAATATTTAATTAAGTATTCCTTAATTTATCATCCTAACGTGTTATAAAATTACGATTTGTTATGTTCTCCCCTACTCAAAGGATTTCATCCCCGAAATCTCCAAGTTAAGAAGAATGTGTATCCTAACATCCATCATCCATCTACTCATCCACCAAGTTAAGAAGAACGTAAATTGCTGCTAACCATGCTGTCGTCCTCTTGCTCTTAACCAAAATGAAATGAGCGCTCTTAGTAAGTCTGTCCACTATAACCCAAATGCTGGTGTTGCTCTTCCTTGACCTAGGAAATCCATCGATGAAGTCCGTAGAGACGCACTCCCACTTCCACTGTGGGACCTCCAAAGGATGAAGTAAACCACCGGGCTTCTTTTGATTAGCCCTGACCTACTAGCAAACCAAACATTAAGAAAAAAACCTCCGACGCATATTTCTTCATCCCAGTCCAAAAGAAAACCTTCTTCATATCTTTATACAACTTATCACCGCCTGGATGTATAGTCATCTTAGAATGATGGGCTTCCTTTAGGATTGTGTTTAACAAACTTCCAACTTGGGGAACACAAAGCCTTCATCTCATCGCGACCACCACCTATCATCTGTGGAATATCTACTGAGGTGACTAGAAGTCTCCCCTTTACTGAGCTTATCCAAGATGTCTGAAATTTGTGGATCCTCTCGCTACAAAGCTCCGATCTAATCCATAAGAGTAGAACGCACCTCCAGTGATGCCAATAAACCAGGTAAAAACTCGGTGGAGGCTCTAAAATCAAAAGTCGATATAAACTCCAAGATTTTCCTCTCCACAAATAGAGGAGATAAGACCACCCTCTGCCTACTCAATGCGTCTTCCACCAAATTACCCTTGCCAGGGGTATAAGCAATCTCGAAGTCATAGGATTCTAGGAACTCCATTTATCTTTGTTGCATTAAATTATGATCCTTCTGCGAGAACAAGTACTTGAGAGATTTGTGGTCGGTGTATAACTCAAACTTCTCTCCAAGTAAATAATGGCGCCATGTCTTAAGTGCGAATACTATGGCAATTAACTCTAGGTCATGGGTAGGGTAGTTCTTCTCATGAACCCTTAGCTATCTTCCTCCATAACATACCACCCTTCCCTCTTGCATCAGAACCGCACCAAGCCATGTACCACATGCATCAGTGTATACTGTGAAAACTTTGTTCCCATCGGGAAAGGTCAAGACTGGGGCTGTTGTCAGAGCCCTCTTCTATCGTTGGAAAACATCGTCACAATCTACATCCCAAAAAAATGTCAAATTCTTCTTCATCAGCCTGGTGAGTGGAACTGATATATTTGCAAAGTTATTAATGAACTTCCTATAATAGGCTGCTAACCCCAGAAAACTTCTCACCTCCGTTGCATTCTTTGGGATCTACCAATCTTGAACTGCAACTACCTTTGCGGGATCTAATGTTATCCCATCTTTAGAAACCACATGCCCTAGAAATCTCACCTCTTTTATCCAAAAAGAGCATTTGAAGAACTTCGCCTTAAGTTGGTGTGCACGGAGAGTTTTCAAAATCTCTCTCAAATGTTGGGCATGCTCTTCCTTGCTCTTCGAGAAGATTAGGATGTCATCAACAAAGACCACAACAAACTTATTTAGAAACTCCCGAAACACCCTACTCATCAGATCAACAAAATAGGCGGGTGCATTCGTCAACCAAAAAGGCATAACGAGCCATTCAAAGAAACCATATGGAATCCTAAAAGTTAAATTGGGGCATAACTTGTATGGGAAATTTGGGCATAACTTGAATTAAATACATGAATATGGATTTGGGGGCATAAATCAAATTCTAATTTAGAATCTTAATTTGGGCATATGGTACATGATGAATATGACTTGGAAAAGGGGTATGAAAACCTATAATGAAATAGGAATAATTGTTAAATAGTGAAAATGCCTAGAATTATGGTAATTAGAAATTGTAACTGCGCTTTGACACGAAATTAGATTACACTTATGGTAGAAGTCTGCCTGGACCCGCCGGCATATCCAGCGACCATAACCGGTGAATCTAATGTAAGGGGTCTGAGTGCATAAACGTGTAATGTGCTAAGGCACGATGTTAAGTCCGACTTATGGAAGAAGTCTGCCCGGACCTGCCTGGCATATCCAACATCCACAAGTTATAGGCTTAATGTGGGAGGTCTAGCTCATTTTAATCATAAATGAATACATGGTAATGAATATTTAACGTGGTTGAATCCATAGGGATTACATGAACATGTTAACTTGAGTAGATGTTAAGTAAACTTGTTTGAAACAGTGGGAGGGTTAAGTATATCTGGGGTGGTGGGTGATTGATATATATATATATATATATATATATATATATATATATATATATGCCCACAAACTTAACATGTGGGGTTATGCAATCTTTTTACACTAGTAGAGCATAACCTGTGGGGTTATGCAATCTTGTTACACTGGTAGGGCATAACCTATGGAAATCCTAGTAGTTGGGATGCAAGCGTAGGGGGAAGCTTGTATCATCTTGTGTGTGGGATCCGTTTCAGTCAGTAACCCATATATCAGTATCAAACGAGTACTCCGAACTAGGTCGGAGTCAGGGCATGCTTACTGGGCTGATTGTAAGAGATGCAAACGAAGGTGCAGTGTAGGCAACGCATTCCGACGGGGTCATGTGCATGCATGGGTCTGGACAGGAGAGGATTAAGACGTCGTGACACCTGTAGATATAGTTGTGCACATCCTGAAAATAAAAGGTTGCCACTTTAGGAAGTGGTGCATCCTACTGTGCGACCATCACAGGGTATCTATGAAGTTGGGAGCCGATCGATTGGGTTAGTAGTTAGGGTACATCTAGACTCTGGTATGTTTAGGAGCCCGTTATTATCCTTAGGGTTAACTCCGGTATGTTTAGTTGGGCTACGTGTTATTGTATGGGGTAAAACCTCTCACTAGAAGTACGCCTAATTCTATATCTTATACTTGTTGGGGATCATCGTTTTCATATGACACTAGTATTAGTGCAGAGAAAGTAATAGAGAAGCGCAGTACATTCTATCGTGTTTATCCTATATACCTTGTCATACCTGCCTTATTGTGATGTTATCTATCTCTCCAGTTTATATGCCCGTCATGATACTTTTACTCATTTATATGCTAAAAGTAACTGGACTTGCCAGACTTTGTGTCTGACATATTTTGTTTCCTCTTCTTTCTCTTCCGTTCCCCCCCAAGGTTCTCAGGGTGGGAATACTCAAGCTTGATCAGGATTATGCTTTAATGCTGCTTGCAGCTGCTTAGATATACTGCTTGATTTCATATCTCTCTACTATGGCTATGTTTTGGGGATTATGCATCTTTTATTATTGTACTCTGGTGATTTAAGTACAAGACAGAAGTTTTAAATTAATGTACTGGGTTTTATGCATTTCAGACTTGTGATGTAACTATGTTTTGAATTACGATGTTTTCTTCTTAATAAAAGATTTAAATTCCGCTGTCATTTTATATTTATCTTGTAATGTTTATATTTCTATTTACCTATAATGCTTCACGAAAAGTGGACAAATTGGCGTATTACCAAACCACGCCCC